>OY728135.1:1487769814-1490269814 GCA_963277665.1 Viscum album | reverse complement strand
AATTATTTGGATATTATATTTCATCACAAGCTTGGTGTCACGTGTCATACAAGATATCGAATACATGGTTCTTACATTAGATTTTTGTTGCGTCACATTCTCCCCACCTTATTTAAATTGCGTCCTCATAATTTAAAATCGATCATGGTTATTAATTGTTTCAAACTCAAAATTTTTTGAATCCCACATCATGATAAGGTTTCATAAGTCATTCTCTATTATATAGTGAATGGAATGTACAATGGTCACACAGACATTCATGTAACTAGATCTCAAAGTAGGAGAACATCAATGGAATGTAGAGATAAGTACATAGAGGAAGAGAAAAAATATTTATAGGGTTTGAATAAGGTAATCAATAAAAAACAAGTGAATTATAAATAGAAAGATGAGGGCCTCAAATCCATAAATATTTGATTATTTAGAATACCATCCGTTCAACAGATATTAAGGTATTTGGGAGAAATTATATTCTTATGTAGATCTCCAATGTAGGGTAATTATTTTACAAACCTAGAATATAAGGAAACACTCATACCAAATAATTTTCATTTTAATGTGAACAATCCTATCATATTTTTGAACTTCGATGATATTATGATTCATTTTATTATTACAAGAAATTAACTACTGATAATGAATTTTTTTTCCTGGTTCACTAAAAAAAACTTTTTAAATCATTGTAGGTCCTATAAAAACTGAAAGGTCTTACTAGTTTTCTCTATCTATTATAAAAAACAAATATAGTTAATATATTAATCTCTAATCCTCAATAGTTATAAAACTGGTTCATCGTTAGCATTTATTTGTCAATTTTTTTTACAAAAAACAATGAAACATTAACCAAGACATTACATATGTCAATGGTTGACGTGAAACCCTCATCATCATTCTGTCATTGGTTCAAGACTCGCGTCCTTGCCGGATTTGATTGGTTATCACCCATATTACATGTTTTATTTTTCTAAAACCAAATAAATATAATTTACAAAAATAAATATGATGTCCACCCTTGAAATAAGGTTAATAACAAATTAAATTTTTAACAATGGTTTTAAACACAACCCTAACACAAAAATATATCATGATCTTATCTCCACTCAGGTCCTTCTTTAGTCTGTAGTTTATTCTCTATTAGAGGATATTTATTCTGTTAATTTACTGGACCTCCAAACTTACGACAATGAACTATAACGAATTAATTAGGTACATTTTAATTTTCTTCATCCATACTCTACATTTTCCACCACAATCCAATTCTTTATTTCATTTATTAGAGTACATAATCCATTTCATTATTCCATTGAATCACATTCCAAGGTGCCTCATTCCACACATCTCAGATGTCATAAATTCATCCTTATTTTCATTACGGTCTTTATCATTCATGTTCATAGAAACCTCTATGCTTCTCTTCTTTGGTGAGTTCAGGAGTTGGTAATGATATATATTATTAATCATATTTCGGGAAAACTAATTCGACATAAACATGATATCCATCACTCCTATAAACACATCATTTTATTACTCATTTTCAACACATTTTCCTTCATGTTCGATATTATCCATAATCCTTAAGGTTCCAAACATTTACTACATCCAAAATGAATACTATGAGAAAAAATAGATGGTGAGAAAAATGTTTAATTATAAATAAGATACCTAAATCATTACACGTTTTTTAAAATATAAACACCTTAGGTCTAACCTATAATATTAATTTTCATTATAAATTCAAATAATTCATTATTTTTTGAAAATAAATAATCGATTACCCTCTTTTTATCCCCATGGAGTTTCAAACCATGTGTGTAGTAAGCACATTGTCGTGTACCGGGCTACCCCAAGTCATGCCCGAAACACCTTCCCATAGTTATAACTATAATGAAAATTTGTTCTATAAAAAATTTCATTTGTAGTACGCAAACATGTATTCATTTCTTGGAAGACGCAGACAATATATAGTTTTCCAAAATTCTAGTATGTTCTTCTAAACTTATCAACAAATTCAACATTAGGGTTCTTTCTCTAACTAATGTTTTCCAAAATATATTTCCCAATGTAGATAATAAAATTCCAATAATACCAAATATATCCACTTGTCCCTAGATATTATAGAGATGGATTTTCAACTAACTACATTGTAATTATTACAAGGAATAAAATCTATAATGAATGTGATTTTATTATTCTTGGTATACTAAATAAATAAATGAATCTTGTATTATAAAATAATACACTAATTACAAAAATTTATTTTTTCTTTCTAAATAAAAAACCAATAAGATAACTTTATTCTGAATTATTAAATCTATACATATATTTTATAGTACACTTATTGGATTTTTACGGAAAGAAACATAATAAGGGTGAGCTCAAATGCCCAATAAGGGTAAATTATAGTGAATTAAAAATTGAATCAATGAGAGTAATAGTTATGAAATAGTAAATGGATGAAAAATAATTTCATATAATCAATATATTGAGAAGGAAATTCATAAAAATATTGAAAGGTAATAATTAGTAATTCTTCCATTTAAATAACTATGTGAGGAAAAATCAATATGGAGTGGTAAGAAACTAAAATACATTATATTTATCAAATGAACTTAAATGAAATGTATCCATAGTTATGATGACACAAAGTCTCATGGATTGATAGTAACTAAAACTAAAAGAGGGAAAAATGTTATTAATGGACATCACATTTAAGGAACATGGAAACCTATACCATCAATAAATTTTATAAGACGGTGTACAATAAGCGAAGAAACTCATTTTTCAACTTATTTATACTATGAGAACCTGTTGATGCATCATTAAGCTATATAATTTCTAGGATCCTACTTTAATTGGTTTTCTAAAGCATTCATCATATAGAATAATCTAAATAATATTCATTATCAAATATCTGTATTGAATTAAGAATACATGATTATAAATATTTCCACAATTAATCAAATAACTCCAAATGTAAACACCATTTGTATAATGGTATATAGATTAGTCAATAGTAATATCCATGAAAAATAAAATGCATAATTGAGGGATATTCCATGTCAAATTATCATAGGATATTGAATATTTCTAGGGGACTAACAAGTGAATCAAGGAAGTGAACATGAATATTGTCATTATCCAAATCAATAATAAAAATTTTGAGAAGAAGGATAAGGATGGTATCAAAAAAAAATATCCCATGTAGTTTATAAATCATATTTATTGTAATTGATAAATAAAATTACAATAAAGTGAATGTTTAATAACATTCTTGAGGAAAATATACTTTTATTTTAAAACCCCATTTGAACAACATTTTCATTGAAGATAACATGTGAAAATAATATCTTTAAAAAGTAACATTTTAAAATGTGTTAGAATATTCAGTTAAAATAAGGTGAGTAAATATGTACAATCCATGCTTGGTAAAAATAATAATTTGTTTGTGTAGTTTGAGGTTAGAAAAATACTTTTTTATAAAGAGACAAGATTATTTCCTAAAAAAAGTTGTAATAGATAAAAAGGGTAAAAATTTCCTTACCAAATTATTTTAATAAACATTTTTTCAAACATTTTAATAGAACATGGTTTTTTGAAGAAAACATGTTCTCTAACTAAAGAGGGTTCAAAAATTTAGTTTTTTGAAAAACATTTTATAAAACATTTACATTAACAAAGAGTGGGAGAATGGTACTAATATTAGAACATGATCATGGATAACCAGAGGAGATAAAATGAAAGGATTCAATGAAAAATGTTTTTATAATTTACTATTATGGAAATAACATTAAAAGTTCATGAAACATACTATTGAAGAAAATAATCATTAAACGTTCCAAAGTTTCCCATATCACATTGAAACATTTTAAATCATAATCCTCATGAAAGAATAAAATTAAATTAAAACATAAAATACCATGAAGATAACATTATTAATGATGTAGTATAAAAAATGAGGCAGTAGATAGAAAACAAAATAGATGTATGTGATGGAAATTACATTTAAATCACAGAAGTACCATGTTAGATGAGAATACCTTACCTTGTGATTCATTTCGATTGAATGTACTTTAAATTCATGTATAATAAAATTATGTTAATTTTAAATTTGATTGATAAATTTTTTCATGTATATCATTACTTTTTTTTCAATTTTTTACTGTGTTGTATACAACTACATAACCAATTAAGTATACGTCATGTTTTTTGACCAAATTCATTTTTTGTGTCAAAAATGACTTTTGTAGGACAACTATGGTCAAAGGGTTAATTACACTACAATTTTTGAATAATATTCATGAAATAATTATAATATTTAAACATCAATTATAATTTAATGATCAATACTTAAATATTGTTATGAAAAATTATCCAATGTTACAATAATGGAGACAGTAGGTCGTACTTACTAAAGGACCCTAGACCACCCTGAGGGGGGGGGGGTGAATCAGGGAGTCATATTATTCTCTTCTTTACTAGATCGTGTTCCCGCATTGGTAAGAACATGTCTAAACCTATATGATAGATATGTGTAGTAATTTAAACATGCAGAAGGAAAACACATCAATTTTTACTTGGTTCACCACTAAGGGATACGTCTAAGGAGAATATGCCAACAGGTTGCTGGTTGTTCCAAAATAAACTAATCTTCACTAGAATTGGATTACAATGGTTCGACCATAATCACATTTTCCCAAGAATAATAAATTTTTAAAGGGTCAAGGATAGCCCAATGTTTCCCTCAGTTCACTTCTATTGACTCCCCCTAGCACACTGACTTGGGAAACATCTCACATAGTTTATAGAAATGAAGGTCACTTCAACAGATTGTCATGAAAAGTAGTTGTCTATATTAATCATGATAAAATTCTGGAATCGATGTCCCAAATTGATGCCATTTTATATTCCATTTACTTCATTAGTGTAATTGCTGACAGTACTATAACATCGTCCTTTTTATTCCCTAGAATCACAAACTCCCATTCTGATGTAGTTGTTTCTGCAAACTGTCTTGATTCTACGGACTGTCTCTGGTCTGCATAACATGCCCGCTCTTTGTTCCAAACTTGGTGTACGTACTGTGCTTGTTCCACACACCGTTCCTATTTTGCGTTATGTTCCTGCTCCACATACCACCCCTACTCAACATACCATGCATGCTCCACGTACCACACCTGATCCGTGTACCGCCCCTACTAGGAATACTTCACCTCCTCCACGTACCGCCCATTCTTGACATATTTTTCCAAAGACACCTACCGCAACTGGTCTGCGCACTGTGCTAACTCTGCAAACCGCACCTCTGAGTACCGCCTTCACCTTCTATAGAGTCCTTCAAATGCAGAGAATTATTTCATCTCTCGCACACACCTTTTTCTTACGCAAAATATCTTCTATGTGTTACTCTTTCAAATCTCATGAACTGTATTGGATTTCATGTACCACTTAACCCTACACCAAATTTCTCCTGCGTATCACTTTCGAACATAGTCGAGTTCTTTCACAGTGATAATATTTTCTTAACGAAATCTCTTTCTCCTAATGATGAGATTAACACTCCTTATATAGTCAAATAAGTCTAAAAATTTCTCCAATCCATTTTACCCAAATTTTCAACGTGGGAACATATACACCACATATTGAACTCCATCCACACACTATAAGCCACAACCACGTACTGCTCTTATTTCGTAAACTGCAACAATCCTGTGAACCTTCAGTCACATACCATAAGCCTGTTGATCCACGTACTATGACACTCCTGTGAACTAATAACCGTCACCACATGCCATGTGTCTAGTGGTCTGTGTACTACATCTCTTCTTCCAAATATGATCCATTCTTCTTACCATAAATCTTTCTATAGAAAACCATTTTCGGTACCGCACCTCGTTTTGTAAACCATTAAGAATACATTTTCCACTTACCACACACATTCAATGTGTACCATCGCTACAAATAGTTATTTATAAGAAATATAAAGTTAATAAGAAAAGGGTATTAGTACTTTCTGATGAAATGTTCCATCAATCATTTCACTCTAAGTCTACATAAGCAATTCTTGGTGTAGAAAACAAGATGATTGGATTTAGAAAACAAGGTTGTCCATTATTCACTGATCATTAAACCTCATGCGATGAGAAATCCTGTACTTTGTCTTCAAGGGTTTTCCACTTTCATTCTAGTATAATGAAATAGAATGTTATGGAGAATAATCAACCTGAAACTCCTGCACTCACTTTAACATATAGATCAAAAACATTCTAGTACAATTGGTAGGATAAGTTACTTTGGGGCACTTCTATTTTTCTTATGTCATTGATTAATTCTATTACCCCCACTGTGTAAAATGATCTTCATTCTGAGTAACCAATGATGAAAGATTTAGAAATGACATACCATTTCCAAATACATGTTCATTATGAAATTTCTAGAGTAATTTAATTTTATACCAGCTGATGTTGATACCGATTGAAATAATAATTCGGAAAACTTCTACATTTGTCTCCACCTATTGGGAAACACTTTTCATCATCTTCATCAAGGATGATCCTTCATCATTTAAATATTTGAATATCAATTGAAGAATCTTCCATGGATGGAAACTTCTTTTTCATAGCTATCAAGAGTTGATAGCATTCACTACTTCTCATGTTATCCTCCCTAAGAGCATGCTTCACCTTCAATTCCCTATATTATCATCACAAATTCAACTCAGAAATGATTAATTGAATAAGGTTTTTCCTCCATGCATCATCAATATGAGTTAAATGGCTGAGATTATTGTCTCAAAGGAGTTTCTCCATTTATTCCAGTCTTCATTCTTTCACATCAGAACATATGATCAGATCTATGTTGACGTGGCATGGCTCTCTTCACATTCCCATCTACTTGGTGTGGAGAATTGTTCTTCTTAATAGCCATCATGAATTATACATTATTACTCCTCTTAAGAATGATTCTTTAACTGGACTTATGTTAGACAACCTTTTTCAATGTGAATAGATTTCATACATATCTCACACAAATGTTCTTTAACACATATGTTTCTCTTGGATTGAAATGTCTCATTCAGTTTATCTTAATCTGGTAAAAATTTTCCTTTTCCTTTCTCACCAGCCATGGCCTTTTCATCTTCAAGTTTCCTTATTCTTTTCAAATATTCTGTCTAGATAACCAAAATTTCATTTTGAACTATTTCATCAGTATTGGATCTTCCATATGTGTTAATTTGAGTGTCATCCCTCTTAGTTTCTCTTTTGGTTGAATTTCCCTATAATTTTAGGGATCTAAAATCCGGATTCTTCTCAGACTCCCAACATTAGATCTTAATGGGGAATTGTGGGTTCACAATAATATTCTCCTTTTATCCTAATATGGATGCTTCATACATAGTCAAAATCTTAGGCATTCATTTCCTATAAACATAGAAATCATGTTGATATGGGCTTGTACCTACCTTGTGACCACTTCCATTTCATAAATCACAGATGTTATGAAGTATACCAAATTTGTTTGAAGTAAATAGATTCTTCTGGACATACAGATGTTTCTTCTTCTTCTCTAGCTTTCTTCCCATTGATATAGGATTTTATGTTTTTTTCTTTGAAGGTATTATACAAACAATCAATTGTACAATGACCAAATCTATTGCAGCACCAACAGTTACCCACAAATCATGTCTTCTTGCTGTCTTCGGTATAAGGTTGTTGGGTCTTCTACTTAAGGTATTGTGCTCTATATGGGGAATGATATTCGAGCTTCTTCTTCTTATCCACTATTTCCTTGGTGGTAGGTTTCTTCTCTTCACATGTCCTCATCCATACTTGTTTAGAATTTTTCTTCCAACCTAATCTTTCTGTAGAAACATATTTAGAAACAATAGTAAAAGTTGGTATGTATGGTACCTTCACATTCTCATCTTCTAGTGATAGATCAATGAACTAATTCTTGATTTTTATCACCTATTAGAGGTCTTATCATAGTAGAATGTTCTAGGCGTCATTGAGTAGCAATAGAAACAGTTTCATGAGATGAATCATCAACATATGTCAGGATTTTCTTGTCACATTTTGAAGTTCTTTCAGCTTCAGAATCCTCTAATGAACACTGAGTACTAATAGAAACGGTTTACTTCTTTTTTAATGTCTTAATATGTTTCGTCTCAAGATTGGTCAACATAGATTCCAATTCAAGTTATTTCCCATTGAGGATGTCATTTGGATCTTCAATCATTGTCATCTTCTCTTCCCAAACCTTCTTCATTCGAACTACTTATTCTTCATGCAACATCATTTTATTCTGAATCAAGGAGTCATGTACCATGACCTTCTTGGATATACCTTATAATTTTCGACCCTTGATATCAGTGCATTTTTCTAGTTTCTTTTCTAGAACATGGATCCCTACTTATAGATCCTTTCTAAATCTCCCTTCCTCATCAACTTCTGGGAGCCAATTTGATGTATTTATTTAATATTTCTTATTTGATTCCTCAAAGGCTTAAATTTTTCAAGAGAGCCTTGAACATTAAAGGATTTTAACTTCCAAGCCCTTTTCCATATTTTATGATTCTTTTTCCTACTGGTGTTCTCAGCCTGCATGAATTGAAAGATTCTACAAGTAGAGGAAACTCTTTCTTCTATGTAATCACACATAATATTTTTTATTTTATCAATTACCATCTCACGTGACATAAAATGTTGATTAACATCACCAATTTTGTTTGAAACCTTATTTTTGGTGGAAAACTAAGCCACCTTCTCTATAAATTCCAATCCTGATATTTCTTCATTATTGAAAAGGCAGGGAGAACCCAAAACACCGTCTTATTTTGGAATGAGGAGATTCTTAAACATTCTATTCTCTATCATTTTCTGGGTTGTCATAGTCTTTTTGGATGTAGAATTCTAATCAGAGATGAATGACTCTTCATAAAGACTACACATCACGATTGACGTTAGGAAAGATGCACATATCCTCTTCTGAATAGAAATAATGAAGAGTATCCAACATACATAAACATTTTTCCTCTCATACCTTTTGATGGACCCTAGACCACCTAGAGAGGGGGAGGGGGGAATCAACGTGTGAAATTTTTCTCTTCTTTAATGGATCATATTCAAAAATTGGTAAGAACTTGTTTAAACATGTATGATGCATATGTGCAGCAATTAAAATATGAAAAAGGACAACACAACACTTTTTACTTGGTTCAACGCTAAGGGATACGTCCAAGGAGATTACATTGATAGGTTGTTGGTTGTACCAAAATATAGAAATCTTCTATGGCTGTGGATTATAAAGGTTCAGGCACAATAACTATATCTGAGGCACAATAATTTTTCAAAGGTTTAGGGATATCCCACTACATCCCTCGATTCACTTCCATTGACTCCCCCAATCTCACTTCCTTGGGAGACGTCTCACTCAATTTATCAACATGAAGGTCACTTCAACAGATTTCCATGAAAGGAATTTGTCTCTATTAAGAATGCAACACTACTTCCATTGAAGTCCCAAATTGATGCTCGTTTACATTAAATTTTGTCCTTTAGTGAAATTTTTGAATGCACTAGAACTTCATCAGTTTTTATTCACATGAATCACAAACTCCCTTTATGATGTATTCGTTTCCATGAACTGTCCCTGATTCTGCAGACTGTCACTGATCTACGTACCATACATGCTCTAACCACCACATCTGGTTTGCGTATCATGCTTGTTCCACATACCGTTCATGTTCAGCATACCGCGCCTGCTCCGAGTACCGGCCCTGCTCGGTTTACCGTACCTTCCCCGCATACCTCCTATACTCCTTCTACTACCTATACTCCGCATACAGCACCTACTTTTCATACCACACCTGATCCGCGTACCTAACCTACTCGGCATACTGCACCTGCTCTACAAACCACCCCTAATCAACATATTGTTCCCTCTCCATGTACTATGCCTACTCTTCACATTGCTCCTACTCCGTGTGCCACACCTCTGCGTACTGCCTTCGCATACCACATTCACCATCAGCAGGCTTCTTCTTCAAATTCAGAAAATTATTTCATCTCCCGCATACCCATTTCTCTTACAAAAAGTCTCTTCCACAGACTAATTCTTCAAATCACATGATCTATTTCAGATTTCATGTACCACTTATTCCAACGCAGAATTTCTCCGGCATAATATATTCGGACTTATCCAAGTTCTTCAACAGTGATAATACTTTCTTATCAAATTCTACCTCTCTTAAGGATGGGATTAACACTCCTTATATATGAAAATAACTCTGAATATTGTGCCAATCCATTTTACCCAAATTTTCAATGTGGGGAAATATGAACCGCATATTGAACTCTATCCACATACTACATGCCTCGACCGCGTACCACTTCAGTTTTGCGGACCACAACAATCCTATGAACATTATGTTGCGTACCATAAGCCTATCAGTCCACATACTATGACCCTCCTATGAATTTAAAACCTTCATTGAATACCATGTGTTTGTTGATATGCGTACTGTATCTATTCTGAAAATGATGAACCATCCCACGTACTGCAACTCTTTCCACAATGAACCATTTTCGGTACCGCAACTTGTCCTATGAACAGTTCTTCACACCTTTCCCACTAATCGAATTCCTTCACTGTGTATTGTCACTGCAATCTATTTTCGGTTATACACACTGATCCATTTACCATTTCCACTACTAAGTACATGGCTATGAACCATTCCCAGAACATGGTACATGGTCCGTGCTCTAAGGTACACGATTTTCTTGTTTTTCCAATTTCCTTCGCCATTACTCATCTCGTTAATTCCTATAAAGAAATCCTTCAAATTCCAAAAAATGAAAAAAATACTTATTTTGAAGTCCAACAATTTAGAAAAAACTAGGAAATGTCACCAACATAAATATCTACTTCAGAAAGAACACCCATGCTAATTCACTGTCATATTTCTTTTTCAACAATAATCTTCTTTCATCACACAACTTATCTATCATGTTATATAATGTTTGATAGATAACCTTTAGCATCATCAGATTATCCATGGAAAGTAAAAAAACATCTTTGTCTTCTAGAAACATCAATATTTCCAGTCAATACTATATATGAATGGCGTCATCAGATTGATCACCTCATTCATTAATTCATTTCTCACCAAGTAGGCTCTTTAATGGTATCTTTGAATAATGATATGTTTCATGATCACTTAATAACATCAAGCCCTTGATCTCCATCTTCATAATTATATTCATTGACAACTCGTGACATAAAATACAACCTTATACAAAAATTGGTCCCAACTATCTCCCCTTTGTATTTTTTGTCAATATTGAAAATCCTAAAATTAATGTGTCAATATCAAAAAATAATATTCTCTCTCCCCTTTTTATTTTTCATTATCTATCAATTTTTGAGATTTGATTACAATTTCTCCCCCTTCATTACAATAAATACAAAGTTCATAGAAAAAGGGTATCATTCCTTTCTTAAGAAATGTTCCATAAATCATTTCCCTCTATGTATACTTGAGCAATGCTCGGTGTAGAAAACAAGGGGAATTGATTTAGACAACAAGGATGTCCATTATTCATTGATAATGACACCTCCTGATATGATAACTCATTTACATTGTCTTCAAGGGTTTTCCAATTTAATTATAGGATGATGAAATTGAATGTGATAGGGAATAATCAACCTAAAACACCTGCACTCACTTCAACAAATAGATCAAAACCATTCACATATAATAGGTAGGATAAGTGACCTTTGGTCACTTCTATTTTTCTTATGTAACTAATTAATTCAGTTACTCCCCATTGGAAAAATGATCTTCATTCTAAGTAACCAAGGATTAGGGATTGAGAAATGACCTACCTTTTATAATGACATGTTCTTTAAGAAATTTCCAAAGTGATTAAATTTAATAGAAAATGATGCTGATACCGATTGAAATAATAATTCTGGAAGCTTCTACATTTGTCTCCCCCACAAGGGAAACACTCCTCATTATCTTCATCAAGGTTGATACTTCATCCTTTTAATATTTGAATATCAATTAAAGTATTATATATGGATATAAACTTCTTTTTCATATCTATGAAGAGTTTATAGCATTCACTACTTCTGAGGTTCTCCCCACGAGAGCATGATTCACCATCAATTCATTGTATTATAAAAACAAATACAACACACAAATGATTATGGGGATAAGGTTGTTCCTCCTTGAATCATAAATATGTGTTTCTTGGTTTAGATTATTTTCTCAACCAATTTTCTCCATTTACACAAGTCTTCATTCGTGTATATAGAAAAAAAATGTTCTTATATATGTTGATGTGACATGGTTACCTTCAAATTCTCTTCTGCATTGTGTGGATAATTTTTCTTCTTAACAACAACCACGAATGATACATTCTTACACCTCTTAAGGACTATTTCTTGATCCAGAAATAATTTTAGGAATCCTTTTGCAATGTGACCATATTTCATACATCCCTCACACATAACTTCTTTAACACATGTGTTTATCTTCGTTAGAAAAGTCTCATTCACTTTATCTTCATCACTTTAATGTTTTCCTATTACTTTATCACAAGCCTTGACCTTTTCATCTTCATGTTTCATTATTCATTTCAAATATTCTGGCCAGATGACTGACATGTCATTTGGAACTATTGTAGAAAGTTTAGATCTTCAACACATGTTCCATTTAGATTCATCCCTCTTAGTTTCTCTTTTGGATGAATTTCCCTTCAAATTCATAGATCTAAAATCTAGATTATTTTCATCTTCCCAACTTGAGATCTTCTTGGCTAAATGTGTGTTCACAATATACATATGATTTTATCCCTAGATTTATGCTTCATACTTATCCGACATCAGAGGTGTTCTTTTCATATTAACATTGAATGCATGTTGATATGGGCATGTACTTACTTTGTGAACACTACCATTTCATAAATCATAGATGTTATCAAGTAGTCTAAATCATTTTTCAGTAAAAATATGATTATGGACATGTAGATGTTTCTTCGTATTCTATGGATTTCTTCCCTTTGATATAGACTTTCCTTGTACTTTTTCTTTGAAGGGATTGTGATAACAATCTAGTGCACAATTTTCGAATCTGTTGCAGCACCAACATTGACCCACAAATCCAGTTTTCCTGATATCATTTGTATAAGGATATTGGGTCTTATTTTTAATGTTTTGTGCTCTACATGGGGAATGATATTATAGCTTCTTCTTTCTATCCACTATATCCCTGGTGGTAGGTTTCTTCTCCTCGCCTTTCCTCATCCATACATGATTAGATTTTTTTCCAACCATCACTTTTTTTATTAACATATTTAGAAATAACTATACAAGTTGGTATGGATGGTACCTTCACTTTCTCATCTTCTAGTGATAGATCAATGAGTAAAGTCATGATCTTCTTATCACCTATTATAGGTCGTTTGATAGTTGAATCCTCTAGTGAGCCTTGAGTTGCATCCGAAAAAGTTTTTTGAGATTAATCATCAACATATGTCATGATCATCATTTCACATGTGGAATTTATTTCATCTTTATAATCCTCCAATGAGCACTGAGTACATATAGAAATTGATTACTTCTTTTGTGAAGTCTCAATACATGCCTTCCCATGATTGGTCAACTGAGCTTCCAATTCAAGACATTTCCTACTGAGGATGACCATTGGATCATCAATCATTTTAAACTTATCATCATAAGCCTTCTTCATTCTAACAACTTCTTCTTCAAACATCTTCATTTTATTATGAATCAAGGGGTCATGTTCCATTATCTTCTGGGATATATATTCTAATTATAGACCCTTGATATTTGGGAAATTTTTAAATTATTTTCTTGCACATGGATCTCTTTTGGAAGAGACGTTCTTACTTTCTCTTACTCTTCAACTTCTTTGATCCACTTTGACGTATATATTTCATGTTTCTTCTTGGTTTCCAAAAAGGATTAAACATTTATGGGGAGATTTAAACATTCAAGGATTTTCTCTTCTAAGCCATTTTCTGTATAGTTTGCTTCACATTACAAATAGGCGATCTCAGCATGCATACAATGAAAGACTATACAAATAGAGGAAAGTATTTATTCAAGATCGTTACCCAAATAAGTTCTTCTTTTCTCAATTTTCAGCTCATGTGATGTGAAATATTGATCAAAATCACCACTTGTGTTGTAAACCTTGTTTTTGAAGGAAACGTGAGCTAACTTATCTTTCCTGTACATGCCTGATTTTTCATCGTTATTAGAAAGGAACAGAGAAGAAGATACTTCATCATATTTAAAAATGAGGGACTTCTTCAACTATCTCATATCATTCTTTTTTGGGTTTTTCATAGTCCTAATGAATGTAGACTTCTTCTTGGAGATGGCTAACTCTTCATCAGGAATGCACTTCATTATTGAATTTAGGAAAGAAACTAAAATACCCTTCTAAATAGAATTACTGAAGAGTATCCAACATACATAATCCTTTTTTTTCTGAAACCAATGCTAGACCCTAGACCACCCTTATAGGTGAGGGGGTGATTCAAGGTGTGAATGTTTTCTCTTCTTTTCTGGATCTTGTCCCCACATTGGATTGAACTTGTTTAAACATGTATGATGGATAAGTGCAGTAATTAAAACATGAAAAAGGAAAAAACAACACTTTTTAATTACTTCATGACTAAGGGATATGTCTAAGAATCATACACTAATAGATTTCTAGTCATGGAAAATTCCACTAATATTCACTAGTTGTGGATGATGAAGGTTTCTGGAATAGTCACTCGGTACCAGGAACACTACCTTTATAATGGTTCAGGGATATCCCACTACATTACTCGATTCAATTCAGTTGACTCCCCTTGGCTCACTGTATTGGTCGAGGTCTCACTCAGTTTATCGACGTGAAGGTCACTTCAATATATTTGCATGAAAAGCCTTTGTCACTATTATGTACGATACACTGCTTGCATCAATGTCCCGAATTGATTCTATTTTATATTCATTTTTCTCCTTTAGTGAAATTTTTGAATTCACTAGAACTTCTTCCCTTTTTATTTAGTAGAATCAAAAAATCCCTTTATGTTGTATTTGTTTCTGCAAACAGTCCCCAATTCTGCGGACTATATCTAATCTATGTACCATGCCTACTCTACGCACCACAGCTATTTTGAATATCGTGTTTATGCCACATACCATTCATTTTCAGTGTACCACACTTGCTCTGCATACTGCCCTTTCTCGGTGTGCCACGTCAGCTCTGCATACCACCTCTGCTACGCCTACTGCCTCTGATCCACATACCACACCTGCTCTGCATACTATTCATGATCCCTGTACCTCCCATGATCGGCGTACTACACCTACTCCACGTACCACCCCTGCTCGGCCTACCATTCCTACTTCTCATACTGCACCTGCTCTACGCACTACGCCTGCTCCACGCACTAGAGCAGGTGCAGTATGAGAAGTAGGGAAAGTACAGTGACTTCTTTTCCTTCCAGAAATATCAATCTTTCTAGTCAACATTGAATATGACTGGCATCATAAGATCGATCAGCTAAAGCAGGAATTCATGTCTCATCATGTAAGCTTTTACCTAGTCTCTTTGAATAGTGAGATGGTGAATGATCACTTTAAAACAAGAATCCCTTCATCTTCTTCTTCATTTTGATATTCATTGTGAAATTTTGACAGAAAATACAACCTTATACACAAAGTGGTCCCAACAATTTCCTCCTTGGTAATTAGTTGTTAGTATCGTAAAGTCCTCAAATTAATGTGTCAATATCAAAATGAGAATATTCTCCCCCCCTTCTATTTTCATTATCTCTCACTTTTTGAGCATTCATTTCACTTTCTCTCCACCATATTAAAAAGAAATAAAAAGTTCATGGGAAAAGGGTATCATTAATTTCTTAAGAAATGATCCATCAATCATTTCACTGTAAGTCTACTTGAGCAATTCTTAGTGTATTAAACAAGAGGATTTGATTTAGAAAACAATTCTTACCATTATTCACTGATCATGATACCTCATGATATGAGAACTAATGTACTTTGTTTTCTAGGGTTTTACACATTCAGTCTAGGCTAATGAAATTGAATTTGATAGGGAATAATCAACATGAAACTCCATCACACACTTCAAAAAATAGATAAAAAACATTCCAGTACAATTGGCAGGATAAGTGACCTTGGGGCACACCAATTTTTCTTAGGTCACTCATTAATTCTGTTACACCCCTTTATTAATTGATTTTATTATAAGTGACCAAGGATGTGATATTGAGGAATGTCATTCCATTTCCAATGAAATGTTCTTTTAGAAATTTCCAGATAAATTGAATTTAATACCAACAGATGTTGATACTAATTGAAATAATAATTACAACAGCTTCTACATTTGTCTCCCCCTCGTAGGAAATAGTCATCATCATCTTCAACCATAGTGATCCTTTATCATTTTAATATTTGAATATCAATTGACGAATCTTACAAGGATGGAAACTTCTTTATCTTAGCTATATAGAGTTGATAACATTCATCACATCTTAGGTTCCCCTCTGAGAGCATGCTTCACCTTAAATTCCATGTATTATCAGCACTAATACAACACACAAATGATAAAGGGAATAAGGTGGTTCCTTATTTCAACATAAATACGAGATGCATGGTTGAGATTATTTTCCCAACCATGTTTCTCCATTTATGCTAGTCTTCATTCTTTCACATATGAACAAATGTTCTGATCTGTGTTGATGTGGCACGACTCTCTTCACATTCTCTTCTGTTTGGTGTGGAGAATAGTTCTTCTTAACAACCATCAGGGATGATACATTATTAATACTCTTAAGAACTTCTTCCTGAGCTAATATTATGGTTATAAAACCTTTTTCTATGTGACCTGATTTCATATATCTCTCACACAGATCTTCTTTAACACATGTATTTCTCTTGGTTTGGAATGTCTTATGAACTTTATCTTCATCACGTGAATGTTTTCATTTTCCTTTATCTCTTACCTTGGACTTTTCATCTTCAAGATTCCTTATTCATTTCAAAACTTTTGGCCAGATGAACAAAATTACATTTTGAACTATTGAATCAAGTTTGGATCTTCAATAGATGTTCATTGGAGTATCATACCACCCAGATTCTCTTTTGGATGAATTATCCTTAAATTTCATGGATCGAAAATTTAGAGTCTTCTAAGCTTCCGTACTTGAGATCTTCTTGGGGAAATGTGTGTTTACAATATTCTTCTAATTTCATCCAAATATGGATGCTTCTTACATATCCAACATTATAGGTCTTCTGTTCTTAACAACACTGAATGCATGTAGATATGGTCATGTAACTACCTTATGACCACTTCCATTACCCAAATCATAGATGTTATAATGTTTTCCAAATCTTTTTGCACTAAATAGATGCTTCTGGACTTATAGATGATGATTCTTCTTCTTTATAATTATTCCCATTGATATATGCTATCTCGGTGCTTTTTCTTTGAAGGGATTGTACCAACAATCCAGTGCACAATGCCCAAATCTGCTGGAACACCAACATTGACCCAAAGATGTTGTCTTCTTGATATCTTCTACTTAAAGTTGTTGGGTATTATTTTTATTGTGTTTTTATCAATCTAGGAAACAATATTACAACTTCTGCTTCCTATCCACTCTATCCATGGTGGTATTTTCCTTCTCCTCACCGTTCCTCATCCATACTTGTTTAGAATATTTCTTCCAACCTGCAATTTTTGTAGAAACATATTTACAAACAATATTACAAGTTGGTATGGATGACACCTTTACATTCTCATGTTCTACTGATAGATCAATGCGTTAAGTCATGTTCTTCTTATCACATTTTGTAGGTCTTTTGATATTAGAATCTTCTAGTGATCATTGAGTAACAACAACAACCATTTCTTGTGATGGATCATCAACATCTGTCATGATCTTCGTGTCGTATGTTGATGTTCTTTCACCTTTAGAATACTCCAATTAAAATTAAGTACCAATAGTAATAGTTTCCTTATTTTATGAAGTCTTAATATGTAAATTATCAATATTGTTCAATTGAGCTTCCAATTCAATAAATATTCCATTAAGAATTACATTTTGATCTTTAATCATTATCATCTTCCCTTTATAAACCTTCATCCTTATAAAAAAATATTCTTCATGCAGTATCATTTTATTCTGAATCAATGAGTCATGTTCCATGATCTTCTTTGATATAACTTATAATTGTATACCCTTTATATTAGTAAAATTTCCTATTTTCTTTTCTAGAACATGTACATCTTCTTCAATATAATTTATGACTCTCTCTTCCTCTTAAACTTCTTCAATCCATTTTGATGTATTTATTTCATGTTTATTATTTGTTTCCGAAAAGACATAAATATGACTAGAGAGACTTAAAAATTCATGGATTTTCACTTCTAGGACCTTTTCCATATTGTTTGTTTCACTTTACAATTAGGTTATATCATCCTGTATGCATTGAATGATTCTAAAAATAAAGGCAGTTATTTCTTCAAGATCATCACAAAAATGCTTTCTTATTTTCTCAATTTCTAACTCATATGATGTAAAATATTATTCAACATCACCACTTGTGTTGGAAACCTTATTTGTGGTGGAAACCTGATCCACATGCTCTTTACCTTCCAAGTCCGATATTTCATCATTATTAGAAATGAATGGAGAACCATAAAATTCATCGTCTTTAGGAATGGATGACTTCTGTGACTGTCTCTTCTCTTTGATTTTCAGGTTCATCATAGTCATTATAGATGTAGACTTCTACTTAGAGATGAATGACTCTTCGTCAAGACTGCACCTCATTGTTGACTATAGGAAAGAAACTCAAACCATATTCTGAATAGAATTACTGAATATTATCCAACATACATAAAACATTTTCATTTGATACCAATTAAAGGACCTTAGACAACCCTGAGGGGTGGGGTGGGGGTGAATTGGTGTGTGAAAATTTTCCCTTCATTATGAGATCTTGTTCCCACATTGGTATGAACTTATTTAAACCAGTATGATGGATATGTGTAGTAATTAAATCATGAAAAATGATAACACACCACTTTCTACATGGTTCTCCTCTAAGGGCTAGGTCCAAGGAGAATATGTTGATAGGTTTCTCATCATACCTAATTCTACTAATCTTACCTAAATATGGATTATAATAGTTCATGCATAGATACTATGACCCAGAAAAACTACCTTTACAATGATTCAGGGATATACCATTGCTTCCCTCGATTCACTTCCATTGACTACCCCTGGCTCAATCCCTTTGGAGACGTCTCACTTAGTTTATTGACTTGAAGGTCGCTTTAATAGATTGGCATGAAAAGTCCTTGTCTTTATTAAGAACGAGATACTTCTTTTATTGATGTCCCAAATTGATACTATTTTATATTCAATTTTCTCATTTAGTGCAATTTCTGAATGCACCAGAACTTCTTACCTTTTTATTAACTATAATCACAACTCCCTTTATGATGTATTCATTTCTGTGAACTATACTTGATTCTACAGACTGTTTCTTATCTGCCTATCATGCCTGTTATGCGTACATCAATTGGTTTGTGTATCCTACTTATTCCACGTATCGTTCCTGTTTGGCATACTTCCCCTACTCCACGTACCACCCCTTCTCATCATACTACTCCTTCGCACACCGCCTCTGATCCACCTACCACCACTACTCCATGTACCGTGCCTGCTCTACGTACCATGCCAGATCATTGTACTACCGCTGCTCAGCATACTACGCCTGCTCTACATTCAACAATGCTCGGTGTACCATGCCTACTCCGCTTACTGCTCCTGCTCTACGCGTTGCGCCTAATCTATGTATTCTGCCTCTAAGTACCACCTTTTCAAACTAAATTCACCTTATATAAACTCCTTATTCAAATTCGTAAAATTATTTCATCTCCCATATTCCCCTTTTTCTTACACAAAATCTATTCCATAGACTACTCCTTCAAATCTTAGGAACAATTTTGTCTTTCACGCACCACTTCATCCTTTGCAGAATTCCTTCTACGTACCACATTCAGACTTAGCCGAGTTCTTCCACAACGATAATATTTTATTATCAAATTCACTCTCTCTTAATGTTGAAATAACACTACTTATATAGACTAATAACTCTGTAAATTTTTCCAATCTGTTTTACCCAAATTTTCAATGTGGGACAATATACACCTCATATAGAACTGCATCCGCATACTAAAAGCCTCGACCGCAGACCGCTCCTGTTTTTCAAAGCTCAGCAATCCTGTGAACCTTCAGTCACATACCGTAAGATTATCGGTACTTGTAATATGACCCTTCTGTGATTTTCAAACCTTCCCTGCGTACCATGTATTATTCGGTATGCGTACTGCATCACTTCCACTAACAAAATTCTATTATGTGTACCCCAACTCTTTCCACGGTGAACAATTTTTGGAACTGTGACCCATTCAATGAACAATTCCATTGAACTTTCCCTCTTACTACATGACTTCACCACGTACCGTCACTACAAAACATTTACAGTTATGTACATGGATCCATGTTTTTTTTCTGCAACCAGGTACGTGGCTGTGAACAATTTCTAGAACATGGTACATGGTCCATGCTCCAAGGTACACGGTTTGCTTCTTTTGCAGATTTCCGTCGCTGTTTTTCATCTCGTTCACTCCTATGTAGAAATCGTTCTACATCCAAAAAACAAAATCCCAATTTTTAGGTCCAACAATTAGAAAACACTAGGAAATGGAACCACCTTAAATATATGCTTCGTCCTGAACACCCATGCTAATTTACTGTCATCTTTATTCTTCAACAATAATCTGATTTCATCATGAACCTTATTTATGGTAATATATAGTCTCTCATAGATCACTTTTAGCATATCTTGATTATCCAGGGAATGTATGAGATCTTCCATGTCTTCTGGCAACATCAATCTTTCTTGTCAACATAGAAAATTACTGGCATCATCAGATCAATAACCACATACATTAATGCATGTCTATTTATGTAGGATCTTGCATGTTCTCTTTAAATATTGATGTTTCATGATCACTTTATAACAAACAACCCTTCATCTCCTTCTTCATTTTGATCATAATTGACAACCATTGACGACAAATACAACCTTATACACAAAGTGGTCCCAACATGTACATATAAGTAAAATTTTCATTTTTCAATGGTCGTTTTGGAATGAAGTTATGTAACACCATATCTTTACAGAATGATCATTAAATAAAAAATAATTTGTTATTTAATTATATATAGTTATATTTATAATTCATATGATGTAAAAAGAATCACACCATGTCAAGGAGGTGGTATTCCACACATCCACAAAAGACGTTATCAATTTTTACAAGTTTGAAAGGGTAAAAAAGAAAAAGATATATATTTATATAGAATATTTCAACAAATATAATTATGTCATGATTATAATATGGATGTTTTTATTTCACATATCTTAAATTAAAACCATTCATTATACATTTTATGTTTTTATTAAACAAACAACATCGCTTAGAGGGGGATATAGTCCACTCTTTCACATAAAATGTTATCTAATTAATGGAAAATAGAATGTATTAATGTTAAGGGTAATAAAAAAATTAAATTATTATATGGAAAAAATAATTATCATAAATATCATATATAAATGTAGTTTCTATCATAATGGATACCATGATAATTGGTAATGAAAAAATGAACAATCATCCTCTCGTGAGGCAATATTTCACCGCACACAGAAACAATATGTTTATTAACAATTAGATCGAAATGTGTGTAAGTTTAGTTTGAAACCTTTACATAAAAACATCCTAGTACAATTAGGATAATATTTTTTGACATAATAATTTACTAAATATATTTTAAGTGCTGGATAATGGAAATAAAATTAAAAGACTCAAGAGAATATGATACCTCTTAATCGGTTAATTACTTTTTTTGAATCAAAAGGCTTCCTTGGAAGGCTTTATGTGAAAAGATAACACTCAAGGTATATGGGATGGATTTCGGGAAGCTATATGGGATGATATTGGATAATCATAGGTAATAATAGATGTGAAAGGAACATGGAGAGTTAGTGGGATTTTATATTGGAGGAAAATGACTCATATAGAATTTTTGGAAATATGTTAGGTGTACAAATATTGTTACATAAAAAATAAATAAAAAAATGAAATCATTAACGGAAGGTATTTGTCTGAGATATGGACATAAAATGGGTTTTGGACTTGTTAAAAGGTCATCTGAGCCCCAAAGTTAATAGTTTAGTCCACTTTTATGTATGATTTTTCCTTAATAAACGTAATTTATTTTAATTACATTCACTGCTATTTTTGTTAAAAAAAGTAGAATTATTAGACATTAAAAATTATGGTTATTCCAAATATGGAATCTGTTTTTTCAAATTCCATCCAATGATGTTGCAAAATTTTAATTAAATTTAATCCCCCTAGATGGGATGATAGTGAGTCTTTTTAATGTAAAAATGTCTGAAAGTCTTCTATGTTTTTATAATTAATCTCAAAGTAAAATTGATTCCAATAACATAAAATGTATTAATTTAAAAAATATTTTATAATTAAACATTAATAAAAATATAAAACATAATTTTTCCTTATATTTTAATTTCAAGAAAAATAAATTTTGGACAAAAATTCAGTATTTTTAACTATTCATTAAAAAATGAATTATTTCAGAAAAATATCACAAATTAACACAAACCTAATTATTGGGTATTCCATTTAATGATTAAGATTATTTTATTATATTAAATAAATTATTGTTTAATCATTCTGATATAAAATGGATTTGACATTAAATGGTAGTAAAATTTCCTTTACAAAAATATAGGGTTTTCTATGTAAAATAGTTTTTTTCTTGTCATTTGTCTATCAAACATGATGGATGGATATAAAAAATATTTTATTGAATATATAATATATATTTTATATAGATATAAATAACTAAATAAATTAATTAATTATAGTAAATCAAATTTCTTAGTAAAAAAATAGTTTCATGGAAAAATATTTATTTTATATTCAATTGCTTCTAAAATAAATTTCTAATTAATTAGTAACCAATTATATAATTATATATTTTTGTGATCCATTATTTTCATAAGATAGTTTTTATAATTCATAACTACTAATTTAATTTCTAGTTTATATCCCAATATATTTTAATAATATATTATTGATTAAAAAACCCGGTCTTGCCTGTAATAGAAGCCATCGAGGAAGGTCGCTCTATTGTGTAATGAATGCTAACTCGGTGTTGCTTGCATTGAAATATATAGAATATATTTTTAAATATTGAATATATTAAAATGTATCAAAATATTATATTACTTCATACAGTTGGTGTCACATGTCATACACAATATCGAATACAGGGTTCTCACTTTATATTTTTGGGGAATCACATAAGGTGTCTTGGAATGAAATATTGATTGTATATTTATGATGTTTGGAATTATGAATTCTCTCGTTAAGAGATTATTTATTTAATTCCATGTGATTATTTCATCAGTTATGAAATCTATATACAATTTTCATGATCATGTGATTTTCTATATGGAATTATTTTATTATCATTAATTGATGAAATATTTTCATTCATTCACATGTTAATTATTAAATGAAATGTGTTTTCTTATGTTTTAATATCCATATTTATTGGTCCTTGTTTATTCATGATACCTTCACCTATATGTAACCTTTACTGATAATTTTATCTTAATTTTTTTTTCTTTTCACCATGATATAACGATAGAATATTTGAATACGTTTCTGGATGAAGAATAATTACTATCAATATATTATCATTTCAAATATGTTTTTATTTTTAATGTGATATTAAATAATGTATCTAGTTTACAAAGTCCCCTAAACTATTAATTATTTTAATATTTGATCACTTTTATCTTATAAAAACAAAATATAGTAACAACCCGATTTAGGATACAGGGGTCAGGGTATTTATAATTTGTATTATATGAGGTGTAGTAGAAACCAAAAGAACTAGATTTAGGAATACATATATTTTCAAATATATCACTATCATAGAGTTTGAGTTCATGTATATGTAAAGGATAACATCCTAATGTTTTGGAAAGTTATTATTTATATTTCAATGAAATATATATATATATATATATATACTAGTAATGGATATAGCCATTAAATAGTTGTTCCAATGTGTAATAACTCTAAAAAGGGTGAATTGGACATCAATATGGTCATCACCCAATGCATGAAAACAATTATTTCTATAGACATAGTTTGAAAATCATGGAGGATACTATTGGTTAAATACACATTTTGTTTATAAACCATAATAATGGGTTTAATTGATGATAATCATGGATTACCTAGTTTAAAACTGAGGATTCATATATTTAAAATATTGTTTTATGATTTAGACACCCAATAAATGATTATATAAATTTTCACTATTATTAATGACTCTTAAACTATTATTTTTCGTTTACAGAAATAGGTGGAATTAGGAGGAATCCTATTACAACCAAATGCAATGGAAAATTATGTGATTAAAAGAAAAAAATTGGATATTTCATAGAGATAAATATATTATGATTATTCCTATTCAGTTATCCTGATATATTATTCACAAATTTCACATTAACCAATTCCCAATCATCTAAAAATTTTATGATTGACTCCTATATGAAATATACTGGTGGATACTATGGAGGAAAGAAGGGTCAATTTTATAAATGTTAGAAATGTGTAAATATCCTTAAAACACAATGTCTCAAAAGAATAGGAAATTGTTATATGTTTGGAAAATTAGTGCATAAATAAATAAATTGATGAGGGAAAATTAGGAATTCAATGGAGGGAAATAAATTTCATCATTATGTTCCATTTGTAGATAATTATATTGAATTTTGGGAACCTAACATTATTTGAAGAAACTCTATCTTCCCAAGATTAACTTGTAAACAATGGAAGTTACTATGTTATACTAATCATTAATTAAAAAGTATCAATGTATTAGGATTTAATAAAAATTATGTATTAATATTTTTATCATTTTTATTGTTATAAGAATCATGATACATCTAATGATTTTGTTAATTTTTAGTAAACAATATGTATTAATATAATAATATATTTAAATTTATGAATAATATCATAGGATTGTATGTTTTTGGTTGGTCTGAAGTTCAGTTTATTAGATAGTGATTTTGAGGGTTTAAGGGATGGCGTTTTAATTTGATTAATCACTTTTTGGGTGACATTTTGTTGAGTATAAGTATATGTAACACATAAGTTTGAGCTGAATTATTATCTAAGAAATAATGTCATTTTTAAAATGTTAACGGTATTAATAACATTTATCAATAATATGACTAACTTCTGTTAAATAAATAATAGTAAATAAAAATTATTTTATTTTTTTGAAAAAATAATCGATATAGAAAACCTTAGTCACTAAAATTCAATTTATGATTAATATTTTTTAGTATATTCCTCGTATTATTTTTAATATTATATGAATTATATTAATATGATTTTATTATATTTAAAACCCACATTGGATGCGACAACATTCCTCATATGCCATAGCCGTAGGGCTTGAACTCACAACTAAAGGGTAAAAATAGAGAAATTCCTACCACTATCCTATGTGATTTCATCGATATTATGAATTTTTTATTAATTAAATTATTTCAAAAATAAATATTAATATTTAATTTGGGTGTTTATGTTGAGGTATATAGATTAATGTATTATATTTAATAACTTATACTACCCATTTTGGTTTGGGAAAATATTTAGAGACATATAAATGGACTTCTCATGATTTTGTTGATCTTATGATTTATTGAATGTTATATTTTTTACATCATGCATAAAAAAATAATATTGGTATTCATTTATTGGATTAATAAATTTTTTGAAAATTATTCAAAGCACAACCAAAGGAAAAAATATTTCTTATGTGATAAAAATATATCAAAAAGGTATTTTGTCTAGTTTTCACTATAATGATCACAAAATAATCACTTAACATTCGTATAAGGATGTTAAAATAAAAAAGTTATACAGTTACATTCATTTATGATGAATAAGTTTCCTATTAACACATCATAGATTTATGGTTTTTTGGTCACTAACATACCTTGATCATTTACTTTTTTTTTGTAATCGATTATCTCTATCAATCTCCTTCATTATTTGGAAATTATGTTTCCTCTCAATGGTAATATTTTAACATTAATATAATGTTATCATATTTGGAAAAATATTTATTATTTATTCTTTTTGGCCCTCAAATTTTTCCTTCCCTATATTAAAAGGTAGTTTTATTAACCCTTTTTATGATTTGGGTGTTCTACAATGGTGAGAACCGTTGATGAAAGAAATATAATTGTGTGTGAAAAATTTATTAAAGGGGTTAGAATTTAATATCTCTATTTTGAGAATATAACATATCTAAATGAATTTTATTTTTCTGATATCTTGTGTTATACATAACACCGTGTTTAAGAAAACCATGATGTAATATTATATTATTATTATATAATTTGAGAATTATCACCTATAAGATAAATTTGAGATTATGAATAGGACTAGATAAAATATAAAAATTATATGTTTTAAAAATTTATAAAATAAAATCATTTATTATCAGATAATTATAAATGAATATATAAATCATTTTAATGTAAAAGAAATAAATTTCTAAAAAACTGTTTTATGTATGCGAGGAATTTTAATTTAAATAAATTTATCTAATAACTGTGTATTAATTAATTAAATTATATTTATAAAACAATATTTCATATGTTTTTTTATCATTATTCTAATATTTTTTAGGCATGAGATTAAAATAAATCTATTTTTAAGCTTAAAAACATCAGTTTTTAAAAAACGATTTCGTTGAGATTTGAGAACATATTTTAAATTCATATTTCACCAATATTAGAAAATATATATTCGAAAATGAAATTAATTTTTGATATAATCATGAAAAAACTATCTTTGAGTGAATATATGAGATTTTATGAAATGAATATCTTTTAAATAAATATCAAATAATATTAATTTTTAATAATAACTATCTTTTCATTTCAAGTATTTAAAAAGGTAAATTTCATTTTTAAGAATTTTTAAAATTAAAATTAATTCCATTATATAATTATTAATCCAATTTTGATAATAAAAATTAATTTTATATTGAAATTTTATAGAAAAATGTTCTATACTTAAGAATCATTTTATTTGGAAAACTGAATTTTCAACATGTTTACAGGTTTAATTTTAAATAAAATTACACCACCAATTTAAAATGAATTTGGTAATATTTATATTATTTATGATAATATTTATTAATTTTATTTAATAAGTTAAACAAAATATTTGGTTATAATGAATATTGAAAACATAAAAAATTTAAATATCATGGTTAAGGATCAAACATGTTTACTAGTGGATAAAAATAGAATGTAATGTTTACTGAATAAACATTTCAAAATTTTATTGTATGTCAATTTTTCAAACATATCCTCTCAAAAATTATAATATATTTATATTTGGAATCATTTTTCTTAGGAAGGAATATTTTATTTTGTATTTTTTTTGGAAGTTTCCAAGGGGTTCCCCTTTCCAACATTTAAAATGGAACCCATATGCAATACTCTATACACCTTAAATACCTCCTGTTTTAGATATTACTTGACCAAATACCTTCCTCAAATCCCTCCCCATAACCTATATTACTAATTTTTATAAAACCATCCTTGTAATGATTCAGGAATAATCCTAAAGTGGTTTTCCAAAGAAGAAGCATTGTCTTCCACAATGAGTCTTACATTAATTTCATCCCCTACCCTTACAAAATTATCTTAAACTAAGATAAAATTATATATATATATATATAATACTAATATTTTGTTATGTTAATTTCATAACCTATATCTATCCCTTCATTCATCAAATAAGTAAAAAAATCATTCAGTATGTGTACGGAAGACTGCCGCATTTCGAACCGATGTAATTTATTTTCCATATCCATCTCTCACAGATGAATATTTTAACTATTTTAATATATATATATATATATATATATTATATTTATTACATAATTATACTTATAAAATTATAATATCAAATTTCCCCTCTTACCCTTTAATATGCTGGAAGATGATAGTGCCACTCAAGATTTAGTATGAAATAATACCTCCATGAAGCAATGTGATACATTATCATTTTATTGTTACATTTTTTGTAAATAGGATATATTTAAATAATATATATGTATTATAATAATTATTTTAAAGGTTAATTATTTTTTACCTTTATGTTATTCCATCCATAAAAAAATTAAATAACATTATTGTGTACGTACGACCCACTATCTCCATGAATGGTATATTTAATTTTTCAATATAATGAAATTTACATGATTATTAAAATTTTAGAGATGGTGGAACATTGATAAATTTTCAAGTACCATAAAAGATTAAATAAAACCTACATGAATAAAGAAGAAGTTATGGCCCTGAATATTGATTTTAAAAAAGAATTCTTAATAAACAGGTGAAAAAAATAATATTTAAAAATTAAAAGTTATGATATATATCAGTATTGTTAAGAAATATATTCATAAAAAAAATATATTTATTATGTTGGATGTTTAGACACATATCAATGAATCTGATCATAGGGTATGATTTTGTTGTCTCATTTTTACATTTATGATACACATTTCATAATCAGCACTTATTTCTTTTTATAGTGTATATAATTCTCCATTTACATGTTATATCATAAATACATCATGGTTCATGTATTTTTAATAAAACTTATTTCATATAATGGATTTTTACTAAAATATTACCAATTTGGAAGTGTTTCATAACTAAATTTTCTTTCATTAGGTTATATCATCTCTTTGTTGATTATATTATTTCATTATTATGGGTGAAATATAATTTCTCTGATTTATGTTTTATTTAAACTTATTTTTTGGGGATTAAAATTATTTCACACATAATAAATACTTTGATTAATTATCACATCAATTTTTTGAGAATTTCTAGTTTCATTCTTCCCAATTATTCTTCTTTGGTAGATCTCTTATGTTATAAAACTATCTTTTTTATGAGGTGTTTATAATGATCCTTTGACATTGTTTATCAGGAATATTATTGTTTTCATTATATTTTGAGTTTCATTTGATGTTATTATTTCATGGGGACTATGATTCAAAATTTACCAATGTATTAAGGGTTTAATAAAAATATATTTTCATATACTATGATTTTTTAATATTATATGTTTTGCTTTCATTTTCTACTTTTAATTTCTGAGAAGTTCAAAAGAATTTTTTTTTTATGAAAAAAGAATTTAAATCCTCTTTAGAATTTTATCATTTTATTCCTTTTTAGTTCCTTCTAAAAATGGTAGGATTAATATTTTATTATTCCACTACGATGATTTAATGTAATTTTTCGAAATGATAAAAATTGAAAAAAAATTATGAAAGGAATCAACCCAAAATTTTACAAATAATGTACCTTATACATTTTAAAAATGATTGAAAAGAATGTTTCTTTACCAATTATTCAAAATTAATAGTATTTCCCCCCATAATAACCAATAAAATTTTATTATTGTTTCATTATACCTATTCATTCTCATTTTAATTAGAAATTTCCCCTAATATTGTTAAATTTTATGTTTTTAATATGAATTTTGATGTGAAAAGGGTATTTTACTTTAGAATATTTTCGATTAAATTTTATGGAATTTAATTGATTAATAAAAGAAACAGTTATTTTACATTTTCTCATCTAGTGATATGATGTAATGATACCACCATTATTATTTTATCATAAATTTTACAATCAGTTTTATTTGGGATTGACTATTTGGATACCATTATCTATGTTACCCTTGATGGATTTCTGTAATGTTTACTGATCAGGGTGATTATTAAGATTTTTTATGATAGTTTTTATGTGTGAAAATTTTGGTCAATTATGCTTCAACCCTTTGATATAAATATTTCATTGGAGTTAGTAAGTTATTTACACATCCCACTATATCCCCCCAATTCATCGATTGGCCAAATTAGACTAACAAGCTTCGGTATTTTGCTGAAGACTTACCCATTTATGTGACATGTCTTGGATCAAGGGATTTATGTTATGATTATTATGTCCAAAATTATGAATTACATTATTATTAAATTATTATTTGATATTTATGTTATTAGTTGATATCATATTATATCTATGTGTATGTATCAAGACCATATTATTATTTTCAAGAAATTATTTGATCATCCTTTATTCTTATGGAATTATTCTTCACGTAGAATTTAATGATTAAATGTCTTGTGTTTTTTGATATTTTACTCCTCATATTTATTATTACATATTTACTCATGATATATTTAATTGTATGTATCCCTTACGGAACATTTGAGCTCAACCCTTAATATTTTTTCTTTCCTCATGATATGGAGAAGAAATATTTGAATATTTTCAAGGTTACATGATATTTATTTTCACTAGTTTATATTTTAACTTTCAAATGTAATTCTAGATTCATGTATGTATATCATTACCAAGAGTAAATATGTATTTAGTCCTTTGGGATGTGATCACTTTTATCTAGTGCTAATGTGATAAAGTAACTACCTTCTATGGGATACTAGGGTCGAGGTATTTAAAAACATTCATTTGGACTTTTGAGTATTTTGAGACATGGAAAGGAAATAAAAACATATAATTTAAAATGAAAACTAGTGTAGAAGAAAGTATATAATATTTTTAATGATATTACATATAATTTCTACAACATGATTTTATGCATGAACAATCTCAGTAAAAAGTGATATTGTAACATAAAATCCTTACCTCATTTTCCAATTACATAATAAGAACTCTAACCTCATATATTGTAAACTTAAATTCATTATAGTTACATACTGATGAAATATTATACTTATAGTTATATATATATTTTAATTATAACGTATAATCATCTGTAAATAAGAAATCATTCATTACCATTTTCATTTCAGTTGTCTGGGTGTTAATTATTCATGTATGTTTTGATTCAGCAGTTATGGTCCTTGAATATGGATCATAGATCCACCATATCTAGGATATTAAACATGATATAAATATTCTATATATTCAATAAATATGAATTCGTAACTTTCTATAAAATATAGAGATAGAAAATGAATTACATCTTTAATCACCCAAGCTTGACTTACATGGACATTAAATTAATTTTGAGGAATAATAAATACATTAGACAAAATATATGCCCAAAGAACATATTAGATTAACATATTTGTAATCTCATAACATAATTTTATAACTTAGTGAATGATATTTAACATATCACATAAATATATTTCCTTTTTTTCTTACAATAATTCTTTCTTTATATCCTTGGGAAAAGAAAACATAAAAAGGGTGAGCTCAAATGATCAGTAAGGGTAAAAATAGAAAACATAAAACAAACCATACACATTTTAATGTAAAAAATGAACATAAATTTTAAACATAAAAAACATGAGTCTTGATATATGTCATGTTAGTTCATATGGAATATATGATAAAGGAACATTAACCATGCTAAAATAGAAATTGTATAAAATATGGAATTGTGGAAAATAAATAGGCACATAATATTATTTTCCTAGTAGCCACACCATTTATTCCAAGACCATCATTGTGGACTAAGTCCATTACTAAACCGGGTTTACATTCCATTCCAGCCATGTATTACGAAACTAGATTTACTTGCTGTTCTATACAAATATATCTCTTGAGATATAAGTATTTACTCAATGCATTGGAGGGATATATGGGTCCCAACCTTCTCACAATGAAACAATTATTACATTTTCCACAAAACAGTAATCATTCATCACATAATAACCCATGAAATAAAACTAGTTTATTAAATATCATTTTTTCATAAAATAATCCATAAAAAATTATTCCATCATTAACGAAATAAAATCATAGTAATAATAGGGATAGAAACATAACCCTATTTAGGAGCTTCATCTTTTTTGGAAAATAATATTGATAAAACACTTGAATATATTTCTTGAGGAAAATATCATTTCTTCTCTAAAAATATTTTATTTTCTGTCAATGCCAGAAAATTATAAATGAAAAGAATATAGTTGAAAATATATGTGAAATAGTGTAGTGGAAGCATCATGGAAATAAGGCTTCATGAAATTGTAAAAATTCATTCATGTCGTATATGTTAAAAAATCATTATCCTTGTACTTGTGTTGTATAAGTCAAAAAGTACCTCGTATGTTAAAAAAAGTATGATTCCTTACATTCCATGTAGTAAAAGTCGAAAAATGGGTAAAAATTACTTTAAAAATACACATAATAATATTAAATGTTCTATGAAACCTTGTTTAGAACACATATAAATGGATGATAAATATATCCCAAGTAAATATGTACGTATAAAAAATATCGGATAAAAATGTTATTGAAAAATTACCCCTTAGCTTATACATTTCGTTAGTTGTGGACGAGGTCACCTTCTGAATAATGTTTAAATCATGTTATTAAACAATACCAAGACCATATCTATATTTATGATATCACATATGATCCTATTATATAATTTTGTTAATAGTATTTCAATATTACCATTATTCCAGGTGTCAATTGCTTCATTTCCCATTCTTATTTTTCTATGTAAGTCATTTTTTTATGAATATAATGTGTTATATTTATGAAATTCTATTCATAATTATTATTTTCACTCATAATATAAATTTTATACTCATTCTTTAATTGTTAACATGGAGAATTAATCTCACTGCGTTGTGTAGACGGTAGGTCGTATATACGCACGAGCGACGATATCATTCTCTCGATTGTTAAATGGTATGTATTTGTATGGTATATTAATTATATTGAATAACTAACATTATATATTTATTATTTAAAATCATTATACTAATTTTTATACCCATCCATGTAAATTATTTTTGAATAGAAAATTACACCACAACGTGGAGACGGTACGTCGTATGTACGACTATATGGTGATGTTTTTAATCATAGGATGGATACAAGGAGGTATAAGGTTTTACCATAATTATAATAACATATCATAATGTATAAGATAATGTATTTTTTAATTTAATATATATTCCTCAAAGAAATAGGAAGTATATGAAGAAAAGAAATTGAATTGAATTGGTAAAGCAATTACCTCTTCTTCATTGGACATTCCTTGGATCTCTTATTAGAGACACTAGGGATTGACTTATAGGAAAACAAGGACCTCCAAAAGTTAACTAATATTGTTTATAGGATAATTTATCAGGGATATGTTGATCTATAAGGCACAACATGTGTGAGAAAATCTTGGAGTATATTCCTTTTTTAAGAGAGAAGGATGGTATCTTTAGGAAGGTATTAAAATATTATTTTATTATAAAATGATTTTCAGATTGAAAATTTCCAAAACTCCATTTATTTTAATACAAGATGATTATTGTTATAAATCATTCCAAACCATATATTTTAGACACATATAGGTCTCAATATTATCCTTATCTTTTAACTTTAACCCTTAGATAACTAATTTAACTCTTACCATGTCTTTTTGTATATTCATACAACATGGGTAATATATTTAATAAAAAATACTCATAAAACCTCATGTAGTTCATTAATTAAATTTTCAACATTATCTATGTTGTTTTTTCAAAATCATAGATGTGTTGTACTACTTTATCATTTAATTAAATAGTATTTGTTTTAGAAACTCATTTCTGTCAATTTTTATACTATTTATATCATGACTTTTAAAAAATACATAAAAACTTGATTGATTCGAAGAAAATTATTTAATTAAAATATAAAAATTCATACTCATCCATAAAATTTTTTTACGGCATTAAATTTTTTTTAAATAAATTTAATTTAAATGTATAATCTCATTTATTTAAATCATTCATTTTATAAGGTGACCACTACATCGAAAGTGGTTTGTAAAGAAATTTATGTATTTGGTGTCAAAAAATTATAACTAAAATAACATGTTGTAGGAAATATGATTATATACCCAATGACTTCTTATAGTAGAATTTATCTTATGTATAACCCCATATCAATATTTTTTTATTAAGAAGATACAAGTTGATCTAAAATTTCTCATTACTTTAAATTAATTTTTATATGATGTCATTTTCACATCCAAGTTGTTCCATGGGGTCCCAAAATTTACCCAAGGATATATGTGGTTGGAAATATCTCATCCAATAGAATTCAAACATGAGTTTTTGTAGTTTAATATTATTATAATATTGTTTTTTACCCTTATTTACTAGATTTAACCATTTACCATGGTAAATTAAATAATTATGGAAAATATTATTCCTAATGTCCAAAAATGAAATGTACCTATGTACAAAATTAGAACTTACGAATTCCAAATACAGGATCCATTTCTCCAAATTTAAAATATAGAAGTTACCATAATTAATTTAATATTAATTCGTACTTTCAAAAACAAAAAGCGGGATTTTAAAAAGTAATAACTTTCAAATGATTATGAGGTATTTATGTCGACATTATATAGGAAATTACCGTTAATGACAAAAATTGGATTAAATGATAAAAAATTATTCCAATTAAACGTTAAATAAAATTATAAATATAACCTAAATATATAAATAAATTATATCAAATGAAAATTTTGAAATGAAATGTAGTATTTTCCACTATTTGTTAAAATATATAATTTTTCAGAAAAAAACCAAAATTTCTAAATAAATAATTTTATATGTCCCATTTATAATGAAGAAGTTTATTTTATCAAATATAATATATAAAATTGTTAAAAACTGGATTTTAAATTGCTACACGATCGAAAGGTAACAAAACTGCATTTTTTGAAAAATTATTCATTTATTGAAAAAATTGATTTTGTTCTCATATGATGTTCTTGAAAATGTGTAAGATGAATTTTAATGGTATATAAAATTCAAAATTATGTTAGTAATATTCATAAAAGCTAGTTTATTTCCCATTAAATAATAATATTTCAATAATATATCTTTGTTTAGTAAATCTCATTATCACGTACAATGTAAGATTTCAAGGAAGGTTTCTCTTGAGTTTGACATAAGCCATTTTAGTGTTGCATGTCTTTCAAGATTACATTGTTGTTGCATATATCATATTCTAAACATAGTTATTTTATACATCAAACAAAATCTATTCTCAATGTTGCATGAAATGAGTTGTGTGAAATGAATTCTATCAGAAAAACATGAAATTGTGTGTTACAAATTCCAAGAATAGTGTTGTGTATACTGCATGATAATAAGGATATTTTTATAGTTCAATAGAATCTTGGTGTAGCATACAACACAAGACAATAATGAAATTAAAAATAATCTATCTCATAAAATCTCGAGTTGTCACATTCTACCCCCTTAAAATGATTTTTCCCTCAAAATTCATTTGGGTTATAAATAGTTTATGAGTTAAAAGATTCTTTCCTAGAAACCAAATAATAAAAAGGAATACAAAAACTTTATTTTAAAAAGTAATATTTGAGACATGACGGTTACCCAATGTAATTTATCACTAGGTTTCCACATAAGAGAACATAGGTGGGAAGTGAAAACAAGGACATGGAAGAGAAATCTAACCATCAGGTTCTGATGGATAATGATAGAGAATAAGGTTTAGAGGAAGTTAACTACTAGAAAGCCAAAAATATACTATGATTAAAGGGACCATATGATTAATCAGATAATAAGGTACTAGGAAAACATTTTTGGTTTTCATTATCCTTTTCCTAAAGTTAATAATTTTTCATGATAATAAATAATTACTTGATTTGGGTTCAATCTCACCGTTTTTCGTGCCTTGAAAAATTTCTACTTCATATCTTATTTAAAGAAATGAAGTGGAATTTTTCATTATTGAAGTGTTAGCAGATCAATAGATAGAATGATAGGTCATTTCATCTATCTCAACAAAAACATTATAAAAGGTTATCAAATATACATAACTTCATCTATGGTGAGATTAATCATATATGGTTCCAAAAAATGGACATATACTTCATCTATCATACCTCTTAATTAAAATAATTCTAATTTCTACAAACCAATAACATCCCACAGGCCAATGGTAGGCGATAAAAGCCAATCACACATCAGTTTTGGGTTTAATTCCCATAGCTTTGTCAGACACGACGGGTTGTCACCCATCCTATGGGTTGTCCTTTTCCTAAAACTATACTATTATAAAATTCAATAAATAATATTAAAAAAATGTTTTAGACTTATGAAACAATATCTAATGTCCAAAATAATCAATTACAACCTTGATGCTTATCCAAAATACTTTTGTCCAAACTCATTGTACAAAAAAGAAAAAATTACTAGAAAGGTCATATAAAAAGCTTGTGAATGACATCATTTATGTCCCATTTATCTTAAGATATATATTGTTGTTCAAATTTCAAACATTTTAAAGAATTTATCATGTATTCTTTTCAGTATTAGTAATATCCTAAATTACCATATATTTATATTGAAAACATGCATGTTTCATTATTCCAAAACATATTGGATATATTCCTTAACTCTCAAAAAGTTGTATAATACATCCATGATATCATAACCCTCTTGTCTATAGGTCCATAGTTAGTTTCCATGAAACTATCATCGTCCCACATATCATTATTCCAACATCATTATCTGAACATAAGAGACATATTAAGGGTTTTATTTCCTTTAATAATCTGTTATCCAAGTATATCACCTTACCCTTAAATAACTTTTCTATATCATTTGAACTATTTATAATATCATTTCCAATATTATAACAAAAACACTTATTTATTTCATAACCCAGAATTATGAAACATATACACTTCAATTATATAAGTTTATTCTTAAACCATTACACAGGATCCATCATCTTCATGTTTCTTAAAATATGAATCATTCCTTTTAGTTTCCCAACCTGAACCATGTTAGGTTTAATGTAAACAATACTAGAAGAACATCACATACCATTCACATATCATTTATAATCTCTTTATCCTCAGCAGTATGGCCAATAATCGTATAATCACCATGATTCTCTTCCTGATATGTCTAAATAAGGAAATAATTCTTCATAAGTCCAATAATTTTCACATTGAAAACATACACTGGATAACCATGTTCTATGTAGTTCTAGATATTGACTATGATTAGAAATAATAGTGTGAGAAATACATATCAGAGATTGGAAACACATAATTAAGGTAAATTACTTTTAATATTTCAATCTATGATATCTTCAGTTTAACTATTGTCTAGTCATGATTATCTCAATAAACATAGGTTTGTAACAAATACTTTACTTATCCATGTGTCATCCTTAGAAATATCCTTAGAATCATATCAATGTATCTCATTAATGTTTTTGAATCCTAGTTTCCAATGTTTAACTATTTATTCACTATGATAGAATCTATAATGACTCAAGCCTAAAGAACAGAGAAATTACATTTATTTTTCAGAATATTCAATACATTAAAAAAAATATTTTCCCAAATACCTTATTAGTTTAGTGTATTTGGAAAATCAGAACATAATCTTATAACATGGTGAAAGATCATCAACATCTCCCATTAAGATATTCCCTATTTTTTCAAACCTAAAACCTTTCTATATATCCTAGGGAACATATAACATTAAAAAATGTTGATCTCAAATGATCAGTAAGGGTAAACATGGAGAACATAAAAAAAACTATAACCATTTTAACATAAAAACATGAACACATAGTTTAAAAATAAAAAAAATATTGAGTCATAAAATAAATCATGATAGTTAGTAAGGCATAGATCATAAAGGAACATTAACCATGATAAAATATCATTAGTATAAAATATATAAATGTGGAAAACAAATAATAATATAATATTATTTTCATAATCGTCAAAGAATTGTTTCCAAGAACATCATAGTGGAAAAACTACATTACGGAACCAGGTTTACATGACGTTACATCCTTGTATTACCGAACCAGATTTAATTTTCATTATAGACATGGTTATCTAATGAGATATAAATCATTACCCAATTAATTAGTGGGAGATATTGGTCCCTTCCATCTCATAATGAAATTATTCTTACATGTTCTTCAAAACATAAATCATTCATCATAGAATAATCAAATAAATAAAATGAGTTTCTTAAATACCATCCGATCATAAAATAATAAATAAAATGTTTAACCCATCGTTAACAAAATCAAATCATAGTTATAATTGGGATAAAAACATTAACCTATTTATTTGTGTCATATTAGATGGAAAATAATTTTGATAAACACTTGAACTTTGTTCTTGATGAAAAGATCCTTTCTTCTTCAAAAACATTTTCTTTTCTCAAAATACTGCACAATTTTAAAAGGAAAAATATTATTTGAAAATAAACTTGAAATAATATAGAATAATCTTCATGGAAATAAGGTGGCATAAAATAGTAAAAATCCATTCATGATGTATAAGTAAAAAAATTCTCCTTGAACTTCTTTCAGAAAAGTCACAAAGTTTCTCATATGATAATAAAAAAAATGATACTATCCATAACATGTATTAAAAGTAAAAAAGGGGTAATATGACTTTAAATATATATAGAGAATTAGTAAAAATTTTATGGAAACATTTTTTGTTAACATGGACATGGATGATAAATATATCCCCAGTAAATACTTATGTATAAACAATCTAGGATAAAAATAAAATTGAAAAATTATCCCTTGCCTTCATCTTTTCAATAGTTGAGGGTTAAGTCACCTCCATTATAAGGGTTATATAATGTTATTAAATTATAACAGGACCATCTTCATATTTATGAAATCATATGTAATACTATTATATCATTTCATTAAGAGTATTTCAGTATTACCATTAATTCAATTGTTAACTGCTTCATTTCCCCATTCTTGTTTTTCTATGTAAGTCATGTTTTTTGTGAATATGATTTAATTTATTCTGTTAATTAACTTCATAATTACTATTTTAACCCATCAAATAATTTTTATAATTATTTTTGAATTTTTTAACGTGGAGAAAGAATCTCACCGTGCCATGGAGATGGTAGGCCGTACTTACACGCGAGCGACAATATTATTCTCTTAATGATTAAATGGTATATATTTGGATGGTATATTAATTATATAGAATCATTATCATGTCATATTAATTATTTAAATTCATTATAATCATAGTTATACCAATCCTAATAATGTATTTTGGAATAACAAATTACAGCACAACACGAAGATGGTAAGTTGTACGTACACACAAATGGTGATATAGTTATTTATAGGATGGATAAAAGGAGGTATAAGATTCTACCATAATTATAATAAAATATCAAAATTTTGAATATACTAGAGTTATTACATTATTATTGAATCAACATAACAATAGGACATATAAGAATAAAATAAATTGAATTGAATTAGTAAAGAAATTAACTCTTTGTCGTTGGACTTCATTAGGATATATTATAAAGGTCACTAGGGATGGATCTTTTGGAAAACCAAGAACTCTATAATTTAACTAATAATTTTTATAAGAGAATTTGGTAGGGTTTGTACATGCTATAAGTCTCAATAAGGTACATGGAAATGTGGGAGGAGAATACTTTTTATAGGATAGAAGGAGGGGCACATTAGGATGGTATTTAAATATTATTTTATTGTAAAATTATTTTCGATTTCAAAAGGACAAATATACATTTAATTATAATATATGATCTTTTTTGTTCTAAATACTATCGACCAATTGGTTTTATACATGTTTAGGTCTCAAATATAACCTTATCATTTATGCTTTAACCCTTAGTAGACTAATTTAACTCTTACCATGTCTTCTTGTATATTCATACTACAAGGTTAATATATATATATATATAATGAAAATAGAACATATTGTGGTTCATTAGAGACATTTTTAACATTATCTAAGTCATTTTTCCAAATTTTATATTTATAAGACTGTTATATCATTTAATAAAATAGTATTTTTTTAAAAAGTCATTTATATCAATATTAATACTATTCTTATCAAGACATTTTAAAAATAAGTAAAGACAAGATTATTTAGAAATAACATCATTAATTAAATGGTAAAAAGTAATACTCATCCATATAATTTTTCTATGGCACAAAAAGTTTCAACATAAATTTATATTAATATTTATAATATCATTCATTTAAATCATTCATTAATAAGTTTATCACTACATCATAATTGAGTCTTAATGAAATATATTTATATGGTGTATAAATATTATATATAAAATATCATTATGTAGGAAATATAATCTTATTTACAAGGACTATTTATAGTCTAATTTATCTTATGTATTACTCCATTTTAAAAATTTTTATTATGAAGATACATGTTTATGTTATATTTGTCTACTTTAAAATAATTTTTATAAAATGATATTTTCACAGAAAAGTGATTCTATGGGATCCCAAAATCGAACCAAGGACACCCATAGTCAGAAATATCTCATCTAATAGTATTATAACCTATTTTTTGGTAGTTTAATTTTATTAAACTATTTCTCCCTTATTTACCAGATTTACAATTTAACCGCGGTAAATAAAATAATTACTAAAGTTATTATTCATAATGTCCAAAAATAAATTGTGTCTATTTAAACAATTTAAAAATCATGGTTCCAAATATGGAATACATTTTCTAAATTCGAAATATTGAAGTTACAGTAATTAATTTAAAATTAATTAATGTTTTCAAAATCAAAAAGAAGGTTTCAAAAAAGTAATTACTATGAAAAGATTGGGAAGTGTTTATGTCCAATTTCAATGGGAAATTACATCCAATGAAAAAAATTGGATTAAATTATAAAAACTCTTTCCAATTACACATTAGATAAAATTATAAAAATAATCAAAATATATAAATAAATTAGATGAAAAGGAAGTTTAAAACTAAAATGCAGTATTTTCACTATTCATTAAAATATGAAATTTATCATATAAATACCAATTATTCAAAACAAGTAAAATTTCATGTCCCTATTCAAAATAATATGATTATTTTTTCAAATATAATTTATAATATGGTTAAAAACTAGATTTAAAATGGTTTCCCCATCAAAAGGTTGTAAAACTACATTTTTTTAAAAAATGTTTCTTTTATCCATAAAATTGCTTTTGTTCTTATAACATGTTATATAAAATATGTATGAATAATGATAAGGTTTTATAAAATTAAGAATTGGGTTAATATTATTCATAGCATCTAGTTTATATCCAATTAAATAATAATATATTAATAATATATTGTTGTTTAGTGAAACTCGGTATTGCATACAACGCAAGCTACCATGGAAGGTCGCTCTTGTGTGTAACACAAGCCAACATAGTGTTGTGTGTAGTGAAATATTAATTTTTTATTTCATATAACATAATCCAAACATATTTCTTTTATACATCGAACAAATTCTATACTCAATGTTGCATGAAATGAGTTGCATGAAATGAATTCTATCAAAAGAACACAAAGTTGTATTTAACACAATCCAAGAACAGTTTGGCATATACTGCAAGCTAATACGGTGTTGCGTATATCACAAGATAATCATTTTTTGCATACAACATAAGACATCATTGAAATTAAAAATAATCTATCTCATAAAATCACACGGTGTCACAACATCGTTCATGGAGATGATATTGCGTACATATGAATGAGCACAATTTTTATTTTCTAATGAAAAAACTACTAGATATAAAAAATATTATTATAATTTTAGAATTATAATTTAAAAAAATATCACCTATATATTAAATACATTGTTATTTCCATCAATGTGAGGGATTGTTGGAATATAAACCATTTCTCTACATTGGTATAGTAGTCCTTACTTATGCACCGGTGGTACGTTAATTTCCCATTCGATGGAACATAGGTGTAAAATAGTTAACCCATAATAACAATAATGACACATTATAATATTTAATAATACATATTCCTTATTTTTTGAAGGTTAAAATAGATTTATAGTAAGTAGAAGAAGATGTAAACTTTGAAAGACTAGGGAAAGATGGATACCTCATCATTGAGAATCATCCATTGGCATATAACTTATGACTTCATAGGATTGTAATCGGACATGAAAAGAAGCTTAATAATCACGATATGGAATATAAGATTGTTTCTTGGTAGGTATTTTATAAGCTAGAGTGATATATATTTATGAATAAGGGTGGAGAAGTGGTGCCCTTTTATAAGGGAGGGGGTGACACACACACAATTACATAAAATATTTAAATATTATAAGGCCATTTTCTTATTGAAGTGAAACTATCTCACCAAAAATTTAGAGGTATGATAAAACAGTGTTTATTATATTAAAGAGATAAAATTTTAAATTTTTTTTGGAATTTCCCCCCTTATCTCTTAGTTGAACCCCATTCATTAACCCATTCTAAGCATAAATGTGGTTCAAAATATTTAATATTTATAGTATTCATCATGAATAAAAAATAAATATAGACCATAAATAAATTTTGGAAGTATTATTCAAAATATGGAATCCATTTAATAAAATTAAATTAATACTAGTGGTAGAAATCAACATTACATTATGTCCACAGAATACAATGAAAATATTTTTTTAGAAATATGAATTTTGAAGTATAAAAATGAATTTTAATTCTTATTTTACAATAAAAAATAAATATATAAATGTTAAAATATTTTATTGATTATTTATTCTGTTAATATTACTAACATCCTTAATCTTTAATGATTTATTTAATTTTAAAATGAGAAAAACACATCATAGATATAAAATAAGTTTACAAAATACACATTTTTTTACCTTAAAAAAATTTATATTAATTATTAAATATGTGATAAAATATATATGAAGGATTATTAATACAATAAAACTAAACTTAAATAAAATTATTTTTTAATAGAAATCCACGAATTTGTTTATATAAAAATTTATAACATGTAGAAAAATATGTTTCATCAGAAAAAAATGTATTTTAATTATGATATTATTTTCTTTAAATTTATTGATTATTTATTAGTAATTAATAATTAAATTTTAATTTATTATATATATATATATATTATAATACAGTTAAAAATATTCATACCTTTGAATTCTGTGGGTATCTTATAAATGTCAATATATATTGTGGTTCATTTGGATTCAATGTAGCATGAAGCAAACATATCAAGTAACTAAGTATTAGTACAATAGAAAATATTTAAAATCTAGAGATTTAGAAGAAAAAATAGTCTACCACCAAAGAAAAAAAATACTGAATAAGAGACCACCAATGAAGAAGGGGATGAAAAGATAAAAATATTAGAAGTATTCGAGACACATAGATGGGGCCAATGCTAAAAAAATAACTTACACAATCCCAATCCATAAAAATAAAATTTTAAAAGCCCAAGGATGGAAACTAACATGATGGTTTATGATGTAAGCATAGTGACATAGGTTGAAGGATGTTGTTTACTTTAATCCCAATAATATGGATAATTAAAAACCAAAACAACATGTTTATCAAATAAAGTATGATAAATGATTGGATTAATTTTTTTTAATATTATATAGTTTGTTGATGATATATATTTTCCTTCATCCGAGTTGATAAATTGGTGATCAAAATGGCAGCCACCACTTCACCACAAGTGCACCTCCCCATATGCCAGATGATCTCAATTCACCATGGGGGTAAAAGGTGGTATGGCAGAGAGAATTTACCACACATATCAGAGTATGATAACAACATAAAAAATAAAATAAATCATATAAAAACAAAGATAAGTAATTATTAAAAGTGTTCTCTAAAAAGTTTTCAATAAATAATCAATATTACCACGATATATAAAATTAATCATTATACGACATGCTAGGAAATCCATACACCAAAATAATATGATATACATCAAAACCCAAAAGTAAAAATGAGAAATACATTATCCTACATAAAAAATAGTCATGATTCCTAGCTTAATCCCTAACCTACATGCTATGTCCCAAAATCCTAATAAAGTATCAATCATACAGTGTTATCCATAGATTTTAACCATAAACACATGTTCTGCTGGAGTACCGAATGGCATCCTAAGATATGTGTGTGTATATATCATTAGGACACCACCAATGATATCTATAAGCATATCTGGTATTAGAAAAAGTGAATTTCTATATAAATAATAAAAATAAATAGACAATAACAATAAAAACCCACCATTGATCCTCGAGTTATAAAGTGACAACTGAGATCGACCATATCAATTTTTTTATAATCCATAAGTTTTATAATTTAACATAAGGATTAATCATTGACCCCACAGTGTTAATCCTTGGTGTTAAATGTAATCATGAAAAGTAGTAGAAACCAAGGGGGTCACCCAAGAAATTGTATTGTAATTGTAATTATTTAATTAACTCAAAGGGGAATCGCCCCATTGAATTCTATGAATACCTTCATAATCATCATGCCTAATATCAACCTTGGTTTTCCTTTTCATCAGGATCCATTTTCAAATCCCAATTTGAAGATATTATGTTTATTAATTAAAAATATATCACTATAACAAAACACAAAGCATCATTATTTGGGTTCCAAAGTCTCACAAATCATCAATAAACCACATGGGATTCACCCCAATAAATACCAAATATTTTTTTTCTTGTAATCCCATAAACAATTCATCTGTAATTTTGTTCATTTTAGGTACACAGTAGGTATCATATCTAAGCCCTTCCAAGGAAATACTTTTAAATTATCATTTAATGTTTCCATAAAATCTATGAGTGAAAATACATTTATTAATAAAATTAAGATTATTTAATTTAAATGCAATAATCCTCATATAATAATCATGGAAAATATATCCTATATATATTCCAAGTAATCTGATGACACTCAGCCATGGATATATCTCATGTTTATGGTACCCCTAGAAAATCCCCCAAAATTACCACAATTTATTTTATAATTAATGCATAAAAATATTTGTGGTTATCATATCGATCTCATGATCATAATATCAACCTATGTAAGAGGAACCCCAAGGATCACCAATTTATTATAATTAAATTATTCTCAAATTAATTATTAGGTTACAGACACACCGTATGTTGCTGAAATATTATTCCAATCACAAATAGGATATTAGTGTTTTGTTGAGAGGTTTAATATCATGAATTAGAAACATTATTTTTAATTTGTTAATTATATTTCAAAATAAAGGCACTGTCGGTTTGAACAAAATTCAAAGACATCATTAAAATGATGTAAACTTATGGGATAAATTATAAGAATCCTATCATATAATTAAAAATTGACAATATTCTAATATAATATTTTGATTTAGTATAATATAGTACAAATTGGGAAATCATATAAATACCGTAGACAGAAGGAAATATAATAAAAAACAACATAAGAAAAAAAGAGAATGTGTAATGAACCAAGAAAGAGTGGGAGTATAATATTAGTCATACCAATGATTTAACAATGAAACTGATGGTATGTGAATTCATTTAAAATTGGTGGTAGAATCCCATATGGAAGAGAATAAGAACCATGTAGAAGGACATCTTTCTCACTCCACTGCCAAAGGGAAGACCCCCCCACAAATTTTAAAACACATACATAATTAATTAACCAATAAATAAGTTATAAAAGGGGGTTTCACATTGTGACTTTAAGTGTTTGATTGTATGTATTAGGTTAAAGGGTCTCCTCCTCTATATCTATCATAGTCATACTGTGACACATTTATTTCATGACATGAAATTATACAACCTATAGTTATTTCATTGGTGTATGGACTTAATTCCTAATAACGTGGCTTCTTCCACTACTAACCCTAAAATAGATAATAAATTTATAAAAAAACATGTTTAATCAAAAATAAAATGGGCTTGTGCTATGAAAATTTATTGGGTTTTATAACCTTCCTACATTAAGTATGTTTATCTTCAAGATTATCTCTAAAAAAACAGTAGACTCGTTAGAATTCAACACCATCCATTGAGCTCACAAACCATACTCTTGATTTCATATATCCACCTAGATATGTATGCTCTACCACTACAGACACACACCCACACACAAATAGAGATATTTTATACTAAATAGAGTTTTTATTTGGTCAACCATAAAAATAAGGTACTTTCAAAAGATTTATTAACCAAAAAGAATCATTTCATTAACATCCCCAGAAAAGGTTTCACACTCATACCAATGATCCATTAAACCAACTACCTTTTCTTAACAACTATGACATCCCAAAAAATGAAATTTCTAGTAGGTTTCATCACATGATTCACCCCTTAATCATGTGGTGAAATGATGTTTCAACACTAAACCAAGTCCCAAAAAAATTACTCCCTTCAACCAAGTCCCAACATATTGATTTACCCCCAAAATGAAGTGATGAAATGTGTTAACACCCTAAGAATTATTTCATGAAAGGATCTAGGTAGTTCCAAACTAATTCATGAGAAATTGAAAAAGATCTAAAATCTCATGAATAATAGTTAACTCAATTAATGATAACCCACAGTCTGCTAATTATAATAGAGGTGACTCTACAAAATCAAAATGGTTCTCCCAAAAACCCCTGAGATTTATGATGCATGATCTCATTATATATACAAATATCTAAAACATCCAGTCAGACTTCATATTTATTGATCTTGATTCATATAACAACTATACACATCTATACTTCCAAAAATTACACCAAGAAAAAACATACCACTAAGAGATAACATATACACGCACTATGACATCAATTATTTCAATAAACTACACCAAGGTTCACCACATAGTGTAATTAAAGAATTCTCCAAGGTTTTAACATCACACCATGATGGTTGATGCCAATAGTCTACACTAGTTGATTTAGAACCTAGAGATATTATCATAAAACAAATTCTCAATCTCAAGAGTAATAATAGCATGAGGCCCTACCTCTTCATTCACATAAATATGTTTCTCCAGACCAGAAAAGTATCATAGACCTTATATAATTACCAATATTCTACCAAATAACCATACCTGGTCAAACAATCTGATAATATGGTTTTCAAAAAACCTAACATAAGAACTCTTTAAAATTCCAAAAAAACTAATATGTATACCAATGTAATGTTATATTTCCTACAACTAACTAGGTCTTGTATATTCAAGAGAAAAAACAAAACTCATCCTCCATTGAGTTAGGTTCTTTAAAAAATCACATCGGACATTTTATTAAATCTAATCAAAATGATCATCACATACTTAGATGCTTATAGTTGGCTCCCCATGTTTGGACTTCCGCATCACTAATCAACAAGAATGATCATGTGTGATATCCATCATTGTTTAAAATATTAATTCTTGAACCCCTCCCTTGTAACTATCATACGTTCTAAAATTAATCCCCTCTTGGGAATTTATTAATAATTTGGTTCCCCACATATCCTCATTCCGATTCCATACATAACCCTCACATTACACATAGTCCTAGACATTATAAATTTATACCCAAAACCTTTCTCATCATCATGTGAATCATTCATTCTAATATACTATGAGATATATGTCTAACCTATAGAAACACAACTCATTTTGGAATTTATATCACCATAGTTGAATCCATTATTAATCCATGAACCATCACAATGAGTGTCTCAATGTTCTTAAATACCCAATAGACATCACATTACAACTCATACTTTTCACATAAAACCAGAATACATACTCAAATGTGTTGACCATATAAATAATACCATAATTTACATAACCCCAAATTATTTTATTCATTACATAAAAAAACAAAATTTCAAATATCTACCATAATCCAATACGTAATTTCTAAAAAAACTATACATAATCATATCAAATAGAAACTCATTCTCTGACCAACATGAATTATAGACTCAAGGTTCATCACCCTAATCACATTCTTCCATAGAATAAGGATAATTGAATATTTATATAATAATATTAGATTTGATCATACATTGATCCCATAAAAACATACACATTCACTTCCCAAGGTCATGTAAAACAATGGAGTCCTAGAAACCTCCAAAAAATATTGTCCTCACATAAGGTTCTATCCAAAATTGGTCTTTATGGACCAAAAATATATATTGAAAATATTATATCCTCATAGAATTTGTACCAAATAAATCCATCATACGCCTTAATTCATTATAATGACCGTACTTAAGTAGTTACATGACATACAGAACTGAATCTCAATATCCTATAGATTCATAAAAACCACACATTGACCTATCTCACATGCCATCAAATTTAATCTACATAAAATCAATACCCAAGTGTAACTATATAAGGATGGTATTAATCAAAATCAACATACTTATTACAAGGTAAATGAATATATGTCTCAACCATCTCATTCTAGATCAATAAATCAATAGGCCAACTAGGCATACCTCGCAAAGACACACAGGAATGTTGATTTTTCTACAACCCAACCCAACCATCTTGAGTAACAACTCATAATTCCATGTCTAACATACCAAATAATATGATAGACCATTATCATGGCATGTAAACTCATCAAGACAAAATTATCTCAATTGGACGTTTCTTCTAATAATCCAAGATAACTCCACTAATTCTAAATCCAATACAAAATCATTACAAACAATATGCATCCCTAGAAAAATGGAATAATCTACCCAGGATCACCCATTTGTAGATCCACCCTTATAATATATCCTTGAAAACATGTTCAGACATCTATATTATATAAACCATTTTAAAACAAATAATATTCCTCACATCAATACTAGGCATAACCATCTATAATTATCATGGTATATACATGTATATCACATATATTTATTCACAATATCATGCATGAACTCAATGTGATGTATCCACCCAAATTTCTGTCTTTGAGTAATCCACATGACTGGGTTATCCCTTCTCTCGGGCTTCCCTCATCTCATTTCCCACTAAATAATGGAATAAAGAAAACAAAACATTCCTCATCACTCTGCTCAAGACCAAGAACACATGAAGACCACATAAAAACTTCATTCTTGCATACCCAAACCACTTATAGGTTATTCATAAATACATAAAGGTTAAATAAAATCTTTAAAATAAATAATTATCAAGGTAAATGTTTGAATCAAGTCATGTACTCTATAAAACCATACAAAACACATTTCAAATTAATATTACTTATAGAAAATATTAGGGACAATTATAACATGAATGAAACCCATATAGTCCCAATATCTAATATCATATGAAACTTAAATAACCTAGGTTATATCAATAGTTTTAGCCACCCATAAACTACTTCATTATCATATACAAATAAATACCACATTTTATGTATATCATTAACAATTCTACACTATTTATTTATTATCTAATAAAAATTTATATTAAAGGGGTCCTATTTATGTAAAATGTCAAGTATATTTCATATATACAACTACATTATAATTTAAACGTGAAATTTTATTAACAAAACCACATGATAATTATTATATGTGACCATGTAATATGCTTTTTTCAATTGTTTTTAACCCATAATTTTATTAATAAATATTTAGTTAAAGGAAATATTTATTCCTAGTTATAGTGGAAATCACATTATAAGTTGTAATTGGATTTTTATTTATTTAATGTCTCTTCATAATAACTAAAAATGGTTACTTACCATAAATTAATCCATTTAGAATATCGGATATAAAAGATTCCACCTTACCCATACAAATAAATCATCATATAAATGGTTGTAGAAAAATTAAATACCCGACCCATGCCATAGTCCTTGCAATAAACCAATAACAATCACATAATTGATTTGTGAATCCTATGTAAAATATATTATTTGTGAAAACAGATCATGTTTTTAATGGATTGAACCTTCCCAGAACAATCCATTATCTTCTTTGGTGCATAGAGTCATTATGGGGGATCTCAGACATGTTATAGAGTTTAGGGGAAATTTTTGGTCATTTAGAGGGTCAACATGCTATGGCGGTGGGCAAGGTGCTTTCTATTTTGGCCTTAGGTTATTGGAGGATGGTTATGGGTATTTATCTATAATTCTTGGATGAAATATAGTTAATGAAACTACATATTTGTTTATGTTATTGGGCATGATGTTTAGGTGGAACAATTATATAAACTGAAAATGTGAAAATTCCTAGTGTGGGTTGTGTTGGGTGTGGTACATACAAAACTCACTTTTGTGACATTAGGTTCTCTAATGAACCATTATATGGATATATATATTATAATGGGTAAATAGAAAATCTTTTGGCGTTATCTAGTAGTGGCTGGCCATGGTGGGAGTTAGAGGAGGAAGCAATCCTGAGAGAACACTATGGTTAAGATTGTGGTGACAAATTATATTTAATTAATTTTTAAAATTGGTGATATTTGTAGATCATGGAACATGAGATTCAAAACACCATTTTTATAAGGGATTTACAATAGATTAAGACATCACCACATCATGATTTCATATCTAAATTTAGGATCAACCCTTTTTCGTATTGAATTTATTTCTACCCTCTCAAAAAATAGACAACCCCAGACCCCTGTGGCCCACCATAATCATCCATTTAATGATTTTACCCTCATGTATTTTTATGATCATGTAGCCTTTAATCACAATACCTTATTTTCCACTTTACTTGATTTTGTTATTCGCTATTATCTTTATGTTTTTTTGGAAACCCTCTATATTCTATGCTGATTTTTGAGCATGGGTTGGAAATAGGAAATTGTGGCTATATTGCTGTGTTTTTTCTTTATGTCATTATCGTGATTGATATATTGACCCTTCCATTGTATGATATATTCTATTTGAATATCCAATCTATGCAGGGGATTCTTATTCTTTCCTTTTTATTTACATATGTTGGAATTTTATGATTTTTTTCTACATTGATCAAATAGTGTGGTTTAATATAAGAAGATAAATAACTGTATTAAATTGAAAATTACTCGGGATGAGTGTATTCCTCTATGATTTATATTTTATTATATTTTTTATTCATATTTATTATTTTTATTTCTAAAAATAATTGGTTTTTCAAAATCTTTTCTGAACTGTGATTATTGGGGAATTTGGGACCTTTTTTATTTTTTTATTAATATAATTATTTATGAAAACCGTAATCACTTATATATGTTAAATTAATTATTTTCCCAAGGAAATATGGATTTGTGTGATAAAACTCTTGATAAATAAGATGAGATGTTATGAAATACCTTTACCTAATTTATTGGTAGATAAAAAATGATGTATAATGTTATAAATTGAGGTATATATTGTGTTGTTAATTTTGACGTGTTCAGATCCTGTGGGGATTTTAGCATTCAATGTAATGACCATGTTTTATGTGGAATTTTATGGATGTAAAGCCATGGTTGGTTATAATGGGTAGTAATGTGTGATGAAGCATAATCATTGTGAATAATAGTTATTGCTGTGAGATTGTTGGATGGTGTTGATAACATGTCATATATTGTGATGTGATGTAGGTTGATGTGGGGTGGAATAAAAGTGATGTTATCTATTTTTTATGGTTTCTTAGTATTCCATGTAATTATTTATAATTTTTAAAACTGAAATATCATGGGACAAAATTGAAATGTGGTATTTTCAATAAATGAATTGATATATAAATAAATTGGTTGTGTTAAAGTTATATGGAAGGGAATAAAAAATTAGAGTTATTAAACACATAATTAATATAGAAGTTGTTGAACATGTAATTAAAAATTGAATTTTATTTCTTGTATGTGACAGTTATATAGTGTTATTCATTAGAGGTTTCAGGATATAGTGGTATAATATTTGAGATTTGGTGATGGTTTCATGAGCAACGTTGGTGCTTTTTTATGAATCCATAGGTTGGAATTCTGTGTTAACTTTCAATATTTTATTTTTCATGTTACTTTTATATGAAGTCCATTCACATTGAGAATTATGTACTGAAATCCAAATGTTATTGGGATATTTTCTCCAATATCATGGTTTTTGAGGATTTATGTATAGATTCCCCCTCTTCCTAATTCTTACTTCTAGTTTAGGTTATTACATACAAGTTGGGATGTCTTATAGATATAGTGAAAGTTTTGTGAAAATTCATTATAGGTTGACATGTTTAATTGTGGGTGTTGTTCATGGTAAGAGGAACAAAAAAAGGGTTATATAAATCATGTTCATGTGTTCCTACTACTTAGTCTTTATTGTGGTGGTTATGGCATGTTGTTGATATGGTGGTTGTGATATTAGTTGATAGTAGGGGCTTTCCGATTATGAAGAAATTGTGATGTAGTGTTCCAAAAATGGATGGTAGTTGGGTTCTTCCGATTTTGATGAGGCTTGTAATGATATGAGGTTTATGGATACAAATGAAATGAGAGTTTTATGATATACATCATTGGGGTGGGGGAAATAAATCAATAGGTAAGCATTATAGAGTACCCATTAATTGATATATTTCTCCATATTTTATTATTCATTTATGTTTTATAATGTGAGTGAGTGATTATAATGTAGGGATGGGCTAGTAGAACTATTTTTATGTGTGTTGGTTCTTCTATTTGTTCACTGATGAAATGGTATTCTCTATTCACATATGAAAAATATTCCTTGAATGTGATCCAACTGAGTATTTATGTTATTTCAACCCTCTATGTATATAAACAATTTTTTTTGTTTTCCATGTGGATTTCAAGGAGTAAGTTAGACATTAACAACATGTAAATGACAGTTTTTGTTGATTCACTACCATACAACTTATCTTTTTGTTCCACAATGAGACTTATGTTTCTTTTCTTATTTTGACATGAATTGTGAGATGGTTGGGTTATATTTGTATTATATTATAGGAATTTTTTTTCTGTGGTTGGTTATTTTATATATTAATATTAATATTATTTTATTGAGTGCAATTACTTCCATATTTGAAATTTTTATTCCCATAGTGGTAGTTACCAACCCGGGGCATGATAAAGTTTGGAAGCAAGGGTCATTATTTATCAAGTTTCATTACTGACTATGGAGGGGTACCTATAAAGGTATTGAGTCATGATAGATTTGTATTAGAGGTTTATCTTTAGGGATAATATAAAATTTCATGTCATACTCTATGCAGATAATATTTGATTGGTAGATAAATAATTATAGATAATCTTAGTGGATGATATAGACTAGGGTCACCAGACAAGAAAAGGGATTCCTGGCCCACCAAGTTTAATGAAATGTATTTGAGCTTATTGAATTATCAAGTGATATTGTTCTGTATTCATCATGATTTCTTTTTTGTGATTTATAGATGTTGTTTTGGTGAGTAAAATATGAATAAAATTCAATCAAACATGAAATTTTATATGTTCTTATCTAACTATAAACATTGTGTGGTTATTAAGAAACTATTATTGTTTTCTTATTTAGTTGTAAATTCAGAAATTAAAGGAAAATGGGGAATAAATAGAATTAGTTGACTGTTGAAAACCATTTGGAGACACAAATTTGTTATTCTTGACCCTATAATAACATTAATATTCCTAAATAGAATTTTGTTTCCATTGTTAAAAGTATAAAATGATAATTTGAATTTGAATGGATTGAAATTGTTACTGAATAATTATTAGAGTTTTTTTTAAAATAAGTTATTAATTTTTAAAACCCTATTGTATCATGTTTCCTTGATTAAAATTCATATCTACATGCGAAAATGTTTGTTTGGAAACAATTCTTAAGAGTCTTATTATTCCTATGAAAGTTGGTATTCGATGCAATTCATCCCTTCATGATATTTCACGATCATGTGTAGGGATTTATCATAAAATATGATATAGGTTATTTAAGTACTATTATACCAAAAAAATTACTAGATTATTGTTTGAGGATACATTTAAATATAATAACCATTACATGAAAACCTCTCCCCTCTTTGTTGGCATGAATTTGTTTTTTAGTATTTTGATATTTATATATTTAGTACACGCGTTAGAAATTCATTCTAAGGGTAAAATATTAGTGTATCTTATCTATACATATTAGAAATTGATATGAATTATTGGTGATAACCATTAACAAAAGGTATGTTTTCTAAGTCAACAAATCTTATTCATTTTCCAGGTGCGGTTAAATCCACTACAATGATATATTATTTTTACGTCACAATGATAGTGTTAAGATGCATGTCACCTTTAAAATCATGATATATAACATTCATGTTTTAAGAATGTATTGTATGGTCTTATTGTAATTTTTTTATATTCATAGAAATTTATAATCATGATTGTGGTAACCCACTGAGAGCCAATACTGTTTACATGATTGAACCCATTCTTTTCAGGATTGAAATTTTTTTAGTATTTAAATAACCATGCCACATATATTAATCCATGATTATCATATAATTGAGAGAATTAATATTTTTTAGAAAACATTTATGACATATTTTAAAAATTTTAGCATAAAGATATTTAGAAAGTAACATGTTTATTATATTATAGGTAGAATAAAAAATCATTTTATGAATGGGTCATATTTTATATTAATATGGGTGAAAAAAATATTACTCTTATTAGTGTGTATAATCATTATTTTAAGAGTAATTAAATGTTAAAATAATGGTTAGTTCAATCATATCAAGCATGACATAGTGTCATTCAACATGTGAGTTTTTTTGTTATTCAATTTTTTTATTTCGATATCCTAATGTACATTGTCTTCAGGAAGAAATAATTGAGAAATGTTTAATTTGAGTGTGGATAAAATTATTAAATAAATCACATGATTTTTTTCCCTTTAGAAGAATGATTCCTTTGAATTTTTATTAGATTATGCATTCCAATCCTTAGTTGTAGTTCCATAGTTGAAAATTTCAATGTGGCTGTTGTACCAATATCACTAGTCCCCATGTACTCAAAATGATACTAGAAGAAATTACATAGTTAACATTACACCACCATCATGAATATTTATGTGTATAGTTCACTACCATCGATAATCACAATGAGAATAAAATAAATCCAAGGAATGTATATTTTGGATGATTTACCACAGATATCACATTATCGTGTAGACATGGAACCACCCATATACTAAATATAGTTGTATAATATACCAAAATCATAACTTATTTGATGGATTAAATAACACTAATATCTAAATATTACAAGATACAACACAAAAAAATCTAAAAATTGAATAGTTTATTATTTACAACAAACCATATATCATTTACAATAATTAAAAACATAAAGTGCCCAAACTGTCATGAAAATTTCTTGATCAATTTATCAAATTTAGAATATTCCACATCTTGCCTAAATGGTTATCAACCCATTATATACAATGGAATATCCTAGGAAACCCCATGCTATTATTTGAAGAATTCTACAATAATAAACATTATTCCTATGTAAAAATTGTGATTTTCATATCCATACACACAAGGAAATATTTTCATTAATGGTCATGGTGTTGATGCACACCGCTTAAGTGGCCTATGAAGGGTATAGTACGTTTAGTGTAAACCAATGAATTTAAATAATCCAATTTAGACTAATTAATAATTAGAATGATGAAATTGGATTTTTATTTCTTATGATAAATTCCACACATGAAAATATAAATAAAAATGTATGATACCACCGTCTTATGTATATAAGGGTCATATACATTACTAATATTCATTCTATATTGATAAAATGATTAAAATATATAATTATAGTATAATTCCTAAAATTTATAACAACAATGATACATATAGATTAATTATAAAAAAAGAAATAACAATAAGGAGGTTTATCCTATCATGACGTAATCTCCAGCAATAATTGGCCCTTAATTCTGATCCTAAAGAAACGTGATCCATAACATGATGATGAAAATGGTGGAAGTAATAATTAAATATTTAGGAAGATAAAATTTGTAAAAAATTAATGTAAGGGGGTATAATTTAAATTTAAATGCAATATGAAATTTAATTTAATAAAACTTTTTTAAAACTCTATTGGTACCCATAAATTAAATGGAAACTTATCACCAGGTATATTGTTTCAACTAGGTATATTATTTAGGGCCATCAATGTATCAAATACTTTTTTTCCACGATACAATTTTTAATATATTAGATAATAATTTTTGAGTTATGTGTGGCATCATCATCAGTTTTTTGGGGATATGTATCATAGATATTTATATATTAATAATATGAAATTTATAATGTAATGGATGGAAATTTTTTTTAGAAATAATGGGTTATCCCCTAAACATATAATCTTATGAGAAAATAAAGTCTTACATAAAATCTAAAATGTGGGTTTAATCCTTGGTATAACTATGGTTGGTCATTGTTTTTTATTTTAGTAGAGTGAATATTCTAAAGGGGTAAGAATAATAACACATTTTATTTATTTATTTATATTCTAATTAATGTTTAAACATTACAAGAGATAAATTTCTTATATTTTTATAAATGTAGTTATGGTTTGATACCTAACCCTTAGAGATGGGATGGATACTACTATAAAGAAAATCTATAGAACCATCTGGTACTTTACTGGAAAAAACTATGTACACAATGATTTCATTAATAAACCCTCATGGTAGAACCTCAACATCAATTATGTTCTTTGATATATCTAGTTAAATCAAAAAAAATCAATCATCATTAGTTATTGACATGATATCAATGTGTGATGATTATTATTTTTTGATTAATCCCTTTTATTTATTTTTATATGGAGTGCATGAATTAATTATAATATAAAATTAATTCTCAAGACATTGTTGATAATTATTGAATATAATTATTTATAGAACTTTTATTTTTATTAATTGGATATATTTATCACTTAATGTATTATGGAAAACTCATTCAGTGGCCAATAGTCATTTATCTCACATTTTTTTTGAGAAGGGTGAGGGGGAAAGCCCCTTTTGATAACGAAAGAAAAAACCTCTTTTGGACCGATGGGTTGTCTTTATTTGAGAATCAGTCGTTGTGAAATTGATCCATGGAATAATAGATCTTTATGAGATATTTATATTTGGTATTTAAGGTGTTATGGAGGCATGGTGAATACTGTGGAAGATCTATATTATATCTATGGTGATTATGATGTGGGGTTTTTTTGTTTTGAACAATTCTGTGTTTTTTTAGTTACTTCCCATTGAATGGTAAAAGAAAATCTAACCATTAAAATAGATTAGGGTTGGTCAAATCCCTATTTGGGTGGTTTAGTGAAATAAATGAAGTAATTTTTCAATATCCATTTCCCTAGAAATATTAGATTCATATAATATATATCAATATTAACATACACAAAAAGAAATATGCATTCATGCAATGAATAATGTGTGAAAGAATAATCCAATAAGGCACCTAAAATGATAAAAGATCAATTATTCATCACTTTAATTGGAAAAGGATAAATTATAATCCAACATATTTATAATAATAACATCCCATATCTTGTGTGTCACCCCATAGTGATATAAAAAAATATCTATAATCAAGAACATTAAGTCTCATCCTAGGTAATTTCGATTTTTCACCATATGTGGTATAACTACTCCCTGATGTTAGATTTTAATAAATTCAAAAACTTATTTTTATCCTTTCTACCATCCCAATGTATAATAAAAAAAGTAAACCTGTTTAACTAATTTTTATAAACCCAGACCCGACTCACTCATAAGTAATTGTGCCCAATTAGTCCCAAGGCCCGAAGCGCACCTCCCCCTATTCCAAAGGATGCTAAATTATAGTGAGGATCCATGGTAGTATAGTTGGGAGACTATTAAATAATAATTAGAGTAGTATAACGGATTTTTAAATGGATAATTAGATGAAGTATAAAAAATGACAACAAGAATGGTGTATGTAAATCATCGATACGGTAATAATAAATCATTCCAAGAGTGGCACTATATAAAAAATGATGTAATTTCAAATCTTTGAACAAGAAAGAATAAGAAATCATTTAAGCATACACATGTACATAAATGTATTTCAAAATATCAAAAAAGCAAAAAATTATATTTTTAGGATAAATCATGAGCCATATATCGATCTTTTTCTCCCCCACTCATATTCTATAATCAATCAAGCACCGACAATTGGGCACTTGACCCTATCCGAACCTACATTTAAGAATTGGTGAGAATTAATATCTATATAATGTGTCAAAATTAGTCAACTACAAGCTTTGAATACACAACATAAAAAAATAGTATCATACATATATGGTCCAAGTCATAAAGAAATAACTAGAGTGACCTCATCGATGTAAGAGTTGGTGTCCAAGAACAAACTAGTAGTACATTGATTTTACTAAAATTTAATATATTTAAATATTGAACATATTATTAATTATTGTTCATTATTCTTCATGAATATATTGTAACAATGTCCTGGAGTATTTCTTGCATTGACAATGTCACAATAGTTCCTCACTATGATGTGAAACTTGATGTTATACGATAATATTATTAAATATAATTCACTAGTTGGATAACATAATATAATGGGGAACATAGTATAAAAACCATCACGTGTGATTACTTGTAAACCGATGATAATTCGTCTCATGAAGTTCATACATGGTAATCTTTAAGACGAATGATTATGAGAACAGAACCACTGGTAGGAATTCCTCATTTTTTGGTTTCATCAGATATTATTATCTGTAACCATGAGTAATGATAATTAGACTTTAAGATTATCATTAATACATTTCTTGACTTGTGCACTTTGATTTACCAACAAAAATCATCATGCAGACAGTTGGTGGGAAGTAGTGTAGTTTGGGTGCGTCATGAGTGGCATGTTATCAACGGATAAGTCGAGGAAGTATTTCTCCCTTCCATTTATGGAAGTTGATATCTCGGCCCTTTAATATAAATTTATCGACCATGTGAATTACCACAGAAATGGTGTAACGACAAGTTTATATTAGGTGGTGAATGAAAAATGTATCAAGCACCCATGTTGATGATACTATTATGTAATCTAATTGATGATATATTGAGGCAAAAGGATTATATTACAATATTAGCATTCGTATGTGGATTGATTTTTTGAGACATTATGTTATTTTTATTGGGTTCCTTGATCCATTTCTAGACAATAATCTAGGACATTGGGTAAGCCCACCTAATTCCAACAAGAAATAATCCTAGAGGATCCCACACTAAGTTTTTCTGGTGGTCTCAGTTAAGTTATATTTTAATTTCATTTATAAAAGACATATTATTCTCAAGAAAGTGGAATAATTTTGTTCAAGTTAAAATGATTTCATAAATTAAATAAATATTAATTCACTGGATTGTGGGTAAAATATTTTTTTTTTAATGGACATTTAATAAATATTTATTTATGAGTTTTTAAATAAAATATTTATATAAGATAATAAATTAACTGTTTATTTATTTGGATGTTCAATAAATGGAAGTAGAGTTCGAGTGGAGTAAGGACGGTCTGGTTGTAAAATAAATATTTACAAGATGGTAAATAATTATTTAACTAGTTGGCACAACTTAAAATAATAATAACGCTGCTATTATTTTTTGATGTAGAATATTATTTATAATTTCATTTTATGCAAGTTGGCACACCCTAAATAATGAAGCGGTATTATTATTAAAATATTGGGGTTTCTCTATGGTTATGAATGTATTTAATTGTCTTTACACAATTAAATATTAAAACTATAGCCACATGTCAATAAATAGACATGTATATATGTTGTTCCACATGGCGAACTGCACATTCGGTGAATTGAGAAATGTTGAGCAAAGCAATTTCTCTATCGAATCCTCTGTCTTCCCCTCTCAAGAATAAGAGTCGTTCTTATGGACCAAATAACAAGATATCAAGAATGACAGACCTAAAACACTCACTTCGCTGCACTTGAACACAGAGAATGAGTGGTTTCTATTGGAGTCTATTGGACCACATGTGGATCACCTCTGGAGAGATTCTAGTTTGGATCCTTGCAAGAGAAAAGAAAAAATCTGGAAGGTTCATTGCAGAGGATCAACATCATCAAAGAATAAATTCCCAAAAGTCCAGGTACTCTTTTCATTATGAAATTAATTAAATTAATTATAAAAATGATGTCCACGATCCTATCTAAATTTCTCAGGCCTCTTCCTTAGTTATCTTAATTTTTGACTCTATTCCATGGAGATGGTTGTCCATATTTGTATTGATCCCGGAATAATCATTGATCATGGTAAAAATTAAAGTTGGGTGTTGGCCCAACCATGCTTCCATTGCGGCCCGAACCTACAAGAGGTATTGTAGCAGTTACATCATAGTTATTAATTATTTAAATAAATTGTTCTTGATTTATGGTTTAATAATTTAGTTTTTTAATTCCAAATTAATTGTTCTTGTAATATATATTTTGGGATATATTCTACCTCATTTCATTTCTCACATATTTTATATAAACAAATGATTTTTTAATTAAAAATAAATGGGGGAATCATCAGGAGGAATATACGATTCTTTCTAGGTATCATGAAAGTACACGCTGTGAGTACGAACTTACAGGGTGTGTTCTCTTCCATACACGCCGTGTAATCTGGAATACACATCGAGTATTCATGTACAATGCATCAGGAGTAATTCATAAATTACTCAAGCTGTGTGAATTTTTTACACCTGGTGTAGTTAATTTTACACTGCATATTGACTAGGACTGATAGGAATATATATACCTGATTAGACACCATGTGTCTTACTAGATACGACTTGTAATATGTTCGGGTTTGTGGCCAAAATGTGTTTTCTGTAAATGGATAAGACAACCGGTAACCATGTAACACAGAGAAAACACGACCCGTAGCCCACTGTACAGATCATGTACTCTAAAATTTTCGAAGTATGCCACACACACCGATTCTCTAGGAGTGTACTTCGGGAATGATGGTGAAGGTAGTACACACCGTGTAGTGTGAAGTACATGCCGAGTGCTTTACCAAATTACACAAAGTTAAAACATTATTGTTTGTGTAATATTTAGAACTGCTTATCAAGTATAAATTATATTAAATGTTATTAATCTATGCATTAATGCATCATGTATTCCATATCACAGAAGAGTAAAACAATACATGAATATAATACATGTTGGGTAGATTCGAACAAGTTTTCACCATCTTACCTCTAAGTTGAATTTATGTACAACGATGAGAATCTCAAGGAAATTCGGAAATGGATTAAGATAAATGTATTGATTAATTAAAGATAATAATCGATCGATTCAAGTGAAATTTATCATAATAAGAATGATTAAAGAATTGAATACTAGTTTTATTAAATACATAAATTATTGCATGAATGTGGGTAATCATGAGAAAGACCAATACATTTGTATGTGACTGGTTTTCCTTTAATTTATGTATTAAATTATTTGTGGGCCAGCAATCCATCTCTCCTCATTAATATATCGGGTCAGCGTGTCCATCATTTCTTTTATGTAAACCCCCTTTTACCTCCAACCTATGTGTGAGTTTAAAAGAATATGTAATGGATGGAACTCCCAAGATAGTAGAGGGGGTTCAAGCTGGATCCAAGATGAGACCAATCCATGGAGATACCGAGGCGGATGGGTGAAAAGTTGTAAACACAAACCCAACGTCTTATAGTTGTTTCTCCCCTAGGCCAAGGTTATTTTAGCAACCACTAGATAAACTAAACAATATAAAATCTCATGATTATTCCATGTGCTTTATTTTATTTCATTTATTTTTATGGTTTATCATTATGGATGTGTTATAACGATCATATAATTAATGAATTAAACAAACATGCAAGGTGGAACTAAAATAAAAAATATATATGCGTAAATATTATCAATACATGGTTAATCAATTATGTTAATTCAACTTATTATTAACAATCATGTAATAATTCTAATAATCAATTCACACATAAGATATACAAATCCCTCAAATAAAATATTAAGGACAACCATGCCTTCCGTTACTTGATTAAGGAAAAAACTCAATAAAACTATGTGTTTGACCAACACTTGTTGGGAGAATTAATTTTTTTAGAGGAAGCCCTTGTGAATGGTTTCAGGTTGATATAACCATATTACATCAAGAAGAGTATCCATTTCTAGACAAGGTGTAATATTAGAGGCAAGAGTAGAGGAAATCCAAAGTCGGGATTTCAAGATTAGGGAGTCTACTCAACAGAACAAGGTTCATCAAGCCCATAGTTGGGAAAGACCTACCTACCTAAATACCTTCAAATTACGTAGACAAGCCTTTTGGGGTTATATGAATGGGAATATGGTTCCTTTCAACTAGAATTTTAGAGAAACTAGATATTCAAAGTTCAATGGTGAGGGCCATTTGGACATAATAAAATAGTGGTAGACTTAATAAAATTAATTTATTATTTCTCATAAAATATAATCAAGAAATTACTTATGATATTGCCTTTTAATTGTAGAATGAAATGAAAATATCTTAAACCACACTATCCTAGTAATCAATTCTTGATAAAGGCTAAATCCTCACCATAAGTAACTTCAAGAAATTGTTTAGATGCATTTGGGTTATTCTATGACATGAACAGAAGTCTTACTTGTTGGAGTTTACAGTACATGATCCTCCTACCCGAGAGGTGAGTAAAGAATATTTCTTGGTCTATGAGAAACATATGAAACCCGTGGTTGATGTTCAATGTTTGAAGCAATCATCAATGTGTAGAAATCTTATGAATTCTCTTGAAAACATGGACGCATATAGCATGCTCGAGCACCTCTGTGGTCTTTAATAGGAGAGAGAAAGACAATAAAAGATTGAGATCTCCAAGGAACTCTTTCCGATTAAGAATGGAGATGGTGCCCAAGCTGGGCCTCACGTAGTCAAGATGATTTTATACATTGAGCGCTTGGATGTTCTAGGGTTTAAACTCCCCAAAAAACTGGGTATCAATCTCATTCATTCCATCAATCCCTCGTAGCTTATCCATCTTTGTTGTTAATTTCAATATAATACTTACTGAGAAGTCTCTATTTGATATTCTAATCCTCATTATCCATGGAAACAATGATATAAAGCATGAAAAGCCTTATGTACTAATAGTGAATAAGAGGAAAGGGAAGGCAAAGAGATTTAAATCCAAAGCTTCTTTACGCCCTTCCAAGAAACATAAGATCAAAGGGGGTGTAAGGGAACATGAATATGTTTGTTTGGCATGTGCAAATTAGGGCCACTGGAAGTAGAACTACACCCAGACTAAGAAGCAAGGGTAAGATTCATGTGATTTTTTTATCCAATTTAATCTATCTATTACTAAAGATTGGGTATTAGATATAGCTTATGGTGCAAACATATGTATCCAAATATAGGAGCCAAGTAAACTCTGAAACATAGACTGAGGGGAGGTAGATGTAACATACTATGTATGTAATGAATAATAGATATTTTTATTTATTTCTATTAATGAATTAGATAGTGTTTTAGAGGCTTAAAATGAAAATAAATCCAATCTTAAGCATGGAATACACTAATATTTTTTAAAAGATTATTTTACTGCCTTTTAATGGAAAACCATTTTTAAATCTATATTTTGATAATTTTATAACCTATGTTTGTAAAAATAAACTTATTCTTTATAATTGTGATATCAAAATTTACTATGTGTGAATTTTTGGTATTTTTCCAATAAAGTTCATTTTTAATGAATAGTGAAAATTGTTTTATTGTAATTTAAAACCTCTTTTTAATATAATTTATTTATATGATTAGATTATCATTTGAATTTGTTTTAAAGTGAAATTAGAATATATTTTTACCATTTAATCTGATAGTGGTCTCGGGAATTAATTTCACTTTGAAATTGGACTTAAACTAGTGTCAATCTTTTGATACTTATTGTTCCATAAAAACACGCTATTTGCTTTGACATCGGGAATTAATTATTAAATTAATTAATGAAACTTATATGTTATTAATTTTTTCAATTAAACGTCATTTTTGAGTTTGGAATATCAAATATATCTTAGGGTGAATTTTTGGTAATTTTCTGAAAAACTTTAATTTTTGATGAATAGTGAAACCACTAAGTGGTACGTATAAAAACTGATTTTTCCGTTTAAACAAAAATTTGACATCTTTGTGTTTTGAATTTCAAAAATCTGAAATAAATGGTTGTCATTAAGAAGTAAAATGTGGTTCAATGGTATTAAAATAGTTTTTTTGGCAAATAGTAACTTATTATGTTTTTAATCGCGATTAGAGGTAATTAGTGCAATTTAAGGCAAAAATTATATTATAATAAAATGAAAATAGCTTGACACATATCCTACCCTTATTTTATGTGTAATGGCCGACCAAGAAAATCCATGGGTCAACTTGGGGACCCCATGGAGCCACTTTGGTAGGAAAATGACATTAATATCTTTTTATTTAATGTTAAAATTAAAATGACACAAACATGAGTTTTTTTACTAAAACAATTTTTAAATTGGGTTATACAAGTCAGATGTTTGATTATAAATATTCATTAGAAAGATAAAAATATTTCCTACATCATGATATTTATTATATAATTTTTAAACATTATATAAATTAAATTATATATGACATCATGATGATGCAGCGATTACCTCATTAATAAAGCATTTAAATAAAATGAATAGATAATTTAAAATCAATGGACTACACATGTCCAAAACCTATTGTATGGGTGGATTTATAACCCTTATCACCTTAACCTAGAATTATATCAATGTGGGACCTTTTAAATCCGAAACTCATTTTCAAATAAAGTAACATTTCTTTACTTTCCAAGAGTGCCTCTCCTCTCCTCTTATAAAAGGCCCCCACCTCTACCTCTTTACCAACACATAAAAAGCCTTTGGCTCAGCAAAACCCTGCCCATTTTGTCTTTAAACATCCCTATCTTACTCCTTTAATCCTCAATTTGGACAGAAGTATTCCCAAGGAATCCTTTGAGCTCAAACCAAAGAGAGTTGCCCAATTTTAAGGTAATGTCTTCACTTGAGTCATTTTGTTTTATTTTTCTTCTCCAACCCCCTAAACTCTTTTCAATAATATCTTTTGTAACAACTCCAGTATCTTCCATATACTAGGATTTTGATATAAGAAGTATTCGAGCTACACTTACACACAACTACATCGAATGGTTAAAGAACATACTGTTTCCGTGGATGGTGAATTTCTGCCTCCCGAAACGATGATTGTTCAGCATTCTTTTAACACCTTCAAAGGTGGCCATTAAGATGACACTATATTTATATATGATATATAATATTTTTATGTTTTCCTTAAGCTTATGTATTTTTCATTTTGGGAATACCTTTATGGTTTCCATTATGGGTAAACGTGATATCTTCATTAAAGGAAGTGCGGACTACCGCCCACTTAAAGTGATTTGATTCGTTAATACCATATGTGGGACATATAAAGGATGAAGTTATGATATTATATATGATATTACATTGAAATTATAATATACCTTTATATCATTATGATTCCATTTAATAAAATACGAAATAGAAATGGAAGTAGCGTTCATGCGTACGTACGGCTTACCGTTTCCATGAACGGTGCATTTCATTTCATACCTCTAAATGTTATGTAATATTATAAATGCATGCATATACTGGATATATATGATATATATGATATATACATCATGAATACCATTCTATATATAATGGATACATGAAAAACTTGTAATTATAAAGGTTTTATTTTTTACTCAAGTACCAATGATCGTTAAAATGACCGTTATTAACTTAAATAATTACATAGTTTTCATGACGTGGTAATAAGTGATATAAAAGGAATAATGAACTGGAAAAATATTATTAAACAAGTAGATATTAACTCATGTTTATTATTCCGGAGGTTAAAGAACAACCGAGTCAAGTCGGACCCTAGGAATGGGACTTCGTCTAAATCTCCTTTCATTGAGACATATTTTGTTTTATACACAACCTTCTTTTATACGGTGTATATACCCCTTATACATTTACGTTTATTCAAAAGGAGTCTTTTTTATACGAAGTGTTTACTAAACGAGAAAAGGGAATGTTTTTGTCGTACGTATGCGGCGACAACGACTTCTCCGCCGCCGTGACCATTATTTGAGTTTCGGCTTCCTCTATAAGACATACCATTCTTTTAAAAGAAAAATAAACACCATGTTTTACTTTTCTTTTATTTTGGTATTGAAAATGGTTTTCATAATGTTTTTATGTCAATGTGTTGTATTGATATCTTCTGATTGAAATTTGGAAATGTTAAGTTTCCTTTATACAAGTTTTATGTGATACGATAATTTTGAGGTTCTTGGGCATTATTATGAAGATGGGTGGTTATGTGATAAACTAAGTTCGGGTGAGCCCGATATAGCTCTCCAATGCATTGGGTAATGCGAAGGAGTGAAATGTTAATGTTTCTCTGAATATATTTAGGGAATATACTGTGATGGGTATTCCAAACGTAACCAAGAGGGTTACTCCCTACGTAAAAATGTTATGAATGCCTCAAGTTACCTTTATGTCTTCTTATTTCTATGATTTATTCATGATTTTATGAGGTATGTTAACGTGCCTATGTTTTATTGGTAAAATATGATTTCATTCTTATGTATATATGAACTCATGTTTCCATTCAATATTTTTATAACCCTTACTGACTTTTTTATACTCATCCCAAGTTTTTTGAAATGTTTTTCACATGACAAGGGAAAGGTACATGATATGGTGATAGTCTCAAGGAAGTGTCAAGAAATAATCCATGTTTTATTTTAAATATGTTTCTGTTGATGGGAAAAATGAATAATATCTTTTATGTAACCACTTTTCTTAAATGTGGAATGTAATACATGTTTTATGATCTAATTCTCTAAAACTCTAAACCCTAAAATATCCTCAAGGTTTATTCTTGAAATATCTCAAGATTAAGTAATGTTTAAGGCCGGGGCCTTATAGTTTGTATCAGAGGTCGGTTTAGATAAAATTAGGAGTTAGAGTTCTATTAAATGATTATCCAAAAGTATTTTTTTAATGGTCAAATTGAAATGATATATCATTTGAATATTACCATGTTGCTTCATCTAAGATATATTTGTTCAGAATGGTTTTCCGTAGAGGAAACAAGGAAGCAGGGCATGGAAGGCATATAGAAGGAAATAAACATCTGAATCAGCATCCTGAGATGGTCGGAATTGGAATTGAACAGTTTGTTGCAGCAATGGTGCAGTTGAATCATGCGAGAAATGGTAGTGGTATCCATGCACGAGATCAGCCTGATCAACCGCAGAGGAACATGTCAGTGGTGGAAAATTTCATGAGGCAGCATCCCCCCTCATTTCGAGGATCATCTGACCCTGTGTTATCTGAAGGGTGGATTAAAGCACTGGAGAAGATTTTCGATGTCATGGGGTGTTTAGACAATCAAAAGGTTACTCTTGCTATTTACCATTTGGAGGGTGAGGCAGATCAGTGGTGGTCGATGGTTAAAAATATTAGGGATGTTGATGAGATTGATGCTCTTGACTGGGATGAATTAAAAGGTATGTTTCTTGAGAAGTATTTTCCTAAGGCTGTTCGACTTAGGATGGAAAACAATTCTTGTAATTGAGGCAAGAGGAAGACTCAGTGGCTCCATATTAAGAGAGGTTCACTCGATTGGCAAGGTATGCTCCTAATTTTATCTGAGACCTTGATAGTAAAATCAATCTTATTTACTCAGTATTAAAACAAAAATATCGAAGGTCATTAGCTTCTAGTGAGTTTATAAGTTATGAAAAGCTTGTTCGATGTGCTGAGAAGGTGGAAATAGAGTTTTCTGATGATCAAGTGTTCTATAACAACCTGCAGAAGAAGAGACCGAGGTGGCAGGAGAAAGGGATGAATTCTTCAAAAAAGTCTGATGGTAAGAAAACTAAGTTTCCAGTTTGTGATAAATTTGGTAAAAGGCATGTTGGGGAATGTCTTCTGAATTCGGGAAAGTGCTACCTATGTGGTAAGATGGGACATAAGGCTCATGATTGCACTGAAAAATATTAAGGTAATGGTAAGTCCAAATTTGATTTATAGTTAGTGAAATTTTTTAAGTGCAATGAGATGGGTCACTACGCAAATGAGTGTCCGACAAAGAGCATTAGTGATGGGAAGCAGTTAGACTACAAGCAGAAAGGGGTGGTGAAATCCTTTGCAACTACTTCAACAGATGTCGGGCCATCAAATGAAGTTGTATCAGGTACTTTTTTTGTTTTTTCAGATTATGCCAGTATGTTGTTTCATTCGGGGTCCACACATTCTTTCATCTCTGAAACCTTTTCTAGTAAAATGGGAATACCATCTCAAGAAATGACTCCTGAAGTAGTGGTAAAAACACCCGGTGGAAATTTTGAGGCAAAAAGAATTTATAAGAATCTTCCTATCCTTATCTCTGGAAAGAACCTACTTGCAAACCTTATTGTTCTACCTCTAGTAGAGTTTGATATTATCCTGGGTATGTATTGGCTCTCTATTTACCATGCTAAGATTCACTGTAGAGCTAAAGAAGTTTCTTTTCAGAAAGACTTTCAGTTTGTGTACATGAATGAACCCTTACTGCTGATAACTTATCAAGAGGCTGAGAAACTTGTAAAAGATGGAAATGAATGTCACCTTGCATATATTGTTGAAAACAGGGGAACTGTTCAGATTAATGATGTGCTAGTGGTAAATGAGTATCTTAATGTTTTTCCTGATGAGATTCCAGGAATAATACCAGATCGGGATGTTGAATTTACTGTTGAATTAGTTCCTGATACTAAGCCATTTTCAAAACCCCCTTATCGAATGGCTTAAATTGAACTTTTAGAGTTGAAGGAGCAATTTCAAGATTTATTAGAGAAAGGTTTCATTCGACCTAGCACATAACCATGTGGTTCACCTGTTTTATTTTTTAAAAAGAAATATGGTTCTATGAGACTTTGCATTGATTATAGAGCCTTGAATAACATCACTGTTAGGAAAAAATATCCTTTTCCTTATATCAATGATTTTTATGATCAGCTCTAGGGAGCACAATATTTTTCAAAGATTGACCTGAGATCAGGGTACCCTCAGTTGAAGGTAAAGGAAGCAGATGTTCCGAAAAATGTGTTTCATACAAGATATGGGCATTATGAATTTGTATTAATGCCTTTTGGGCAAACCAATGCACCTTCTATATTCATGGACATAATGAATAGAATTTTCCATGAGTTCTTGGATATGTTTGTGGTGGTTTTCATTGATGATATTTTGGTGTTTTCTAAAAGTAAAGAGGAGAATGAAAGACATTTAAGGGTTATATTTCAAACCTTAAAAGAAAATAAATTGTATGGGAAATTCATCAACTGTGAGTTTTGGTTGCAACAAATTTCTTTCCTTGGTCACATTGTTTCTAAAGATGGGATAACCGTTGATCCTGTAAAAACAATGGTTGTGGAAGAATGGAAAAGACCCACAAATGTTACTGAGATTCGTAGTTTCCTTGGTTTGGCAGGATATTACTGAACGTTTTTTAGAAATTTTTCACGGTTATCTAGCCCAATGACTAAGCTAACTCGGAAGGGTATTAAGTTTATCTGGACAAAAGAATGTGATGATTGTTTTCAGGAATTGCAAAGAAGATTGGTGAATGCTACAGTTTTGGCACTACCTTCTAGGAATGGGGGGTTTGTTATCTACAGTAATGCTTCATTGAAAGGACTTGGTTGTATCCTAATGCAGAATTATCAGGTAATTGCTTATGCTTCACGACAGTTGAAAACTAATGAGGTAAATTACCCTACACATGATTTGGAATTAGCTTCTGTTGTTTTCGCTTAAAAAATTTGGAGGCATCATTTGTATGGACTAAAGTGTATATAACGATCACAAAAGTTTAAAGTATATATTCACTCATAAAGAATTAAACATGAGATATAGGAGATGGCTAGAATTAATCAAGGATTATGAGTGTACAATTTATTACCATCCGGGAAAAGAAAATAAAGTGGTTGATGCTTTGAGTCCAAAAAGTAATGCTTCATTAACAATGTTGCATTTGGAACATGATCCTTTGGTTAAGGATTTGATGAACTTTGGCATAGAAGTTTTTGGTGAAGGATGCTCTTCTGTTTTGTTTCAGGTATCAGTGAAATGTTTTCTATCAGACAGAATCAAGCAAGCACAAAAGCAATACATCGAGTTGCAGAAAAAGGTAGACCTGGTTTAGAAGGGGAAGTTTCCGGAATTCATCATTGATAATGATTGCTTTTTGATATTTGGGAAGAGATTTTGAGTTCCTTGTGATTCATAGTTGAAGGTAGAGTTGTTATGTGAAGCTCATAGTTCTCCGTTTTCAGTTCATCTTGGCAGTACTAAGATGTACAGAGATCTGGGAGAGTATTACTGGTGGGATGGAATGAAAAGAGATATTGATGTTTTTACAGTGAAGTGTTTGACTTGTCAATAGGTTAACGTAGAGTGATAGTTACCGAAAGGGATGCTTCAGCCATTACCAATACCAGAATGGAAATGGGAAAATATATCCATGGACTTCGTTGTGGGATTGTCGAAGACACCTCGAGGTAATAATGCAATCTGGGTTAATGTTGATCGCTTGACCAAATCTGCTCATTTCATTGCTATAAAAGATACTTTTTCCCTACATCAACTTTCCCATTTGTATCTTAAAGAGATAGTAAGGTTACATAGAGTTCCTCTCTCCATTGTATCTGATCATGATCCCAGGTTCACTTCAAACTTTTGGAAAGGCCTTCAGAAGTCGTTTGGTACTGAATTAAATTTTAGTACAGCTTTTCATCCTCAACATATGGGCAGTCAGAACGAACGATCCAGACTTTGGAGGATATGCTACGAGCTTGTTCGATGGATTATCAGGGAAGTTGGGACCAACATATTTTTTTGGTTGAATTTTCATATAATAATAGTTTTCATTCCAGTATACAGATGGCACCATTTGAGGCGTTATATGGGAAGCTGTATCGAACTCCAGATTTCTAGGATGAAGTGGGTGAAAGGAAGCTGATGGGACCAGAATTGGTAGAAGATATGGTAGAAAAAGGTCAGATGATACAAAAACACATGAGAACAGCTCAGAGAAGGCAGATGAGTTATGCGGACAATACGTGGAAGGACCTCTCTATTGAGGTATGTGATCATGTTTTTCTCAAAGTATCACCATGGAAAAGTGTGATGTGATTTATTAAGAAAGGAAAGCTGAGTCCAAGGTTCATTGGAACATATAAAATTCTGTAGAGAGTTGGATCGTTTTCTTACCGAGTGGCTTTACCTATGAGTTTATCTCAGATACACAATGTTTTTCATGTTTCGATGTTGAGAAAGTATATGCCAGATCCATCTCATGTTTTGAGTCCAGAGATAGTCCAGCTGGAAGAGAACCTATCTTATGAGGAACAACCGGTCCAGATTCTTGACCACATGGAGCAAGTGTTACGGAATAAGGTGATTCATTAGGTAAAGGTTTTGTGGAAAACCACATGATTGAAGAGGCAACATGAGAATCTGAAAATGCAATGAGGTATAAATACCCCCACTTATTCGATAAGTAAATAAATTACGGGGACACAATTTTCTAAAGGGGGAATGGATGTATCATCGCAAGTACGTAATGAATAATATATATTTTTATCTATGTCTATTAATGAATTAGATAGTGTTTTAGAGGCTTAAAATGAAAATAAATCCAATCTTAAGCATAAAATACACTAATATTTTTTAAAAGATTGTTTTACTGCCTTTTAATGCAAACAATTTTTAAATCTATCTTTTGACAATTTTATAAGCTATGTTTGTCAAAATAAACTTATTATTTATGATTGGGACATTAAAATTTACTTTGTGTGAATTTTTGGTATTTTTTCGATAAAGTTCATTTTTAATGAATAGTGAAAATGTTGTATTTTAATTCGAAACCTCTTTTTAATCTAATTTATTTTTATGATTAGATTATCTTTTGTATTGGTTTTAAAGAGAAATTAGAATATATTTTTACCATTTAATCCGATAGTGGTCGCTGGAATTAATTTTAATTTGAAATTGGACTTAAACTAGTGTCAATCTTTTGATACTTATTGTTTCATAAAAACACGCTATTTGCTCTGACAGCGGGAATTAATTATTAAATTAATTAATTAAACTTATATGTTATGAATTTTGTAAAAAAAGACATCATTTTTGAGTTCGGAATATCAAATATAGCTTAGGGTGAATTTTTGGTAATTTTCTGAAAAACATCAATTTTTGATGAATAGTGAAACCACTAACTGGTACTTATAAAAACTGATTTTTCCGTTTAAATGAAAATTTTCCATCTTTGTGTTTTGAATTTCAAAAATCCGACATACATGGTTGTCATTAAGAAGTAAAATGTTGTTCAATGGGATTAAAAAGTTTTTTTTTGTGAATAGTAACTTATTATGTTTTTAATCGCGATTATAGGTAATTAGTGCACTTTAAGGAAAAAAATGATATTATAATAAAATGAAAATACCTTGACACATGTCCTACCCTTATTGGATGTGTCATGTCCGACCAAGACAAGCCACGGGTCAACTTGGGGACCCCATGGAGCCACTTTGGTAGGAAAGTGACATTAATATCTTTTTATTTAATGTTAAAATTAAAATGACACAAAGATGAGTTGTTTTACTAAAACAATTTTTAAATGGGGTTATAAAAGTCATATTTTTACTATAAATATTTATTATAAATCTTAAAATAATTCCTACATCATGATAATTTTTATATAATTTTTAGGCATTAAATAAATTAAATTAATTATGACTTCATGATGATGCAGTGATTACCTCATTAATAATGGATTTAAATAAAATGAAAAGATAATGTAATATATATAACCTACATATGTCCAAAACCAATTGGATGGGTCGATTTAGAACCCTTATCACCTTACCCTCAAATTATATCAATGTGGGACCTTTTAAATCCGAAACTGATTTTCAAAAAAGTAACATTTCTTTACTTTCCATGAGTGCCCCTCCTCTCCTCTCTTAAAAGGCACCCACCTATACCGCTTTACCCACACTTCCAAAGCCTTTGGCTCTGCCAAACCCTTCTCATTTGGTCTCTCCACTTCCATATCTTACTCCTTGAATCCTCACTTTGGGAAGAAGTCTTCCCAAGGAAGCCTTTGAGCTCAAACCAAAGGGAGTTACCTGATTTTAAGGTAATGTCTTCACTTGAGTCCTTTTGTTTCATTTTTCTTCTCCATGCCCCGAAACTCTTTTTATTCATTTCATTTGTAACAACTCCAGTATATTCCATATACTATGATGTTCTTATAATAAGGAATCAAGCTACACTTACACACACCTACATCTAATGGTTAAAGAACATACTGTTTCTGTGGATGTCGAATTTCTGCATCCCGAAACGATGATTGTTCAACATTATTTTAACACCTTAAAAGGTGGCCATTAAGATGGAACTATATTTATATATGATATATAATATGTTTTTTTCCTTAATCTTCTGAATTTTTCATTTTGGGCATACCTTTATGGTTTCCATTATGGGTAAACGCGATATCTTCATTTAAGAAAGTGCGGACTACCGCCCCCTCAAAGTGATTTGATTCGTTAATACCATATGTGGGACGTATAAAGGATGGAGTTATGATATTATATATGATATTACACCGTAATTATAATATACCTTTATATCATTATGATTCCATTTCATAAAATATGAAATATAAATGGAAGCAGCGTTCATGCGTACGTACGGCTTACAGTATCCATGAACGGTGCATTTCATTTCTTACCTCTAAATGTTATGTAATATTATAAATGCATGCATATAATGAATATATATTATATATATGATATCTACATCATGAATACCATTCTGGATATAATTGATACATGAACAACTTGTAACTATAAAGGGATTATTTTTGACTCAAGTACCAATGATCGTTAAAACGACCGTTATTAACTTAAATAATTACATAGTGTTCATGACATGGCAATAAGTGATATAAAAGGAATAATGAACTGGAAAAAGTTTATTAAACAAGTAGATATTAACTCAATTTTATTATTCAGGAGTTTAAAGAATGACCGAGTCACGTCGGACCCGAGGTATGGGACTTCGTCTCAATCTCCTTTCATTGTGCCATATTTTGTTTTATACACAACCTTCTTTTATACGGTGCATAAACCCCATTGACTTTTACATTTATTCAAAAGTAATCTTTTTTATACGAATCTTTTACTAAACGAAAAAAGGGAATGTTTTTGTCAAACATAGGCGGCGACAACTACTTCTCTGCCACCATGACCATTATTTGAGTTTCGACTTCCTCTACAAGACATACCTTTCATTTAAAAGAAAAATAAGTACCATTTTTTACTTTTCTTTTATTTTGGAATTGAAAATGGTTTTCATAATGTTTTTATATCAATGTGTTATATTGATATCTTGTGATTGAAAGGTGGAAATTTTATGTTTCCTTTATGCATGTTTTATGTGATACGATTATGTTGAGGTTCTTGGGCATTATTATGAAGACAGGTGGTTACGTGATAAACTAAGGGAGGGTGAGCCTGATATAGCTCTCTAATGCATTGGGTAACTCGAAGGAGTGAATTGTTAAGGTTTCTCCAAAGAGATTTTGGGAATATACAGTGATGGGTATTCCAAACGTAACCAAGAGGGTTACTCCCTACGTAAGAATGTTATGAATGCCTCAAGTTACCTTTATGTCTTATGATTTCGAGGATTTATTCATGATTTGATGAGGTATGTTAAAGTGCCTATGTTTTATGGGTAAAGTATGATTTCATTCTTATGTATATATGAACTCATGTTTCCTTTCCATATTTTTATAACCCTTACTGAGCTTTTTATTCTCATCCCAAATTTTTTGAAATTTTTTTCACAGGACAAAGGAAAAGTACAAGATATGGTGATAGTGTCAAGGAAGTGTCAAGAAAAAATCCATGTTTTAATTTAAATATGTTTTCATTGATGGGAAAAATTAATACTATCTTTTATGTAACCACTTTGCATAAATGTGGAATGTAATACATGTTTTATGATCTAATTCTCTAAAACTCTTATCCTGAAAATATTCTCAAGGTGTATTCTTGAAATATCTCAAGATTAAGTAATGTTTAAGGCCGGGGCCTTATAGTAGATCTATGAGCAGCCAACAGAGCCAGAATCAATGCTGCAGCGGTTGAGGAATACCTCATCACTTTTCCAACTAGAATGATCTAGTTGTTAAGGGGTTATTATTATGTTTCTTTTGTTACTAAAAACATTTTTTTTATCCATAATAGATACAGATGTTTTTTTTCATGTTTGGAAATTAATATTTCTTCTTTTACAACAATAAAATTTCTTCTATTATGGAACATTTAAACAATGGTCTTTATGTGTTGGATTACACAATCCACATAATGGTAATTGATAACAACGATACTTTACAAGACTCATAAAACACCCAACATTGTAATCACCATCTAGGTATTATAAATGAGAAATGCTTGAAAAAATTACATCAAGATGGATATTTATATTCTTTTGAACAAAATCCACTTGGTGTACGTAGTTCATGTTAACAAGGAAAAATTAAAAAAGCCCCATTTAGTTGGAAATGTGAACGTGATAAATAGATTATTGAATTGTTTCATACCAATGTGTGTGGACCATTTCCAATGGATGAAATGGGAGGGTGCTCATACATCATAATTTTATTGATGATTTTAGTAGATATGAAGATATCAACTTATTGAGGTAAAAGTCACGTTTTTTGAAATGATCAAAGAATACAATAATGAAGTTGAGAACAATCTTGGTAAGAAGATTAAGAAACTCTGCTTAGACCATGGTGAAGAATACCTTAATCGGGACTTCACTGATTACATACCAGATTTTTGTATCCTATCCCAACTCATTCTTCTTTACACGGCCTAGTATAATGGTGTGAGAAGAAGGAGGAACCATACCTTTTTGGTCATGGTGAGATCAATGATGAGTCATTCAAGGCTTCCATAATCTTTTTGGGGATATGGTATACAAACCACAGAACACATACTAATCCAAGTAGCAACTAAATTGATAAATGGTATTCCATATGTGTTTTGGAGTGGAATGAAATACATGTTATCGAATATACATGTGTGGGGAAGAGATGTATTTGTTAAGGCCACTTTAGGCATCAAACATTCACCCTAAGGCACAAAGTTTACTTTTATATGATACCTTAAGGAAATAAGGGGATAATACCTATACAACCCCTCCGAAAAAAATGATATAGTGGAAAGAAACACCATATTCCTCGAGAGTGAACACATCTCCAGAAGAGATTGTGGGAGCGAGATAGACTTTGATGAAGTGGATTATCAAGGTAAAGAAGAGTGGGAACAACAACATATTCCATAATGCCTCATGGGTGAAAGAGCTATTTCAGTGAAACAAGAACTACATAGGAGTACAAGAGTGGTTAGAGAACTGTAATGGTATGATTTTTTATTTATAGAGGAAGGAGACTCATTATTAGTTGTTAATAATGATCCTCTAACCTACAAAAAAGTAGTAAGTGGCACAGAATTTTCAAAGTGTATTGAAGCCATGAATTATGTAATAGAATTCAATGTACAAATTTTATCACCTACCTACCATTAAATGTTAAACATTTAAGATAATCATTAAAAACATTGTATTGAAATTCATAATTATTATGTAGATGAATTTTCATACCACACCAAAATTTATAAAATAATATAATTTATTTCTTTATACTTTTGATTGAATTTTTTGTGATTGAATATATGTTTGTTGTTCATATTATGGCTTTAATCTTATAAAATGTCGGAAAATAATTCCCTATAATGACATGTTACATATATGGTACATTATAAATCATTGAGAGCGAGTTAGGGCCTCCAAAATAGGCAACATCTAGATTTTTCAACATGGTCTCCTTGATTTTAGTTCTTTGGAAAATGATATTTATGCCAAATATATGGAATGGGGAGTTTTGTGTGGTTATAATGGTGGTTATTTACATAAGATTTATATATTTTGAGATGGTATTGTAGATGGTGTGCTTGTGAGGTGTCTTCTGGATGATGGGAGATGGTGTGGTACTGTACATGAAGGATAATGGTGAATTGGTTATGTGGGGTGTATTACATCAGTGTTTTCTTGTATTGATGTGATTATTATGTTTCTTTGATGTCACTTCAGTGTTTTTATTTTTTATATTTTGTGGTTTGAGATAAACATGTTGTTTCTTTGATTCATGATATACTATCCAAACACTATAATGGTTTGGGTGTGAAAACAAAAAACGAGAGATCTTGGGATAGTGTCTGGTAGAAATTCAAGAGGTAGGAAGTAATAATATTCTACAATGGATCCTCTAGACAAAAAATTTAGGATTGGTGTGAGGATTTTGTGTTTTCTATTGGTTTGGTTATGTATATTGGTGAATTATGAGATTATTCGGTTTGTTTCTTATTTTAGATAGTTTCTCAAAGCTAGTGAGAGTTAAAGTGTACTAATATGAGATATATATATATATATATATATTTGGGAATATTTCTTGAACTATTATGGATAATTTCCCATTCATATGTACTAATGGATTCTCATTGAATGGAGGGTTGTAGTGGGTATACCTATTGAGTGGTTCATAATGTGGAGTGGAATTCTCTAGGACGTGTGTCATGAGCATCATAGAGGAAGATTTAGAGGCAGTATATTAAGTCTATGACATGGTATAATGATATGGGATTGATTGGTTCCATGATTACTATGTCTAGAAAGCCAATCCATTCTTAGGCTAAATCCAATGGGTACTACCAATATAAATCCCTTGAGATTTAACATATTAAATACTCTCTAGTGGAGGAATACTAGAGGGAAAAGTTTTTGGTTGACTGATACTCTTTCCTAGTGATATTATATTGGGGGGATCGTGTTATGGATCTTTATATGTTTTTTGCTAATAGGTTGGTCCTAGTTGAGAAGTATCTCTTGAGATTGTGTTTTATATATGATCTATTTCCTTTTTACAATTTTTTTAGTCTTAAAAATGAGAATCATTGAAGATGTATCCATATTAATTACCAAAAAATTACTGATATGTTCCATTATACTTTCAGGTTTTTTGAATCATTTATTGGGATCTAAGTAGTGTTTTATAGGATGTGAGAGATTTATGGACTTTTGGAGTGTCACCATTCCACGGTGGTGGTAGTGGAGAATGCTGTTTTGGGGTTGGGTTCTTTTTGGTTGTCCATTGAGATGGCCAAGAAGTAATGGGATATATCATAGTGAATGAAACATCCTAGTTTTCCAATATTTTTGAATGGTTTTTGGGTGGTCGATCTATGAAAATTGGGTTGAGAAAGAAATACCTATAACGGGTTTTGTTCTAGGCATGCAGCATCATGACCACACCTATGTAACATGAAGAGTAGCAACAAACCACAACATGGTACTGTGCATAGAAAGGAGTAAATGACCCAGATATTGGTTGTATTTCATAGTTGATAGTCATCGCGTGTGTTTGATGATCCGACACGACTTAAATACTACTATGGGCCAGGATGTGGTGATACGAAAAGAAGGAATATTTCATTTTGGAGATACCCCAAATTTAGGGATCTAGTAATTGGAGATCGATACTTCTCTTGGAAAAAGGGTAAGACTACATTGTAGGAGGTCACCACACCATGGGTAAGTCCATAAAAAATTACTCTATAATTTGAGTTTTATTCCCTGGTCCAAATTTATGGCCTTCTTCTGGAACCTTGTAAAAACCTATACCCCTTGGAAATCTTTGTTTATCTATTTGAGGATTCAAACCTACTGGTTTATAAGGACAAGATTCCTTAGATTCAAGGAACCCTTAAATCATTTTTCCTCTTTTTCTTCCACATTTCTAAATGTCCATTAGGAAAAACCCATCGATTTTGGGTTTAGTAGTGAGCATGGATTAGTGATAAGATGTTGTAGTAAGGTTTCAATTGTTTTCACATTTTTATTTGTGAATATTGATCCCTTTATCCTTCTATTTTGAGCTTGGTTCTCTTTGAAGCTCTGGTAAAAGTAGGGGATCCTTGTTATATTCCATTTTTGTGAATGTCTATGAATTATCTACTATGATTATCAAATAATAAAATAGTATAGGCCATTTTTAGATGATAAGTAGTAGGATTACATAGAAATTAAATGGGGATGGGATTACTCCCATGAGATTTCTATTTTAATTATTGTACTTTTGAAATATGTTTAATTTTTTCTATTATAGAAATTAATATTTTCTTAGAAGCTTGATTTCAAAGTTATTGTTATTTATTTTGAGACTAATATTTTTATTATTTGGTTTAATTTACCATTATAAAAAATTATAATATCTTATATATGGTTAATTTTTTGTTTTCCCATGTAAATATTCCATTGTGTTATAATACACATTCTAAATATTATGTGTTGTTTCAAAATACCATAAACCAAAAATTATGGTAGATATAAGAGGTAAAATATGCTAAATTGTGTTGATGTATATGATTTGTTTTCAAGTGAGATTTGTTGGGGAACATGTTGGGATTTTACCTATGATGGTGGAGATGAGGATTGAGGTGTAATTTGTAGGATATAGAATATATTGTTTTTTTGAATGGGATATGATATGGGATTATGTATGATGGTTATTAAATGTTATTTCTGTGGTTATATGGTTGGGTTGTGGTGACGTATTTTCATATGTTGTGTTGTTTTGTTGGTTGATATGTGATAGATGACTTGTAATGATGCGTGGTTGTGTTCATTTTCTATTTAAACATGAAATTATTTTGAAAAAAAACTGAAATATGAAGGGAATAAATTTAATTTTAGTAATTATATTAAATGAATTGAAATATAAATGAATGGGTTATGATAATTTTAATTGAAAAAAACAAAATAAATAGGAGTTAGTGAATAGTTAATAAAACTGGGAATAGTGGGGCTTTTAATTTAAAGTGGTAATTCTGTGGTATGTGTGTGGTTATTGTGTGTGGTGATGCATCAGATGTATGTTTGGATATTTGGGGATGTTTTGAGTCATGGTGGAAATTTCATGTGATGAATTAGTAATTTTTTCATGAACCATAAGAAGAGAATGTGTATCATCTATCTATCTTGTATTTTCATGTTACTTTTACTTACTTCCCACCAATTTAGAGTACTATGTACTAAATACTAAATGTTATGTGGAAATTTTTACCAAAATATAGGTTGGAATGTTTGGATGTAGAGATACCCCCTTGTGTCCAATATCAAATAAAGAAGAGGTTATTATGCCCTGACTAGGATTTATTCTAGATAATGTGCACTTTATTTTAGGTTTGATGAGTAGAAAAGGTAGTTCATAGTAGGGTTCATGTATGTTGGAGGAGTGAACAATGATGTTATCCTTCAAAATCATGACAACCTATTATTATTTTTATATTATTTTGGTTATTGGATGATGTGGATGATGTGATGGTTATGGTATAGGTAGACAGTTAGTACTTACCCATTATGAAGAGGTTGTGATGTAGTGGTTGACATAAGATGATAGATGTAGATTTTTCATTATAATGAGGCCTATCATGGTATGAGATAGATAGATATTGATGGGATGGGATAGATAATACGTATAATTTTGTGGTTTGATAGAGGAATATCAATTAAAAAATAGGGCTATTTAACCCTTTGTTGATTTTATTCTACTTATGTTCTTATACTCAGATGCATTGTTTTGTGGGTGATCTATAATGAAGATGATATTGGATTGTTTATCTATTTAGATTATTATTTTTCATGTTTTTTATTCACTGGTTCATTAATATGATATTTTTATAGTTTCAGAATACCCCATGCATATGATCATGATGAGTTTACATGTTACTCTCAACCCACATATATAGTTTCTATTTTATAGGATTCAATGTGGATTTCAGGGATTGAGAGGGACATTTAGAGCATGGTTAATGGAGTTGTTGTGGAGTCATTACACTAATAATGGATTTTGGTTCCACTTGGAGACTTTTGATTATTTTTTTTGACTTTATTGGGTTTTCCAACATGCAACCTACTTAAGGAAATACTTGTGGGTTTTTATCTCTCTCTCATTAATCAAATTCTGGTAGGGGTATCATTAGGAATGTGGGTAATGATAATATTACAATAACATAAAAGAGATACAATAAAATTATTCAATAACCTCATTATCATGTGTATCACTCAAGGTGAAATATGTCAACAATAAAATTTAATAGTTAGAACAAAAATATCATCCTGAGAAATGTGGAATTTCTTCATACATGGGTTAGAAACCATAGGCATGAGTTTGTTACCATGTCTCAAAATTTCTCATTCCCTTGTATAGGTCCACCAAATTTCCAGATCAAATATAAAGGGATAGGAAATGACATTATAGAATCCATCATTTTAAGGTCACTAAACAATGATCAGAATAAAATTATCCAATACACCTCATACACACGTCCCGATAAGATAGAGACTCTAAACTAGTAGTGGGGGTCTATGGTTGTACTGTGTAGATATTAAAACTCTTTACTAGAGAAAAAAAATCATAAAATATTTAAAGAAATTATATAACCATCTAGATAAATAAGAAAATAATACAACTTCTAGTAAAGTGATGATAAATACTAAACAAACATTCTTATATGTAATTGAATTTTATACTACATTTATTTAATTTCATACATCTGGAGCAGTTTATATACATAAAATAAAAAATTCTCAATATATAAATATTGGAAACTATATAAAAAATAGTCATGAGTCCACTATCAGTGTGAAATATACATAAATTATTATATCATAGAAATTAAGTACCAACAATTTGGTGATTACCCTATCCTTCTCTAATAAACATGATATCTACCTAGATACCCAATAAAGGTCTAAGAAGGGTTTGAGTACAACACTACAATCCAAAAAAATAAATTCTATAAGAATATCCACTATGTTCAATACATTTAATGATGATGAAAATAATAATCAAGGAATAATAGAAAAAACCATCCTTAATCCCTAGGTTCTGAGGTCACACCTGGGATGAACTATACATACTTCGGACTAATCTAGATGTCTCTATGCATAATATGATATAAGGAATAAATGTAAAACCTAATAGATAATCAAAGGTTGTTAATGCATTCAATAAATAGATCCAAATAAAGGGGACAAACCAAGGTGTTTTAATATAATCTGGCATCGTTTTTGAACGTAATGGGCAATCACCATGCGGTGTTTTATGTATATAAACATCATCTTTGAGCCCAATTGGTACCATCCTAGTTATTACATGTCATCAAGAAACACTATCAAAAACTAATTGGAAAATACTAGTAAGATATGTAGTTAGTGATCACTTCAAAACCCAAGGTAGTAGGCATAATCACCACAACTTAGAGGATTTTCCTCAAGGAGTTCCAAAAAATTATTATCATCCAATCACAAATTCAGTTGATCAAAAATTTCTTTAATGTTTGGTATATAGTAGTAATAATAATCAAGCACCCCTATGGTGACCCATTTAATAAATCATTTAATTTCCCCAAATAATTTATAATTGGAAAACCATTTATCAATTCAATTATATTTATTTAATTTACAAGCACTATACCTCACATAATAATCAGGACCCATATATCAATGATAATTTCCCAAACATCCTCAATCGCTCATCTATGGTAATATCCCATTTTTTTTCACACATAATGTCACCATATAAAATTACCAATGACATAGATAATATTTTCATAATTAATTATATGTTTCTAAATGATTTAATCCCTTCCCATTAATCAATTTGAGCTTATTTGCATCATTTCATGATTTTTGGTGAGTTTTGAGCTTAAGTGTGAAAATTGGTTAATTATGGACATTTAATAGTTTTATGTTTCTTATTTATTTAAAGCATAAATCTTACATTGATAATCCAATTCACCTGATTCTTTTTTTAGGATGTCATGATTCGTGGGCTAAATATAATTCTTCAGTAAAAAAATCCAATTCGAACTCCAACAAGCCAAAATAATTCGGTCAATGTGAACATTTATTCTGGCTGGCAGAATATACTATGACATATTCAAAAAAAATATCATCGACCACCGACCCCAAAATGAAGTGGTTCCAGCTGGGTTAGAAAGCTTACTAGAATGGTATTATTACCATAAAATATCATAAATAAATTAATTCATAATGCCGCCAATTCAATGGTCAAAGACGGGTTAGTGGAATAGTGTTTGTCGGCTAAGAAAAGTCTCTTCCATTTAGGCAGCCATAACTTCCTCGAAACGACTCCAATGGCTCTGATATTTTTAGGGTAGATGGAAAAATCCATTACCAACATTCTATAAAAATTTAACTCTGACTCATTCGGCCATGAGAGGGATGAACCGAAGTGAACTTCTGAAAGACATATTTTGGAAGATTTATTTTTGAGTTCTTCATTTCTCTCTTTTGTTCTTCAAGTTACATTATGCCTTATTCTTCCCCATTCATCTAAATTACCCTTACCATTGTGGGGTAAGCATATGAGGTTATTGGGGGAGTTATGGTTCTATATTTGTAATGATTTGAGTTCTTACATTTGATTGAATAAAATCTCTCTCTCTTCTGCGAAGTTGTTTTAAAATTCTAAAAACAGAACTTATTATCTTATGCGATTGTATTTTATTTTCTATTCTGTTGTTATTATTGCTTTGATAAATGATCATTTTTCTCCCTCAATTAGGTTCTGTTCAATATATGATAGAATAAATATAAGGTCTTAGTGGTGAAGTAACTAGCGATCGCTAGTACGTGTGGTAGGGGTGGTGAATATTAAGGATTATTTAGGTTAAACAATACCCGATTGGGAATTGCCATATATAATTTGGGATGTTAACTACAGCTCTATCACACAATGGATGAATTTTATACCAACATATAATTTTTTTAAACCATTTAACCAAAGAATTGGGTTGAAGTGATTATGGAATCTCACTTAAATCACCTTAACAGAAGATGATTGAATTAAATGGAACAAGGATTGCATTGAAATTATAAAACTGACCCCGACCTGATCACCCATCTCATAAAATAGTTTTTAAATAACTTTCATTCAATATTTTTCTTGAATATTTTTCTCATTTTATTCCTTTTTTGTCGTTTCTCTCTTTGATTTTAAAACCAAACAATTTGAAAAACACCCAACATTTTCTCTAAATAAAAAGTGAAAAATTATTTTGTGTATACTCCTCATTGAAAAACAAAACTAGGTTAACCACTATACTATATTTTAACATAGTAAATAAAAGTTTTTTCCACACCCCATGATAGTTTTGGGTCAAACTTGGCACCGTTTCCAGGGAGTAATTGCCTCAAAACACAAAAAACTAAAAAAACATTCTTGAATTACCCATAGTTCAAATAACCCTTTAATTGAATTTGATCCCGAAATTGATCATACAATAACCCAATTGAGGAAAAAAATTCAAAGGGAGTATAAAGAATTTAACCTCACTAATTCAAGTGATACTTTGAGTGATCACTCTGAACCTACAATAATGGCTCGTAATCCCAATCAAACTCTGCATGATCTTTGCACACCTCAATTTGCTAATCAAAATAACCAACCCACTATCCCGGACATAGAAAATGATTTTTAACTAAGAATTAATATGATTCAAGTGCTTCCAAAATTTCATGGTCTTTTAGGTGAAGAACCAAATCAACACATCCAAGAGTTCATCTATGTCTGCTCCAGCTTCAAACCCTGAGGAGTCGCAGAAGAGCAAGTAAAGTGGTGGGAATTACCTTTCTCACTTATGGGAGTAGGAAAAGAATGGATGTAAAATATACAACCAAGGGAGATAAATGATTGGGAAGATCTCAAAAGAAGATTCTTGTAGAGATTCTTCCCTAAATCAAGGATTACAGCAATAAAAAAAGAAATTTATGTCATTCATCAATCGACTGGAGAGACTCTCTATGAATACAGGGAACGTTTCAAGAAACTCTGTGCAAGCTGCCCACACCAAGAAATAGAAGAGAACCAATTTCTTATGTTATTCTTCCAAGGAATGCTCGACAATGATCGCAATTTACTAGATGCCTCATCTGGAGGAGCCTTGATTGACAAGTCTCCAGCAGATGTCAGAGGCTTGATTGAGAAGATTGCGCAAAACTCACAGCAATTCGGAACTAGAGGTACGAGCACTAGAGGAATCCATGAGGTAAGAACTTCTGATTCATCCTCACCCTTACATGAAGAAACACTTAAGGAAATTACTAGTGTAATGAGAAAGCTTGTTGTGAACAATGTGAAGGAACAACAAGGCCCGAATCAGTTATGTGGTTTATGCTCTTCTAGTTATCATTACACTGATCAATGTCAAGAAGTGCAGGGGAATGAAAATTGTGCAGCTAACTATAAAGAAAGGAAAATCCAGTCAAATCAACCACATCAACCCCAAAAAGGATATGGATTCTGATACAACTAGGATAGGCCTCCATTTCAAAATCAATACCAAAATCAACCTCCATTCCAGCTGCTGCAATACCAGAATCCTCCACCATTCCAACAACCCTATAAACAATCATACCAGTAAAAACTATATGAACAACCTTCAACAAGTTCTCATAATAACAACAAAGAAATGTATATTGAAGATCTAAAGAAGATAGTGAGGAATTTAGACAATAAATTTCATAGCCTTATGGATATTCTAACCAAAAATCACGGAAAACTCCCAGCACAAACAATTCCAAATCCCAAAGAAAGCATGAGAGTCATTACAACATGAAGTGGAAAAGAGATATTTTCACCTAAACAAGGTGAGGATGATGATTGTAAGAAACCTAATTAAGAACAACACATCCATCCAAAAGAAGTAGACCAGAACAACAAAATAGAAAGAATCATGTTTAGAAAGGAAAGGCCAAAAACATCGTTGCAAAAATAACAAAGGGAGAGAAAGGATATCCAAGAACCATTCCCATCTGCATTAGTTGAGTCAAAGAAGGTTGAATAAGGGAGACTTCAAAAAGAAATCCAGGAAACTTTTCAAAAAGTTGAGATCAATATCCCACTACTAGATGCAATCAGACAAATCATTAAGTATGAAATTTTTTTGAAGTAGTTGTGCACAAAAACAAGGAAGTTGGATGAAAATGAGATAATATGCTTAGGAAGAAGTGTCTCAACACTGATCACACCAATTATACCACAAAAATGTCAAGATTCGGGGACATTTTCTATTCCCTACACTATTGGTTCTTTAAATTTTACTGATGCATTATGTGATCTAGGATCTTCAATAAATGTTATGCCTCACTCAGTATTTTCAACCTTGCAGATCGGAGAACTAAAAATAACTCGAGTGGTGGTCCAATTAGAAAATAGATCCACCATTTTCGAAGCTAGAGTTATAGAAGATGTACTCATTGGAGTAAGTGGATTTATCTTTCCAGCAGAATTTTATGCCCTTACCATGGAAGAAGACAGAGCTTCAGGCCCCTCTCCCACCATCCTAGGGTGACCCTTCCTTAAAAAAGTAAGGACTATCATCAATGTCCATGAAGGAACACTCACAATAGAACTTGGAGATAGTATAGTACACATCAACATTCTTGATGCAATGAAGAATCCTTCCAGTAATCACTCACATTATGTTATCTCCCATGAAGAAGGTATAGTACCAATTGAAGATTCAAGTATTCTCCTTGACTTCATATCATTAGGAGAACATTCTTCATTCGAACATTCTAATTCCCAAGAACATAAAAATCATAATCTCATGTTAGAGGATGGGGTTAAATCTGATATTTTTGATGATTTGTTAAATAAAAATGAGATGATACTAGAGATTCCATCCTTAGGATGAGGAAACCTTAATTCAATGTCATCCCTTGAAAAACCCCATGTCTTGAACTTAAGCCATTGATAAGTGATTTGAAGTATGCTTACCTAATGGAAGGAGAAAAATTGCAAGTAATAATTGCTAATAACCTATCCCATTCACAAGAGGAAACTATAATTGACGTACTCAAAAGAAATGTCCAAGTTTTAGGAGGGAGTTTAGGTGATATACCTGGAATCAATCCCAAGGTCGGTTCTCATAGAATATTTTTAGAAAGTGATTCCCAACCAATTAAAAAACCTCAGAGAAGACTCAATCCCACAATCCTGGAGGTTGTCAAGAAATATATATATAAATTTCTAGCAGCTAACATCATTTACCCAATCTCTAATTCTCAGTTGGTTAGACCTATTCATGTAGTTCCAAAGATAACTATCCTAACAACTGTCAAAAATGAAATAAATTAATTGATCCCCATGAGACTACAAAATACCTGGAGATTGTGTATAGATTACAGGAAGTAAAATAATGTTACCCAAAAGACCACTTCCCCATTCCATTCATTGATCAAATTGTAGAAATGTTAGCTATAAAAACCCATTATTATTTTTAGATGGATTCTCAGGATACTTTCAAGTACCGATCGCACCAGAAGACCAGGAGAAGACAACCTTCACCTGTCCATTTAGTAAATTCACATACAAAAGGATGCCTTTTGGGCAATGCAAGGCCCCAGGTATATTTCAACGGTGTATGGTGATTATTTTCTCAGATCATATTGTGGACTGCTTGGAGGTATTTCTTGATGATTTCATAGTTTTTGGTAATTCTTTTGATAATTGCTTAAGAAATTTGGAAAATGTTTTGAAAACATGCATTCAAAATAATCTTGTCTTAAATTTTGAAAAAATTTCATTTCATGGTTGAAAAGGGAATAGTTTTGGGACACATAATTTTACAAAAAGGGATAGAGGTTGATAAATCAAAAGTTTAAGTAATAAGTTCCTTGCCATTCCAACTTGTTTAAAACATGTTAGATCCTTTTTAGGACATGCTGGATTTTACAAAAGGTTTATCAAAGATTTTAGTAAGATTTCTCTCCCTCTCTCAGGATTACTACTAAAAGAAGCTGACATTAATATTTATTATGCATGAAAAAAGTCATTTGATGAACTAAAGAAAAGGTTGATCAAACCTCCAATAATGAAACCACCCAATTGGGAATACCCTTTTGAGTTGCTTTGTGATGAATACAACCAAGCAGTGGGAGAAGCTCTATCAAAAAGAATTGAAAAAAAGACTAAAGTAATATCATATGCATCAAGGACCTTGGATGACAAAAAAATCAATTACACAACCACCGAGAAGGAGTTCCTTGTAGTTGTCTTTGCACTAGAAAAATTTCGATTGTATCTTCTTGGTTCTAAAGTTGTTGTTTTTTCTGATCATGCAACTCTCAGGTATTTAGTGAAAAAGTTGGATGCAAAGCCAAGTCTAGTAAGACAGATTATACACTTACAAGAGTTCAATTTGGAAATTAAATTTAAAAAGGGAAGTGAAAATCATGTGGCTGATCATCTATGTCGACTACCCCACACCACTGAAGGAGAAATTCCAAACTAGAACTCACTTAATGATGAGATTCCCAGAGAAAAACTCTACACCATCAATAGCGAAGTTCCATGGTATGCCAATATAATCAATTATCTGGTAACATCTCAAGTCCCATCTCATTTATATTCCCACCAAATTATAAATATGATATCTGAATCTAGATATTATATCTGGGATGATCCATTTCTTTGGAAGATTTGCAATGACCAAGTTATAAGATGATGTTTTCCTGAAAGTGAAATTAATTATGTCTTTGAGTTTTTTCACACATTAGCTTGTAGAGGCCACTTTGGACCTCAAAGGACAGCAAGGAAGGTTTTAGAATCTGGATATTATTGGACCACCCTTTTTAAATATGCTCATAAATTCTGTAAATGGTGTGAAAAATGTCATTTTTCTGGAAATATTTCAAAGAGAAATGAAATGCCCCAACAACCACTTAATTTTTGTGAAATATTTGAAGTTTGGGCAATAGATTTTATGGGGATTTTCCTGATGTCATTTGGAAATTATTATATCTTTCTTGATATTGATTATGTTTCCAAATGGGTGGAAGAAAAATCAACCAGGACTGACGATCCTAAAGTGGTTTGTGATTTTTTCAGGACTAACATATTTTGTAGGTTTGTAGTTCCTAGAGAAATCATTAGTGATCAAGGGACTCACTTTTGAAATTGTATAATTGAGGCTTTGCTGAAGAAATATGGGGTGAATAATAAAACATCAACTCCCTATCATCCACAGATGAATAGACAAGCTGAAGTGTCCAATAGGGAAATCAAAGGAATTTTGGAAAAGACTATTAATCCATATAAGAAGGATTGGAACCAATTGTTGGAAGACACATTATGGCCTTACAGGATAGCCTAAAAACCCCAAATTAGAATGAGTCCATATAGGCTGATTTATGGGAAAAGCGGCCACCTACCTGTGAAATTGGAACATAAGGAATACGGGGTTGTGAGGAAGATAAATTTGGATCTTGAAAGCACTGGGAAGGAAAGAAGATTAAAGTTGCAGGATATGGAAGAGATTTGAAGGGATGATTTTGAAAACTCCAGGATTTACAATGATAGAACAGGAGTGGCTCATTACAAACTGATCCAATGGAAAAACATCCATCCTGGAGACACAGTGTTGTTATTCAACTCAAGACTCAAGTTGATGCCAGGTAAAATTCGTTCAAGATGGGAAGGTCCATTTATAGTTACTCATGTATATCCTTTTGGTTCTGTGCAGATTATGAAGGATCAAGAGAAGAATCCATTCACTATTAATGAGCATCTGTTGAAGAAATTCCTTGGGACCATACCATCAGAGCCAGTAGAGGAGATAACACTCCTCTAACCCATTTATCAATAAATCCATCAGGTTTTACCTATCCTTAACACATTCTTTCTTACATTTATTCAATTTAAAATCATAATACATGTTTAATCCAATTTAATGCATTGAGGACATTTCATCATATAAGTGTGGGGGCGGTAACCTTTGTAGTTAAGATTTTCATTTGTTGTATATTTTCTTATTAATGTTTTTGTCAATATGTGTGTTTCTTTTTAAAAATTTTGTGTTTTTCTAAAACTATTGAGCTAAAATGAATCTAATTGATATTTTTAAAACCCATTTCCTTGAGTGAAACAATTTATTCCATGAAACTGAGCTGAAATGATTGCTGAAAATGACTTTGTTTCGAGTTCAATTCCTTATGAATTTCATGAAAAGTATTCTGAATTTTGAATCTCATGCCACATATCACTATCCTTATATTTGAAATAACTTTCATGAGTGGCTTCTAAACCTATTTTTCATACACTTTTCTTTTACCTCACTTCTTGAGAGAACCATTCCATGCTTTATTTAACCAGAATTTGATTTATTCCAATCAAAACCTGAGGGTTTTAGGTACGTGTGTTTTAAATGATTAAGGTATTTATTTGATTTTAAATCCCCCTTTTCAAGATAATCCTTTTTATAATGGCCCACCTTATACATTTAATCCTTGTATCCCATAGAATCCACGAACATACTGTTAGGTTAGCCATATTACAAGCCAATTTTCCCTATCCAACCTGCACTTGAAGTGAAATTGAATAATCTAGTTGAAAATAAGTGTGGGGGGAGGTTGACTTGTGTTGTGATACCTCATTTTGAGATAATTTGGGTGGAAACTAAAATCTTTAAGAGAGTTCTTATTTCTGAAAAAAAATCATTGAGTTGAAATCTGTGCCTTTTCTAGAGATTTCTTATATGAGAAGCTGTTCCTTTCTGGAGCATCCAATGGAGAAAAAAGTTGTGCCTATCTGGAGGTTTCAAGAAAAATCATGTTTCAGATGATTGAAAATATTTCTACTGAAATGTTGAATGGTGTGAAATTTCACAGATTTTTCATGCTAGAGGAGCTGATTTACTGCTAAGGGGAGTGAAGAGGATACCATATTTAAGTGAAAATTAGAATAATGCAATTTATCTTCAAAAAGTGCCAAACCGTCCTTATTCAGCCTCAGAATTTCTTATATCTTAATCCTACCAACCTGAATCCACATAAAAACCTTTATAAGTCCTCGTGATAAACTTATGTCCTTAACTCACATCGGGTGAATATGTAGAAATTTATCAAGCCTATGATGACCCTTGCATGGGTATTGGATGAGAAATACATTACTGAAAAACTGATATTTGTGTGATTATAGAAAATGCATGTTAGGTAAGTGTTTTGTGTGCATGGGGGAAGGAATTAAGAGGAAATATATTTAATGAAATGAATTTATAACTTTAAATAATGGTTTTTATGAGTCGTGATATCTTTTGTTTCTTGGTGTTAAATTGTTAGATCTCATGGATATGTGTTTTAAATTTCCTTTGATTTAATATCGATGTTTACTTGTCCAGGAGTCCAAATTCTAAGCGTGGGGGAATTGACCGAGATAATATTTTCATTATTAATTATATGTTTTTAAATGATCTAAACCCTTTCTCATTAATAAATTTGATCATATTTAAATCATTTCATGATTTTTGGTGAGTTTTGAGCTTAAGTGTGAAAATTGGTTAATTCTGGACATTTAACAGTTTTATGATTCCCTTGTATGTCGAGAATAACTCCTACATTATTAATACAATTCACCTGATTAAATTTTTTAGGATGTCATGATTCGTGGGCTATATATAAGTCTTTAGGAACAAAATCCAATTCGAACTCCAACAATCCAAAAAAATTCGGTCAATGTGAACATTTATTCTGGCAGGCAGAATAGACTATGACATATTCAAAAAAGTATATCATGGACCAACAGACTCCAAATGAAGTGGTTCTAGCTGGGTTCTAAATATTACTAGAAGGGTAATATTTCCACAAAATATCGGAAATACATTCATTCATTAAGGCCTCTAATTCAATGGTCAAAGAAGGGTTGGTGGAATAGTGTTTGGAGGCCAGGAAAAGTCTCTTCCATTTAGGCGGCCATAAAATCCTTGAAACGACTCCAATAGATCTGATATTTTTGGGTAAGATGGAAAACATCAATCATAGCATTCTATAATAAGGTACCACTACCACATTCATCCTGGAGAGGGCAGAACCGAAGTGAACTTTCGGCAGACAAATTCTGGAGGATTTATTTTTGAGTTCTTCATTTGTTTCTTTTGTTCTTCAAGTTCCATAATGCCTTCTTCTTCCCCATTTAATCTCAATTACCCTTACCATGGTGGGGTAAACATATGAGGTGATTGGGGGAGGGATGGTTTTATATTTTTAATTCTTTGAGTTCTTATATTTTATTGAATAAAATATCTCTCTCTTCCGCGAAGTTGTTTTCAAATTCTAAAAACAGAATTTATTATCTTATGCGATCATATTTGATTTTCTTTTCTGTTGTTATTATTGCTTTGATAAATTATCATTTTTCTCCCTCCATTAGGTTCTGTTCTATATTCAATATAATAAATATCTAGGCTTAGTGGTGAAGTACCTAGCGATCGCTAGTACGTGTGGGAGTGGTGGTGAATATTCAGGATTATTTAGGATCAACAATACCCAATTGGGAATTGTCTTATATAATTGGGGATGTCCACTACAACTATATCACAAAAAAGATGAAGTGTATACCAAAATATAATATTGTTAAACCATTTAACCAAATAATTGAGTTGACGTAATTATGGAATCTCACTTAAATCACCTTAGTAGAAGAGGATTGAATTAAATGGAAGAAGGATAGAATTGCAATTATAAAACCGACCCCGACATGATCACCCATCTCATAAAATAGTTTTTAAATCACTTTCATTCTATATTTTTCTAGAATCTTTTCCTCATTTTCTTCATTTTTTTCATTTCACTATTTGATTTTAAAACCAAATAATATCATAAACAGCCATCGTTTTCTCTAAATAAAAAGTGATCAACTATTTTGTGTTCAATCCTCACCAGGAGACAACCTAGGTTAACCACTATACTATAACATAGTATATAAAAGTTTCTTCCACGCCCCACAATAGGTGTACGTCAACCAACATCAATTAAATAGTCACATACACAAAATGTGTTGGTTTAGTTGCCAATCAATCATTCATGGTCCCGTAATATGTTCAAGGAACCCCAAATGTCACTTCTTTATTTTAATAAAATTATTCCTCATTTATCTCCAAGGACATTTTCACCCTGTGAATATCTAATATCATAGTCAACTCACCAATAGCCTATTAATGGTCTATTTAGTGTTTCAGTTTCATTAGTTCTAGCCACTATATTAAATTTATAATTCTTTATGTATAAAGACCATTAAGGTTTTTTTATCCACACAATGAATGCAACAGTCAAATTATTCTAATATTTCGGATAGATTATAAGCAACCTTCCTTATACTTATAATTACCCGATAATTATTTATATGCATTTGATTTTGGTTAATCTAACTGAAATTAAAATGGATGGAAAATTCTCATACAGTAGGGATAAATGAACATAAATGGTGTAATGAAAAGATAAACTGAAATATATTAATAAAAAATTTATTAAAAGACTATATATATTATTAAGTTTCCAACATAATTAATAGTGGGAGAATATATTTAAAACAAGGTAGGAATCCCTCTTGAATGTGACGAAGAGGCAACAAGAATGACCTCTGTCACATGAAACCACAAAATAGAAGACCCATGTAAAATTTAAAACAAACCCATTATTAGTAAACAAACAAAATATAAATATTGTTTCATGACATGAAAAAAAGGTAACATTAAATTATAATTTAGGGTAGTGGATCCACCCCTCAATGAATCCTTTTCATAATGAAAAATATTATGCCACATCTTGAAAGGCTATATCCTTCATTTGTTCAACTATAGGCCCACTGAACATCCCAATATTATATCATTGGCCACTCCTACCCCATAAACACATATATTTAAGTCAAATACAGAATTTTTTGTATAAATAAGATTGATTTGTACCTCCTAAAGGTTCTGGGTTTTACAATATATATACATACTTATTAAAGATACAAAACATAGGTTTATGTGAATCATTGATGTAATAATTTTTTATTTTATAATTGAAATTAATGTATGAGTTTCCCAAGACCTAGGATTGTGGTTTCAGGGTCTCCTATTAATGATAACATTTATCCTTAGTGTTTCATTCATCCAACTAGACCATAATCCTGTATTCCATGTTAGTAAAGGAATAATCCTTGATCATTAACCTCTATTACCTGATAATATTTGTTTCCACAACACTATATTTCTAATGCATATTTGGTAATGTTATAATAGGAGAAATTTACAAAAAATATGAATCCAAGAGACTAAAAAATCTCTAAATTATGTTGCATAGGAGCTATGGTGGCATTATTATAACACATGATCAAACACACAACATCCAGAATAACAACAATATATTATTATTAATATAATTATCACTACTAATTTCATGATTATTATTATTTTAATTTATGTATTTTTCGTACTCATATAAAAATTTATCCATTATAAAGGATATCTCATGTTTAAATCTTCTCCCCTTTGTTTTTTGTCCATTTTTGGTATATTATTCCAAACTATCAATTTCTGAGGTTGATTGTAGAATATTTTATTGGTCCATAGGTGATGTTTTTGGAAAATAATATATTGTTATGATGTACCAGATATCAAGTAATTTTTAAATTTGTTTCCTGGTGATCATTTATAAAATAATTATTTTTATCAATATTTTGATTTTATGAATGAATGAATTCATCACATATAAGATTTTGTGAATTTTATATAGTGGAGTAGCATAAAAATTTTATGGATGGTTATGGAATAATCTTAATATATTAAAAAATAATAACTTTGTATAGGGATCTATGATGAGGTTCAATCTTATTGTGGACTTAAACCAATATTGTAATAGAATCAATGACTTCATATCCATTTTTTCACTACTATAAACCATTGATAAATTTATTATATGAAAAAATATTTATCTTTTATTGTAATGTGTTTTATTATTCATTTCACATCTATATGTTTTAAAAGAATGAATTGGTGTATAAAAATTTATTTTTATTGGCCGACTTGTGCTAAAAAATAGTCATAAACCATAGATTCTTACAAATATCAAGAAGAAAGATAGATGACTATTCATTATTAAAAAATATAGGATCATATAAAAATAAATAGTATAATTACATTTGGTTTTCTCATCCTTAATGGAACAATTTAGGATTTAAAAACTGGGGAATGTTAGCCTTATATTAGGTGTATTTATAATTGATGAACGGGATTAACATATTATTCCTTTTATAAATGTCACATTAATACTAAAATATGGATTAGAATGCATGGTATTATTTGGATCATTTAACCCCCATAAAAATTATAAATTATTTATTTATACATAGAAGTTCCCCAGAATATGGATGTTAATGAAATATATGAATGGTTTTTTCATTTTTCCAAAATAGTTATTGATACTAATCTAGAAATTATTTTTTATGGGGATACTATAATATTGAAGACACAGAAGACATTGGGTAGTGGTTTTTCCAAATATAAATTTGAAACAAAGATTAAATTAAAGTGTAATAAGTATTATAATTAAAACATTTAATATTAATATTCTTGTTCACCTCCAACATGAACAAAAAAGGTCTCTAAAAAAATCAATCATGTATCCCCATATTATATAGGATGCCGAATAATAGGGAGGGTTGACATAAAACAAGTGAAGATAACATACCCATAGGTACAAATAACTATAATTCTATATGTTGGGACCAAGATGAACAGATAAGGAAGTAAGCAAAGTTTTCTGTTATAGAGTGTTGTATTTTGATGATAAAGAAGCTAAATCAATTCACTTTGTAAAAGACATGTAAAACCAGACGATGCTTTGATGATTTGTATTTCACAAATATTATAAGTTTGGAGAACTTGTGATGCAAGCCTTATGAAGGAAAGGGAGAGACAAAGAAGTGTTTTTGGAAAATTCATATCACAAATATCATCAGATAAAAATATGGGAAAGGAAAGAAGTTTGCGTGCAAGTATGTAGTAGTCGCTCAAGTATGCAGTAGGCACGCAAGTATGCAGTAGGCACGCAAGTATGTAGAGGCGTTCCAGTCATATTTCAAAAGAGAATTATTTCAGAAATATGGATAAGTAAAGAGAGTGGCGTGCAAGTCAAAAATGGCGCTCAAGTATTTGGCGCGCGTGTATTGGCACTCAAGTGTGTCACGCAAGTCATATTCCAACATCATCATATCCCAAAAGGACATAGGAAAGAATGAGGCACGCAAGTGGTGGCGCACAAGTGGTGGCACACAAGTGGTGGTACGCAAGTCTAGGTCGCGCAAGTCACCAAAATGCCTATAAATAGATGACTCGCCTCATCATTTTTCAAGGCTCAAGACTTAGAGAAATATTTTGATCTCTGAGCGCGCAAGTCAAAGAAGTCTACCGTGCATGTGTTTCTGCACAAGTATTCCGCGCAAGTGTTGTCGTGCAAGTTTGTCGTGCAAGTCTTCCGCGCAAGTCTTCTCGCGCACGTATAGGGCACGCAAGTGGTAAGGGTGGATCGCATGTGTTTTTCTGTCCACAAAGAGGCACGCAAGTATAAAGAGGTGCGCAAGTGCAAGGAGGCACACAAGTGGAAGGAGGCATGCAAGTGGTAAGCAGGGGTGCAAGTGGAAGGAGGCGCGCAAGCTGTTTTCTCCAGGAGGATTCTACCAGCTTCTGGTTAGGAAAGTGAAGAATTGTTTTGAAATATTTGATCTAGGAAAGGTCATCAAGAAGCATAGACGTATTTCATTACCCTATTTGTTCTAAAAGGGAGCACACACACTATTGTATTGTTTTCAAAGTGCAATACGAGTGTAAGGGTATATCCTACTCATTGTATTCCACATCAAAGGATTTTTTTATAGTGGATTTTGTGGTACTGGATTATTTCCGTACCATACAAAGGACGTAGCTACTATTATTGGGTAGTGAACATTGTAAATCTTATTTTCCTGTGGTTGTGTGTGTTCAGCAGCGAAGAAACTCTTTAACAGGAGGACAAGGTTTTTTCATAAAGAAGAAAACTTAAAAAGAAAAAGATATCACTGATTCAACCCCTCCCCCTCTCAGTGATACTTGGATCCTGAATGAGAACTTTAATTGGTATCATAGTCAAGTTGCCTTCATTTATTCTTTGCTGAAGTGGTGGAAGAGAAGCTGTGATGGAAAATCTTAACTGCGTGAACAGTTAGGGGATTCCGATTTTTGACAGAAAGAACTATCACATCTGGAAAGACCGAATGATGCCTTATCTTATAACTCTTGGATATGAAGTTCTTGAAACTACAACAGATGGATTTCCTGCTATTGATGACAAGGTTCCTCTTACTCTTGTCAATAAGAAGAATCTTGAGAATGATGGAAGAGAAAAAAATGTGTTACTCTCATCTCTGTCCGTGAGTGAGTTTTTAAGAGTGAAAGGTGTTTCTATAGCTAAAAGAATCTGTAACAAACCGAAGAACATCTATGAAGGAAATACGATAGTGAAGAAGGCTGAACTACAAATCTGGATACAGAAGTATAATGATTTGAAAATGGGAGAAGCTGAATCTGTTGGGAACTTCTTTACCAAGGTAAATGACATTGTCAGCACTATCAGATGTCTTGGTGAAAAGCTGGAGGATTCTATAGTCGTTGAAAAGATCTTAAGAATTATTTTTGAAAAATTTGATGCTAAAGTTTCTTCATTAGAAGATAGAGACCCTAAAGAATTATCTCTGGATGATTTTCATAGCACTCTTATCACTTATGAAATGAGGAGGGAGAAGACTATGCAGAACAAAACTAAAGTTGATAGAGAAATGACTTTTAAAGCTGCTATGAGAGAAATATCTAAGAAGGCTCATGAGGAAGATGATTTTGTTGGCTGTGAATCTGAAAATGAGGTATGTAAAAACGTTGATGAAATCTTATCCTTGTTTTCTAAAAATGTGAGAAGAGTTATAGTAAAATATAAAGGCAAACATCCCTTTAAATGTTTTGAATGTGGAGCAGTTGGTCACTTTGTGGCTAATTGTCCTAAAAAGAATAAATTTGAAGACAGTGATGAAGAAGACATAAGACTAAGACTTTCTTGTAAGAAATAGGGTGGAAAAGATAGTTCTTATGAAAAAGTTAATGGAAAAAAGTTCATAAAATAAAAAAGAAGAAGCTGGTTTTCGAAAAGCGAAGAAGAAGATGATTGTGAGACTGGGTCTGAAAATTCAGTTACTGAGAAAGCTAGAGAGAAGACCTTTGTTGCAACTGTGAATAATGATGATTATGAGAGCAGTAGTTCTGAAGAATAAGATACTCAACTTGAATCCTATCTGAAATAAGAGTTGAAGGAATGTATGAGAAAGATCTAAAGGCTTGAGAAGACAACAGGACATTGAAAAATGAAAATTATTCAATAAAAAATCAAAAAGGTTTTACTTATGAGAAAATAAATATGAAAAAAGAGATTGATCATCTGAATAATTCACTTGAAAATGCAAAGAATCACAATGATCATCTTCAGGTAAAGCTAAATTCAAAAGAAGAATAGTTGGAAGATATCCAACAAAATCTTTATAAAGCTAAAGAAATGAGTATTAGTTTCAAAAACTCTATCTCTGATGTTGGTGAATGTTCTTTGAAGGAGGAACCTAAGAAGGATAAAAAAGCGTTGCCTTCAAAGGTTTAAAAGAACAGTAAAATTTGTTTTGAAATGAAGAATTCTGGGAAAGCGATGTATGTTGTAAAGACCAACAAAATTGAGAATTCAAATGTTTCAAAGAACCATGAGTTCAAAAATGATTCAAAAAACTCTGAATCCAGAAAATTTTCCAAAACTTCTGGTTTTGATAGAACTAAAATGGAAATCAATACTATGATTTATAACAGAAAGGCTGGTGGCTCAGAAAAGAAAGATAGGAAGGTGGCAGAGAAATGTGTTCTCAATTCTAGACATTATGGAAGTTTTAGAGGTAAATACTCTTTCTATGGATACTGCTAGTATCGTGGTGGATTCAGACATACTGCAAATATGTTTTTTTTCAACCAACAACATTACTATTATTCCAAAGGTTATGAAATGCAGGGTTTGAGGGGGAGTCAATCTCCTCAATGAAAGAAGTCAGAAAAGTGGTTGTAAAGAAACCGGAGAATGTTGGAGTAAAGATTTAAAATAGGTTCCAACCCTTGGAAACTATTTGTGAAAGATGTGAAAAACCTATACATCTTTCAAAAGGATGCCTTGTTTAGTTACCATCACAAAAAAATATCATTAAAAATTCTCAGAAGCCGGAGGTGAAGAAAGAAAAGGAAGAAGTAAAAGCTCTTGTCGTTGAAACCACTTTGAAAGCTATAAAAGGAGAACATCCATGGATTCTTGATAGTTGATGTTCATCTCATATGACAGGAGACTTAAAGCTTCTGAAAAATGTGAAATACTTCAAAGAAGGAACAATGACATTTGGAAATGATGAATCTCTAATGATCATTGGTGTTGGATCAGCCATCATTGGAAAATAAAAGATGAAATCCAAGAAAACATTATATGTTGATGGACTAAAACATAACCTGCTTAGTGTGTCACAACTTTGTGACAAAGGAAACAAAGTTATCTTCAGAAAATATGGATTTACTGTTAAAAATGAAAATGATGGAAATATAGTTAGGAGAGGCCAACACACAAAGGGGAATTTGTTTCAAGTTGGTCAAGTGCAGAGCTCTTGCTATATGGGTGTAGTGGATGAAAATCAGTTATGGCATAAAAGGCTGGGTCATATGTGTTAGAGAAATATGTGCAATTTATCAAAGAGAGACATTGTCCGAGATATTCCTTATTTATCAAGAAAATGAGATTGATGTTGCACCATTTGTGGGAAAGGGAAGATTACAAACTCTATTCATAAGAGAGTTGAAATTCTCTCAAAAAGGCCATTAGAACTCATAGACTCTGATATTTGTGGACCAATGAGAAAGAAATATACAAAAGGAGATATGTACTTCATTACATTCATTGACGACTTTACTCGCATTAATTGTGTTATGTACATGAGACATATGTCAGATGCTCTGAAAATGTTTAAGATTTTCAGGAGGAAATCAGAGAAGGAATGTGAGTATTTGGTGAAGAAGTTGAGAACTGATAATGGTGGAGAGTATAATAATTAGGAGTTTTCAAGATACTTTTATAAACAAGGAATTCGGCATGAGTTCATGTAACTATACACACCTCAACAAAATGGTGTTCTTGAAAGAAAGAATCAAATTCTGGTGGAAATGGGGAGAACCATGTTATTTGAACATAGTCTTTCTCATTATTATATGAGGCATGCCATGAGCACTACAGTGCGTATTCAGAACTGATGTTTCTATAGGCCAAACTCAGATATGACTCCATATGAAATGTTCTATGAAAAATCTACAAGTCAGAAACACTTGAGAGTCTTTTGGAGTCCATGCATTATAAAGAAGAAAGGTGGAAACCTGGGAATGTTTGAGGAAAGAGGAGATGATGGAATTTTTCTTGGATATGCTCCAGAAGGTAGAGTTTATAGATGCCTCAATAAAGAAACATGAATAATTTATGATTATTTAGATGTAAAAGTTGTTGAAAATGTTGAGAAAGAAAATAATCAATATGTTGATGTGGAAGTTGAGTAGGATAAATAAGTTTTTGTTTATAATTCTGATAATGCTGCAGACTGTGTTAATCCTACTCAAGAAGAGGAATCTGACTCATATATCTCGAGTGATGATGAATAAGTTCAAACAACTCATCCTATATTGAGGAAGCAAGTGGAGGCTCATAATATTATTTGAGATAAATATTAGAGGGTTCAAACAAGAATAACAACAAATGCTATATCACATACTTCTCATTATTCGAAAATTGAACCGAATGTTGTAAATGAAGCATTTGAGCATCTAGAATGGGTTCATGCTATGAAGGAAGAGCATGATCAGATAGAGAAGAAAAATACTAGGGAACTTGTACCCAAGATGGACAACAAGACCATTATTGGCACAAAGTGGGTTTTCCGGAACAAGCTGAATGAAGAAGGTGAAGTAATAAGAAACAAAGCAAGATTGATTTGCAAAGGGTATTCCCAAATTGAAGGAATTGATTTTGATGAAACCTTTTCTCTGGTAGCAAGATTAGAAACAATCAAAATCTTTCTTGCCATTGCTGCACAATGAGGTTACAAAATCTTTCAAATGGATGTCAAATCCGCATTCTTGAATGGTGACCTTGACGAAGAAGTTTTCATTGATCAACCTTGTGGATTTTTTATTGGAAAGGATGAAAGCTATGTGTGAAGTTTGAAGAAGGATCTGTATGGGCTAAAACAGGCTCCAAGGGAATGGTATTATAAATTGGATACATTCCTGAAGAAGATGAGTTTTAAGAAAGGAAGAGTTGATAGCAATATTTACATCAAAGAGGGCAAGGAGTTTTCACTGATTTTTATTTTTTATGTGGATGACATCATCTTTTCTGGGAATGATGAAAGATCATGTGAAAGATCTTCTGAGGAGATGAAAAAGTTATTTGAGATGTCCATTATGGGTGAAATGAAATACTTTCTTGGGTTATAAATCTCACAGAACGGGAATCATATCTTTCTGTCTCAAAAGAAATATGCTAAGGAACTTCTGAAAATGTTTGGCATGGAAAATTCGAAACCAGTGTCCAAACCTATCTCAATGGGATCCAATTTTTCTAAAGATGGAGAAGGCAAGGAAGTTGATCAGGAAGAGTTTCTAAAGCTAGTTGGATGTTTGTTGTATTTGATTGCCTCAAGACCCAACAATGTCTATGTCGTATCCTTATGTGCAAGATTTAAAAGTGCTTCTAAAGAATCACATCTGATTGCTGCAAAAAGAATTCTCAGATATATCAAAGGCACAACAAATTTTGGAATCAGGTATGATGGATCAGGAAATATTGATCTATTCAGGTATTATGATGCTGATTGGGAAGGAAATGTTGACGATCGATGATCCACATCTGGTGGAGTTTTCATTCTGGGAAAAAGTTGTGTTAGTTGGCATGCCAAGAAACAGAATTCAGTAACTCTTAGCACAGCTGAAGCTGAGCATGTTTCTTTTACTCAAGCTACAACTCAACTAATGTGGATGAAGACTCAGCTGGAAGATCTACTTGTTGAAGTAAATCTATCATTGCTCTTAGGTTGTGATAATCAGAGTGCAATAAATCTTATAATAAATCATGTACAACATTCTCCTTCAAAACACATTTATATAAAGTACCACTTCATCAAAGAGATGGAATAAAATAAAGAATTAATGATGGAGTATGTTCCTACATCTGAACAAGTTGCTGATATATTCACCAAAACCTTACCAAAAGAACCATTTGCAAAATTGAGGTTGAACATGGGTGTCCAACCTCCTTCTCATCAAGTTTAAGGTACGTGTTTCTGTCCCCTCTCTCATCTTGCCTTTGGATAGTGTTGTCAAGGGGGAGAATTGTTTCATAAATCTATCCTAATAGATGCATCCATAAAGGGGGAGTTGTGGGTAAGCTGGGAATCCAGCATGTATGTGTGTGATGTAACACTCCGACCCCAGTTACCTAGAGTCGGTGCATTATTAAATAACATACTCACGATCACATGAAGGATAAAATCTCAAAAGAACGATTGGTTTAGTATCCTTAGAAACACTAGATATATTCATAAGCCTTACATTACATCATAAAAATGAAAACTACAACAACAACTTTTCTTCATATTCCACACTCATATCCCCACATACTATCCCTACAGGTCATTCATAATTTACTTCTTCATAACCTGGGAAAAATAAAACATAGAAAAGGGGTGAGCTCAAATGCCCAGTAAGGATAATAATATAGCGGAAAATTTCATAAATAAGAATAAACATTTAAGGCAATGTATAACTAAAACAAAAGCCTTTTAAACTTGAACTTCAACATATTATGGAAAAAATAAAATGAAATAAAGTCATTTACTTATTCACATCGATATTCTACTAATCGAATAATCACATGCAATATCAATATCCACTTTCATAATGATGGAATTCATAATTCCATACCATCATAACCACATAGCCAAGGCCTTGTTCCAAGACTACAAATAAGATTTTGTCAAGGCCTTGTGCCAAGATACTAGTTTGTCTCATGAGACCTACCGATGCATCGAGGAGCTATAGAGGGCTCCACCCGTCACATATTAAGTCCAATGCATTCTCATATGAAAAGGTTTAAACATAACATAAACATTCGTATTAAAACTAGCATACAAAATTTCAATACTTTCACCATCAACTATGAACGATATAAAAATAGCACATCCACAGTCAAACATATCACAAAACCTTCAATACAATATAGAAGTTCTGTATCATAATAAATCAACTTCAAATAAGCGTAAAATCCATCAAAGGATGTTGACATAGATGAAATAAAAACTCTTTTTAGAGAAATATATCTTTCTATTTTGAAATAATTTAAGAGTCTTATATTTATGAAATAAAGAATTTTCTTTAAAAATATTCTTATTAGCTTGTAAGGGAAGCTTCTATGATTTTATAATGGTGGAAAATAGCCGCACCCGCTGTATAAGTTAAAAAAACATTCTTACCATAATTTTGTCGAAAAGGTTAAAAAGCAACTTGTTTGGAAAATGACGGAATGATTTCTTTATAAAACTCTTATAAAAAGTCAAAAAAGGGTATAAATGACTTTAACCCATATTCTAGTAAATAGTAAAAATGTTTTGAAATTTATTTTTAAGAAACATGGATGTGGATGATAAAGAGATCCGAGTAGATTATTACGTATAAACAACCTCAGATAATGAAGAGATTGTGAAATAACATTTACCTTGCACTTTTCCTTAGTTGAGGGTAGGTTAGCCTCCTGTATAATGATGAAATAACTGTTATTAAATTATACAAGAATCATATATATTTATATGATATCATATATGATCTTTTAACATTGATTTGTTAATAATATCTTAGTATTATCGTTGTTTCGGGTGTAAACTTACACGTTTTATTTTATATGTTTTGTTACATAAGATATGTTTTTCATGGATAGGTTGTATCTTATTCATATCTAGAATGATATCAAGTCCTTAATTACTATTATTAATCATCAAATGATAATTATAATGGAATGGATACGATGGAGAATGAATCTCATCGCGTTCGTGGAGACGGCAGTCCGTACGTACCCACGAGCGACAATATCATTATTTTAATATTAAAATAATATATAATTGAATGTTATATCATATATAAAGAATAATTGTCATGTTATATTTATTATTTACATGAGTTACACATCATTATTATACCCATACAAATAATAATTTATTGAATAACAATTACATCACGATGTTGAGACGGTAAGCCATACGTACGCACGTATGGTGACATGTTATTCAAAGGATGAATAGAATACTGAAAATTGATGTACCATATTTATTATAACATCACAGTATATATATGATACTGGAGTTATTATTTTATAATGGTAATAACAAAGGAAGAAGAAGTGGAAGAAGAATGGAACTTGGAAAAGGGTGGTGAAATCATTACCTCTTCTTCGGGTTCTTCCTTTTGATTTGATCAAAAGGGCTCCATAGGTTGGATTTATGATCAAAATAAGGCCTCTAGGTTGTAGTGAGGGATGTTGGGAGAGTATTTGGGCATAGTTTGGCCGAGCCAAAAGGATTTGAAGGTGTGATGAAAAATGAGAAGGAGCAGTTCCCTTTTATAAGAGGGTTGAGGGGAACCTTTGGAAAAGCTAGAAGTATTATTTTATAATAAATTCATATTTGGTTTCTAATGGCTCCAAAGTGGATTATTTAAATGTTAAGGTGGGGATAGGTCAAAAACCACTCAACTAATAGAATTTAGACAGGATGGGGTCATTATATTAACCTTATCTTTTAGTTTTAACTCTTAGTTAATTAGTTTAACACTTACCATGTCACTTTGTATTTTTTTTATTATATAGTTAATAAACATACTATATAAATCCAAGAGACCCCCAAGTGGTCCATTAATGATACATCTATCATTATATAAGTCTCTTGGCCTAACCTTAGATTTTTAGGAATTTATAGTCAATTAATAATATAATATTTGTTTTAAAAACTCTTTTGTGTCAATTTTGACACTATTCAATAGTTGATTTTTGTGAACCTCATAAAAGAATTATTACTTCAAAAAAAGTCAATTAAATAAATAATAATATGTTATATTAATCTTTAAAAATAGTGTAATTCATAAAAAGTCTCAAATTATATTTATTTGGATATTTATAATATCAATTATTTTAATTTTTCACTATTATGGTAATTACTGCATCATCATTTTTTCATAAATAAATTAAATTATATAATGTCTAAAAATTATAAATAAAATATAATTATGTCGGAAATTCTATTAGCCTTCTAATTAATATTTACAATCTAATTTATCTTATGTATAACTCTATATTAAAAATGTTTTAGTAAATAAACATTGATTTTAACTCTTTTAACTCTTCTTTGAATTAAATAATAATATATGTCCTAATCTAATCCAAGTGGACCTAAATGATAATATTTTATTCCTATGGTTTATTTTGGTCGATATATATTTGTCCAATAGAATTAGGACATGTGTTAGGGTAATATTAATATCATTTTTACCCTCTATTACCCTATTTACTTTTAACCGTGGTAAATAAAAGTAAAAACTTACTATTCACCAAAAATTATTTTCATCTCATTGAACCACATTTTACTTCATGATATTAACCCTGTCTCTTGGATTTTTGAAATTCCATTCACAGAAGTGGTAAAATTATGTTTTGTTAAAAAATTCAGTTTTTTAACTACCACTTAATAGTTTCACTATTCATCAAAAATTGAAGTTTTTTAGAACAATGCCAAAATTTCACCCTAAGCTATAATTGATATTCTGAATTCAAAAATGATGTCTATTTTAGAAAATTAAAAAATATAAGTTGCATTAATTAATTTTATAATTAATTCCCGCTGTCACAATAAATAGCGTGTTTTTAAGAAACAATATATATCAAAAGATTGAAAATTATTTAGGTCCAATTTCAAAGTGAAATTAATTCTAATGGACACCATTGGATAAAATGGTAAAAATATATTCTATTTATACTTTAAAACCACTCAATAATATAATTTATCACTATAAATTATTTTGATTAAATGAGTTATTTTTAAGTATTTTTCATTACTCATAAAAATTGGAATTTCTCATAAAAATATCAAAAATCCATCTTAGGATAATTTCGATATTTCGAATCCAATAATGAAGTCCATTTTGAAATATAAAATATATATAATGTCAAAAAGTAGGTATTACTATTCATAACGTCTAGTTTGATCAGTTGTGGTGTGTGTTAGAACTCGGTGATGCGTACAACACATGCTATCACATTATTCAAAGAGAAACGTACTGTAGAAACTTGGAGTGTTACATTCTCCCCTCCTTCAAATAATTTCGTCCTCGAAATTTCTAGAATACTACCGCATTAAAGAATCGAGTGGATATTCATCATAAGTTCCTTGGGTTCCCATGTTGCCTCTTCCATCTTATTGTTTCTCCACAAAACTTTTACCAGACGCATCGTCTGGTTTCTCAGTACTTGTTCTCTCGTATCAAGAATCCTGACGGGCTCTTCGCAATAAGACAGATTCGGTTCCTGTTCTAATTCCCCATAGGTGATTACATGCGTTGGGTCAGGCATGTATTTCCTTAATAGAGATATGTGGAACACATCGTGAACTTTGGAGAGACTTGGCGGCATTTCCAATCGGTAAACTACAACCCCAATTCGTTCTAAAATTCGAAAGGTTCGATGTACCTGGGACTCAATTTACCTTTCTTACCAAAACGTATAACTCCCTTCCATGGAGATACCTTTAGGAAAACATGATCACTGACTTGAAATTCCAAATCCGTCATTCGATTATTGGCATAGCTCTTCTGCCTACTTTGATCTGCTTTGATGTGATTTTAGATTACCTTCACCTTTTCCATTGTTTCCTCCACCAGTTCTGGGCCTACAAGTTTTCTTTCACCAACGTGATCCCAACAGGTTGGTGTACGACATCTCTTTCCGTATAACGCTTCATATGGTGCCATCTGAATACTCGAATGGAAGCTATTGTTATAGGAAAATTCTACCAGAGGTAAATATTGATCCCACATACCCTGAAAGTCAAGTGAGCAGGATCTCAACATGTCTTCTAAGGTTTGAATAGTCCGTTCTGATTTTCCATCTGTCTGAGGGTGGTAAGCAGTGCTCAAATGAAGTTCAGTATCCAAATATTTCTGAAGACTTTTCCAGAATCTTGAAGTAAAATGGGGATCATGATCTGAAACAATTGATAGGGGTACTCCATGATGTCTCACAACTTCATTAATATATAGTCTTGCAAGACGTTCCAGGGGTAGATCTTCTCTTATAGCAAGAGAATGTACTGACTTGGTAAGACGCTGAACAATAACCCATATTACATCGTTCCTTCTAGGATTCTTTGGTATTACCATGACAAATTACATCATAATATTGTCACATTTCCACTCCGATATGGGGAGAGGTTTCATGACTTCTCCAGGCTGTTGCCTTCCAGATTTCACTTGTTGACAAACCATACATCTTAACACAAAATCAGAAATCTCCCTCTACTTGTTGTCCCACCAAAAATGTTCCTTCAAATCTCTATACATTTTGGTGCTCCTAGGGTGTATAGAGAAATTTGAAATATGTGCATCATCCAACAATTCCCTTTTTAGATCAGGTATATCGGGAACAAAAAGTCTCTTCCCGAATTTCAAAATTCCATATTCATACACAAAGTCTCTCAATCTACCATCATTCACAGCATTAATCTTCTTTTGAAATTCTTCATCATCGGTCTGAGAACTCTTAATCCCTTCTAGTAAATATGGTTTGGAAACCATTTGAAAAATCATTGATGTTTCACCTTCCCTGGTTATTCCCATATCCATCTTCACTAGATCCATCAAAATTGGATCCCTTTCAATTCTCATCACGTTTAAAACTCAATAGTCTTTTCTGCTCAAAGCATCACCCACCTTCTTTGCTTTCCCCAGGTGGTAGAGTATCGTACAATCGTAATCCATGAACAATTCATACCATCTCCTTTGCCTCATGTTGAGTTCGTTTTGTGAGAAAATATACTTCAAACTCTTGTGATCAGTATAAATCTCACATTTTTTACCATAGAGGTAGTGCATCCATATCTTCAAAGAAAAGTTCACAGCTGCTAACTCGAGATCATGAGTAGGATAGTTTTGTTCATGAATTCTCAACTATCGTGATGCATAGGAAATAACTCTATCATTCTGCATAAGGACACAACCAAGTCCTTTCTTTGATGCATCACTATAAATAACGAACCCATCATTCCCCGATGGTAGAGTCAATATAGGAGCATTTACCAATATTCTCTTCAGTTCTTTGAAAAATTATTCACACTCTTTTGTCCAAACAAATTTAACCCCCTTTACGTGTGAGCTTCGTTAATGGGTTTGCCAATTGGGTAAAATTCTGGACGAAACGTCGATAATAACCTTCCAAACCAATAAAACTATGTACCTCAGTTATATTCGTTGGTGCTGGCCATTCATGGATTGCCTTGGTCTTAGAAGGATCAACAGAGATTCTATCTTTAGAGAAAATATGGACAAGAAAAGAAATCACCTGAACCTAGAATTCACACTTGATAAACATCCCATATAATTCATGTTTCTCAGAGTCTTCAGGATAATGCGCATGTGATTTTCATGATCTTCATAGATTTTCGAGTATACCAAGATATCATCAATAAATACCACCAAAAATTCATCGAGATACTCCTTGAAAACTCTATTCATCAGATCCATGAATACAGAGGGTTCATTAGTCAATCCAAAAGGCATTACAGTAAACTCATAATGCCCGTACCTGGTTCGAAATGCTGTCTTCGGAATGTCTTCCTTCTTCACACACAACTGATGGTATCCAGATCGAAGGTCAATATTTGAAATGTATTTATCTCCATGCAGTTGGTCAAAAAAATCATCAATGCGAGGTATGGGTACTTGTTCTTTATCGTTATATCATTGATCTCCCGGTAGTCAATACAAAACCTCATAGATCCATCTTTCTTTTTAACAAAAAGAACAGGGGCTCCCCATGGAGAAACACTAGGACGAATAAATCCCTTATTACTCAATTCCTCTAGTTGTTTCTTTAGTTCAACTAATTCTATAGTGGGCATTCTATAAGGGGTATTCGATATAGGCCTTGATCCAGGAATTAAATCAATGGAAAACTCAACTTCTCGTTCTGGAGGATGTTCAGGTAAATCTTCCGGAAATACATCTACATATTATTTCACAATAGGTACATCCTCTATTTGAACATTCCTTTCCTCACCCACAGTTATTTCATTCTCTTCCTCCCCAATAATTCAATTTAGTTGAGCTACTGGGGGTGGATCTTGATAGGAATTAGGTGGTGACGATTCGGCTCTAATGATAAGGTGTTTCTTATCATCATCATCAAGAATCGTAACCTCTTTCTTCTTAAATTAAATCATCGAATCATAGTCAAAAATCCAGTCCATACCGAGGATTATATCAAACACAATCATAGGTATGACGACGAGATCAGCAGATAAAGAACATTTATGTGCTCTAATGGGGACTGATTCACAAAACATTGTTACAATGATACTTCCCTTAGGAGTTTTAACTAACAACTCCCTTGTTAAATCAATTTAGAAATATCTAATTTTCATAGAAAACTAGGAATATATGAAACAATGCGATGATCTAGAATCAAATAATGCATTCGGTAAACTTGAGGAAACCATTAATTTACCTGCCACCACATCTTTCGGAGCTTCTACCTTAGCATTAGTGATAGCGTAAACTTGGCCTTGATCCCTTATCCTTTTCTGAGGTAAGTTCTCCTGACGCATAGGACATTCATTTGCATAATGCCCCATCTCCCTGCAATTGCAGCACTAAACATTGGTGGCTTCCTTCTTCCCCTTGCAATCATGAGCTTGGTGGCCTTTTTCACCACACTTGTAACAGACTCTCGTTCCCTTCAAGCAAGTACCAGGGTGTTTCTTCCCACATTTACCACAGGATGGATATTCAACCTTTCCCTTCCTCCCCTTATTTACATTCCCAGATTGAACAGTAGGTCTCTTCTTCTCTTTCTTTTCTTTAAAGTCATAAGTCTTAGATAATTCTTTTTCGGTCTTGATAGCACATGAGACAATGTATTCGTACGATGAAAAGGATTGTGATACTAATGGTAGATGGAGAAATGGTTTTAACCCTTCAAATAAATGATCAATCTTACTTCTTGGGTTATGTATATAATCTTCAGCATACCTTGTTAACCTTGTAAAGTTATCCTCATACTTTGCGACATTCTCATCCTCCTTCTGTCTCAGACTCAGAAATTGCCTTTCCATATCTGCTCGATGGTCGCGAGGAAAGTATTTTTCTAAAAACAGATCTTTGAACTCCCTACATTCCATATTTGATTCTTCATTATCTTCCTTTATGTTTTTAATCAATGACCACCACTGATCAGCATCTCCAGTGAGGCGGTAAACTGCCATGATAACATTTTCCCTTCACTACTCCCCAAAGCCTGAAATATTTTTTCTCTAGGGAATTTATCCATTGCTAAACTACTAAGGAATTTGTACTCCCATTGAACGTTGGTGGTTTTTGCCTCGTGAATCGATCTAACATTGATCCTCCACACTGCGGATTAGGGTGCTCCATACGGGTAAGGTTATTATTCATAACCGGAGTGAGTTTTCCCAGTATGGTGATTAGATAATCGGCACTAGTTGCATCACCAGCTCCACTATAATTATCTTGAGTATTAGGGAAATCCCTACATGGAGTGTGTGCATTGATACGGTTTTCATTTCTTCCACTAGGCGCCATTTCTAAACAATGAAATAAACTAGATCAGTTTAAGAATCAAAATACATAATCCAAAACTTATAAAACACTTAACATAAATTGAACTATTTATGGATATAATCCATAATCATAAGAATGTTTTCATTGAGGAAGTATATACTCATAAAACCTTCATAATTATTTTTAAAGAAAATGTGAGTTATCCTAAGCATATCCCCCGGGAGTGTCGTAACTAAGAGTGCAGCAAGGCCCGTTGTCGTGCACCAGTTCCCATTCAAGTCTAGCTCAAAGCGGTGTTTTCGGGTTTTACCCCTAGGTACATATGTGCCAGAGCCGCCTCTACCTGCTCGTATCCAGACAAGGATGTATTTCTCAGAAAACTAACAAAATCTCTACAATACCAAAATTCGAGGAAGTTCTTCTATACTAATCCTCAAAGTTCATCTTAGGTCTACATGCTCTAATCAGAGTTTATCTAAATCTAGCTTCCAAGGTTTGTACAAAACCTCCCTCTGATACCAACTGTAATGCCCTGACCCCAGTTACCTAGAGTCGGTGCATTATTACATAACATTGGCATGATCACAAGAAGGATCAAATCTCGAAAGACCGATTGGTTTAGTAGCCTTGGAAACACTAGATATATTCATAAGTCTTAAATTACATCATAAAAATGAAAACTACAACAACATATTTTCTTCATATTCCACACTCATATCCCCACATACTATCCCTTCAGGTTATTCATAATTTACTTCTTCATACCCTGGGAAAAATAAAACATAGAAAAGGGGTGATCTCAAATGCCCAGTAAAGATAACAATATAGCAGAAACATTCATAAATAAAGAATAAACATTTAAGGCATTGTATAACTAAAACAAAATCCTTTTAAAATTGAACATCAACATAGTATGGCAAAAATAAAATGAAATAATGCCATTTACTTATTCTCATTGATATTCTACTAATGGAATAATCACATGCAATATGAATAACCACTTTCATAATGATGGAAAGCATAATTCTAGACTATCATAACCACATAGCCAAGGCCTCGTGCCAAGACTACAAATAAGATTTTGTCAAGGCCTTGTTCCAAGACACTAGTTTGTCTCATTATACCTACCCATGCATCTAGGAGATATAGTGGGCTCCACCCGTCACATATTAAGTCCAATGCATTCCCATATGAAAAGGTTTAAACGTAACATAAACATTCGTATTAAAACTATCATAAGAAATGTCAATACTTTCACCATAAACTATGAACGGTGTAAAAATAGCACATCCACAGTCAAACATATCAAAAAACCTTCAATACAATATATAAGTTTTGTATCATAATAAATCAACTTCAAATAAGCATAAAATCCATCAAAGGATGTTGACATAGATGAAATCAAAACTCTTTTTAGAGAAATATCTCTTTCTATTTTGAAATCATTTAAGAGTCTTATATTTATGAAATAAAGAATTTTATTTGAAAATATTATTATAAGCTTGTAAGGGAAGCTTCAACGATTTTATAATGGTGGAAAATAGCCGCACCCGCCGTATATGTTAAAAAACATTCTTACCTTAATTTTGTCGAAAAGGATAAAAAGCACCTTGTTTGGAAAACAACGGAAAGATTCCTTTATAAACCTCTTATAAAAAGTCAAAAAATGGTATAAATGACTTTAACCCATATACTAGTAAATAGTAAAAATGTTTTGAAATTCATTTTTAAGAAACATTTATGTGGATGATAAAGAGATCCTAGTAGATTATTACGTATAAACAATCTCGGATAATGAAGAGATTGTGAAATTACCCTTACCTTGCACTTTTCCTTGGTTTAGGGTAGGTTAAACTCCTGTATAATGGTGAAATAACTGTTATTAAATTATACAAGAATCATATTTATTAATATGATATCATATATGATATTTTAACATAGATTTTTTAATAATATCTTTGTATTGTCGTTGTTTCGGGGGTTAACTTACTCATTTTCTTTTATATGTTTTGTTATGTAAGCCATGTTTTTCATGGATAGGTTGGAACTTATTCATATACAGAATTATATCAAGTCCTTAAATACTATTATTAATCATCAAATGAGAATTATAATTGAATGGATATGATGGAGAATGAATCTCATCGCGTTTGTGGAGACGGTAGCCCGTACGTACGCATGAGTGACAATATCATTATTTTAATATTAAAATAATATATAATTGAATGGTATATCATATATAAAGAATAATTATCATGTTATATTTATTATTTACATGAGTTACACATCATTATTATACCCATCAAAATAATAATTTATTGAATAACAATTACACCACGACGTGGTGACGGTAAGCCGTACGTACGCACGTATGGTGACATGTTATTCAATGGATGGATAGAATACTGAAACTTTTTGTACCTTATTTATAATAACATCACAGTATATATGTGATTTTGGAGTTATTATTTTATAATGGTAACAACAAAGGAAAAAGTAGTGGAAGAAGAAAGGAACTTGGAAAAGGGTGGTGAAATCATTACCTCTTCTTCGGGTTCTTCTTTTAGATTTGATAAAAAGGGCTCCTTAGGTTGGATTTATGATGAAAATAATGCATCTTGGTTGTAGTGAGGGAATTTGGGAGAGTATTTGGGCAGATTTTGGCCTAACCTAAAGGCTTTGACAGTGTGAAGAAATGAGAAGGAGGAGTGCCCTTTTATAAGAGGGTTGAGGGGCACCTTTGGGAAAGCTAGAAGTATTATTTTATAATAAATTCATATTCAGTTTCTAATGGCTCAAATGTGGATTATTTAAATTTTATGGTGGGTATAGGTCGAAAACCACTCAACCAATAGAATTTAGATAGTTTTGGGTCATTATATTAACCTTATCTTTTAGTTTTAACTCTTAGTTAATTAGTTCGACACTTACCATGTCACATTGTATTTTTAAATTATATAGTTAATAAACATTCTATATAAATCCAAGAGACCCCCAAGTGGTCTATTAATGATACACCTATCATGATATAAGTCTCTTGGACGATCCTTATATTTTTAGGAATTTAATATCAATTAATAATATAATTTATTTTTAAAAAAATCTTTTATGTCAATTTTGACACTATTCAATAGTTGATTTTTGTGAAACTCATAACCAAAATATTACTTTTAAAAAAGTCAATTAAATAAATCCTAATATTTCATATTAATCTATAAAATCAGTTTAATTCATATAAAGTCTCAAATTATATTTATTTGGGTATTTATAATATCAATTATTTTAATTTTTCACTATTATGGTAATTACTTCATCATCATTGTGTCATAAATAAATTAAATTATTTAATGTCTAAAAATTATAAATAAAATATAATTATTTATTAAATACTATTATATTTCTAATGAATATTTAGAATCTAATTTATCTTATGTATAACTCTATATTAAAAATTTTTTAGTAAATAAACATTGATTTTAACTCTTTTAACTCTTCTTTGAATTAAATAATAATAAATGTCCTAATCTAATCCAATTGGACCTAAATGATAATATTTTATTCCTAAGGTTTATTTTGGTCGAGATACACTTGTAAAATTGAATTAGGACATGTGTTAGGGTAATATTAATATCATCTTTACCCTTAATTACCATATTTACTTTTAACCGTGGTAAATAAAAGTAAAAAGATTCGATTCACCAAAAATTATTTTCATCTCATCGAACCAAATTTTACTTCTTGATATTAAACATGTCTCTAGGATTTTTGAAATTCCATTCACAGAAGTGGTAAAATTAGGTTTAATGAAAAAATTCATTTTTTTAACTACCACTTAGTAGTTTCACTATTCATCAAAAATTGAAGTTTTTCAGAAGAATTCCAAAATTTCACCCTAATCTATAATTGATATTCTTAATTCAAAAATGATGTCTATTTTACAAAATTACAATCATATATGTTGCATTAATTAAATTTATAATTAATTCCCACTGCCAAAACAAATAGCGTGTTTTTAAGAAACAATATATAACAATAGTTTGGCAATTGTTTAGGTCCAATTTCAAAGTGAAATTAATTTTAATGGACACCATTGGATAAAATGGTAAAAATATATTCTAATTATACTTTAAAACCACTCAATATTATAATTTGTAACGCCCCGACCCTAGTTACCCAGAGTCGGTGCATTATTACATAACATTGGCATGATCACAAGAAAGATCAAATCTCGAAAGACCGATTGGTTTAGTAGCCTTGGAAATACTAGATATATTCATAAGTTTTACATTACATCATAAAATGAAAAACCACTACAACAACATAATGTCTCCATAATCCACACTCATATCCCCACATAATATCCCTGCAGGTCATTCATAATTTATTTCTTCACTTCCTGGGAAAAATAAAACATAGAAAAGGGGTGAGCTCAAATGCCCAGTAAGGATTACAATATAGCGAAAACTTTCATAAATAAGAATAAACATTTAAGGCAATGTATAACCAAAACGAAAGCCTTTCAAACATGAACTTTCAACATGGTACGACATAAATAAAATGAAATAATTCCATTTACTTATTCATATGGATATTCTACTAATCGAATAGTCACATGCAAAAATCAAAAACCACTTTCATAATGTTGGAATGCATAATTCCAGACTATCATAACCACATAGCCAAGGCCTCGTGCCAAGACTAAAAATAATATTTTTCCAAGGCCTTGTGCCAAGACACTAGTTTGTCTCATGAGACCTACCGATGCATCGAGGAGCTATAGCGGGCTCCACCCGTCACATATTAAGTCCAATGCATTCCCATATGAAAAGGTTTAAACATAACATAAACATTTGTATTAAAACTAGCATACGAAATGTCAATAATTTCACCATAAACTATGAATGGTATAAAAATAGCAGATCCACAGTCAAACATATCACAAAACCTTCAATACAATATAGAAGTTTTGTATCATAATAAATAAACTTCAAATAAGCGTAAAATCCGTCAAAGGATGTTGACATAGATGAAATCAAAACACTTTTTAGAGAAATATCACTTTCTATTTTTGAAATCATTTAAGAGCCATATAAAATAAAACATTTTCTTGAAAATATTCTTATAAGCTTGTAAGGGAAGCTTTAACGATTTTATAACGGCGGAAAATAACCGCACCCGCCGTATAAGTAAAAAAAACATTCTTATCTTAATTCTGTTGAAAAGGTTAAAAAGGACCTTGTTTTGAAAACGACAGAAATATTCCTTTATAAACCTCTTATAAAAAGTCAAACAAGGGTATAAATAACTTTAACCCATATTCTTTTAAATAATAAAAATGTTTTTAAATACATTTTGAAGAAACATGGATGTGGATGATGAAGAAATCCAAGTAGATTATTACATATAAACAACCTCGGATAATGAAGAGATTGTGAAATAACCCTTACCTTGTACTTTTCCTTGGTTGGGGTAGGTTAAACTCCTGTATAATGGTGAAATAATTGTTACTAAATTATACAAGAATCATATACATTAATATGATATCATATATGATCTTTTAATATCGATTTATAATAATATCTTAGTATTATCGTTGTTTCGGGTGTTAATCGATTCGTTCTTCTTAAATGTTTGGTTACGTAAGACATGTTTGTAATGGATAGATTATATCTTATTCATAATCAGAATGATATTAACATTATTTTTAACCCCAAAATGAGAATTAGACTTGAATGGATACGATGGAGAATGAATCTCATCGCGTTCGTGGAGACGGTAGTCCGTACGTACGCACGAGCGACAATATCATTCTTTTGATATTAAAATAATATATAAATGGATGGTATATAATATATATAGAATAATTAACATGTTATATTTATTATTTACATGAGTTACACATCATTATTATACCCATCCAAATAATAATATATTGAATAACAATTACACCACGACGTGGAGACGGTAAGCCGTACGTACGCACGTATGGTGACATGTTATTTAAAGGGTGGATAGAATAATGAATATGGTTGTACCATATTTATAATAACATCACAGTATATGTGAGATACTAGAGTTATTACTTTAGAATGGTAAGAACAAAGGAAGAAGAAGTGGAAGAAGAAATGAACTTGGAAAAGGGTGGTGAAATCATTACCTCTTCTTCGGGTGCTTCCTTTTGATTTGATCTAAAGGGCTCCTTAGGTTGGATTTCTGATCAAACTAAGGCCTCTAGGTTGTAGTTAGGGATGTTGGGAGAGTATTTGGGCAGAGTTTGGCCGAACCAAAAGGCTTTGAAGGTGTGAATAAATGAGAAGGAGGAGTGCCCTTTTATAAGAGGGGTGAGGGGCACCTTTGGAAAAGCTAGAGATATTAGTTTATAATAAATTCATAATCGGTTTCCAATGGATCAAAAGTTTACTATTAAAAGTTTAAGGTGGGTATGGGTCGAAAACAACTCAACCAATAGAAGTTAGACAGGTTTGGGTACTTATATTAACCTTATCTTTAGGTATTAACTTTAAGTTAATTAGTTTCACTTTTACAATGTCTCTTTGTATTTTTATATAATATTGTTAATAATCTTACTATATACATCCAAGCGACCCCCAAGTGGTCTATTAATGATGAAACTATCATTATATAAGTCTCTTGGCTGAACATTAGATTTTTAGGAATTTAATATCAATTAATAATATAATATTTGTTTTAAGAACTCTTTTATGTCAATTTTGACACTATTCAATAGTTGATTTTTGTGAAACTCATAGCAGTTTGATTACTTCGAATAAAGTCAATTAAATCAATCCTAATATATCATATTATCCTATAAAATTAGTTTAATTCATTAAAAGTTTCATATTATATTTATTTGGGTATTTATAATATCAATTATTTTAATTTTTCACTATTATAGTAATTACTACATCATCATTGTGTCATAAAACAATTATTTAATGTCTAAAAATTATAAATAAAATATAATTATGTAGGAAATCTTTTTATCTTTCTAATGAATATTTATAATCTAAAATCCAACATATATAACCCTATGTAACAATTGTTTTGCTAAAAGATATATGCTTGTGTCATTTTATTATTCATTTTAACTTAATTAAAATGAAGTGTCATTATCACTTACAAGTGGATCCATGGAGTCCCAAAATAGACCCAAAGATGCCCATGGTCTACCATGTATCAACCAATAGGGTTAGGACACGTTTTAGGGTAATTTAGGATTATTATAATATTATTTTTTAACTCTTATTTACCGGATTTACCCTTAACCATGGTAAATAAAATATTTACCGCAGTAATTATTCAAAATGTCTAAAAATAAAAGTTACCTATTTACACAATTTGAAAATCCTGATTCCAAATATGGAATCCATTTTCCTAAATTCAAAATACAGAAGTGGCAGAAATTAATTTAAAATTAATTCCTGCTGTCAAAACAAAAAGCGTGTTTTTAAGAGATAATAACTATCAAACGATTGACATTTGTTTATGTTTGGTTTAATTGTAAAATTATGTCCAATGACAAACATTATATTAAATGGTAAAAATATATTATAAATATACTTTAAAACCACTCAAATTCATAATTTATCAATATTAATTATTTTGATTAAAAAAGTTGTTTTTAATTAAAATTTAGTAATTTTCACTATTCATCAAAATATAAAAGTTATCCGAAAAGTACCAAAATTTCACCCTAGGCTAATTTCAATATTCCGAATCCAAAAATGAAGTCCATTTTGAAATATAAAATATATATGATTTCAAAAAGTAGGTATTACTATTCACAACGGCTAGTTTAATTAGTTGTGGTGTATGTTAGAACTCGAGGTTGCGTACAACACACGCTATCGCATTATTCGAAGGGAAACGTACCGTGGAAGCTTGGGGTGTTACATTCTCCCCTCCTTCAAATAATTGCGTCTTCGAAATTTCTAGGGTATTACTGCATAAAAAGACTCGGGTGGTTCTTCATCATAAGTTCCTCGGGTTCTCACGTTGCCTCTTCCATCTTATGGTTTCTCCACAGAACTTTTACCAGACGCGTCGTCCGGTTTCTCAGCACTTGTTCTCTCGTATCAAGAATCCTGACGGGCTCTTCACAATAAGACAGATCAGGTTCCAGTTCTAATTCCTCATAGGTGAGTACATGCGTTGGGTCAGGCATGTATTTCCTCAATAGAGATACGTGGAACACATCGTGAACTTTGGAGAGACTTGGCGGCATTGCCAATCGGTAAGCTACAACCCCAATTCGTTCTAGAATTTCGAAAGGTCCGATGTACATAGGAATCAATTTACCTTTCTTACCAAAACGTATGACTCCCTTCCATGGAGATACCTTCAGGAAAACATGATCACCAACTTGAAATTCCAAATCCTTCCTTCGATTATCGGCATAGCTCTTCTGCCTACTTTGAGCTGCTTTGATGTGATTTTGGATTACTTTCACCTTTTCCACCGTTTCCTCCACCAGTTCTGGGCCTACAAGTTTTCTTTCACCAACGTCATCCCAACAGGTTGGTGTACGACATCTCTTTCCGTATAACGCTTCATATGGTGCCATCTGAATACTCGAATGGAAGATATTGTTATAGGAAAATTCTACCAGAGGTAAATATTCATCCCACATACCCTGAAAGTCAAGTGAGCAAGATCTCAACATGTCTTCTAAGGTTTGAATAGTCCTCTCTGATTGTCCGTCTATCTGAGGGTGGTAAGCAGTGCTCAAATGAAGTTCAGTATCCAGGGATTTCTGAAGACTTTTCCAGAATCTTGAAGTAAAACGGGGATCACGATCAGAAACAATCGATAGGGGTACTCCATGAAGTCTCACAACTTCATTAATATATAGTCTCGCTAGACGTTCCAGGGGTAGATCTTCTCTTATAGCAAGAAAATGTGCTGTCTTGGTAAGACGATCAACAATAACCCATATTGCATCGTTCCTTCTAGGAGTCTTTGGTAGCCCCATGACAAAGTCCATCGTAATATTGTCCCATTTCCACTCCGGTATGGGAAGAGGTTGCATGACTCCTCCAGGCTGTTGCCTTCCAGCTTTCACTTGTTGACAAACCATACAACTTGACACAAAATCAGCAATCTCCCTCTTCATGTTGTCCCACCAAAAATGTTCCTTCAAATCTCTATAAATTTTGGTGCTCCCAGGGTGTATAGTGAAATTAGAACTATGAGCATCATCCAGCAATTCCCTTTTTAGATCAGGTATATTGGGAACACAAAGTCTCTTCCCGAATTTCAAAATTCCATCTTCATACACAAAGTCTCTCAATCTCCCATCATTCACAGCTTTAATCTTCTTTTGAAATTCTTCATCATCGGTCTGAGAACTCTTAATCCTTTCTAGTAAAGATGGTTTGGCAACCATTTGAAAAAGAAATGATGTTTCTCATTCCCTGGTTATTCCCATGTCCATCTTTACTAGATCCATGAAAATTGGATCCCTTTCAATTCTCATATTGTTCAAAACTCCATGGTCTTTTCTACTCAAAGAATCTGCCACCTTGTTCGCCTTCCCCGGGTGGTAGTGTATCGTACAATCATAATCCTTGAGTAATTCAAGCCATCTCCTTTGCCTCATGTTGAGTTCTTTTTGTGAGAAAATATACTTCAAACTCTTGTGATCAGTATAAATCTCACATTTTTCACCATAGAGGTAGTGCCTCCATATCTTCAAAGCAAAGATCACAGCTGCTAACTCGAGATCATGAGTAGGATAGTTTTGTTCATGAATTTTCAACTATCGTGATGCATATGCAATAACTCTATCATTCTGCATAAGGACACAACCAAGTCCTTTCTTCGATGCATCACTATAAATAACGAACCCATCATTCCCCGATGACAGAGTCAATATAAGAGAATTGACTAATATTTTCTTCATTTCTTCGAAACATTCTTCACACTCTTTTGTCCAAACAAATTTAACCCCTTTACATGTGAGCTTCGTTAATGGGTTAGCCAATCGGGCAAAATTCTGGACGAAACGTCGATAATAACCTGCCAAACCAATAAAACTGCGTACCTCAGTTATACTCGTAGGTGCTGGCCATTCTTGGATTGCCTTGGTCTTAGAAGGATCAACAGAGATTCCATCTTTAGAGACAATATGGCCAAGAAAAGAAATCTCCTAAAGCCAGAATTCACACTTGCTAAACTTCCCATATAATTCATGCCTCCTCACAGTCTTCAAGATAATGCACAAGTGGTTTTCATGATCTTCATAGGTTTTGGAGTATACCAAGATATCATCAATAAATACCACCACAAATTCATCGAGATACTCCTTGAAAACTCTATTCATCAGATCCATGAATACAGAGGGTGCATTAGTCAATCCAAAAGGCATTACAGTAAACTCGTAATGCCCGTACCTGGTTCGAAATGCTGTATTCAGAATGTCTTCCTTCTTTACACACAACTGATGGTATCCAGATCGAAGGTCAATCTTTGAAAAGTATTGGGCTCCATGCAGTTGGTCAAATAAATAATCAATACGAGGCAGGGGATACTTGTTCTTTATCGTTATAGCATTGATCTCCCTGTAGTCGATACATAACCTCATAGATCCATCTTTCTTTTTAACAAAAAGAACAGGGGCTCCCCATGGAGAAACACTAGGGAGAATAAATCCCTTATTACTCAATTCCTCTAGTTGTTTCTTTAGTTCGACTAACACTACAGTGGCCATTTTATAAGGGGTCTTCGATATAGGCCTTGATCCAGGAATCAAATCAATGGAAAACTCAACTTCTCGTTCTGGAGGATGTCCAGGTAAATCTTCCGGAAATACATCTACAAATTCTTTCACAACAGGAACATCCTCTATTTGAACATTCCTTTCCTCACCGACAGTTATTTAATTCTCTTCCTCCCCAATAATTGAATTAAGTTGAGCTACTGGGGGTGGATCTAAATAAGAATTAGGTGGTGACGATTCTGCTCTAAAGATAAGGTGTTCCTTATCATTATCATCAAGAATCGTAACCTCTTTCTTCTTACAATAAATCTTCGCATCATAGTCTGAAAGCCAGTCCATACCGAGGATTATATCAAACTCAATCATAGGTATGACGATGAGATCAGCAGATAAAGAAAATTTATGTGCTCTAATGGGGACTGATTCACAAAACTTTGTTGCAATGATACTTCCCTTAGGAGTTTTAACTGACAACTCCCTTATTAAATCAAATTGGAAATATCTAATTTTCTTAGAAAACTGGAAAGATATGAAACAATGCGACCATCCAGAGTCAAATAATGCATTTTCTAAACTTGAGTAAACAATTAAATTACCTGCCACCACGTCTTTCAGAGCTTCTACCTCAGCAGTAGTGATAGCATAAGCCTGGCCTTGATCCCTTGGCCTTTTCTGAGGTAAGTTCTCCTGACGCTTAGGACATGCATTTGCATAATTCCCCATCTCCCTGCAATTGTAGCACTAAACGTTGGTAGCTTCCTTCTTCCCCTTGCAATCATGAGCTTGGTGGCCTTTTTCACCACACTTGTAACAGACTCCCATTCCCTTCAAGCAAGTACCAGGATGTTTCTTCCCGCATTTATCACAAGATGGATATTCAACCATTCCCTTCTTCCCCTTATTTCCATTCCCAGATTGATCAGCAGGTCTCTTCTTCTCTTGCTTTGCTTTAAAGTCATAAGACTTAGAGAATTCCTTTTCGGTCTTGATAGCACATGAGACAATGTCTTCGTACGATGAAAAGGATTGTGAGACTAATGCTCGATGGAGAAATGGTTTTAACCCATCAAAGAAACGATCAATCTTACTTCTTGGGTTGTGTATATAATCACCAGCGTACCTTGCTAACCTTGTAAAGTTAGCCTCATACTTTGCGACATTCTCATCCTCCTTCTGTCTCAGACTTAGAAATTGCCTTTCCATATCTGCTCGATGGTCGCGAGGAAAGTAATTTTCTAAAAACAGATCTTTGAACTCCCTCCACTCCATATTTGATACTTCATCATCTTCCTTCATGTTTTGAATCAATGACCACCATTGATCAGCATCTCCAGTGAGGCGGTAAACTGCCATGATAACTTTTTCCCTTTCACTGCTCCCCAAAGCCTGAAATATTTTCTCTAGGGAATTTATCCATTGCTCACCTACTAAGGGATTTGTACTCCCATTGAACGTTGGTGGTTGTTGCCTCATGAATCGATCTAACATTGATCCTCCACGCTGCGGATCAGGGTGCTCCATACGGGTAAGGTTATTATTCATAACCTGAGTAAGTTGTCCCAGTATGGTGATTAGTTGATCGGCACCAGTTGCATCACCAACCCCACTATAATTATCTTGAGCAGGAGGGAAATCCCTACATGGAGTGCGTGCATTGATACGGTTTCCATTTCTTCCACTAGGCGCCATTTCTAAACAATGGCATAAACTAGATCAGTTTATGAATCAAAATACATAATCCCATACTTATAAAACACTTAACATAAATTGAACTATTTATGGATATAATCCATAATCATAAGAATGTTTTCTTTGAGGAAGTATATACTCATAATCCCTTCAAAATGATTTGTAAAGAAAAATGAGAGTTATCCTAAGCATATCCCTCGGGAGTGTCGTAACCAAGAGTGCATCAAGGCCCGTTGTCGTGCACCAGTTCCCGTTCGAGTATAGCTCAAAGCGGTGTTTTCAGGTTTTACCCCTAGGTACATCTGTGCCAGAGCCGCCTCTACCTACTCGTATCCAGACAGGGATGTATTTCTCGGAAAACTCACAAAATCTCTACAATACCAAAATTCTAGGATGTTCTTCTATACTAATCCTCAAAGTTCATCTTAGGTCTACGTGCTATAATCAGAGTTTATCTAAATCTAGCTTCCAAGGTTTGTACTAAACTTCCTCTGATACCAACTGTAACGCCCCGACCCTAGTTACCCAGAGTCGGTGCATTATTACATAACATTGGCATGATCACAAGAAATATCAAATCTCGAAAGACCGATTGGTTTAGTAGCCTTGGAAATACTAGATATATTCATAAGTTTTACAATACATCATAAAATGAAAAACTACTACAACAACATAATGTCTCCATAATCCACACTCATATCCCCACATAATATCCCTGCAGGTCATTCATAATTTACTTCTTCACTTCCTGGGAAAAATAAAACATAGAAAAGGGGTGAGCTCAAATGCCCAGTAAGGATAACAATATATCGAAAACTTTCATAAATAAGAATAAACATTTAAGGCAATGTATAACTAAAACGAAAGCCTTTCAAACATGAACATTCAACATGGTACGACATAAATAAAATGAAATAATTCCACTTACTTATTCACATGGATATTCTACTAATCGAATAGTCACATGCAAAAATCAAAAACCACTTTCATAATGTTGGAATGCATAATGCCAGACTATCATAACCACATATCCAAGGCCTCGTGCCAAGACTACAAATAAGATTTTTCCAAGGCCTTGTGCCAAGACACTAGTTTGTCTCATGAGACCTACCGATGCATCGAGGAGCAATAGCGGGCTCCACCCGTCACATATTAAGTCCAACGCATTCCCATATGAAAAGGTTTAAACATAACCTAAACATTCGTATTAAAACTAGAATATGAAATGTCAATAATTTTACCATAAACTATGAATGGTATAAAAATAGCACATCCACAGTCAAACATATCACAAATCCTTCAATACAATATAGAAGTTTTGTATCATAATAAATCAACTTCAAATAAGCGTAAAATACGTCAAAGGATGTTGACATAGATGAAATAAAAACACTTTTTAGAGAAATATCTCTTTCTATTTTTGAAATCATTTAGGAGCCATATAAAATAAAACATTTTCTTGAAAATATTCTTATAATCTTGTAAGGGAAGCTTTAACGATTTTATAACGGCGAAAAATAACCGCACCCGCCGTATAAGTAAAAAAAACATTCTTATCTTAATTTTGTCGAAAAGGTTAAAAAGGACCTTGTTTTGAAAACGACGGAAAGATTCCTTTATAAACCTCTTATAAAAAGTCAAAAAAGGGTATAAATAACTTTAACCCATATTCTTGTAAATAATAAAAATGTTTTTAAATACATTTCGAAGAAACATGGATGTGGATGATAAAGAAATCCCAGTAGATTATTACATATAAACAACCTCGGATAATGAAGAGATTGTGAAATAACCCTTACCTTGTACTTTTCCTTGGTTGGGGTAGGTTAACCTCCTATATAATGGTGAAATAATTGTTACTAAATTATACAAGAATCATATACATTAATATGATATCATATATGATCTTTTAATATCGATTTATAATAATATCTTAGAATTATCGTTGTTTCGGGTGTTAATCGATTCGTTCTTCTTAAATGTTTGGTTACGTAAGACATGTTTGTAATAGATAGATTATATCTTATTCATAATCAGAATGATATTAACATTATTTTTAACCCTAAAATGAGAATAAGACTTGAATGGATACGATGGAGAATGAATCTCATCGCGTTCGTGGAGACGGTAGTCCGTACGTACGCACGAGCGACAATATCATTCTTTTGATATTAAAATAATATATAAATGGATGGTATATCATATATACAGAATCATTAACATGTTATATTTATTATTTAAATGAGTTACACATCATTATTATACCCATCCAAATAATAATATATTGAATAACAATTACACCACTACGTGGAGACGGTAAGCCGTACGTACGCACGTATGGTGACATGTTATTCAAAGGGTGGATAGAATACTGAATATGGTTGTACCATATTTATAATAACATCACAGTATATGTGAGATACTGGAGTTTTTATTTTAGAATGGTAAGAACAAAGGAAGAAGAATTGGAAGAAGAAATGAACTTGGAAAAGGGTGGTGAAATCATTACCTATTCTTCAGGTTCTTCCTTTTGATTTGATCAAAATGGCTCCTTAGGTTGGATTTATGATCAAAATAAGGCCTCTAGGTTGTAGTGAGGGATGTTGGGAGAGTATTTGGGAAGAGTTTGGCCGAACAAAAAGGCTTTGAAGGTGTGAAGAAATGAGAAGGAGGAGTGCCCTTTTATAAGAGGGGTGAGGGGCACCTTTGGAAAAGCTAGAGATATTAGTTTATAATAAATTCATAATCGGTTTCCAATGGATCCAAAGTTTACTATTCAAAGGTTAAGGTGGGGATGGGTAGAAAACAACTCAACCAATATAATTTATACAGGTTTGGGTACTTATATTAACCTTATCTTTAAGTATTAACTTTAAGTTAATTAGTTTCACTTTTACAATGTCTCTTTGTATTTTTATATAATATGGTTAATAAACATACTATATACATCCATGAGACCCCCAAGTGGTCCATTAATGATGAAACTATCATGATATAAGTCTTTTGGCCCAACCTTAGTTTTTTAGTAATTTAATATCAATTAATAATATAATATTTGTTTTAAGAACTCTTTTATGTCAATTTTGACACTATTCAATAGTTGATTTTTGTGAAACTCATAGCAGATTGACTACTTCGAATAAAGTCAATGAAATCAATTCTAATATATCATATTATCCTATAAAATTAGTTTAATTCATTAAAAGTTTCATATTATATTTATTTGGGTATTTATAATATCAATTATTTTAATTTTTCACTATTATAGTAATTACTGCATCATCATTGTGTCATAAATAAATTATTTAATGTATAAAAATTATAAATAAAATATAATTATGTAGGAAATCTTTTTATCTTTCTAATGAATATTTATAATCTAAAATCCAACATATATAACCCTATGTAACAATTGTTTTTCTAAAAGATATATGCTTGTGTCATTTTTGTATTCATTTTAACTTAATTAAAATAAAGTGTCATTATCACTTACAAGTGGATCCATGGGGTCCCAAAATAGACCCAAAGATGCCCATGGTCGAACATGTATCAACCAATAGGGGTAAGACACGTTTTAAGGTAATTTTGTATTATTATAATATTATTTTTTAACCCTTATTTACCGGATTTACCCTTAACCATGGTAAATAAAATATTTACCGCAATAATTATTCAAAATGTCTAAAAATAAAAGTTACCTATTTACACAATTTGAACATCCTGATTCCAAATACGGAATCCATTTTCCTAAATTCAAAACACAGAAGTGGCAGAAATTAATTTTAAATTAATTCCCGCTGTCAGAACAAAAAGCGTGTTATTAAGAGATAATAACTATCAAAAGATTGACACTTGTTTATGTTCGGTTTAATTGTAAAATTATGTCCAATGAAAAACATTATATTAAATGGTAAAAATATATTCTAAATATACTTGAAAACCACTCAAATTCATAATTTATCAATATTAATTATTTTGATTAAAAAAGTTGTTTTTAATTAAAATTTAGTAATTTTCACTATTCATCAAAATATAAAATTTATCCGAAAAGTACCAAAATTTCACCCTAGGCTAATTTCAATATTCCAAATCCAAAAATGAAGTCCATTTTGAAATATAAAGTATATATGATTTCAAAAAGTAGGTATTACTATTCACAACGGCTAGTTTAATTAGTTGTGGTGTGTGTTAGAACTCGAGGTTGCGTACAACACACGCTATCGCATTATTCGAAGGGAAACATACCGTGGAAGCTGGGGGTGTTACATAATTTATCACTATAAATTATTTTGATTTAAAATGTTGTTTTTAAGTATTTTTCACTATTCATAATATTGAAAGTTCTCAGAAAAATACCAAAAATTCATCTTAGGATAATTTTGAGATTCTGAATCCAAAAATTAAGTCCATTTTGAAATATAAAATATATATAATTTCAAAAAGTAGGTATTACTATTCAAAACGGCTAGTTTGATCGGTTGTGGTGTGTGTTAGAACTCGGTGTTGCGTACAACACACGCTATCGCATTATTCAAAAAGAAACATACCGTAGAAGCTTGGGGTGTTACATGTGAACTATTATAACTGTATGTTTGAGTGGTTGTAGGAAACAATGTTGTTTTGCATGAAAGTTTTGGAAGTGAAGAATGCTGACGTAGAAGCTTGAAAGATGTTCTAAAGAAGGCTGAGGAGGTACGCTCATGAGATTTTATAGTCACTGCTTTTGGACAACATGGTTTTGGCTGTAAATAATTATTGTTTCCTTCAATGAGGTAGCTCACGTAGGCTTAGAATTTTTGATAAGAAATCCATTGCGTAAGGTTACAATGTTCAGTGATTTTTGAATCATGGTTGTCAACAAAATCCAAAGGGGGAGATTGTTGGGACCAAGTTGAATAGATAAAGAAGTAAGAAAAGTTTGCTGTTATAGAGTGTTTTCTTTTGTTGACAAAGAAGATAAATCAATTCACTTTGTAAAAGACTTGTAAAACTAGACGATGATTTTCTGATTTGTATTTCAAAAATATCATAATTTTGAAGAACTTGTGATGCAAGACTTATGAAGGAAAGGGAAAGAAAAAGAAGTGTTTTTGGAAAATTCATATCACAAATATCATCAGATCAAAAATATGGAAAAGGAAAGAAGTAGGCACGCAAGTATGCAGTAGGTGCGCAAGTATGCAGTAGGTGCGCAATTATGCAGTAGGTGTGCAAGTATGCAGTAGGCGCGCAAGTATATAGAGGCGTACAAGTCATATTTCAAAAGAGCATTATTTAAGAAATATGGAAAAGGAAAAAGAGTGGCGCGCAAGTCAAGAATGGTGAGCAAGTATTTGGCGCGCAAGTATTGGCACTCAAGTGTGTCGCACAAGTCATATTACAACATCATCATATCCAAAAATTACAAAGGAAAGAAGAAGAAACGCATGTGGCGGTGCGCAAGTGGTGGCGCGCAAGTGGTGGCACGCAAGTGGTCGTGCGCAAGTCTAGGTCGCGCAAGTCACCAAAATACATATAAATAGACGACTTGCCTCCTCATTTTTCAAGGCTCGAGACTTAGAGAAATATTTTGAGCTCCGAGCATGAAAGTCAAAGAATTATGCCATGCAAGTGTTGTCGCGCAATTCTGCCGCACAAGTGTTGTCGTGCAAGTCTGTAGTGCAAGTCTGCCACGCAAGTCTTGTCACGCAAGTATAGGGCGCGCAAGTGGTAAGGGTGGCGCACAAGTGTTGTGTTATCCACAAAGTGGCGCGCAAGTATAAAGGAGGTGCACAAGTTCAAGGAGGCGTGCAAGTGCAAGGAGGCACACAAGTGGTAAGAAGGCGCGCAAGTGGAAGGAGGCGCACAAGTTGTTTTCTCCAAGAGGTTTCTACCAGCTTCTAGGTAAGAAAGTGAAGAATTGTTTTGAAAGATCTGATCTGGGAAAGGTCACCAATAAGCACAGAATTATTTCATTACCCTATTTTTGTTAAGAGGGAGCACACACACTATTGGATTGTTTTCAAAGTGCTACACAAGTATAAGGGTATATCATACTCATTGTATTCCGCATTAAAGGATTGTTTTCTAGTGGATTGTGTGGTACTTGATTATTTCTGTACCATACCAAGGATGTAGCTACTCTTATTGAGTAGTGATCCTTGTAAATATTGTGTTCCTATGGTTGTGTGTGTTCAGCAGGGAAGAAAATCTATAACAGGAGGCGAAGGTTGTTTCATAAAGAAGGAAACTTAAAAAGAAAAAGATATCACTGATTCACCCCCTCCCCCTCTCAGTTATACATGGATTCTAACTGGGAACTTCACTAAATTTAATAAATATGAAGAATATATAATATCTATAAAAAATTTTTGTGGAAAAAAGAAATAACATAAATATTTTAGTCGATAGAATATATTAACGTTAAAAAATTTAAAAATGTGCTACAATATATGTCATACAAGGAATAAGTATTAAGTTAAATCCCTAATGGGAAAATCATGGACCACATGGGGAAAAGTATTAAAATATAAGGAGGAAATTAATAAAACTAGTCTTGAGTCAAAGAATGCTCCCATTTAAAATCCCTATCATGCCCCCACCAACTTAGCCATCTATATCATCAAGACTTTTCTTCTTTCTATTGTCATAAAATATAAACTCTACCACAGAACCGAGGTTCCAAAGTATAATTTTTCTAAAATATAATAGGAAACATACAATGATGTATCTAATAATTTTTATATATACACATGAATTTTATTTTTGTATTTCTAATAATGAAAATAAATAAATTCATGTTCATCCAATAGTGTTATCAAAAAATACTACACGTGACTATTCTTTATTGGGATACTTCCAAAATGAGATGATATTTCCATAGACATAATACACATTGGGGATGATTTATGTATCCCTCATCATGTAATAATCAATGTGAATGAACCATTATAATCAAATATTTTAGTTGAATGATGAATTTCAATCAAAACACATCTAGTTGAATGATCAATCGTCTATTCAAATTTCAATAGAAAACAAAACATAATATGGTGTGTTTGATGATTTAACCTTCCGGACCAACCATAGGTGAATTATATACAATTATTACAAAACATTGGTTGATGATACACCACCATTATACCATACCACAATTGGATCATTAACCAATAGATCATCTCTATAGGTGTATGATACCCCATAGTTGACAATTTCAATGTGGATGTTATACCACTATCACTAGTCCCCATGTTGTCGAAGCACTACTATAATGAACCATACTTTACGTAAATTTTTTTTACTTCAGAACTGAAGCATACTTATTACAACATATAACAAAACCATGAAAGGACTGTATAGGTATAGTGTCTCTAGAAACTGGGAAACATAAACAACTGGTTCATAAATCATCTACACTATCTCCCTTTTATTTTATCATATCTAGAGTCCCTTTTGGAATATCTTACTTAACACCCTTCTTCCTAACCCGGGGAAAAGAAAACATATAAAAGGGTGAGCTCAAATACTCAGTAAGGGTAAACAAAAGAATTATCAATCAAATCATATTCATAAGAACATAATATTTTAAAAATCATAACCTTCAAAAGATTCCATAACATCATAACATGGGATAATTCATGTTATTGCAATATAAATCCCAATAATCATAACTTGAAACTTTGTATCATACACACATAATCATATGGAATCATTTCATAGTAGTAAAGACTCATTTCCAAGAAAATCCTAGCAGACAAAGTCCATTTCTGAAACGAGATCACTCCTTGTTTCAGTCCTGTATCACTGAACCGAATTAAACATCCATTCCAGCCATGTCTATATCATGAGATATAAATCTTTACCCAATGCATTGGAGGGAGATATAGGTCCCACCCATCTCAAAATAAAACCATTCTAATGTGTGCCACAAAATCCTAAATCATACATCATAGCATAACCTATGTAATAAAAAGCGAGATTCTTGAACACCATGCCATCATAACATAAATCATATAAGATAAAAGGACCTCATAAAAATAATTCCATCATAATAAAATAAATGTCAATCTACGTATAAAAACAAAAACCAATGTTATCTTAGATGGAAAATAATTTTGATAATACACTTGAACTCCATTCTTGAGGAAAATATCCTTTCTACTTCAAAAACATTTTTCCCTTGTTAACATGTCATAAAATTTTAAACTAATATAAGTTTATTAAAAATAAATTGAGAACTTGTAAAGGAATCTTCATGGAAATAATGTTCTAAAAACCCATTCATGTCGTATATGTTAAATAAAAACATTCTTCTCGTACTTTGGCTGGAAAAGTCAAAAAGTACCTCGTACTAAAAACGACAAAATATTCCTTTCATATATTTTACTAAAAACTCACCGAAGGGTAAAATTGGATTTAAATAATTTTATGATGATAGAAATATTATTACATATTGAGGAAACATTGATGTGGATGATAAATATTCCCTCGTAAATTCTGAAGTATAAACAATCTCGGATAAAAATGAGATTTCGAGATTTTCCCTTACATTAGGCCCGATTTGATTCGTATATGTCTGAACCTCCTATATAATGATTTAAATAATGTCATTGACTTATTATAGAATCATTCTCATTTTTATGATATCATATATAGTCATATTCTTAGCTTCTTATTAGTAATATTTCATTGCTACTTGTTATTCGGGTGATTATTGCTTTTTGTTCTTATGCGTGTTTTGTCAAATATATTCTTATTATTATTTTTAGGTTATAGATACCTCATTTACAGAATGGTAGTAGTGTAATATATATCATATTTATTCATTCAATTCATTTATATAATCATTATGCAATGAAGATCATATAGAACGAGTCGCATAACATCGTGGAGACGGTAGGCCGTACGTACGCACGAGCGATGATATCATTCCCATGATCATGGAATTGTATTGGAGTTTATGTATACTTTTTCAGAATCAATATCACATTACTCTAATAATATATAGTCATTCTTTACACAATTATACCCATCCATGTAAGGTGGTTATGGAAAACAGATTACACCACAGCGTGGAGACGGTATTCCGTAAGTACGCACTCGTCATGATTTCATTTTCCATAGGATGGATAGAAGGTGGAATAGGGTTTCTTCATATTTATAATAACATATCAGTATATTATTGATAATGATGTTATTACTTCATAATGAAACAACTAAACAATAGGAATTATAATAAGAAATAAATTTGAAAGAATCGGTAGAGGATATTACCTCTTCTTCGACACGCCTCTTTGAAACCTCTTCTTAGGGCACTAAAATTGGTCTTTGAATAAGACCAGGACATCTAGAATATTACTAGGGAATTTTAAAAGTGAAATTGTCAGGGGATGGCCGATATTGAAGGCTCAAAGTGGGGTTAGGAGGAGAGGGAAGAGGTGCCCATTTATAAGGGAGGAGAGGGGCACCGTAGGAAAAACTTAAAATATTATATTATAATAAATTCATATTCGAGTTTTAATAGCTCAAAATTGATTTATTTATAAGATAAGGTGGGGATGGGTTGAAATAATCTCATCCAATAGATTTTAGACATGTTTAGGTTACTATTTTATCCTTATAATTTAGATTTAACTCTAAGTTAAATAATTTAACTTTTACCATGTCTTCTTGTTTTCTTACACTATATGGTTAATAAACTGAATATAACAAGCCAAAAGAACCCCAAGTGGTTCATTATTAATATCTATATCCTTATATAAGTAATTTGTCCGAAACTAAGATTTTTAGGAATAAAATAACAATTAATAATATAATTTTTTTAAACTATTTTGTGTCAATGATGACACTATTTAGGAATTTATTTTTCTAAAAATCATAACAACATGATTATTTAGAAAAAAGTTAATTAAATCAACAATAATATGTCATATTAACTTATCAAATTAGTGTAATTTATAAAAATTCTCAAATTACATTTATTTTGGTATTTATAACATCAATTATGTTAATATTTCATTAATAAGGTAATTTCTATATCATCATTGTGTCAAAAATAAAATAAATTATATGATGTGAAATAAATTTAAATAAAATATCATTAGGTAGGAAATCTATTTATATTTCTAATAAATATTTATAGTTGAATTTTTCTTATGTATAACTCGACATTAAAAATGTTATTAGTTATTAAACTTTGATTTTAACTATTTTAACTCTTCTTTAAATAAAATAATAATAAGTGTCCTAATGTAATCCAAGTGGACCTAAAGGGTAATATTTGATTCCTAAGGTTGTTTTTGGTCGAATTATACTTATCTAATAGAATTTGTAGATGTGTTAGGGTAATAATAATATCATTTTCTCTTAATTACCCTATTTACTTTTAACCGTGGTAAAAAAAAGTAAAGAGTTACTATTCACTAAAAATTACTTTTATCTTATTGAACCACATTTTACTCCTTGATATTAACTTTGTCTCTCGGATTTTTGAAATTCCACTCACAGAAGCGGTATAATTATGTTTTATGTAAATTTTCAAATTCTCATAGGAGGTGGGTAAAAGACGGTGAAAAGTTCAATAAAATTTTTATATATATAAAATTATTATAAAATGACTCCAATGAATTACATTGAAATTATATAGGTATTATGTATAAATTTTTACCTAAAATAAATTTAAATAAAATAAATAATTATTTAAATAAAAGTCGGTTTTTAAATAGTAACCGAGTGTTTTCACTATTCATCAAAAATTGCATGTTTTCAGAAAAATACCAAAAATTCACATAGGATAATTTCGATATTCTGAATCCAAAAATGAAGTCCATTTTTAAAGATAAAATTTATAATGTTTTCAAAAATTGGGTATAGCTATTCATAACAGCTAGTTTATATAATATTTTAATAACATATCGTTGTTTAGTGAAACTCTGTATTGCATTCAACACAAGCTATCGTGGAAGGTTTCTCTGGCGTGTAACACAAGCCAAGACAATGTTGTGTGTAGTGAAAGATTCCATTATATAACATTATACATTAAAAAAAAATATTTCTCATAAAACATCGGGTGTTACATTCTACCCCCCTTAAAATGACTTTTTCCCTCAAAATTCATCACATTGTAATTAAAATATGAGGATACCTATCGCTCATCATATCCTCAAGTTCCCATGAAGATTCTTTTAATTGGTTGTTCCTCCATAAAACATTCACCAAGCGGGTGGTCTTGTTCCATAGGACTTTTTCTCTACAATCCAGAATCGCTATCGGTTGTTCTTCCTAAGAAAGATCTTGCTCCAGCGGTACAACTTCTGAGCTGAGTACATGTAAAGGATCAGGTATGTACTTTCTCTGGAGAGATACATGGAAAACATCATGAACTTGAGAGAGATTAGGTGGAAGTTCCAATCGGTAAGCTACCTTCCCAACACGATCCAGTATTTCAAAAGGGCCAATATACTTAGGGCTCAGCTTGCCCTTCTTTCCAAATATCATTACTCTCTTCCAAGGAGATATTCGTAAGAACACTTTATCACCCACTTCAAACTATAGGTAATTTTTTCAGTTATCGGCATAACCTTTTTGACGACTCTGAGCTGCTATTATGTGTTTTTGAATAGATATGACCTTTTCTTCCATCTCATCAACAAGATCAGGTCCTAATAGCTTTCTTTCCCCAAATTAATCCCAGCAAGTTGGATTCCTGCATTTCTTTCCATAGAGATATTCATAAGGAGCCATCTGAATACTGGAGTGAAATATATTATTATAAGAAAATTTCACCAAATTTAGGTGTTGATCCCAACCACCTTTGAAATCCATAGAGAAATATTTTAACATATATTCTAGAGTTTTAATTTTTCTCTCAGAATGACCATCTGTCTGAGGATGGTAAGCAGTGCTGAAACTCAACTCTGTATCCAGAGTATGCTGAAGACTTCGCCAGAACATTGAGGTAAACCTCAGATCCCGATCAGATATAATGGACAGTGGTACTCGATGAAATCTTACCACTTCCTTCACATATATCCTGGAAACATGATCCAGAGAAAAATCTTCTCTAATAGCAATAAAGTGGGGCGACTTCGTAAGACGATCAACTATAACCCAGATAGCATTATTGACTTTGGATGTTTTTGGAAGTCCAGTGACAAAGTCCATAGTGATGTTTTCCCATTTCCATTCTGGTATGGGTAATGGTTGTAACATCCCCTTAGACTTATGTCTTTCAGCTTTAACTTGAAGACAAACCAAGCATCGTGAGTCATATTTAGCAACATCTCTTTTCATGCTATCCCACCCAAAGTACTCTTTCAGGTCCCTATACATCTTTGTGCTTCTAGGATGAATATAGAATGAAGAACCATGAGCCTCATCCAGTATCTCCTTCTTTAATTCTAGGATGGGAGGAACACAAACCTGATTCTAAAACCTTATTATCCCATCACAATCAAGGTTGAATTCAGGAACATTTCTCACCTTCTTTTGTAACTCTACATCTTCTTTCTATGCCTCTTTCATCTTCACAAGTATAGATGGTTGAACATTCATTTGATAAATATAAGATTTATACCCTTCCATTATAATTCCAAGATCCATCCTTTGTAAATCCATAAATAATGGATCTTTTGTGACCCTCATCATGGATAAGCTAGCATGGCCTTATCGACTTAATGCATCTGCCACCTTGTTTACATTACCAGGTTGGTAATGAATTGAGTATTTTTAATCCTTAATCATCTCCAACCATCTTCTTTGACGCATATTTAGCTCCTTTTGTGTGAAAATATAATTTAATCTTTTATGATCAGTATCAATATCACACCTTTAACCATAAACATAATGCCTCCAAATCATTAATTCAAAGATTACTATAGCTAACTGCAAATCATGAGTTGGGTAATTTTGCTCATGGATTTTCAACTATCGTGAGACATAAGCAATCACCATATAATTTTTCATGAGAACACACCCTAACCCCTTCTTGGATGCATCACTGTAGATCACAAACATTTTTCCACTACAAGGCAGTGTGAGCACAGGTGCACTAGATAACCTTCTTTTTAACTCTTTGATATTATCTTCACACTCCTCTATCCAAACAAACTTAACTCCATTTCGAGTCAAACTGGTGAGTGGATTAGATAATTGTGAAAAATCATTCACAAAATGTTGATAATATCCAGACAAACCACGAAAACTTCGGATCTTAGTTACCGTTGTTGGTCTTGACCATCTTTCGATAACATCTGTTTTCGCTGGATCCACATATATCGAGTCTTTTGAGATTATGTATCCCAAAAATGAAACTTTTTGAATCCAAATTTCACACTTGGTAAATTTGGCATAAAGCTTGTCCTTTCTCAGGGTCTTTAATTCAATTCTGAAGTGATCTTCATGTTCTTCCTTTCTCTTTGAATAAACAAGAATATCATCAATAAAGACTACCACAAACTGATCATGATAGTCTCTAAAGAATCTATTCATTAGATCCATGAAGAAAACAGGGGCATTAGTAAGACCAAATGGCATCACTATAAATTCATAGTGTCGATACCTTGTACGGAAATGTGTCTTTATTATATCCTCCCTTTTTACCCTTAATTGATGATACCCTTAATGAAGATCAATCTTGGAAAAGTGTTGAGATTCGTATAGTTGGTCAAATAAGTCATCAATGCATGGAAGATGATATTTGTTCTTGATAGTGATCTTGTTAAGTTCTCGATAATCGATGCAGAGTCTCATTGATCCTTATTTCATCATAACAAACAGAACATGTGCTCCTCAAGGTGATGCACTACGGAATATGAATCCCTTATCATGATTCTATTGGAGTTGCTTCTTCAATTTCTGCAACTCAATTGGGGTCATTCAATATGGTGTCTTTGAAATAGGAAAATCACCCGGTACAATTTCTATTGAAAACTCAACTTCATGATTTGGTGGAAGACCCATCAATTCCTCAGGAAAGACATCATCAAACTCATGTACAATGGGAATATTCTTAATCGTGAGTTTATCACCAACCATTTGAGATAAATAACCTTCATTTAGTGGAATCAAGACCCATAATATGGATGAAATTTCCACTAGAAGGTTATGTTCATACTTGCATCGATAGACGATCATAGATTGATTTGGAATATGAAATGTGACTTCCCTTCTTTGGAAATTGATATGAGATCCATATAAATAAATCCAATCCATGACAAGAATCACGTCAAATTCCACTATAGGAAGGATCACAAGATTTGCAGGAAGCACTTTCCCACAAACATCAATCAGAGAAGAATTATAACCTTTTGATGTGACTTTTGTACCATTAGGGGTTGTCACAACTAAGTCAACATCTAATTGTTGAGGTAATACAGGGATACCCTTAGAAAAATCTTCAGAAATAAATGAGTGGGTTGATCCAAAATCAAATAAAACATTTTCTACATTAGATTGTATGGTAAGAGTACCTTTCATCACTTCATTATCATACACCACATCACTGATAGAAATTTCATGTGACTTTCCTTTGTCATTAGCCTTAAGAGTTTTCTGAAATTGATCATCATCAACAACCCCTGGATTAGGGAATTGATTATCATAATTCCCCATTTCCTTGAACTTGTAACATTGAAGTGTAGGAGGTGCACTCTGTGTAGCCTTTCCTTTGTTCGCATCACTAGACATATTCTTCCCATCATTGCGGCATTCAAATGCCCGATGAACTTCTTTTCAACATTTGAAACATTTACTTGTCCCTTTAAGACAACTCCCTCTATGTTTCTTTCCACACTTTAAGCATAATGGAAAACTCATCTTCTTTTTATTGTTCTCTTTAGAATTTCCTTTGAATTCCAATTTCCTCTCCTTATCAAACACATATGACTGATGGGTTACTCCAATATCCATCTCAACCTTGAGAGCACATCGAACGATTTCCTCGTAGCTATTGAAGTCCCTTATGGATAACACCCTTAGAAGACATGGTTTTAAGCCACTAAAGAATCGATCTATTTTACTCTCAGGTTAGATAATAATCCTAGAAGTGTACCCTTCAAGTCTTGTAAAATTTTCTTCGTAGTTACCAATAGATTCATCATCCTTTTTCATTAGTTCAAGAAACTCCTTCTCCATATTTGATTGAATAATATGAGGTATGTACTTATTGATAAATAAGTTCTTGAACTCGTCCCACTCCATGGACTCAATTTAATCTCTTGGCCTTGTATTCTTGATAAGATTCCACCATTGATCAGCTTCACCTTCCAAACGATATATTGCTAAGATGACATTATCTTGTTCAGAATATTGAAGAACTAAAAATATCTTTTTAGTGGTACTGATCCATTTTTCAACCACTAAAAGATCAGTAGACCCGCTGAATGAGGGTGGACGCTGCCTCATGAAGGATTCAATAGAATGTTGCCCCTTCCATTGCTCATTTCACAGTCCTGTATGATTCATAGCTTGAGAATGTAGTGTGAGCATGTCTACACGATTTTTCATTCTAGATCCTATAACAATTGGTTGCTCAGGGGGACAATCATTTCATTGCCCGTCGCATTCAACATTAACACGGTTCCTTCGGGTTCCAGCCATTGATTAAAGCCAATAAGCATAGTGTGAGAAACAATAATCATAATAGTAAAACCACATAATCAAGAATAAAATTTCATGCTTTAGGTCTTATCATCGGTGATTCATGTCCATTTCTAAAACACTAAGATTGTGTTCTATGTTTAGATATATCTTTAGGGTTATAACTAAGGATTCCACATCCAAGTTTCCAAAGGATGACTATACCTTTCCTCTGATACCAACTGTAATGACCCATACTTTACATACATTGTTATTACTTCAGAATTGAATCATACTTATTAAAACATATAACATAACCATGAAAAGACCGTATAGGTATAATGTCTTTAGAAACTGGGAAACATAAACAACTGGTTCATAAATCATCGACACTGTCTCCTTTTTATTTTATCATATCTAGAGTCCCTTTTGGCATATCTTACTTAATACCCTTCTCCCTGACCTAGGGAAAATTAATCATACAAAAGGGTGAGCTAAAATGCTTAGTAAGGGTAAAAAAATAAATATAAATCATATCATATTCAGAAGAACTTAACATTTTGAAAATCGTATCCTGCAAAAGTGATCATAACATCATAACATGGGATAAGTCATGGTAGTGCAATGTAAATTCCAATAATCATAACATGAAACTTTGTGTCATAAACACATAATAATAGGATATCATTTCTTAGTAGTCAAGACTCATTTCCAAGACTATCGTAGCAGACAAAGTCCATTTATAAACCGAGTTCACTCCTTATTTCAGTCGTCTATCACTAAACTGGATTAACCTGTCATTCCAGCCATATCTATCTCATGAGATATAAGTCTTTACCCAATGAATTAGAGGGAGATATAGGTCCCACCCATCTCATAATGAAACCATTCTTATGTGTGCCACAAAATCATAAATCATAAATCATAACATAACCTATTTAATAAAAAGTGGGATTCTTAAACATCATGCATTCATTACATAAATCATATAAGATAAAAGGACCTCATAAAAATAATCCCATAATAATCAAATCAATTTCAAACTAGGTATAAAAACAGAACCCTATATTATCTTAGATGGAAAATAATTTTGATAATACACTTGAACTCCATTCTTGAGGAAAATATCCTTTCTACTTAAAATTTTTTATTCCTTTCTTAACTTGTAATAAAATTTTAAACTAAGATAAGTTAATTAATAATAAACTTTAAAACTTGTAAAGTAATCTTCATGGAAATAATTTTCAAAAAATCCATTCATGCCGTATATGTTAATGAAAAACATTCTTCTCGTACTTTGGCTGGAAAAGTCAAAAAAGTACCTCGTTCTAAAAATGACAGAAGATTCCTTTCATATATTTTACTAAAAACTCACCGAAGGGTAAAATTGAATTTAAATAATTGCAGGAGGATATAAATATTATTAAATACTGAGGAAACATGGATGTGGATGATAAATATATCCCAGTAAATTCTGAAATATATACAATCTCGGATAAAAATTGGATTGCGAGATTTTCCCTTACCTTAGGTCCAATTTGCTTCGTATGTGTCCGAACATCCTGTATAATGATTTAAATAATGTCATTGACTTATTCCAAAATCATTCTCATTGTTATGATATCATATATGGTCATATTATTATCTAATTATTAGTAATATTTCATTGCTACTTGTTATTTGGGTGTTTATTGATTTTTGTTCTTATGCGTGTTTTGTCGAATAAATTCTTATTCTTATTTTTCGGTTATAGATACCTCATTTACATAATGGTATTAGTGTAATATATATCATATTTATTCATTAAATTCATTTATATAATCATTATGCAATTAAGATCATGTAGAACGAGTCACATCACATCGTGGAGACGGTAGGCCGTACGTACACACGAGCGATGATACCGTTCCCATGATTGTGGAATTGTTTTAGAGTGTATTTATACTATTTCAGAATTAATATCAGTTTAAAATAATCATTTATAGTTATTATTTACATCATTATACCCATCCAAGTAAGGTGGTGATGAAAAATAGATTACACCACGGCGTGGAGATGGTATTCCGTACGTACGAACGCGCTGTGATTTTATTTTTCGTAGGATGAATAGAAGGTTAAATAGGGTTGTTTCATATTTATAATAACATATCATTATATTATTGATACTGATGTTATTACATCATAATGAAACAACTAAATATGAAGAAGTAGAAGAAGAAACAAATTTGAATGAATCGGTAGTGGATATTACCTCTTCTTCGACACGCCTCTTTAAAACCTCTTATTGGGGAAATAAAATTGTTATTTGAAGAAGAACATGACCTATAAAATATTAATATGGAAGTGGAGAAGAGAAATAGGCAGGGTTTTTCCGATCTTGAAGGCTCAATGTGGTGTGAGGAGGAGAGGGAGGAGGCGCCCTTTTATAAGGGAGGAGAGGGGCACCTTAGGAAAAACTTAAAATATTATTTTATAATAAAGTCAAATTTGATATTTTGTAGATAAAAATTGATTTATTTCAAAGAAAATGTAGGGATGGGTCGAAATCCTCACAAACAATATATTGTATACAATTTTAGGTTACTATTTTAACCTTATTATTTAGATTTAACTCGAAGTTAAATAATTTAACTTTTACCGTGTCTTCTTGTTTTCTTACACTATATGGTTAATAAACATACTATAACAAGCCAAAAGAACCCCAAGTGGTTCATTATTAATATATATAACCTTATCTAATTCATTTTGTCGAACATGAGATTTTTAAGAATAAAATAACAATTAATAATATAATATTTGTTTTAAAAACTATTTTATGTCAATTTTGGCACAATTTAGTAGTTGATTTTTGTGAAAATAATAAAAACATTATTAGTTAAAAAACAGTTAATCAAATCAATAATAATATGTAATATTAACCAATAAAATTAGTTTAATTCATAAAAAGTCTCAAGTTACATTTATTTGGGTATTTATAACATCAATTATGTTAATATTTCATTAATATGGTAATTACTACATCATCATTGTGTCAAAAATTAATTAACTTATTTAATGTCTAAAAATTATAAATAAAATACCATTAGGTAGGAAATATTTTTACCTTTCTAATGAATATTTATAGTCGAATTTATCTTTTGTATAACCTGAAATTAAAAATGTTTTTAGTTGTTAAACTTTGATTTTAACTATTTTAACAGTTCATTAAATAAAATAATAATAAGTGTCCTAATCTAATCCAAGTGGACCTAAAGGGTAATAATTTATTCCTAAGGTTGTTTTTGGTTGAATTATACTTATCCAATAGAATTAGGACATGTGTTATGGTAATAATAATATCATTTTTAACCTTAATTTCCCTATTTACTTTTAACCGTGGTAAAAAAAGTAAAAAGTAACTATTCACCAAAAATTATTTTTATCTTATTGAACCACATTTTAATCTTTGATATTAACCATGTCTCTTGGATTTTTGAAATTCCACTCACATAAGTGGCAAAATTATGTTTTATGTAAATTTAAAAATTCCCCTAGGAGGTGGGTAAAAGACGGTGAAAAGTTCAATAAAAATTTTTTATATCTAAAATTATTATAAAATAACTCTAATGAAATACATTGAAATTATATAGGTATTATTTATTAATTTTGACCTAAAATAAATTGAAACAAAATAAATAATTATTTAAATAAAACTCGGTTTTTAAATTGTAACCACTATTTTCACTATTCATCAAAAATTGAATGTTTTCGGAGAAAAACAAAAAATTCACCATTGGATAATTTCGGTATTCTGAATCCAGAAATGAACTCCATTTTGAAAGATAAAATTTATAAAATTAGAAAAATTGGGTAGTAATATTCATAATGGCTTGTTTATATAATATTTTAATAACATATCGTTGTTTAGAGAAATTCGGTATTGCGTATAACGCAAGCTGTCGAGGAAGGTTTCTCTTGCATGTAACGCAAGCCAAGACAATGTTGTGTGTAGTGAATGATTCTTTTATATAACATTATACATAAAAAAAATATTTCCCATAAAATATCGGGTGTTATAACTACTAGGAGAAATCCCATAGATAACTTTACACCATCATCATGAATATTTATGTGGATGGTTTACTACCATCAATAATCACAATGTGGATAAAATACCTCCATGTAAAGTATATTTTGGATGATTTACCATGGATATCACATTATTGCGTAGACATGGAACCACACATATACTAAATATATTTGTATGATATACAAATATCAAAACTTATGTGATGGATGACATAACACTAATATCTATATATTAGAATATATACCACACAAAAATCTAAAAATTGAACAGTTTATTATTTACAACAAACCAGATATCATTTATAATTATTAAAAATAGAATGGGGACAAACATTAATGAAAATTTCCTGATCAGTTTAATGCACCTAGACTAGTCCACATCTTGCCTAAATGGATCTCAACAAATTCCATAGTATAAAATATCCTAGGAATCCCCATGATGTTATTTGAGGAATTCTATGATAATAAGCATTATTCCTATGTACAAATTGTAATTTTAATATTCATACACATAACGGAATACAATCATCAATGACCATGGTGTGGATGAAAAACCATTAAGTGACCTAAGATGGGTATAGTACGTTCAGTTTAAACCCTTTAATGTAAATAACCCTATTTAGAATAATTAATAAGTAAAATGAACAAATTGGTTTTTTTATTTCTTGTGAAAAATTCCACACATGAAAATAATAATAAAAACGTATGATAACACCAACCTATGTATATAAGGGTCCAATACATTACTAATATTCTTTCTATTTGGATAAAGTGATTAAAATATATAATTCTAGTATAAGTCCTAAAATTTATAACAACAATGATAACTAGAGATTAATTATAAAAAGAATATCAGATAAGGAGTGTTATCCTAACATGATGTAATATACAGCAATAATTGGACCTCAATTCTAATACTGAAGGAAGGTGATCCATAACATGATGATGAAAAGGGTATAAGGAATAATTAAATATTTAGGATGATAAAATTTGTAAAAGATTAAAGGTAAGGGTTATAATTTATTTTAAATTTCAATATGAAATTTAATTTAATACCACTTTTTAAAAACTCTATTGGTACCCATCAGTTAAATGGAAACTTATCACCAGCTATATATTTTCCACTAGGTATATTCTTTAGGGCCATCAATGTATCAAATATATTTTTTCCATGGAACACTTTGGAATATATTAGATAAATTTTTTTGAGTAAGGTGCAGAGTCATCATCAGTTTTTGTGGGATATGGATCATAGAAATTTATATATTAAAAATATGAAATTTATCTTATCATGGATGGAAATTTTTTTAAGAATAATTGGTTGTCCGCTAAATGTTTTCTCTTATGTGAAAACGAAATCATCTATTAAATCTAGAATGTGGGTTTTATCCTTGGTATAATATGTTCTTGGTAATTGTTTTCTATTTTAGTAGAGTGTATATTCTAAAAGGGGTAAGAATAATTACAAAATTTATTTATTTATTTATATTCCAATTAATGATTAAACATTACAAGAGGCAATATTTTTATATTTTTATAAAATTAGCTATGGTTAGACACCTATCCATTAGAGATTAGATGGATACTACTATAAATTAAATTGACGTACCATCAGAGACTTTCCTATAAAAAACTATGTACATGAGGATTTCATTAATAAACCCTCATGGTAGAACCTCACAATCAATTATGTTTTTGGATATATCTAGTTAAAAAAAGAAAATCAATCATCATAAGTGATTTATATGATACCAATGTATGATTATTGTTTTTGTTTGACTAATATCTCTTATTTATGTTTCTATGGAGTGCATGAATTAATTATAATATAAAATTAATTATCGGGTCATTGTTGATAATTATTGAATATAATTACTTTTTGAACTTGTATTTTTTTAATTTGATAGATTTCTCCATCAATGTACAATGTAATACCCATTCAGCGGCCAACATTCATTTATCACACATGTTTTTCATTCTTTTCATGCATATTTCTTTGAAAAAATTTCATCATGATTTCATTGGACCGATGGGTTGTCTTTATCTGAGAATCAATATTTTTGAAATTGTTCCAAGGAATAATAGATCATTATCAGATATTTAGATTTGGTATTGATTGTGTGATGGAGTCTTGGTGAATATTATTGAAGATCTATATTAGATATATGGTGATAATGTTGGGGTTTTTTTTGTTTTGAACCATTCATTGTTTTTGGAGTTTCTTCCCATTTAATGGAAGGTGAAAATCTAACCATTAGAAATAGATTAGGGTCAGTAAACTCTATATTTGAGTGTTGTAGTGAAATAAATGATGTAATTTATCAATATCCATTTCCACAGAAATATTATATTCATATAAGATATTTCTATCCCGGCATACGCCAAAATAAACATGCATTCATTCAATGAAATCATCAGCTCATGGCATAATGCGTGAAAGAATAATCCTATAAGGCACATAAAATGATAAAAGATCAATTATTCCTCAATGTAAATGGAAAATGATAAATTATAATCCAATATATTGATCATTATAACATCACATAACTCATGTTTCACCCCAGAGTGATATAAAAAAAGTATCTATAATCAAGAACATAAAGTCTCATCCAATGTAATTTTGAATTTTCCCCATATGTGGTATAGCTACTCCTTAACGTCAAATTTTAATAAATTCAGAAACTTATTTTTATCCTTTCTACCATCCCAATGTATAATAAAGAAAGAAAACCTATTTATCTAATTTTTATAAACCCAGACCAAATTCACTCATATGTAATCGTGTCTAATTGGTCATAAGGCCCGAAGTGCACCTCCCACTATTCCAAAGGAAGCTAAATTTTAGTGAGGATCCATGGTAGTATAGTTGGGAGACTATTAAATCATAATTAATGTAGTATAGCGGTTTATTAAATAGATAATTAGATGAAGTATAATAAATGACAACTAGAACAGTGGAAGTAAATCATCGATATTGTAATAAAACAAAAATCCGAGAGTGGAACTATATAAAAAATGACGTAATTTCATGTCTATGAACAATAATGAATAAGAAATAATTGAATCATACATATGTACATAAATTTATATAAAAACAACATAAAATTAAAAAATGATATATTTAGGTAGAATCATGAGCCATATATCGATCATTTTCTCCCCCAATCAGATTATAGAATCAATCAAGCATCGACAATTGGGCACATGCCCCTATCCGAACCTACATTTAAGAAGTATATCTGATCACTAGTTGATGGCCCAAATAATATGAAATATTCACTTATTAGGACACCACCAATGTAGTCTATATCAAATCAATCATGTGAATAAAAATTATAACCATGTTCAAGTATAACAAGTACAGATGTAATCTTAATAACATATATTATATGTACCTGACCACACAATATAATTAGTGTATTCTATAATTGGTGAAAATTAATATCTATATAAAGTGTCAAAATAATTAAACTACAAGATTTTAATATTGAATATAAAAAAATAGTATCTTACCTATATGGTCCAAGTCACAAGGAAAAAACCAGAGTGACCACGTCGATGTAAGAGTTGGTGTCCAAGAACAAACTGGTTGTTCATTGATTTCAAGAATATTTAATATATTTAAATATTGAACATCTTATTACTTATTGTTCATTTTTCATTAGGAATATATTCTAATAATGTTCTAGAGTATTTATTACATTGAAAAGTTCATAACAGTTCCCTAATATGATGGGAACCTTGAAGTGATATGAAAATATTATTAAATATAGTTCATTGGTTGGATAAAATAATATAATGGGGAACATAATATAGAGACCACTAGGTGATATTACTTGTAAAAATATGATAATTCCTCTTATGAAGTTCATACATGCTGATCTCCAAGATGGAAGATTATGAGAAAAGACCCACTAGTAGGAATTGCTCATGTTTTGGTGTTATCAGATATTCTTATATGTGACCGTGAGTAATGATACTTAGACATTACGATTATCATTAATACCTATCAGGACTCGTTCACATAGATTTACTAAAAAAATCATCATGAAGATAGTTGGTGGGATGGATCATAGTTTGGGTGCATCATTAGTGGCATGTTATCAATAGATAAGCCGAGGAAGGATTTCTCCCTTCCATTTATAGAAGTTGATATCTCGGCCCTTTGATTGAAATTGATCCACCATGAAAAATACCATGGAAGTGGTGTAACGACGAGTTTATTTTAGGTGGTGAAAGAACAATGTATAAAGCACCCAGGTTGATGAAACTATCCTAAAATCTGATTGATGAGATATTGATACAAAAGGAATATATTACTGAATTAGTATTTGTATTTAGATGTTGTTGTTGAGACTTTATGTTATTTTAATTGGGTGTCTTGACCCATTTCTAGAAAATAATCTATAACATTGGGTAGGCCCACCTAATGCCAACGAGAAAGAATCCAATAGGGTCCCACACTAAGTATTTCTGGTGGTCTTACTTAATTTATATTTTAATTTAATTAATGGAATACATATTATTCTCAAGGAAGTGGAATAATATTTTTCAAGTTAAAATGATTGCATAAATTAAATAAATATTTATTCACTACATTGAAGGTAAAATTTTTTATTTATTTTATTTAACATTTAATAAATATTTATTTACGATTTTGTAAATAAAATATTTATTTAAGAGAATAAATTATCTATTTATTTAATTGGGTATTCAATTAATGGAAGTGGAATTCAAGTGGAGAAATTCCAGTTTGGTAGTAAAATAATTAATTACGAGATGGTAAATAATTATTTAACCAGTTGGTACAAGTTTAAATAATAATAACGCTACTATTATTTTCTGATGTAGAATATTATTTATAATTTTGTTTTATGCAAGTCGGCACACCATAAATAATTATGTAGTATTATTTTTAAAAGAATGGTTTTTATTTAAGGTTATGAATGTATTTAATTGTTTCTATGAGATTAAATATTGCATCCATATCCACATGTCAATAAATAGACATGTATATCTATTGTTCCACATTCCGAACTGCACATTCGGTGAATTGAGAAATGTTGAGCTAAACAATTTCTCTCTTGAATCCTTTTCTCTCCCCTCCTAAGAACAAGAGTCATTCTTTAATACCGAATAACAAGCGATCAATAATGATAGACCTAATACACTCTCTTCACAGCAATAGAACACAAAGAATGAGTGACTTTTATTGGAGGCTATTGGAGCACATTTAGATCACCTCTATAGAGATTCTAGTTTGGATCCTTGAAAGAGAAATGAAAAAACTGTGAAGGTTTATTCCAGAGGATCAACATCATTAACGAATAAATTACCAAAAATCTAGGTACACTTTTCTTTATGAAATTAATTAAATTAATTATAAACATGATGTCCGTGATCCTCTAAAATGTTTTCAGGTATCTTCCTTAGTTATCTAAATATTTGACTCTATTCTATGGAGAATGGTGTCCATCATTGTATTGATCTATAAATAATCATTGATCATGGTATAAATTAAAGTTTGGTGTCAGCCCAACCACACTTTCATTGTGGTTGAAACCTACAAGAGGTATCAGAGCAGTTACATTATATTTTATAATTATTTAAATAAATAATTCAAGATTTATGTTTAAATAATTTTGTTTTTTAATTGAAGAATAATTGTTCTTGTAATCTGTATTTTGAGATATATTCTACCTCTTTTCGTTTCTCACAGATTTCATAGAAACAAATGATTTTTTAATTAAAATTAAACGGAGAAATCATGAGGAGGTGAAAACGATCCTTCCTAGGTGACATGAAAGTACACACCATGAGTTTGAACTTACATGTCATGTTCTCTGCCATACACTCCGTGTAATCCTGAATACACATCATGTAGTTGTGTACAACGCAGTGAGAGTAATTCAGAAATTTCTCAAGCCGTGTGAATTTATTACACGTGGTGCAGTTAATTTTACACTGTATATTGACTAGGAAAAATAATAATATTGATACCGGATTACACACCATTTTTCCCACTAGAAACGTCCTGTAGTCTCATTGAGTCAAGGGCCAAAATGTGTATTCCATAAATGGATAAGCCAAATGGTAACCATGTAACACAAAGACAACAAAACCCATATCCCACTGTACACATCGTGTACTATGAAATTTTCGAAGTATGCCACACACACCAATTATCTAGGATTGTGCTTCGGGAAATATGGTGAAGGTAGTACACACCATGTTGTGAGAACTATATGCCAGGTACTTTAACAAATTACACAAAGTTAAAAATTTAATGTTTGTGTAATATTTAGAACTTCTTATCATGTATAATTCATATTATAGATTGTTACTCTATGCATTAATGCATCATGTATTCCATATGTCAGAAGAGTAATACAATATAAGAATATAATACATGTTGGGTAGATTCGAACGAGTATTCCCCAGCTTAATTCTAAGGTGAATTAATGTAAAATGATGAGAATCTCAAGGAAGTTCATAAATGGATTAAGATAAATGGATTGATTAATTAAAGATAACAATCAATAGATTTAAGTGAAATTTATCTTAATAATAATTATTTAATAATTGAATACTAGTTTTATTAAATACATAAATCATTTCATGTATGTGGGAAATCATGAGAAAGACCAAGACCTTTATATGTGATAGGTTTCCTTTTAATTTATGTATTGAATTTATTTCTGTCCTGCAAGCCATATCTCTTGATTAATATGTAGGGTCTGTATGCCCATGATTTCATTTATGTAAAACCCCTTCTACCTCCCACCTATGTGTGAGTTTAAAAGAATATGTAATGGATGGAACTCCCATGACAGTGTAAGGGGTTCAAGCTAGATCCAAGATGAAACCAATCCCAGGAGATACCGAGGTGGATCGGTGGAAAGATGTAAACACAAACCCAATGGGTTCAAGTTGTTTCTCCCCTAGGCAAGGGTTAGTTTATAAACAACTAGATAAACTAACAATTATAAAATCTTATGATTATATCCATTGATTTATTTTATTTCCTTCATTTGAATGGTTTTTCATTATGGATGTGTTATCGAGATCATAAAATTAATGAATTAAACAAACATGCAAGGTGGAACTAAAATGAATAATACATATGCGAAATTATTATTAAGACAAGGTTAATCACTTATGTTAGTTCCCCATAATATTAACTAGCATGTAGTAATTCTAATAATCAATTCACACATAAGATGTAAAAATCCCCCAAATATAATGTTAAGGATAACCATGCCTTCCGTTACTTGATTAAGGAAAAAAACTCAATAAAACTATGTGTTTGACCAACCCTTATTGAGACACTTACTTTTTTATAGGAATCCCATATGAAAGGATTCAGGTTGACATAACCATATTACATCAAGACGAGTATACCTTTCTACACATGGTGTAATATTTGAGGCAATAGTTGATAGAATCCAATGTTAGGATTTCAGGATTGGGGAGTCCACTCAACAGAACCAGGGGCGGAAAGCCCATAGTTGGGAAAGATCTTCCTGCCTAAATACATTTAAATTTCATGGGTAAGCCTTATTGGGGTTATATGAAAGGTAATATGGATCATTTACACTAGAATTTTAGAGAAAATGGATATTCCAAGTTCAATGGTGAGGGACATTTGGACATGATAATATAGTGAGAGACTTAAGAAAATTAATTTATTATTTCTCAAAAAAAATAATCATGCAATTAATAGTGATATTCTATTTTAATTGTTCAATGAAATTAAAATATCTTAAACTACACTATCCCAGTAATCAATTATAGATAAAGAAAAAATCCTCACTGGTAGTAACTTCTATGAAAGGTTTAGACACTTTCGGGTTATTCTCGGCCATGAACGGATGTCTTACATGTTGGAGTCAGCCGTAACTGATCCCTCTACCCCAGAGGCGAGTGAAGAATAGTTCTTGTTCTATGAGAAACTTATGAACGACATGGTTGACGTTCAATGTTTCATGTAATCATCAATGTGTATGAATCTCATGAATTCTCATGAAAACATGGATGTATATAACATTCTCGAGAACCTTTGTGGTCTTTTCTATGAGAGAGAAATACAAGAAAAGTTTGAGATATGCAAGTCACTCTTTTTGATTATGAATAGAGAAGTTCCCAAGTTGGGCCTCACATAGACAATCAAATTTGATACATTGAGTTCTTGGAGGTTCTAGGTTTTAATCTCCGCAAAAAATTGGGTACCAATATCATTCTTGAATCAATCCCTCACTGCATATCCATCTTTGTTGTTAATTTCAATATAAAAATCATTGAGAAGTATCTATCTGGTCTTCTTATCCTCATTCTCAATGAAAACAATGATATAAAGAATGAAAATCCTTATGTCCTCATGGTGAATAAGAGGAATGATAAGTCAAAGAGCTTTAAGCCCAGTGCTTCTTCATGCCCTTCCAAGAGAATTAAGATCAAAGGGGAGGCAATGGAACATGAATATGTTGTTTGGTATGTGGAAATAAGGGCCACTGGAAGAAGAACTACACCCAGCCTAAGAAGCAAGGGGAAGATTCATGTGATTTTTTTATCAAATATAATCTATCTATTACTACAAATTGGGTATTAGATATAGCTTGTGGTGCTAACATATGTATCCAAATATATGAACCATGTATATTCCGGAACATAGACTGAGGGGAAGTAGACATATGAGTAGCCAAAAAAGCCAGAATCACCGCTAGAGCAGTTGAGGAATACCTCATGATGTTGCCAACTCGAATGATCTTGGTGATAAGGGGTTGTTATTATGTTCCGTCTATTACTAAAAACATTATTTCTTTATCCAAATTAGATACGAATTGTTTTTTTCATGTTTGGAAATGAATATTTCTTTTTTACAATAATAGCATTTGTTTTGTTATGGAAAATTTATACAATGGTATTTACATATTGGATTACACAATCCACACAATGGTAATTGATAACAAAGATACTTCACATGACTCATACAACACCCAACATTTAAATCACCATCTAGGTCTTGTAAAAGAAAAATGAATGAAAAATTTACATCCAGATGTATATTTAGATTCTTTTGCAGAAAATCAACTTTTTGTATGTAGTGTATGTTAACAAGGAAAATTAACCAAAGCCCCATTTAGTGGGAAATGTGAATTGGATAAAGTACTTATTTAATTGGATCATAGAAATGTGTGTGGACCATTTCTAGTTGATGAAAGAGGAGGGTACTCATTACATTATAACTTTTACTAATGATTTTAGTAGATATAGATATATCAACTTAATGAGGTATAAGTCACATTCTTTTGATAAGTTCAAAGAATATAAGAATGAAGTTGAGAATCATCTGGGTAAGAAGATTAAGAAACTCCACTTAGACCAAGTTAAATAATACCTTATTCAGGACTTCATTTATTACATACAAGAGTTTTGGATCCTATCCCAACTCATTCCTCTTTAAACAACCTAGTGGATTGGTGTGACCAGAAGGAGGAAACATAACTTGTTGGTCATGGTTAGATCAATGATGATTCATGCAAGTATTCCATTATCATTTTGGGGATATGCATTACAAATAGTGGCACACAATCTAAACTAAGTAGCAACTAAATTGATAAATGGTATTCCATATGAGTTCTAGAGTGGAACGAAATACATGTTATCGAATTTACATTAGTATGGAAGTGATGTATTTTATAAGGAATCTTTAGGCAAAAAACATGCACCCTAAGGCCAAAAGTGTACCTTTATACGATACCCTAAGGAATCAAGGGCATAATACCTATACAACCCCCTTAGAAAAAAATGATATAGTGTACGGAACCATCATATTCCATGATAGTTAGCACATCTCCAGAAGATATTGTGGGAGTGAGATAGACTTTGATGAAATGGATGATCAAGTTACAAATGATTTGGAACAGAAATAGATTCCACAAAGCCTCATGGATGAAAGAACTATTTTAGAGACCCAATAACTGCATAGGAGTACAAGAGAGGTTATAGAACTGGAATAGTATGACTTTTTTAGTTTCTGAGGAATGTGACTCATTATTAGTTGACAATAATGATCCTCAAACTTACAACGAAGTAGTAAGTGGCACAAAAGTTGCAAATTTTCATGAATCCATGAATTCTATAATGGTTTCCATGTATAAAAACCATTTTTGGATATTGGTAGATCCTCTAGTTGATGTGAATCATGTTGGTTGAAAATGGGTATTAAAGAAGAAACTAGTCATGGATGTACAAGTCAGTACCTATAAGGTATGACTAGTAGAAAGATAATTCAAGAATCGTTTAGGAATTCAATATGAAAAAACATTTTCACCAGTTTCAATGATTAAATACTTAAAAATTCTATTGGCCATTACCTCTTACCCTGATTTTGATATTTGTAAAATGGATGTCAAAACATCCTTCCTTAATAGTAAACTTTAGGAAGATTATACATGACACAAACTAAAGGGGTTATGACTCCAATGGATTTCAATAAGGTATGAAAGTTACTGAAATCCATTAATGAATAAAGAAAGCATCCTAGTCATGGAAAGTTTTTTTTGATGAATCCATAATGAAATTTGTTTATATCAAGGACCAATGTGAGCCTTTTTTATGCAAGTGGCTTAGTGGGAGTGCAATCATTTTTCTAATAGTATATATTGATGACATAATAATTATTTGAAATTAGGTACCAGTCTTACAGTATGTTAAGGCATGGTTGAGTCAATGAATTTACATAATGGACTTGGATGAGGTTACATATATTCTTGGGATAGAGATCCATAATGATATATCGAAGAGATTTCTGGTCCTATGTCATACTACATACATTGATAAGATATTAAAGATATACAGTATGGAACAATCCAAGAGGGTATTGTTTAAAATGTCACATAGAATTAATCATTCCATGAAAATGTGTCCTTAGACACATGGGGAATGAAATATAATGATAAGGACTCCATACACATCACTGATTAGGTCAGTCATGTATGACATGCTATGTACTAGGCTAGATGTCTCCTACGTATTGAGTACGGTAGGTAGATATCAAGCTGACCCAGGTAACTGCCATTGAATTGAATTCAATACTATCCAAAATTATCAGAGATGTACTAAGGATATGTTCATTGTTTAGGGAAGAGGTGATGAAGTAGTCATCAGAGGATACACAGATGATAGTTTTCTCAATGGTCATGATGACATGAAGTAGGAAATGGGATACATCTTCTCTTTTAATGGAGGTGTAGTGGGATGGAATAGCTCGAAGATGAGTTTAGTTGTAGATTCTTTAGAAGAGTATGAGTATATCGTAGCTTATAATGTGGATAAAGAGGTAGTTTGGATGTGAATATTTTTCCAAGAGTTGGATGGGATGCCTACAAGTAAATATCCCATCACACTGTATTGTGATAATATTGCAGCAATGGATCCCACAAAAGAGTCAGGGTCACATCAGCAAAAAAAGAAAATACTTCGTAAGTATAATATCATGAGGGATTTCTCACAGATAGGTGGGGTTAGAGTAAGTAGTATTTCCACAGAAGACAACGTGATGAACTCCTTGATAAAAGCCTTGACTCAGTAAGAACCTGATCATCATGTGAGGTCTAACAGACTTAATGTCATAGGTTGTTGACTCTAGTCCAAGTGGGAGTCAGTAAGAGTTGGAATCCTAAAACCAACTGGTTGTACTTTGATTAATTGAATATTTAATATATATATATATATATATTAATCATCTTATTAAATATTTTTCATTATTCTACACAGCTAGAGTGTAATAATGTACTGGAGTATTTGTCGCATTGAAAATTTCATTGTAGTTCCCTGATATGATGAAAACCATGAAGGGATATGAAAATATTCTTAATATAGTTCAGTGGTAGGATAGAATACTATAATGGGAAACATAGTAAACAGATCGTCGGTTGTGAATACTTGTCAACAGATGAGACTTCCTCTCATGAAGTTTGTACATGGTAATCTCCAACACGGGAGATTATGAGAACAAACCTGCTAGTAATAATTCCTTATGTCTTGGTGTCATTGTATATTCATATCTATTAGCATGTGTAATGATCCATATACTTTATGATTATTATTAATACATGTCATGACTCACTCATGTTGATTTACTGATGACAACCGTCACACAGACATTTGGTAGGAAGTGGGGTACATTGGGTGCATCACGAGTGGCATGTTATTCATGGATAAGTCGAGGGAGGATTTGTACCTTCCATTAATAGAAATTTATATCTTTTCCCATTTATTGAAATTGAACCATCATGAAAAATTACATAGAAATGGTGTAACAATGATTTTATTTTAGGTAGTGAAAGAACAACATATCATGCATGAAGGCTGATGAAACTATCATGAAACAAGATTGATGAGATATTGGGACTAAGGGAAAATATTAAACTATGAAAATTCATTTGGGGATCTCGTTTTTGAGACTTTATGTTATTTATTTTTGGTTCCTTAACCCATTTCTAGACTACACTCTTGGACGTAGGCATGCCCACCTAATTCCAATGAGAAGAAAATCCTAGAGGGTCACACACTATGTGTTTGTGGTGGTCTCGATTAAATTATATTTAAATTTAATTAATGAAATAAATATTAGTCTCAAGAAAATAGAATAATTTTATTCAAGTTAAAATTATTTCTTAAATTATATAAATCTTTTTTTGAATGGATTGTGGGTAAAATATATTTATTTATATTATTCTACATTTAATAAATACTAATTTACTAGTTTGTTAGTAAAATATTTATTTAAGAGAGTAAATAAATAAATAAATTATTTGGGTGTTCAATAAATGGATGTGGATTTTGAGCGGACCAAGGATAGTTTGGTTGTAAAATAATTATTTAAAATATGGTAAATTATTATTTAACTAGTTGGAACAAGTTAAAATAATAATAATATTGCTATTATTTCACGATGAAAAGTTTTGTTTTAATTGAAATTTGTGCATGTCAGTGGACCATAAATAATAACTAAATATTATTATTAAATTCAAGAGTTTTCTCTATGGTTGTGAATGTATTTAATTTGTATTACACAATTAAATATTATAACCTAAGCCCCAGGTAGATAAAAACACATGTACGTCTATTGTTCCATGTGCCGAACTGCACACCCGGTGAATTAAGAATTGTGAATCTAAAAGAATTTGCTCTTGAATCCTCTTATCTCCCCTCTAAAGAATGAGAGACATTCTTCAAGACTGAAGAACATGCGATCAAGAATGACCGACACAAGACACTCGCTTCGCCATGCTTGCACCTAGAGAACCACTGGTGTCTATCAAAGTCCATCAGAGTATATGTGGGTCACCAATATAGGGATTCAGGTTTGGATCTTCGCATTCACGATGATAAAATCCAGAAGTGTCTTTTTGTATGATCAACATCATCAACAAATAATGTACCTAAGATCCATGTATTCCTTTCTTTTTGAAATTACATAAATTAAGATTAAATATGATGCCTAATATCTCTCTCTAAGGGTTTTTGGACTCTCCTTTCTTTATATAAATCTTTTATTCTATTCTGTGGAGACTGTAGTTCATCATTATATTAATTGTAGAATAATCATTGATCATGGTAAAAATTAAAGTAGAGAACTGGCCCAATCGCTCTTCCGCTGTACCCAGAACCTATAATCAAGACAAATCATCTCAACCAATTTTATACTCAGAATAATATCATACTTCTATGGGATAAGAGCAAGGTGATAACATGGGAGACCTATATCTAAATAAATAAATTAATATATATGTCATATGTGTTATACCAATATCTCCTTAATTTTTTCTATATCATAAGCATTTAAACATATGTTTAGTATTATTCATACCACAATCCCCTAGTTGGTTACATAATATTTTGAAACAAGTTCTATAAATTCATAAGAAATTTGTTCCATACTGATATTTCCATAATCATCCATTTAATATAATAATAATAAAAGATGTGTTATTTTACATATATAATTAAAATCATCAAAAAGAAGGAAGAATATAAGAAAATATATATTTCATTAAATAATTTCATTTAAATTCATCCATTAATAATTTGATAAAATTTAATGTATGGGAAAAGGTGAAATTCTCATCTACAATCATGAAATTAAATTTAAAAACTCCCCCTCTAAATGGTGGTATGGTCAGACAAGAAAGGGGAGTTTCTATCATGCATACGATTAAATAACTGTTTACAAAGAAGGATTTTGTTTAGGTTGAAAACCACTAACCAGGTCAACATGATAATAGGGAAACACATTAGGCTCCCAAAAATGTCATGAAAACATTTATTAAAATTTAGGGTAAATGCATTGAGGTTCTTTAGTGTGGCATGACTATGATAAGTTTAAGTAAAAAATATTACGATAAAAACTATTGACCACTTACATTATTCATGTGGAGGAAAATCATCTTATATTGGACGTTAGTTTGGAATATATTGAAAAAAACATGTTAATTGATGGAAAACCTACAATTTGGGAATTTGAGCTTCTATGAAAATAACTCTATCAACTAGAAGGTGAATGAAAAATGTGATAAATGAATAGTTAGATTACTGGTTACTATCCAACATAATAGAATACATTATATTTAGAGTGAGAATGGTGGAGAATACTAAGCACTATGATTTGGAAATGAGAGGCGCATCAAGGGAGGAGAGGGGATTGTTTTTTACTTGAAACAATATATAGGAATAATGGGTAATCACTTTAAAATGTTGATAGGAAAGGTAAAATTTACCACTTTTTAATTGGTATATATTTTTTATATGGTTTTCCAAAAATTATGACATCTATATTCTAGAAAATATCCATATATATTGCCTTATATGGTTGGGGAGTATGGTTTTTATAACAATTATCTACCCATGAACACCCCTACATGGATCTCTATAGTATTCCCTAGTAATTTTCCAATACAGGAATCCTCTAATGCAGGGTTTAGTAAAACCATCCACCTCGCTATTTTCCACTATAATATGAATTTTTAGCTATGAAAAATCATCTAAAACTATAAATTCCACATCTATGTTATTTGGTAAATTTATATAGATAGAAAAATGTATTTAAAATAAAATTTTAAGGATACATACCTCATAAAAAACCCAAGATCTTATAGATGATGAAATGGGATCAATATTTGATCAATGGTTCTGATTTGTGGGACTTGGGATTCTGGTTAAGTGGTTTGACTAGTGAAATATTTATTTCAAATGGTCTCTTAAATCCAATAAAAATTGAGTAAATTGGGTTATTCAACCCCAGATCAAAGTTCTGTGGAGAAATTTGTAGAGGAATCTGTGATATTGGTGAAATGGGTGAAGACATGTAAGAAATATAGATTTCAGGAAAATCCTAATGTACATGAAATATAGATTTGAAGAATACATGCAATATGGTATCCCTTATATAGAGGATTGGATTTATGCATAAAAATAAATAAAAAATTCTATGTGACATATTAAAACACTGTTTAACTCATGGTGATCTATTTTATACTCTTAGGTTTATGAGCATAAACATGACCAGTGTACATGGTAATGATAAGAGTACATATGCATGGGAATGAGTATATGATCTTAGAAATTAGAATGAAGATATATATAGGGACACAACATGTATCCCTTACACAGAAATTGTACCAATAATGGTTTAATTTGGAACCTTGAATCCGCTAGCACTTGTTTTAGTCTCAATATGAGTTTATTTCTTCAGTCGATCCATAAATAAGGAATAACACAATACCCTATCCTCATCAAAGGATGATTGATCCCAAAAAGTGATCAGTTTTGGATAAATTCAGATACTTTTTATTATGTATTGGTGTCAAATCCCCACGTGTTGTTTAAAGTATTCTATTTATGAATTTCAACACATATGAACCCCTTCAATGTTAGTTATTTCATATAGAGGTAGATATCCCCATAGACCCTAGTAATGATCCCCTACCTATGTATCAAAATATGCTGAGTTACATTATGTAATTATATATAATAAATCCCAATTAGAGTGATATATTTGTTGAGAACCATCTATGTAGTTTAGACCCAAGCAGTGAGTCCCCTCAGACGAACATGAACTTTTAGGCTTAGACAAAATCCTAGGCTGGTAATGAGGATGTGACTTTATATTGAGAAATGAACTATATATATATGATTATATAAGGGATGTTATTCTATATACATCAAATTTAATCACTTTTTTTATTTTTAGAAAACTATATCTCTTTATTTATTGTGTTTTTTATTTGATGGTGTCCTTTTGGGTATATTATAATCACCCCTACAATGGATGTACCCGCTCATGTAATGCCTTATTTAGAAGATTGGAATTTTAATACAGTCTATGGAGGACTTTGAGTAATTTCGTCTAGATACTATATTCAAATTGTAGATGGTATTATAAGTGAAAACATAACTATAGTACCCTTCGAGATAATTAGGTTCCCTCATTTACTGTTATGTTGGGCTTGAATTTGGATATTTTCTTTCCATACATTTTTCAAACAATGAAATGGATTTAGTTGTATGAATTCACCATTGAGATTTTTTTTTTAATTTCTTCCTTATATTGGTGTGTGAAGATGTAATTTTGTGCAAAATTACTATAGGATAAGGCCTCTATTATTTATGATATGCCCACTTAGTGCTAGTCTCCAGCCTTGGCCAATTGGAGGCAGGTATGGGGTGACATCCGGTAATGAACCATTGCATTATCAATAGAAATTTTGTTTTTATAATTATTTCACCTAAAATAACATTAGTAAACACAATACCACATCATTATTAAGTTAACTTCTAAATACTATGTGACCATTATAGCATATCCATTAAACATAATTTTTAAACTTCTGTTTTTTGAATTTTAAAAATCTAACATACACGATTGTGATCAGTATGTTATCTAGATTCTGATAGGACAATTTTTTTTTGAATATTAACATACCTTTATTAATAGTTATTTCCTACTTTTGAATAGTGTTTTTTCATTTATGAATAGTAAAAAAACCAAATAAATAGTAACCTCACCATTGAAAGTATAAATAAAATTTAGGCTCCTTATAAACGAGAAGGAATATTTTAAAAATTAAAAATTAAGCATTGGTATTTTTTGGTGTAATAAATAATTAATTATAATTTTCAATAATTAAATTAATTTAAATTAACATTCATCTTAATGCATTGTTTTCTAAATTTTTATATTTTTTTCCCATTATTTTAGGCTAATTAAATGAGACCTTAAGGAATTTTTCAATGTGTTATAAAATCAGTTATAATTTTAAAATTTGTATTTTCCATGTAAATGATGATTTTATTTAAAATTAACATTTCACATATTTATAATATTATTTGGCTAAAATAGAATCTATTTTATAATTCTACACATCGAAAAAAATATATGGTGATAATTTTGGAATTTTCTGAATTAGGTTAATTTTTGACGAATAATGATATTCAATAATTTATAAAATAATTAAAATAAAGGAATTTCGGCAACACAATTGAGTCTTGAGTGATTCATATGGCCATTGGATAGAAGTAACATGCAATAATAATTGTATTTATTCACAATAATCCTCAATATTACTTTTCATGATCCAAATAATAAACAAAGAAATAAAATATTAAGAAAACACCCCTCTCTTCCATTTTAAATACCACACCTCACACCCCCTTCTCCTCACACATCACAATATTTGATAATTGACTATATTTAGACCAATAATCTTCCCTAGTATTTTCCCCACGTCCAAGAGCTCTTGGTCTCATAAAAAATCCAATCATAGGTGCCTTGATGAGGATCACAAGGGGAGATTCCAAGAGATAAATCCTATGTCTTTTCTTTTAATTTCCTAACAAATTTCAATTTCATTTATTATTCATTCATCACATACATTAATCTAAATGGAATGATAACTCCACTACCTTACCTACTCTTTAATTATATCATGTTAATTTAATATCGAATATTAAAATCCTCCATCTATCACTTTCATCTTAAAAATGAAACCATTGCTCGTGATGTGTCAATTTACCGACATCATGGGCGATTGACTTTCATTTTTCATAAACATATTCGAGGATGTTAATAAGAAAATTAAATGATAAAAAATAGAAATTAAATTGAATTTTATAATAGATTTTTATGTTTTGGAAAGAACTTATACTCATAATACTAAATGATAAAACAAAATGAGTTCGTAGTGTCTGAAAAATGCCAAAATTAACCTTAAATGATAACTATTAGCTATTATCTAACGAATCTTCATCATGGTAAATAAAAAAATTCAGAATAATAAAATTTAATCTTATAGTATATCATTAAAAAAATATAATAAACATTTTGTATGTTTGTCCTTCATTATACCCGAATATCCATTCTTGAATACAATGTGTACCGGTCTTGGATACAATGAAAATGAATGATCACAGATGATGAAATTAAACACTATAACTCATCAAAATACCCCTAAATGAAAATAATAACTAAAAAAAGAATCATACTAATGTGAAATATTTTATTTAATAGTTAATTAATGAATCTAATGTGAATATATAGGATATTAACTTGAACGAAGATTTTGTACAAAAGATATAAGGGAACAATGAACCTAACTCTCATTATCTGGGTTTTCCCTCTTTCACTCCATTTATAGTATGTTTTATCCTTAATGATAATTTATTCTTAATTATCTTACATTTTATACAATACAAATGTTTTCTACAGGATTTTTTGACTAACACATTGTTTTCTAAAAGAACACTTCTTTAAAAATACACACCTTTTACTTATTGTGATTGTTTCCTTCACTCAAGGTTGATGATTCTTATTTCATGTTTGTTAATACCACATCACTTTGGGAACCCAACTTTTATGAATTTATTATTATTAAACTAAACCCAATCCTTTCCATGGGTTATTATACGTTCAATATGATATATGTTTTATGTGGAATGCATGATAATTTAAATGTGATAATGTGAAAGGTGTGCCAGAATTTATATAACACAATGTAAATGTTATGATGTGATGGGTGTTCCCAGAATATTCTAGTGATTCATTTATTTGTGAAATTTTAGAACCTTATGAGTAAATTAAAATATAAATGAACATTATTCCATCTTTTTTAACAACAATTTTAGGTAGTTATCTACTAAATCATGATGTCTCATTTTTAGGCATTGCCACATTCCATGTCTTATAATAATGATTCCTCTAATTGTTATGATACTATCAATATGAAATCATTATAAATATTATTCAAATACCATGATATTTTGTTTTATATTTTTATCTATCATCTTTTGGGTCTTATATCTCATCCCTTTTTGATGAATATCCTCATGTGACTACTTGTACTAAGGAGAATTCAATGGACTATAAGAAGCCAGATGGGAAGGAATTAAATAAACTTTTATGGTCATGTGGTAAATGTTATGTATGTTTACAGTTTTTATAATACACTAAACTTTTTTATTGTATTTGTGTAATGATATTATGTTTTTTATCTTTAAAATGATGTAATTATAATTTAATAAAAAGCAAGGTCACTATACTATCTTAGCTAATAGCCATATACGCAGGCCCTGATGCATCATTTCATTACAAATGAAAACTAGGAGTCCCAATTGTACCAAAATACCCACATAACACCTCTATCAGGTTCCTGATACCAAATCATTGAGCACTCAAAATCATTAATAAATGGATAGATGTCATGTCAACTAGTTCGTTGTCTTGAATTAAACAACTGAGGGCCATACTAAGGCCTCCAACAGTCAAATTTCATTATTGTTTTTATTTTCAAAATTTTTTTATAAATTATACCTCATATGGATTTAATGTTTTAAAATATCTGTGACATATAATATATCATCCCTGAGTTTCATTACAAAGAATATGCATGCCACATTGGTTAAATGATTTGGCCAATACACCTATATATAATTATCAATCTCCCAGATTTCGTCCTAAATAATCCCATGCTACCATTGTAATCATTATATATGATATTTCTTCAATATAATGTCTTAACACTTCAAGAAACTATCCAAACTCAGTTTTCCTTGAAAGAACCATTTGTATACATTTTGAGTTATCTTTTTTGAACATAAGAGTTGTGTTATTATGATATCTATAAAAATGAGAGACATGGAACATTTCATGTATAACTGTAGATATTTGATGAATTACTAAGTAATACAAAATTGTATTTATGATCTCAATAACAAAAATTGACCATAAGAACCATGGTGCAAAAATCCACTCCCTCCAAATATGACTATGTTCAATCCAAGGTAACACTTATAAAAATACCATGTCTCCCACATAAAACTCTTTTAGATGGAAATAATAATCAATAAAGGATTTTTTTCCTCTGATGATTATACTATAATCCCTTCAAGATCACAAATATTTTCTAAAATTCATCTTCAAAATGACTTATCATTGTTTATTTTGAATCTATATCCTTTAACTAGTGTTGTTGTGATCAACTAAACCCATCATAAAAGGAAAAAATATATTCCATCTAATTTAATTACTGAGATATCACATTATTAGTGTACACAAAAAATGTGATATTATCTTCACATGAATTACAAAAATAAAGGATTCATTCGTACAATATATCCTATAAAAAAACTTTTATTCTCATATTACATATGTAGTTCTGGATAGTAGGCAGTGCTTATGTGCACCTTTATATAAAGAATTTTTTTTATCCCTATCATGAATCATGATCTAAAATTTAAATCCAATATTGGATGATTCTTATAGGAACAATATTAATATACATAATCTTTCTGAAAAATATCTGACAGAGCTCATCTATAGAAAAGGTTTCCCAGATTAGTAGGAAATGCGTATCATTCATCAACTAATCAAGGATAACCTATCCCACATCACATCCCTCAGATAAAAATTATAACCCCTTAAAAATTATATCATCACATCATACCACTTTTATATGGGAATGGATATGAACTAATGAATACCTATGGGTCATTTATTCTCAACATTATCATTATGAATTATAAATATATAAGCCTTTATATTTCAATCATAAATATTAAATATTTTTAGATGAATATTAAATACAAAAAACTAAGTTCTATACTATAATTTTATAACTCTATTTTTTTTGGAAACATTCATATATAAATAATTTTTTCAGATGATATAGACATCATCAACAAATTAGTTATTAACTACAAGAACTCTTCTTAGACAAATCATACATGATATATTTATTCCTATAAATTGTATCATAAAAAGTTGAAAGGGTTATATAATATTATAAGTAGGAAAAAATGGATTTATCAATGGTAACATAATAATAACATGGGCATCAGTGTATACGAATATGATATTATCATTTGAAAACAACACATATCATATTATAGAAGATAATCATGAACCATGGCATAATTATTGCATGTTCATAAGACACAAATCATAATTGATTCAATGAAGAAAATCTTTGAGGGTAACACATTTTCATAAGAGATAAGCCTATGGAACACAAATATTTGTAGAAAATGATTTTATTGTATGAAAACAATAACTTCTAGGACTATTATAGTGGATTGTGATCACTCTTTATTCTATTTTATTAGTCAATGTTTACTCCCTAGAATATCATTGCAGACAGTAAAAGTTATTTAAAGGGATACACTACCCATTATAGTCCTTATTATCTCACGAGATATCCATAATTACCAAAATAATTAGAGGGATATATAATTTTGTCCCACCTATCACAATAATTACTCTTATAAATTTCGGTGTCAGAAGTTCATTTCATTGTATCAAAACAATTGATAAGGAAGAAGTTTGAATTAATATTTTCCCATTTCATCATAGCATAACCGATGGAAAATAAATGAGTTTTTTAATCATATAGTCATCATAAAAAATATATAGAATTAATAAGGATGGTATCACTATATTATATCCCCAATAAAGCCTATATATCATAAATATTTTACATTTTTTATAAAAATGTCTTTAAAAGGTCACTTCAAACGTTTCTTGAGAAAAGCAATATATTTACTTTGAAATAATAGATATAAAATCCAAAATTTCAAAAAAAAATTAATAAAAAAAATTATTTGCAAATATCCATGGAAACATTAAGAGTATGTTTCAAATTATTGAGTACTCATGATGATTGTACATTCTATTAATACAATGTACATTAAAACAATGATTCCATTTACATTTTCCATAAAATCAAAAAAATAATTCATTTAGAGAAAAAAATGAAAGATACAATTTTGTAAATATTCAACCATGGATGAAAATGAAATTATATAATAATTGTAAAATTTTAAAAACATTCTTGATATTTTTTAAAAGAAACAGACTTGGAAGAAAATGGTTTTTGACCAAATAATAAAATATAGACAGTTTTAATGAAAAACATTCTATTAGTATCATGAGTACATTATGAGAGTATAATTAAATAACAAAATTTAATCCTTAAAAATTAGTATAAGTGAATAAAATTAATAATATTCTCGATTGTTATATTATGAAATTTGAACAATGTAAACATAATCATTTATAATCCTGGAAGACAATGAGATTTTAATATAGAATCTATACTTTGAATTTTATTTTTTATAATGTGTTTTAATCAAACAGATAATAAATATAAATTTATTATAATTTAATAAAAGTGTAAGATACATACTAATAATATAATATATTATTATTTTATATATAACTTCAACACCCATTGATCAATAATTCCTTATTAAACTTTTCATTTCAAGGGGTTAACTGTATCATTTTTCACAATGATTTCAATTCATTTTTTCTAGTCCTTTAATTTGATCATGGTTTCATAGTCTCCAAAATTTTAAACAATATTTAAATATCATATATATTTAATGGTATTCAACAACAAAATTTACAGATAAACAAATTCATAACACTATGCATGGAGAGGGTATACGGTACGTAGACATGAAATTTATTTTAACTTTTCGAATAATGAAATGAAAGAAAGATAAATAAAAATTACAAATTAATGGATATTTTTTATATCATATATACCTTATATATTAATTTAATCTATAATTATTACCATCTATATAGAACAAAAATTAAAAAATAATTACATCGATTTTTTGAGGTGGTTGTCAACATGTTTGTAAAAGCGACATTGTATTAATCAACTTGATTTGATATTCAGAAAATTGATATGAAATTATAATATAACAATTATAATAACATCATAAATATAATTCAAAAATATTAAATCCATCACAATACCCATCCATAAAATATAGTGATGAAAAATGAATTGTAATGCTATGTGGAAGTGGTAGCTCACACTTACACATGAGTGATAATTTCACTTCACATCTAATAGAAAATATTGTGGATAAGGGTGGTATCATGATCATAACAACATTAGAGTATATTTATCATCTTAAATGTTTAATAATATAAAGAATATGATAGATTTATTGGATGTATAAGAAGAAATCAATTGAAAGAGGTTGGGTAAGATGCATACCTCTACGTTGGGGGACCTCATTTAGATCCTTTCATAAGGAACCTTGGAATTGTACTATAAAAATTCAAGTACATATAATTTTTTGTATTTTAAGTTTATAATATAATTTTAAATTTTCCATTAATTCTATAATTATCAATTTTGTGTAATGAAATGATATAGGGGGTGTGCACTTATAAGGGAGAGAAAAGATACAATTGGAATTACATAAACAATTAAAATATAATTAATTAATTATCAAGGAGAATGATTCCAAATGAAGATTAGTTCAAATAAAATGATAATATGGCTATGATATCATCAGTAAATGATATTTAGATAGGTTTTTGGGTTATTTTATTCCATATATTTCAGTTTAACACTGTGGTTAAAAAAATTTAATCCTAAATGTGGTAAAGAAATTTTTAATATTAAATGTTTATAAATATACTTATAATGAAAAAAATACACATAAAAGAAATTAAATAGAATTATAAGACTTATATATATTTTATTGTATTATTGGAATTATTTTCATTTTGAAAAAAAAAATAAAAAATATAATTTAACATAACAAATCAATAACATCATTTTTTACACTAATCATTTAATTTGATACTAAGAAAAACATGAAAACAAATACATTTTATATAAAAATTTAATAGATTTATAATACATTATATTTTTCCATAATATTCATGTTTCATAATAATTAACAATTTTTTTTATTACTAAAATTTAAATTCATTTACTTTAGTTTATATTAATTGAATAATCATTATGCTGACATTGTGAATGAATCTAATGTAATCATTAAATAACTAAAATGTATAAATAATTTACCTTGATAAAAAAATATATTATCATTAATATAAACATTTATAACTGAACTTATCCTTGTTTTATCCATATGTAAGGATTTTAGAGATATTAACATCAATATTGTATCTTTTTAATTGTATTTTTCTCTAAAATTAAAATAAAGGTCATATTGAAATAAAAATTTTACAATGTGGAAATATATTTATAAATTGGATAAAATAGATGAAATACACTAATAGTATTGGATTTGTTAAAGTTTTAGATAAATTCTGAATCCTTATCCAAATGTTTTATGTTTATTTTACCCATTTTACCCCTACTCAGTTGATAAAAATTTACCAAGGTTACAACTTAAAATGAAACAAAATAAAAGTAATATATTCACCAAACTTGGATATCCTGGTTCCAAATATGGAAGGCATTTTCCATTATTAAATTTAAATATTTTTCATAAATTTATCTTAAAAATAATCATTCCAGACATAATGATTTAAAAAATATGCATTTGAAGCAAATAAAATAGTTTTATTTTATCCCATGCATAGAAAAAAAAATTCAAAATGTTAACATGTTTTTTAATATATAAAATATAAATTTAATAATAATTATTCTTCAATATGGAATAATCTAATTTATGGATATAAAAACGTTGTTCCATAAAAATTAAACATTTCCTTATTTGTTCTACCATGTGTAACTTAATTGAAAACATTGGATACTTATTTTTTTTCTGAATTCATTTGAAATATTCATCGATAATTTAATGGGTATTTATATAAAATATTTAAATGAAAATGTATACGTAGGATATACATGAGGATTTTTAAGGATAATTAATTAGAAAAAATATATTCTTAAAGAGATGTTGTTATGAGAAATATCAGATGGTATTAATGGATTACTTTGCTATAATATACAATGTTTGGAGAAGATGATATTTTTTGTATCTAGTTTCAACCAGAAATGAAAACATAATCATATGGTGTACACTAATTAGAAAAAATAATCAAAGATACCATTCCATTATATAGAAACATCCACCATGAAGAAAAACATAATATTTGTTTAATTGATATTTTAAAAGAAGTTTAAATTATGAAAATAATTGTCATATAAAGGTTCACTAACCCAAAATATTAAGTGAAATAAATGGATTTCATGGTTTCCATTTTTTGATGTTGAATGTAAAAATTCTATAGAATATTAAAATAAATTATTTCTTTAGTTATTTAATATTTTGAATATATAAGTCTTATGGAATTAATTTAATATCTAAAAAACATGGAATGTTTTTTTAAGAATGTATATTCATAAAAATATTTAGGTGTGATTTATTGAAGAAATAAGAAGATATGAATAAAATGTAGAATCTAATTTTTATGATAAAAATAGAATAATATCATAATTTTTGAATATGTAATTTTTTAGTTTTATTTATTATCATGAAAAATAAAATGAAACAACATGAAATCAAATCCATAAATTATAGGTTCATATTTTGAGTTAAAATTTGAACTCAAGATGTATTTTTTTCATTAAGTCAATTGAGTTGACACATGGGATGATCATACAAATTTAAAAGGATGTAAATTGTTCTAAATACTTGGATCAGATTTAGATGATTTGAAGACTTTGTAGACCATCTTGACAATTTTCTATAAAATGGTGATATGAAATAATATTGAAAAATATGATATATAAGAAAATGGTTAGAGGATATAAACCATATATTTCCATTAATCACACACGGTTTGAATAGATAATGATCAATGTAAAATAAATATTTTTAATGAAATATTAGACTATTGAAGAAGAAGAAAAATGGTAAGAAGGTTATTCATATTGAGATAATCTTCCCATATAAGTGGTGAGTGAGTTTTAAAATTTTTAGGATGAAATGTGTAGATACTCATGTTATGAGGAAACTCTCATAAGAATTTTAAGTTGAAATTTTAATGGAATATGGGATTTAATTGAACATATATTGTCGATATGAAATTAAGGAATAATTTGTTTCACATAATAAATATTGAGGGCCCCTACATATTCAAAATAGCATTTTATTTTGGGACGTTGATAAAAATTCACAAGAACAGGGATTTCCCTTGGATGAGGAGAGACTGGGTGAAAAACATTCCAAAGGTATTGTAACAAGGGGTATAGTGACTTTGACAAAAGATAAATTCCACTAAAATTGGGTAGAAAATATTATGGAAAAAAATAATTGGTTCATGCTTTTTCTACATATCCCTTTTTATTTGTCAATGTCAAATCCTTTTATCATTTGCGCTTTCATTTAGTTATTTGTATATTTTTACTGAGGAATTTATATATAGCTAAAGATAGAGTTATTTTATTACAATGAGGGGGAATGATCCACCATCATGGAAAATGATATATAAGGGACATTTTTAATTGATAAAAACCCCAATTAATCCTCTCATGGTTTACTTATTTGGTTTAGTACTACGAAGTGGTATTAGTTTTAAAAAATTATTATTTTTTTATTAAATAAATTTTACTTTTTTGATTCATAAATTGAACTAATGATAACTTCACCACATTCTAATGGTGATAACTTTTATGGTTTGAAGAAAATAATTTTTTTCTTTTAATAGGATTTTGGTAATGAGTTCATGGGTCATATAATATGATAAACATATTTTACTTATATAACTGAATAAATTAGTGATGTATGTAAATAGAAGATCATGTTAATATAACTTTTTAATGAAGAATACAATAAAATATTTCATTGTTGAATTTATTTGGAGGTTTGGAAATTTAATTATGTTATATATGAAAATACAATGAAAAAATATCAGGAAGACTTCATTTTTTGAGAAGGAAAAATCAATATTGGAAATATAAAGAATAATCCCATGAATAATGAAGCATCATGCAAGGTATGTTTGAATGATAATTTTGATAATTCCGGTGCTTAAATTATTATAGACGGTAATTTTGAATCTAGAAAAATAGAGTCCCCAAAGAGGATCAGTGTGGATGGATATTTAGTTAATGTGTGGTCATCAAAATATAGTCTCTAATCTAGAGAATGTTTATACAACAATCATGATGGGATCCAATATCATCATGAGAATCTGGATCAACCAAATATAATTATAGGTGTGGATTATTTATTCATGAATGATTTGGTTTTTGAAAATATAATTTTAAATAAAAAAGATATAGTTTGGAGTGATTATATTATGAAAATTGAAATAAATATGGATATTTAAGGTCATATACGCGGAGAAATACCACATGATTCAGGAGAAAAAATTGCCATATATATGCAGTTAAAAGATTTTTTCCCATCAAAAAACACAAAACTAATGGAGGAAAATATCAAGTAATGAATCTGGATCAAAGATATAATTCATAGTTGAATAATATATTGAAAACTATGTAACGATCAAGGAACAAGGAATAATTTTGAAAAAAATAAAACTGGGTAAAGAAGATCCGTACACTATAAGGTGAAAATAATATGATCATGCAAAGTACCAAACATGGAATTTATGAGTAAAAAATATATTATATCCAAATACTTTAAAGGAAACACCCAAATAATTTTCAATTTATAGTGATACTACTATAAAAGAATGGAACACAATTTCAGTATGTGGATGAATGCTAAAAGGGTAAAGATTTTGGGATTTACTATCTAAAAAGGACCTCAACCATGGGATGAAAACATATGGTCAGATTTCAAGAATTCTGTTCTTTATATGAATTTTCTATGGACAATTTAAATTGTAGGAAGATATGTGGTCTAGTAGTAAAGAGAAGATCATCTATTACAATGTCAAGGGGGAGGCATTAATATAAGGAAACAAAATATCATACATTGAAAATTAGATTAACTATGTTATAATAATTTAGAGATAAAGTACAATGAAGGTTGAATTTATCACCAATATTGTTTTATTCATAACAACCTTTGTAATGAATTGACTTGTTCTGAGCTAACACTGAACTAGTCTCAAACCGAAACTAGGTCTGTTGGGTATTTCAGTCCCCATATTCTGTAAAATTGTTCTTGGGTATCAAAAAAATAATTTATAATAATTTCACTATCTTATTAACAATAGAAAAATAGTTGAAAATAGTTTGTAATCCATCATGGGTATCTATAACTTGGAACCCCATGTAGTTACAATAACAAATTTGAAATTTTAAAACAATCCAATCTAGGAATAAGAGAAATAAACATTCCAACCAGGCATAATCATTAATTTTTTTCATTCTCATTCAAAAATAAAAATTTTAAATAACCAATAATTATATATAAAATAATATAGAAGAAATGCCCCACACAATTTATAATCAAAACTCCAAATTATGGTATAACTATCTTAATTGCTCGACAAACCAAAATTAAAAAATAGAAAAAATACCAAATACTTCTAAAATAGATACATTTAACCCATGAACACCATCAAAATAGAAATATTCAATTAATGGACCAATATTAAAATCACGCTTAGAAATCAAAAACAATGAAACAAGTAGAAAATATGATAATTATTTTCGCAAATTTTAGTGTATATCTATATTGATATCCATTCTTGAGCTATAGGATTTCAGCATAGAGTTTATGAAATTTGTTAAACTAAAAATTTAATATATTCTAGTTTGGAAAAAAATTAAAGTGGTTATTTCCACATGGAATTATTTGAAGAAAAAAAACATTCCTTATATTTTTACCAAATAAACATAAAAAAATGTTTAACTATGAATTTCAAAAAAAAAATTTTAGAAAATGAAAATTGAACCTTCATAATTACAGAAAATAATCTAAACTCATAAATAGTTTTCTAAATCCATTTCTTACAATTATTATAAATCAAATATCTCTATTTTAATTGAAAAATCACTTTACTAATTATTTTATAAACTATTTTGATAGTAAAAAAATCATTATAGAAATATAATATAACTTCTTATGAATTTCTTTTAAGTGGACTATAATTAAAAATGATAAAAAACTTTTCCCCATAATGAAATATAGAGATAGGGGATACAAACTTGTTTCAAAACATGATCGCATAAATATTACTCAATATATTCTTGTTATATATTATGACACACTAGTATCAAACAATAATGATATTGTATGTGGATCTTAAAAAAGTTAACATATGTGAAGCTAAAAAATTCTTGGAGATATCATGGTCTTAATGTATAGTATATTCATCATATTATATCACTCAGTCTCTCCAAAACAAAATCCCTAGAAAGTGATAATATACACTAGGGCTACACTTTTCGAAAACTTCTACTTGGATTCTTAGGTTTTACATGATACAACTCAAGTGGATATAAGAAAAAAATAAATGTGGCATTCACATGAAACAATGGTGAACCTTTTTAATTAAACCTCATCCCACATCTAATAACCTCTCAATAATCACCCCTTATAAAATTACACAATCATAACATAATAAAATTTATTTCACAATCCATAAGTGAAAAATATTACACATGGAATCATAATAAGGGGATCAAAAGTAGGGTTCTTAATCACCAAGAAACATAATTTTATAATTCCAAAAAAGGGTCTTTGAAAAAATATTAGGATGCTATTCCATTTCCGTATCCATTAAAATCTCATTCATAAAAAATAAAGTTTGATAATCCACATAAAAATCATTAATCTAATGTAAAATTAATTTTGATTTATCATGATGGATAACAATTCAAAAACTACATAACATGGGGGAAACTCCACCCAATTCAGAAACAACACTTTATAATCACTATACATCCAAATTTTGTAAAAATATCAATTGAATGTATAATACATTACATTTTAAATACCAAAATTTGGTAAAACACTATTATTAAATACTTAAATCATTTTTAGATATAATCATAATAATTTTCACAAATACTTATCTTGGATAATAATAAATTTTGAAATTTAAACTAGAAATATATGAAAATACATTTTATTTCAAAAATAGATGTCCTTGATATCAATTTAAAACCCTTGATGGCTAGTATATATAGGTTTATTCGGAAATAAACAACTTTGAACCTCTCAATCATTTCATGACATGTGAAACAAAGGAATTTTACATAAATCACTACAATATTTCTTCAAAAAAAAGTTTCAATAGGCCACCTTCGATAGAGAAATAATAATTATCCATTATGATGGACTCTCCACCCCCTAGACATTAGAATAAAAAATTGAAACATATTAGAATCCCTAAATATTGAAAAAATAATCATTTGGGTTTGTGGTGGGAATTAAAACTAAGGGGGAAGGTATAAATATGGTGAAGGAATAGATAACTGAGTGACCCATTATCAAATCTTCTTGGAAATTGATGAAGAAAGGTATCAGAACAAGTGTTGAGGTGGGGTTATGGTCCTTTAAACATGCAACATAGTAGTTCTAATGAGAAGAAAAATTGGCAAGACATACTCATTAATTTCAAAAATATAATAGAATTAGATAATAATATAAATAGAAAATAACCATAATAACATTATGTTGGGTCCTCCACTTTCATAGCATGACCATTCTTCTAGGAACATTATAGGATCACTTAAATGGGTTGCATTTTGGAGATACCATTCCTTTATGTTGTGATTACCCCAATGTGGGCGGCCCCTTACGATGGAAAAATCCAATGCAACACCACCGAAGGAGATGACCCCACTACTTGGACTATGTTGCACTATGTCACTCCCCCTTCATAGAGTGGACCTCATTATCTATACTAAAACCCCACTACCTAGGATGCATCATAGAATGAATCTTTTTTTATAAAGTGATCTAATTTTAATAGAAAATTAATATATAAAAAGGGATAATAGGATCATGAATTAGGATGTTCATGATGAGACATTCATCTCCCAATATAGTGGAATATTTATATTCTTTGAAACCCCAAAATATTAAACCAAAACATTCAAAATTCCATTACTAACAAAAATCATATAATTTAATATTCAATAATTGAATTGGGAATCCCAATTATCTTCACCATACTACATTATAACACAAAAATACATTGATGCAATTTTAAAATAATGAAATCTCAAAAACCTATACACCCAAACATAAGAGGAGAGAGAGGTGGTGGAAAAAAGTGAAGGATAATAAAAAATATACATAATTAACATAACTCAATTCCTTAATATAAATAGAAAATTTCTCAAACATCATTAAGAGGACTCTATCATGACCTAGAGTGAAAACTATCCAACACTAGGATCATAAAAAACGTAGACCTACCATTGTTAGAAAAACTGTTTAGATTTATTATAAAGTTGTGAAATAATTTTAAAACATATCCTTGTTAAAATATATAATAAAAAATACTACATCTCCACAAAATAACCAAATAAACCATGCTTCACTACAACCAAAACATCAACTAAAAATTTAAAAAGCAGATAAATCCTAAAGAATACCCAAAATTATAAAAATTATTGTCAAAAAATATATGAAATCCCATAGAAGTTAAGGAAACACAACAATATGAAATATACCACAACATTTAATAAGTTTGTTCCAACATCGAGTCAAAATATGAAATAAAAGTTAAATTAAGACCTCTCTTTTATAACACTAACATGGGGTGTACCCAAAAAAATTCCAACCAATCACTATTATGTTAAAAATACTAAATTATTGTAATAAACATCCAAAATAGACACACCCATACCCAATAAATTCCCAAGGTCCACTCTACTAAAACCCAACATCACTATAAAACTAGTATCACGCAAAAACCATATTGTGCATAAAAATAAATGAGGGATGGACCTAACCCATAATAATGAATTTCCTATAAAAATATAAATTAATTATGTATTCAAAATAATATTCCTTACAAGAATATGTTCAAATATTTTAATTAGTTATAAACTCAACAGGCATGAATCCAAAAACAAGACATTATCTATATAAGGATTAGTCAAAAAATTTCATATTATATTGTGAAACAATTAGTATTTCATAATGATAAACCATATACGCTAATATGAGGTAAAAATTAATATTTCAATAAAAGAGAAAAGCTCCGAAAATTTCATTGGTGAAAATCTTTGAAGAGAAAATTTGACTCTACCACTCTGTTCAATGTATGGATAGAGTAAATAAATAGAAGGATCATTATTATAATAAAAATTCATAATTCCCATCATGGAATATATATGATGAATACTCTCAATAACATGAATAATGAAACCAAGTAATTAATGATTTAAAAGTAAAATTGAATAGTCTAAATAAAAACATGGAAAAAATATAAAATAAAAAACCAAAAAATTAAAACACATTAAAAAAATTCTTTTCAGAAACCACAAACCTATTAAAAAGGGAATAGATGAAATCTAAAAATAGAACATTTACAATAGACAATCTTTTATTGATAATTTAATCTACTTTATATAACAGACATAAATCTAAGGAATTTTTATTTTATATGTTCCAATAAATTAAGATCATAATTCCCCTAATAGGAATTTCAAAACATTCATCCTTAATTGATAACCACCCAAATTAAATTAAAACATAGTTTCCAATAAATTTCAAAAAGATTGATTCTTTAAAACATATAAATAAAACTTCTAGATTTTAATTTTAAATATGACCAATATTGGATATATACTCAAATATATTCTATATATTTTACAAATAAAACACTTATAGGTTTTAAAAACTAAAATGCCTTGAAAAAAATCTCTTCAAATATTATACCTAAGAACTCTTTAAAAAAAATTTATGAAATGAAAATTTTCATCCAAAACAAATTTTATAACTATATAAGAAAATTCATTGACAAAATTTCAACCAAAATCCAACCCAAAATCATCAAAATATCTTGAAAATTCACTTTAATTCACCTCAAATGAATGATAAACATCATTAGGATAAACTTGATATTTAAATGATGAAAAATAAAATCAATCTAGTATGTATAAATATTCATGGATTGAAGGTATGGATTGAAGACAAATATTCCAATCATGAAAAAATATTTTAATCATTTCTAAAACCATACACATGGCCTATAAGAATTTTTTATAACATCTGATCCAATTTTTTACCTTTTATTCTACTTATAGTTTCATTTATAAACTCAATAAAAACAATAAAAGTAACTAATATCACTATAATAAAATGAGCATTTCACGAAGGTTTTTCTGGAAATGGAAGTGGTTTATATTTCCACAATATGATTCTGCAGAGGTTTTAAAAAAACACCGCTAATGTGGGTTTCTACATACAATACGTGATAGTTTCCTCGATTTAGTGGTAGTTTATGGCAATCGTCATAATTGGTGAATTTTACCACAGTCGCTAAAAAAACCAGTTTCTCCAGAAAAAACCACTGCTAAAATCTTAAAAACCACCGCGAAATAATAAAAGAATATGAAAAATATGTAGAGGCTGTTAAAATCTCCTTTAAATTATTTCTTATAGTAGTGGTTTTAAATTCTGCAGATAGAAAAATACTGTAATTATAGCAGCGGTTTTAACTGCTGCTAAATATATATTTTTTTCTTTGGTTAAAACTACCACTAAAGATATATTTTCAAAAAAAATAATTTTATAGTGTAGGCCCATTACCAATTCCCTGAAAAACCATTCCAATTGATATAACGTTTAACCCATCATAACCCCAACCCATCTCAACCACCCTGCATCCCATCCACCCCACATCACCACCACCACACATCATAACCACTACACCTCACAACCACCATGCATAATTTTGGTTCAATAAGGGGTTTTATCATAATTAATAAATTATTATGAAGGTTATTCACACAAAAATAATATTTTTCATGGGAATCCAATTTAGTAGTTTGATATATATTATTATTCATTTTCATATGTGGTCAGGTTATATAAACATACATAGAAAGTTTTAAAAAAACAAAACACCACAGTATATCAAAATAAGTTATAATTGGAAAACCAAGTAATTGTGGACATATAAGAATAAATAACAAGAATAAGTAAAAACCATGTGATTCTTACCTTCCCCTTAAAATTCAATTATCCTTCTTCATTATCTTTATTAAGACGGTATGTAACATTTAACCAAAGAAGTACCAAAACATAATATTTATAAATTTACATATAATTAAGGGGAGATGAATGATCACCAACCATTACCAAATATTCAAGGATAAATGAAAAAGAACCAAAGGTAAACCACCACTGATCTCAAGTGAATCACTATTAAATCCAATGAATAATAAAACTCCATCAATAACCACCCAAAAAAAGAAGATAATTGCCACCATAATGAACTCTTGAATATAATATAAAGATAATAAAGGTGTAATGGGGAATTAGAGGGATTCCATAAATCAAATAACATCAATATAAATGATCCAATATGAGCCAAGTGGTTTGGAACACCAAGGGAGGTGACTGGGGAATGGGAGGATGAGTAAGGGTCAATCGAGAATTAAGGGAATGTCTAAAATTCAATATAAGGAGGTAATAAAACTAATATTTTTAAGGGAATCACACTTGACTCTACCAAAACATGGTTAATATCCAAAACTCATGTGGTGGGTTTGGTAGAAGTGTGATATATAACCCTCATTATCATTTTATCTTTTCCTCATTTTAAAATGAAATTTAGCCTCCCAAAAATTGTAGAATATGGAGTGTTCTAAGCCATAGTGGTTGTTATATATTCTTCCATGTATACAATCCATGACCTAGTTCCCATTGCCTAACCATTTTACCCTCACCATGCCCAAGGCTACAATGTGGTGATCTTGGGATTCCTATTTTGGATAGTTGCTCCTCTAATATTCCATGTGCACCCAAGGGTATTTCAAGATTCTCATGGTGAAAAGGAAAACCACTAGGACAACAGGCATAACTCCATGTAATCCACAAGTAATGGCTATATATCCCAATTTACACAAGGGAACTTCCAACATAAAACTACCTCCTTCATATCCATAAAAGTCATTGCAGAAGCCATGGAGGCCTTAAAAAGGATAAAAACCCACCTCAACCCTCAAAATCACAGTAAAACACTCCCTAAACATTCCAAAGACATGATAATGCAAAAAAAGGATGTTCATAAAGGGTATGTACCATTACACTCATTCTACTTATTTTGGTATCCCTATTATTTCTCAATTCTAAGTCAATGTGATAATATTTTTTCCAAAATTATAAGAATAATGTATCTATTGATTTCTATTTTCTTGGGATACATAGTGATTCCAAGATCTTCTATATCAAACCCAACCAAAAAAAATATCAAATCCCCCACTTTATCATTGTTACATTATTTCTTCATTCACACTGGTTTTATATCAATAAGGTTGACATCAAGACATGTTCATTTCATTTTAAACATCAGTTTAGTCTACATTAAACCTCATATAATAAGATATTTTTTATATGATCTTAAAATAAAGATTATTTTAGTCATTTTCACAAGATGTTAATATTTGTGATGCATGGTCCATCATGAAATTCTTGAAACTACTTAGAGAAGTCTACCTAGTAAGACCTATATTCCTCTATATATTTTCCAAATCTACATAAGGATCCTTAGAATGTGGTTCATTATCAATAATCCTATCTTATGAAAAAAATTAAATTTAACCTAGGAAAGAGCCTAATATGCATAATGATATTATATAAAAACTATATGTGGATTAATTAATGATTTTCTAATATATGTAATGATGTTGTGATCTCCTATAATAGGCCTTGGTAAAAATTATAATCCCACTGGTTATACCCTAAAGGTGAGACCCTTCCTCATTCACATCAATTTGTTTATTTCATTCTCACATATAGGTTCCCATACATCTTATCCTTCTTATCATATACTCGATACAAATTTTTATAGAGGACCCTTTCAAAAAACAATTATTGGATTGATTTCTATTATTATAGGATATGTTTATGATCATTCATCATTGGGTAACAATCCTAATAAATTAAGGACAAATGAATCATAAAAATGATTCCTGACAAAAAATAATGGACATATATGGTGCATACCACACTCGAGAAATATAAGTATAAAAGGAAACATCAGAAATCAATAAAATACATAAAAGGAAACATGAGAAATCAAGAAAATTTTTGGTTTTGAATTTTTGTGTGTGGAAACAATTTGATACACATGATACATATACAAACCAAAATTTACCCTATTTTTCCAACATATCAACAAAACAACTAATCACAGTCTGATGATAAAAAAATCATGTCACCCTCTTTACCTTCATCTCTACTTCCTGGTACCACCTTAAAGAATAGTATGTTGAAAAATAAATATTGTTGTATATTTATATTTAAACATATAAACAATAAAATTAATCAAAAATAAATGATTTTGAAATTTTTTGATTTACCTACTCACTACCAATCGTCGCAATACCACCGGGGGAAGATCTGGTATTTATCTGATATAAACAAATAAATTCTTTCAGCAAGGTGGATATCTGAGCCCCACGGTCATGAACTGTGTTTCATTGTGAAACAATATCTCTCTGAGTATATCGGGGTATGGAGTAAATAAAACCAGTAGTAGATGTAACTGTAAACCCTGGTGGCCTCCTAAAGTCCACAGATGGTACGGTTCCCAAATCCATCCCGCACACTCTTCTAGGATGATCCTTCCCAATGACTATAGCAACCTGGTAATCCTAGGAGACTGAGTAGGGTTGCACAGGATTGGCATCCCCCAGTTCATTAAATTTTACCAATAAATCAAATATCAGTCATATTAGAATAAAAATATATTAACATTGTAATAACTGATAATAAGTTATTAGAATGAAAAATTAGTTCATACCCTATCTTCATTTGCAATCTCATTAACAAAACATCCATCAGATTTTTGGTGGACATTCACCCACCCATCTATTTGGGATTCTTCATGACCTAAAATCTATTACTGCGTTAAACAAACCTAAATCAACAAATTAATATATTAAAAAAACAAAATTTTCTTATAAAAAATTAATCTAATGAAAATATTACCAGATCATATCAGCATCTAGAAGAACTCTTTGACCCAATAGTGTGTGGGATGACCTGCATAGCCCAACATGATGCATTATATCTTGAAAATCCATGAAATAAATTAAATAAATATTAATAGTAATGTATTCAATGTCATCGCCTCTTCATATACATGTATAACTGTAAAATGAGATTATTATAGTAAAATATATTTAAATACCATATGTTTCTCATCATGATGTTTGTCAACAAAAAAAATTCATTTCTCATTGGGTACCCCATAAGGTATCTTGTCATACATCTATTGGTTGGTCAAAGAGGTATTGTAGACTTCAACCCACAATATCTATTTAAATTATTTCTATTTTTTCCAAGATTTTTCAATTTTCACTTTCGTTCTATCAAATCAGCAACTGTAAAATGGGAAAAATATTTATACAAAAATTAATTTTGAAAATATAAATATCCTAACATTCAATTACAACTTAATATATTAAAATTACCTTTAGTTGGGAATCAAAAACATTATTTTTCCAACTTTCAGGCATATGCCTCCAACCATCATATGAAGTAGGAAGGGAAACGGGCTCCATGGCTAGTTGGCCTAAAATCTAACCAAGTAATCATACAGCGTCATCCGTAGGTACCCCATATGAATTAAATGGGACAAATATCCTCTTTCCAATCAGATTCCATACATCTGAACATTTTATATTTTTCTCCGTAGTTGCATTTATTGCATCTTTAATGAACAAACAGTTAGTATAAAAAAGTGAAATAAATTTATTCATATTAAAATTTGAACCTATAACAATTAACCTCTAGTATCCCTGCAAAAACAATAGATGTGGCGCACTGCTCCCCCACTGCTGAGGCTCTTGAAGTGGGAGGAAATGATAGAGATGTTGAAGGGACGCTCACATATGGTTTGAGAGATGGTGCATGGGGCCAGGCAGATGGTGGATTAAATGTCGTAGGGAGGGAGACAAATGGATCATCATCTATTACAGTGGTTGATGAAATATTATATCACTTCTTCCATGGAATTCATATCATTTCACCAAATAAAATTATGTTTAGAACATATATTTCAAAAAAATTATGAAGAAAAAAAAATTAAAAATTATAATAGATGCACAGTACTAACAAACAAAATATACATAACAATGATAATGTGAAATTGGAAAAATGAAATAAGTGGTTTCTAAATGAATACATAACTATACATACAATCATTTTCTCCTTCAATCATGTCAGTTTCATGCTCCATTAAATTACCCACTTCATTCATCCTAGATAGGCTAATATTTTCAATATCCTGGAGGATAAATAATTCTGATTCTTTTTGTTGATGATATTCAATGTCATAGTTCAAATCATTCACTTCATCACCCATATCATTCAAATATCATCCTTTTAACTGAGAAACAAAACTCCACGCTTCATCCACAACATCATGTACATAATATACCATTTTTTCTTGTAATGATAAGATATATGGATCTTGAAATTGATGATCACCAACATCAATCTTCCAAGAGAAGTTCATAGAAGTAAATTCCAAGGAATCTCTTTTAACACCACTGATAATATCGACCCAATTGCATTGTAATAAAACAACCAAAAAATAACTGTGGTAGTTTAATTCAATTATATTGTTCATCTTTTCATATTATCCCACTTCAGCAAATGTAAATATACCACTATTCTATGTTTTCAAACCCTCTTCTCGACTGACTATATGAAATCTAAATCCATTCACATTGTAAGCATTGAACATTCTAACTATTTTTAGAGGACCTCGAGCAGGAAACATCAAATCGCCTAACAACTCTACTCGAGTATCAGTTTTAATGATCTAAAAAAATACATATACTTTATTATAATTACGAAATATATGTGTCAACCTAATATTCATATTTATTGAAATATTTATGGACTTACAAGTCATGAAAATCATTCTACAATATCTTTTTTGATAGGTTTTGTAATATAATTTTATTTTCGTGGTCGGACTCTCATTCATTTCTTTGTTTGTATCCTTAACTCATCAATAAATGGATCTAAAATTTTTCTATTTAGCAACACATATCTATGTTCCTATAATAATTCCATTTCTGTTAGTGTAACTTTTGAGGTCATCCAAACTGATTGGCCAATAACCAGAAATACTTTTGATTTCTCATGTATTTGAGATTGAGTCAATGTGTCGTCAACACATCTACCTCAATTAAATATTTTCTCTATATCATCCATGTATCTAGAACAAAATCTATGAAACTCTTCTTCTAAATAGCCTTTAACAATAGAGCCTTCTGGTTGAGCTTTATTTCTAACATATGATTTCAAAATTCCCAAGATATCTGTGAAATAAAATAATAAAAAATAATTATGCATTTAATTAAGTGCAAAAAATCATTTACATAATTGAAAAATATATAAATAAAATACCTATCAATTGGATATATCCAATGATATGGAATGTGGCCTTTGAATTTAGCTTCGTCAACCAAATACATAGTTAAATGCATCATAACTGTAAAAAACGTTGAAGGAAAGATCATATCTATTGCATAAAGTGTCAATAAAAATCCTTCCTGAAGGTTGTCAAGATCAAATGGATTTCAAGATTTCTCACATTATTTCCTGAAAAATGTTCATAATTGGAGTACAACAACAGTAAATATTTACGGTAATATTGTACGCAATGCCAATGGTAGTAACTTTTGTAACAAAATATGTGAATCATGACCTTTCAATCCATGTAAATTATGATAATGTTAGTCAAATCACCTTGATATGTTACCTGAATACCCATCAGATACATTCACAACATTTAAAATTTGAAAGGAAGTATATTAGTAAATATTTTTCCTTGAAAATATTGATGGAGCCAACTTTTCATTCTCATCTGGCTAGAGATCATGTTTTATGTTCATTACTTGTAAGTCTTTCCGAGCATTGAAATGATCCTTCGACTATCCATTCTCATTAAGAAATGTGAAGATCAAATTGTCACATAAATTCTTCTCAATATGAATCACTTCAAGATTATGCCACAAAATATTATATTCCCAATATGAATGTTTGAAGAATATAATTTTTTTCTTCCATTGTTGTGTTCCGATTTCACTTGGCGATGCTCTTCAAACCTGTTTCCCACTGTCATTAAAATGAAAAACCTTCCCAAATTACATTTTAACTTTTCTAAGTTGTGTCAATATTCTATAACCATTATCAACTTTGTAGGTGGTATGTGATCAATGAAACCATTAAATATTGATATATTCAGCCAAAATCTATGAGATGCATCGAGAAATATATGATGGCATGAGAAGCCTCATTCTCTACTATGAGGTATCTTCTTGCTCTCAAAATCAAAGTTACAAATAAGACAATCCAAACCCATGTACGTGTTCCAACCAGATAAATTCCTAAGCCTAGGTAAGTCTCTAAAAGTCCTTATTAATGTAGCATGCATTTTGAACATTTTTTTAGAAGAAGCATCAAATGTATCCACAATATTTCTTCATAACTCTTTTAACTCTTCAACTAAAGGATGAACGTATGCATCAATATAATTTTCAGAAATTTTTATTATTGTAATAATCATTAAAATGATAAAAGACATTTGTTTCATAACATCCACGAAGGCAGATTGTAAGGGATAAAAACTACTGTCCAAATGCTATAACTGGTACTCAAATCCCCAAATGGGTTGAATCAATCGGCAGCCAATCCCAATCTAACATTACTAGGTTTAGTTGAGAAATATGGTTGTAATAAATCAATTTTTGTCCACAATTTTTAATCTCATGGATGTCTCATTAACGCATCATTGTTATTATCTATAGAATGCCACTTTATGTGTTCGACAGTTTTTTATGACATGAATAATATTTGCAATCCAGGATTTAAAAATATGTAACGAAAAACATTTGCATGCGTGTTCCATTTCTTCTTCTTCATGTTATTATGTTGATTCAGACTTCCAACATCACCCATTGACTGCCATATAGAAGAAGAACATTTTTTTTCAATCCTTTCAACTTGATTCCTCTAGCCAATAAAGCATACAATCATGAGGACACACATGTATTTTTTTATAATTTAAACCAATCCTATTAACAATTTTTTCATACCATAAAAATATTTGAGGATGTTTTTCTATAGGAAATGCATCATGATATAATTCCAATATAATAAACATTTCATTATTTGTAATTCCACATAGACATTTGATATGGTAAAACTTCGGAAAAAAAATGTTTTGAATCTTTCTAAAATACACTATACAACTCATAATTTCCATCGTCAACTAAATCATGAAATGTATTTCCCTTATTGCAGTTTTATATTACACTAGCCTCCATATAATCAAGTGGAGGATCCAATGATATGTTAAAATATTCGTCTGGTTGTCCTAAAGTCTCAAAATCACCACCTGTCACATTGCTATTTATAGGACCCTCATCTGGTTGTTATGATATGTTTTGATGTTGATGGTGGTGTCTTGCAGTGAAAAATGCATCATTTATATGGTTTTTCATTTTATTTCCCACTATCTTCAATGTTGGGAGCTCATTTTGTGGATTGACATGAGTGCTCAACCTTTTAGTGATGTTTGATTCTCCATGCCAAATCCAACAGAAATATTGCCAATGAATTTATTTAATATTAAATTTTCATAAACTTCATCTCTTTTTAAAAATATTCAAAATTTACATTTAAGACATAGACATCTTTTTCTCCCTTCAACAGATAGATTGGAAAATGAAAAATCTAAAAACTCTTCCAAACCCTTAACATAATAAGTTGTGTTCTTCTGTAATGTGATCCATCTTTTATCCATGTATATAATGATGTGCCTATACAATATTTAAACCATTTAAAACACATAACTATTAATTAATAATGAAATATATTCATATATATTAGTTGAAAAAAATAAATAAATATGAAAAATATTTGGAAAAAGTCTAGTATTAGATAAAAAATCCACAAAGAAACTTTTTCCCAATAGCCTATGGTAACTTAAGGATCTTTAAGATGATATATAGCCATGAAATTTCTCATAATATACCTATTAATTCTTAATAATACTATCTCATGTCTACCCTAACATCCAAAACTATATACAAATTTTAAATAAGAGGCATGGATGCCTTCGATACCAATTTTTTCACAAACCAACCTAGATAACCCAACTAAGAGGCATATTATAGATTTTCTACGTAGATAAAATATTTCAAGGATGGATAGATCCATAAAAAGAAATAAGAATGAGGTGGAAAAAATATAGGCATATTATATTTTTTAAGATATGCATATTTGATAAAGGAAACATATGGATGAATCATGGAGGAATGAAAATAGATGTTGGGATGACGGGAACGTGTCAGTGGTGGAGCTAGAGGAATGGATACATGGAGAAAGATATCGATCATTTTTTCATATGTTAGAAAAATCACCCAATTAAGACTATAAATCAGTAAACTCACCTTATATTATTTATGTAAGAATTAATATAGAACCAAATATACTTATCCATCCCTAGTAAGGGTAATTTATATTAGCATGGTGTTCTAAGGAAACTTTTAGGTTAACATAACCATTTTATTAACTAGAGTAATATCCATCAAAATAAATGGTTCAATATATACTTTCGAATTGTGTATTTATATGTATAAGATACCCATTTTTGGTAGTATACTCACTAGGCCAATTTTTGGTAATTTAATGCATTTTTTGTAAGATGATTACCTGAATACCACCAAATGATATGATGATTATATTGACTATGATATTTCAGTGGAAAAATCTATCCATTCAATAAAAAAACCCACGGTAAATTACTTTATGTTAATGAGGATCAAACAAAAACATATAAAATATCAATTCATAAAAAATAATCAAAAGAAAATCCAATTCTTGAAAACCCTAAGTCACTCATGACTTGACAAGAGAATGTTATCTCAAGGCCCTCCCTGCACCATCCTCTTGATTTATGATAGATATATTTTCCCTTTTACCAATCTAACACAAAAACATTTGAGAATTATATAACCTAGGATCTTATAGTATCTATGGATCTAACACCATTTGTAAAAAACCATCCTAAAATACTACCAAAATTGACACATACCCAATCCACCACTATCCTGAAGGGCGTTCACGATCTATGTAGGATAGGAAAAATTTCATGGGCATAATGAAACAATACATTGGTAATTCTTTATATATTTAATAATAAATGAACATAAATAATAAAAGAAATAAAAAATAAACCTCTAAATCATCAAACAAATAATATATATATGGTGAACATTATTTAAAACTAGAGAGGGATAAAAGAGGAAATTAATAGAATAAAAAAAAAATTGTATAACCAAAACTGAATCACATTGTGATACCTTCTATATGGACCCATGATTTATTACCACATCACACTCATCATCCATGACCCAAGATTGATACCCATCCAAGAACATGAATTGAATCCTAAAATATTTATATAAGCATCACGGCCCACTAAATCTATGAAATAAAATTCATTAAGAGGTTCTTGTTTTCATGTAAAAAATATGAATGAAATAGGGTTTTAAATTATTGATCATTGAGTAAAATGAAATCTTGTATTTGATCCATTTAAAGAAATGGGTCCTTCAAATAAAAGCTTTTTTGATAACCTGATATAGTAAAAAACATTTATTTTTCACTAAAAGAAAACAAATCCATTTCACTAAAACATTTTTAAAACTATATTATTAAAACATATTTTAAATCCAATTGAAATAAATAATCCAAAAACCAAGGTTAATGAAAAATATACTTTGGTCATCACATTTATATAGAAATAAATTAACATAAAATTTTAAAGGGAGTCACAATAAATACAATTACATAGTAAAACAATTATTACATGATGAGAATCCATAATAGTGACTGTTAATAAATGATTATTAATCATGGTATCAGCTCTAGTATTTTGAAAATAAATTTGAAATTAAAGAATGTCCTGAGGTTGGTCATTAAAAAATTCAAATAATAAAGTTATTAATAAGGGTTGAAGTTTATGAGTCAAACATTCTTGATGAAAAACAAGTATTCAATATAAATCCAGTGGATGGGAAACATCGAGATTTTTTATTCATATCATATGTAAACTATTATCTTAAAAAAAAGGTTAAATCATAGGATAAATTCATGAATGAATAATGTTGATCAAATTGAAAATTACGAGTCATGAGTGCTGATTTAGAGGTCTGACAATCATAAAGGCATTGAAATAAAATAGGCATTCAAAAAAACATGATGAACATTGAAATGTTATATGGGATAAGGCATGACTAACATTTAAAGGATTTTAACAAGTGGAGGTAATTGATATTGAAGAAAAATTCACACTATTTTCATGAATTTAATAATTTGAATTATTATTATCAATGGAAATACAATGGATATTCATGATCTACCAAAAGGATATAAAGGTAATATTTTTAATGGAAAAAGATAGTAAGAGGTGAATAATAAAAATTTATTGGATTTTAATTTTATGGTGATGGAAAAAAGGTATGGAATATTAAGAAGTATCTATGTGGATTAGAACAAACACCTATAGATTTTTATGATCAATTGAATAAATATTTGAAGAAGTTTGAATTGAAGAGAGGTGGTGTTGAATGTAATCATTATATGAACGAATCCAATGAGTAATAATACATAGTACTCATTTATGAAAATAAAGTCATATTTGGAAGATATAAGAAGGAACTGATTCACTATTTTACTAACTTGATGAGTATATAGTTTCAAATATCTATCATTAGAGAAATCATATATTTTCTTAGGCTGAAAGTGAATAAAAAAATTTAATACATATTTTTCTATCACGTTAAATATACTAATATGTTTCTAAATAAATTTAATATATAATATTTTAACATAGTTTAAACTCCAATCATGGTTGGATGAAAACCTAGAGAATATGAGAATGAAGATTATATCAATCCAACACTATTAAAGAGAATGCTATGAAATTTTATTTACATGACGTAATCTTAGATGAATATAGTTTATGAGACATAATTGTTGGGTTTGTTTCAAATAAATTTGAATTAGAAAATACTACCTAAGATTAAATTATGAAGAGTGGGAGAGGCAGTGAGGCCACGAGGCCACGAGGCAGCGAGGGGATAGGTATTCGGGGGTCGTTGGGGGGTGGGTGGTGTCGCGATTAAAAAAAAGTTTTAGCGTTGGGTTTTTATAAACTGCCGCTATAAAATTAATAAAACATTTTCGGAAATTTAGTAAATTGCATCTATTAAACTGCCACAAATGCTATTGATGTTGTAATGTATAACTCTATGGGAATCAACACCATCAATAATGACCAAAATGAACACTAAAATTCCAAATTAAAACCTAATCATTCTCTGGTTACCTCCAGGTGAGAGTGATAATAAACTATCTAGAATCTCCAAATGAATACATATCATGTTTCAATAATACTATCTCTATACTATTAGAAATCAAAAATAAAAATTAAGGCTCTCAGATAAAATATAAATTTAAAAAACATGGTATATGATTACATAATAAAATAAAATTCTCAATATGACTCAACACATCACTCGACATGGATTTCCTGTAGTCTTGAATGACATTCATTATCACAGAATATTATTAACTAATATCTAGATATCAAAAAACACACATTAGGATGGTTTCAAAATCATAAAAATAACAAACACAAAACAAAAATCATAATGAGAATCCAATATGGTTAGACACACTATGGACATCAATGATGTTAAAATAGATGATATTAAAATAATAGAAAAGGAAAAAATTTATCATAAATGGAATAAATAATCCAATAAGTAAAAAGAAATAAAAATGAGAATTTTCATTCAAAAAATATCCAGTTAAAATAAAATAACATCACATATAACATATAGAAAAGTAAATAGAAAATGTAAATTAAAATTGAAACAAAATTTTATGGTATAATCAATCAACTTGGGAGATACACCATTTTACCATAATAAAAATAATTATAAAAACATTCTATATAACTTAATGTGACTCTAAAAAACCACCATAACAAAACTCATATATTAATCAACAATTATGAATATCAACATGAAGGATCAAAACCTGGGCTTCGAGAAGAAAACAAAATAACTATATACATACAACAATATTTGAAATTTTTCCAGTGTCTAAATATTTTTAGAAGAATTTTATTATTGAGTTTAATATAATTTTATATTGAAAATTTCATAAATTATAGTTTAAAAAATTCCAATGTATATTTTTCCATTAGATATTTTTTGATGAAAAAATACCAATATTTATTATTTTTAAAAATTGATCACCACTTTTTATATAAAAATGTGGATCCAACACTTTAAACGATTCTTTTAAAAAAATGAAAATTTGACCTTTATAATTCTTAAGAAAAACATAAAAAATTCTTTTTAAAAATCATTTATCACCACTTTTCAAAATACAACATCACTTTTTTCCTTTTAACCCACACGTTTCAACCAATTTTGTAAACTAGTTCAAATGTAATCTAAAGTAAAAAATTAAATGTAATATAACCCAATACAAATAATGATGTCAATGGACTATAATAAAATAATTGGTCATGAAATGATTCCATATAATGAAATTAATAGCTGAGGGAGAATTATATTGTGATGAATGATATACACTATATAATATATAATGTAATATATACATCATCGTAATATAAACTTCTTTAACATAGATGATACTGAAATAAGATAATCAAAAAATAGACATATTATATGGAACTAAAAATATATAGAGTTATAACATTCCTAACGGGTCTCAAATTCATCCAAAAAATTTACATAGTCTAACCAGGTCCTAATACCATGCCAACACACACTCTACACCATTTTCATTATCATATATACATTATACTTATCTACTGAGCTCTTCTTTGATAGAACCTAATTTAAGGTGAGGAAACCTGAAATAAAATTGATCATCACATGAATTAAAAAAAACACTTTAAAAGTAACAAATCATACATCCACCACCATGTTATGAAATATACCCTTATATAATTCCCAATGAATCTTATAACACAAATCATACCATATACCCTAAGATAAAAATATTTTACAAGGAATCAAAAAAATAGGATCTCATATAGTGTCTATAATCATTAAGGAACAATATTTTATAATACACCAATGGGGAATTTCAAAACTAGCTTGAGATTCAAATCCACATCACCAACCTTTAAAAACCCATTCTTGATGAAATACTTTTTGAAAATCCGCATTAGAATCATTGGTATAGTTTAAATTTTTTTGAATCCCTTCTGAAGGTTAATAATTTGGAATCCCACTTATCAATTTATAAAACACTCCTCTTTATAAGAGACACAAAAAAACATCAAAACCCCCTTTATGAAATTAATTCCTGTTAAAAAATAATAAATTACATTTTTAAAACCAAACTGGTTGTCAAAATCCACTTAAAAATCCCAACATTCATTTATATAGACTCTCATTTATTTTAAAAAGAATTTGGCATGCATAACATTCAATTTTTAAATTGAATCTTGAAAACCAATAAAACACCTTTCATGAAATGATGAAAAATTCTTGAAATCCATTTACAATCCATGGGTAATACGTATTACTTTATATTATAGAAACCTGATTTTTTCATATTTTTGAATTTCATTCAATGTGAAACAAAATAATTACACAATAACACCTAAAACAATTTATTGAAACAAGTAAAATTCCATATTGATTAAAAAAAAGTGTAAGGTGACAACTTTTCTATGACCTAGACATCAATATACTCGATTTTAACTTTTAAAAACCTAAATCCATCCAACATAACAACTAATTTTTTTGGGGATGAAAACCCAAGGATGATGGTGGGAGTAAGGAGAAGGTAATGATAAATGAGATACCAACATTAAATTACTCTTGAAAATATTATAAATAAAAGATCCTAAAATCAAGGATGGCATGATGTAGAATCTACCATATATGAATGTCATGTATTTATAATTGATATGGAAAGAAGGGAGGCCAAACTGCTTAAATTAAAACAGGGGTGAAAAAAATCATTAAAATTGTGGAAATGGCACATCATAACATAGCATCTCTTATTGTGGCATGGATTTTCAATCAGGTAATATTGTAAACAAACCACCCAAGGCTACATAATGTCATGAATCTACCTTCACACTGCAACATCCCCTGTGTAGGTATCCCTTAAAATCACAACACTCAAAAATAAATCTTCCTCCTTCGATGACCATATTACCAAGGATTTATGATGATGTTATAATCTCTATTCACAATGAAATAGACCTCCTACAAATTTATCCCCAGTTCCTCAAATGCCTTTTTGAATGACTCTCTTGGTCACAACATGATGAAAATTTATCTAAAAATGAAAAATTAAGGAGGTCTAGTTTTAGAATGACCTCCCTTTTTCATTGTGTGACCTTATACAGTCCTAGATAACTTATCAACCCAATTTCCCAAAACACCAAAAAACTTGATGACCATCCACAATTGCATGAATACCCAAAATCATATAATCTTAATAATAATTAGGAAAAAAGGTTTTATAAACATCATGGGTTGAATAAATTCATACATAGAGAATAAATGAACATTCTAATATTTGTATAGAAAATTTGGATGGAAATTTCAGGAATGATTTATCAGTGAATTTTAAGTATGAGGTGAGTTAAATGGATATTGATTATGAAAAAACACAAGGAATATATCTTTGTTATCATTAGTAGTACAAAAATATAAGGGGTGAAATTTAGTGGAAGATAACTCTAATTATATAGAAAACATGAAGAAAGTTACAATGATAATTTATCAAAAGAAGAGAAATTCATAGGTGTGATCTATCTCGCAACAGAAGTGATTCTATTGTTAATAAAGATGATGAATTATAATTAAAATATCTTGAAATATATTTACAGTAGTTGAATTGAATGGATAAAAACTAAGAACTATTTGAATTTGTTTTTGAAGAAAATGGTTGGTTCATCATTATTAATCACATTATTATACTTAGTTTTCCTAACATATATCCCTATATCCATGCTATTAATATTTAATAATATTATTTGAATGTGGTATATAAATAAGGGGGTGATATGATCCATGAGTTCTATGTGTTGAATAAAAATACATGCACCCAGTTGTATCAGAATAAGTAAAAAATGTATGAAGTTCTAATATTAATTGACATGTGGTTTCGGGAATCAACTATAGATGTAATGAAATATATATATTATTTTTTAATATTTTAAGAAAATATTTTTTATTAATTTCTTTATCAATAATTTTCAATTGATACTAGTCAACTAGTGATACCAATTGGAAGAGGAAATCTTATAATTTAAAAATTATAAGATCATTAGTAAAATAGTGTGCAGACGATTATGAAATATTTTTTCATGATATATAAGATGATTTATCATGTGAACTCATCCATTATTAAAATATATGAATGATCATATTGAGTCATGAACAACATTTATGAAATTAGTTATTGAAAATCTATTTATAGATGATTTGAGAGAAGTTTTAATGGGAAGATTCTTGATATTATTAATCTAAAATCTTCCAGTTTTGAATAAATTATAGGTCCTTATGATTATTAATTATATATTATCTAAGAATAATTTTCGTGTAGTAATTCTATATTTTATAAATGGTTCATTTACTAATGTCATATTTAAGTGTGATTAATATCAAAAGGAGAAATTTTATAATAATTTAATTGTTCAAGTTAATTGATATCTTCTAAATAAAGTGAGTGGGATGGATAAAATTTATATTTCCAACTTTGATTCTTGTTTCTTTCCCTAAGTTCCAATATTGTCTTCCTAAAGAATTTTTTCATGAATCATTACAATGTTCTTAATTACATCAACATTATCATGAATAAAATACAGCTATAGGATAAATATTTAATGGAGACACATGTTCAGGAAAGAGAATAAATCCCTTTACTCTAATTTAAAAGTGAATTTTAGATTGAATGATTCTTGGAATGAAGTTGTAAAATCAAAAATTGATTGTTATAGTTCAAATATGATACCGTAAGTTACTGTTTTAGAATAATATTTTTGGTAAAATATATGATTAAATTAAACTAATAATGGGGAAACATAGGATCTTTATTATAATTGTTTTGTTTGGTATAATAAGTATATCCCTGGGATAAAATGGAAGAAATTATTGAAGAAATTTGGAGGAAGAAGGCCATTGAATTTATTTTATCAATGGTGGAGAATGAAACTAAGTATTAATTCTTATATTTATTTTTTATATTTATAGTTTTATTAGGGATTTATATTTATGGTTGAGTTTACAAAAAAAATTAATGGGGTATAATATTTTTTCTCTTGTGTGGGAGTTTAATTTCCCATACAATAAGGCTATAAACGTGTTCAATTCATAGAGATTCATGATGGATGGATATAACTTATATATGTGAAATTAATAATTGCAATTATGTAATAGAAATAATGTGTGGAATAATATAAGTATTGAGCATTCATTGGAGATAAAAAAGTGGAGAAAATGGACGTATTTTCAAAGGAATCAGTAACTTGATATTTCAATATCAGGGTTAAGGAATAAGGAGAACAAGATGTGGAGATTGATGGTAAACCAGTATTATTTGTATCATTTATGAGATAAATCTATATCATCATGATAGTGTATTGAATTAAATAACAAAAGGGATAAATCAGAGTAGGCATAATGAAATATGATAATGTTAATGCTCACGTTGTGTTTGTTTCCATTCAGATGTTTTTTGACTACATAGATTAATTATATTTTGTTCAAGGTGATATCTAAAGTTTTCATGTTGATGTGGTCATGTATTAATGAGTTTAGAGCTTATAAGAATATATTTTTTATGGAATAGACGAATTCATGAAAATTTTACTCTACATGCGATTAAATAGATACTTAGAAGAATGAAATGGACAATCTGAAGGATTTATATGAATTTAAATGTTTTATATATGAGTAGAAAGTAACTATGTCATATTAAATATTAAATATTATATTGTATAATATTAAAAATGAACTATTTAGTAGAATACTAATTTTTATGTATTAATGTTAAATTTCACTATATATGTAATGTTAACTCAGTAAAAATTAAGAAATATAAGATAAGTTTCATGGTTTATTCTAAAAAGTAGTATTAAATCTATGTTATGCAATTATTAAACTGTCAGCTTTGAAGGCTCACATAAAATTTAATAGAAATGTCCTTGACTCAGATACCAGTAAAATGAAGACTTGGGTGGAATGAATGAATGCACAATTGTGATTAAAAATGGATTGAATCAGAGTTTTTTATAGGTATTTTTGAATATGATAATTAACTTTAAATATAGAAAATTTATTATTATGATATATTTTAATTGGTTATTTTCATTGAATTTTAAATTGTAATTTTTATATAAGATTAAATTGATGACTTATTCAATGAAATTAAATCTAGAATCTTATAGATTATTAATTATATAAAATCATGGATCCTTGAGTAGATGTTGTTATGAGAAATCTGGAAATATATTAATAAATTAAATTATTTTCATATTCTAAGTGTTGAAAGAATGATGTTTTTTGGATTTGGTTTAGAATATATTCTATTCTATAGTTATTATATCCTTGATACCAAGGAATATACTATAAGAGATACAAATCTATGATTCAAAAAAATTTACTATACTAAAAAATATATATTTGGTGTTGAATTCATGTTTTAACGTAGATTTTAATAGATTTAATCATTGAGATATAATGTGTTTTTGAATCAAGATATATAATGAAAAAAATAGATTTATTTATGTCAATTTTTATGATTTATTGTGTGAGTAATATAGAATATCGAATGGGTATATTTATTTATTTATTCGATGATTTAAATATATGATTATTGGGGAATGAATTAAATGTTGAAAAAATATGGAATTATTTTCCTTAGTCACTGGATATTTAAAAAACCATTGTGGGATATTTATGAAAAAAAATAAAAACTATTTAATTAACATTTAATTGTATTTTAAGAGTAAAAAATATAATAAATTTTAATTTAAAAACAGGCAGTTTCTAAAAAAATATTGAGAATATTTTATATAATATGTACCTACATGAAATTATATATTGAGATTTTGGAGATATATATTTTTAATAATTTTAATTAAACCGGAATAATTTTCATCAATATTTTTGAGTAAAAACAGGTAATGACCGTTGTGATTTATGAAAACTGAAAATGATAGTAATACATGTATCAATGTTCGTTTTTCAAAGAACCACAATGAAACATATTATGAAACATTTAGAAAATTTAAACAAGACAGATATTAAAAAATACGGTACATGTTAAATATAATGGATAAGATCCAAAATGCTATAGCATTGATAACACAGAGTTTAAAAACGAAGGATTATAGATAAATATTTATTTCATTATTATATCTTAATGATAAAGTGGAAGATAGATTGAAAAAATATTATTATAGTTTCATATAATCTTTATCAAGAATATGTTATCCACTAAATTGATTATTATAAATATATATAGTAGATCCATCGAATAATATGATACTCTAATTTTTATTTTAAAAGAAATTGTATATACATCATGGATTTTAATGGATCATCAATTTGGGAGGTTTGATATAAGAAAAATCATTTTCAAATACTCAATATAAAGAAACCCTCATGTATATTAACTAATATATCCTTTTGTAATGTCTTAGAGTATTTTGTGTATTATTTTTAAATATTATATAACATTATTTCAAGACTGGGCGCAAAGACATCACATCATTCCGAGGCCTAGTGAGCCCAGAATCGTGGTCTGAACTTTTTTATGTTTAGTGAGTTGGCATCTATGCATGGTTGTGGCAATTTCCAAATGGATACCTGGATTGAAAATATGAGGGAACCGTTGCGTCCGAGATGACGACTTTACCTAAGGACAAGTCTAACCTCGACTGGTGCGGGTCGAAGGAAAAGGTTATTTTTTGGAAGTTTTTAGTAAAGTAAAATAAAATTAATTCGAAATGTTAATTTTATTTCTTTTTGGAAACACCTGATGTAGCACAACAACGGGGAAACTATTTCAATAAATAATGTCATCTCATAATGACTCTTAAACAGTAGTGATGACTCATTAATACCATAGTGTAATGGAATGCAAAACATGTTTCACATTTTATTGGGATAATCGAATGTTGCTCGTTGGAAAGGATTGAGAGGAAACTCTCGATAATCCATGGAGCATTGGAGCAGACACTCGGTGAAGAATGATGATGAATCGTAGTTGAGAATAGTTGTTTCAATGAAGTTAGAGGATCTCGACGATGACGGTAGCATGACCCCTTCATTAGTGATCGATCCCAGTTGAGGTAGGGGTTGTTATTTCGATTATCCTTTCCCTGTTTCTAAATTTAAACGACGAATGTGGAATAACCACGAACAAGTTGATCCGCGGATTCGTACATTCTTGTGGGAGGGTTTTATTGGGATGTTTCTAGGGAATTAAACCATGTTGAATTATTGTTTGATTCTGCACCATTTGATCCTACTAACTGGAGCAGATCAACACCGTGAAGAACGTCGATAGTGGTTCGTTCCTCTATTTGTTTTAGTGGATTTTCTATCTTCCTTTCCTTCTCGAGCGTTCTTCACATTCTTCATGGGGTGAGGAACAACAGATCATTGTGCGTCCGTTTTTCAATGCAGTGATCCAAAAATGGAGATCTGACATTGCAAATACACTACAGAGGTGTGACAGGTATGACGAATGACGAACCAGCTCAAAATGGAAGAGACCGTTCATCTATTGTTCTTCGCGTATGAAGATAAAAATGTTTTTTCGAGGCTAATCAGAGGCCCAAAAACAACGAAAACGACTTCAGGACATCAGGGTGACCTAAAATCTAGAGTTTTGTGGTGATCAGACCTTCAGAACAATGAACGAGACATAACAGGAGGTGCGTCGGCAAGAAGCGTCGTTTCTGGAAAATTGCGGAATACCCGACATGTTCTTCTGAAGAAAATGTTGTGTAGTACAGAAAATAGCAGATAGGGTTTCAGGTGTTAGATATGAATCCCACGGCCTATGACCCTGGTCACATGGCGTGTTGGACCTTCCTTGATGCTTGGCGTGTATTTTGGAAAGTACACGGACACGGGTTGGACCTTCCCCGAAGCATGGCGTGTTTAGTTCCACCATGTACCCCTATACACTGACTAGATTCATCTATTTTCAATATCTAAGGGCCTAATTATAAATATATACCATGAGATTTAGTATACATGGAGATATATTTCCTTAGTTTACATGAGTAGGGATATGTTATGGATGGAGTTTGAGAAACTACAATTGTCACCATACAACTGAGGTGTATTTTGATGATGGTCTTGAGATAACATAGGAACCTAAAATATAAGAATGGGATTTGAGAAAGTGATCCTTATCCATTAGCATGGTAGGAATGAGGTGAGTTTTACATGGGTATTATTATGAATGTTCGGGCAAGTGAAGCTTCCATGGATGACCTTTGATGTTGAAGGGGAATTATGCAGCCACTTTAGAATAACTAAAGTTGGTATTTTTCTTTGAGGATGGAGAGTTTATAAAGTTATAATAAAACTATTGTGGGATTTCATTCCATTTTATAGTTGGGTATAAATCAAATATATGAGGTTTAGGTAAGGGATTCCATGTAGGGTGATCATACTATGGTATGATAATGGTGGTCTTAATTGGTACCCAAGTATTATGTTGTCCTCATAGGGGTGTATCATTCAGTGTTAGATGTTTTCAATCACAGGTGTCACCATAGAAAATTTATAAATGGTTTGATTATGGTATAAATATTTTTTATAGATATTTATTTCACAAGATAGTTCAACAGCAATTATGTGAGATGGGATGAGATGGTGGACGAATCGTGTTAATATTAATTTAGATTTTATCATGTTGATGCTAGCCCTGGATATGTAAAATGGGATTTCATCGAGATCTCATTGATTCAATTTTCATGCCTATATGAAATTTTTATGGAGTCACCTACAATTTGATGGTCATGAATATGTGTATTTCCTCTGTTGTGACATGAGATTCATTATTATATTCCTGGGGACTATGGATTTCATGGTTGTCAGTATCTGACATAAGTGTAATGAAATTGTATGATTAAGATATCACCATGGATTTAGTGATTTACTATATGGAATTAATTGGATAATATGAATGAGTTTAATCTTATAGTTTATTTGATATTGTTGGAATCCTCATGAATTAATCATTTTTTAATGATAAAAAATCTCAATAATAATTAAAAATCTTATTAATGATCACAAATCTCACAAATCTTATCAATTATGTGTATTTATGTTTTATGTTATCATATAATTTATAATGGTTAAGCTCAAGTTATTCTATGCATATTACTATTCAAGTCTGAATATAGTTGTTTGTCTAAGTACAAGACATTGTGAAGCCTGACACAGTAAGACAGACACTGTGAGCAAGGCACAGACACCTTGAAGCGGTAAGATAGAAACACTAAAGCAGACACTATGAAGCCTATGTCTTAGACACCGTGAACAAGGAGACACCATGACCACCAGAAACTATGACACAGTATGACTAACACCGTGAAGCAAGAAACTAAGAATAGACACCATAAGATAGACACTCTTCCAAACACAGTTAGTAAGAAACAATCATCAAGGAACTGTGAATCCATAAACTATGAGCAAGGCACCGGAAGACAGAAACCGTAATCCAGAAACCGTAAGTGAGACACCATGAAGGAGACACCGTGAAGGAGACACCATGAAAGAGATACAGTGAAGGAGATTCCGTGAAGGATATACCGTGAAGGAGAAACCATTTGCAAAACTATTGTGACACCATTTCTTAAACACTTTTGTCATTTTACTATTTAACTTTTTAAAGGTCCTATTTGACGACTTTAATGCACTGAAATAATTAATTTTTATTTGTAGACAAAGTACGAGGTACGAGGTAGGAAATACATGGAACATGTCGGCTCAACCTCATGAATTCTATGATAATGAGAAGTGTGCCCCGGAGGAAGAATACACGCGCAAATACAGACAATACACGCGAGCACTGTATAAAGAAGAAAAGAAATCCTGAGCATGAATAAGACATTGCAAGACCTTCAAGAAAATCATTTTCCCATACATAAAATTCGACACTACAGAAGAACCTAGGAAGTACAGAATAACATCACTTGTTAAGAACACCAATCTGAACCATGACACTCTAATATTCTCACAAAAACCAGAGAAGGACTCAAAGCTTCGTCTGTCTCAATCCAATGGAGTCCAGAGCATCACTCTAAACACTTATAGCATTCTAAACTCATATCTATCTATTTAAGCTCTATTTTGGTTCATTATTTTACATTTTGATCAGTGTGTGATCTGTTTACACACACTGACTCCTATGCTGAATTGGAGGATTTAAAAATCCTCACACCAAACTCTATACCCTTGTTTACCCACAAAAACAGTGGAAGAGGTCCCTGTGTGTCCTGGTTATTATATTATTTTGCCACGAATAACTTTTGTTGAGATCTTAGTGCCTGGACAGTCTATGTACTGTTGTTTACCTTGATCCAGGGTGTGGATCAAATTTATATATAAATTTTAGAGGATTAAGTATCGGATTGAGACTGAACCTCTTGGTTATATCTACTATTCATTCTTAGATTAAATTTAAAGTATGCTATATATTTTATATTCCACTACTCATTACATTGAAATAAAAATCTATTTTAAAGTTACTTAGATAATTAATCTAGTAAGTGTTTGTAACTATTGTAAATCAGTAGATTAGTTTCAAAATCTAATTTAATATTCTGATTAAATTAACTGAGACCTAATCAATCATTGAGAAACTAATTGAAATTTTACCATTGTACAAATTCACTACATTTTAACTTGTTTTACAAATTTGGGATTTTAATAGAAAATTTTTTAAAATAAATTTTAATTGGAACTCAATTCACCCCCCTCTTGAGTATCCACTCTGACCATTATTTGGTATCATAGGTTTGTTTTTATTAAAAGATTTCAAAACATTCTGTTTTTCATCTGTGATTTTAGTTGAATCTTAAAGATCTTAAATTTCTGTTAGTTCTAAATTTTATCTCTTTAAATATATTTGCTACAATCTAACTATGGATAATAGACTAGAAGGTGATGCTACCAACATTCCACCTTTCTTCAATGGTACAAACTATGCCCCAGTGGAAACATAAGATGATAATTTACTTAGAGAGTATGGGGTTTGACATTTGGACTACTATAGATACTCAATATAAGATTCCATAAAATAAAAGAACTACTTGGGATGAACCTACTGAAACAACTTACAATAATAATTGTAAAACTATGAATGCCCTGTATTGTGATCTGGGATATGAAGAGTTTAATAGAATATCTGCTTGCAAAACTGCTTATGAAATATGGGATACTTTGGGAGTTTCTCATGAAGGAACAACCAATGTTAACGAAATGAGATTGAATACTTATACTATTAAATATGATAATTTAAAAATGAAGACTGATGAACCTATTTCTGATATGTATCTCAGGTTCAATGAGATTGTCCAAACTATGAGCTCCCTTAGAATGGTTTTTCGAGAAAGGGATCAAATTATGATAATATTGAGATGTCTGCCAGACCGATGGAGAGGCACATCTGTTTCAATAAGAGAGTCATGTGACATTGGTGCTCTGCCTATCAAAGATCTAATTGGTCATCTTATGATTTATGAAGAAGAACTCAAGGTGAATAAGGAAGAAGATGATGAATCTAGAAAAGATTTCTGTGGCATTTAAGTCTATTGCCTCAAAGAGAAAGTACAAGGAGAAAATTCACACACCTACTGAAAGCTCAACAAGTGAATGTTCAGATTCTGATAGTATTGCTGAGATGGCCCAAATATCCATAAGTTTTAATAAATTCTATAAGAAGAAGAAATTCGTCATAAAATAAAACTAAAAATGAAAATATTACAACAAAGGTAATTGGAAAAAGGATTGGAATAAATCTTATAAGAGTGATGAAGTCATCTTCTATGAATGCAATAGAAAACGTCACATTAAAGATTACTGTCCAAAATTGATGTTTAAGAAGAAACATGACTATAATGACATCAAGTATAAGAAAGAAATGAAAGTAAATTAGATTTCTTAAAAAGACACATCAAGTGATTCTAATTATTCTAAGGATGAAGATTCTCATAAATCTAACATTTGTTTTATAACAAACACATCTGAGGTAACACTGAACCCACCTTATTTAAATTCATACTATTCTGGAGTTGATTCTGATTCTGATTTTGAATCTGAAAAAAAATTTAGTGAAGAATTATTTGAATATTGTAATATGCTATAAGAGACCCGTAATGAACTTAAGTACAAGTAAAAGTACTTAAAGAAATAACATGCTTTATCTAGCACTGTCAAATATTCCCTTGAGATTGAAAATGAATATAATGCTCAACTGTTAAAAGAAAACACTGAACTAAAAATGTCTAATGAGCAACTGAGAAAGGACATAACTAAGTTCACAAATGGAAAGAACAATATAACTCAAATTATTGTTAAACAAGTGGCACCAAAGTATACTACTGGTTTGGGATACCAACCTAGACAGAGACAATTTACCAAAAATAGATTTATTCCTAAATCTGGACCAAATTCTACTAGTTCCAGTTCTGCAAATTCATATGCCTCAACTAGTTATTCACATTGGTATAAATCAATAAATGTTTATATTTCAAAATAAATTGATTCTATAAATTATATGAGACCCATATGACAAATTTGGGTACCTGAAGCTTTACTTGCTAACCTGTATGGACCCATGAAAATCTGGGTACCAAAATCATTCTCTGTCTAAACCTGTTTTGTAGGAGAACTGATTAAAGAGTTCCTTTAAGAAAACATGTTACTTGGACAGTGGATGTTCAAATAACATATATGGATATTAATCATGCTTTAAAATCATAATAATGTTTGATGGAGGCTATGTCACCTTTGGTGATAATTCTAAAGGAAATATCATCGACCTAGGCCAAATTGGTAACACTAACTCAGTTTTAATTTCTAAATTTTTATTTGTTTATGGTTTGAAATACACCTTGTTACATATTTCTCAGTTATATGATGATGGATTTAATGTTAAGTTTCAAAATTATTCTTGTAATTTTTTTAATTATAAAAATGTTTTAGTATTTTCTTCCTTGAGAAATGAAAATGTTTATGCAATTGATTTAAATTCATTAGCTAAGAAAAACATTACTTGTTTAAATGTTTTTCATAATGAGTCTTGGCATTGGCATAGAAGTTTAGGACACTGAAATATACATTCACTTAGAAAATTGATGAGGATGAACTTAGTTAGAGACCAACCCAAACTTGAGTTTCCAAATGACAGAGTTTGTAATCCATGTCAAAAGGTAAAGCAACATAAAGTTTCATTTAAATCAAAGAATGAAGTTTCAAATTCTCATCCTCTCGATTTGGTTCACATGGACTTGTTTAGACCTTCTAGAGTTTCTAGTTTAAGTGGTAAGCACTATGTCTATGTCTTAGTAGATGAATTTTCTAGATATACTTGGGTATATTTCTTAGCTCACTAAAGTGAAGCTTGTTATTACATTATTAAATACTCCAAGTCTATAGAGAACCTTAGTGGACTTAAGATTAAGACCCTAAGAAGTGATCATGGCCATGAGTTTGATAATCATGAGTTTGAGTCTTATTTCTCACACAATGGATATAGTCACAAATTTTTTTCCCCTAGAACACCTCAACAGAATGGTGTTGTAGAAAGAAGAAATAGAACCCTTCAAGAAATTTCAAGAACAATTCTTAAGGAGTATGACCTGCCTATTTAATTTTGGGCTAAAGATGTGAATACAGCTTGTTATATCATAAATAGAGTCTTTATTAGACCTATTCTTAAGAAGAACCCTTATGATTTATGGAACAATAGGAAACCTAAGGTTAGTTACCTTATAGTCTTTGGTTTCAATGTCTTTATTCTTAATAACAAGGATAATATTGAAAAGTTTTCATCTAAAAGTGATAAAGGAATATTTTTAGGATATTCTATATCTAGAAAATCCTTTAGAGTGTTTAATAAGATAACTAAGTGTTTGGAAGAATCTGTTCACATTAAAATTTATGAAACTGATCCAAATGAACCTAAGTCATCTCTTGAAAATCTTGAATAAGATTTGTCTATTCTGAACCTTAATGATAAAATCATTAAACCTGTTGTAAAGACAACCAGTTTTGGAAATATTTTAGAATCTGCTCCGAATGAACCTGAACCTAGAGATGAAAATGAAATTTCTAGTAATACCTTTACTAGATCAACTAGGATCCTAATGAATCGTCCTTTACATATTGTTGTTGGTAGTCTTGATAGAGGGAGACAGATTGGCTCTTCTCTTAGAAATCAGGTTGTACATTAAGCCTTTTTTTCATATCTTGAACCAAAAACATTGATGATTCAATCAATGATGAATTTTGGGTAATGGGTATGCAAGATGAACTTAATCAATTTTAAAGAAACAAATTCTGGTTATTAGTGGAACGAACTAAGGGCACTTTCACCATAGGCACTAAATGAGTGTTTAGAAATAAGGTAGATCAAGCTAGAAATATAGTTAGAAATTATGCTAGATTAGTTTCACAAGGCTACAATAAAAAAGGAATTGACTATGAGGATACTTTTGCTCCTGTATATAGATTATAATCCATTAGAATTCTACTTGCTTATGATGCACATCTGAATTTCAAACTATATAAAATGGATATAAAGAGTGCATTCTTAAATGGGTATATAGCTAAGGATGTTTTTGTTGAACAACCCCTGGATTTAGAAACCCTCATTTTCAAAATCTTATCTTCAAACTATCAAAAGATTTATATGGTTTAAAGAAAGCTCCAAGAGCTTTGTATGATAGATTAAGTACTTTTTATATTTCTAAAGGTTTTACGAAAGTAATAGCAGATCCTACACTCTTTATAAAACTAATTTCTAATGATGTTTTAGATGTTAAAATTTATTTAGATGATATTATTTTTGGATCTTCAAAAAATTCATTATGTATTGATTTTTCAAAAATGATGCAAAACGAATTTGAAATTAGTTTAATGGGTGAACTAAAATTCTTTCATGGATTTCAAATGATTCAAAATAATGATGGGATTGTTTTAGTTATAAGTAAATATACTAGAGATCATTTAAAATGTTTTGGATTGGATATCACTAAAAGTTGTGACACTCCCATGAGTACCACCTGTAAGTTGGATCTTGATGAAGATGGAAAATCTGTTGATCAAACCACTTATAGAGGAATGATTGGAAATATACTATACTTAACTACTAGACATCCTAATATTATGTTTAGTGTGTGTATATGTGCCCATTTTCATGAAAACCCTAAAAATCACATTTAAATGCTGTAAAGAGAATTTTCAAATACCTCAAGAATACACCCACTCTAGGATTGTTCTATCCAAAAAGAAAATAATTTGAACTAGTTAGTTATTTTGATGCTGACTTTGATGGCTGTAAATTAGATAGAAAGAGAACCTATGAAACATGTCACTTTTTAGGCAAGTCACTAGTATCATGGTGTAGTAAGAAACATAATTTTATTGCATTATCGACTGCAGATGTTGAGCACATAGCTGCTAGAGGTTGTTGTGAAAAAATTCTATGGATGAAACACACATATCTAGAATATGGGTATCAATTTAGTCATGTACCAATAAATTGTGACAACACAAGTGCTATTAACATTTCAAAAAATCATGTTTCACATTCTAGGACAAAACATATAGATGTAATACATCACTTTTTGAGGTATCATTATCAAAAAGGCGATATCACTTTGGAATTCAATGGTACTAAATATCAACTTGCTGATATATTCACTAAACCATTAAATTCTAAGATATTAGATTACATCATACATGTTCTTGGCATGATCAATCACAAATAGATATGTTACTTGTCTTACTGTTTAATATTTTTCTATATTTTACTTTACTGTTTCATATTCACGATTTCTCGGTTACTTTCTCATGTTTAAAGTCTCACATTTAGCACTTAGTATTCACAGTCTAATACTTACTATCTCACCATGACTAAATAGTTTACTCACTATCTCACCATCACTGAACAGACCACTCACTTTCTCACCGTGACGACAACTAACTATCTCATTGTGAAGACCATCCACTATCTCACCCTAACGAATATTCATGGTTTCATTGTAAACCTTATTTATGCTTTTCTTTTTAACCTGTATTGTGATAATATTTATTATTACCACTTTTTACTTTTCCGCATTTTTATTTTGGTGACGTTTGACATTCCCTAATGATAAAACACACGGGTTTCACTCGATTCTTCACCCAAACTCTCTCTTACTCACTCTTTCTGAACCCTCTCAACCTTGAAACCCTTCTATCATTCTCTCTCGCCCGAACCTTCAGTGGATTCCAAGGATGAAGTGTCCACCTTCGTCCACTCCTATGAAGCGTAGCTCAAATAAGAAGAAAATAGCACCGAAGCTTTCACCCGAAGGACCCCTGAATCCAAACCTTGTAAACAGAACTATAGTTCTTGAAAAGGAAGTTTGCCCTGATTGGCTATTGTCTAGAAAGTATTTGGTTTTAAAAGTTTTTATAGAACATGTATGGATCGATGGTTCTCTATAAAGTATAGACCAATTTACCCGAGGTTTGTATCTCAGTTCTATCATTTTATAAAATTTTCTTTCGATTCTCGTGAAAGCTATAATGTGACAAGTTGGGTCAATGGAAAAAAATTTCTTTCTCTTCAAGGATATGGACTGCAAGACTTAGTACTCCTCAAAAAGGAATTTTTTATGATTATCAAAGAGATCCCCCTCCTAAAACTGATATCATTAATTTAGAAAATTCTATAGAAACCTTAACTGGAAATGGATCCAAGAGAAGGGCCATAGCTGCTGAACTGGATGGAGAGACAAGGCTATTGTTTAAGTTTGTTCAGAATTTGATTAGCCCAAGGAAAGGTGACTTTGCTGCATTGAAGTATTAGTATTTTTTTATGATTCATTTGATGAATAATGGACAGAAGATAAATCTGTGCAAGTGTATCATTCACCATATGTCTGAATTGATTAAGGTCACATCCAAATCCACCTCATTGTTTTATTCTAAGATGATCTCAACTATGCTTGTTCCCAAAGGAGTAGTTGTAAAAGATGAATAAGTTATAATGGATTTTGAGTTTTGTTTATCTAAACCTTCAATCAAGAGGATGAGGATCAATTAGAACCCCTAAAAAAGGAGTGGGTTGAAGATAATGAAAAGATTTTTCAGAAGTTTAATCTTGTTGATTATCCAACAAGGCCAAAGAATATTACTGATCCCGATTTGGAACCATATAAAGTTGTTGAATATTCATAAGATGAAGAAGAAGAGGAAGAGGTAGTTGAAGTACCTCATAGAGAAGAGGCTGTTATACCACATATAGAAGAAGCTGGTGTTGAAAAAAAAAGAACTTATGTTCCTCACATTTTTCCTGGAAAAAAACCTCATGCCTCTAGCGATGTTGTTGATCTAGAAACCCGACATGAGGCAGCAAGAGACTTAACTATCCCAGAATATGAGCAGCAGGCCAAAGAAGAGGATGAAGTAGGAGAACTCCCTTCTATCCAAGAATCTCTTTTGGAAGACCATCTAGAGAGACAATCTGCTCATGAAATAATACTCTCTGCTGAAGAAAGGATGTAAATAGCCTTTCAATTGGCTAGGAAAGAAATTGATGAGGAAATTAGAACGGATCCTGTGGATCTATTCCACGTACCTGAGCCTCAATGTCCTAGAAAAGAAGCACATTTTGAGGGGGAGGAACCTCAAAATATTGAAACTAGTGAAGTTGAAACTGGTGAAGCTGAGTCTGTTGAAGAATCTCAACCAACTGAGTCTTTTTCTATGTACACTCAGAATAAATTCACTATATTCTATGATGTATGTTAATCTCAATAGGTGATTGAAACTAGGATGGATCTTTCTTCTATATTTCAATTGAAGTCAGTCACACACCCTGAACCTCAACCTAAAACTGAACCTGAAGATGAACCTGAACCTCAACCAGACCCTGAACCTGCCCATATACCACTTCCTGCTCCTGAACCTTTACCCGATCAGCAATATTCTATTATAAAGGATGATCTGAAAGTGTTTGGAGATTCTATCTTAGCTAGAGTTGAGAAAATTATGTCCTCTCAACCTCGTCTTGTGACACAACCGAGTCTGGAAGATGCCTCACTGCTTTTGGAAAACAATATTATGATCATTCAACCCAAGATGATCCATGAAATTAAAGAAGTAAGGGTTGAAAACAAGTTTCTTAGTAATGAAGTTGCAACCCCAAAAGGTATGGTTGAAAACCTACAGAATGAACTGCATTTCAGATCAGAGCCTGCACCTGTTGATGCTTCTCCTGAACCTACTATTTCCTACATTTATCGAGATATTTTATCACAGATTCATCCATATCTCTTATCCCTTCATGAAAAGATTGGATAAAGGCACACACATATGTTGCACCACATGAGGGAGATTGTGGAGAACCAGAATAAACATACAGATGAATACACTGGATGTCTTCAAAAGGTCCTGAAACAGCTCAAGTCTCAGATCATAGCTATCAACGCTTCTCCTTCCTCAGGTCAAACCTCTACATCTTCTTTAGATAGTTCTCTGATCAGATCTATAGTCAAGGAAGAGATTCAGAATACCCTCAGTTGTTTTAATATGGCTTCTTTATTTGATGTTGTTACAAACAATGATAGAGTGCTTTACCTGGTTAAAATTAATTCCAAGATTTCCAATGATGCTCAGTAGGAGATCACTATGAAAATAAATTTCTATCTCAACCATATTTTCTCCAAAAATGACATGTCCAATCACTTTAAGTATCTTGTCGAGAATCTGAAAATACCTCCTCTAACTCAGGCTTTCAAAACTCAAGTTCAGAAACTCACTGAATTTAACAGATTGTTAGACAAGTTCATGGAAAATAAAGATGATTTTGAAGAGGAAATGTAGTATAGAGGAGAAATTATTACAGACATTATCAATCTTCTGATGTCTTACCTTCATGTCTAGTGTACAGTAATAGTTTCTCCAGCTACTACCCTTCTCATACATGGACTGCCTTCTTTAGCCTCAACTGCCATGTTAGTTAGCCAAGCTCTTACTCAGATCAGGCCAGTGATTCTTGATCAGCCCAACCTAGATCTTCTACAGATCCCACCTTGGCTCCCTCAATATTTGAAGGTCTACCATTACCTTCTTTGTCTACCACTTCTATTCCTTCTTCCACATTAGAAACTTCCCCTATGGCTTCCTCCTATACAGCTGATAAAGGAAAAGAGAAGGCACATCCATGAAGAAGACCAGTGCCCACTATTTTTAATGGGGATGTCATTACTTTTTTATTTTAATATTTTATGTTGAACTCTGAACCTTTTTAATGACATATGCACTGTTTTCCCTCTATTCTTTCTACTTTTTGATAATCCCAAAAGGGGGAGAAAAAGTTGTGTTTTATTTTATAATATGTTATTCTATATGCTATAGTCTCTCTAGTTACATATCATTTATACTTGACCTATACATGATTTGTGATCATCAAAAGGGGGAGATTTTTGGACTCCTCATGTATTAATCATGTTTTAATGATCACAAATCTCAATAATAATTACAAATATTATCAATGATCACAAATCTCACAAATCCTATCAATTATGTGTATTTATGATTTATGTTATCTTATAAATTATAATACTTAAGCTCAAGTTATTCTATGCATATTACTGTTTAAGTCTGAATACAGTTGTTTTTCTATGTACAAGACACTGTGATGCTTGAAACAGTAAGACATACACAGTGAGCAAGACACATACACCATGAAGCAGTAAGACAGAAAAACTGAAGCAGACACCGTGAAGCCTATGTCTCAGACACCATGACCAATGGGACACCATGACCACTAGACACCGTGACACAGTAAGCCTAACACCATGAAGCAAGACACTAAGAACCGACACCGTAAACTAGACACTCTGCCAAACACAGTTAGCAAGACACAACCATCAAGGAACCGTGAATCCATAAACAATGAGAAAGGCACCGAAATCCAGAAACCGTAATCCAGAAACCGTATGTGAGACACCATGATAGAGAAACCATAAAAGAGACACCATGAAGGAGATAACATGAAGGAGATACCATGAAGGAGATACCGTGAAAGAGACACCATTTTCATAACTACTGTGACATAGTTTCTTAAAATCTTTTGTCATTTTACTATTTAACTTTTTAACCTTCATATTTGATGACTTTAATGCACTCACATAATTAATGTTTATTTGTAGACATAGTACGAGGTACGGGGCACGAAATTCATGGAACATGTCGGTTCAACCTCATACATTCGATGATAAAGAGAAGTGTGCCCAAGAGGATGAATACACACGCAAATACAGACAATACATGTGAGCACTGTACAAAGCATAAAAGAAATCCTAAGAATGAAGAAGACATTGCATGATCTTAAAAAAAATATTTGTCCCCTACATAAAATTAGACACTACCGAAGAACACAAGAAGTATAGAACATCTTCACTTGTGAAAAACACCAAGCTGAACCACGACACTGTTTTTCTCACATAAACCAGAGAAGGACTCAAAGCTTCATCTGTCTCTATCCGAAGGAGTCAAGAGCTTCACTCATTACACATAGAACATTCTAAACTCATCTCTATCTATTTAATATCTATTGTGTTTCATTCTTTACATTTTGAGTAGTGTGTGCTCTGTTTACACACACTGACTCCTGTGCTGAACTGGAGGATTTCAAAATCCTCACACCAAACTCTTTACCATTGTTTACCCACGACAACTATGGAAGAGTTCCCTATGTGGCCTGGTCATTATTTTATTTTCCCATGAATATCTATGGAAGATATATTAGTACCTGGAGATTATATGTACTGTTGTTTACCCCAATCCAGGGTGTGGATAAAATTTATTTTTAAATTTGAGAGTATTAAGTCATAGCTTGAGAATGAACCTCTTGGTTATATCTTATGTGCATTCAATGATTAAGTTTAAAGTATACTATATATTTTATATTCCACTTCTAATTAATTTGAAATAAAAATAAATTTTAATGTTACTTTCATAGTTAATCTAGAAATTATTTGTAACTATTATAAATCAATAGATTCGTTTCAAAAGCTAATTTAATCTTCTGATTAAATTAACTGAGACCTAATAAATCTTTCAGAACCTAATTGAACTTTTACAGTTTACAAAATTCACTATAGTTTAACTTGTTTTACCAATTGGGGATTTTAATAGAAATTTTTTTAACAGAGTTTTTAATTGGAACTCAATTCACCCCCCTCTTGAGTATCCACTCCGACCAATAGATAAATTCCATGGTTACTCATAGGATCCTAGAAAAAGATTAGTGCCTTGAAATCGAAGATCTATATATATAATTTTTATGACTATTCTTATATATAATTAGTAGGTGGTTACCTATGATTAAAATTTTATTCTTATTTATGAAGCCTTGAGTGTCCTCTAGAAATCATGATGTATGCTTATGGTTCCTTAGATATTGTTTGTGGATACAATTTTTATCAATGAAATTACAATGATACAATAGATAAATCCTATGATTCAGTTGTCATTACTATTATTATATGTCAAGGAATAGCACAATCTCAGAGACACACTAGCACTGAATGATGTAGGAATGGCCAATCCTGGGTGGAAAGTTAGAACACAAGGATCAATGTAGATTATTATTTAGACTTATAAATTTTTTATTTTATGATAATATAACATGTTCATACACTAATATATTGGTTATGTTTGGGACCCCATTGATGGTTCTCTACTGAGTTGTACTCATTCCCTACTCTAATGGCCATGACATTTGGTTACCAATATAGAAATCCATGTTTTCAGTTTTAGATTGGAAAATCTATTGTTTTTCCTTGAGGAAGTAGAGTATCTCATATGGATTCTAAATTACTGGGTGTGATATGGTTATACAATAGAGGTTAAGCCTCCATATATTTTTGTAATTTTTTAATATTCTATATGTGATCGACCTAGTGGGTGGTATGTTGATGTATGCTAGTATGGATATGTGTCTACATGATTTTATAGATCTTCATTATCATTACTAGAGAATGTTATTTTTATTGAATGTGCATACTTTGTATGTTTATTATTATGGATGTTTTATGTTACTATTTTAAATATGTTATGATTTTATAGACTCATGATGATTACTCATTACACATTCACTACTATTAATAATCCAATGGTATATGTGGAGGTACACATGAGTTTACATGGAACATGTGACTAAAACACTAATTAGTGTTCTTCATCTTGGGGATACAAAACATGGGTATAAAATATTTTTATTTTTTCTTAATATTTGGGGAGATTTTATACATGTGATATATAAATTTGTTGGAACTTGTGATGGGACTCGAACTACTGCACAAAGTACATCTTATATAATTTAATTTCAATGTTAATAATGAGATGTGGTTTTTTATTCTTGGTTTCAATTATATAGATCTATGATATCATCTATCGTGGTTCACATTGGGATCTTATTTTGTGATTTATCATATTTTAGCGCTTGAACCTTTTAAAATAGTCCTGTGTATATGTATCATTTTATGGACATATTATTGACATGAAATATATATTGTTGTTTGTGATTGATATCACTAAAACCAGGATAAACTATTTACTATTTCAATAATAACATATATAGTGGTTATCTATATAACTGTTTGGGGGAATTCCACTCAACTGAGACATAGTATATTTTCACTGATGGACGAAATTTTAGATTCTATGGAGTGATTATCCTTGATAAATAATATGAAATTCAACTTATAAGGGATATATAATAACCCATAGTGGGTAATTAAAAAAAAAGATTACTTGGTACCAGTATTGGAATGAAATAGCTTTTATTACTTTATGATTAAACCAAAACCGATCTGGGTTTTCCCATAGAGGTTATTTTTAAAATTTTATGTTATCAAACTAAATGATAATGCAATAATAAATATTTTTTATTTCTAGAAGATTCTATTATATACTAAAAAATTATATCTTATTCTTCAAGTGGGAAGTCTATATTGCAAATATCAATGCAGATCATTTCCCTAGTAAGCTAATGTCATACCATGTAATTACTAATAAATATATATAATTATGAGAAACCTAGAGTTGGAAAGATGGATTGTGAGGTTCCTTATGTTATTTGAGATGGGGGCATAGTTATTTCCCAATGGTTTGGTAAGTTTATAAGTTTTGGTTTGTGGGATAGGTGGGAGTGCATAGTGGCCTGGATTTTGACCTAGGATTTTTGTGAGTTTGATATTATGTGTAGGATGTGTCTAATATATGAGGGTAACATGAGTCATGGGTTAACATGAACTTTAAAGTTACCATATATATGGTAATATGGGTATATGATTCTAATTTATGAAATCAGTGCACTAGAGGTTATATCCAGTGTATGGTATATGTGAGAAACTGAATTGGGTATCCTTGGTGAAAATCACTTATGGTTATATGACATCATGTTGTGGTTTTGATGTGTAGGGTTGATTAAATGTCTTACCCAATTGATTTAAGGCTTTCTTCTACAATGTGAGAGTTGATTTTTATCCTATAAGGTATTATCATAGAAGAAAATAGAATGAATAGAATCACGAGGCTATGGATTGACGTAATGTGGGGAATGATATTGTGATACACCATGGTAGAAGTGAGGGGAAATGATTCTTTTAAATAAGGCTATGATGTTTCTAGAGATAGAAGAAACTAATATTTATTGACAATAGATTGTGATTCAGGCTTGTGAGTCTAGGTTTGGTAATGTTCGACTCATGGGTGTGGGTGATGGGATGTGTGTCTAGGTTCCATTAGAGCATGCAATATTAGGTTTGTAACAGATTGTGGTGGTATGTTCTAGTTACACCTAGTTACCATATGATTTGAGAATTAGTTAGAATCCATGTGTGGATTGAGGATAACATTACTTCACATATCGATTTCTGTATTTTTTTTTGTTTTGTTTCTTAATTTGATTGAGTTGTGTTACAAATTGGATAATGATGATATCATGGATACATAGTGTGTGTGGTTAACATTATCACTGAGAATGTATCGAAGAAAGTTGGTGACATGTGATGTTGGAAAATGTTTTGGTTGTTCTCATGGAGAATTATGAGGAAATCCATATTTTAGGGGGAACACAATGTTCAGTCAAAGGCTGTGACTCTCATTTTAGATGGTAATCCAGTAGTTTCCCCGGATGATGTTCCTAGAGAGTCTAGGATAGTATTTAATTGTGGTTTCTTGAAGGATCCTAGTTATGAGTGGGAGAGTCATGTAAAATAATCATATATTATAATATATAGGTAATGAGATATGGAGAACTACAATTGGAATATTGGGATGATGATTAGGATACTAATATAGTGGGGAAAATCGAATCAATCTTAGAGGTATGGCCCTTATATTAGTAATATTGTGAGTGTTCTGAGTCTAGTAATTCGAAAGTCGATGTGGAATTTTGATAAATCTGTTCTTATGTATTAAATTTTATTAATTTCCTTGTTAAATAAATGATTTCAAATTTCGATATGGTCTTTGATGGAGTATGAGTGTTATAATCGATCTCATGTTGATTTTTGATATTATCAACATGTGAGCAAGATCAGTGTTGTGCTCGTACATATGATGTGATCATGATGTTTGGTAATAAAAATATGTAATTACATTGAGTTTCTATTTGTAACTAACTATTTTTTCTTTAAAACTATTAGGAAGCTTTTAGTATTTAATTAATTGTGTTAATATATTTTTCTAGTGTGTCATTGGGTGTATCCATGTAATTTTTGAAATGGTTATATAGAGGGGGTCTAACTAGAATTTTAAAATGTAATTTGATGTAGTGGTATGGAAAAAATTCTAATATTTTTATTAGATCATTGAGAATTATTTTTTAGTTTATGGTTTTTATAGTGGCGAGCTCCATGAATAGGAAAAGGCCCTTATTATTAAAGAATATGGTGGTGAGTACCATAAAGAAAGAAACAAATTGATGAATGAAATTGTGATTTCATAAGACAAAAACGTATTGGTATTTGTATTATTGATGATTTAGTGATGGTGATGATCTATAAATATGTATTTAGGGAATAATATTATTTATTTTTTGAGATGTGTGAAACAAATTCACATTTGGGGTAGAAAAAATTGATTTGGTGATGAAATAAAGACTGGGGTAAGTTAATATTAATGGTATCAATACCAAAATGACTTCTTTAGTGATTATAAGATTAATTTTGGGGATATTATAAACAACTATATATTTATAGGTTATTAATTTCCATGGGAATTTAAAATTTTTATGGGTGATATGGTCATATTTTTATCTATTATTTAGAGAAACAAGTTGAGAGTTAGGGCTTCCTAAAAATATATCTAGATATGGTTCAAGGATTAGGTCATCATTCATTTTGATAGGATTTGAAATTTTTAAGATGAGTCATGCACATCCCTTGCGTGTGGCGGAAAATCCATATATAGCTAGGTCATTACAAAAATGTTCAATAGTCCATCACTAGTGATAATAGTATAGAATATACTTATGGTAAACTCTATTTACTAATTCACCATTATGGATTTGGTAATCCTCTACAAGGTTACCCTTATGATGTAGGTTACTTCTATAGGGAATCTCTTATTGAAGGGGAACCTTATAAGATCACCTGATATGGGTGAACCTTATTGGATCACCCATATGGTAATGATCGATACATTATAACACACATATCGATGATCCTTATTGAATAAACTGTATAGGGATAACCCTTATCAGACCAACATTATGTGTATGATCTATATAGGATAACAAATATTTTTAGGATCCTTATGGGGTGACCCATATTGGGATGACCCTTATATGGTAATCTTTATTTTTTGACCCTTACTGTGTCACCTTCAAGGGATGAACCATTCGAGTTCATCCTTATATGGATGACCCTTACAAGAATAATGTTTCAATAAAAAAATAAATACTAAGTAACTCATTATTAATACATTTAAAATTGTATTTTGGGGTGTTTTATGACATGTACACAGAAGGAATAAACCTAAAAAACACTCTCTTCCCTCTCTTTGATTTAAAGAGAATAGCTAACTTGAGTCTAATTGGAATAATGTGACATTATATATCTTGGAAATACTGATGTAAATAAATCACTCTACATCATTTTCTCTCAATTTACTCTTCTTATACCTATTTCTAATGTGTGGATATTAACAAAGTATTTATGATTGGTGAATCTACTAGAGAATGGTGGAATTATTCCAATCGTAAGGGATTTTACTCATCACAACCAAATATGTTTCTGGAGGATGATTGGAACTATTTTTTTTGAATTTAAATCGTTATCTCACTACCATCGTTTAAATTAGGGTTTTGGGAATTTTGTATGTAATGAAATATGTTATTGAAATGATAAATTATGGATTTTATGTGTTAATGGTTTATGTGGATGTTGCGGGTTATGATAACCCCCTCTTAAGAGTTTCTGTTTTTTAATTGTTCCTGACTTTATCGTAGAATATAATTCTTATTTTAAATAAATTTTAATATTTATCATAATATATTAAAAATAATTAAAGTTGAAAATGATTTTAAAATTGGTTATAATTAATTAATATCATGTTATGTATTGATTTTGTAACCTGATAGATGATGCTCGTATTTAATGATTATGTGAAGTGATAGTCATGTTACATTTAAGGATGGTAACTCTATATATGTTTGATGGACACTTGATAATTCCCATTCAGTTTTTGATTTTGATATGTAGAATTTGCAATGTGGTATAATAACCGAGGCTGTTCGACTTTTTACATAAATGGTCTACTTTTTAAAAATAAAATGAATGTGGTAAGAAATTGGTGTCAAAGACAAAAATGGTCAATGTGACCCATCTTGATACCTCACAAACAGATGGCTGAGGGATTCATTATGAATATACTTCCTGATATAAAAAATAATTTTATATAGTTTCCCTTAGTTTTGTCACATATATAACAGTGATGGACTCGAGATATACTATATTGGGTGTCAAAATAGAGAATAGGCTATGTCTTGATGGACATGAGATACATTAGAGCATTGTGATAGATAATTAGTGAGTGTATCATGTGTTATTTCACACTAGATGGTGAGGACCCTAGAGTATATACCCTGGCTAGTTTTATGTTAAGGTTGTGTGAGTGGACAAAACATGGTTGACTTGTGATGTGTGAGTTGGATAATCGATCACTTTTAATTCACTAAATGTGGGGATTATCCAATGATAATAAGGATTCCACAATCTGATCATAATAAACACGAGGGACAATGTTCTATCTGAGAGTTGAACAACAACCTATGATATGAATTTAATTTAAGGGAATCCATGTAAGGTGACCATTTAGTGGTATAAATGAAGGGACCCTGCTGGGTACCCCAATTTTTAATCGACTCCAATGTGGAGTATATTTGAGAGGCATATAGATTAAATATCATGTGTCACATTAGTACCCAGATTAGTGTTTCTATCATGGTATTTACATAGTATTAAATCTTGATAAGTTTGACATTGTTATATAGGATGGGTAGGGAAAGAGGAAAAAACATTTATTGTAATATGGTATGATATTAGGTAGATTTTTTCCCATTAAATGAATTATAAAATACTTATATGTTCATGTAGGATTTGTAATTCATGTGGATATTGATTTCATAGGATGTTACGGAGTATTCCATGGTTATGACTATGTGTAATGGCTAGGGTGTGAGGGAGGAGTTTTCTTTTTATTATGGATTGATATGGATTCTTAGTATGTCATGATCTGGATTATGCTTACTAACAAGAAATTCCTAGGATATCCCTTGATTTTTTTGTGATTAAATATATGGTGTACCTTGGATACTCTATAAGATCATGTTCTTGCACTAGATAAAATGGATGAGTTGATTACTCCATGGATTTGATAATGAGCCTAATTACATGAATTTGTAGATTATTTTTTAGGATTTGGGGATTATTATTTTCTATAATTCCAATGTAGTTATTTTGGTTCAGATTTCTTATTCAAGGATCTTGGGATATTCTCCTAATATCCATCATTATACATATAAACACAATATTTAATATATATTCTCCTTGTATCAAATATTAAAACATGATACTATATGGATGCATATGATACATCCTTGGATACTATGGTTATAATTAATATTATATAGAATGATATGAGATGTTCGCATATACAATTATTTACTTGATTAATTTATTTTCATTAATCATAGGATTCATTTTAGAACATGAACATAGGAAAATATTATATTTCATGATTTTTTAATGTATTTTATTATTTTCTCAGCATATAACATGATCATACACCAGTGGGGTTTCCCTATATATTTTTACTCTCATCCTACTGTAGTGGCCATATAACTTGGGAACTCTAGTAGACATACCTATTTATATCTTTTTCAGAGGTGTATGCCTATAGTTTCATGACAGTGTGCAGAATATTGGGTGAAGATTGGAGATTAGGATGTGACAAGGATCATTGATTAGAGTACATCCTTGTATTATAATATTTTTATTTATTTTTTATATGTGATCAATGAATTTTTATACCAATCAATGTATACAAGATAGACTATGTGTTTTCATGACTATATGATTTCACATAACATTTTTAATAACATTTTTTTATTACTTCCGTGTAAAATGATTGTATATTACTGTATATTTTTTTTTGCTCATTTCCATTAGTTATAGTCTAATATGAGGTTATATTCTCCCACGGTAAAACACTATACCCCAAATTATGGTTGGAATCCTCTGCAATATGGGAGACATTACAGATTCCATGTTACACTATTGTCCATGTCATGAACGAGTGGTGTCTATCCAAAAAACATCACTCTTTTGATGAGTGTTCTAGGTATTAAACATTTGTTAACTATTAAAAAACTATTTTTTTTAAATTATTATCTAAATGAATATTGGGATAACAATTTAAATATATATAAAATAAATAACACACCAATCATATTAATATAATCATCAAAAAATAGTGAGTGTGATTGTGATCTCTATGAATAATGAATAATATCATATATCCCGGTAAGGTGTCATGATATAAAACTATTAGAATATACTATTTAAAAACACATTTTACCAGTAGTAATACTATATGGGTAAGGTATGGGTAAGGTTCTATGATACTACAGAAGTTGTGGCTAATTTAGTGATTTAGGTTTTTCATTCATTTCATTTGATTAAAAAGATAACATAACAAACAATACCCAAACCCTCCTAAAGAGTAAATTTTAACCATAAATTAAAATTTATTTAAAATAATAATTACAATGAATAATATTAATCTATTGATAAATTTTGGGTGACAATCATTTGTTGTTGTTGTTTATGTAGTGATTAATATAATGGAGGATTTATATAGTTGACTACATAAAAGCTTTATGAGTCTTCATAAAATGACATTTTTATTTTGAGTGATAAAATATTAGAATATTTATCTCCACATCCTTCATCATTGACTTCAAGAAGGTTATCTCATATTACCTATATTTTCATAAGAGAGGGATTGTGTGGATTTATATTCCTATAATTTAGGGTACTAAAGAGCCCATTCCATAATGAAAAATGTCTCTACCTATAAAATTATATAACAATGATTTTAAAATTATGGTTAAAATAAAAATAATTACGCACTGTGTGATGCCTTTGAATGCGAGGATTCACAAGGACTCTAGTACATCATGACCCTTAACATTGTTTTATTTCCTTTATTATTTAATAAATAAAATTTCCCCACATTTAATGAAAAAATTAAAAAATTAATATGTTTTCATGATATTAAATAAAAATTTATCATTTCCATTATTTGATTACTTTGCACCAATAATCCTATCACAAACCGTATTTAACCTTATATAATAAAATATTTATTAAAATATATACTATTATTTTTATAAATAAATATGTATTAGATTTAGTAAACTCATCAACACATATTTATTTTAATATTTAGGTAAATAAATAAATATTGATATATTATTTTTTAATAATGGTATTCAATGTTTCCAGAATAATATTTATTATCAATATTATATTCAAGATATTTTTTTGAGATTTTGGAAACACTTTTTGTGTGTTCCTCTAAGATTCATTTTTACTAAAATGAGGTTAACATATAGAAAATATATGGTATATATTTTTTAATATGTTACAGAACACATAGAGGAATAAGGTAATTTCATAATGAAAAATACACACTATTAATGATATTGTTTAATGTTACCCCATTATCTCAATATCTCAAAAACATGATGAATAAATGTATCATTACACTATATTCCTAATTAATCTTTCTATAAATTTCTGAAATGAAGTAACTAATGAATAACATTTTCCTGGGATTTTATTGGATATATCAATTTTAATTAAAGAACTAAAATAAAAAAATAAATTAATATGTAACGGAATATTCCTATCTTTTCTGATTAAATTATTCCTATATCACATATGATTCTCTGAATACATGAGACCCCTCCATGGGTTTACAACATCAATAATTTTATCCATACATAAAAGTACACGGTCAATATGAAAAATTAATTTCAATATGGCCTCATTGGAAAAATACTCATGTTCACATATTGGCATTCCAATGAAACAAAATAATGGAGAATTGTATTAGTGGGAATTGTTTCATAACCTGCCTTCATAGAGACTATAATGTGAATAATTCATGATAAAATATTTCAATATTGTATAAACCCCAACTTTTCATAGTCTAATATAAATAGTATCCCTTTTTAATGATGGTATCTATTCTGTAATATAATGTTTAGGATAATTTTCATTGAATATATATGTTCTCATTATGGTGGAAAAATTCAATAATATTTCAATGAAAAACATAATCTACAGACAATAAGACCAAAATTTTACCCAAATGAAGAATCATGAAGTGCTAAGATATGTATTGGAATTATGGTAAATGAATGTAATATAGTTTGTTGGCTCTAGGGAAAATACTCTAATAGACTATAACATAAACTGAATCCAAATAACGACAAACAATATATTTTTATCCCTCATATGATTCTCTTGATAATACTAATATAATTATTCAGTAAATGAGTATACCATATTCTCTTATGTGGATATTTAAAATTCTATAATTTCAACCCTTTGAGAATAATCACACACGAGTTAATACTTCCATAATATATTCTTCTTCCATTGTTGTGATTTGTGATCCTTTTATTGAACTAAATGATTATGTCTTTTCATAGTACATACTGATAAAATATTTACTTCCCATTGCCACACAAATCTCCTGTTTGAATTTTTTTTATCCATCCTACTTATTTAATTGAATTTGTAGGTTCAATATAATTTAAAGTTTCTATAGAATCAGTGACCACTAAACTCATAGAACCCTTCCATTTTATAGTTCCTCCATTTGAGAAACTACATGTCCAAAATATGATTTCATGTCAGTATTAACTATTTTGAAACTATAATTTTTATATCCCATGATAATTAATTATCAATATCCTCCATAACCCTAGAACATATCCTTCATATATGTTTGAAACATTATGAACTTTTCACAACCAAACAATGTGGCCTTCCATGTCCTGGTTGATATCTTCCCACCACACCGAAGGCATAAGAATCATTGAGCATGTATGATAGAATTTTATACATGATATATCAGAGTAATACCAAGAATAAAATACATAAATAATGAATTATTTTAATTTAATATTTAATACATTTCCAAAAAATACACGCATATAGACTGTACTGTTTTTGTGTTAATGAAGAATATACAAATAATAATTTTATTTTGTGAAAAGGATTAAATATCTACCACAAATATAGTATCTCATAGAAGCCTCAATAGATATATACCATTGAAAACAATTATTTATAAAATGGTAAAAATAGAAACATAATAAAGGATGAGATTAAATGATCAATAAGGGTAAAAATGGGATATTTAATAAGTGATTATATGACAGAAAATAATAAATATAGGGGTATGAGAGAAAGATAATATTTATGTTGTTCAAAGATAATCAAAAACATATCTTATGTTATTTTTCATGGAACAAAGTGTTTGCATTTCCAATAACATGAGTTGTAAGTGTGAGAAATTTTCATTTATTAAAAAGATCCATGAGAGCATAAAATAAACCTATGATCATGTCAAAGGAATTATGGAATAATCATAATAATATAAATTCATTTAAATAGTCAAAGTATAATTTTGAGATAATCATAATGGAAAATGCTTCATAGTGAATATGAATTACCATATGTTCTATCATTTAATTAGTCAAGGTTCACTCGGAATACTATTTTAATGTAAAGAGTCCATTACTCAATTGGACTCAAATTCCATTCTATTTCATATTATCCCATGATATATAAATAATTTCCCAATTCATTAGAAATATTTAAGGAACCTACCCATCAAAAAAAGAAAACAATCATATGTGTTCTACAAGATCATAAAAAAAGTAAACAATTTAGCACTGTATAAGTTGTTAAAAAGATACATGTTTTATAAAAAAATCATTATCCCATAATAATAAAAAATCCATATAATGAACATTTATTATATAACTATATTACATACACAATTATGTATATGGAATGGAAAAGTATTTTGAAATAGGAGAAAGAAAATTTTATAAGATTATTTGAAAATGTCATTGGAAAAAATATGAAAATATGCTTTCCCGTTGGTAATATTAAAAAACTAATTATTTGATATTGATAATTGTTTTATATAAATTGACCCAATAAATTGAAAATGAATAATCAAATTAATGTATTTTTGTGAGGTTGAGAAAATCTATTGTGTGGTAAATTCTAAAATGAAGACCTCATTCACACTTTTCATTAAAAGTCTAAGAGTAACTATATTATAAATTAAAAATAAACATCATTTTAAAACATTTAAAGAAACTTAAAACTACCTTGAAAATGAATATAAATAATCATTGGATCATAGAGAATTAAATTATTGAATACATATTAATTAATATATATGTGGAATAATAATTTCTATAAAAAAGTGCAAATAATGTTGACTATTCATTAAAAATAATTTCATGATTGTTTCATATAAAAGACATTGTAAAATGAAATGAAAGCATAATAACTCGAGAAATAAAAATAAGATAACAAAATATTTGTGGTTTATTATATAAATAGAATATAATTCCCCTAAAGTATATTCAATCATAAACAATCCACGTAAAAATTACGATTGCCACAAAAACCGTTACCTCATATCGTAATTTTCTTCTTATGTTCCCTTATGTTTATATATGATAAAATTATATTTATTACAAATATTTTCAGAAAAAATTATCATAAATTTATTAAAATATATCATTCCTTTAATTTTTCAAATTAAAAATGTATTAAAAATTATTCCTTAAAATAAAATACATGCAAAAAATTGATATGAGTTCCACACATTTTTCAATTTTACAATTACAGTGATTGATCATTAGAAAAGGTTTTATCATATGAGGAATCATAGTAAAGATATATGTATCATATTAATTAATTTTATTCAATTTTATAATCATTCATACAATATGATGATAAAAAATGAATTACATCACTTTATGGAGATAATAATCCATACGTACGCATGAGTATGGATTTTATTTCCCAAAAAGTATAAATCAACAAACATAACTTTAAAAATATACTTATAGAGTCATAATAATAACATAAATATCATATATATTCATTAATTACATATATATAACTAGAGATGTACAAAAGAAATAAAAAATGAACCACATTTATTCATGGAGGTGGTAGTTCACATGTTCTTACAGATGACATGAACATTTTTCATAGGATAGAAATGAGGTCGAAAATTGATGTGAAATTAACATAAAAAATATAAAAATATTAACAATACATATATTATAATATTAATATTATGATCACTTACATTTTGGATATATATTTAGAAATAATCTCGAATAGATCACTTGAAGATGAATAACACTACTTTGAGAAAGATACTTTATAAATCTACTTAAGGTCCCCGAGGTTATTATGTTAAGAATAATAGATCCTCTATAATATGGAAAAAAAATTATGAGAATTTTATAAATTTTTATTCAGTATATATGCCTCAATATGAATTTATGTGGATTTTAGAGGGGGTTCAATTTTATATGTTGGTTGGGTGGAAAACAAGTAAATACATAAAAAATAAAAAATATAAAAGTTACATTAAAGTGAATGTGGAATGAAAAATAAAAACAAAATTAAAATACAATAATGTTTAAGGAAAAAATATATTCAAAATTAAAATATAGACAGGTTTTTATTTTGATATTTTAATCATGATATTAATGATTAAACCCATTGTTAATTTTTTTTATCCTTGATTGAGGTGGATTATTTTATTATAATGAAAATTAATTATGGACCACAATTATTGTTTTCTAATAAAATATATTTAAAAATTATTATTTGAAATAAATAAACCATTTTATCAAATTAAATGTCTAAATTTTTTCGAAATTAGTTTTAAAATAAACATGAAAAAAGAAATGAAGAATGTTTTTATAAATATTAATTTTAATCATAGGACATAATTTAATTTTTTAATTTCTTGTTAAATACAGTTAATTTAATGCTTATGAATTAATTGAATTTATTATATAAACTTTTAACTAAACTCCTAAACCAGTTGTGATTAATTTAATTTATTAAGATAAAAACACATTACATGTATCAAATATTTTTTTAGAAAACTTATATTTTTATCATAAAATATATTTATTTTCATTTCTAAAAAATTGAAAACAAATGAAATAATTTTCAGTATGTGTAAAAACATATTTTCATATGTTTAACACTCTAAATAATTTTTCAATAAAATATATGTCAGATAAAATTTATCATAAAAATATTACATTTAACTACTTTATTAGGAACAATAGTATATCATATATGACAACCTAAAATATTTTTACAATTTTATTTCCTTTATTTACCAAATAATGTTACTGATTTTATAATTTATAATAATTATTCACATAATTTTATGTTAGTGTTATTTACATTCTATAAAAAATTATTTATTAATTATAAATATATTCTAAAATACCAGGTTGTTCAATTATTCAACATTGTAAACATTCATTCCTTGATATTATACCAATATTATTAAAAAAACACATGAAACCTTTACCTCACCACATCCTTAGTTTCACACATAGCTTCATGAAATTAATTATTCTTCTAGATAACATTAACTGGGTGATTATTCCATTTCCACAACACTTTATCTATATAATCAATTGTTTTCAATGGTTGTTATTTTGAATAATTATTATGGTTCAATAATATAACATCTGTGTTTATTAAATTAGAAGGATTTGTTAAATTAATTAAAAAAAGAGATACACTGAAATTATCCAGAACATGGGATAGGTTTGGAGGAACCTCTGAGAAATAATATACCATACTGATGTGGTAAATAATATCATAAAGAACAATATATTTGAGGCTTATCATCCCATTCTTTTAAAATCTCATATAATTATTCAAGGAGGATATTTGAAGGAATACCATATCAACAACATTGAAATCTTTATCTCACCACTTATTCTCAGTATAACTCTGAAATCAACTTTAATCATCTATGATATAACAATGAATGGATCTAACATTTTCATGAATTTCGTTATATAGATTAGATCCCAATAGGGTTTTCCTCATCTTTATCCCAATATATTAGAGCTATTCTTTTATTTTCATATAGAGTTTCATAATGATCCATATGAATTCACTGATGAATGCTATTTTTTAAGAACATTTTACCAAATAATGGTGTCTATCCCAACATAATTTGAAATCTATAGTGCAATTTCTCCGCATATAATCTATAGTATGAAATTTCCTCTTATACTAAATATCTATCCGAGGATGATATGAAATTGTAAGGCACAAAAATGCATTCAATGACTTCAGAATACTTAATAAGTACTTATATATAAATCATACATCACTAACCTAAATTACTATAAGTAAAAATCGGTGATAACTTATGAAATAAAAGGCATATAAGCTGAAAATTTCATTATGAGAGAAATATTCTCTAATAGTACAGAACTTTTATGATTTCTTAGGATGATTTACTATGAATCAAATTGAATTTTTCACATTGTACATCATGGGGGTTCCCATGATGAAGTCAATGGTGATGTTTCCCATTTCCTCCTAGGTATGTGTAAGGTTTGTAACAACCCATTAAATATTCAATCTCAACCATAAAATTGTGGCATTATATATATTTAGATAAGAACTATGCAACACTTTACTTCTTGTTATCCAAAAAAGACCTTAATTATACCAATAAATGTTGGTAATTAAATTATGAAGAGAGAATAGAGAACTATGAACATCATCAAATACATACTTATTTAAATATTGTTTTTAAAAGAAACTAAATCTCCCCCTGATCATTATAATTCCACAACTTTCATGAAAAAATTTAGTAACATTACTTACATAATTTTATATATCCACTACTTTGTTTTGTTCTTTTTTAATAATTGAATGTATAAATGGTTAAATGTTAATCTATGATATTTAATATACTACTCACTGTCTTATTATACCAAGGTCCATCCTTTATTAATATATATGTATTGTATTTCATTCAGTCCTCATCATGGAAAAACATTCATAGTCATTCCAACTATGTTCATCAGTAACTTTTTTATCCTTATCAAGGTGGTAATGTATTGGGTAGTTATAATAATAAAAATACTCCATCTATTATCTATGATTCACAGTTAATTATTTCTATGTTAATATAATTTTCATGTTAATATAGTCTGTATATATGTCTCACCTTTAACCATAATGATTATTCCTATAAATTATGAAATAAAAAAATTACCTTTTCTAGTTCCAAATCGCGAATCAGGTAAATTTTACAATGAAATCATAATTTTAATATTGTATATTCATCTACAATTTCATTCTACATGATAAATCATCTCATAAAATATTTTGAATCATTATTGTTGGTAGAAACCATTATCCACTAAAGGGTAGTGTGGGCCCAACGACAATATATAACATTCAATTCAATTCCCTAGATGTTCATTATGGTCATCTATCTAAAAAAACTCTTTACCCTAATATTTCAGAATGGTAAATGAATTTGATATCAATGAGAAAATTATTCGAACATTTTTATAGTATTCCTAAAACCCATTAAAAATAAGGTTTTCAGTTTCTATGGTTTATAGTCCATTATTCAATTATGCATACCTTTGAGCGATCCACTCATATAAATTGTATTCCAATTAAATAACCAAATAATTTTAATTTATTTATCCAAAATTATTATTTAAAAAATTGTGTATAGAGCTTCTTATTCCTAATTGATTGTTAACAAATCATCAAATTTAATTTATTGTTTTCCTTGAATTTTGAATATTTAATAATATCTTCTATAAAGTCTATAATATGATGATTTTGTAATATATAAAAAAAAAATTATTATATAAAATAAAATTTATAAGGAATTAGTAATTACAAGGGATATCACTATAAATTCATAGTATCCATTCCTCATATACAATGATATTTTAGATATTTCATACTTATTTACCCTTAACTAATGTTATCCAGAAGATATGTCAATCATCGAAATATATTAATATCCAAGTTTTTGAAGCATAAATTCATCAAAATTGGATATATGATTACTATTCTTTATAGTAATGATGTTATATACATGATAATAAAATTTAAAACCCTAAAACATTGTTTTTTCTTAACATAAAATTACATTTTTATACCATGTTGGTGAAATTATTTGAATGAATCCCTTATTAAAATTTTCATTGAGATTAATTATGAATTCTTGAAACTCAATTATATCCGTTATATATTAATTGTTTAAAATATGTGTATCTAGGTTTGAGTACAATTTACAACACAACTATATGATTTAAGTGAAGAATTAGATATTCTATAAGTAATACATTGGAATATTCCTTAAAAATAGGCACATCTTATTATATATTTTATCTTTCACCATTTTAGACACATACCCTTCATTAATATATAATAAACCAAATATAAATGATGTAGCTTCTATTGGAAGTTCTTATTTACAATCAAAATGATAGTCCATTTTTGGTTGATTTGGATTATAAAACACGAATTCTCTTCTTCAATAACTGATATGGGCTGCATATTGAAAAAAATACATGCCCAAAATCAAATCATATTCAACAGCAGGGAGAAAAAAATATTTTTAGTAATCACATTCTAAAAAACATTAATTAGGGAGAATCTATATAAATTTATTGTGATCATTATACCAATAAAAATTTTCAATTTTAAATAAAAATATACTTGTCATGGAGTAAATATAATACAATTCATAAACTATTAATTTATTAAGGAGTGGGTAGAATTATAAGAAAAAATGAAGTTATAGAGTGGATGATAATTTTAAATTTCCCAATTAATACATATGGCCTGCTTTAGTTTTTTAATCACATGATCTTTCACTCTTTCTCATTAAATAAAAATCTTTTGATGTTGATTATCATCATTAACTGACGTATTTGGTCACTGGATATAAGAATTATAATAGTTAATGTAGATGTAGAATTGGAGTGAGGGTTTTGAAATTAACTCATATTTCTCCTAATTATTTTATATAACATTCTTCTTTAAATATATTTTTTATTCACTTTCTTGATAGACTTATTTTCTACACATGGAAAATTTACTAATCCCACAGTGACAAATCACCTTTATTTTTTTTCCATATTGATATCCTAAAGTAGTATTTGTTTTCTTTAATCCTTGGGTTTTATAATTATCGTTTCCTTAAAACACTAGTTATTTATTCTTATCATAACCATGTGAATTAGGGTAATCTACACTCACTATTTGTACCTCGAGAGAGAATTGAATTATTTAATCATAACTAATAAATTCTCTTATGCATTATACCTTTAGGTAAATTTATTAGGCCACTAAAGAACTGATCTATTTTTCTGTTAGGGTTGATAATAAAACCATATGTGTCACTCAAGTTTTTGGTAAAATGTTCCTTCTAGGTACTAATAGATTCATCATACATCAAATTATTTAAATTAATTCCTTGACCTTTTCATGTGAATCATTAGGGAATGTACAAAAAAATAACTTATTAAACTCAATAAATGATATAGAGTAAATTAATTAAACATTCCTTATATAATTAATAATATTACATCCTTAATATTATTCTCCGTCAAAATGATAAATTTATACGAGTTTTTTTTTTCAGGCTTTGTGAACAATATAACATAAAATATCATTTTAACAATACTAATCCATCTCCTAAAAACTAGTGGATTGAAGCACCCATTTAAGCGTTGCATATTTTCCTCATGAAATATTCAATGATGCATTATTATTTCATTTTCAAATTTTTAATATGAATATGATTCTTATCTTATATAATTTTTTTCTAGTATATAATCAAGAATTTTCAATTTTGATCCAATTTTTTTATTTTCTCATGAGGAAAATAAATATACTATCAACTATATTTATTACTGAAATGATTCATCCTACTTCCATCCATTTAAAAAAACCGAAAAAAATATTTCAGTCATAATCATACAATAATCAATGTTGGAAAAATTACAATCATGAAAATCATTCCAAAGATGCCTTATTTTTTGAAACCTTCCTCAAAGGAGACGAAACTATAAGGTGTAATCTATATCATTTTCTATTAATGATTGGTTTTCTTAAGTTATATCGTTATCTTACTAATAACATAATCAAAAAAATAACAAATCCATTATTTGATTCCAACTGAGGTCACCAATGCTAGAATACATAAATATTTCATTATTTTAAAAGAAATGTTCATTATATTTATCAATAGTAAATGCCTATGAAGTATAAATGGTTTTTGTCTTAGAGTACTAGATAAATAATATTCTTATTTCTTTAAATATCTTCAAAATCTCCCAAAATTTTCATCTATGATAGTATCATTCTTTGACAAATCCATCTTAAAATATCTCCTTATAACATAGGGAAATGTAAATCTATGAAATGATGATATTAGATTTTCACTAAGGGTAATCATGGGAGATATAAATCGATGAACACATATAAATCTGAGATAATCATATGTGTGTGATGAAATGATAAAAATTCATTCATTTTAAACACAATAATTTATCGATCATAAATCATTAGTCATGTAATAAATCACTATCAATTACAAATTACATGAATCATTTTAGTGGGTAGTCATCATTTTTCAATAATGACCCATGTGATAATATCATATGTATTAGAACAATTTATAATAATTTTGGAAAAATAATAATTATTGAAAATTCTTTCATTAGTCATGGATTACTTTGAAGTCTATTAAATTGGAAAATGGCACACACAGTATTGGGTTCACTTCTAATTCCATCATTTCCATATCCAATGTTCACTTCCAAGACTATCATACTGGACAAAGTCTATTAATATACATGGTTCACTTCTAATTCTCTTCAAAATTATCTCTTAATATATAAATAATTAAATAATGTGTTGAAGGGGTTTAATGGACCCACCCAGCACATAATGAATAACCAACATATGTAATCCCCAAGATCATAAAAAATTAATCGATTAATCTTTGAAAAGATTATGAAAAATAAAGAGGTTTCATATAAATTTTATCCTCACATAATCATAATGCATTAAAAGAAATAACATTGAAAGTATCACTTTATCATATCCCTAGTCATATGAAAAAATATTTTTTCAATTTTTAGTACTCTACATTAATTTTCAATTTAACTTACATGAAAAAATAATGCTCATAAATGAAATATATCAAAACATAATATATTATCAACAATATTTCTTAAATGAAATTGAATTTTTCTGGAAAATTATAATTTAGTTACCTGTTATATAATTATCATCATTCTATTATTGATAAAAATTATTAAAAAAGGGTTTATTACTTCACAAGTTATCCAATAAAATAAATTTTTATAGAGAAATATTACCCAAAATCGTTAGGTGTTACAATATCCGATCACCCAATCATGTGGGATTAGACTAATTATATATCTAAAATAATGTTTCATTCAATAAAGTTTCTAAAAGTGATATATACTATGTGATTTGTGGAAAATCCTCTATTTTAATGTTCCATATTGAATCTATTTAATATCCTTTCAATCTATTTTCCTCTAATAATTCTGAGGGTGCTCTTATATATATGTCCCGATATGTTAACTACTTGGGTGTAGGATGGATCCCCAATATTATTCATGTACATGATTTATTTTAACAATTACATAATTAACTATAATACTTGTATATCAATTCTTATTAGTAATATATAATCAATATATATTGTAATGAAAACATATTCACAACTACTAAACTACTTGTAAACATATGGCATGCATCCATTCATTATAAAATTAAATTCTCTTATTGATTCATAAAATATTATACATGGTCATAATGATTTCAAAATCAAATATATTTTTATCTAAAATATTCTCACTTTATTTGTATCTTTCATTTTTATTAACCCTCTTTACTATATCATATAAAAATCGTGTAAATATTTAAATTACAGATAGTTGTCTAAATTCCCATTTTAAAAATCTCATATTCATGGAAATATATTTTCAATATTATAATTTTAGTTTACTAATGTGTAGTGAATTGTGAGAATGCATTGTCATAATATATGCCTTTAAATTTCATAAACCTTGTAGATAGTAAACATCCTTTATGGGTACTGACATTTCCATTAATTTCTATATTATTATAGAATACATATTTTCATAGAACAAAATTTAAATCAATTGGAGAATCATCCAAATGTGAACATGGTTTCGGTACATGGAATCAATTTTATAAATCATAGTTATTTTCAATTATAATATTCTAGGAAATTTACTACATCCTTGTAGTAAATAGATTCATTATTTTTGACTAATAATTTTTCATTTTCATTGAGGAATATAAAACCATATCTCTATAGTTATTTACCCTATATGGTTCTCTTACGTAATATATTATTCTTTTTAATAACTTATTCCACTAGGATTTGTTGTATATTTTCATATTCCAAGTCTTTTTCCTCATGATAATTCACTTCAAGGAAGTTTAACATTCTCCAAAAATATATTTTAGAGATTTTTTCCCATTCAATAAAGGTGTAATGTATATCATCTATGATCTGTTTTTTTATGTTTTTTGGTAGATAATATCATTTATCTCTTTTTATATAACTTAAAAAGATTCACTTTGTGCCTTATGATTCCATTTTCTACTAGGAATTCCCTTATAAAATTACTCACATCTCTATACAAGAGTATGTAACAAATATGACTTCTATTAAAAAAACTCATATTATCCCACATTATAGTTTTTTTTGGAAACTAAATTACTGTGACTATTTTATTCTAAAATGTGTTACTCAAATGTATAATCGAAGACCTGCAAGACTCATCACTGATCTCACCATGTCAAAAAAGTTAAAATTCATTTTTATGTGAAAAAAATCAACTATGGAGTATATGACGAATTGAGTTGAGAAAATATAGAAAATAGTTCTAGATAATTGAGAGCTTCTTGGTTATGACAATACCTGTGGTGGACTGAGTTATGTTAATTTATCATCCTATTATTCATATTATCAAAATAATTCTTGTATATAATATATTTTTAAATGGAAACAATATTATATCTTACTAAATGGATTTATACACATCCCCTAAAATCACCTATAAAATTTATAAATTAGTAGTATCAACTTCTAACTTCAATAAGAAAATTTCACAATCATCTCTATAATATAAATATGAAATATCTGTTAATTTTATCCATTTCCACTAAATGGGTCACTTTTCAATTAACATTTAAAAATGTGAAAAACATTTCAAAGGGATTTAAATAATAGAATTTAAATTCCCTTTATGATATAATTTATCCAAACACATACTATTTTAATAAGAACACTACTGATTCCACAACTGGTTGTGATATGAATATTACACACATGATTCATTATCTATTTCAAGGATATGATTTTATTGTGTGGAATGTAAAATACATTATTTATGAATACTATCATATAGTATAGAAATTTTTATATCCAATATTGATAAAATTTTACACATATATAAAATTGATATAGAAAGTATAATATTAGTCACAACTCTCATATAATAATATTTCCTAAAAAAACTAAAATCAAAATACTCATTAATTTATGGTATCATCCTATTGTGACAAGAACGGATGGTCCTACTTCATTGGTATATTAAACACCCACCTAACCTATTATAATTTATTTATTCTACATTGTTCTAATATTTAGATACAAATGATAAAACCATTAGCTTTATCGACAAACTAGTTTAAAGAAATGGATAAACATCACTCAATAATGAACATACTAGAAGAATCACCTTGCTTGTTTACTATAGGGATGTTATTATTCTAGTGTCCTTTGTTTCCATAACAAAACTATATTACATGTTATTCATCATATTATTTTTATATCATTATCTTTTGAGAATATTATGGTGATGGTGAAAATAACTTATAATTTTTATTATAACTTTTCACAATGCCTTTCATCATATTCGCAATACGGAAAAATATTTATTCACACTTCAGGACTTGTTACGCATGAAGAATTTTGGTGAAAAGATCTTAGACAAAAATCACTATATTATTATTATTTGAATTAATAATTAAAGTTGCGAATTTTGAAATATGTTTAGAGAGAACATGGTCTATAAAAAAATCCTCAGGCAAATTTAATCCCAAAATTTTCAAATTATAATTTTAGATAACCATATTAACTATTTAATGTATATTACAAATAATTTCTCATTGAATGCATATATTGAGTTTTATTGAGGTTCAAAACATCATATAACATTATTTCTCCTAATATATATAATATATTTGATACAATATGGTGTATGAATCCATTTCTTCAGAAAATTTATTTACTATTAAATGTAGTATTGTACATTTTGTATAATTTATACATTTTTCACATTTTTTAAGTTGACATTATTCTTTTCCTCACTTTCCTTTTTAGAAGGGTCAGCTGGGATAATGTACTCCAATATATAAAACATTTATTATTGGAATGTTATAATGTGAAATACCCTATATAATTTTAAAATATTACCACTAATCATGAGGATATATTTTTCCAAAAATTGATAATTAAGATAATGAAATTGTTAAATGGCTATAAATTTTCAAAGAAATGATGATATTTGGAACATTATCTTGAATACTGTTTCTCCTATAATAAAATAATATTATATTTTTGCACTATTTTATCACGTCTTAAAGTCCATCATAATTGGATTTTTAATATCTAATCGCTGATATATTATATAATTAAGGATCCATATTCACCTTTTTATTACCCAGACTATGGCAGTAATATTTACTCAGTGGTAGTTTCATTGGATTTACATTATAAATCCTCATTTGTATATTTGATATATTTAGTTTTTTCCCCAATATGAAAATATTATACTCACATTTCATAAACGCTTTCAACAAAATTTATTTATAAGGATATTATCATTACCCTTAAAACAATTTGGTTAAGTTGACCCATTTCCATTATTAAGAATCCATGATCATTAAAATTTAACATGAATTTGGGAAAACCAAAATATTCAATATTTGTTTATATTTTTTCATATTATATAAGGATTTTTTTCGGCCCTATTAATTAAATTTATAGGTTTTTATTAACCTATGTGCAAATATCCGTTATTTTATTATTTATATGCTTATTAATATTTTGTGAAATTTGAATAATTAATTTACCTTGTTTAATAAATTAATTTATTGATAATAATTTTATTTTATTCCACATTATCATGGTTGTTAACATATTCATATTATTTTATCTCTTTTAATCATCCAAATTATCCAAGAATCACATCATGAAATAAATAACATTGAACAAACAAAATAAAATAAACATGTGATAAGATCATGTTCATTTATCAACAAAGATAGTTTATTAAGTTGAAATAAACCATCCTTGGTCCTAGTATAAAAAATAATTTAGACCTTCATTTTTTCATGTTTTACTATTTCTCCGTTATCATACATATATATATATAGATATATATCAATTTTTTTATTTCACCTTGATTTCAGTCATACAACGTATCCTCTGATTAGGGGATCCCACATTTAAAAATGATTTCTCAGTTACAGGTGATGAGTACCAAGTGTTTTGGATTACATTAAATAAAACATAGGCCCACATTCCACTAAATTACAACAAAAATCCATGAAATAAATAAAATATAAATAAACAAATCCAACACATTCTTTTGTCAGACAAGCTTATGATCAATCACAACATGCTGTGACGAATCACATATTAAATTCATTGTAATTAAGTTATATTTAATAAAAATAATTAATAAATAAGATAATTAAAATATTAAAACACTATCATAATATTATATCCAAACAACCCTTAATATATAATAAGATTTCCATAGAATATTATTTTAAATAAAATACTGAATTTCTATTTTTATTTTTAAAAAATGAAAAGAAAAACATGTGTTGAGAAGGACCCATGGAATGTACATTTTGTATCATATTAAATATATTTTGGAGTAAAATATTTATACTATGTTTTCTATCACATCATAAGTCATCTGACTCATGTTGTGTATGACCTATATCATTTACCTAGTACTTGCACAAAATTCATTCGAACAAAACATGCCAAAAATTTTGTATGAAAAGAAGAATAATTATGTATTTATACCAAAAAAAGAGTAATCTCATATTATATAATCACTATAGAAAAAAGCGTATATTTTGGAATTCATACCCATCTACATTCCATGAATTTTATGTATATCTTTAATTAATTCACTTTTTAGCCAAAAAAGGCATTCTAAAAATTACTCAAAATACACCATTCATGGGTTGTAACATGTTACATGATGTTCACATACATCTAAATTCATGTAGTATATGTCTATATATATCATCACCAGCTATCAGTACATAGTTTATAATGCTGTCATATATATTTCAACATGGATAATAATGATTTACATGATAAAAAACTATCTAGGCATACCTAGTGTGTAGAACGCCTACACACAACTTAATCCATGTCAATCAAATGGTCATATTTATTGTAAAAAAATATATTTAAGAGAATAACATAAAAAAGACAAATTATGATCATTGAATTATGTGGGTTGAGCCTTGTGTGAGTGGACCTTTGGTATAATTGTGTAATTTACCACTATATGTTTTGAATCATTTCCATGTATCCAGAGGTCTTGGCACCTGTAGATGGGATATTTATGTGATCTTCACATTTTATCAACTCTATATGGGAATATAAATTTAGATAAACACAAAATCTATACATTTAAATTTATATTGAAATTATTTAAAAGAAAAAAAAATGAAATAGATAAAATTGATTATAAGTAATTACAAATTATTATAAATTTTAATGAGATCACATTGATACAATATGATGGTTCAAGAAAAAATAAAAACAATTAGTAGGTGCCTATTTTTATATCATTTTAAATGGATAAAATTCGAATAACAGGATGATAAAAACCAGATAATATTAGTGAAATTATATAATATATTTAATTATATTTAATTAAAATAATTTATTACCTATATTATAATAATCATGCTGATCAATTTTTCAGTACACTATTGTTTTTATTTTATTTAAGTAGAGAATACAAGGGAGTATTCTTCTATAACTATCCACACATGCTATACGAGTCTTTGAAAAATTATCTTGTCATCACAAGTACTATTATAGAGAAACCTAGGGGTTCAGAATTTTTAATAAGAACAATTATTTTCATTGTTATATTTATGTACTGAAGAATGATGTTGTGAGGATTTTTTCCCTAGGGATTGAGATAATTATATATTTATTTAGATTTTTCACAATAATTCATTATCACTCAAATATTGACCCATATTTTACATACATAAATATTAATACTTAATAGATATTTTTTTTAAAATCTTTTTAAAATACATACATAAAAAATATAATGGTTTAGTGAATTTGGATATAAGATACACAATATTATTATTTCATGAATGATATTAACCATATCCCAATAATATATATTACTCTTAATATACATACACTACTTAAAACCTTTTTAAATAGCCTATGAAAATTAATTATAAGAAAGCGTGAGAATATATGCTCAGTATGGGTAAACAAGGGATATATAAACGATCACATTAACATAACATGAGAGTAATGGTATGTAAAAATTATCATAACATTTTAATATACATTAAAATTATATCTTATATTATCATATTGAATCATGGATTTGAAATTTTCAGTTTATAAAACATTAATCACTAAAAAATAAACAAAACATGATCCATGAGAGCAAAACCTTAGAATAAGGCAAAATATTATGGTAGAGAAATAATAATGGATAATATTTTTTTATTTAAGGATAACAATAGATAGTATAATTGGGGATTATTTTCACTCATCATCATGATATATCCATATTCAAGGCTCACCTCTAATATTACAATAGAATAAATATTCCATTAAAAAGTAGGTTTTCTCTCTATTCCAGTCCTTATTATCTCAAGAGATATCCATCTTTACCCAATGTGCTAAAGGGAAATATATTTCCATTCCCTCCTAAAATATAATAATATTCATATATATTTCATCCAAAGGAAATTAAAATAGTCATCATTTCATAACCCATAGAATGGAAACAAGTTTCATAAACACTTCATTTTGAAATGTCTTATTTGAAATCAATAAAATTTTCAAATATTAATGTAAAGTCTATCATTTAAAATACACTTTGAATCCTATATATAAAGCCAAAATTTATTCTTTGGTCATGGTGGTTGGTAAATTACAATCAAGACCTATACATTAAAACAATGATTCTGTTTACATATTCTATAAAAATAATAAAATAACTTATTCATAAAGAGAAAGGAAGATTAATTTTAAAACTTTTTTAAAAATTACATCTTGTTTAAACATTTATTTAAAAAATATTATGATATTCTTAAAAAAATTCCTCAAAACATTTTTTTATAACTTGTATATAAAGGAGAAATGATTTCTCCCAAAGAGAGAAATAAAGTCATCTTTCCTTAGAAAAATTATTTTGGTCACATGAGTTTATTAATATTTGAAAATGAAAATAAAAAATGTTATTTATATAAATAATAATAGTATAATTAAATTCTTGCGAATTCAAAGACATATGTTATAAAATATCAACATCGTAATCTTCATTACGAACAATCTCTACAAGCAATATTATTGTAACATAAATCCCCTTCCACGTGTCTAAATTTCTACAAGAGTAATATGACCTATTTTATAAAACATTAAAATTTATAATACATGTATAATAGATTCATTTATATACATATAATATCATATATTATTCCCTTATTAAACTTCAACACCCATTTAAAAAAATTCCTTATTTAAATCTTCATTTCCAGGTGTTAAATGTTTGATTTTTCATATGATTTTTTGTTCGGTAGTTCCAGACCATGTACTATGGTCAAAATTCATTCATATATAGAATTTTAATAATTATATAAATTTTATTACTTATCATTAAAAATATATATTTAATTTAATCCATGGAAAATATAGATAGAAAAATTAATTTCCTTATCCATGGAGATGGTAGGTCGTGGGTACATATGAACAATATTTTCACTATTCAACAGATGGAATGAATTGAAGTTTAATAATAATTTACAATTCACAAATTAATATTATATCATATATATCATATATATTTTTTAAATTTATCCTTATTACTATCCATGTAAATATGAAAATGAAACCCAAATCACATCGCTTCGTGGTGGAGGTAATCCACACGTATACACATGTGACGTTATCATTTTCCAATGTGTGAAAAAGTAAGAGAGAATATAATATATTATACCATAATCAAAAAAAGTATATCAGAAAATCATATAAAAACATTCAACCCTTCATAATAACCAAGAATGAAATATTGTGATGAAAATTGTATTATACCCCCATATTGGGGTTTTAGTCCACACATATACATGGGGGATAATTTCAATTTATATTTGATGAAAATTTTAGTGAATAATGGGGATTATATAGTCATAATATAATCTAATTGTAGTTAGTATATGTCATGACCTGTCCTCAGGGCTCGTGCCATGACTACCCCCAAGCTCTCCTTCCATAGGCTAGGGGCTGGAGACTAGCGCCAAAGGCATAATCTCGATAAAAAGGGAAGACATTTCATTTAATAAGTAAAAAAACAATAGAGTATGCAACTTGAAGACAACAGTAAGTAAAACTATATACAAAATGAAGCTGGTATGTACAAAGGGTCGGAAATACAATACCAATAGAAAGGCACAACTACAACTGAATGAAAGTACAACTGAAAAAGGGACAAACAACCGGTAGGTAACAGCGATTCCTGGATCATCCTCTGGGGTTCCTACCTGAAAGGTAGGTACATGTAGCCTCCACAACACTCCCCGTTCGTCTGACTCCATCGTGTACTGATACATCGTATGGTCCTCCTCCAGGTGTTTTCCAGTCCTGGTGCCCACGGCCTCCGTCAGCGTTGTCCGTCGTCTGCATCCAACACAAAGAGGTGCGGGCATAGCCCGTGCAGGGTTGAGTATAAAGATAATCATTAGGGAACCCAAGACCCTCAATATCTCATATAATCCAACAAGGATAAACCATAAATAATGAAATCAATGGATAACCCTTACTTAGGTGTATGCCCATACATATAACTAAGTTATCAAGTAGCCCATATCAATCCTGAGGTAAATACAAAGTTCATTGACTTAGATCAAACCAAGATTTTATTCTAGGGGGTAGTATCAGGTAACAACCCTAGAATCCGCTAAGGATAAACCACAATAGTATGATATGATCATGAAGTATCAACCATCTTTACTTAGGTATATGCCCATACATATACCTGTGTTACCAGTCATATTCCAACTCCATCTCTTGAACCCAAGCACAACCTAGTCCACAATGGAAGTAAAGTCAATCACTTTGATGATAATGATTGAAAGTCAAGACTCAGATCACACAGGTTTACAACACATGAATATGGATAGAGATTAATAAATGCATTCACTGATTCGTTTAAGTTGTCGGGCCCATGCATGATACATGACCAGCTATTTTGTAGAGTGATAGAGATGATCAGATGTAGTCATTGATTAATCTAAGTTGTCACACCCACACAGGATATAGGACCAGCTAATCAGAACTGTAAAGTGAAAGAGATGATCAAATGTAGTCACTGATTCATCAAAGTTGTCCGACCCACACATGATATTGGACCAGCTAAGCTATCAGAACCACACAGGATACAATACCAGCTAATCAGAACTGTCGAACCCACAGAGGATTCCGGTATAGAATTCATCACAGTCGAATCCAATTAGGATTCCGGTATAGTAGTCATTGTTGTTGAACCCATGGAGGATCCTAGTATAGTATCGTCACAGTTGAAGCCATGGAGGATCTTGGTATAGTAGTAGGTCCATGTAGGATCCTATCATCTCAGTCATATACGACCATAGGGTTCCCACACACAACATGGTCGATTCTAGGAGGGTCTACTCCTTGAGAAAAGTGTCGATACATCAAATATCATGAAGTCTTGATTTGATGTATCATGTAGTTTCATCTTATCAAAAGGAACCCAACGTGATAGATGACGCGTCAGTCTAACGCCTGGTCTGTGAGTTTTGGCATTTCCGTTCCATGGGCCCAGATGGATTTCTGCTCGATCCAAACCCTTCCATTTTCTAAAATTGTCCAAAACTCACTTAGAGTATCGCAAAAGGACTGCCTCATCTCGAGGGTCCCATTTCCATAGACAGCGCGTCGATCGGACGTGCGGTCTATGGGGTATTCACATTTAAGCGAATACGGGCCTGACACGTCATGTCCAGTGGGCTGGCGGGTTGGACCTTTTAAGCGAAGATGGGCCCAAACCGTCAATCCCAGTGGGCTGGTGGGTCGACCCGACCTGCCTCATTGGGCCCAACCCTGCTGGGGGTCGGCTGATCTCAGTGGGCCATGGCCCACTTGCGGAACCGACACATGTTGCGGGCTGGTCTGGTTCGCCCGGGGGCGCCAAGAAGCCCGGTACCCTTCGCTACCTGGTTCTACCCGGTGCATCCGGCCCGTGCAACGGGATGCGGTTCTTCCCACGTGGAACCTGCGGGCGCCGCGGTTTTCCAGCCCGGTCAGCCAGTCATCATGTGGTCTAGGTCCCCGGTGGCCGGCTCGGCCTGCTGCCTCCACACCTCTACCACGGCGTGACGACACCGCGTACCTGCTGCTCTCCGCGCGGCGCGCTGGCCCCGCGCCGCCTCCCTCGCAGCCCGACATTACCGCAGCCATTGGCTCCACCGCGCAGCGCAATGGCACTCCGCTTCTTCATCTTCCATGACCCTTCTGGCGACAATTCCTATTTCGTCATTGTAGTTCTTCTCCGGCGCGGTGCGACGACACCGCGCCCTTTTCGCTCTGCCTCCAACCTCAAACAAGAAGAAACAACAGAGGGGCATTGGAATGTGTTTGTTCATCCCGCGCCCTCCGCATTACATGATATCATTTGGCCAACGAGGAAACAAAGCATTCATCGAATAATGAGGGTATAATTTTATTCATTTAAAAATAAACTAATCCCCCTACCTCATAATCGGTGTTCGTTGAAGACGTCGCAGGAATAAGATGGAGTTGACGCCGATCGTCATGTCCACCTTGCACTTCAGATCTGAGCTCGAGCATTGGTCACTCATCAAGATCCGATCTCCGTTGTAGGATTTTTCTTCTTCAACTATCTTGGGAGATCCTAATTGGAGAACCGTTCTTCATCAATAAGCCTTTCACAGAACTCTCTCCTTTCGAAAAAATTATGCCAACCCCCAACAATGACAAAGGATGGCCACTTTTAATTATTTCCCACAACAACATAAAGTTGTATTTAATTAAATGAGGAAACTTATTTAATGAATTCTAAGGGATGGTTCATATTCAAATTTAGAAGAGGTGAAGAGTTTAATTAAAAAAACTAACTCACATCATTAATAGGTGAATTGGCACCAGTATGGTGGAAGGTGGAAGCATTCAAGAGTTTCCCCCATTAATGGGGAGATCAAGGGATTCAAAGGGGGGTTTAACGGGAGCAAAAGGGTTTGGGTGGGCCCCACCCTAAAACATCCTCCCAAGGGTGGTTAGGGTTTGGTAGGTCCCACCTCCAACTTGCCCTTGGAGGATTAAACCACCACTTAAATTAAATTATGTCACACATAATTTTTATTTAATTTATTAAGAAATCACCAAAATTATCTTCCACTCTCGATAAAACACAACTACAGAAAATGTCTCCTTAAGCGAATACCAGTGCCGCAAGTTCATCGGTGTCCTCAGATTTAAATTCCGAGCACCGGTTCAAATGATATAAAATCCCTCTTGTACATTTACTTAACTTACCCAAACTAAACTTCATAAATTGATTCTGGGCACACCGGGCCTCGGAATTAGGCGCCGTCAGAAGTTGTAGACTCGTAGAATTACCATGTATTTAAAAAAATTCCAGGCAGTTTTCGGGTCTTTACATTCTCCCCACATCAGGGCCTTACGTCCCCATAAGCTTCAACTCACCCAAAGGAAACATATGGGGTACTGAGCACACATATGAGCCTCCCGCTCCCATGTGCTCTCCTGGAGGTTCCCGTGCTGTCAGTGAACACGCACCAGAGGAATCAACCATCTATGTAGGACACGTTCCTATCGATCCAAAATCTCCACTAGAACCTCCGTGAATTTCTCCCCATCATCGATGTCCAACTCCCCATGGTCGATGATGTGGGACGGGTTATTCACATATCTCCTCAAATGAAATACGTGGAAGACGTCATGCACTCGATGCAACTGAGGTGGGAGAGTCAAGCAGTAAACCACCTCACCTACCCTACTGAGAACTTGAAAAGGTCCAATGAATCATGGAGATAACTTTCCACCTCAGCAAAATCTCCATAGACCTTGTCGAGGTGAGACCCGTAGGAAGACGTGGTCGCCATCCTCAAATTCTAGTGGTCTCTATCTATTATCCATATAGGACTTATGTCTGCTCTGTGCATCTTCATCTTCTCTTGGATGATCTGCACCTTCTTTGTCATAGCCTGCACCATCTCTGGTCCTACAAACGCTGACTCCCCTGGGTCAGTCCAGCATAGATCCAATCTGCATGGTCGGTCGTACAGTTCCTCATAAGGTGCCATCTCGATGGTAGAGTGGTAGATGTAGTTATACGCAAACTTCACCATGGGTAAGTGATCTTCCCAGCTGTGACAGAAGTCAAGGAAACAAGCATAGAGCATGTCCTCGAGAGTCAGAATGGTCTTCTCAGTCTGGAAATATTTTTGAGGATGGAAGGCAGTTCTCAGACGTAGCTGTGCCCAAAATCCTATACAACCCCTTCCATATCCGGGAAGTGAAACAAGCATCTCGATTGGAGACGATCATCGATGGTACACCATGAAGCCGAACGATCTCTTGTACAGAGAGGAGTCCCAAGCTCTCTACTTAGCCCTCCTATATGATCGGAAGGAAGTGGGCCGACTTGGTGAGTCGGTCTACGATCACACAGATAAAGTCATGTCTCCTGGATGTACCACTAGAGGGGATGTTTGGAACTCCCTCAACACATCCTCTTTTAGTGAAACTGGTACCATGGTACGTCCTCTAAAGAGGATGACATGATCCCCACATTCAGAAAATCAATCAGGTGCATGGCCTGTGGATATCTGAGAACATTGAGTCTCACTATCAATGTCCCAACATTGTGCCTCCCTGACTCACTGAAGAAGTAGAGGTGTGACTATGAGTGACTGTAGAAAGGCTTCTCCATCCCTATCCACAAAGGATATCTGCAAGGTATCCAACTACTCTGTCACCTCTCCTAGCAGCTGAATGCCAGTCCTCCTACTGAGGGAATTCGTAACAATTTTATCCTTCGTAGGAGTATAGACTATCTCGAAGTAATGGTCCTGGAAGAACTCAATACATCACCATTGTTTCAGGTTCAGGTCCTTCTACAAGAAGACACACATGATACTATTGAGATTTGAGTAAACTGTAAACTGTTCGCTCGACAAACTATGGATGAGACTCGCCAATTGTAAAGAACACGACCACACCCTTCTTTGGCTACGTCCTACAAGTGATGCCAAGTTTTCTACTTTTCCATGAAGAGAAATCTAGTCTCATCCCCTGGATGAACCACATTTTTTGCCTAATACAGTCAATACTGACATGAACGGTACTATTTCATGCCATGGACGACGTCGTAAGGCCTCGACTCTACTACCAAGAGATCCAACCGTCACTCTCACCTCCATGGGTTAAGTAACACTGTCAGCATCAGTGTGTGGTCACTAGGTCTCCTCCATTAGGAATCTCGAATGTCAGGGTCAAGTCAACGGTTTTTAACCGGAACCTCTTGGTATCAACTACACAAAAGGAAGGAAAAAAACATCAAAAGGACAAGTGTCTTTTATTACTGCATATCAATGTACAAAAACACAAATAAACCACCAAAAAAAGACATCAACAAAGCTAAAAACATTAAGAACAAAGGCCTCTATGCCTAGATCTAGTCCCACTCCTGTCCACCTACTCCCAGGTCTCAAGGTGAACCGTCTAGGGGTAGTGGTAGTAGTGCTCAATGACCCTGACCACCATTCACAGAAGGACCTGCTACACTATCTCATCCCCCACTCGGCTGATGGTCAAGATTCTGTCACTGCCTCTATCTCTATGGCTCCTCTAATGACTTCTGATCAACTGTACAGGGATTCAGAAATTCACGCGCTCAATGACCCTGTTCCATCTTGAAATAACTGCCGATTCTCTATTCCATGTTCCCTCGACCTCGGGTGCCCCACACCCCTGTTTCCACCCCTTGGTGTCATATAACAGTAGATATAACCTGGTTGTACCCCTGTTTCATCTGAATACTGCCTGCTATAGATGACTCAGCTACTGTCGGAAAGCCATGTGGCAAGATCAGCACCTCCTTAGCATGCACAGAGCGTAGAGTCACCGGTACAAACTCCGCACTGAAAAAACCCTCGAAGTATCCCCAGGTGAGTTTCATCTCATTGTAAAATAGGAGCATCAGGTTGCACCACCTCTCAGCTGCTCCCTGAAAGAGACCAGTATCTAGGTGCACCATCATGTCAGCTGGTGTCCCAACTGTGTGGAAAACTTGTGCTAGAATCTTCAGCCAGCACCATTCCCTCAGAAAATTTTTCTCGCCTTGAAACCTCAGGGGCCTCTGTCATAGGAACTTGTGAAACGCGCTCAACTGGCGTGCACCCTCGGCTGCTGGGGCTGGTTGCAATGGTAGCCCAGTGGATAGTGGTACTGCTGGTGCCTCCGCTGTGATGGGGAACTGCATCGTGGCCTCGTTGCTTGGTGGGAAACCATCATGCTCTTCACTCGGATCCCGTGCAAACTGACTTAGTGAAGACATCATAAAAATAAAATAGGTGCTCCACAATAAAAAAGTATACCTGGTGAGCTGAATCAAAGTAATCTCAATGAAAACATTTTCACAAGAATCAAACACAGAATCAGTGTTTTCATGTAATGATTCAGAAATCAGTAGTCAGGGTCCTGATGTACGGATTCGTCGGCCACCGCACAACCACTAGAATCCATGAACTGAAGACCACACTTAGTAACTTTAACACTATTTTTTCACAGAAAATAATGATCAGAGTAATGTGTTTTGTGGTAGAACCAAATCCTCTGATCCCAATTTTTCACAACTTATCCTCATTGCCCATGCCGTGACTACCCCAAGCCCACCTTCCATAGGCCAAGGGCTGGCGACTAGCACCAAAGGCATAATCCCAACAAAAAGGGAAGGTATTGACATTAATAAGTAAACAAAAAATAATAGAATATGCAACTATAAGAAAACACTAAGTAAAACTATATACAAAAGAAAGCTGGTAAGTACAAAGGGCCGAAAGTACAAGCCCAATAGAAAGGTTCAACTACAACTGAAAGAAAGTACATCTGAAAAGGGACAAACAACCAGTAGGTAAGAGAAGCTCATGGATTGTCCTCCAGGGTTCCTACCTGAAGGGTAGGTATAGATGGCCTCCAAAACACTCTTCATTCGTCTGAGTCCACCGTGCACTGATACATCATAGGGTCCTCCTCCCGGTACTGTCTAGTCTTGGCGCCCACGACCTCCGTCAGTGATGTCTATCATCTGCATCCAACAAAATGATGTGCAGGCATATCTCGTGTAGGGTTGAGTATAATGATACTCAGTAGGGACCCCAAGACACTCAAGATCTCACAATATCTAGACAAGGATAAACCAAAAATAATGAAATCAATGGATAACCCTTACATAGGTATATGCCCATACATATACCTATGTTATTAAGTAACCCATCTCAATCATGAGGTAAAAAAAAAGTTAATGGACTCCGCTCAAACCTGGATTTTATTCTAGGGGGTAATATCAGGTAACAACCCCAGAATCCACTATGGTTAGACCACATTAGTAAGATATGATCACGATGTATCAAACATCCTTACTTAGGTATATGCCCAAACAAATACATGAGTTACCGACCACAATCCAGCTCCATCTCTCAAACCCAAGCACAACCTAGTCAACAAAAGAAGTAAAGTCAATCACTTTAATGATAATGATTGAAATTAAAGACTCACCTAACACAGGTATTCAACACATGAAGATTGGTGGAGATGAATAGATGTAGTCACTAATTATTCTATGTTGTTGAAGCAACACATGATACATGACCAGCTTGTATGTAGAGTGATAAAGATGATCAGATGTAGTTACTGATTCATCTAAGCTGTCGGACCCACACAAGATATAGGACCATCAAAGCTGTTAGACCCACACATGATACATGAACAACTAATTAGAACTGTCGCGTGATAGAGATGATCATATGTAGTCACTAATTCATCCTAGCTGTCGGACCCACATAGGATACAGGACCCGATAAGCTATCAGACCCACACAGGATACAGGACCAGCTAATCAGAACTGTCGAACCCATGGAGTATTCCAGTGCAGAAGTTATCGCAGTCAAACCCATGGAGGATTCCAGTACAATAGTCATTTTTGTCTAACCCACGGAGAATAATGGTATATTATCATCGCTGTCGAACCCATGGAGGATTCTGGTACAGTTATAGGTCCATTGTGGATCCAATCATCTCTGTCGCAGCTGACCATAGGGTTACCACACACATCACACTCGTTTCCAGGAGGGTCTGCTCCCCAAGAAAAGTTTCAATACATCAACTATCATGAAGTCTCGAGTTGATGTATCTCATAGGTCCATCTCATCAAAAGGAACCAAATGCGACAGATGTCGCATAAGTTGGATGCCCGGTTTGTGAGTTATTGGCATTTCCGTTCCAGGGGACTGGTTGGATTTACGCTCGATCCAAACCTGACCGTTTTCTAAAATTTTCCAAAACCTACTTAGAGTATCGCAAAAAGACAGCCTTGTTGCGAGGGTCCCAGTTCCGCAGATGGCGCGTCGATCAAACAAGTGGTCTAAGAGTTATTCACATTTAATCAAAGACGGGCCCGACCCGTCAAGTCCAGTGGGCTGGTGGGTCGGACGTATTAAGAAAAGATTGGCCCAGCCCGTCATGTCTAGTGGTTTGGGGGTCGACCCAACCCAGATCGGCAGGTCCGACCCGGCAGGGGGTCGGTCCAACCCGGTGGGGCACGACCCACCTGCGGACCCAGCCTGCGCTTCGGTCCAGTCTTGTTCGCCCGACGACGGCAAGCGGCGCCACCCCCTTCATTGCTCGGCTGGCCCTAGCTGACCAGTTCTGGTCACCGCACGTAGCCTGCGCAGCGGGCCGCGGTTCTTCCCACCTGGCACCTACAGGCACCGCAGTTTTCCATCCCAGATGGTAGGAGGCTGGCCGGTTCGCCCTGCAGAGCGGCCCGCGGATGCGGGCCGTGTTCTCTCTCCACGTGGTGCCTTCGGGCGTCACGTCTTCTAGTGGGCTAGCCATTCGTCTTGCATTCCAGCTCCATGGCGGCCAGCTCAGCCAGCCGCCTCCTCACCTCCACCGCGGCATGACGACATCACGGACCTGCTACTCTCCGCACGACACGACAACTCTGCGCCCCTCAGTCACAGCCTGACGTGGTCGTGGCCTTTGGCTCCACTGAACAGTGTGACAATTCCACACTTATTCATCCGCTGCGGCCCTCCCGGCCGGGGTTCCCCTTTCATCACCGTAGTTCTTCTCCAACGCGGTGCGACGACACAACGCCCTTTTGACTCCGCCTCCAATGTTAAAAAACAGGAACCAAAGGAGGGGTGTTTGGCCATGTTTGTTCAGCCCACGCCCTCCGCATTAGGTGATATCATTTTCCCAATGAAGAAACAAAGCATTCATTGTTGAACAAGGGTATAATTTTATTCATTTAAAAAAATAAACAAATCCCCTTACCTTGTAATCGGTGTTCGTTGACGACGTCGCTGGAAGAAGATGGTGTTGACGTCGATCATCGCATCTACCTCGCACTTCAGATCTGAGCTCGAGCATTGGATACTCGTCGAGATCCTGTCTCCTTTGAAGGATCGTACTTCGTTGAAGATCTTGGGAGGTCCGTTGTTGGAGAATCTTTCTTTGTCAACAAGCCTTTCACAGAACTCTCTCCTTTCCAACGAATTTTTCCGACCCCCAAAAGTGACAAAGGATGGTCTCTTTTAATTCATTCCCACAACAACACAAAGATGTGTTTAATTAAATGAGGAAACTCATTTAATAAATGCTAATGTCACGACCCGCCCTCGGGGTCCGTGCCGTGACTACCCCAAGCCCGCCTTCCATAGGCCAGGGGCTGGTGACTAGCACCAAGGCGTAAATCCCAGTAAAAAGGGAAGGCATTGCCTTTGTAAAGTAAACAAACACCACAGAGTAAGCAAGCGGAAAGTAAACACTAAGCAAAAACAGAGTATAGGTGAAAGTGCGGAAAAGTAATTGGGCCAGTATACAAACCCAAACTGAAAGTAAAGTACAACTCGAAAGGGAAAACAGAAACTGAAAAGTAAAAGCCGCTACACCGAGCTGTCCACTGGAAATCCCACCTGAAGGGTGGGTACAGATAGCTCCACTGCTTCACGGGTCCCGCCGTCCGCTCCGAGCACGTTCCGCCCAGTGGTCCACCTCCAGGTACCGTCCGGCTCTGCAAGACTCAGCTAAGATCAACGTTGTCCGTCGTCTGCAACCAACACAACGTAGTGCGGGCAAAGCCCGTGCAGGGGTGAGTATAAGCTACTCAGTAGGGACCCCGAGACCCCTGAAGGTCTCTCAAATCCACAAAGGATAAACCACGAAGAATGGTACAATCAGGAAGTAAAAACCGACACTACTTAGGTATATTCCCATACATATACCTAAGTCATCAATTTCAAATACGCTCCAACCTCCGAGCCCAAGTACAACTCAGTCCACACAGGAAAGTAAACGTATTCCACACAGGAAAGCAAAACATAATCCACACAGGATAGCACAACACAATCCACACAGGAAAGCAACAGGATTCAGCTCACACAGGTATACTTTTTCGAAAGACGATAAAGATGATCTCTGATCCATCTAAGTCGTCGGACCCACGAAGGATCGATAGGTAACTAACCCCCGCAAAAGACCCACACAGGATCGGGCCCACATAGGACCTGTAGGCGCTGGTTCACACAGGACCGCTGAGCGCAAGGACCCACACAGGATCGGACCCACACAGGATCGGGCCCACACAGGACCTGTAGCACTGATCCACGTAGGATCGCTGAGTGTTGTAGTCGTCGTCGTCGAATCCACACAGGATCTCTGTACTGTCGTCGTCGCAGTCACAGTAGCAGTAGTACCAGTAGTAGTCACAGTAACAGTCGCAGCCAGAACTAGGGTTCCCGCACACAGCAAACTCGTTCGGAGGGTCCGCTCCACGAGCTGAGAGGCTAATACATCAACTGTCACAAAGTCCAGAGTTGATGTATCCAAAAGTTCCGTATCGTCAATAGGAACTCAACGCAACAGACGGCGCGTCGATCGGATGCCCGGTCTGAGAGTTATTGGCATTTTCGTCCCCGGGGCCCGGTTTGTTTTTAAGGCAAAACCAACCCGACCGTACTCCACCTGCGTCCAAACCTCGGGAGGAGTATTCCAAAAGAACCGTCTCACTATGAGGAACACAACAAAGCTGACGACACGTGAATCGGACGTCCGTAGCTCAATATATGAGCGTTTCCGCTCCGAAGGCCCGGTTGGTTTCGTGAACGAACCAAACCGGCCGAACTCAAAGTGTTCCGAAACCTTGAGTGCGATATACTGAAACGACCGTCTCGATCCAAGGATCGCGTTTCCGCATACGGTTCGTCAATCGGAGGTCCTTGGCTCATGTTATGGCCACAAGACCAAAACTGTCTCGAAAACAGGGGGTCCGGGTCCGGGCTGACCCGGCCCGACCCCCCTGGGTCGGCCCGAACCGGGTCGACCCGACCCGGTCCGCTGGACCCGGCCCAGGCAGTGGCGGCATGGCGGCGCGGCCTGGCCAGCGGCGGCGCGGTCAGGGTGCCGCGCATGCACCGCACGCGGGGGGTGAAACCCCCCCTTTTTTTCGGATCACAGCCGGCTTTTGCCGGCCGTTTTTATTAAACACACGGGACCCGCGGGTCCCGCCTTCTGACCAAACCCGCGGCCGGCACAGCCGGCCGCCTTCCCCCCTCTCCGCCGCGGCCATAGCTGCGGCTCATCTGAACTCCGGCGCCCGGCGAAGCCGGCCGCCCCTAGCTGCTCCGCCACAGCCATAGGGCCGCTGCCCTTCTTGATCTCCGGCGCCGGCGGCCCGACCGCCGCCGGTCTTCCCGTCTCGCCACGGCCCGGTACCGGCCGCGTTATTCGTCGTCCGGCGCGGTGCGATGGCACCGCTCCCCTCCGCCGCGCCTTCGATTCCCCTTGACGCGGCGCGACGGCGTCGCGTTCTTGATGATTCTTCCACGGCGCGGCGCGATGGCGCCGCGCAATAAAATTGAGCGAATAACCGCGTGATGCAACGACACCACGCCACCTTGTCTTATCCGCAAGATAAATTATCAAGAAAAAAGGAGGGGGTTCGGCCGTGTTCATGCGGTCCGGCCCCCTCACGTTAAATGATAACACATAATGAAAATCCTCACGTTAGTCATGCTAGAACCACGAACAAGGATAAATAAATAAATGAATAACAACAACCCCTACCTTGGGTCTAGGTTCGAAGATTTTTCAACGTCCCGCGGAAGACAACGTCGCGGAGGTCCGGTGTCACGGTAATCGTTCGTCAAATCCGATGACGAAGAGGTACGTCGTTGGAGAATCTTCGTATGCCGACGAAGGAAGTCCGAGGAGGAAGCGACGTTCCCTCTCGTTGACACGGAAGACGAAGAAGAGAGGAGCGGCGTTCTTCGTCGGAGCTTGAGCGTTCTTCGTCAAGGCTTGAGCGTTGTTCGTTAAAGTTTGAAGAAGATGGAAAAGATCTTAAAATCTATCAAGTTGGCTAAAGAGTTCAAACCCAACAAAATAATATAAGCGCTTATTTTATTCACAAACTTAACAAATGAATTTCAAAGGTTTGAAATTCAAAAAGGATAACTCCAAAATTAAATAACAATTGTCATGTCATTTAAAGAGGGGTTAAGGGAGTTTGAGAGAAGATGAAAAGTTTAGGGCTCGTGTGGGCCCCACCACACTTAATCCTCTCAAGGGAGGTTAAGTGGGTGTGGGTCCCACCCCTAGCTCCCTTTGAGAGAAGTTAAACAACAAGTTTAAATAAAAAAGTGTTCAACATTTTTTTATTCAACTTTTTTTATAATTCTCCCCAAAACTAACTTTTGTCCCGCAATAAATGCAACTTCGGAAAAGGTATCCATAAGAGAATATTGGCGCTGCGAGTTCATCGGTGCCCTCGGATTTCTATTCCGAGCACCGGATCAAAAGTTAGGAATTCCCGCTCGTTCATTCACTGAACGTACCCGAGCCAAACTTCGGAAATTGATTCCGGGCACTCCGGGCCTCGGAATCAGGTGCCGTCAGAAACCGCACTCTTGTAAAATTCCAAAGAAAAATTAAGAAAAAATTTCCCTTGAATTTTACGGGTCTTTACATTACTCCCACCTCAGGGCTTTACGTCCCCGTAAAGATACATAAAAACTAGGGAAACAAATGAGGGTACTGAGCACGCATCTGAGCCTCCTGCTCCCATGTGCTCTCATGGAGATTCCCGTGCTGCCATCTGATGCGCACAAGAGGAATCGATCGCCCACGCATGACCCGCTCCTGTCGATCCTCTATCTCCACCGGGACCTCCGTAAAAGTCGCCCCATCGTCAACGTCAAGCTCCCCATGGTCAATGATGTGCGTCGGGTCGTGCACGTATCTCCTCAGTTGGGATACGTAGAAGACGTCGTGCACCCGGTGCAACTGAGGTGGAAGAGCCAGGCGATAAGCCACCTCGCCAACCCTGCTGAGGACCTGGAAGGGTCCGATGAAGCGCAGAGATAACTTGCCGCCTCGGCCAAATCTCCGAATACCACGTCGAGGTGAGACCCGCAAGAAGACGTGGTCGCCATCCTCGAACTCCAGTGGCCTCCGCCTCCTGTCAGCATATGACTTCTGCCGACTCTGAGCTGTCCTCATCCGCTCCTGGATGACCTGGACCTTCTCTGTCGTGGCCTGGACCATCTCCAGTCCCACAAGTGCTGACTCCCCAGGGTCTGTCCAGCACAAAGGAGATCTACAAGGTTGGCCGTACAAAGCCTCGTACGGTGCCATTCTGATGGTGGAGTGGTAGCTGTTGTTGTACGCAAACTCCACCAAGGGTAGGTGGTCCTCCCAGCTACGACCAAAGTCGAGGACACATGCGCGGAGCATGTCCTTGAGAGTCTAAATGGTCCTCTCCATCTGACCATCCGTCTGTGGGTGAAAGGCTGTGCTCAGACGTAGCTGCATCCCGAACGCCTCCTGTAACCCCTTCCAAAGCCGGGAAGTAAAGCGAGCATCTCGATCGGAAACGATAGATGATGGCACACTGTGGAGCTGCACAATCTCCTGAACGTAGAGACGTCCCATGCTCTTCACTGAGCCCTGCTCTCTGATGGGTAAGAAGTTTGCCGAGTTGGTGAGTCGTTCAACAATCACCCAGATGGAGTCGTGACCTCTGGAAGTGCGTGGAAGTCCAGTCACGAAGTCCATAGATATGCCGTCCCACTTTCACTCCGGAACCTCCAAGGGCTGTACTAAGCCTGCTGGAACCTGATGCTCTGCCTTCACCTGTTTGCAGGTGAGGCATCGAGAAACGAACTCTGCTACTGCCTTCTTCAAGCCCGGCCACCAGTGATGTCGTCTGAGGTCCTGGTATATCTTTGCCACTCCAGGATGTACCGCCAAAGGAGATGTGTGAAACTCTCTCAGCACTTCATCTCGCAAAGTGACTGGTACCATAGTACGTCCTCTGAAAAGGATGTCATGCTCTGCTCCAAGGGAGAAACCATCACGTGCCTATCCCGAGGATATCTGTGCACGCCGTGTCTCACAGTCAGCGTCCTCACGTTGTGCCTCTCTGACCCGCTGCAGTAGTGGAGGGGTGACTGTGAGAGACTGGAGGAAGGTTACTCCATCTCTATCTACGAAGGATATCTGTAAAGAGGCTAGCTGCTCCGTCACCTCCTCAAGTAGCTGAGTGCCCGTCCTCCTGCTGAGGGCATCGGCTACTACGTTCCCCTTACCAGGAGTATAGACTATCTCAAAGTCATAGTCCTGGAGGAACTCGAGCCATCACCGCTGTCTCAGGTTCAGGTCCTTCTGCGAGAAGATATACCTGAGACTCTGATGATCGGAAAGGACTGTAAAGCGCTCGCCCATCAGATAGTGTCGCCATGTCTTCAGAGCGAAGACCACTACTGCTAACTCCAGTTCATGGGTAGCGTAGTTCTGCTCATGCGGCCTCAACTAACGTGATCCATAGGCGATCACTGCCCGCTCCTGCATCAGAACACATCCGAGTCCGGTCCTTGATGCATCGCAGTAGACTACGTACCCTACTCCCTCCTCAGGCAACCTCAAGATAGGTGCGTTGGTCAATCTCTGTCTCAGCTCCTAGAAGCTCTGCTGACATCTGTCTGACCACACAAAGGGTTTCCCCTTCTTCGTCAAAGCTGTGAGTGGTGCCGCAACTCTAGAGAAGTCTGGCACAAATCTCCGATAGTACCCAGCTTGTCCCAAGAAACTCCGAACCTCAGTCACGCTCCTGGGTGGCTCCCATGCTAACACAGCATCAATCATCACGGGATCCACTGCAACTCCCGCCTCAGACATAACGTGTCCCAAGAAGTGGACCTCACGTATCCAGAACTAGCACTTCGAGAGCTTACCATAAATCTGGTGTTCTCGGAGTGTGTCTAGTATAACTCGCAAGTGATAGGCGTGCTCCTCCTCTATCGTAGAGTAAATCAGAATGTCGTCGATGAAGACCACGACAAACCGATCGAGGTATGGCTGAAAGATCTTGTTCATGAGAGCCATGAACACTGCTGGAGCATTGGTTACACCGAAAGGCATAACCAAGAACTCATAGTGGCCATACCGACATCTGAAGGCCGTCTTCTGTACATCCTCGTCTCTGACTCTGAGCTGATGATAGCCTGACCTGAGGTCTATCTTCGAGAACCACCGTGCTCCCTTGAGCTGATCAAAGAGGTCATCAATCCTCGGTAGTGGTTACTTGTTCCTCACTGTCACCTGGTTCAGGAGACGATAGTCAACACAAAGTCTCAAGCTCTCGTCCACCTTTTTGGCGAACAATATCGGGGAAGCCCAGGGTGAAACACTGGGTCGGATGAACCCCTTGCCCTGCAAGTCCTCCAACTGTACCCGTAGCTCTCGAAGCTCGGTGGGGGCCATCCGATATGCTAGAGTGGATATCGGGGCTGTCCCGGGGTACAAGTCAATATAAAAGTCTACCTCTCTATGAGGAGGTAGCCCTGGAACGTCGTCAGGAAAGATGTCCGCAAACTGATCCACCACTGCAGGAAAACCAGGACTCCGCACGTCAACTGCTCCAAGGATGAGGCTAGCCAACTGATGAGTGATGGGATGTCCTCTCCTCCGTGGAAGTCCATCCTGTACTGCAAAGGCTCCCTTCTCGCCGGTGAAGGTGAACCTGCTCCCTTCGGTGCGTACACATCGCACCTTGCACCTAAAACAGTCAATCTGCGCATGGACCGTAGATAGCCAATCCATGCCCAAGATGACGTCGTAATGCCTCGACGCTTCTACAAGAAGATCCCAGCCGAAGATCTCACCTCCTAGAGTAAGCTCACACTGCCGGCACTAGTGCGTAATCGTCGAGTCTTCTCCCGTAGGAGTCTCTAGCCGTAAGGATCGAGCCAACGACTCTGTCGGAATCTCCGAGCTCCGAACAAGGGCAGCAGCTATGAAAGAGTGACTCGCTCCTATGTTTATAAGAACTGCAGAAAGGGTGGAGTGGACACAGATAGTACCTCGAATCATCTCGGGTGCGCCGTGGTCGTAGGCCTCTGCTGCCTGGAGATGTGCCTGTCTCTGCCCGCCAGCTCCCTGTGGTCGGGGTGGACCTCCTGGTGGTGGTGGTTGCAGAGCCTCAAAGCGTCGCCCACCACCTACTGCTCGGCTAGCTCCTCTGCCTCGTCCGCCTCCTCCATGCGGACCTCCACGGTCGACCCTCTGCCTCTGCCTCGGTGGTCCCTCAACCGACTGCTGCTCCTTGGCACGGCGGGTCGGGCAGTCACGAGCCATGTGGCCCTGCTCGCCGCACGAGTAGAACTGTCTTCCTCTCGAAATACTAGATCCGTGTTGTGTGCTCCGCACTGCTGAGCCAGTGTCCTTAGGTCGTTTGTCCGAAGGTCTGGTATGCCTGGACCCCTGAGTCATCCGTCGACTGCCTGCTGCAGATGACTCTGCCACGTGCCGCCCTGCGGTGGGTCGCTGCGCTGGTGTAGACTCAGCAAGGAAGCTCTCGATCAGAAGGGCCCGCTCCAGTACTCCTGTCTGAGTCGGTATGCTGAGGGAGATCAGCGATGTCCTGATCTCGTGTCTTAAACCCTGCTCGAAGGTCTGGGCCCAGAAGAATGGGTCTCGTTCCATGTCGGTCGAGTAGCGTGAGAGATCAGTAAATCTCACCGAGTACTGAGCGACCGTCATGCTGCCCTGTCGCAGCTGAAGAAGCTCCTGGATACGCACCGCACGAAGGGTGGCTGGGACGAACTCCGAGCGGAAGAGGCCCTCGAAGTACGTCTATAGAAGAGATGCCTCATCGTGCACCTGGAGCATCAAGCTCCAACATCGTCCTGCTGCTGCGTGTAGTAGGCTCGCAGCGAGGATCACCATGAGATCTGCTGGTGTCCTCACTAGCCTAAACACACATACCACTGCCTCCAGCCAGTCCTCGGCTGCCTGGGGATCCGTATCCCCGTGAAACCTAGGTGGTCACTGGCGCTGCAGCTCATGCAGTGCGCTGAGGCGACGTGCATCGTCAGCGGCTGGCGCTGGAAGCATTGGGGGCTCTGCGGGTAGTTCTACCGTCATTGCCACTGCTGACAAAGGGCCCTGCACCAAGGCCTCGTCGCTCGGTGGGTTGTCGTCACGCTCGACTCTCGGAACCCTAGCTGGCTGCCGTCGTGGGGCCATCCTGAAAAGGAAACAGGTGCGCCACGGTCAGAACAGTATACCTGGTGAGCTGTTATAAGTAATCACAAAGAAAACTTTGAAACACACACACAATCAATGTTTTCGTGCATTAAGTCGGAAATCAGTAGTCAGGGTCCTGGTGTACGGATACGTCGGCCGCCGCACCAACACTGGACTCGCTGGACTGATAACCACACTCAATACGCTAAACATTATTGCTTCACATAGAAAAGATCAGAGTTCGCGGTAGAACCGAACTCCTCTGATACCAATTTGTCACGACCCGCCCTCGGGGTCCGTGCCGTGACTACCCCAAGCCCGCCTTCCATAGGCCAGGGGCTGGCGACTAGCACCAAGGCGTAAATCCCGGTAATAAGGGAAGGCATTGACTTTGTAAAGTAAACAAACACCACAGAGTAAGCAAGCAGAAAGTAAACACTAAGCAAAAACAGAGTACAACTGAAAGTGCGGAAAAGTAATTGGGCCGGTATACAAACCCAAACTGAAAGTAAAGTACAACTCGAAAGGGAAAACAAAAACTGAAAAGTAAAAGCCGCTACACCGAGCTGTCCACTGGAAATCCCACCTGAAGGGTGGGTACAGATAGCTCCACTGCTCCACGGGTCCCGCCGTCCGCTCCGAGCACGTTCCGCCCAGTGGTCCACCTCCAGGTACCGTCCTGCTCTGCAAGCCTCAGCTAAGATCAACGCTGTCCGTCATCTGCAACCAACACAACGTAGTGCGGGCAAAGCCCGTGCAGGGGTGAGTATAAGCTACTCAGTAGGGACCCCGAGACCCCTGAAGGTCTCTCAAATCCACAAAGGATAAACCACGAAGAAAGGTACAATCAAGAAGTAACAACCGACACTGCTTAGGTATATGCCCATACATATACCTAAGTCATCAATTTCAAATAAGCTCCAACCTCCGAGCCCAAGTACAACTCAGTCCACACAGGATTGTAAACGTATTCCACACAGGAAAGCAAAACGTAATCCACACAGGATAGCACAACACAATCCACACAGGAAAGCAACAGGATTCAGCTCACACAGGTATACTTCTTCGAAAGACGATAAAGATGATCTCTGATCCATCTAAGTCGTCGGACCCACGAAGGATCGATAGGTAACTAACCCCCGCAATAGACCCACACAGGATCGGGCCCACATAGGACCTGTAGGCGCTAGTTCACACAGGACCGCTGAGCGCAAGGACCCACACAGGATCGGACCCACACAGGATCGGGCCCACACAGGACCTGTAGCACTGATCCACGTAAGATCGCTGAGTGTTGTAGTCGTCGTCGTCGAATCCACACAGGATCTCTGTACTGTCGTCATCACAGTCACAGTAGCAGTAGTAGCAGTAGTAGTCACAGCAACAGTCGCAGCCAGCACTAGGGTTCCCGCACACAGCAAACTCGTTCGGAGGGTCCGCTCCACGAGCTGAGAGGCTGATACATCAACTGTCACAAAGTCCAGAGTTGATGTATCCAAAAGTTCCGTATCGTCAACAGGAACTCAACGCAACAGACGGCGCGTCGATCGGACGCCCGGTCTGAGAGTTATTGGCATTTTCGTCCCTGGGGCCCGGTTGGTTTTTAAGGCAAAACCAACCCGACCGTACTCCACCTGCGTCCAAACCTCGGGCGGAGTATTCCAAAAGAACCGTCTCACTAAGAGGAACACAACAAAGCTGACGGCATGTCAATCGGACGTTCGTAGCTCAAGATATGAGCGTTTCCGCTCCAAAGGCCCGGTTGGTTTCGTGAACGAACCAACCCGGCCGAACTCAAAGTGTTCCGAAACCTTGAGTGCGGTATACCGAAACGACCGTCTCGATCCAAGGATCGTGTTTCCACAGACGGTTCGTCAATCGGAGGTCCATGGCTAAAGTTATGGCCAAAAGACCAAAACTTTCTTGAAAATGGGGGGTCCGGGTCCGGGCCGACCCGGCCCGACCCCCCCTGGGTCGGCCCGAACCGGGTCGACCCGGTCCGCTGGACCCGGCCCGGCCGGTGGCGGCGCGGCCCGGCCAGCGGCGGCGCGGTCAGGGTGCCGTGCATGCCCCGCACACAGGGGGTGAAACCCCCCTTTTTTTTCGGATCACGGCCGGCTTTTGCCGGCCGTTTTTATTAAACACACGGGACCCACGGGTCCCGCCTTCTGACCGAATCGGCGGCCGGCACAGCCGGCCGCCTTCCCCCCTTTCCGCCGCGGCCATAGCCGCGGCTCATCTGAACTCCGACGGCCGGTGAAGCCGGCCGCCCCTGGCTGCTCCGCCACGGCCGTAGGGCCGCGGCCCTTCTTGATCTCCGGCGCCGGCGGCCCGGCTGCTGCCGGTCTTCCCGTCTCGCTGCGGCCCAGTACCGGCCGCGTTATTCGTCGTCCGGCGCGGTGCGACGGCACCGCGCCCCTCCGCCGCGCCTTCGATTCCCCTTGATGCGGCGCGATGGCGTCGCGTTCTTGATGATTCTTCCACGGCACAGCGCGACGGCGCCGCACAATAAAATCGAGCGAATAACCGCGTGATGCAACGACACCACGCCACCTTGTCTCATCCGCAAGATAAATTATCAAGAACAAAGGAGGGGGTTCGACCGTGTTCATGCAGTCCGGCCCCCTCACGTTAAATGATAACACATAATGAAAATCCTCGCATTAGTCATGCTAGAACCACGAACAAGGATAAATAAATAAACGAATAACAACAACCCCTACCTTGGGTCTAGGTTCGAAGATTTGTCAACGTCCCGCAGAAGACAACTTCGCGGAGGTCGGGCGTCGCGGTAATCGCTCATCAAATCCAATGACGAAGAGGTACGTCCGAAGAGGTATGTCGTTGGCGAATCTTCGTATGTCGACGATGGAAGTCCGAGGAGGAAGCGGCGTTCCCTCTCGTTGACACGGAAGACGAAGAAGAGAGAAGCGGCGTTCTTCGTCGGAGCTTGAGCGTTCTTCGTCAAGGCTTGAGCGTTCTTCGTCAAAGTTTGAAGAAGAAGGAAAAGCTCTCAGAAGCTCTCAAGATGGCTAAAGAGTTCTAACCCAACAAAATAAGATAAGAGCTTATTTTATTCACAAACTTAACAAATGAATTTCAATGGTTTGAAATTCAAAAAGGATAACTCCAAAATTAAATAACAATTGTCATGTCATTTAAAGAGGGGTTAAGGGAGTTTGAGAGAAGATGAAAAGTTTAGGGCTCGTGTGGGCCCCACCACACTTAATCCTCTCAAGGGAGGTTAAGTGGGTGTGGGTCCCACCCCTAACTCCCTTTGAGAGAAGTTAACCAACATGTTTATATAAAAAAGTGTTCAACATTTTTTTATTCAACTTTTTTTATAATTCTCCCCAAAACTAACATTCGTCCCGCAATAAACGCAACTTCGGAAAAGGTCTCCTTAAGAGAATATCGGCGCTGCGAGTTCATCGGTGCCCTCAGATTTCTATTCCGAGCACCGGATCAAAAGTTAGGAATTCCCGCTCGTTCGTTCACTGAACGTACCCAAGCCAAACTTCGGAAATTGATTCCGGGCACTCCGGGCCTCGGAATCAGGTGCCGTCAGAAACCGCGCTCTTGTAAAATTCAAAGAAAAATTAAGAAAAAATTTCCCTTGAATTTTACGGGTCTTTACAGCTAAGGGATGGTTCAAAATCAAATTTAGAGGAGGTGAATAGTTCAATTAAAAAAAATACCTCACTTCATTAATGGTTGAATTGGAACCATTATGGGGGAAGATGGAAGCTTTCATGATTTTCCCCCATTAATGGGGACCTCAAGGTATTCAAAGGGAGGTTTTAGGGGAGTTAAAGGGTTCGTGTGGGCCCCACCCTAAAACAACCTCCCAAGGGTGGTTAGGGTGTGATGGTTCCCACCTCCAACATTCATTTGGAGGATTAAACCACCACTTAAATAAAATTAGGTTACACATAATTTTTATTTAATTCATTAAGAAATCCCAAAAAATAACGTCCGCACTTGATAAAACAAAGTTGTGGTAAAGGTCTCCTTAAGCGAATACCAGCACTTCAAGTTCATCGGTGTCCTCAGATTTCGATTCTGAGCACCAGTTCAAAATATATAAAATCCATCTCCTACGTTTATTGAATGTACCCAAACTAAACTTCATAAATTGATTTCGGGCACACCGGGCCTTGGAATCAGGCGCGGTCAGAAACTGAGGACTCGTAAAATTTCCATGTTTTTATGAAAAAATATTTCCACAAAATTTCCACGTATTTACAGTATAAGGATTATATTATTTAATTATAAACATCAAACATTTATAAGATGTATGAGTATAAATATTTGGAATGATTTTGGGAAAGATAACTACTTCTTCTTTGGTAGGCCTCATCTAAATCCCTTCTTAATGATCCTTGGAATTATATTTCTAGAATTAAAATAGATATATATATATCATTAATATTAATTTTTATAAGGAAATATGTTTGGTTTTGGTCAATATTAATGGATCAATGTGGTGTAAATATAAGAAAGAAGGTGTGTCCCTTTATATGTGGGGGAGGGTATTGACATGGAGCTCTTTAGAAGATAAAAACACAATAATGCCGTACTCAATAATAATGATACCAAATTCAATGATATTAGGCAATGAGATAGGTTATGTTAAATACTATATCCATAATATAGGAATTATACATGTATAATTAAAATAAAATACTCTTATCTCTTAGTATAACCCTTGTTAAACCGGTTTTATCTTCAACTATGATAAATTTTTTTTATATCATTCCTCTTTATTATGATAAAATTAATATTCTATAATAATTTTTTTTACATATCTATTATTAATAATGACTAAATTTTACAATATCCAATTCATGGAAGTGATAAAAATTAATTTAATATTAAACCTATAAAATTCGATGGAATGTTTTCTTCCAAAAAAATGATTTCTTATATATAAAACATTTGTATACTAGAATATAACATAAAGATAATTTTAATGTAATTAATTGTATTAATCATAAAAAAATGAACTATTTTTGAATTTAAAAACATTTTAAAATAACATCTAACATTGTAAAAGCATTAAAGGTGATGATAATTTCGAAAAAAATCAGTATATTTTACCATCCATTAAAAAAGTATTATTTTCATAAAATAAAAATAAATTATTACATAGATATTTTTATATGATAATATTAATAAAAAAAGTCATTTTGTAAATAAATGTTCCGTAAAGTGAAAGATTTTATTATATTATTCTCTCACAAAAAAAATCCATTTTGAAGGAAAATTTTATTTTGAACCCACATAATGACATTACATAAAATTGTGTACTTATTTATCAATATATTTGTATTATCTACTAAATTTATACATATTATTTTTTGAATGGGATTATTTATATTAAATACACCAACTTAACATTAATGTTATAATGATATACTATATTAGAGTTCATTTAGATTTTTGGTTGCATATACTGTAAGAAATCAAAGAAATGAAATTTTGTTGAATATTAATATATTATAAAATATATGGGCATTACATTATACTGAAATTAAAATTAATATCACACTTTAAATTCAATAACATCAATAAAAAATCAGGATATATTAGTTTTATCACATCTGTAGGATCCCATACAGCTTTTTTGAATTTATAATTCTTTTTGATAACTTTAATCAAGTTTGTAGTATTATTCAGAAATATTTTATTTATATGAACCAAGATTTATACATGTAGTTATTTCTAAAAAACATCATCATAAAATATTAAATTATATATGTTAAATATATTTTATAGATAAAGAATCTTCTATATAAAAAGATATACATGGAACAGATCCGGAACATTATTGTGGTTTATTGGAAGAACTATGGGATAAGTTACCATCCCCACTAAATCAATAATATAGAAGGGTAAACTATACACAGGGTTAGTATTTTACATCAATAAAAACAACATTAAATCATTATATAGTGAAATTCAAATTAATACCTTATCACCAGCTTTGAATTATATATTTCATCGATGAATTTCAACAAAACTTTAACGTCAACATAGATCTATCTTCATGTGAACCTATGTGGTTCCAAAATTCCTTATATTTCCTATGATATAGCTAGTACCAATAAAAATCATTCTTCAACATCAACCCAACATATAAGAGTTATACAATTCCATATAAAGATGAAATCATGGGGAGACATCTAATGTATCATGTGATTAGTATTTTTGAAGGAAAACTCTACTAGAGGAAGATTTTGATCCCAACAATGTTGAAATACATAAAATAAGTCTTCCTTATACCATCCATGGTTTGAATAGTAATCTCATATATAACATATATCCATGTATGATAATTATTAACAAAATAAAATCATATATTCAAATATTACTAAAGACATTCCCAAAATAGAAAGTCAATCATTAGATGCCAATCATATAGAATAGAATGTTATAATCCAAGAAACCATACAAATTACTTAATGTATATTCTTGAAATATAATCATGGGATGAATATTATTAGATTGAAATAAATTGTTTTGAACTTATATAGAAATTAACTATAACCCAAATTAAATTATAGCCTTTATATGTTTTGTTAAGTCTAGTTAAAAACCACTGGAGGTGTTTTAAAATTTCTATTTTTTATGTGTAATGGTTGTAATATCCCCTTTGACCTATATACATAAACCTTAACATACCGATATACCAATAAATTATATTCAACATTTTCAATATATTTCTTCTTTTCACCTATAAATGATCTTTTAGATCAACATACACCTATATACATCCCTGATAAATAGTGATTGATGAAATATAAGCTTCATTGAATGACTCTATCTTAAACTGTGGTATGTATGAGAAACGTACACATTTCAATGAACATATTATTTTTTCATAATAATGTTTCTACATGGGAATATATCATAACTTAATTTTAACTCATCATATTCCACATGTGTCTCTTCAATATTTAATTAGATATATGGTTCAAAAATCATATGATCAAGATAAGATTTATCCCCTTCCTTAATGATTTTTAGATCAACCCTTTATACATATTAACATATTGGATATTTTTTGGTCCTAATTTTAGATAATGATACATTACCATTTTAATTTATTTCCTATATAAAATATTTTACTTTCTTTAGGTAGTAATTTATTGAGAAGTTATATTCTTTAATAAACTCCAACATTCATCTCTAATGTGAACTAATCTACTTCTTAGAGAATATAAACATAAAAAATGAAATATTAGTATATATGAATCAAATTTCTATCTAATGGTAATTCCACTTTATTGGAAATTTTGAAATTCCAGTACATAACACCATATCACGAGTAAAGATATTTTTCTCAAGAACCATTAATTTTCATAATGCATATTATATCATCTTGTAATTCGATATGAGGAAAAATCCCAGTATATTCACTAATGAATCACCATAAATTAGTTACCCCTATCTAGTATTGGTTTTTTGTAAGAACATGGTTACTGACTAACCTTATCATCAGTTCCTGGATGTTTTTCTCTAATTGGACTTTATAAAGGAACATTGATCCTTTTCTAGTAAATGTGGTGAGTGGATTTGATAGTAAGTAGACATTATCTACAAATATTATCTATTATATTGTTAAATAATTGAAAACAATATATATCCATAATAGTGGTAGGTTTTGTTCAACATTTTGTGAATTACATCATTTATGGATCTGCAAAAAATCACCCTTTCTTTAGATTATATGACTGAAAAATGAAATATTCTCTATCCAAAATTTACACTTTGTTAAATTTTCATATTTTTTTCCTTTCTTACTATCTTCCGTATAATCCTCATATGAACATCAAGATCTTCCTTACTAAATGATTATTTATGAATTTAATATATAAAGACAACCAAAAATGTATTCAGGTAATATCTATATACAAAATTCATTAAATCAATGAATATATTAGGGAAAATTAGATAATCCAAATGGGATTACTATAAATTCCATGTATCGATACATTGTATGAAAGATCGTTCGGGTATATATTCACTTTTTTCCTGGACAGATAGTATCCAAGTCAAAGATAAATCCTGTAAAAAAATTAAAATCATTTTAATAATTGAAAAATAATCAATACATTGAAGATGATACCTTTTATTTGTGTTTTTTTTTTCAGTTCTAGATAATCCATTTGGATTTTCCTTGATTCAACATTCTACATAACAAAAATAATGGGTATATCCATAGTGATTCAGATTGTAATAACCCACGTAATTTTATGAATAATTATTTTCATGTCTTACTAACATTTATTAATTATATTTCATAGAGTTATAATAATCATAATAATGATAGGTAATTTTTCCGTCAAATGGAAACTGATTTTTTTCTAACCAAATTAGGTTGTGATGTATTAATGATTTTATTTGAAAACAATGTATTAATCTTGTAAAATTTTAATTTAAAAAAATGAACTTCATTTTTGAATTCATCATTTCAAAACTATATTATGTTGGATTTTGAATAATTTTCAACCAAATTATGTTGATATTAATTGTGAAAATAATTAGTTTTATTGAAAATTGTATTTCCTGTTAAATTCTTTAAAATTTAGAAATAAATTAAGTATTAATATTAAAATTTAATTGGTTACAATAAATATTAATTTTATACTAAAAAGAATCCAATTAAGGAATTTGGAATGAATATTATTATTGAATTTGGTATAAATTTCTCTATACGGAAAATTTATTTTTTTGAAAACTACTTTTCAACATATTTTGTGGTTTTAATATTGAATTAAATATAAATTTTATAAATTTAATTCAAACAATTTATTCAATATTAGTAATTTAAAGGCTGAATTTTTTTAATTATTTCCCTTTTATGGTTATTATACATTGTATTCATAGTAAAGTTTTGATACCTTGGTATGTGAAAAATTATTTAATTAGGGTTAAAAGTAATAATATATGGATTAAAATTTATTCAAAAAATTAATTTATTTCATTGGATTTTTTATTTAGTAAGGTACAACCCATTCCATAAAAATATGATATTTTTTTCATTTTTATTTCATTTAGACCCATAATATATTTAACTAAAGAATAATATTAAAAATACTACTCTCTCACTATAAATAACTATAATAATTATTGATAGGGATAAAAAATGAATTATAGTTATAATTTTTTTTAATAATGATTTATTTTTTGTTATGTTAAATTATTTCAAAATTTTATTGATTATATAATTACCATATATTCTTTTTCCACATAGACATGGTGCTTCTACATGTACTCGGAAAATGAATTCAATTATTTTAAAAACAATAAAAGTAATATGATATGGGTGAGTTTTGTTCTTCTGAAGAAATTATCAATTAATATAAATTTAATGGATTCTTGAAATGTTTATATAGAAATTCTATTTTGATCATTATTAAACTTAAATTCAATGTAAATGCATAGTTCAAAAAATTACAGAAATGATAGTATATAATAAAAATTATTTTATTAAATTATTTTATATTCTTAATAATATTATTTTGAGAAACATGAATTGTTTGTTGTTTAAAATATCTACCATGGTCCATTTATTGGTTATTTATCATTTTATAGTATAATTCGTGGTCCATAATGAGTAAAAACTATTTTTACAATTGTAATTATCAAAAGGGTTAATGGTGGATAAAAAATTGATAAAGGTAAAACGATAATGTGGACTTCTAAAAAATTTATTTTACATGAGGATTTAAACCCATAATCATACCATATTATAATTATATAAATTTGGATCCAATTGGAGAATGAAATAATATAATATTAATTTAATACTTAAGGAAGTGCCGCAAATTACCTTCCAATCATGTGTAAAAGGACCCCTCCTCTTCTCTCTTCCACAAATCATTAGAGAACTACAGATATGCCATAAACTTCCTAAATCTGTTACCAACATCACACCCCATATTCAATAGGTCATATTTTAAAAAATAATACCATCACTATAGTGATTAAGTTTTAAATCATAAGTGGTTTTCTATATAAAAGAAAGATTAACAATGTACGTGAATAGTCAAACATGAGGCTAGGGACACTTCACATTAAAAACCATATTTTAGATATTTTAAATATTTATTTCCTAAATATTTTAAATCCATGACCATATTAATTAAATTTATTGTATGGATGTATATATATAGACAAAAATAAATTACAATAGATATTTATGTCTCTTTTTTTCTATGAAATTTTATTTAAAAGGATTATTTTTTGTGGAATGTTTTGATATTCTCTACTAAAGGAAAAAAGTAATATTCTATATTAATTTATATAGGATCAATTGATTTTTCCACCTTTGAAAATATTATTGGTTGATTTGTTTTCCTTTTATAATCTACAATGTTTTAGTAATCCAAAAACCCTCCTCCCAATTGTTTGTGGTATTTTTGTTCAGTAAATTTGGTTTTAATGAATGAGGATATATCAATATCCTTGAAATATTTAATTATAGATTTAAAAATGTTTTTTTTTGATGACATAAATTCTTGATTTTTTGTGATTCATAATTTTTATGCTCTTTGGATATTTTTTTATGGTGATGGTTAATTTCATAGAGATCACGATGATGGGTGAGCCTGATATAGCCCACCGATTAATTGAGCACTGATTATGTTCTATAGCGAATTATATAGGAAGTAAATTGTATTGGTTATTCCACTTATAAGAATTCTACTAAGGGTTATACTAGGATGATGTATCAAGTCTCCTACATGACTATTATATGATTTTTCATTTGTTTTTTAAAGTAGTTTAATTTTAAAATTTTAGATAATGATATTTTTATATTGATTAATAATAAAATTTAATGGTTAAATGGTATGTTAGTATGATATTTTTTTCCATGGTTTTTGTTTTTTATATGAACCCTTATGATTATTATATTGAATTTATTTTTTATTTTTATTTGTTTAATGAAACATATTTTTCAATAATGTTGATTTCAGTTACAAGTATATTATTTTTGGAGATTAATGTTTATTATGTTAAAGGAAAACTATATTATATGTTCTCATGGTTTTAAAAATGAAAAACTGATTTCTTTTTTTCTATGTCCCATACTAAGATTTTTTATCTCATCTCAATTTTTCAAATATTTTTCATAGGTTTTTGGGATATGTAGAATCCCATAATATGTCCATTTAATAATAACAAATATTTTTCCTAATAAGAAATTTGTTTTTATTATAAATGTAATATATTGGGTAAAAATTTGATACAGAGAGTATGTTTCCAAATCATAATGTATGTGATTCTTATGTTGGAGTTATGACAAAAGTTTCTATGACTCTAAAAATAATTATATTTTTCGGAAGGCATGAATATAAAATCCTTTTTAATAATACAAATTTTATATTTTTTAATAGATGGGTCTTTATTGCTATTATTAGAGAAAATGTTTATATGAGTTTAGAGGTTCAGATAATATATAAAATATTCTTAAGAGATTATAACATATGGTTATCCTAATATTAAATTTAAATATGACAATGTTTACTTAACAAAATGGTGTTCATTCAGAATGGTTTTCTATAGAGGAAACATGGAATCTATTGTAAGAAGGAACATGGAGGAAGACATATATCAAAATCATAAAAATAGAATTGTTTTATTATGAAAATGGTAGTTTTTAGGTCATATTTCTCTTCACATATGATATAAATGGTGGTAGTATACATACCATAGAGGATCACATTTCACCATAGTGAAACCTTTCTATAACTGATTATTTCATTAAACGATTCCCTCCTTTATTTAGTCGATCATCTGAACCTATGATATCTAAAGGATGGGTTAACTATTTTGTGAATAAAATTAAAGTCATGGGTTTTTTCAAATCCCCAGAAAGTAAATCTTAAAATTTTCTATTTTTATATTGAATATGATCTAAGGTGTTCAATGATTATGAACACTAGAGAATGATAAAAGACTAACACTATAGAATATGACACATTTAAGAATCATTTACATGAGAAATATGAACCTAATGTTGTTTGATGTAGGATGAAAAATAATTAACTGAAATTGAGAAAGGAGGGACATTTAGTTACAATATATGAAGCAGACATTACCTTGTTTTCAAGGAAGACAATTTTATTTTATAAGATCATGATTGTAATTTAGTTTTTCTTAGCAATGAATAAAATATATTTAATGGAATTGTATTAAAATTAATTCAAATTCTATATGAAACGTTTCCAATTTCCAATGTAGGAATAAATTTTGTTTTCCAATAATAATAAATTTCATTAAAAAATAAAAATAAATGATCTAAATGACCAACAATGGGGAAGTTTCCATTGAATAAACATAATGGTGTGAAATAAAATTTCTCATCATCTTATAGGTGTGTCAAAAAGAACCCTTGATAAATTCTTATAAAAGTTTGGAACAGTTTCTGATGTGGAAATATTGAGAAGTTTAGTGCGACTAAATAGAAAATAATCAAACAAATAATCAAAAAATGATAGTAAAATACATTAATTATAATTACATGGATTGTTATTTGCGTACTTTTACAATTAATAGAAAAGAGGATTTAAATATTTACTAACATAAATAGAAATTAATGGAAAATTTTTTATGACTAATTTTTATATTTTGTATTATATAGTGATGTTCCAGGTATATTTCATGTTTATTAAGATTATTCTAATGTATATTTTGACTTAGGGATGATGAAATATTTCATTTATGAGAAATTATATATTAAATGGGAAATTTAAACTCTAATTGAAGCCAAAGAAATTGTTAAAAACACAAGGGTAATGTATTGCAGAAAATAATATATTATTATAATACACTTTTTTATTTACAATAGGAATTAACATTTAAACATATTTGTCTTTCCCATGTAGAGTTTGATGTTATTATAGGGATGTATATGATTTCTGTTTAATATTCTAAGATATATTTTATTGCTAAATATGTTTATTTTTCAGTTTGAGATTTAGTTTATATAAATGTATGAATTCATAACATTGGTAATATATCAGGAAGATGAAAAACCATTAAAATAGTGAAATGAAATTTATATTACACATATTATATATAAAAGGTAGATTTTTTATAACAATGATGTACCTATAGTGAATAAATATATGTATGTATTTAATGATGAGTTTTCTAGTATTATACCTAAATAAGTGGTTGAATTTAATATTGACTTAGTTCCTAGTGCTTTGAAAATTCTTGAACACCCATATTAATTGGATTAAATAGAAGGGTCTGAATTGAAAAACATATTGTTGGGATTACTAGATAAATTTTTAATTTATCCTGAAACTTCACCATAGAGTTCCCTAGTTTTATCTATTAAAAATAAGTATGGTTCATATAGAATTTTCATTGATTATAGATATTTGAATAATATCTTTTTTATGAAAAAATATCATTTTTATATACTATTTTTTAGATTTAGAAAATCTATGGATGGAATCATTTTTAAATGTTTGATATCATGTCATGATACAATTAGTTGAAAATGAAGAGTAAAATAATATAAATACATTGTTTCAGAATATATATGGGCATTATGAGTTTTTAGTTATGCCTTTTAGGTTGACTAAATCCCTAGATTAATTCCTGGGTCATATTAATGGAGTTTTCCATATCTATTTTGATATGTTAGTATGTATGTATATTGATGATTTAAATATATATAATGAAAATCTGGAGGATCGGGAAATAAACCTATAGATTATTTTGTAAACCTTAAATGAAAAGAAGATATATATATAATATATAGTATGTGTGAATTTTGGTTGGAACTGATATCATTACTTATATGTGTTTTTTCTAAAGAAGAAATACATAATATCCTTATATTTTAAAGGAGAATTGTGTTGAGTAGTGTGTGAATCACAAAAACATTAAAATTAAATGAACAATGAATTATAATTATTTAAATATGGTCATTATAACCTATTTATTGAAATTATGGGTATAAATAGATATATCCATATATAAAGTATATCTGATGATAAAATTCATGTTTTTTAATTCTTTGGAAATAACCATCCAATTATTTATAATGTAATTTTATTCTTTATCAAAATATGTTTTGTTGAAAAATAATTATTAATGTTTTTTGGGATAAAATAAAAAAATTAGTTTTTACACATATTGAATATTTATTTGATAAAATTATATTATTTTATAAATAATCATGCCACTATTATTTAAGAATGGTTTTTTAGACCATTATGAAATTTTGTAATGAATATTGAAAAATAATCAATTTTATAGAAAACACTCATTTCATTTCATGAATTTAAATTGTTAATTGTTTTTCAAATGGTATGAAAAATATTATTCTATTATTATATTTATAATAACATTATATTATTTTTATTTAATTTAAGTGTTATGTTCTATATAAAAACATTTTTATTCATAATAATACTTTTTAAAAAAATTCCATCATTTTTTAGGATTAGCATTAAATTAAATTATAGTAATTATTGAAAATGAAATTGATTTAATTGACCCAAAACATGGAATATTCATTTGAAAAAAAATAATCATATCCCAGTCATTTTTTCCTTATGAATATTAAAAATAGAAAAAATTGTCGTTGTAGTTATGGTTTGAAAAAGATTATGATGGTGTGAAACAAAATTGTTAAGTGTAAAAATTAGATACAAATTTTATAAATTATATTGGAGGGACATATTTTGACCCAATAATATGTAAAAATTTTAAATCATCCATTTTTGTAAAATTTATCTTAAAAAATCCATTATAATATTTTATTCTTTTTGAATATTCTATTTGTGATCTCTCCCCCACTTATAAAAGGACACCCTCTTCTATTTTAATTACCACTCCTTGATCCATATATCTCAACCAATAATAACACCAATATATCACCAAAACCATTATCAATGTACTAGAATTTATGGCTATCCCAAATGGAAGACCATAACGGCCTTAAAAGAGTTAAAAATGTGGTATCTCTAAGAGAAAACAATAATCTTACTGAAGCTCTTTAATTTTAATTCTTCTTTAACTACCTTAAATTATATCCTAAAATTAAATTATAATAACACCAATATATTGGATATACTGATATGTTTTTATTTTGATGATATGTTATTTATCCATATCCTTCTCTATAAAATGGACTACAAAACCATCATTCATGGTCACAACATACTACAGCCCCACGAACAACTGCCAATTTTTTTTCATCAATGACTCAATTGTATAGTCATAAGGATTTAAATAATAAATATATATTATACTTATGAAATAATATTGATTTTATAGATTTAATATATCATCTAATTTCATACTGATTCATCATTAGGGAAATTATAACACTGCTAGTGCATATGTATGACGTACCGTTTAGATGAAGAGATGAGAAACATTTTCCTTGTGAAACATCCAAATTTTTTTATAAAAATGTATATAATGTATAAATATAATAATTATAAAATTAATATAATTATGGATATTATTTAACTATACATTATTCCATGAATAATAGTTTCCATTACCAAACATGCATGAAAAAGTAAATCAGATGACACCTAAAATGATGGTAATAAAGAAATATTATTAAATAATGGGTAAAAATATATTTTAAAAGGATCATATATGATATTATAAATATAATAATTGTTCTAGTATAAATAAATAAAGATCTTAAAACCATTATAGAAGGGAATAATGCATGATTAACTATATTGAATTGTGAGGTAAGATATTATGTCTAAATTTCAAAATCATTGAGACATATTTTATATTACACACTATTTTAATTTTTTTTATGTATATACTAACTATTTGAAATATGTAAAAATACTATAAATTTATTTTTTATTATTGAATATTTAATTAATTTTACCCTTTCAAAAAATAATGTCAAAAAGAAAATACCATCTTATTTCACATTTTGAAAATATGCATTTTTCATCCATATCCATATTTTTTAAAATCATTTTACAAAAGACCTTTTTATTACCCAAATTAATTATTATAGATACATTACATTATAATCTAGTTTTTTCTGAGCTTGTAATGGAATCTTTCAAATGTTTTCCCTGAAATAGAAATTTCCATCCTTTTTATCATAACTGACGATGAATATTTTATGTTATCATTCATGTCATTAAGAGAATCGATCTCGTCATAAGCATTTTATGATATAAATATTCTTATAAAAATGATCATGGATTTTTTAAATAATACACTTTAAAGAAATCTTATTTTTATTTTCCACTACTATTTTATTATTCAATAAATGGTATGTGTTTTTAAAAAAACCATTATTATCTCTCATTAATATTTTTCTAGTTAATATTCTATTAAAAAATAATTTTTTAGAGATCATTGGAAAATTAAAATTTTCTTAAATATATATATTTATTTTATCAATTATATGATTATTTATTAAAACTCATAATACTTTTATATATATTGTTTTACTCTGAATATTATCTCATTGATTTGGTAAAATCATTATCAATACATATTCTTGATTCATTGTATATATTTATAGAAAATTAATATTGTTTATTGATTAAATTGATAATTTAATATATGAGGAATGCATTGGACATGTAGTGACATGTCATACCTTGTTATAGATAGCCTTGTTAGGCCTCTACTTGTGTCATAAAATAATGAAGTTTTCTAAAATAAGTGGGGTTTGGTTGTATACCCAATAATAAAATATGAATTAGCCGTGTAAGATCATGATGAAACGACTTACATGAGGTCATAGCTCACTCAATCCATTAATAATCATTTCATTCCTTAATAATTTAGTTCCTATTATCCATTATTTTACTAATCTGATATTATTTATGTATGATATCCATTCTCATGTTATTGACAACAGGGCTTCTGTTTTCATTTATTTAGTATTACATATTGATTATGCCATATTTAATCATGATAAGTTTCTCTTCATGTTACTTTTAAAACGCATTTCAAGTCACACATGTTTCCATTCCTTCCTCGGAGATACAAATATGAATTTTTTGATTCAGTTTAAGGATATCATGAATTCAATTTTATCATGATTCATATATTATACAAAATTTAAAATGTATATCAAGTTTGTATATAGTTATACAAGACTACAAAAATGATTAGTCTTCAGGGTTAGATCATTTTAATTTATTCATATATAACAAAATAGTTAATAACTCTGCAATACTGGATTTGGCATCATTATAATTTTTATCCAGGGAATTTTAGTAGAAACCATGATAACTACATTTCAGAAAACATAAATTTGGGAACCATAATCTATGATAGAAATTGAAGATATGTATAGAATAAGAACATATTTTTTATATGGTATCTTTTATAGATACTTCAAGTGGATGAGGACCAATAATATTTGTATTTATGTGAAATAATAGTGAAAAGGGTACATTGGTCTCTGACACGATCATCACCTAGAGGATTAAAAAGATCCTTGATTGTCTCATATTTTGACAGACCCATGGAATATGCATTATATAATTCATATTTTACTTATAATCCATTAGGACAGTTTTGGAAATAGATTTATGGTTTAATTATATTTCTTGGGAAACATAGTTTATTATTATTTTATTAACCCCGAATAAAATTTAAATTTATGATAATTGTTACATAAGATTTTGAATAGTACTTTATGATTTAAAATTAATAAAGTTTTGAATTAATTTAGTTTATGATTTTTTTAGACATGGTTCATGAAAAGAATAATATTATCAATAATAATAGACAATGTTAAAGTTTTATTATTTACAAATCCAATAAAATTAGTTTTGGGTATTAGTAAATCATGGCCATATTAGATAAACATGCTTCTATTATAATGAATTAACTTACCCAAATAGATAAACATGTTGTTCAATAGTGTCATTACACTATTTTGGATTGTTTTATACAACCGATCCTATTTATTTTAATAAAAAAAATCCTATTATAGATGAGAAATATGTTATGTCTCTTAATATGATACTTCATTATTTTAGATGTGATGAAAATGAAAGAGTTCTAATTGTTGTATTTATTTTTTAATATGGTCATGATTAACGAGTCTAATTGATCTATAACCCAATATAAGATGAAAAAATCGAACATATGGAATGAATATCTTATAATGTAATATTTGTTGATAAATAATTATATCATGAGAAATCAATAAAAATTAAGGGAATATTCTTCTGTTTAAAGAAAAAGGAGGAATAATATTTTTTAGAGTATCGGGAAACCTTTAAAAGACTAACTCAGTATAGTAAAATTACCTACACAACACTGAATATAAGATTGACCAATTATTTTATGGGATTAAGACAAATATCTTATTGGAACTATTTTCTAATAAATGATCATCAAATTATGAAATAGTATCACCTTCATAAATAAGGAAAATGAACATTAAATTTTCATTATATTCTAGGGAACTCAGAAAAAGAATATTTCTTCATATTAATAATAAAAAAAGAATACATCATTGTAAAATTAAAATATGATGTAATTTCCATCATATAAAAATTTTGGAAATAAACAACTTGAAAAATGATTGAACGTAATGTTATGTCATTAAATGTATTGATATAAAGCTCATCTTGATCATGACTGTTAAGAAATAAAATAGAACAATTCTAATCATTTCTAAAACTATAATAAGAAATCCATTTATAGAATTCTAAGGATACAAGATCACTATATGTTTAGTGTAAGTTCATAATGATGTGGTGTTAGGTACTTTAATAAATAATAACATTTAGCTAATACTTTATTTTATTATGGATCCTTACACATATTTATATCAACACTATTTTGGAATAAAAGAATATATTAACCTATTACCATAAGAATTGGTCTTTTTAAAAAAAATCATACTGGAAATATCACTATTACAAGGTTGTGTCCAAAAGTTCATAGTATTAAACATATATGTGCTGTAATTTCTGTACTTATTAAAATAACTATGGGTGACATTGAAATAGTCTTTATTATGGTTTGGATTTCAATATTGGATGTGAAAATGTATTTTAAAGGGGGAAAAATTAAAATTTATGATGATGATGTGTAATTAATTGTCTTTAGAGTGGAGATTTCATCAATGAGTCGTTTCTTGATAAAACTATAATAGATCTTCTGAACTAGATTCTTATGGAAGAAGAGAAAACACAATCTATAGATAGAAAAGTTAATAATAAAATTGATTATATACTTATTTTATAATATTACATTGATTTATTTTTTAGTAATTACTTTGAAATCCACTATATTTTTACTTTGAATTTTATGTATATTTAATCCAAATTTGTGACAAATATAAAAGTATCCCTATATAATGATCAGTACGGAATTAGTGGAGTTGAAATATCAACTACATGTGTTTTGTGATAATGGATTTATTATCCAAATATTGGCACCTTGGTGATCCTATGTTTTTTTTGTAAAAATGAAAGCCATATCTATAGGACTATGCATTGATTATAGGTAAATAAAATCTATAAAAAAAAAATAAAATGTATCCCCTACCTTGATTTGATGACTTATTTGACTAAATTCATGGGGCTCAATGTTTTATAAATATTGAACATAAGTATATGAATCATCAATTTTGAGTATTAAAGGAAAATATTTTTTAGATTGGTTTTCAAATGAGGTATGTACATTTTGAAATAACAATAAGGTCCTTTGGATTGACTAATTCTCCATCTATTTGTATAGATATAATTAATAGAATATTCAAGGAATATATTGAACATCTTTTTTGTGATATTTTCTGAATATTTCCTTGTTTATTCTAAAAAAATCATGAAAATGATAATCAATAGTGGATCATTCTTGAGACTCTTAGAAAAAATATTTATATAGAAGATTTAGTAAGTGTGAATTTTGTAATCAAATAGTATCATATTTTGAAGTATTTTCTCCATGGAAGGAATCTGAGTTGATCCTATAAAATTAATGGTAGTCAATTATTATACTACATTGGTTAATAGGTCCGAGGAATGTAGTATTATTGGTTTTGATGGTTACTATGAATGTTGATTTCATAATTGTTTTTGATTGGATAACCCATTAACGAAGATTACATGTAAAGTGATTATGTTTGTATGGAAAAAAGGATGTGAAGAATATATTGAATAATTAAAAATTAATATTGTTCAATAATCCAATTTTGACTATACCATCATGAAATTATGAATTTTTTGATATATAGTGTTGAAATTAAGAAGTAACATGTTTTTGTTTTTATGAAAAATGATAATTTTATCGAATATGAATCCACAAAAAGAAAAACTCATGAACTAAACAGTATAACTAATGATCTTGTGTTATAATCTATAATATATTCTTTGAGGATATAAAAATATTACCCTTATGGTGAAATGGGTGAGATATACACAGAACATACGAGTTTAAAATATATATTTTTAAATAATGATATCATCATGAAGAAAAGATAATGGGAGGAGTGTAACATCCCTGGTGAATAAAGAATAATAACTTTTCATAGTTATTAATATTTTTGAATTAAATCTTAATTTTACTTTAAAGAGGACTCTCTGTTCGATGGATTAACCGATATGCCACACCGAGTTTCATTGAAATCTTAAATTGCACACTAATAATATAATAATATAATTTTAAATGGTAGTTAACGCCTAGACATTGTATAGGTGGGAATGAAAAAAAATAACTAAAATATTATTATACATGTTTGTTAAATTTTTTTACATTTATCCAAAAATATTTAGAGGCATAAAATGTGAATGAATCTAATTTTGAGCACAAATACTGTAATATTCTTTAAAAGGTTGATTTACCGGCTTTTAATAGTGAACCCAAATAAAATATAGTTTTGGTCACTTTTATATGTTTTATTTGACAAAATAAAATTATTCTTTAGAATTAGGACATCAAAATTTACTTTGGATGAAATTTTTGTATTTTTCTGATAAAATTCATTATAATGAATAGTGAAAAATTCTGTATTTTAATTCTAAACTGTCTTTTAATATAATTAATTTATATGGTTCGATTATCATTTTATTTGGATTTAAAGTGTAATTATATTATTTTTTTACTATTTTATCCAATTTTTTTAATTGGAAATAATTTCAATTTGAAATTGTACATAAATAAGTGTCAATATTTTGAAAGTTATAATTTCCTAAAAAGCGGCCTTTTATTTTGAAAGTGGGAATTAATTTTAAATTAATTTATGCTACTTTTGTGTTTTGAATATGGAAAAATGGATTTCAAATTTTGAATCATGAGGTCAAAATTGTTTTAATAGGTAACTTTTATTTTTTGACATTATGAATATTTATTTGAGTAAAAATTTTATTTACCATGGTTAAAGGGTAAATCTGGTAAATAAGGATTAAAAAATATTATTATAATAATATATAATTATCCTAAAAGGTGTCATAATTCTATTAATTGATACATTTCCGACCATGGATATCCTTGGGTCGATTTTGGGTCCCATGGAGCTACTAGAGAGTGATAATGACACTTTATTTTTATTAACTTAATGAAAAGGAAAAAATAACATAAAAAAATATCTTTTAGTAAAACAATTTTACATGAAGTTATATAAGTAATATATTAGACTATGAATATTAATTGGAGATATAATAATATTTCTTACATCATGGTATTTTTTTATAATTTTTAGACATCAAATAAATAAAATTATTGAAGACACAATATTGATGTAGTGTTTACCTCATCAATGAATGATTTAAATATATAAGATTAAAAATACTAAAAAAATATCTAAATCCTTTTCAATTATTATTGAATGATTTTATTTAGAACAATTGTCATCTTATATTAGACTTTATTGATTTTTGGACCTTTTTAAACAGAAGATAATATTATAATAAAATAATTATTTCAAACATTCCTATATAGCCCCTCCTCCCCCTTATAAACGGACACCACTTATAACTCATTCCTCACACCTCTCAAGACCCTTGACTCGTCCAAAACCTTACTAAATACTCTCCCCACATCCATATCCTCCTCCTAGAATCCTTACCTTTGGAATAATTCACTTCAGGTAATCCTTGAGGTTTAAACCAAAGCGAGATACCTGATTTAAAGGTAGTGTCATCTTTTATGTTCATTTCTTTTTTTTAAACCCCCTAAAATCTTTTTATTGATTTATTTTATAACAAAAAAATTATAATAATATATAGAAGGTTGTTTTTATGTTAATTATGAGAACTACACTTACACACACCTTCATCTAATGGATACGAACATACTGTTTCGGTGGATGGCGAACTACTGCCTCACGAAATGATGATTGTTCAAATATCTACAACTGCCTCTCAGGGTGGCCATTATTACGGAACTATATTTATATGTGAAAAATATTATATTTATATTGTCTCTATGATTATATATTTTTCATTTATATCATAAATTTACTGTTTCCATTATGGTTAAATGCGATAATTTAATTTGAGGAACTGCAGACTACCGCCCCCTCAAAGGGATATGACTCATTCATACCATATGTAGAATTTATAAAGGATGGAGTTATAAAAATTATATATGATATTATACAAGTATTATAATGTAACTATGTATTATTATTTTTTTATCTTATTAAAATATGAAATAGAAATGAAAGTAGTGTTCATGCGTACATATGGCTTACCGTCTCCATGAATGGTGCATTTAATTTCCATTTTCAAATGTTATGTACTATTATAAATACATATATATATACTATATATATGATATATACGATATATAAATCATCAATATCATTTTTTAGATAATGGAATTTCAGCCACATGAACAATTTATAATTATAACAAATTCATTTTTAACTGAAGTTCCAAACATCGTCAAAATGTCCGATATGAACTCAAATGGTTAAATAAATGTTATAGCAAGGTAATAAGTGATATAAATAGAATAATAAACATGAAAAAGTTTCTTAAGAAAGTATAAATTAACTTATGTTTAATATTCATGAAATTAAAGAACGAATGGGTCAAGTCGGACACGAGGTAAGGGACTTCGTCTCAATATTCTTTCATTGAAGCAAATTTTTCTTTATAAACGACTTTATTTTATATGGTGTATAAGAATCTTGGACATTTAATTTAATTCCAAGGGAATATTTTTTCTAAAAAACGTTTTACTAAATGACAAAACGAATGTTTTTAACATTTGCATGGACAATGACCTCTTCACCGTTGTAATCTTTAGTTGGCTTCCTCTATAAGCATTAATTTTTTTAAATGAAAAAGAAATTCCTTATTCTGTTTTTGGGTGTCTTGATATTTAAAATGGGGTTTTAAATTTATTTATTATTATAATTTCTTGAAATGATTTAATTTTATTGCAAATGAAATGATATTAGTAAAATATTTATATTTTCAATATTTTATGTGCTAAGATTTCATAATGATACTTGGACATTTGACGGGTGGTTACATGGTAAACCAAATGACAGGTGGTGCCTTGATAAACTAGGATGGGTGGTTTCGTTATAACCTCCAATGTATTGGGTATGAAATTCAGTCGTTTGGATATTCTATTTAGCGATATGTGTGGAAGTCGACTGTATGGTTATTCCATCAATGTATGTTTATGTCCTAGGATACATTAATATGTTATATGTTTTTCTATGAGTTTTATTGTAATATTTTGGTTAAAAATTGGTTTGAAATATTTTTTATTCAGTGATGAATATTTACTATTTCATAAAGGTGAAAAGTATTACTTAGGATAAGGTATTCATGATTTACTTGTTGTATTGAAAGACTAAAAGTTTTTCTTCTTTGTGTATCCCTTAATGAAATTTTTATGCTAAGTACACGTTTTTGAAATGTTTTCCATAGGAAAAAAATTATATTAGGGTCAAGGATGGACCAAAGATAAGTCATGCTATCTCAAACATGGAACAATACATGAATCTTTTTTTCAAAAAGTTTTTTATTTTATGATTAAAATCGAAAGTGAGTAGAAGTGTATACTTTGTAATTTTTTTGATCAAATATAATAATTATGACCAACCTCTCTAAAACTATAAACATGAAAAGATCATCAATGTGAATTATTCATTTTATTCAAGATTATGTATGGTTTTAAGGCTATGTCTTTATAGTTGGTATCAGAGGTTGGTTTAGGAAACTTTAGGAGTTCTGGTATTGTTAAATTAAGGTCCATAAATTAATTTATGGAAAGATTGAAATTATAGAAAATTTACATATTACAATGTTGATTCACATATGATATTTCAGTGTCTATAATGGTTTATTATAGGGGAACGAGGAAGCTTTACTAGGAAGTAATATAGAGGTAAATGACCATCTAAATCAGCATCCCGAGATGGTCATAATAAGAATTGAACTATTTTCTATAGCGATGGCTAAGGTGAATCAATTGATAAATGGTGGTTTTGTTAATTGATGTTATTTTTGTTTATTCCAAAAGTAAAGTGGAACATGAAATACATTTGAGTGTTTTTTTACAAACCATAAAATAAAATAATATGTATGGGAAATTCTTCAAGTGTGACTTTTTGTTACAAAAAATTTTATTCCATGGTGACATTGTTTTAAAAAATGGCATACCTCTTGATCCTGATAAAACAATAGTTATTGAAGAATTCCAAATACCCACAAATATAACTAAGATTCGTAGTTTTATTGGTTTGATAGTTTATTACCAGATGCTTGTGGAATATTTTTCATGGTTATCTATACCATTGACTAAGTTGTACTGAAAAAGTGTTAAGTTCATATAGACAAAATAATGGGATGATTGTTTTCAATAAATGAAAAGAAGATTGGTGAATCCCTTAGTTTTGAAACCACTTTCCAGAAATGGTGGGTTTTTTTATCTAATGTGATGCTTCATAAAAAAGAAATGGTTGTTTCATTATGAAAAATGATCAGGAAATTGTTTATGCATCACATTAGTTGAATCCATGTGAGTTAAATTACCCTATACATGATTTGGAATTAGCAGCTGTTGTTTTTTCTTTAAAATTTTGGAGGCATCATCTGTATGGAGTATAATGTGAAATATATATTGACCACAAAATTTTGATGTACATATTCACCCAGAAATAATTAAACATGATAAAGAAGATATGGTTGGAATTAATCAAAGATTATTATTGCATGATACTTTACCATCCGAGAAAGGTAAATAAAGTGGCTGATGCTTTGATTTGAAAAAGTAATGATACATTAACCATTATAAATTTGGAACGAGATACTTTGGTTTTAGATTTGATAGTCATTGGTATAGAAGTTGTTGGTGAAATAAATTCCACTGTATTGTTTTAGGTGTTAGTGAAATCATATCTATCAGATAGAATAACGAAAGCACATAAAAAAGATATTGAGTTATAGAAAAAGGTAGGTTTGGTTCATAAGGGCAAGTTTATGGAATTTCAATTGACATTGATTGTGTTTTTTTATGTTTGGGAAAAGATTATTTGTTCCATATGATTAACAGTTGAAGAATGTGAAGCTCATAGTTCTCTATTTTAGTTCATCTTTGTAGTACTGAGATGAACAGAGATCATTGAGAGTATTACTAGTTGGATGGAATGAAAATAGATATTGAGGACATTACTGTGAAGTTTTTGAATTGTCAATAGGTTAAAGTAGCGTGGATATTAATGGAAGGGATTCTTTAGTATTTATTGGTTCTACAGTGGAAACGGTAAAATATATCCATGGACTTTGTTGTAGGATTACCCATGATATCTCAAGGTAATAATGAAATCTGAGTTATTATTGATTGATTGACTAAATCAACTCACTTCTTTCTTATTCAAGATACTTTTTCTCGAGATCAACTTTATTCGTTGTATATTAAAGAGATAGTCATGTTTCATGGTGTTCCCCTCACCAATGTATCTGATTGTGATCCCTTTTTTACTTATAACTTTTGGAAATGCCTTAAGAAGTCGTTTGGGTATTGAATTAAATTTTAGTACATCATTTCATCCTCAATCAAATGGGAGGTTAGAACAAACAATTCAAACCATGGAGGATATGTTACATTATTCTTCAAGGGATTACCAGGGAAGTTGGGACCAAAACATTTATTTGGTATAATTCTCTAATAATAACCATTTTAATTCAAGTATACAAATGGATCCATTTGGGGAATTATATCAACAGAAGTGTCAAAATCTGTATTTTTGGGATGAATTAGGTTAAAGAATGTTTATGGGACCATAATTGGTAGAAGAGATGGCATAAAAAGTAAAGTAGATTTAGATGAACATGAGAAAAACACAAAGCAGGTAGAAACGTTATTCGGATAACCAGAGTAAGGATCTTTCTTTCAAGGTGGGTGATCATGTCTTTCTCGATGTTTCTCCATGGAAACGTGTGATGCGTTTTTGAAGGAAGTTAAAGTTGATTATATGGTTCATTGGAACTTATGAAATCCGAGAAAATGTTTGACCAGTTTTCTATATAGTGTATTTACCACCATGTTTATCATAGGTACCAATTATTTTTCATGTTTCAATGTTGATAAAGTATATGCTAGATCCATATCATGTTTTGAGTCTAGAGGTATTTCAGTAGGAATAGAATTTCTCTTATGAGGAACAATGAGTTCACATTCTTGATAGAATAGAAAAAGTGTGGCGGAATAAAGTAATTCATCAGGTAAATGTTTTGTGAAGAAACCATATTATTGAAGACGAAACGTGTGCATCTGAAAATTTGATGAGTGAAAATAACCCCACTTATTTGATATGTGAATAAAAATTATGGGGACATAATTTAAAAAAGGGGGAATGATTTAACTTCCAAGGTAAATTATGAATAATACTTTTTCATATTTATTAATATTTGTGAATTATAAATAAATTTTACTTTAAATAGGATGCTATGTTCGATGGATTACTCGATATGCAACAACAGGTTTCTTCAAAATCCTACATTGCACATTAATAATATAATAATATTTTTTCAATTGGTAGTTAATGCCTAAAACTTTTATTGGCAGGAATTAATAATATGAACTTAGATATTATTTTACATGTTTGTTAAAAGTTTTTACATTTATCCAACACATATTAGAAGTGTAAAATGTTAATGAATACAATTTTAAGCCCAAATACTCTAATAATCTTTAAAAGGTAGATTTACCGTCTTTTAATGGTGAACAATTTTTAAATATATTTTTGGTCACTTTTATATTTTTTATTTGACAAAATAAAATTCTTATTTATAATTTGGACATCAAAATTTACATTGGATGAAATTTTGGTATTTTTATGATAAAATTCATTTTTAATTAATAGTGATAAATACTGTATATTAATTCAAAATTGGCTTTTAATATAATTTATTTATAAGGATAGATTACCAATTTTAATTGATTTTAAAGGTTAATTAAATTATTTTTTTACTATTTAATTCAATTTTGGTCATTGGAAGTAATTACACTTTGAAATTGGACATAAATAATTGTCGATCCTCTGATACTTATTATTTCTTAAAAACACGCCTTTTGTTTTGACAGTGGGAATTAATTTGAAATTAATTTATACCAATTATGTGTTTTGAATTTGAAAAAATGGATTCCATATTTTGAATCAAGATGTCCATATTGTGAAAATAGTTAAAATTTATTTTTAGACATTATGAATATTTACGTCAGTAAAATTTTTATTTACCACGGTTAATGGGTAAATCTAGTGAATAAGGGTAATATTTTTTTTATAATATAAAATTATGATAACATGTTTTATTATCCTTTTGGTTGATATATTTCTGACCATGGGCATCCTTGGGTCGATTTTGGGACCCCATGGAGCCACATGGGAGTGATAATTACACTTTATTTTAAATAACATAAAGTAAAGGAAAAAAGGACATAAACAAATATATTTTAGTAAAGAAATTTTTACATGGGGGTTATATAAGTTATATCTTTGACAATAATTATGAATTATAAATATAATAACATTTCCTACATTTACGTATTTTTTTATAATTTTTAGACACCAAATAAATAAAATTCATTATGACACAATAATGATGTAGTGTTTACCTCATTAATGAATGATTTAAATAATTAAGATTATAAATACTAAAACAATATCCAAACCTATCAAATTCTTATTGGATTATTTTATTTCTAACATGAGTCATTTGATCTTATAAATTAATAATTTTTGGACCTTTTGAATCTAAAGATAAGTTTATAATAAAATCATCGTTTCAAACATTCCTAAAGAGACCCTCCCCCCTTATAAAAGAACATCACTTCTTACTCATTACTCACACCTCTCAAGACCGTTGTATTATCCAACCTCTACCTAAATAAAATCCCCATATCCATATCGTTCTTTTAGAAGCCTTACATTAGGAATAAGGCACTTCAAGTAAACCATTTGGTTCCAACCAAAGAGAGATACCCGATTTAAAGGTGATGTCTTATTTTAAGTTCTTTTTTTTATTTTACTTCTCCAACCCCATAAACTATTTTTATTCATTTATTTTATAAAAAAACATTATCCTCAATATACTAGGTAGTTTTTTTTGAAGGATTCAAACTACACTTACACACACCTCCATCTAATCGATACGAACATACTGTTTCTCTGGAAGACTTACTACTCTCTCACAAAATGATGATTGTTCAAATATCTCCAACCTCCTCTCATGGTGGTCATTATTATGGAACTATAATTATATGTTATATATATTATATTTATATTTTCTCTGTGATTCATTATTTTTTAGTTATATCATACTTTTATGGTTTCCATTATGGGTAAACACGATAATTTAATTGGAGGAAGTGCGGACTACCACCCCCTCAAATTGATATCACTCGTTCATAACATATGTGGAGCGTATAAAGGACGGAGTTACAGAAATTATATATGATATTTTACTGGAATTATAATATAACTATGTTTCATTATGTTTTCATCCCATTAATCTATGAAATAGAAATGAAAGTAGTGTTCATGCTTTTGTACGGATTACCATCTCCATGAACGGTGCATTTTATTTATTATCCCCAAATTTTTATTACTATTATAAAAAATTATTATATAATCATTATATATGATATATATGATATCTAAATCATGAATATAATTATAGATATAATGAAATTTTTACCACATGAACAATTTATAATTACAACAAATTCATTTTTAACTGATATTCCGAACATCGACTAAATGTCTGATATGAACTCAAATAATTAACTAAATGTTATTTAAAGGTAATAAGTAATATAAATGAAATAATAAACATGAAAAATTTTCTTATTAAACTAGAAATTAACTTTAGTTGGTTATTTAGGAAATTAAAGAACGAGCAGGTCATGTCGGACATGAGGTAAGGGACTTCGTCTCAATCTCCTTTCATTGAGGCTTATTTTGATTTATAAATTAATATATTTTAAAAGTTGTATAAAAATAATTTAATTTTTATTTCATTCAAATGGAATCATTTTTCTACAAAACTTGTTACTAGTTTTCAAAAGGAATGTTTTTAACATTTGCAGGGGTAATGACGTCTCCACTGTCGTAATCGTTAGTTAGCTTCCTCTATAAGCCTTAATTTTTTTAAAATGAAAAATAAACTGCATATTCTATTTTTTGGGTGTTTTGGTATTGAAAATGGTTTTGGAAATTGATTTATTATTTCAATATCTTGAAATAATTTATTTTTATTGCAAATGAAATGATATTAGTGTAATATTTATATTTTCATTATTTTATGTGTTATGATTTTATAATGGTACTTAGTCATTTGACGGGTGGTTATGTGATAAACCAAATGATGGGTTGCACTGTGATAAACCAGTACAGGTGGTTACATTATATCCTTCAATGAATTTTTTATGGTAGTCGGCCATATGGAAATTCCATTTAGTGATATGTGTGGAAGACGATTGTATGGTTATTTCATCTAAGTATGTTAATGTCCCGATTTACCTGTATATGTTCTATGATATTTCTATGGGTTTTAGGGAAATATTTTGGTTAAAAAATTGTTTGAAATGATCTATTGTTTATTTAATTATTTTTCTACTTCATAAAGGTGAAAAGTATTACTTATAATATGGTATTCATGGTTTACTTGTTCTTTTAAAAAAAAAAATAGGTTTCATGTTTTTCTGTATCCATTATTGAGCCTTTTGTGCTTATTCCATGTTTTTGAAATGTTTTTCACATGCCATAAAGTTGATTAGGGTCAATGATGTTCCAAGGAAAATTCATGATGTCTCAAACATGGAACTATACTTGACTCTTTTTTTTCAAGAAGTTATTTATTTTATGAAAAAATGGAAACTAAGTAAAAGTTTATACTTTGTAATTTTTGTGATGAAATGTAATATATATAGCCTGAATCTCTAAAACTATAAACCTGAAAAGAAACTCAATGTGAATGATTCATTTAATTTAATAATATGTAATGTTTTAAGGTTGGGTCCTTATAATGAGTTAAACAATTATTTTGATTTCATGATACACTAGTTCCCAAGGATGTAAAATATGGATGCATATATATTGAGTAATAAAAATTAATAAGTTTTTTCCAAAATAAATATTAATTATGAAATAATGCTCCATGATATAATAAATATTGATATGGTAATTTATATAGAACAGGATATGGAATTTCATTTTGATAATACTATTAAAACAACATTATTGGAAAAGATAAAATGTACTGAATTTGGTGATTACAATATTCAAAATAAAATTAATGTAGTGAGTGTAGGAAAATTGTTAGATATATTATATAAAGATTATTTTGTGATATCTGATTATAGGAGATGTGTTTAATCAAAAAAAAATATGAAAAAATAATTATTAGATGATACCCATAGATCATATTTCATAATACAATCTAGTAGCACTATAATGTATTGGGATAAAAAAGGATGTTTTTATGGAATAAAATGAAAAAGAAAAGTGATGACTATATATCAAGATTAGTATATTTTTATAAGGTAAAGGATAAGGGGAACCATCATTTAGGATTCATACAACCACTACCTATTATTATGTGGAAATGGGATACAATTATTATCTATCTTTTCAATGGATTACCAAAGACCATAGGAAAGAATGATGAAATAAAGATTATTATTAATTTTCTTTAAAGAATATAATCATTTCATTGTTATAACTAGATATTTTCCAACATATATCCTTTCATGACTCTATATAAATAATGTTTTAATAATTCATCATTTTCTTATTACAACTATTTCTGATTGAGCTCATTGATTTACATTGAAATTCTAAAAAGGAGACCGTAAGGCTCCAGATACAGATCTTCATTTGAGAACTACTTATCACCCCCAAACCAATGAAAATTATAAATATACTATTCAGACATTAAATTACATATTGGGTTCATTATAACATAATCTTCATGACATATGGGATCGTTATTTTCATTCGGTAGAGTTATCCTATAACAAAAGATTTCATTGAAGGTTTCAAATGGAACCTTATTAAGAATTATATGGATAGTGATGTCATAATAAAACATGTTCTGCTTTTTTAAATGAATGGAATCTTGTAGGCCTGAATAGTTTTGATGATACAATGACAATGGTAAAGGATATGCATGCCATTATTAAATCGGTTTAGAGCATGAGAAATTGTTACGATGATAACAAGATGAATGATTTGGAACATCATGTGTGGGATCATATTTTATATAAAGTGTCACCAATGATGATTTTTAAAAGGTTTGTAAAGAAGGAAAAAATGATACCACATTTAAATCAGAACACTTTAAATTTTAAAAACAATTAGATATATGACCTTTCATTTAGAAATTTTACTAATTCTCACTAAATTATAACATGTGTTCTCTATCAATTTTTCAAGGAAACAAATTTTTTGAACCAAAACATGTGCTCAACTCTAATAAAATATAATTTGATAATAATCAATCAAAATGTAATGTGCAAAACTAGATTATTGACACTAGAGATAAAGTGTCCAAGAAACATAAGACAGAACATTTAAGGGAACTTTATAGAAATCATAAATAAATAAATAAGTGTGAGAACATAAGGTTGTAATAAAGACCTCAAAGTCCATACCATCTCCATACAATAGCTATTACAGTCCAGATATTAAAGCTGACCACTTTTCTACATGTAATTCCATAAAGTCTACACACATCCCAAAGGGCCCGCGCATGGTGTGAGAGGAATCTCAGTAGGATACCAACCAGTGGTGCGTAACTAATATAAGTGTTTAAGCAGACATACATTTATAAAAAAAAGTAAACACCAAGTTTCAAAATAAGTACAAACTCCATTGGTGCTCAATATCCACCAAGGATTGTCACCTGCTTCGACCAATTCTGGAATCTCTATCATGTAACTCGGAAACATTTTCCCCTTGACACCGCATGTCCCATGTAAAGATTTCTTGAAGGCACGCCCAACAGTAGTAACCCAAAGGAATAATGATGTCTGTCCTCAAATAATTTACCAGAGGGATAGTGATGTGTGACCTCAAATAACGTAAACCAAGGGACAATGAGGTTTGCACTCAAATAATGTACCCATAGGGAAAACGATGTTTTCCCTAAAATAACGGCGAGCCAATACGCCCAACCCGATTTCCTAAATTCAATCCCTCGTAGGATCCTCCCCTTACATTTGGATTCCTATAGAAAGCACCCCCAAACCAAAAGTACCTAAACCGCAACTCACGAGGGCCTCTTCCCACATGAGTGGTCAAAACAACCTCATCATGGAGTCTCTCTGTGTGCACACTACTCATTATTCTGGGTGAGTGGTAATCACCAAACAAGTACCCAAGCCACAACACCTATGACAACTCGTGTCCCTGCGACTGTTCCACTCAAGTCTGATGGCCTTTCCATCCTAGAAACCCAAGTCATGCCCTATCCTGAAAGTCATCCTGCCTCAAACTGATGCCCATGACGCCCAATCACGTGGTCAGAACCACCCAATGCAACCAGCGCCAAGACCAACCTATGATCAGCATCACTCAAAAATATTTGTTCCATGCCCAATATAAACCAATGGTTCTAGAACATGCAATTCTACAATTACATATATACACATTTTAACAGAACACATAAACATGAAAAACCATCTAAATAGTTGAAAAGCATTAGGAAAGGGATGTCCCATACCATCACTGAGGTTTTTAAGGACTCCAACAATTCATATCTGGTTCAATAAACCATACTCAATATTTTAAACAATACAAAACAATTCTAACCATTTTGGAAGTCCCCAACCAAAATGCCCCGATGAGCAATGACCACTCTCCTTGTCTCGCTCATGAAAAAATAGTTACAGGGCATACCCAAAGCATCCCATAGGTCAGATAACAATTAAAAAAGAAATAACAGGTAATGCATTGTCGTGCTCAAAATACCCGAAAACGGGCCATAGGCCGCACCACCTAAGAGTCTGTGAAAACACAAAAAGAGGTATACACCTCCTACCCGAGACTCGTATGATTACACTCCTCCAAAAATAGCCTCCAATTTGGTTTAAAACATAGTAGATATACACTATAGTCAAAACCTATCAAACCCCTATAACTCATTTTACAACAGAAATAAAGATAAACTGATCAAGAGGAATCAATTCCTTACCAAGGGGGTTCTAATGGATTAAACGATGTTTGAATCCGACATCAGATGAAGAAACAATAGGGATTTAAAGTCATGTCCGGCTCTCCCTGCTCAAACTGACCGAGGGTTTGAAGTTCTACCTCAATACGAGGTTACTTCCTCTTTGAGAAAAAAAGAAGAAAATACACGACGTATATCATTTTACTGAACATATGACGGCTGAAATTCCGCCGTAGACTTGCCGACTAACTATGCGACATGTACCTAGGGGTACACGACATGTAATTCTTCACCCGAATGACATCCCCAACATGCCACGCATATTACCATACACAGCCTATCTACAGGGTGTGTACAAATAGTACAGGGCATGTACTTGCTAAAAATATTTTACCCTTCCCACATGCCTACACGCCCTGTATGGCCTCCACACTGTAAAGGGTACACGACGTGTCTTTAACTACACGCTGTGTAGTAAGAAAATCCTACACAGTCTTCACATAGCATGTACTCGGCGAGCACATGGCTGGTACTCAACCAACCCATACATGGTGTGTACCTTAGGGTACATGGTATATAGTCTGAAAATTTCAAGAACATCCCATATTTTCCCAGATTCTTCAGGAACAAGTCAAAATTTCAAACAGGGCCTGGATTTTGAGCTGATCTAAAAACAAGAGTTCTTACTATCTCCCCACATTAATATATCTTGTCCTCATGCTATGAAACAGAACCCAAAGATTTCATCGAGCATACCACCCAAATTAAAATAACACGGACTTCCACGGTTTCAATGGTTATAGCTAAAATCTTCAATGGGATCCCCACCATAGGAGTTTCAAAACTCAGCCTCAACCCAACAATACTCAAAACAAGATAAGGTTTTATAACCTGTTTCCCGGACGCATGGTCCTCTCATGACACATAGTCACCCCTGCGCCTCATTGGTGCTCCCGTGCCTTTCACGACACCCAACATATCCCGCACCACATCAGTTTCCACCTCCATGAGTTCTTACATCCCATGGATGCTCAATATAAACCCTGATGCCACATACATCAAGTAACGCTCATCCTCGATGCCTCGATTCCCACAACACCTTAAGTAACTTGCATCATCAATGCCCCGATGCCCATGACACCTTATAAATATAAAAATTATATATATATATACATATATATAACGCACCCAAAATAGTGACAATACCTATTATAAGCATATAATTTGTCCAAAATAATCATGTGCACCTTGTGCACTCAAATAGACATGCCTCAGAAGGTCATGCAAAAAAACAAGAAAGTCATGGCGACACTCGTGGTGTAATTCTAACTAACATCAGCTCACCATCCTGCTCAGCCCCGGGAGAATCCACGACATGCACCTCTTCTGATGTATGGCTACCTGATGCCTAACCTCCCTGCAGTGCTTCTCCAATCATTGGACACTGACCCCTCAACTGGATCCCGCTATCTCGGTCACGTCCTCAGCGTGCAGTTAAACCTCGACCACCCTCTCCTGGTGCCAAACCTGAAACAACTCTAGATACCCCCATTATCCTGGTCCCTACCTTTCGGCTGTCTGAGAAGGCTGCTATCAGAACCTGTCAAGATTCCCAACCAGTCCACATGCTTGAAAATTCATTGGAGGTCAGTCACACTAAGTCCGAACATGTACGGGCTGTCTACACTGAATGAAAATAACTAAAGAACTTCTCTGACATGGTCAAGGTAATTCCTTGGCCTGACTGCCCTTCTAGAACTCATCTCGTCTTCACTACCTACTATCCGAACAGTTACCTAAAATTGTTCCCTGACCAACCTGGGGCCTATCCCTCTGGTAGCCCTCTACTATGAGCGCCTGATTCACCTCCTATGAGAATGAACCCAGCCTAAAGATATTCACCGGGATCCTAATGGTGTGTCATAAGACATTATCGATGCACCTCACCCTTGTTCCATCATCTCTTACCATACTAGGTGCAAACAGCTCGGTGAAAGTAGCTTCATAGTCCATGACGAGCATGTATCCCTGCTCAAAACATAGAACTCATGATCTCTCTTGGAACTTAGTGTCTCTGGGTAAAAGTGACTAAAGAAAATGTCCTCAATGTCCTTCCATGCTATTCCCTCGTGCCTATGATCCTGAACCTGCACATCCCACCAAACCTTTGCCGGTCCTCTCAGCATGTACATCACCAGCTTGAATCTCTACCCTGGAGGCTTCTCGAGCTGCTAGAAGATCATATATATAATCTCTATCCAGTTCTCACCCTCCTATGGACCAGAATCACACTGAAAAAGTGGACTGTGTTGTGACTGGAACTCTTGTGTCAGATATTCCATAGATGGATCTATACCCTGTGCACCTTTGTCGATCCCCTACAAGACACATACCAGGCAAGCTTAGAGCTTCTCATCGAGCCATGGTCCAAATGCTGCCAAACCCAGCTACTGTCCTGCCTTCATTGGATCCTGAACCTAATCGTGTCCCTAAGCCTGTTCTTGCGGCTCCTACTCTGCCTGTACCAGATGCTGAACCTAATCCTGTGGAATTGTGTCATCTCCCGCCTGATGCTCCATCGAGATGTATAAAAGGTACACATTGAATACCATAAATGGCCAGAGAACCCATATATATAACAATATATATATTTATCATAGATAAGGAAAGCAGTAAAAGGCAGTGAATAAATACTACCCTTACACTCCCCCACAGCAACTCATGCCTATGTCATCCCGGCCTCTTGGCCTCCTTACCCACCCATAATAGAGCCAAGTATCAAAAGTACCTCAGGCCATGCTTTTCCTGGAAACTAACATTGCCTCAAACCAACGACTGAGTCACCCAATCCTAGTGATCAAAATCACCTCAACCATAGTAAATGAATGGTCTCATAAGATCTAGACCTAAATACCCCGCCTTTCTACAAATATACAAGGAATGACATAACACATTGCAATAAACCATAAATTCTATCATGAATTTCACCTATTCACATTTCATAGAATACAAATATAGAAATTTGATGTTATTCACATGGAATTATAACTTCACCAAGTATACGTGCAGTTATGAAATTTAAATACTCTAAAAATGTGCCTATAAAAATCCAAACAAACATGCCTTTCCATATTAGGCCAGGTTCAAATTATCCCTTACCACACCGGGTTAAGGGTCACATATCAGAATCAATAACATCATACACCTATTGATCCACCAAGGTGGAAATCGTATAAACTGTAATATGGGGAAAAGATAACAAAAAATCTTACCCATGGAAACTTCGACCACCCCTCATGTTTGGGGCTATAGGCACCCAAACACATGCAAGAAACCCAGTTCTAGTTTCAACCTTTATCTCGTCTTCCATATCCCAAATAGTAAAACCATCAGAAAAAAATAGAGAAGAATCAATCTCAATAGTATCCAGCAAGACATTGCTACAAAATCTCTTCCAAAAACTCCTCTGATACCACTTTTTAAGAACCCGGACCTGAACAGCCACCCAAACAGGGCTAAACGGGTCAGGTGTTATTACCTTAGGCGCACCTCCCAAAAATACAAAGGCTTCCGACTAGTAGAAAGAGTCTTTTTAGTTATAGTGGGGAGGCTATACCATCTCGAAGGATAATAATGGTACTTATCTAAGTATAATAATAAATATACAGCAGAATAAATCACTCAACAGACTTGAACTAGACCCGCAGAGCTGAAGCACATTCAATATCAATAAAATCGGAAGCAATAAATATAAAAAAATTGAATAAATTAAACACAATATCATGTTGATCACATGTAACTACTACCAAACAAAAAAAATGATTCCAAAGTAGGTCATACATATCCATACATAAAAACAATGCCAATGGATAACCATATATAGCTGCAATATGTAAGCTCGCTGATACATGAAAGAAAGAAAAACAAGGTAAAATCTAGCTTGGAATGACCTCAAGGTCCATACCATCTCCATGAAATAGCTACTGCAGTCATGCTCCTGAAGCTAACCTATTTCCTGCGCATAAATCCAAAAAGTCTACAAATGTCCCGAAGTTCCCGTGGGGGTGTAAGACTTATCACATTACGATATCACAGAACGGTTTATACCTAATATAATTGTTTAAGTAGGAATGCATTTATAAAGAAAATAGTAACAAAAACATTGCACAAATAAATACAAACTCCATTAATGCTCAACGGCCACCATGGAGTGTCACCTGCTTCGCCAATGCTGGAATCTCTATCATGTCTCCTGACACCATGTGCCCCCTAACATCGCGTGTCTCATGTTCTGACTTCCCGAAGGCATGCCCAACAGTAGTAACCAAGAGGAACAGTGATGTCTATCCTCAAATATGTAACTATAGGGACATTGATGTCTACCCTCAAATAACTTAACTAGAGGGACAATGATGTCTTCCCTCAAATAAAGTACCCGGAGGGACATCGATATCTTCTGTCAAATAACAGAAAGCCTCTAATCCTATCCCGATAGCCTAAATTCTATCCCTTAAAGGATCCTCACCTTCCTTGTGGCTTCCTACAATGAGAACCCCTAAACCAAATGTACCTAAACAACAACTAACTGGGGCCTCTACCCATACAAGTGGTAAAAACCACCTCATAAAAGAGTCTCTCTATGTGCACACTACTCATAGTTCCGGGTGAGCGGTTATCTGCAAAATAATACCCAGGCCACAACACCTCTAACACCTTGGGTCTCTACAGCCATGCCACTCAAGTCTAACGGCCTTGCTATCCCATTAACCTAGGTCATTCCCTAACCTGATAGTCATCTTGCCTCAAACCGATGCCCATGAAGCCCAATCTCGTGGTCAGAACCACCCAACGTAACCTCGGTCAAGCCCAACCTATGATCATTATCACTCATGAATATCTGGGCCATTCCCAACATAACCCAAAAGGTTCTGGCACATGCTATTCACCAATTACATATATACAATTTTTAACAGAACACAAGTAGGAAAAACTATATAAATAGTTGAAAACCACTAACCAAGTGTTGTCCCATACCAGCAATGATGTTTCTAAGATCTCCAACAATTCATATCAGGTTCAATAGACCATAATTGTCAATTTAAACAATACTAAACAATTTTAACCATTTTGGCAGTCCCTGGCAAAAATGCTCTAGTGAGCAACGATCACTCGCCTGACCCCACTCAAGAAAAACCGATAACAGGGGATAACCAAGGAATCCCATGAGTCAGATTAAAATTAAACAAAAAATAACAGGTAATACAGGGTCGTGCTCCAAAAACCCAAAAACAAGCCATTGGCTACACCACCAAAAAGTCCGCGAAAACCCAAAAAGAGGTAAGCACCACCTACCTGAGACTCGTACGATGACACTCCTCCAATAACAGCCTCCAATTTAGTCTAAAATACTGTAGATATACAAAACGATCAAAACCGCTCATACCCCTATAACCTGTTCTAGAAAAAAAAATCAAGAAAATGGCTCAAGATGAATCAAGGCCTTATCGAGGGGGTTCCAATGGATTAAATGATGTTTGAATCCGACATCAAATGAAGAATTGGGAGGGATTTGATGTCCCAGATGTCTCTCCCAGCTCAATCCCATCGTGTGTTTGAGTTTATGCCTCAATAATAGGATACTTCCCATTTTAGTAAAAAAAATACACGGCATGTAATTTAATTTTACGACATGTATCATTTTACAGTTCATATAACGACTGAAATTCCACAGTAAACATGCCGACTGACTACACGGAATGTACCTAGGGGTACACGACAAGTAATTATTCACCTGAACGACATTCTCAAAACGCCATACATATCACCATATACGAACCATATATACAGCATGTACAAATAGAGAATGACGTGTACTTGTTATAAACAGTTTACCTAGCCAACATGCCTACACGCCATGAATGGCCTCCACACGGTCAAGGTGACACAGATTTTCTATAACTACATGCTGTGTAGTAATAAATTCTTATAGCATCTTCACACGACATGTATTTTGAGAGCACACGATTGGTACTCACCTAACCCATACACAATGTGTACCTTAGGGTACACGACGTGTAGTCTGGAAATTTCCAGAACATCCCATATTTTCTCAGTTTCTTCATGAATAAGTCAAAAATTCAAGTAGGGTCGGGATTTTGACCCGTTCCAAAAACCCAGTTTCAGAAAATTACTATAATTTTTCAAGTTCTAAGTCATTAATAAAACTATTTCATCAAAAATGCATTTGAAAAACTATTTTAATCCCATATGAAATACACATTCATTTAGAAAACACCATTTTCATTTACAAATTAATTTTCAATACCAAAAATCCAAAATAGACAGAAAGTGGGTTGTTTATTTAAAAAGAAATATTATAATTTAGTGGAAAAATAATATTAATTAATATTCATGGAGGCATAAAATTCATTCTCATCTTTTATGTTAAGAATATAACATTTATTTTTGCGTCTATAAAAACATTCTAAATAAAACATGTTAAATGATTCATTTTTAAAACTTTTAAATTAATTTAAAAATATACATAAAATATCCTACGCATCCTCATATATTAATATAAATAAATATGTAAAATAATATCATGAACATTTACCTAGAGTAAAATATATGATAATTAAATCTTTAAACATTTAATGTGTCACATACAACTTTGAACATTGAAATCATAATTTCCTTGAAATAATAACATTAAATAACCTGAGAATAATATAATTAATGATATTAAATTTCAAAGGGGTATTATATACACCACCTAAAACAATATGGGTGTAATACATTACATTATGCCTCAATGGAAGGAGATTAAGAGGAAGTACCTTACATTGAGTCTGAATCATCACGTATAATATTTATAATCCCAAATAATAAAAATAGGATAATTATTTAATTTCATGGGTACTTTATTAGTTTCTTATTAATTTTATATCACCTATTATAATTTTATAAAAATGAAATAATTATTCAAGATCATATAGAACGTTTTGATGATATTCATTACTATAGTCCAAAATGAATTCTGTATGATGTTAGCTTTCAAAGTGGTCATAAGTCTATCATTTATTGAATATTATTCATGAAATAATAATAACTTTTACACAAAAATTATAATTACAAATCCACACAGAACTTATGGTTTTTCAAAATGAACTACATTACAACCATGTAGATTTTATATTGTACGTATGCATAAGTAAGGTTTCCATATTTTAATGATAATTATGAAAAAATGGTAAATATTATATTAGCATTAGATATTGATCATACTTTTATTACTATTATATTAGTAACTTATATATACTTATATATATCATCAATGTGTTTTGGTGATGGAAAATAAATCATATAGCTTTGTAGAGGTGATAGTTCACACGTATACACGAACAACATTGTCATTTTCATGTGTCGGGAAAGGTAAGAACATAAATGATATATTATTTTTTTAAAATATTAAAAATTTAATGTATATCTTTAAAAAAACTTAATTACACCATTACAACTATAATTGAGAGACATTGAAGGAAAACATGTTACATAAATTTGTGAGGAGTTAGTTCACCATACACATGAAATATTATTATTTTCAAATTTTATTGATATGGATATTGATTTTGTTGGTGATATTAACATAATAAAATATTATTACTTTTAGGATACCTGTTTTATTATTTAATCATATATTAAGAATATTCTCTGGAGTTTAAAGAATAAACAAAACAAAAACACATAATTAAACACCATAAATTTTTTTCGGAAAATCTCATTAGCGTAATAGCCTAAGACAACTAAGGGTGGTGTAATACCTAAAATAATATAAATAATATGTTAAGAGTGATTTGACGTAGTTATTTGGTATGATATTATCTGATATAAATTTTTTATGTGTATTTAAATGTGAAGAATGGTTATACTTTTATAGGGGAGGGGAGGGTTAGTCTTGGAATTCTATAAATTATTAAATTATTATTAAATGACTTTCTATTAAAAATAGATCCAAATAGATTTATATCAAATATAGTATGAATATGGGTTGAAATAAATTAATTTAATAAATCTTTAACATGTTTTGACAGTTATTTTTACCCCTTATCAATTTGATTTTACCTTAAGTTAACCCACTTAACCAAACTATAATATCATGTAATTTTCAATTATTGTGTTAATACAATTATTATAAAATTAAATAAGAAAAAGGAACCATTTATGATTTTCTAGGACTTATATAAATGAGGTTTTAGAGTATCATATTTATTGTATTTTAAATCATTCATAAAATATTATTCATTTTAAAATATCATAAATGTCAATCTTGTCACAACTCAACACTTGACTTTTTAAAAATAAAAAAACAACCTGATACATTCAAACCAAATATCATTACTCATCGATAAAATAAAAAATGTATCAATAAAATTTATTGATGAAATTAATTCTTTCAATTTTTTTTATAAAAATTTATATCATTTATTGGGTATTCCTTAAATTTAAATAATTAATACATCATAATTGTATAAGTCTTTATGTTAGTTATTTATTCCCTAAAAATAAAAAATAAATTATAATTGTGAATATAATGATTTTATATTTAAAATTACTATTTATAGTTGAACATATCAATTATATTACAACATATTAAATGCATTTCACATGATTATAACAAATGTACAGTATAAATAACATTTCATAGAATATAATATTATAAATGAATTAAACTCATTCAATTGGCTATATAAACTCATAAAAATTGTACAATAATGACTTGGTTTTAAAATTACACATGCAATAAAATTTGGAAATAATTTAGGACAATTTCTTATTATTCGAATATTATTCCCACCATTAATTGCCCAATTTATCCTCAACCGTGGTAATAAAAATTACTCGAGTTACTATTTTCATGTTGTCAAAAAGGGCCCTATAAAGTAAAATTGGACCTTATAATTAAATATATATATTCAAAATTTCAGAATTCAAAACAAATGATTTAAAAAAATATATTATAAAATTATTCCCATTGACTGATGGCGAAATCATGTTTTTAATGTAAAAAATTCTTTGATTGAAGTGGTTTTATATCCAAATTCAATGGGAAATTGATTAAAATAAACATAATTGGATTAAATATTAAAATATTTATCTAAATATAATCTAAAAATTTTCTAAAATATAATCTATCAACATATATAAATCTGATGAAAATGTAGTTTTCAATTAAAATACAGTTTTTTTACTATTCATCAAAGATTGAAGCTTATTTGAAAAATTAATCAAATTAAACCGAAGTGTATTTTTATACTTCAGTTTCAAATAAATAGATTAATTTTCAAAATATAATTTATAAATGTTTCTAAAATATGATTTAAAACAAATATGACATCAAAAGGTAGTAAAGCTTCTTTTTTATGAAAATATATCTATTATATTTAAAATTAGATCTATTCTTGTATAATTTTTTATAAACACATGATATTAATGTTCAATATTAGATTTAATATATATATATATAATTAATCTAATCTAGAAATAATGATTTTATTATTTGTTGGTGTTAATCCCAGTTTCACACATTTAAATAGTTTTTTAAAAAAACATTAATTTTTATTTTAAAAGGGTTTTTGATTTTATTTATAATTAATTTTAAAAAAATAATTAATTATATATACATGTGTAACCCATATCTTTATTATTCATTTAATCATGTTCAATCCATCAATTCAAAAAGCTATGCGATGAATACCATATTAAATAATAATATTTAATTGTTCGGTTAAGAGAAATTTAGAGTATCGTATATTTTATTGAAAATGTTTTTTCCTTAAAAAAACTTGATTTGTTACAGAGGTAAATTTATTATGATCATAACTTTTGATGTGGGTTAGAAAAATGATGTGGTTAAAGGTGTAATTATAATCAAATACTAAAAATATAATGTATTATTTTATTTAGTATCTATCTAATCATTTATATTTAAATAATTTAAAAATAGTATTTCATTACCAGATCAATGATTAGTTATTGTTTTGATGGTGAATATTAAAATTTGTACTATGGTCACATCCCATGTCTATAATTCCTTTTCAATTTAAGTTTGTGGGAATGTTCTTCTTAAAAATATTGTGATTCTCTCATTTGTTTTATATTGTTTTATTCTAGACATGGACTTAAATTCAATATATAGATATGATATCAATTACTAATAATGGTAATTCATATTTTGTAATCTGAATGATCTCCTACACATTTATCAGTATATGGAGGAATATGAACCACCAAATCAAACAATGTTCATTTGTTAAATGGTTGGGGATAAACTCAACATCAATGATATGCCTATTTCATGGGATATTGTTGACGTATTTTTTTTAATAATTTCATGGTATTCAACTGAATCATGAAGTTGAGTTCTCGATAGAACTCATACCATGTTCTAAACCATTTTTATAGACTCCATATATAAAGAAACCGTTTAAATTTTATAAAATGAAGAAAAAACTCTATGATAAAATTGATAAAAGATTCATTCATCCAAGTGTTTCACCATGGATTCCACTAGTTATGTTTCTAAGAATAATGGTTGAACAATGAGACAAGGCATTGATCATCGATAAGATAGCTGCCGCGCCCCGACATTGTGCGTTGTATTTTTATTCTCTTTTATGAAATTATTTTTTTGGGATGTTATTATTTATACTTATATTATTATTAGGTTTTAAATAATTTATTTTTTTATTTTTATTCTTTTTTCCCTCTTATTTCATTTATCTTTTTTTCTCTCCTCATTCTTTCTCCCCTCCTCTTCTCAAGTCACACCTCACCCCTCCCCCTGTCCACCAGCATCGCGCCACCACCCCTCGCCTTTGGCCGCTCTTCCCTCCATGACCTCCCGCTGGCTGGTCCCTCCTCTTCACCACAACCTTCCCTCCCAGCTCCCCCTAAAACCCACATGGTGACCCCCCCTGGTCGAGAAACTTCCTCATGTGAGTCGTCCCCCTCTTCTGAGATCTGACCCTGAGTTTCTAGTCCCACAATGTTTATTCACTTTTGTCCTTCATATTGACATGGTAATTCTCTCTTCTCCCTCTTCTTTTGATTTTCGAACGTCATTTGGTCCCCCCAATTGGATTATGAAATTCGGAAGAACCTAGGGTTAGGTTATAAACTGGATTTTTAGTGTTATACATGTTCTAGGTTGGCGTGGGGGGCCTCTCGAGTCTTGCCGGTACGCGTTCCGGCAACCACCATCGAAAGCATGGTGGCTCGATGTTTTTTGGTTCTCCAACTATGTTTCGAGGTAATTTTTTCTCGTGTTCATTGTGTTTTCACCTGTTGAATTAGGGTATTTATGTGTTTTAAAGTTCTTAGTTATTATCTTGAAGTAAAAAATCCATTTTTGATAGGATTGATGTAGCAATCGATTTTTATGAAGTGTTTTATCTGAAATTGAGTGTCTATCTGGTGTAACTCTTGTTTTGTTATTTGATTTCTTTTTATAATACATGAAATTGGGTTATTAAATGATGCAAGAGCTGCATTTTTATTTTTCTATATTGTTTTTTTCTGTCTGTATTTTTAAAATTGGGTTATGTATGAAAATGGGGGTATTAGTGTGTGTGTGCCTTGTTGTGAAAATCTAGGGACGTGTTCAATCAATTGTTTATGTAGTTTGAAATGTGTTTTTTTATGTACAGGAGGTGCATGTGTGTGAAAAATTTATCTTAGATGAGAAATTTACAACATGGATCATGTTTTAGTAGTTGTGCATTTGTCTATATATTTGGTAAATAATTTCAAAATATGGAAAGTATGTATTAATTTCACTTTGGTGCACTTTTGGTTTTAAAGTTGCTTTTCCTACTTGAAGTAGAGTGTGTTAGTAGGGTAATCCTTTGATGTGTTATTTTGAAATGTTTGGTGGATTTATTAAGTGTTTAATTATTGTATTAAATTATAAGTGTTCTGCGTTGGACCTTGCTACGATGGTTTTGGGCCGCGGGTGTTGAGGCATCCTACATATACATGGATGGGGTAAGGAATATATATATATCTCCTCTTTGTACACATTCTTTCATGGCGTGGGGTATATATGAAATGCAGTTAGGGGTGCATATATATATGTATAAATGAATGTGTGTGTATAAGCCAGGTGTCAGTTCGAGTGGCTGTCGACAAGTAGCGACATGTTTGAGGAAGGTCCCATATGCCTATGCCATTAATTTTAATTTCATAATTGCTTTCTAGTTTTAAATATATGTTTTACATTTACTCTATATACACATGATATGATATCTGGTTTTAGTTTCTTGAATTTATTATGCCTTAGGTTTGAAATTAAAATGTATTTCTACCACCATTGGTCTTATGTAATTTTTATTGAAAATTGATTCCCTAAGTGTTTTTTAATTGTTAATTATTATTTTCAAAGGCTTTTTGACTGTGAACTGGTTAGTTGTAAAAAGTGTTCCATTTATGTAATTAATCCCATTTGTTACCTTAAGAATGTTTTATGAAAAATAAACACCTCTCTTGAGGAACTCTCCCTTGGTTTCAGAAAATGATCTTTATGTTGAAGGTGTTACTATGTGCCTAATGTGATGCTTATGCATTGTGTGACATGAAAGAGGGGAATGCACTTAATGAGGGAAAACGGTTGTGATAGGTGGAATGGGTTTTAGATAAATAAAGTGTAATGCACCAGTATATTTTCATGATTAATAAAACTCACTACCACTTGGAATAGAGCACAATGGGAAACCTGGGTATCTGGGTGGGTAGACCAAGACTCATATTCTAGATTTCAAGGAAGGGGTTTATCCCCTTTTTTTCTAGCAGGATTGATACAACAACCCTAACTAAACATATGAATGACTTATGGTCATGGTTTCTATGAAACGTTTTCTATGTGTCATGGTTTCTAAGACACATTTTTCTGAGGTTTATGGTTTCTATGCCACGTTCAACCAAGGTATGAGGTCTCTAGGGTCTCACTTGTGCTAGCTACCTATAGGGACTACCCATGGTGGTCGTTTGCGACATAATGCTTGTGATGTAATTTTTCTTTTCAGTTGTTTCATACTCGATGTATTATTTTAAAAAACCATATTTTAATCAAAATTAGTTTCCTTTAATTTGGAAACATTAATGATTGATTGGAACCTATTTCTAATGTGTAGTGGGAGGTTAATTCCTTACATGGAAATGCAAACTCGTTACCTGAATTCAAAAAGATTGAAAAACATTTTTTTATTACGTCATATTTTCAAACTGGCATATTTTCGATTTCATATAAAAAGAAATGGCATAGGGTGTTGTTGTATCTTGGATTTAATACTAAGAATATCGGTGCTCACACCTTCTTTACATTTCTGTTTTAGGTTCCTCTAGTTCATGATCGCTACCGGAGCGAGTATATTTTATGTTCCTTGGTGACTCATGAGGTCACTTGAGATATGTCGCGTTTCTCCGTTTATTCCTTTTTCTGCTGCTAGTTTTTTTAGTTTTTTTCTATTGTTTATTTGTATGTTCAGTTTATGATTATTTATCTTTCTTTGATATAGGCCAAATAATTCCCAACTGGTTATATTGGTGCCCAACAGTAGTTACCAGCCCATGGGGATCGAGAACGCCCATAAGGCCATGTTACGGACCGACTCGGGTGACCGGTTCAGGGTCAAACCAGGATGGTTCATGAAAAAATGGTATCATATGAGGATTAGACCATGTCCTTTAGGGATGTCTAATAGTTTGGAGTTACAATTTTCGGAATACAAGTGGTTAATTATAGGTAGGTTTCTGATCACAACCTATTTGGAATGACCCTTGAATTGCTAGGGTGGTCAGGGAAGGTCTTGCCTCAAATTCCATGTGAGGATCCTGATTGTTTTCAGTTCCTTAGTCCTAATTGTCTTTCTCTGGATAGTTTTGATATTTTGTGGTCATTCTGGAGGGATTCATGGATATTGGTCAGGACATGGAAATCCTTGTGCAGACTATGAAATCAGCTCTGGTGCCTTCAAATGTGCTCACCCGGTTGGTTCATGGTCAGCAAAACTGTGTGACCAAACTGTGTGTAGCAATTTTTTATTTTAGAATTTTGAATCTTGATTTATGGAGTGAATTGGTTGCTTTAGGACGTTCTTGGTGAGGGTTTTATTTGGTTTTGTGGTGTTTTTTCGGGTTGAAAAATCGATGATTGGTCTTTTGAAATTGGATCTTCAAAATGAGAATCTTGGTTTTCTTAAAAATGTAAGGATTTTTTTTGGGGATGCAAAGTGTTTTATAAAAAGCATTGATATATTGAATTTTTTTTTTGTGAAAAGTGAAATTGAAAATGGATTGGAATGTGTTTGGGGGTTTTATTAAAGATACCGTGGAATGTAATATGGGAGTTTCTTGGAAACCGAAATTTGGGGATGCTTCATTTTTCAATTGTAAGGGATGTATTCAAAATTTGTTTGGAGTTTTGAATCTAGTTTGATGTTTTGTTTTAGAAATGAGACGGTTTTTTTTTGATTTGGTATTCCTATAGACACTGTCATGCATGGATGAATGTAATCATATGTTGATGTTTGATAGTATGCATGGATTGGTGCCCGAGTTGGAACTGAAATGTACACACGTGGGGTTTCCTGAAATACCAATTGTGGGTGCTCAGTTTTCAAAGCTTATTTTGTTTTCAAAAGGCATGTTTTTATTAGTGATGTGCTTGGATGAATTTTTTTATGAAATTATGAAAAGGAATGTGGGTTTTAAAAAGGTGTTTTTTAGAATACAAATGGTTTGAAATGGGATGGTTTTGAAATTGGATATTTGTGAAAGTGGGGTTTTGGCTTGGTTTGTGATGTTTCATGGTATTATATTGGTTGATATTTGTTTTCGTTATGGATTGGATTTAAAATGTATTAGTCTGTGGGCTTGATGCTAGATATCGAGCTGTTTCAAGGATAAAATGATGTTTTTAGTTTGAGTTAATGATTTGTGGTTAAATATGGAGGCTTGTTTTGTGATGTCTGTGAGTTTGGTTTTCTGTTTCTTATTTAAATAATGTCGCCCAAAAATGTCCAAAGTTCCCCAAGGGGTAATTTTTAGTTGTATGTTTTACCCAGACCCCCAGTGGAGTGGTGGTGTTATTTTAATATCCTCATTGCTTTTTTTTCTCTGTGGTGGCCGAGTTTCGATGGAGGTAGCGGTGTAACTTGAGGAAGTTGAGTGTTTCTTTCAGTCGTTAAAAACTCTATATGTTGGGAAGGGAAATTTATCTAGGTTTTGTTTGAAGGGTAGCTTTCGGGCTAGAGAGGGGTGATTGAAAAATTCCCCTTGCATGTTTGGGTCACAGATAGGGATAGATGACAATATTGTTTTTCAAGGTGCTCGTGAAGGACTCCCCATCTGGTGAAAAGGGTAAAATAGAAGGTCATATGTTCTTAGCATGAGTCTTAAGTTAGTTCTTGTTTCTCATTACTAATACTGCATATTCATTGGTTTCCAATGTGTTTTATTTGGGAACTCAAAGACATTTGTCGCAATTGTCTGAAGGCTTGTCAATCGTGTTCCTATTTGGGTCACTTGGGGAAGAATGTAAGCAGTCTTTCAAGAAGAAGAAACCTTAGTTGGAGGTTGTTAGTTCCCAAATATAGTGTAGTATATTCTTCAATACATTAGATATTCATTCATAGGTCTTGGAGTGATGTTTTTCATGCAGTCATCCAATTTTTAGGTGCAAGGGATGCACATCCAACATGCCATTTATTGTCTAGGAAGAGACTGGTTAATGTTTTTTCTTCATCTACTTGTCTGTTTGGGAGGGGGCCTTGTTTTTGAGGTCTTGGTTGCCACTTCTATAAGAGTTAAATGTCCGCGCCTTTTTAGTGTAAACATTAAATTTTTTGTCTTTCTTTGGACCTAGTCCATCATCTTGGTGATGCTCATTTGGGGATGAATGCAGTTTATGGATCTTATGATTCATGGATTGGCCTGGTGTTTGTCAACTGTCTCTTGTTTGGATTTCCCCTAGAACTGAGGGTTTCATGATGGTCTGTATTGATGTTTCTCCCTATATTTGGGGTCACCCCGTGTCGGTGGGTTCGTGATGTGAAATTCATTCTGCATTTTTGAAACTAAATTGAGAGTTCCCATATGGGTGCCATTGTACTACTCAGTTTCTACTGTGGTGGGGAGACGCACTACAGCTCTCGCCAATGTCTTCCCCAAATTTGGTTTGCTATGGCCCAGGAAGTTAAGGGAGAACACTTTCTTCATGGGTCTTGTTTGGTTTTCTCAATTGTATCGATTTGGGAATGCCAATTTTCAGCTGGAGTCCTAATATGGTAGAGAGACCTATATAGGAAAAATTCACAAAGACCTTAATCTTCATGGTGTTCTTGTAGGGAAATATCTTTTCCTATGATCTGCCCGATCATGATCGATGAAGATGATGGGTCATATAGAAAATATTCATTTGAGATCTCAAGTGGACACTATTGATTTCTATGTTTGGGGCCAGGGTTTTCTAGGTTGTGGTTGTGTTTGGAAATGTGAGTCTCGTGTGATTGGTTCTTTTTCTTGGTAGTCAGGGTCTCGAGGTTTCACATCTTGGGATGGAAGTGGATATTGATCTTCAAGTATTAGGGGTTTCGTTTTTAGAATCCGTGTGTCATTATTTCAAGCATTGAACAACCGAGTCTTTTGGGACATTCTAGGGGAAGAAAGTGTCATTATGGGGAGAATTGTTACGCCCTCACATAGTGCATTGTATTTTTCGCTTTTATGAAATTTATTATTTGGGCTATTATTATTATTAATTATATTATTAATAGGTTTTCAATATTTTATTTTTTATTTTTTTATTTTTCTCCCTCATATTTTATTCCACTTTTTTTCTCTCCTCCTTCTTTCTCCCCTTCTAACCACACGTCGCACCTCACCCCTACCCCTATCCACCTGCATCGTGCCCCCACCCCTCCCCTTTGGCCCCCCTCCCTCCCACGGCCTCTTTCAGGCCAAGCCCCCCTCTCCATGATGGCCTACTCTCTTTTATCCCCCTAAAACCCACATAGCGAGCCCCCCCCCCCCCGGCCAAGACCCTGCTTTGTGCGATCCAACCCCTTCCTCAAAGATCCAACCCAGATTTTCCAATCCCACCATATTTATTCTCTTTTCACCTTCAAATCAACACGGTAAGTCTTTCCACTCCATCCTCTTTTGATTTACGACTATGATTTGGTCCCCCCACTGGCTTATGAAATTCGATCGATCTTAGGGTTAGGTTCTAACATAGATTTTTATAGTTCTTCATCTTCTACATTGGTGCGGGAGGCCTCTCGGATCTTGTCAATATGTGATCGAGCAACCACCACTGAAGGCGAGGTGGTTCGTTGAGTTTTGGTCCGCCAGCTTTGTTTTGAGGTAATCTTTTCTCATGTTGATTGGTTTTTCACCAATTGAAATATATTATTTATGTTTTTTAATTTTTTAATTTATTATCTTAAAATGCGAAATCTATTTTTTATATGATTGATTTAGAATATTATTTTTAATATAGCTTTTTCTTTAAATTTAGGGTCTTTTGGTGTAACTCCTATTATGTTATTTGAGGTCATTTTATAATATATGCATTTGGTTTAATATATGATTCAAGGGTTGCATTTTTTTGATAAGATATTGTTTTGGTGTGTGTATATTTTCAAAAGTTGGTTGAGTATGCAATTGGGGGGTATTTTTGTGTGTGTTCCTTGCTGTGGAAATCATTGGACGTGTTCAATCAATTGATTATGTAGTGTTCCATGTGTTTTGTGGGTAAATGAGGTTCGTATGTGTGGAAAAAGGATCTTTTATGATAAATATACCACATTGATCATGTTTTACTTATTTTGAATTTGTCTATATGTTTTGTAAATTATTTCAAAAGATGGAATATATGTTTTAAAGTCACATTGTTGTAATTTTCATTTTAATGTGGATTTTCCTACTTGAAGTTGAGTGTGTTAATAGAGAAAACCCTGGATGTGTTATTTTGAAAAATTTTTGGATTGTTTAAGTGTTTAATTATTTTATTAAATTATATGTGTATTGCGTTGGACCTCTCTATGAAGGTTTTGGGATGTGGGCATCGAGGTATCCTACATGTATATTCATGGGGTAAGGAATATATATATATATATATATATATATATATATATATATATATGCCCTCTTTGTACATATTCCCTCATGGTGCGAAAAATATGTGCAATTCACCTAGGGGTATATATATATATATATACGTATAAGTGCATGTGCGTGTATGCACCAAGTGTCAGTTCGAGTGGTGGTTTATAAGTAGCGACATGATTGAGGTAGGTCCCCTATGCTTATTCCTTGAATTTGATTTTCATAATTGCAGGCTTTTTTTAAAATATGTTCTACATTTATGATATATATACATGCTTTGAAATCTGGTTGTGATTTCTTGAAATGATTATTCCTTATGTTGGAAACTAAAATGTATTTCTACCACCATTGGTCTTAATTAATTTTTACTGAAAATTTATTTCCTACCTATTTTTGAATTGGTAATGGGTATTTTCCAAGGTGGTTGGCCTTTTGGACAGTTAGTTGTAAAAAGTGTTCCCTTTATGTAATTAAGCCCATTTTTCACCTTAAGAATGTTTTATGAAAATGAAAACCCTCTCTTGAGGCACAGCCCCTTGGTTTTATTAAATTATTTTCATGTTGAAGGTGTTATTATGTTCTTAATTTGATGCTTATGCATTCTGTGACATGAATGAGGGGGAATGTGCTTAAGGAGAGAAAATAGTGGTGAGAGATTGAATGGGTTTTTTATAAAGAATGTGTAATGTACATGTGTGTTTTCTAGATAACGAAAACTCACCACCACTTGAAATAAAGCACAGTGGGAAACATGGGTATCATGGTTGGTGAACTAGGAATAGTACTCTAGATGACAAGGTAGGGGTTCGTCCCGGATTTTTCTAGTAGGATTGATGCAATAACACTAACTAAACATATGAATGAATGAGGGTCATGGTTTCTTAGCCACATTTTTTGAGGGTCGTGGTTTCTATGAAAATTTTTCTGAGGGTTGTGGATTCTAAGCCACGTTTGACCGAGGTACAATGTCTCTGCGGTCCCACTTGTGCTAGCTACCTATAGGGATTATCAATGGTGCTCGTTTGTGACATAATGCTTGCAATGTAATTTTTTATTTCAGTTCTTTCACAAATGATATATTATTATCAAAATTCATATTTTATTCCAAATTGGGTTCCTTTCATTTTGAATTGTTAATGAATTCTTGGAAGAAATTCTAAAAATGTAGCGGGAGAGAAATACATTACATGAAAAATGAAAACTCTTTACTTGAATTCAAAAAGAATAAAAAATGGTATTTTATTACTTCATTTTTCCATACTAGAAGATTTTGGATTTCATATAAATGAAAATGGCATAGGGCGTTGTTGTATCTTATATTTCATAATGAGCATCTCTTTGCTCACACCTAATTTAGTTTTCAGATTCAGGTTCTTCTAGTTTTCAATGGCTCTTAAAGTGAGTATATATTATGTTACATGGTGACCCACGAGGTCACATGAGGTATGTCACAATGCTTTGTTTATTCATTTTTCTACATACATTGTGCTTAGTTTGTTTTCTTTTATTTATCTATTTTTTCAGTTTATGATTATTTATCTATCTTGGTTATGGGAAGAATCTTTCCAAACTGTTAATCCCAATGTCAGGAACTAGTTGCCTTCCCGTGGGGATCGGGAATGCCCTTCGGGAAATGTGGAGGACTGAATCAGGTGACCTATTTAGGGTTGACTTGGGCAGGTTTGTGACATTAACATTATCAATATTAAGATAAAGTACTATATACCTTGTATTATTGACTAGATTGATCAACTTTGAAGGAATAAATATTTTTTTAAGATTGGGATTCATTCTATATATCAATAAGTATGGTTCACATTAGAAGATAAACTCAATATGGAATTTTATATGACATTTAGAAACATTGAATTTATATTTATAAAATTTTCTCTAAAAAATTCCCCTGCTATCTTCATGGAATTAATGAGTCAAGTCATTAGATATGACCCTGATCAGTTTGTGGTATTCATATTATATTTGTATATGTATATATTCAAAGAGGAAGGATGAACATGAATATTAGTTCATTATTGTGAATAAAAATCAATGTAAGGAGATGATTTATGAAAACATTATCAAGTGTAAATCATATATTTAGAATGTTTCATTATTGGGTCATATAAACTCATGTATGGGTATATGAGTTGATCCATTAAAGACATTAGTTACTGAATGTTTTCCTCTACCAATCAATATGAATTAGATCCATAGTTTTCCTAATTTTGTTACTTATTTTCAGTCTTTTTTGGATTATTTCACATGGCTATAGAATCCACCCAAAAAGTCAAATGAGAAGTGAGGTAAGATTTTTTGGATAGATGAATGTGAATAAAATTTCAAATGAATGAATATAGGATCACTTAGTGAACCTGTTCTTACATTAAACATTAGTGGATAATGGCGTCCAATATATAGTAGTGAATCCAAGATGAGATTGGGATTAATTCCCATGATGAATGGTATGGTGATAGTTTATGCCACATTCCAATCGATGGTTTATAAAACAATTACCCAACCCATGATTTGGAGTTATATGTGTCAATGTTTTCACTAAATTAATGGTTGAATTATATTTAGGGAGATATGTATGATATATATGAAGATTATAATTATTTGAATTATATTTTCATGTAGAAATTCTACATCTACAATATAGACGATGGATAGAGATGATTAAAGATAAAGACAGTTCAATATATTAAACCCAATGGAAAGAAAATATGGTGGAAGACGTACGGAGTGGAAATGATCATGATAGAATTTCTATGATTAGTATCAATAATGATTTTAAATTTCTAGATTTAAAATGATGGATGTGAAAAAAATAAAGGAACTATAATGATTATATCTTCCTGAAATATGTGTTCAACTATATATCGATGTGATGAGTAAATAGTAATATAAGGGAGATGTGGTACTATGAAGACAATGTGAAGTATTATTGTGTTTATCTTTGATTATGATGGGGTGATATGGTTCATGAAAAATTTATGTGTTATATATATAAAATATTTTAATAAGGTGATGTTTTATGGGTCTCAAAAAGTCTAATGGGGTGTTACGTCCATTACCAAAACTACAATGGAAATGGGAAAACATCCCTGAGGATTTTTTGTTGGACTATCCAAAAAATCTAAAGGGGAAATAATTGAGTTATAGTCCACCACCATAAAAGGTTAAGACACATTATTTTTATTATTTAATTCACCTTTATGAATCAACATTCCAGTATATACATTCAGAATGTTGTATGGTTTCATTAAGTACCACCTTCTATTGAATCTGATCGTGATCTGAGGATTACATTGATGTTTTAGAAAATTAATTAGTAATATTATGATGACATGGAATATTCTAGTACAAAATTTAGTCCCTATACCGAGGGATAGTATGAGAGGACCACTCAAACCCTATAGGATATGTTGTGGTCTCATTATATAGATTTCAATGGATGTTGGTTTCAACACCTCCCCCAAGTGGAGTATTATTATAAAAAATTAGTTCACTCAAGCATTCTTGTGGCTTGATAAAAAACCCCTATATGGATAGAATTGTAGAACTCCAAATTTTTAGGGTGATGTTATAGAATGAAATCAATCAGGACCAAAATAGATGGCATTAAAAAATAGAATTTCTAGCCCATTCAAAAACACATCATGGAAGCTATGATTTGATATAAATTGATGATAACAATCACTAAAAAGACATGAATTTGAATATTTTGAGAATATTTTTCATTTAATTTATCTCAGTATTAATGATATTAGATACAGAAAATGGGATAGCTAATACCTAGTTATATATTCAATTTTAATATTCTTTATCGATAATAGATGGTATCATATAACCTGTCACTTCAACTAAACCTCTCTGAATTTCAAGATGTATTCAATTCATCTCTCTAATGAAAGTAAATTTCTATATCCATCATATGTAAAAAATTTAGAGTACATTGCACTAGTATATAATATTTTTTTATGATAAAAAAATTTATATGTCATGTATTTTGTACATAATGTGATATGAAAAAAGAAAGATTACATGTTCAGTGTTCTTTGTAGAAATTAAAAATTCAAGGAAGCTACATTAGAATAGGAGGATCTAATAAAAACAAGATATCCTCATTTTTTATATCAAAGTTACATTTTTTGATGGTGAAATTAATTTTTTGGGTGGTATAATATGAGACCAATGATTTTACGAAATATAATTTTCAAATAAATTTGATTTTTTAAATAGTTGGACTTATATGCAACATCGAGTTTGAATGAAATGAGAGATACTATTAAAATATTGTAATGTGACAACTATCCCCTATCTATTGGACATGTGGTTATGAATTAGAGTATTGAAATTATGAAAAAACATATTATTTTAATATTAATAAAATTAATTAATTCATTATCAATTTATTTGAAAATAAAATAAAAATCATTTGAATGTAAAAGAGATATTTTTTATGGAAAACTATTTTTTTGGGAATAATATACGTTTTTATTAATAAATTATATTATTCACTGTTAGTGAATGAATTTAATTATATATATATATAATTATTATATAATCAAATTTTTTAATATTTGTTTAATATTTTTCTAGGAATGTGTTATTAATAAACCATTTTTTATTCATAAAAACTAATTTTCCAAAAAGTGGATTTCATCATGTGATTCATGCTTATTTAAATTTAATTTCTTCAACATATAATTCTTGAATTTGAGAAAAATGGATTAAATATTTGGAATCAAGATTTAAAAATTTTACAAATAGGCCCACTTTATTTTTTATCATTATGAATAATAACCTATGCTAAATTTATCACCATGTTAATGGGTAAATCATGTTAATATAGGATAAAAATAGATATTTCCAAAAAAAATCTACATATTTCATGTTAGATAATGGTAATTAGTCCGTTATCTCCTTAGTCTCAAAAATTAATTATTAAATGGACAAGTATTCATGAAAATGACATATATAATATTTCAATCATTGTTAAAAGAACATTCACTCTCTGAGTTTGAAATATCTTGTATGTGTCCAAGTAAGGAAAAAATCAAGTTATGAATTAATATAACTGTCAATCATGATATTAATGATTTTTATTTCAAGATATAAATTTATTTATATTTATTTATAATTAAATATTTATATTAAATTCTTATTCAACACTGAAAAATAATTTTTACAATTAATAAATAATATAACGAATAATTTGAAAAATATTAAAATAAATACAAATTTATTTATTTATTTTTTTACAATAATTTGATAAGTAGATAATAAATATTAGTGTTATTTAAAATAATTATAATCAAATTATATATTTTTTTATGTATTTAAGGTTAAATTAAATGAATAGGGTCTAAATTTGAAATAATAAATATTTATAAAAAATATATTTCATTTAATTACTTATAAATCAAAAAAATATTAATCATGGACAATTTGGATATTATATGGTCCCAAGTTTCACCCCTTTATCACATATATAAAATTTGGAAGTATGTTTCATGAGATTTATTTGAATATATTTTAATATTTTATAATATTTCGAGAGTGCTCCTCCAATCATTTTTTAAAGGATTACCCTCTTTTCTTTTCTTTTCACCACATTAAGCCTTATATCATTACCACACTCTATGAAGTTCTACTCTCCAAACCTCAATCTATATTATAATGGTGTTTGTCTTCCAATATGTCCATCCCTAGAGATATTAAGATGAGATCTAATTGAGTTTTTTCAAAGAACAGGTACAAATATTAATCAATCATGTTATTTTTAATTCTTATTTCACCTCATATAAATTTTTTATATTATTGAAAAAATAATAATATCTATATAGTAAATATATTGAATTATTATTATTATTAATCCACATTTATTATCCCTTTATCCATCAAATGGGATGTACGAGTATCCCTCATATGTACTTATAAACTTACCGTCTCCACATAGGGATATAATTAAATCTACATCTCCATCTTTCATGGAGAGAAATTATGTTGAGTTTTTTATTTAAATATGATATTTATAAAATAATTATACATTTTTAATAATAATATCATCTATCATTTTTACCTTAAAAGACGTTTGTACAATGATAATGTTGATCAAGCATACATGTAGAATACCACATCCTCAAAGTGACATGATTTGTTTTTCATTTTATTTTAAATGGATGATAATAAGGATGTATTTAATTAAAAAATATGATCAATATAAAATAATAATTATTCATTAATGGTAATTTATTATTTACATTTCTTTCATCCCATTAATTGAAATGTGAAAATAATGTTTATGTGTACAAATGACCAACTGTCTCAATGAATGGTGTAATTACTTTTTTTACCACTAAATATTATCGATGATAATAAATATATATTTAATAAATATATTTGATATGTATATCATTATTAACGTTCTAAAGATTATGGAACCATGATCAGTGTTTAGGGACCATAACTAACAAACCCAAACATATTTGAAAAATATAATTGATATCGCCCATAACATTGACTTTAATGATGAATTGTTAATTAAGTGGTGATAATGGGTAATAATTAAATAATATATGTAACTATATGTTATATTATAGTTATTTAATTGATAAATAATATATCTAATTTTATTATACAATTTGATCCAATTTGTACAATGTATTTCATTCATATGGTATGGTATTTTCGTCATACTTTTATTTATGTGGGACACATGCCATATCCAGGAGTCATTAGTTTTGTGTAGTAAATATACATCCCATGAATATATGTTACGATTTTTCTTATAAATACTACGTTATATAAATATCCAAAAATTGTTTCTTATTTCATGGGGGTTATGATTAAAAAATTTACCAATGTGGTATGGGTTTTGTTATACAATCTCATTATTTATCAGGATTGTTAATGAGTTTGCTTCATAAGAAGAAAAATATGACCTACCTCCCAAAAAACAAATAAAATTTCTTCTTACATGGTTATTTATTATTAAAAAATATTTTAATTAGACTTTCTAAAAATTATGTACGTTGGAGAATGAACTTGGGTTTTTATGGAAAATCAAAAATATTATTTTCTTCAATCGAAAATAATTTTTCTCTTATATCCATGATTTCAAAAAATATCATAAATAATGTTTTTATTATTCTAATTTTATTTTAATAAATAATTATATCGATTATTTTATTTTCAGAAATTTTTAAAGATTTATATTATTATTGTATTTTAAATGATTTATTTTCTTAATTTTTACCAAAATCATATAATGAGTATTTTCTATTAATTTAATTTTTATAAACAAACTTACTATCCAAAGGGAATTATTAATGTTTTGAATAATCCATTAATTTTTTATAGTGATATTTTCCCTTAAAATTCAATTGATATATGTTTTGAATTATTTTTATTTTAAAAGTGATTTTTAATGTGGAAGGGTTATTTTTATAGATAAATATATTTGTGATATTTTAAAGGAAAATTTATATATGATAACATCCATAATGATAATTACTATTCACTAAGTATATGATATAATTATACGACTTTTAATCTATCTCTTGATGGTTATTTATTATGTAGGTTATATTCTTATAAAACTCATTTATTTTCTATGGTTTATTTTATGATGAATTGGGGAAATGATTATAAAACTTGTTTTATTTGAAAGAGTTGTGATTGATGATATTATTTATGTTTTATGATCTTGTGGAACCCAAATGTATGGATTATAATATTTGATGGATGGTAAATTATAACCAAGTATTGTGGTTTTTTAATAACCAAGTATGGTGGATATGTTAAATCAGAGTTGGTGATTACATTATAACAAAGTATAGAAGTTTAAGTTATAATTGAGGATGGGTGGTCCCAGAAATATATATCCCCCCCAATTAATTGGTTAATGGATTATATATCATGAAATAAATTGTACTGGAATGTGAAGTGAACCAAATTCAGTTAGGGAAATGTTTCACTATGATATTCTTAGGATAGAATCTTTAATACTATGATTTAATAGAAAGTGAACCCAATCCACTATGGTTGTATCGAAAATGAGAATTGACTATTATAGAAACTATTTTAAATTCATATGAAACAATTTCACCTCTTGTTCAAATGTTATGCACTCATGGATCATGTTTTTTGATTCCTTAATGATTTATGTTTTATGCAATTCAAATCCTTATTCCTTGACTCACGATTAAGATATATGATATATATGGAATTGTTTTAAAATTTTAATTTCATTTCCTCACACCCTTATTCCCACATTAGACTTATGTGATCAATGATATAAAAATTGATATCATTTAATTAGAATATGATTTTACCCTTTCATTTATTTAATTTCCCCAGAACATGAAGACAGATTCTATGAATGATATGTATAAGATAGATTCTAATTTTGATGAAATATGTGGGAAAGGATTAAGTATATTTATTAACTCGTTATTTATGTGTCCAAGTATCCAAAAACCCCAGATCTATATGATTATTGAATAGATAGTTATTTTATATAATAAATATTCATCTCAAAAGATGAAATATCTTGTAATGAAATTTATGAGGTATTATAATTAATAAACATATACCCTTTCTTGAGATTATATGACTAAAAAATGGAATCTTCATAGTAAAATCATACTTATGGTTAATTTTTCATGAATATTATCCTTTGTTAGGTTTATCAATACAATTCCCAAATCTAATTCATGATCTTCCATAAACTAGGAATATATAATAAAATCATATATAAAGAATAATAAAAACTAATAAAAATAATCTCTATAGAATTTATATATTGAATATTCGAATACAAAATGTTTATTATAAATATCAAATAGAAAAAATATAAATTAATGGTTATTATACCTCATATAGATAACTGTATTGGGTATGAATTCACTTATGTCCCATGAATGATAGAATCCCGATTTAATATTGATTACAGAAAAATATTGAGCTACTCATATTTGATCAAAAAATCATCAATACTAGATAAGGGGTACTATTTCTAGAATGGGATCATATTCAATTATTAATTATAAATACATAGTAATATTGATCCATATTTATCCAGGAAACTAATAATGGGGGAACCCCATGGTTGTTCACCTATCCAAATAAATTAATTTTCTTCATTCTCTTGGAAATACTTCCTAAATTCAAAAAACCCAATCAGGGTCCTTTTATATAGAGTCTTTTAAATTTGGGTTTCATAAGTTATTTGTTCTATTGAAAACATGACTTAATTATTTAGAGAAATTCATAGAATCTATTATGGAATGGCATTAAAAATCCTATAAAATAGACATATGTCTGGTGTTGTGTCCCCCCTAACCATTTGATATAAAAATTCATTGTAAATATGATAGAAGACCAGTATATTAGATGTAATTAAAATTTAATGTTTAGAATTATTGTCAAACTAATATAAAATATTAGGTTGGTTCAGAAAATCATATTTTACCTCCCTTCCTTGGAAATTTATATAGGATTTTGAAAATTAAATAAAATCCATTACCAGAATAACATTTAATGCAATTAGAGGGGGAATAAGATTATTTTTAGGCATAAAATTCCAATAAACTTCAATTAGAGAATATTCATAAGCATTATAGTTGATCATCATAGGAATGTAATTTTTCACTTCTAATTAAACATCCAATATTTCAGGTGTTATTTTTACACTCTTTATAAATTCATCAACTATATAAGAATGGGTAAATCTAGATTCAAATGTGATATAAAATGTTCTAGAGTAAATGGAAAGTGTTCCTTTCACCAATTCATTTTCATACCCCATATGAGAAGTATTGATAAAATGATATTTTACGTTGTCTCTGATCTTGTGAGATTTAAAACCCCAATAATCATCATTAACCTTCATATTTTAGCAGAGGTTAACATAATTCCTAAAATTATTTCATTTTAAAGACATCAGTTTTGGTAGTGCATTCAATATTTCTTTCAACAGATCATTATCTAACTTCTTCTTCCCTTCATATTGAACTTAAATTTTACAATGACCTTCCATTCCATACATAAAACATTTATAAATACCCTTAAGATAATTTAATATAAATTTTTCCACATTTTTAGAATAATGAAAATCTCATCTTCCTCTCCCCATGGTTTTAATTATTGGAATTTACTTTGAATTTGACTCTTTTTCTTATAAAACATTGAGATTTTTGGGAACTCCAAAATTCATTTCCACCTTAATGATACATAAGAATATTTATTCATAGCTACTAATGTATATAATTTATAAAACCATTCAGTGGAATGGTCTTAAGATACATAATAATATATTAATATAAATTTAGTTTGGATAATAATACAAAAAAGATACATTGTAATTATGATACATATTTTGTTATAGGTATTAATGGATTCATTTTCCTTCTTAATTTGCTCATGTAATTCCATATCCATTTTTATACAATGAATATAAGGAAATTACAAATTGAAATATAATATCCTATATTATTCCTTCTCTATTGATTCATTTTCATCTAATTTCATTATTTTCATGATAAGATTCCACCACTGATCTACTAGACCATCCAAATTATATGTTTCTAAAAGACAATTTTATCATTGATAAAATGAAAAATTAGAAATTTGTATTCAAGGGTACTAATCCATTACCCAATAACAATTGTATTAGTTAAACCACTAAAATAATGGAAACATTTTATCACGAAGGAATCAATAGATCGTTGCTCCATACTGTCCCTTATTAGAATTTACACATGATTAATATATGTAAAATGTTGTGTAAGTATAATATTATTATTTTTCATCAGTGATCCCATATCACTGGGTTTATCTAGAGTAAAATCAATTATTTTTCCGTCACATTCAACATTACAATGGTTCTATTGGGCTCTATCCAATATATAAAATAGAAAATCATAGTTTGGGAAAAAATAATCTAATTTGGAAACTGCATAAATTAGAAAAAGAATTTATAGCATGTATAAAAAATTATAACTTTTTTAATATATTAAAACATAGGTTTTATGTTTTAAATTCATTTTCATCACCTGTTCCAATCCTTCATAATGGTTTTTATGTATAAGGTGATTTAATCCAAATATTTCCTTATGGAGTTCCAAAATAGTTTCACAGTAAGTTTATTGTCATCATGTAAATTAAATATCGTCAAGATATAGTAGACCAACTATTTTAAGGCACATTACCCATAGATTCATTAGTTACAAAACCGAATCCCAATGTAGTATTCATAATAGTATGTATTTCAAGGAAAAATATATAATTTCTTCCTTACCAAATAATTATGAAATTATCGAATACATGCAATTTTAACCAAGGTTTTTCAAAAAGTTATCTAATCATAATTTATAATGATTGACTTACACTTCCTCCTATACCAACTATAGTAACCCAAACCTTTCAAAAAAGGATGTTTTATCTAGATAGAGTAATATTCAATATATTTTACAAATACATACTTGAGGATTGTAATATCTTAGTGTCTTCGAGAGTAAACACATAATATTATTATTTCATGATAGATCATAAATACACCCACAATGATCATCGCATAATGTTCCCTTCATATATTAATACCTATATAAATTTTTTCTTCATAACATGGGGGACATAATTATAAGAAAGGGATATAACATTTCTTTCCTGAGGGTAAATAAGGGACAAATCAAATATCTCTTAAATATAATTTGAGAATTAAGGTATACGAATGTGATCATAAAATTATAGAATCTATATCCATCATATCTAATATAATAATTTGGAATCATAGAAAAAATCATTGCAGTTCATGATACATTGTTCATAAATAAATCATTGAAAACAACTGTAAAGACCCAAAAAATTCAAGGAAATTTTTTTTTGGGTCTTTACATCACTCCCACCTCAGGGATTTACGTCCCCAAAAAAGTCTCCCCATCATCGACATCTAGCTCCCCATGGTCAATGATGTGCGTCGGGTCGTGCACGTATCTCCTCATCTGGGATACGTGGATGACGTCGTGCACCCGGTGCAACTGAGGTGGTAGAGCCAGGCGATAAGCCACCTCACCAATCCTGCTGAGGACATGGAATGGTTCGATGAAGCCTCGAGACAACTTTCCGCCTCGGCCAAATCTCAGTAATCCACGTCGAGGTTAGACACGCAAGAAGACGTGGTCACCATCCTCGAACTCTACTGCCCTCTGCCACCTATCAGCATAAGACTTCTGCCGGCTCTATGCGGTCCTCATCCGCTCCAAGATGACCTGGACCTTCTCTATCATGGTCCGGACCATCTATGGTCCCACAAGTGCTGACTCCCCAGGGTCTGTCCAGCACAAAGGAGATCTGCATGTCCTGCCGTACACCGCCTCGTATGGTGCCATCCCGATGGTGGAGTGGTAGTTGTTGTTGTATGCAAACTCCACCAAGGGTAGGTGGTCCTCCTAGCTGTGACCAAAGTCGAGGACACATGCGCGGAGCATGTCCTCGAGAGTCTGAATGGTCCTCTCCATCTGACCATCCGTCTGAGGGTGAAAGGCGGTGATCAGACATAGCTGCGTCCTGAACTCCTCCTGCAATCTCTTCCAAAGCCAGGAAGTAAAGCGAGCATCTCGATAGGAGACGATAGATGATGGCACACCATGAAGCCATACAATCTCCTGGACGTAGAGACGCCCCATGCTCTCCACTGAGCCCTGATCTCTGATGGGTAATAACTGAGACGACTTGGTGAGTTGGTTAACAATCACCCAGATGGAGTCATGACCTCCGGAAGTGCGTGGAAGTCCAGTCACGAAGTCCATAGATATGTCGTCCCACTTCAACTTCGGGACCTCCAAGGGCTATACCAAGCCTGCTCGTACCTGGTGCTCTACCTTCACCTGTTGGCAGGTGAGGCATCGAGAAACGAACTCTGCCACAACCTTCTTCATGCCTGGACACTAGTGCTGTCGCCTGAGGTCCTGGTACATCTTCGCCACTCCTGGATGTACCGCCAAAGGAGAAGTGTGAAACTCTCTCAGCACCTCCTCTCATAAAGAGACTGGTACCAAGGTACGTCCTCTGAAAAGGATGTTGTGCTCTGCTCCAAAGAAGAATCCATCAGGTGCCTGTCCTGAGGATAACTATGCACGCCACGTCTCACAGTCAGCGTCCTCACGCTGTGCCTCTCCGACCCGCTACAGTAGTGGAGGAGTGACTTTGAGAGACTGAAGGAAGGCTGCTCCATCTCTATCCACGAAGAATATCTGCAAAGCGGCTAGCTGCTGTGTCTCCTCCTCAAGTATCTGAATGCTCGTCCTCCTACTGAGAGTATCGGCTATCGCATTCCCCTTCCCAGGAGTATACACTATCTCAATGTCATAGTCCTGGAGGAACTCGAGCCATCGCCACTGTCTCAGGTTCAGGTCCTTCTGTGAGAAGATGTACCTGAGACTCTGATGGTCAGAAAATACTGTAAAGTGCTCACCCATCAGATAGTGTCACCATTTATTCAGAGCGAAGACCACTGCTGCTAACTCCAGGTCATGGGTAGCGTAGTTCTTCTCATTCAGCCTTAACTGACGTGATCCTTAAGCGATCACTGCCCGCTCCTGCATCAGGAAACATCCAAGTCTGGTCCCTGATGCATCGCAGTAGACTACGTACCCTACTCCCTCCTCAGGCAACCTCAAGATAGGTGTGCTGGTCAACCTCTGTCTCACCTCCTGGAAGCTCTGGTGACATCTATCTGAACACACAAAGGGTTTCCCCTTCTTCGTCAAAGCTGAGAGTGGTGCCGCAACTCTGGAGAAGTCTGGCACAAACCTCCGATAGTATCTAGCTGGCCCCAAGAAACTCCGCACCTCTGTCACGCTCATGGGTGGCTCCCAAGATAGCACTACCTCGATCTTCACAGGATCCACTGCAACTCCCACCTCAGAGATGACGTGTCCCAAGAAGTGGACCTCATGTATCCAGAACTGACACTTCGAGAGCTTTCCATAAAGCTGGTGCTCTCGGAGTGTGTCTAGTAAAACACGCAAGTGATTGACGTGCTCCTCCTCAGTCTTCGAGTATATCAAAATATCGTCGATGAAGAACACAACAAATCGATCAAGGTATGGCTGAATGATACTGTTCATGAGGCCCATGAACACTGCTGGAGCATTGGTTATGCCGAATGGCATAACCAAGAACTTATAGTGGCCATACCGACATCTGAAGGCCTTCTTATGCACGTCCCCGTCTCGTACTCTGAGCTGATGATAGCCTGACCTGAGGTCTATCTTCAAGGACCACCGTTCTCCCTTGAGCTGATCGAAGAGGTCATCAATCCTCAGTAGAGGATACTTGTTCCTCACTGTCACCTGGTACAGGCGACGATAGTCGACACCAAGTCGCAAGCTCTCGTCTGCCTTCTTGGCGAACAATATCAGGGAAGCCCATGGTGAAACACTGGGTCGGATGAAACCCTTTCCCTACAAGTCCTCCAACTGTACCCGTAGCTCTCGATGCTCAGCGGGGGCCATCTGATATGCTGGAGTGGATATCGGGGCTGTCCTAGGGTACAGATCAATATGGAAGTCTACCTCTCTGCAAGGAGGTATCCCTGGAACATCGTCGGGAAAGACGTCCGCATACTGATCCACCACTGCAGGAAAACTAGGACTCTTCACGTCAACAGCTCCTAGGACGAGGCTAGCCAACTGATTAGTGATGGGATGTCCTCTCCTCTGCGGAAGTCCATCCTGTGCTGCGAAGGATCCCTTCTCACCGGTGAAGGTGAACATGCTCCCGTCGGTGCGTACACATCGCACCTTGCGCCTGAAACAATCAATATGTGCATGGACTGTAGATAACCAATCCATGCCCAAGATGACGTCGTAAGGCCTCGACGTCGCTACAAGAAGATCCCAGCCTAAGCTCTCACCTCCCAGAGTAAGCTCGCACTTCCGGAACAAGTGTGTAATCATCAAGTCTGCTCCCGTAGGAGTCTCTAGCCATAAGGATCGAGCCAACGGCTCTGTCGGAATCTCCGAGCTCCGATCAAGGGAATCGGCTATGAAAGAGTGACTCGCTCTTGTGTCTATAAGAACTGAAGAAAAGGTGGAATAGACACATATCGTACCTCAAATAATCTCGGGCGCGCCGTGGTCATAGGCCTCCGCTGCTTGGAGCTTTTCCTGTCTCTTCCCGCCAGCTCCATATGGCCGGGGTGGACCTCCTGGTGGTGGTGGTAGAGCCTCAATACGTCGCCCACCACCTACTGCTCGGCCAACTCCTCTGCATCGTCCGCCTCCACCCTACGGACCGCCACTGTTGACCCTCTGCCTCTACCTGGGTGGCCCCTCAACTATCTGCTTCTCCTCGGTACGGTGGGTCAGGCAGTCATGAGCCATTTGACCCTGCCCGCCGCAAGTGTAGCATTGCCTGCCTATCGAAAGACTGGCTCCGCGCTGTGTGCCCCACACTACTGAGCCAGTGTCCTAAGGCCGTCTGCGTGATGGTCTGGTCTGCCTGGACCCCTGAGTCATCCGTCGACTGCCCGCTGCGGAAGACTCTACTACGTGCCACCCCACGGTAGGTCTCGCCGCTGGAGAAGTCTCAGCAAGAAATCTCTCGATCAAAAGGGCTCGCTCTAGTACTCCAGCCTGGGTCGGGATGCTGAGGGAGATCAGCGATGCCCTGATCTCGTGTCTCAATCCCTCCTCGGGGCCCATACCGTGACTACCCCAAGCCCGCCTTCCGTAGTCCATGGGCTGGCGACTAGCACCAAGGCGTAAAATCCCGGTAAAAGGGAAGGCATTTCCTTTGAAAAGTAAACAAGCACTATAGAGTAAGCAAGCGGAAAAGTAAACACTACGTAAAAGATGGTACAACAGTAAGTGCAGAAAAGTAAAGGGGGCCGAAAATACAATCCCAACTGTAAAGTACAAATGAAAGGGGAAAAACAGAAATTGAAAAGTAAAGCCGCAATGTCGAGCCATCCTCTGGAAGTCCCACCTGAAGGGTGGGTACAGAATGCCTCCACTGCTCCTCGGGTCCAGCCGACCGCTCCGAGTGCGTCCTGCCCAGTGGTCCCCCTCCAGGTATCATCCTGCTTCGCAAGCCTCCACCATGATCAACGTTGTCCGTCTTCTGCAACCAACACAACGAAGTGCTGGCATAACCCGTGCAGGGGTGAGTATAAGCTACTCAGTAGGGACCCTGAGACCCCCGAAGGTCTCCAAAAATCCACAAAGGATAAAACACAAAGGAATGATACAATCACGAAGTAACATCCGACACTGCTTAGGTATATGTCCATACATATACCTAAGTCATCAATTCTCACTCGGCTCCAACATCCCAGCTCAAGTACAACCCAGTCCACACAGGAAAGAAAAACGTAAAATCCACACAGAATAGCTCAACACAATCCACAAAGCAAAGTAAAACGTAAATCCACACATGATAGCACAACACAATCCACAAAGAAACAAACAGGGTCTTCATCTCACATAGGTATACTTCTTCAAATGATGATCGAGATGATCACTGATCTATCTAAGTCGTCGGACCCACAAAGGATCGATAGGTACTAACCCCTGTAATGACCCACAAAGGATCTGACCCACAAAGGATCGATAGGTAACTAACCCCCGCAAAGAGCCACACAGGATTGGGCCCACACAGGACCTGTAGGCACTGGCCCACACAGGACCGCTGAGCACTGACCCACACAGGATCGGACCCACACAAGATCGGTAGCAATGACCCACAAAGGATCGCTGAGTGTGGTAGTCGTCGCCATCGAATCCACTGAGGATCTCTGCACAGTCGTCGTCGTCACAGTAGCAGTCGCAGCCAGCTCTAGGGTTCCCGAACACAACAAGCTCATTCGGGAGGGTCCGCTCCACGAGCCGAGAGGCTGATACATCAACTGACACATAGTCTAGAGTTGATGTATCCAAAAGTTCCGTATCGTCAACCAGAACTCAACGTCACAGAAGTCGCGTCAATCGGATGCCCGGTCTAAGAGATATTGGCCTTTTCGTCCCAGGTCCCGGTTGGTTTTTAAGGCAAAACCAACCCGACCATACTCCAACTGCGTCCAAACCTCGGGCGGAGTATTCCAAAAGATCTGTCTCACTTTGAGGAATTCAAAAAAGTCGACGGCATGCCAATCGGACGTTCGAAGCTCAGGATATGAGCGTTTCCGCTCTGAGGGCCCGGTTGGTTTCGTATACGAACCAACCCGGCCGAACCCAAAGTAATCTGAAACCATGAGTGCGATATACCGAAACGACCGTCTCGATCTAGGGATCTCATTTCCACTGACGACGCGTTGTTCGAAGGCCTGTAGCTCATGATACGGGTAAAAGACCGAAAACGGTCTGAAGACTGGGGGTCTGGGCCCAGACCGACCCCCCTGGGTCGGCCCGAACCGGGTCGACCCGATCCGGGTCCGGGTCGGACCCAGTTTGGCGCGGCCCAGTCCGGCCAGGGCACGACCCGGCCTTGACCCCCCATCTTCGGATCGGGTTCCGGCCGACCCAGGGGGGGTCGGGCCGGGTCGGTCCGGGCCCATACCCCCCGTCTTCGGACCATTTTCGGTCTTTTAACCGTATCTTGATCTACGGGCCTCCGAACGACACGCCGTCAGCGGAAATGCGATATTTGGATCGAGACGGCCATTTTGGTATATCGCACTCAAGGTTTCGGATTACTTTGGGTTCGGCCAGGTTGGTTCGTATACGAAACCAACCGGGCCCTCGGAGCGGAAACGCTCATATCTTGAGCTTCAGATGTCCGATTGACGTGCCGTCTTATTTGTTGAATTCCTCTAAGTGAGACAGATCGTTTAGAATACTCCGCCCGAGGTTTGGATTCATTTGGAGTACGATCGGGTTTGTTTTGCCTTAAAAACCAACCGGGCCCCTGGGACGAAAAAGCCAATATCTCTCAGATTGGGCGTCCGATTGACGCGCCGTCTGCGGCGTTGAGTTCCGGTTGACGATACAGAACTTTTGGATAAATCAACTCTGGACTATGTGTCAACTGATGTATCAGCCTCTCGGCTCATGGAGCGGACCCTCCCGAACGAGCTTGCTGTGTGCGGGAACCCTAGATCTGGCTGCGACTGCTACTGTGACGACGACTACTGTGCAGAGATCATCAGTGGATTCGACGGCGACGACTACAACACTCAGCGATCCTTTGTGGGTCAGTTCTACCGATCATGTGTGGGTCCGATCCTGTGTTGGTCAGTGCTCAGCGGTCCTGTGTGGGCCAGCGCCTACAGGTCCTATGTGGGCCCGATCCTGTGTGGGTCTTTGTGGGGTTTAGTTACCTATCGATCCTTTGTGGGTCAGATCCTTTGTGGGCCATTGCGGGGGTTAGTACCTATCGATCCTTTGTGGGTCCAACGACTTAGATGGATCAGTGATCATCTCTATCTTCATTCGAAGAATTATACCTGTGTGAGCTGAGAACCCTGTTTGTTTCCATTGTGGATTGTGTTGTGCTATCCTGTGTGGATTTACGTTTTACTTTTCTTTGTGGATTGTGTTGAGCTATCCTGTGTGGATTTTACATTTTTTATTTCCTGTGTGGAATGGGTTGTACTTGAGCTCGAATGTTGGAGCCGAGCGAGAATTGATGACTTAGGTATATGTATGGGCATATACCAAAGCAGTGTCGGATGTTACTTCACGATTGTATCTTTCCTTTGTGGTTTATCCTTTGTGGATTTTCGGAGACCTTCAGGGGTCATGGGGTCCCTACTGAGTAGATTATACTCACCCATGCACCGGTTATGCCTGCACTTCGTTTTGTTGGTTGCAGACGACGGACAGCGCTGATCGTGGTGGAGGCTTGCGGAGCAGGACGGTACCTGGAGGTGGACCACTGGGCGGGATGCACTCGGAGCGGTCGGCTGGACCCGAGGAGCAGTGGAGGCTTTCTGTACCCACCCTTCAGGTTGGACTTCCAGAGGATGGATCGAAATTGTAGCTTTACTTTTCAGTTGCTGTTTTTGCCCTTTCAGTTGTACTTTACAGTTGGGCTTGTATTTTCGGCCCCCGTTACTTTTCCGCACTTACTGTTGTACCAGCTTTTACTTAGTGTTTACTTTTCCGCTTGCTTACTCTATAGTGCTTGTTTACTTTTCAAAGGCAATGCCTTCTCTTTTACCGGGATTTTATGCCTTGGTGCTAGTCGCCATCCCCTGGACTATGGAAGGTGGGCTTGGGGTAGTCACGGCACGGGCCCCGAGGACGGGTCGCGACAATAACCCATGATAGAAAAACAATATCATAAGAAATAAAATTTTGGAATGCAGATAATCAAAGAAGATAATTTACTTATGAATGGATCACTACCAATATTATTTTTTAGATTGGATTGAATCATCATTCCATTGTATACATACTTAATAGTTACTCCCACGACTATCACATTGGACATTATACCTTACTGAACTGGGTCCAATCCCCATTATTGTCCTCATTATCTCATGAGATATCCATCTTTAAGAAAGGCATCACGGGGATATATAATTATGGTCTCACCAATCACATATTTGATATCATATATATTCATTCCATGATATCATAAAATATTAATTAAAAAATAACCTATAGAAATAATATTTAAAAACATTTCTTTATTTCATCATAAGAAAACCCATTGAAAACAAATGGTATCTATAGAATAATCCTTAAATAATCATCACTAGAAGCCATAAAAAAAGGAAATTTATTAGTATCATTGAACGATATCTCTTTAAAAGAGTAATTTAAATTGAAATAAAATATTATTGATTATAAATGAATTTAAATTATAACTAAAAAACTTATTGATGATAATACACTTTCCTATTTGAATTAAAATATATAAAATCAAAAAATTTACCAATTATTAATAAACATATTCTATGAAACAAACCATTGAAAATATTAAAGTTTCCTTTGAATCATTGAGTAGTAATCGTGGTGGTAAATTTTAGTATTTCTATGTATGATAAAGAAAATATTTGTTTTCAATATTAAATAAAATGAATAATTACCATATTGTGAAAATGAAAAGAATATTCCATTTGGAAACATATGAAAAAATTAAATCATGTGTAAAAAATGACTTTGAAAATTAATAAGATAATACGATAATAATTATAAATTTTTATGGAATCATTGATGTAGAGGAAATAAGAATTTCAGTTGAGAAGGGAAATAATAATATACAGTATGCTAATATATTTTCTTATGTCTATAGAATATAATTTTTTGTAGCTGAATATCACCCAATATTAATTATATAATATTTTATGTTCAGCCCATGTAGAGAAATGACTATAAGGATCTGTAAATACTAAAATTACATAATCATATGCTATTAAATTAAATATTGTTGATGATTTGAAAATAAAATTTCCAAATAAGCGAGTTATCTGTTTAAAGGAATTATATTAATGGAATTTATATCCAACAATAAAATTATATAATAAAAATTAATATAAATAAATGCCCTAATGAAGACCTATTATTTGAAATATTTTTAACCGAATGACTTTAACTCAATAAATAAATGTTGGGATACCAAAAGAAATTACTATAGGGAAAATAACTAAATTAATATACACTTGAATTAGGGAACATGACTATGATAGAAAATACCACGAAATTAATTTATTATTATAAAAAATATATGTTTAGTGAAGTAAAAAGTTAAATAAAACATATAGAAGAAAATTTATTATGCCTCAATGAATTATAATTGTGACTAAGGAAAACCTTATAAATTTATAAAAATCGAAAAAAAACCCCTTAGAAGATAAGGATTTAAATTTGACTTAAAATATGCTGATGAAAATATATTTTAATATATCTTTTTTAAAATAGGAAATATATACATAAAAAATGAAATTAGGTGCCTAATGCCTAACATGTCTCAAAGCAATGATTTTGATAGAAAACCCTTACCTATGGTACTAACATAAAAAACTATACTTTAATATCTCATATCACAAACAATTATAAATTAATCAATTAATTCAATGAAATATGCATATATATTTTCATTCATAGTATTTATGAATATATTAGTTCTAATTTAGTTCTTCTGATTATCCAAATCTGGTGTTTATAGTCTTGATCATTTGTACTATTTTATTATAGCACAGCCAATATTCATTATTATAAAAAAGAAATGATTATTGGTAATTTAAGGTTACTTATATATCTATCTTACAGAAATTTAATATTTTTAAATTTTTATTTAATAGTGGTTTAGTCTATAAACTTGAATATGTAATTGATAACAAACAAGTTTCATTTACTCTTAATAATCAAAGGGTGTTTTCTTAATCAATGATTTAATTATTAATGTGTCATCTTTATAGAAAATGTTTTATTTTAAAATATATATTATATTATTGTGTTTATTATTTTCTTAGTTCCATTAATGATATATATTCAAAGAATTGTTCCTGAGGGTTTTCGAACCAACCTAACCTTTTACAACCCTGGTTTATTAAATGATTATGATATGATTTTGTTATAATATCATTATACCTAAATCATAATGATATTATATAGTATTATTATTGTGATATATCATAATTTCAATGATGAAAAATAATATGTGATTTATATTTAAATATTAAACAATTTGATTAATAGTTAATCCTCTCTGTATTCTTGTGTAAATTGATTAAATTATTGATTATAATTTTTTATAATTTCACCAATTGGTTCCTAAATTTGTAATACCAAATACTTAATGAAGTCATAAAAACATATTTTTCATTTAATACCATCCATATTTTCATGCTTATAAGACAGTGATGAAAAAATAAATATGTTGTATCACGAAGGCGGAAATCTGCAGAACACATGAACGAAAATATAGTTTTCATAATGGATGGTGTATTGGAATTAAAAATAATAATATAATTAATATAGTTACATTAATATATATAAATTTCACCATTCTCATTATATGAGTGTTTATAGATGAATTGTAATTAATATAATTAATAAGAATATCTAAGTATTTGATAATAATCAAATCAGGGAAATTAATTTTATATAAAAGCCTAAAAATATATAAAGGTATTATGTTAAATAATAGTGACCATAAGATTTTAAAAGTTTTATATAGTTCCATTAGGATAAAATTAGATGATTTTAAATTTTAAATTTTAATATGATGTGAGTCTAGAAGTGGATTTGTTTTACCATTTATAAGTTAAGGGGACAGTGGTTTTGGGAGTTACCCATACATTTTTAATAATGAAAGGTTACTATTCATGTCACAAAGTCCAAAAAATGAAACAATATTATAAGAAATTGTGTTTGTGTTGAAACTCACATACACCACCCTTTTTTAGAAAACATTTATTGTTTTAGGTATTTAATTTCCTAACTTTTATCTACATACAATAATGTACTTATACCTTGGTAATTGATTTATAACCATAGTAAATAATATTAATGTAAAAGATTAATATTGAATTTTTTATCTAATTTAATTATTATATTTCCAAATTTACAAAAAAAAATCACAAAAAATATTCTATTGTCATAAAAGTTAATTTTAAAATATATACATGTAATCATGTAAAAATAGTATTTTGAGGAACAATTTTTATTAATTAAGACTAGTTATAAGATAAATGTTTTTGATAATAATTTTAATGAAATAAATTGATTTATTATATGAAATTAAAGGATTTTATACATCCAATGAAAGTAAAAACTGAATATAAATTGGCTATAATTTATCCAAATAAATGATTGAATGCATTTTTTATTAATGTAACCATTTAAAAAATACTAAAAATATTAGACATAGGATTTATAAGTTGAAAGAATATTTTAAAATTCGTCATGATAATCTATATATAAAAAATTTATCACCTAAATGTTGTTTTAATTATTCAAATTATTATATTATACATTTTTTATAATTACATTTATTTAAAAACCAAATCTTTCGCTTAAAAATTACTTTCATAAAAAATGATTACAAATTAAATTGAAATAAACTTTGATATAATTAATTTAAATATTAATCTCATTTTTGTTAAAATAAAATTTAAATTTTTATAAATTTAGTTATTTAAATGAATCATAAAATATAATGACAAAACAATGTTTTTAAAAGATTATTTCAAATATTAACTTCTATTTTTCATATATCATATCATGTAAATGTTAAAATGGTGTTAAGTACTTTATAATAAAAACATTATTCATATTTAAACATTTGTTTCTTGAAATAGAAATGTGAATGACATAAATTAATATTTTTAGAGAAATGATTTTCTGGAAAATAAATTATCTTATTGAAATTATTTTATAAAAAAGGAATTTGATTAATATAAAATGAAACATTTATTTTATATATACATATAATAGATAAAGAAATTACTATTATTTATTCCCACTAATTCCACGATAATAATTGTCATAAATAAATGATTATATTCAACCTAAATTTATCATGTTTTCCATTATGTTCGATGTCAACTGTATTGATAGATAATCAACACAATGACATGTTTAAATGTAGTAATATATTTTAATTTTGATGTGTCACATTCCAAACCCATTAAATAAATTGTATCCTAACATTTATAATCCTAATATTATAGTAATTTCTATAAGAAACCCATAATGAACCACAAACCGCTTATTGACCATGAGATTTTTTAGGATGTGGAATGGTATTTATCTACAGGAAAAATTATTAACAGCGAGTTATAAAGAGAGATAATCTATACATATTTCCATATTGAATTCTACTAATGGATATTGATATATATATCTATAATAGATAATATCCCAAAAACCTGGAAATCTTTTATATAATAATAATTCCATTAAGGGGTTTTACTTATAGCTGGATATCCAATAGTTTATAAAATATTACATGAAATAAGATGATATAAGAATTTTAGTGAACAATCACTATCTAATTCAATAATATGATATTCAAAAACATTCCATGTTCACATGGTTGTCGATAAATATTTTCATTTTTTCCTCTTGGATTGGGAAATTGAGGTGCATAATTCTCAAGACTTTTTTGATTTATGAAATAAATTTTTGTATCTTCTCTATTTTCCATACACTTAGTAGTCTGATAAACATAATCTCAAAACCTATAAAATTTACTTTTCCAATTAATGAAATTATTTCTTAGATCATATAATGTTTTTAGAATATAGGAAATTGAAACCTATTTCTTTCAGAATCATCATCACTTTATCTTTCATGATACTATGTCCTCATCTTATGTGGTGTGTTTTGGTTTTCTACTATGTCCAATTGTTAATGATAGTTCATGAAAACTACTTGTGATAATCATATGGTTTCTCACATGAGATCATATTCTGAAGGGTTGTTCATCAATGTAATATTCACATTTCCCCTTGAACACATAGTACCATCTAGTATCATACATTACTAAAACAAAGTGTTAACATGAGTGATGATAATTATATATGAATTACAATTATTAACCATAATAAAATTAAAACCATTGATTTATCACTTTATAAAAATATCATTTTATCATATTATTATATCAATTAAATATTTATCAAACACATTTCAACCAATACCACTCCCAGTTTAACTAATGTCATTATCGGTACAACCTATTGTAATTTGAGTTTTTATCCATCTTATTTATTGTACCATTACAAAAAATATAGTTCTTAAACTACATTTTAATATCAAAAATATTATAATCCAAATAATCATTGAAATAAATTCTCTAAAAATATAATATATCATTCTATAAAAAACATTTTTATTCCTATAATGATATACCCATGTATATATATAAGTAAATAATATAATTTCAATTTTAAACCATTCATAAAATCCATTTGAAGCTAAATGAAATTAAAAAACAATGATATGATATATTCATCCCAAAACTGACTATATATTTATTATTCAAAATAAATTAACTACTAGTTTATACAGTTTTACACAAGTCAAAAAATATTATAATCCAAAAAATTTAGATGAAATTCAATGAAAAATATTTTTATTTAATTAAATATCATATGGTTAACAGATTCTATCTAACATAATTGTTGAAACTCAAATGATATTTTATTATCTCATCATAAGGTGTATATTAATCATATGAGTTATACATACTTGAATTATGAGTTCTTTGATATGTATCAAAAAAAAAATTCAACCTTGTTCTAAGATACAATTTTAATGTTTTAGTTCCATTTAGTATTTTTTTTAATATCGCTGAAGAAATACATGAAAACAATAATAATCTTATATTTTGTATAATAATCATAATGTTTAGAATATATAAAAATATTATTCATAAATATCACCCACTAATTATAATTTCTAATAGTTTAAAAAATATAAAAATATAAATCCAACTACCGTAGGAAAGACAAAGAAACTGTCCCTTCCATCATAATAGGCATATAATATTATTCTAAACCATCCATGTAATCACCCTTATTTAGTTATAATTCATAGCAGATTACTGGTAAATAGAATTCTTATATTCATTTATGTGATATTCATTAAACCAAATACTAAACCAAAATGGCGACGATAATATAAAAAATGTGTATATGGAAATATCAATTTGATTTTTTCCCTTATATCTCTATTGTTTTTAACAGAAGCTACTTTCATATCAACCTTAAACACACTTTTTAAATCCTTGGTTATCCATTTTCATATTTCTACTAGGGTCACTAACCAAATTACATAAGAATATTATTAAATCCTTTATAATGGTTTGTAAATATAATGTTATTTACGAAAGAATATTCCCCTAGTGAGTCTTTGCAGGTGTGTGGTCTTATTCCCCGTTATTCAGTATTAGAGTGATGACAATGGAAATGCTCAACCATTAAATTTTAGGACTATTAGGCCAAGTTGAATATATCATACTAATGAATCCCTATTGAAGTATCATGATAGGGGTGCAATATTATGAAAAACTATTTAATCACAACATTTCTAAAACATCAATATATTATAAAATACAAAAATTTATTCCTAATGTACTCTTATCCTAATCTAAAAAAATGTGTATTATCAACATATAATTAAATCAAATACCACTACATTGGGTTATATATATCATTATTATTTTAATTAACCATAAATTATCAGTACTAAAATTAACTTCAAAAATATCATAATTGTAAAATTTACCAAAAAATTTCATTTCATACAAGCTTTGATGCACCGAACTAACACTAATGGGTCTAATTATTATAGAAATGTTCTTTAAATATATTATTTTATAGAAGATATAAATTAATTGATATAACTATAATTTAATTACATGATCAATAATTATTATTATATCTCTTACAACTACATGTCCTTTTTTGGTTTACTAATTTAGATAATTAAAAGAAAAAAATAACTAGAAAAGATAATTATTTTTTCAGTAAATAAACATTTTATATTTCTTTTTATATAATAAAAAATAATCTATTATGAGTGTTAAACATCTCCCATAGATTCTTCCACATACTATTTTCTTTTGTAGTATGTCACATGTAGTAATTTCCTTCATAAACTAGTGAAATGAAAACATTATACGGGGTGAGCTCATACTCTTTGTATGGGGAAACATACTACTAAGGAAATCATGGTATAAACATTAATGAAAATATTATAGAAGTAATATGTGAAGCTCATGAATCTATAATAAACATGAAAAAAAGATGATTCTATATCCATGAAAATAATTGAAAATGTGGATACTGATAATAGAAATTTTATAATGATGTACAGCATAATTCCAGACATCAAAAACAAATTTCAAAACATTTTTTAATGAAATTATACATTTAATTGAGACCACAATAATGAAATTGTACTGAATGTTTTAGGCATAAAAAAATACGTAAACCTATTTTGGCTCATGAGGCATATGGATTCATCGAGGGGGGATATATAATGTTGGGCCCCACCCATCACCATATTATGTCCAATACATTTAACATAAGAGTAAACAAGATTCTCCATACCATTGGCTATGTAACCTTTGGTTGAATAAGAAAATTGAACCTAATATAATGAAGAATACAAAATTCAATAAATGATCAACCCATATTATCTGAAAATAATCACCAATACATTAAATACATTCCCCAAGTCAATAAATGTATAACATCATCATAACCCATCAAGAGAAAGAAGAATTATGTTGAAAAATATATATATCCATCATTTACATAATCTTGTATATTTGATTTAAAATATAACATATAATATAAATTTTTCCTATGTTAATATAATTTATATCATTATCATAACCTATCTTAAGGAAAAAAAATGTATGGTCAACACAAAAATTGTCAACAAGCCATGAGTCATATTTAATTGAATAAAATATAGAGTATACTAAGAATTTTACACATATAAATCAGTGAAAATTTTTTCTAGGTGAACATAATCTAATCTAAATTATGTAAAATATTATTTTCACACCATATTGGTAAATGATGATATGAATATTTAAATAGTATAATAAAAAGTATAATATAAATTCCATATAATAAATGTGGATGGTTTTAAAATAATATATCCAAATAATTGTGAAATAATTATTAAAGGTTTTATGTTATTTGAATGTATATCCAAAAAATATAAAAATGAAGGAATACCACATAATATAATCAATGTACATGATTGAACCAACCTATATGAAATATATTCTAGATAATAATCATAAATCAAGCATCAATGTTGAGTTATAAAAATCATTACTATTGGTGAAAAACTGACTCATTGTCCAATTAAATAAAGGAACATGATTTGGATAGAAAAATCAATGGGATGTAAATACAAATAGTATTATTAATAATATAAATTGTAAGTGAATAATGAAATAAGTGAAAAAATATTGTAAAAAATGTATTACGGCTCATGGAATCCTAATTGAGAAGAAACCCTTATGGATTTAGAAATATTTGGATCGAAACACATTTGAATGGGGGACTTATGATTTATATTAAAATAAAACTATTAAAAGATCATTCATGATATTATTTCTCAAATAGGATATATATACACCAAAAAAGTAACTTGATGCATAATACTATACATTTCTCAAAGAGGAATGTTTATGAAAAAACACATACCTATTTTATAATATTCCATGAATAAAAACAAATTTCATTTTTCAAAAAATATCTATCAGAATATGTTAATTTATAAGCTTAACCATATCTATTTTAATGCACATCCTTTATAAATAGTGATTTTCTATATAAATTCTTTTTCATATATACATCAACTGATTATAGACTTGATCAATTGTAGTAGTTTCACTGTAGAATTGTTTGTATTCATTTCCACATTAATTTCTTTATTTTCTTGTACTTTTCTCTTCTATGATTGGGAAATCTTTCCACCCATGATTCACATAATTTTCCCTTGAAATTAAGATTAATAGTAGGGTATTTGGGTGGCCAGAACAGGTTTCATGGTTTGGCCACATGGTTTACTGGACCATGTAGACAAACCATGCACAAGTCTCCTGGTCATAAGTTTTTTATTTTATTCTGAATTTTCACTTCTAGAAATAAGTATAACATTCACCTTTCATCCCCTGTTTGACCCTAGAAGTTGTGGAAGCCTCCCAAGCGCCCTTAACCTCTATTGGAAGTCATTTTAAAAGTGGATTTTGGTGGGAAAACATCAATATTATTCAAGTAAGTTATTCCTTTTTTGTTTTCCTTCAAATTCGTAGGGGTTTCTTCCATCATTCATGAATTTAAAAATTTCTAGAAACTAGTGTTTCATACCTAGGGTATAATTTTCCATTTTTCAGTTTAATCTTGTGGATTGTGGATTTTTTTCATCCCCTTATGGTGCGGTGGTGGTGTGGTTGTTGTTTCACACAAAGATATTAGGTTTTAGACATCAAAGGTAGATGATTCCATGTGTAGAAATTCTTTGATGAATTTATCATTAAATATTTACCTATTTTAAATGTTCATCTTCCCTTTTTTGGGTGTGAAAATAGTTTTTTGAAGCACTGATTTAGTGGATTATTTTTAAAAAGCATTTTATTATGAAATTGAACGTTTTTCAAGTGTATTCCATGCTTTATCATTTGGGTATATTTTATGAATCATGGAATTGATAAATTGAATATTGTTAGGGCATCTAAATTCCATTGGTCATGGTATTTTTGGGAATTTGGCCTTAAAATATGGGTTTTTGATGTTTTCTATGTGCAAATAATTGTTTTACGTTTTGAAATTGTTTTATGAAAACTTTAAAGGGTTTATTGACTATACAAAAGGTAAAAGGAAATTTTGGTTAGTATTTGGTGTGTGTAAGATTCAAAAATGGTTTTTTTTGTGAATATTTAATTTTATATCATATGGAACGTGTTTTAACACAGAGTGGGAAAGACATTTATATAAGTGGGAAGACTAGGACAAGTATGCTTGTGATCCAGTAGTGGTATCATCCTTATTTCACTTATAATGTTTGACGATGACAATACTAACAAAAAATTGATGGTGTTGGGGGCCTACTAGACCATTGGATTTCCCCTCATAGTAGCTCATTCATGAGAAGGATACTAGTTTTGGTTACTTATACACTGATATATGATGTTCCAAGGGCCCCATAACTATATAGTGGATAAGGGTGTTCCCATGAACAGTTATCATTGGATCTATCATATATACCATCTGTATACGGTGTGTTTTGATAGAAATTCAGTATCATGTGTGTTTTATTTTAAATTTTAAATAATTACAAGTTTCCCTCTTCAAATCTATTTTCATTTATGTTGAACCTTTTAGAAACTTTTCTAGAATTTCTAGTTCATAAAACCTTTCAAGCTATTATCTAAAAATTATTAACATAAGGAATATTTTTTTGGAGGTATCGTACTGGGATTAGGATCACAAACTACTTACACTATTGGGTGTAAGTATACTGGATAATGTTTGACGCAGGTAAGATAAAGGTCCTTTGAAATGGAGGTTTGGGTTGTTATCTTTTTTTCAAGGTGCAGTGATGTGGAGAAGGTTTTGGGTGATGTCCCCTTGTTGTGTGGTGGTTCTTTAGTCGGGATGGCTACTCCTTTTGATCTTTGGCCTTCATGAGGTTTTGTTTAAAACTTTGTATTTCAATAGATAAATTTATTAAATCCTTGTTTGGATTATATTTTCATATTCGGTTTAATTATTATTCTTGTTTGTTTAATTCATTTAAATAATGGTATGTCATTATCAAACACTAATTTGTGATACCCAAGCATTTGTTCCAACGCATGTGGATATAGAACAGACTTCATGAATTGTCACAGGATGGGCCTAGTGCCGGTTTGGATGGAGACAAGATCTGGTTCGTGAAAAATGGTACAAGAACTAGTATAATCTCTTTGAGTGATATTATTCGGTATTAGTATAGTTAAAAATTAGCTCATAATATCGAGCCATGGAGTTCTAATTTTGAGCAGGGTGCCCAGAATGTACCCCTCATAATAGACCTCGAGTAACAATGGGATGTTAGTGTTATTAGTTGGATTCACTTCCATGTGGGATGGGTAGGATACAAACTTCATGTGGACATTGGTTGGGGGTGAAGTAGTTATTTTTTCGTCATTGGGATGAGTTTGATTTATTTATTTTTGATGTTGTTGAAGAAATTTTTTCAATCTATTGTGCTTATGTTAGATTTTGTGATAGATTTTTTTATGTAGAAATATTTTTCCCTAATTTCCTCCCATGCACCCAAAGGCGGAATATGAAAAGTGTTCTCCTTCACCACTTGAACAAATGCTGGTAGAAGATGTGGTTTGGGCTGTCTGAGATCTAGTATAGAGAGTAGATCTTATGCATTCTCCAGCTATAGTATATGATTCTAGTCCTTGGAAGGACAAAGGCTAGGTTTTTCCTAAGAACATGCCTCCTATCATCTGAGCTGTAATGGAAAACCATGAAGCAATGGAGTTGCTTGATAAGATTGAGAAGATGTTCTAATTCCTTAACACACCTGAAGAGATAAGGGTAAATTTGAATCATTTATACTTGAAATTCCCAGTCATAGGTGGTGGTATTTAGTGCTTAATACTGGGAAGCATGAGTAGAATAGAAGGAAGGACATCAAGGATACCTTCAATGACCTGTTCTATCCTGAAGTTATGGCTTATGTAAGATCCCAGGAGTTTATGGAACTCATCCAGGAGGGTCAATTAGTGATGGAGTATGCCAATCACTTCACAGTTAAAATTTGATATGCACTTGAAATGGTCTCTAATGAGTATATAACAAACCATGTGATCAAGAGGTATTTTCATCCAGAGATCTATTCTCAGGTATTCATGTTAAAGATAAATACCTTTGTATAGGTGGTTGATCGGGTATGTATGGTGAAGATTTTCTTAATGTGAAGGTAAAGTTTCTCTTAGTTGGTATCAGTTGTTGGAAATGGTACTTCATTTGAGAGGAAAAAAAGTCAGAGGAGTAGGGGAAGAATGAAGGTTTTATTTAATTCCATCATCCCCAGTCAGTACTCATATATGGCTACTAATGTGTTGTCCATCAAGTAACACCATTCTGGGAGTCCAAGGAAAACCCTACTAGCATGTACATCTCCTCCAATTCCTTTTTATAAATGTGGATCTTTGAGGAACTTGCAGTGATTTTTCAAGGTGATGCATCAACTAAAAAGTGGAGAAGGATCAGTGGATTCCAAGAGAGTGTCAGTTCATCCAGATCCATCTATAATAGTGGGATCATTATTTTGTGGCTATATTGTAACAACTAGATCATCTTATGGGTAAAGATAATTTAGGACAAAACTACTGGTGAGTGGCTATTCTCTGGACGAAATGAGACACCTTCATTCTGTGGATCAGTCACCAATGGTATCAGAAGTAGGGATTTTAACAGATCAAGGTACTATTTTTATTGAATCTTTTTAGCAGTTTTCCTTTTTGAAACTGCTCCTACTGTATCATTTATATCTACCCGTATTGTAAAATTTCATAGTCTTCTAACTAAGTTGGTGTATTTTATGATGGAGTTGGTGATATCGTGGGATAATAATAAGGATCTTGGTCTCAGGTTCCTATCATGTTCACATTCTGTAACAGTGGTTGAGATGGATTAGTATCTCCCAGTAATGGTTATGGATCTTTTCTATATACTCCTTGACGTGGACTGGTTAGTGCACATTCAAGTGCATATCGATTTTTACAGGTAGTGGGTGACTTTCATGGCACTTGATGGAAGTCCCCAGGTTTTTATTAAGTAATGGGATAATCGTTTGAGTTTGGTAGGGCCTCCAGTCTTAGAGTTAGGGAATCATTTCTTTCAGTTATCGTCTCCTATACTATAGGATGACGTTTGTACTCATGAGGGTGTATTACATCATATAGTGCGTTTTTTCTTGAAGGTATTTCTAGATTATTTTCCAGGAATACCACTAGAGCGGTATGTGGAGTTCTTAATTGATTTAGCCCTAAGAACTCTATTTATATATCTTTCATCATATCATATGGACCCCAACCATATGAGTAAATTAACGATACATATAGATTATTTGAAATCCAAAGGATTCATTATCTTGAGAATCTCACCTTTGGCTGATCCAATTCTTTTTTTGAGAATAAATATAATGGGTCCCTCCAGTTGTGATTTTATTACCAGAAGTTAAATAAGTTAACCATCAAAAATAAATATACTTTTTTCTGAATAGATTCATTATGTGAGCAGTTGAAGACGGAAATATGGGTTTCTAAGATATACATGCATTCGGGTTACAACCATGTCAGGGTGAGAGAGGAAAATATCCTGAAGACAGCTTTCAAAATTAGGTTGGGCCATATTGAGTACATGGAAAAGCCCTTAGACTAGATGAATGCTCTAGAGCTATTTGTGGAACTCATGAATAGGATGTACCAACAAAATCTAGAATACTTCATCGTGGTATTCGTCGACAACATCCTGGTTTATACTAGATTAGAAGGAGAGAAAGACCATCTTTTTTAGATCATTTGGGCACTCTGTGGGATCATTACTATTTGGAAATGTTGTCCATGTGAACCTCCTGGATCATGGAAGTACAATTTTTGGGTCATTTCATCTCAGAATTGGGGGTTTTGTTGGCCCCCTATAAGATCATTGAAGTTATTTTCTGGGAGTAGCCAAAATATGTGTTCGGGATTAGGAGTTTCATTGACCTAGAAGTTTACTATAGGTGATTGTTTTTGGGATTTCCCTCAGCATTCTTCAACCATGTCCATGCTCATTAGGAATGTTTTAAATATTTAATGGGCCCCAGAATATCAAGAATACTTCAAGGAGATGAAGCAATTTTTTACTACACCCACCGTGTTGATCTTTACCAAATCTAGAATGGGATGTGTGGAATATTGTGATGCTTCAGGTATGGGTCTCAGGTGAATTATTATATATGGTGATCATGTGGTAACATATGGCCATCTCTAAATCTGACCACAAAAAAAATTACCTCACCCATGTCTTGGATTTGGTAGTGGGGATGCATTTTTTGAAGAAATGGTATCATTAACCATTTGGTGAGATGTTTGTGGTCTACTCTGATCATATAATCATAGCGTGTGTCTTCCCATAGAAATATCTTCATCCAATGCAGCACGATTGGATTAAGTATTTAAGGGGTCCAAGTTTGATATCATCTATAACTTAGGAAGGGTAATGTGGTTGCTAATTCTTTAAGAAATAATATAACAGTTCATTCATTGAGGAAGTCCATCAAGTATTGGGTATAGTGGAGATTTTTTCCAAGATTCATCTAGAGACCATGGAGAATAATGGAGATTCATTTTTGGAAAGTGTGTTGTTGAATAACTCTATTATAGAGTTGATTCTACGGGAGTAGACCATTGATGATATTTTTTAAAGGATGATGTAGTTACATACTGGTGGGGAGATGTCTTCTGATTGGTCTTCATCTCATGAGTGAATCATTTGTTTCAAGGGATAATATGTGGTTCTATTATATATTAGGAAGGTGGTGATGCAGGATAGCCACCAATCTTAGTGGGCCTTTCATCCTAGTTGTAACAAAATATATTATTATCTTTATTGTTAGTTCAAGTGTATAGGTATGTAGTGGGATATAGCTAAATTTTTATCGAGGTGTTATACATGTTTGTAGGTGATTGTAGAGAATCAAATCCCCTCTTTTTTTATTCAACCGTTACCCCTTCCAACCTAGAAGTGCGATGAGGTCCCCATGGATTTCATTGTTGTCAAACCTCATACGCCTAGAAGTATGAACTCTATTTTGCTATATATTGATTTTATAACCAAAATATACCACTTAATTCTGATCAGATATACAACTAAAGTTGATCAGGTGGGATAATTCTATATTCACGATATGGTAATGCTTCATGGTGTTCCATCAAAAGTTTTCTTAGATAGAGCCCCCCCATTTTACCCCTCTATTTTTGGAAGGACTTCATAAGGATTTGGGGTTTTTGATTATTATGAGAACTACATATCATTCTCAAACAGGTGTCCAGATGGGGTGGGTATCCTAGACATGCACTATGTATGTGTATTTGACGTTGGAGGTTCATGGGATAACCATTTTTAGATTTGAGAAGTTTTATAATAATACTAGTAACCAATACATGATTCTAATGACCCCTTTTGGGGAACTCTATGGTCTACCATATCGAACCCACCTATACTAGGATGAGGTAGGTGATACTTAATCGATGGGGTTGAGCCTTATACATGAGACATATGAGAAGGTCAAGCTAATCAGGAAGCAGTTATTGACAACGTAGAGTTTCCAAAAAATTTATGCCAGCTAATGGCATCGAGACCATGAGTTCTCTGTGGGTGATTAGGTATTCTTAGGGGGGGCTCATTTGGGAATGTAGGGAAAGCTAATACCAAGATATGTCAAACCATTTTATATCATAGAGAACATTATCAATGTATCATACAGTCTATCATTTCCCTCTCAATTAATATCTATTCATGATGTATTCCATATCTCAAAATTGAAGATGTAAAATCTAGATCTATCCCACGTACTGAATTGGGATGATTTTGGGATATAACCCTATTTATCAGTGTTTCAGCATCCAAAGAGAATTTTTGATTCACAGGAGAAGGTCATTAGGGGGAAGACTATTCCATTTTTCTATGTCCTTTGGATGAATGAAAATGATATACATGAGACATGGAAGTGGATTTTGTGGGTTGAGAAAGAGTACCCACTCATGTTTTCCAGTCATGTTTCTTGTTGACATTCTAGGGTAGAATGTCTTCATTGTGGGGAAAATTTTCACATCCATGTACATTATTTTAGGTATTTTTATCTTCTAATCTTGGCCTATATTCCCACTAGGTTCCCATTGCAATATGAAAGAAATGTATGGTTTTTGGGTGGCTAGAAAAGGATCCTCAGGTCGAATGCACAATTTACTAAATCGGGCAAACAAACCATGGACAGGTGTCCAAGTCAAAATTTTTATTACGTTATTCCATTTATTCCCTTCCATATATAAACATAATTCATCCCTTTTCCCCCCCATTTGTCCCTCGCAGCCAAGGAAGGATCCCAAGATCCCACAACCTCTCTTATAACTCATTTCAAGGGGATTTTGGTCCTAAAACTTAATGATTCATCAAGTAAGTGATTCCTTCATTTGTTTTCCTTTCTTTTTATTATGGTTTAATCTATATTTATTAAAGTTCCCAATGTCCAGTAATCATGGTATCATACAAAAGGTATAATTTTGTGTTTCTTGGTTGAATCTTGTGGATTAGAGTTCATTTTCATCGCCTTATGATGCGATGGTGGTGGAGTTGATGTTTCAAATAATGATTTGCGGTATTTGATGTCCAAGGTAGTTTATTCCATGTGCAAACATTCTTTGATGAATTTATCTTTCTTTATTGACCATTTTTTCACTATCATCTTCTATTGTGTTTTGTGAAAAAACCGTTTCATCAAACATTTACTAAGTGGTTGATTTTAAAGAAAACTATTGCTATGAAAATGATCTTTTATCATGATAATTCCATGTGTTGTTTGTTGGTGTTATTTGATGACTCAATAAATGAGTTTATTAAAGGTTTATTGGGCTAAAAATATTTTGAGAGTGGCATTTTTGTTAATTTTTCCTTAAAAGAGGAGTTTTGAATGGTTTTTGTGTGAAAATCTATCTTTTCTTTATTAAAATTGTTTTGTGAAATTTTTAAAGGGTTGAATGAGTTATCCAAAAGGTGAATGAACATGATGGGTACTATTTGGTGTGTCTATGATATAGAAATTATATTTTTATGTGAAAATGTTATTTTATAACATGAGGATCTTTTTTTGACATAAAAAGGGAACCTCAGTTATCTATGTGCTAGGACTAGGACTAGTGTGCTAGGGATCCAGTAGTGGTATCGTCCCAGATTCACTTACCATTTTTGATTATGACAACACTAAACAAACATTGATGATGTTTTGAGACCACTATTCCTATGGGGTTTTCCCTATATAGGGATCATGCGCGAGAAGGATATTGGTTGTTATTACTTATACACTAATATATGATGTACCTAGGGCCCCACAATAAGCTAGTTTCAATAGGGTTTCATGTGACTAGTTCTCATTGAGTATATCATATTTACCATCATAATTGAGTGTCTTTTTCTAGAATTTTTTTAGCAAGTGTTTTTTATTTAAAATTGTTCATTCTTCTATGTTTCCCACTGCAATATTATGTTTGTTAAAGTTTCACCTTTTAGATATTGTTCTAGAATATCTGGATTATAAATACATGAAAGAATTTTTCTTAAAATGTTTATCACAAGGAATTTTCTTTGGGTGGAATCCTATGGGGCTTAGGGTCACACCCTACATAAAACTTTGGGTGAAAGATGACTTGATAATGTTCGACACATGTAAGGTCTAGGACCTCAGAGATGGTGGTTCATGTAGTTAGCTTATTTTCTCATTGTGGTGTTGTGTATATGGTTTTGGGGTGATGTCCATTTGTCGTGTGGTAATTATTGAGTCAGAATTGCTGGTACTTTTGGATTGTGGTCCTCCTAGGGTTTTGTTTAAAATAATGTTTTTCAATTCAAAATTTTATTAAAGGATTGATTGGATTATATTTTTAGATTGGATTATTTAATATTTTTATTTGTTTAATGGTTATAAACTAAGGTAAATCATTCCAAAATACATATAAATGACACCTATGAACTTGTACAAGTCCGTAGGGATAAGGAATGACATTTAGGCCTTGTCAAAGGCTGGGTCAGGTGCTGTCTTAGATGGAAACTTGATTTGGTTCATGACATTCATTCATTATCCAAGGAGAAATATTAATTATTCATTATGGTATCTACAAGTTGACATATATAAATATTTAATATGTTTTGAATTTCTATAATGAGTTTTTATGTTTATCCTTTAATATGAAATTGATAACAATAATGTTTTAGTTATTCTTAACAATGAAAGGTTGTTTTCTTAATTGATTATTTAAATATCAATACAATATATTAATATTCAAAAAATAATATATTTTTACCCATTTAAATTATATTACCACAGTAATAATTTTCCCATGACCATTCATGAAAAAAAGGTTCATAGTATTATTTATGGAGGTGGTTAAACCGATCCAAATATGAACATACCCAAATTTAATAAGTGATCTGGAGAAGGTTTTTACATTATATCATTTTACAAAAATCAAAATAAAATTTATAAGTCTTCTTTAGCATGATGTAGAATTATTTTTATGATGTAGAAGAATAATTAATGGATATGAAAATATTATAGAATTTGATTAAATTTATGGTCTCTTAGTACTCTTATTTTAATGATTAAATTAACCATGATCATTTTTTGATCATATAATTAATAATTTATTTAATTATACATAACAAAACATTATTGATATCATTAAAATTATGTTTTTAATTTTATAAAATCCATAAATATATCATTGTATACAATATATGTATAATTAATCACATTACATAGTGGTGGTGGTAGTTCGTGCAACGCATGACCGATAGTTTTATTCTTCATAATGTTTTGTTTCATTTAATTGAAAATGATAATACCCATGACATTTTAATATTATAGTAAAAATAATATACTAATATAATTATATTATTATAAATAGAATAAATTTTAGTGATTATAATTGACAATATAATCTATATAGTTGATAATACTCTGGCCAGACATATCTTTTCCCCAAGTGTTTTCCTAGAAGTGTAGGTATTATACCATGTAATGGTGATCAAAATCTTCTCAACATGTGATATGATTACAATATGTTAAAAATAGTATATATTTAGGAAGAAATTATAATAAGATATGTGTTTTGAAGGTGTGAAGATTTTACCCTTTTATGAGTTAAGGGAATGATAGTTTTGGAGTAACCCATCAATTTTCAATAATATAAGGTCATTATTAAATTTATAATAGAAAAATGACCATATATGATATGTTAATGAGTTGGTTGAATATAACCTTAGCCAATTATTTTAGTTACACATTTTGGGGTTTTAAGGATTCTTCATTTTGTCTTTTTAAATTTTACCATTATTTACATTATAGTATATAAATTAATTTCTAACAATAATGATCGATTTTTATGAAAAATGTTAAGATCACCCGTATTTCCTTATCAAATAATTATAAATACATATTTAAGTAAAATATTACCAAAATAATTTCTAATATCATGGAAATTTATTCTTAAATTAAATAAACATCACCTTATACAAAATTATTAGAGAAATGTAATATAAATTCTTTTATTTATGTTGTTTCTATTTATTATAATGGATTAATAGAGATAGATTGTCATAAAAAAATTTATTTGAAACCAGAGTAAGTAACTACTGACTTTTCAGAACAAATGGAGTCAAAATTACATTTTTATGATGAACTGTAAAGAATTAATATTAATTTCTATGATTAGTTAATCCATACCAAATATTACATTCAATTGTTTTAATTATAAAATTGAAAAAGATCATCCAAAATTAACAATAATTAATCATCTAATAGAAAATATTTTTTCACCCTAAAATAAACAATTTTCATTACCAATCACAAAAAATAAAATGATATCATGTGGTTGAAGTTCACACAAAGGATTAGGGGTATGAAACACCATACCAATTCCATGTACAAGACATCACATATAATTCAACATCTGCTAATCTCTTCGACACATCACCTCATGATCCTACTCCCTCTTTCTGAATCTACTATATCTTCAAATCTTGAACTCTTTTCCTCTCCTCATTCTATGAATTGGATAACAATGATGAGACTTTATAGTCTACCTTTAGGATGACAAATGAAATCATTTAAGTTCCATAATAACTAATATGTGTTATTTGTGAACCAACACCAATCACCCAGCCTTTCTCAACTCCATGAAAAGTATCATGTATCCAATCCCCCTTAATGGAACCAGACACACTAGTGGCATCTGCTTCACTCTTTTCTAGAATCCACTACGGATGAGAAGTCATAGAATCATATTTTCCCTAAAAATATACTTACAAATTTTAATAAAAAAATTTATTAGAATTAATGGAATTCAAAATAAAATCACTATACATAATTTGGTAATGCATGTTGCTTACATTTTCTCTTATATGGGGATCAATATAACTATTATTATAACATTAAATATCCATAATATAGGGGATAACATAAATCTATAAAATATTACATACATTTTACATTAAAATTATATATTAATTAATATCTAATTTTACATAAAATATTTCATTGATATATACTAAATGTACGATTTACGGCTGTATGTGTAACCTCTTGCATCCCTCGGATCTGACGTCAAGATGATGACTTCCTAATAATTTTCCATCCATTCTAGTGTGAGAATAATCCATCCAATACTTGATATGAGATATAGTTAGGTCAGTGGAAGAGCAAGTTTGGTAAAAAAATAGTGGCAGTATCTCTATCTATATATCAGTTTTTGATGTTGTTTCAAAAATCATGAAAATTCCCATGTATAATAATCTATCATTCCTTCCTAATTGGATATATCATGCTATCAATAGTTGGATACCATAATTTGGGAATGGGAATTAAAAATAATATGTTACTAATTAACTAAACATTAAAATATATATAAATTAATAACATTGAATCCAGTGGTCGAACATATATTGATGAATGATAATGTGAACCTAATCCCATGGAACCCATGGATCTAAAAAATAATTTCAGAAACTAAAAAAACAGTTCCAAATAAATAAATCCAAAAAAAGTTAAAATAAAAAAAATAATCATAATTATAATATGAAAAAATATTACCAAAATTTACAATAAAATAAATATATAAAACAAGTAAACTGCCCTGCATAAATGTATATCTAAATAAGAATATTGACTTTTCTATGGAGCATGGTATGGAATCATCAATCGAATAAGACATCATCCCCCTCCTGTTAGGTGAAAAATAATATGGATATGATAAATTAGTCTTATCAAATAGATGTCTGACATCAATGAATGAAAAGAATAGATTATCATTAGAATCTCAATCTATCTGAAAAAATAAACTATCATGTATGAAATTTCTAATATAAATATCAAAAATAAACCACTAATAAATACCATAATATAATAATCATTAAAGTAAATAATTTTTAGTACATATATCAAACAAAAAAAGTACCTGAATATAATAACCACCCATACATAAATATTTGAAGATAATAATTTTACTAGAAAATATTTTTTAATAAAAATTTGTAATACATGCAGTTATTACGCTCAACCAGTTATTAAAATATCTCAAAATATCACTGTAATTTGAATAATAAACATGATGATCTTGATGTACTAACATATGTGGCTCATTTTTAAACAATACTAGTATATTTAATATTAATCACTACATGTAATTAATGAAATAGAAACCATCAATAAGTAAAAAAGTATTGAAATTTAAATATTGTTACATTAGTTGGTCCAAGATAACAGTTTTCAATTATTTCATACAACAGATCATAAAATTCAAATTCACTCTATTTATAATGATATAACTCAAATAAAGTGATTATTAATTTATTTATTTAAGTCACCATGTATGTTTGTATGGAATAGATATCCATAAACAACATAACCATTATAGTTTTTAGGAATTTTTATAGAGAGTTTTTAATATATGTAGTATACTATGATTTTTTTAAGATATGTTTCAATCAAATATTATTTTATTAATAATAGATTTCATTAAAATATTTATGTAATGTTCAATAAAAATAAACATAAATTACTAGTCCTTAAAAAAATATTGAAAATTCTATTTTGTGTTTTCTTCAGTACTATCATACAAAATTTTTATAATGTTTTTTATATGGTCCTCACGTCAACTACCAAAAAAATAATCTAAAGAGATAAATATATTAAACAAATAAAAAAATGATACAAATTAGTAATTACTACACAAATAGATTCATTTCATCCTAATTTAGAAGAATATATATATGATTATTGTGCAATTATTCATCTCAAATCCACTATTTGTGATAACCACTAAAATCAAGATCAAGCTAAATTGAAACTGACAACTAATGGCCTTTGAAAACATTAACTTATTTCTCATTACATACCATCCAATTATATTTTTATGGATATTATTATTAAATATAATAAGAGAAAAAATTTGAAATTTCCCCATGAAATTATGCTTCTATAATTAAACCATAAAATAAAGATTTTATGTATATTATAATTTAATTTTTTGAATTAATCACTCAAATGGGTTAATAAATTTTAATTGTATCATCTCTATACATTTATATTAGTATTGTAAATTCAAAATCAAATGATAAATTGTGTCAATGTACCCTGTCATGAATATTTTCTCCAAATTAAATAAAATTAAAATAACATCATTTTTTAGCCCACTCAATGCATCATAATATGAAGTTTCCACAAAAATACCTTAGAAGTAATGTCATATTTTGGTCAAAACATCCCATATTTAATAATTATATAGTACTCTACCAATCACATGAAGTTATATTTCCATTATGAAAGGGTATCCATTTCTGTAAAACCTAGTAATATCTTTATTCTAAACAAAACTACGAAAATTAAAATTAAAACCATCTGTAACATCAAATAAATGATCCATTGAAAAAAATTCTTTTTGAAAGCGAATAAGATATTTTTGGGTTCATTATTTATTGGAAGCTGGTTACTTAAAATAATTCATTTTTAGGATGTTTACAAATATTGGAAAGATATAATCAATCATACATATTATCTGCATTTACACGGGGTGTTTACAACATTGTATAAAATATGCTAAATAAAATTATTCTTAACATGCATTAAATGTAACATATTACTAACCAAAAAACATAACAATATAGACAGTACCAAAAAATACTCCACTCTATCCAATAATTTTCTTTCAAAAAAATAATTTACTTTTTGTTTGTTTCATATCAGTCTAAAGGTTATATGATGTATGAAAGATATTATAAATTCAACATCAATAACTAATATATTTGTTGTAGTTTCATCACATTCCAATTTAGATTTATTAGAAAAAGTATATTCATTTATAAAGTGTGATCTGTAGGAAAAAATATCAGATGATAGTAAAAATAACTTGTCTTCCTCACATTTCAAAGCATAGAATCGTTGTTCCCACTATAATATTAAATATCGAAAGCACCAAATTGAAAAAAAATGATTATTATAAAGTCCCAACCATTTTATACAACGTTTTGATGTGAATGGATGACGCATATAATAAATGTTCATAAAATAATCACCATCACAAAGATGATTTAATGTTTTGATGATGAAAATATTTTAATTATATGATATCATCATTCTATCTCAATTGTGGGACATAACCAAAAACTATAAATGAGTTGTAACTGAAAAATATCTCAACTACATTGTATGAAATATGGAATTTCCTTATAGTACCTCTTTATACCTTGATTATCCAAATGTTGAAAAATTAACCAATGATTCATAATCATTATAATTTACATTGTAATAAATTGAAAATGAATGATTCTTGTGATAAATATGACCCATATTAATGATTGACCTCTTACTTTCAGATAAACAATCATCTAATATATTCCTTCTATGGAAAAAATTATCGAATTATAATATCTGATTGAAAGAACTATTTGACATTAAAAATATGATTTAATATGCATATTTGTTTTTGAAATCGTCCTATTTTATCATTTGGCAACAGAAATATAAGGTATCCTTTTCATATTTACATAATTTTAAAATTGATAAGGTTAAGATATACTATTTTTATATTTATTTTAATTTTTTGTTTCATGAGTAGATGAACCATATCATGATGAACATGATTCTAAAAGGATGGATCTAGAACCAGAATTTTTTTTCTTCAAAAAAAATTCCTCATGTAGATAGATAAAATATATTATTTCCCAAAACCAAAACACAATAGTTGAATTCAAACATTTTCATAAGTTTTCAATATCCTCTGATAACATTTCCCGCATTAACATTTTTTTAGAAACAAATTCTAAATTTGAATACATGAATGATATAAATATTTCAGTACCCTCAATTTCAATATGATTTAAACAAGATCAATTTGGATATTTTCATGTATTTTTTCAGTCATGATCACATAATACAAACAAATGACTACTTCCCATGTCTAGATTTATCTAATACACTTGATAAATAAAAATAATTAATACACATTATGAAAAATCGAAAATTATTGTTATATTTTATAACAGTGATACATTTTATAGAATACAGTTGGGGGGTTCCTCTAAGTAAGGACTGGATTCTATGACCCTTAATGGTTTGACATGAATAAAATAAAAATATTATATATATTATATAAGTAAAATATTTTTTTAAAAATTTTGTAATATCTCCCAAACACAATCATATATCAGAAATATGAGACCACTACTAGGTCTGAGATATATGGATTACCCTAGGTATGACATAAAATTTATGAGTGTTAGGTGCATGGTAAAATTGAACATGAGGGTACCACATTTAATATTTTTATTATAATTTGTTTATAAAAAAATTTAGTATATCCCGAACAATGCATCATATGAGAAATCAAAGACCATCATTTTGTTTAGGATACAAGGTTTTCCCTAGGCACACTTTTTTTTTCACATATTGGGTTTTTGGTAAAATCCCATGAAAGGGTAAATATTTTAATATTTTTAGTATAAAAAATTCTAAATAAGTGTAGATATTATGATGATTTTAACATATGATAGAACAAGCACCTATTTTAGGTCTGAGTAGTGGGTTTTACCCTAAATGCTTGAAAACATTTGGGCATGTCAGTTTTTTTATAACACCAACCATAATAGTCATTTAGTTAATATTATTATTAAATTTTTTACAAAAAATATATTTATTTTCATAATAGTATACCATATCAGAAATATAAGGTCACCATTTGGTTGTGCGTGCATGATTTAACCTGAGGACGAAATATCATTTGTGTGTAATAAGTGTTTGGTAACAACACATGATAGGGAAACCATTTTTATATTTTATTAATAATTTATATTTATATATTAAAAAATATCAAAATTTAGTAATATTTACTAATTATTAAAAATTATTTTTTTATTAATAAATAATTAATAAAATTAAATAGTAATTAATTCTAATTTTATAATTATTACTTCAGTTTTATTAATTATTGTGAATATTTAAAATTTATTGGAAATTTTTACATATTTTTTTTCCTGTAACTATTTAATAATAATTTTTTATTAATTAAAAATAAATTTATTCAAATCAAATTTATTATTACTACTAAATTTTTCATACGCTATATTATACATTCATTTCTAATTTATTTTATACTATATATACATATTAGAAGATTTCATAATCAAATATATATAGATAAAATATATTTTATAAATTTCATGAATAATTATACATTTGATAACTATACATAAACATATCAAAAACATCACATTTTATTTTTAAAATGTTTATATATGTATATTTGAGTGTTAATATATATAAATATATATAAATATATATATATATATATGTGTGTGTGTGTGTGTATATATATCAAAAAATTTATAAAACTATATTTTTTTATTTGAAATAAATTAAAACCAGTCATTGTATATATAAAAATGGATTTAAATCAATTAAACAGTCCAAGAATTATCATAAAACATTAAAAATTATATCTCGATAACCTTAAATAAAAATGAAAAATTAACCATATTTATATAAACATCATCAATCTCCTATTTCCCTATATATATTTTTCCTAATCATTCTTATTTAAAAAATAAAATAAAATATTAAACTTACGGAATCCTAGAAAACAATTAATAGATAGAATAGTTCAATAATAGGAAAAAAATATCAAATCAATTAAAGTAAATCACACAGATCCATTGGACACTCAAATTCTGAATAATAAACTTATAGTCACCCTAAATACCAAATAAACCATAAATTTTAGATAAATTTATTAACAAAATTTATGAACAAATAATTTTTTTCAATACCTAATGAAAAATATAAAAAAAATGAAGGAGGAAAAAATGGTTGTTTGTAAATGATAGATATAAGCATACATCTTCAATAAATCAATTATGATGGGAATTTATAGTGATTGGGGGTCTGTTCATTAGAGGGTGTTTTTTCAGCCGGGTTTTGTTATGGAGAGTGGAGTGGGGGAAAAAAAGATCCCAACACGTGACATTATTAATTTATTTTATACAATTTAACAATAGTGAACAAATTTATCCCATTGATATTTTGTTAAAATAACCTTTTTTCACGAAGTACATTATCCGTGGAAAAATGATTCTTCATAAGCTTATTTTTTACAGATAAATATTTCCATCATAAATAAGTTGTCACTTATTATAATCCAACACAATGGTTTATATGTGTGTGAAAAGAATTTGGGGAGTGTCTTGAAATTACATCCCAAATATGTATTATTTTTAACTTAATTGGGTATCCATCATATATAACTACTTCTATCATGTAGTTTTTTATGGGTATATTATCTAGTGTAAATAGTCAAATAAAATTACACATTAATCATTTTGTTTTAATAATTATATATAATATATAATAAATTTTGATGATGATTTTGAGTAAATTAATTAATTTCATATACCAAAAATAAAGTATATTTGGATTCCATGGAATTACAAAGGAAAATATCCTGTGGAAATAATTAATTGAATGATAAAGATGAAAGTAGTTTTTTAATTAATGTAACATTTTAATTAGTTCTAATAATTTTTGATATTTTATTTATAATTTCAATGAATATTTCAAAATGCATTATTTCATTCCACATATTCATATTTTTTCACCTAATATTTTTAATCTTGAATATTATTTATATAAACTGATAATGACTTAGAAATTGCATGACTCATAAAAACAGTAATTTTTTCCAAGAGAGAGCTTTTTTTAGAAGAAAAATTAATTTTAATAAACAATTTCTTAAATAATAAATTCATAAATGGTGGTCATTATTATTATTTTAAAATTATAAGATTTATAAATTCAATTTTTGAATAAAACAATAAAATATAATGAAATAATATATTAATTGGAAGATTTAATTTCCAAATAATAACTATTTTATTCATTTTTCACATCATGTGAAAATTAAATAGGTGTTTACTATTTATTAATATATAAAATAATGTTTCATTAATCATATGTTTATTTAAAAAACGTGTGTCTCCAAAAGGTAGTTTTTTAGAAAAATAATTTTCTAAACTAACAAATTAACTTATTACCCATTTTCGGAAAACTAATTGAATTTCATTAAAATAAAATATTTCCTTTATTTTCTATATAAATTTAATTCATAAATATTTTATTCATATTTATTATCTCTAAGTCAACAATAATAATTTTAATGGCCATACATAAAATTTTATTTTTTACATAAATATTTCATAATTTTTTTTGTTCAGTGTTGTGTGTAGAGTATGATATCAAACTGACTGACATATTTATTGGTAATAATATAGTTGAATTTTTTTATAGTCCCATTTCATTTCATTAATTATTAAATAAATCATTATTTAATGTTTTTAGGGATTCAACTACATTGATTATCATTCTCTAGGGGTTTTAACAAGTTATCAAGAGTAAATAAATTCTAGATAAAAGGAAATTCATATATTTTTAAGAGATCGACAAATATTTTTAAGTAAATTTTTATTTTAATAAATATAATTAAAGGAATAAATTTACTACATAGTTCATTATTATTAAAAATTATTTTGGGTTGAATGATAAAAAATAGAAAAAACATGATAAAGTTTGGTTAGAAAAATATTGTTTTATTATCATGATCAAGATTATATTTTTTAAATTTTCAATGAATATATAAAATTTTTGTAGCTTTAACCTATGATAATAGACATAATTTCTAGATCCTTATATCCTCTTCTTACCATGTCATTAAAAATATTTTCAATTATGATTTATTTTCTTATGATTTATGATTTCATGGATAATATCTGGTACTCAAATTGTTTATATATTCTTATTATGAATCCTTCCAAACAAAAAGTCACTATAAGAATAACATTGATTTGGATTTTTTATTTCAAAACTCTATTAATCTTGTATGATGATATTTTATTTTTGATGCATTAGGATATTTATTACATGATATTAGTAATCCATATAATGTTATAAATTTATGTATAATGGAATAAAATCATCACTTACCCAGTATTTATATTCATAAAACCACAATGATCTAGTTGTGGTGATTTGTTTTTTCACATATTTTATCTAATAAAGTATAATAAATAAAATGATTTTAATTTTTTTATTACATATGATGCATTACGCATTTTATAATAACAAAAATGGCTCAGAAATATTCTTTATCCTCTAATATGGGAAAATAAATTGGGATCACAGAAGTCATCCAAAATTTTTTATGGGTATTATTGGGGAGTAAACTTTAACGACATCCAAATATTCTGTATTAGGATATATTATCTCTCATTGTCGAATAAAAACATAAATGGTGTGTACATGTCTAAAAATACGACTTATTATCAATGTTGTGAGTCATCCCCCATCATATGTTTTTTTCAATTGTAATCATAGTTAAATAATGGAATATATAAAATATAATATTTAATAGAAATGATGGATTTTGAACTTATTCCTAGAATAATTTCATCATACATTGTTCAATAAATATAACTAGATCCTCTTACTTCATTATTTAATTACTTAACTAAATAAAGACAATATCCATGTCTAGTTCCTTTCATAGCACATCATCAAATTTTTTTCTCTTGGAAATGTCAACCACTTGTACTGGGAATATTCCCTATTACTATTTCTTGAATAAAAAAATCCATTTCATGAATTACTATATTTATGAGACAAATAATGAAAGAATCAACAAGAATAATATTTATTTGAGTGACAATTTCCATGAACTTCAATGTTAATAGAAACTACCATATGTTTTTGAGTTGTTTCTCTTTTTAAAACCCATAATAATGTGATATATTAAGACACTATACAAATAAGAACTACCATTATAATGCATATGGTGCATAAGGATCAAAAATTAAAAACATTATATCAAAATATAAGATAACACTATACCATTTGAAGATTATATAAGAACATTAATCCAAAATACATGTGGTATCATTAATTAGCATTATAGTAAATCATGTATATATATTAAATGAAAATTGATGATGATTTAGATGTGTATAATCTATAACCTTATCATATGCAGTAATCGATCATAATACCCCATCATACTATAATGTGGATATATGCATTACGTTGGGAGCTAATATAATTTTCCTTAACACATAACTATAGATTTGTTCTAACATCAATCAATGATATAATTATAATTGGAAAAAATATTATGTAGGAATTACACCTAATTAAACTGACACATGTAATTTTTATATTCCTCACAAATATAATACCATAATTCATTCATATCTCTTTGATTCATTGTGTGTGTCCATAACAAAGGCAATGTCCCTTAACCCAATGTGAGTGTACAATTCTAGTAATAACCATCTAGTGAAAAAATTGAAAAAAATCTTTGAGGTAAAAGCATTAGTTTATTCAAAATTTGGTTTAATAACCCGATGTTGTATATTTTTATTATTTTAGTTTGGATCAGAAAAATATATAAGTTTCACAATCACCTTATGTTTGGTAGGACTTCATCTTATTATACACTAGATTTTACATGTGATATTTATAAAATATACTGACATATGTGGTGAAATGATTATTTAGAAGTGGATAAGCATTTGAATATAATTTACAAATGACCACTTCCACAGACTCCCTCACCAATGACAGAATTTTATCAATATCATTCCATGTACTTTGAGGGATTAAAATTCATAGTACAAAATTTCATGAATTGGAATTCTTATTTTTGTATAGTTATCTGAGAGTTTGAGGTTTACTTTACCATATGTTAAATAAAGGGTGTTGGTTTTTTCATAAAACTAATAAACTAACTCTATAATAATATTAAAATTTGAATAAACTAATAATCCTGGAACATTAATATTCATATAGTTCCAAAACACTTAATTATACATTGAACTCAACAAAGCTATGATTTTCCCTATAGCATCACAACTATTTTTTGAGTAATTACTCCCTATAAGAACTATCTAATTTCATGATCTATTATATCCTTTTACTTTATATAGAAGACATCACGAGATTTGAATGATCCAAAATGAGTGGAAAAAATACTTGGGGGTTTTAATCCATAAATATTATAGAATTTTCTAAAATTTATAATTCACTATCACTAATTTCACAGATGATCTTCCAAAAAAAATATTGATCTGAATGATAGTTCATGATGACAAGCCCCATTTTGAAGTATAGTTGAAAAATTATTATTTAAACGGTGAATCATCAAGATGGTTGAATCTATTTTGGAATATCATGTATGAATATATAAAATAATTTAGTGGTTATACCAAGAAGTATAAGAGAAAATTTAAGGAAATTTGGAAAGGGAATCATTAACCAAACTCTACGGCATTGACCATCATTGTGATACGATTTAATATAATTTACAAATAACTTAAATTTTATAGTTGACCCATTTACTATTATAAATGGAAAATGATTCCAAAAATTTATTTCATCAGTTAAGGGAAAATGATATTCCATCAGAAATTAATACATGATTCTAAGAAGGAAAATGAACTGTGAAAATACTGAACATGTATAAAATGTTCTCCAACATTATTTCGATTGATTCCTTTCCCTAGATTCAGAATACATATAACTTTACACATTAGGGGTTGGTCATATAGTATTATATAATCATGTTTTTTATCATACTAATGTTCCCAGCTAAAATCACTTATTTTTAAAATGATAATGTTTCTTAAATATATAGGGAGTAGGGAATTTAAAGTGCACTAGGTAGAAAAGGGAGAGATTAAATCTACATGATACACCTAGAAAATTTTTGTAATTTTTATTTGGGATCCACTTATATATATATATTGACTCAATGGTGTCTCCACATCAAACATCAAAAATATCCTTGTCGATATAAAAGACACCATCATCAACGGTGACACACATTCCATTTCAACTTTTGTGAATTCTCTTGTCACCAACATGGTAATCTGTCTTCCCTCAAGTTTATTCCATGAAATCATTTTATCTTACTAAAAACATGAATCTCTCTATTTAGAATATATACAATTATTAAAGGGGATTTTTTTGATATTTTTAAAACCATAACACCATGAGGTTTAAATTATAATGTGGAACATTTAAATATAAATGGAGTGTTTTTAGGCCCCATCACATGAATTCTTATGCTAGTATAACCTACACCATGACAAGCCATTTCATGCAAATATTACTTTACCTACACCATACCCATGAACTGACACCCTCATCATCCATATTCCCAATGTATTAATTTTCCACATATAAACATCTACACCCTCAGAATCCATGTAATCACACCATACCTCATTGTCAACTCACCTCTCATTCCCTATTTCTTCAATCATCCATATGGGATTAACTACAATTTATGGTCACATTATTGGATAAAGATTATTTTATAAAACATTTACACATATTAAATCCTTTATCTTATTAATGGATTCCACCGCCTCCCATTTTTGAAACAAGTTTCACCAAGATCCACCAAACACCCACACTCCATATTGGGATCAACATGAACACATACCAACATGGTCATGATCGATAAACTCTCCCTTAGATGTTATTTCAAATCAAAACCAAAAATATTTATTGGTATGTAAAATTTTTTTAGTTATATGATGGGTTTTACACCCAAAATATTTATTATATAGAACATAATTGATTCCTACACATAGGAATGGGAAAATGATCTCTCGTGATATGTAATATGATGAATGGAGGATTGTTAAATGTGGCTCCCAAGATCTCACTAATTAGATTCATTATTATCCCTCCTAGAGTTTAACTATAATTTTTTTTCTTGACTTCCCCTATGTATATTCATTGTCAGTGTTGTCTACAGTGAAATTCCAGGCTCTATAATATAGAGACACACTGGCCCTCCCAGTAGATACTATATTGCATTATATTCCACTATCTCCTACCAATGATAATCTAATAATTTTCACCCACATGATTTCATATAAATTTTTGACATCATTTCAAAACATTATACCATTCAGAAATCATATATTAAAACTGATTTTACCTTTTCAACCTAATTTTTTTACATCATTTTATATATTTCATCTCCCTTGTGAATATGTGTTACCTTGATGATGGGTATTTCTTTTGGGATTAATCCCAAATCAATTGGAACATAATAGTGTAGTCAGTCTTGTATGTAATTACCCACATCATTACATGTTATCAATTTTGGTGGGAATTTGGACTTTCAATCTAGTGGGAGGAACTTTTTGAGATTTCTGTGATAAAAAGTTATTATTCATTTTTTATCTTCATAAATAGGTATTTTTAAAATTGATATAATGATTAGTCGGTTATATGAATATTGGGTAATCCAAATTAGAAGGTTGGAGAAACTAGGTGTTATATTATAACAAATGGATTTCTGGTGGGTTTGAATTAGCATATAAGTGCGACATGATGAGAATATTTTAATATGGTTCATTTTAAATTTTTAGACATTGAAACCCAAACAATATTTTCATCCCCTTCTTGATTTATTCACAATGATTCAATAAAAATATCCTCTTGTTATCCATCCACGAGACCCCACTAATATGGGATGGATCTAGATGAATATATATTCTGAATCCAGATGAGATCATATATTATTCACTGATCATGAATCTATATTCATGGTGTGTTTATGGGTCATTTTTAGACTCATAAAGGATGGTTCATCTGAATTGTTTTTGGAATTTTTGATACATGATTTTCCAATTCACTTTTAATTATCTTCATCACTAACCATCTTAATCATCTATTGATCTTTGGTAGAGACATAATTAGAGAATATGATTAAAATCCCACTATATTTATTTGGAATTATTCATGAATAATGGTTATATTTATTGGAATGGCGTGATGAAATAACGTAATGATGAATCTTTATTGTTGTCTAGATTTTCAACGAAGGAAAATCACATGTTGTTTTCATAAACAATTTTTCATTTAATTGAGTTGGACTGACAATCATATCCTAGAACTAAATTGGATATTTCACATCCCTTTGATTCCAAATTTTAGTTGGAGTGTTCGAAAATCATTTTATGATGTTGTGAAGAATATAAGCCTCCTTGTTGAATTTTCCTAATGTTCTGATTTAATTTTATTAAATAATCCTTTCAATTATTATTTTTGTAAGGTATTTTTACTGTGATTGTATCATAAGAGCATTGAAAAATCTCCATGAATGGTTGGGCAGGGTTCTAGAAAGGAAGAGAAATCTTGTGAGTCATTCAGTAAGTATATATTTTTACATTGATTGTGAGATTTATATTAATATATTAATTTATAATAACTTATTTATAAACGATTAAACTATAATTATTGTCCAATCGATAAGACCTCATAGTGATTTAAGATGGTTTAATGAACTTAGATGGACTCATAAAAAGTTGTAGTGTTTCACATGGAAGGGAGTTGAAATAGTATTAAGGTATATGGACCCATTTAATATTCCATATGGTGTTTTAAATATTTTTTTAGAATGTTATATAAGGTTCATGAACTAGGTAAAATGTACTGTAGTCCTAAAAAAATTACATGTATTGATTAATTATTTTAATGTAATATATCTCATAACTAATTTAATAAACTGTGACTAATGTAGCCAAATATGTTTTCAAAGTCCACAATGGAACATTGTGTATTGGTTTGATGTTGGTGGCTGATGGACTGGTACAATGATCATATGGGTGTGTGTTTGTGTATCCAATGAAACTCGTGTTTCATCTGGATAACATGTGTGTGCTTGTGTAGCCTTGGAGAAATATGTTTATTATTTATCACATGCATCTATATATGTTATTCTAATAAAATATATGATTAGTAATCTATATTATTACTAAATGGGTTCCTTACTAATTCATTTCTTACATTCATAATATTCAATATCCTTTGAATTATGTGATGTGATATATGTTACCATTTAAAAGGTTATGCCAAATATTTGGTTTTCTACATATATGTTTGAGTTTCAATTTCATAATTCAAGATAACATATAGACATAATATAATTAGTAAACTCACAAAAGGCAAGTTTAGGTGACATGGATCCTTGTACATGCATTCTATAGGATGGTTAACACTTTTAGTTTTTCATATTCCCTTGGGGAATTTCAAATAACAAAGGAAGAGTATCCATATATATTGATTTAATCTATTGCCGGATAATTTCCTTGCATATGAGAGAGGTCATTTTTATTTGGAATTCCAAAGAAGTAACATAGTTAAAAATTTATTTCTATTAAATGTGGCCATGGAGATGTTCCATAAAAAAGGAACCTGGATTGTCCATAAATTCAAATATATTTACATTGAATGATCTATGCCAAATGATAATACTTATGACCATTATTCAGGCATGGAGCTAAAGAATGTATGGTTAGGGTTCATTTTATCTTTGTTAGAATGTTAATTCTAGGACGATTGATGATTATTGATTATTTTTTCATCTATTAGTACTATTATTATCCCAATTTTTTATTTTTAATCTGATTTATGTAGATCTTTTCAAATAAATGTATAATGTATTTTACCAGATATGTATATACGATGTTGTTGTTTCCCAATGATGTTATAGTCACGGCCTTCTTGGGTAACAATGGAAGTTGGGTACCCAAGACACCCTCACTGGAGTAGGTACAGGTTGGGCTAAGGATTAAGATGATTATTGAGTAAGATAACAACCAATGAGTCTAGAGGAAGGAAGGAGGTGAGAAATGCTGTTGGGTATATAGTATCCTAATATGTTCAATTCTTCTATCTTTTATATTTGATTATCCCATATAAGGATGAGTCTCCTCCAATTTAGTTTGAGAATATTATTCTCCAATTCATTAATTATGAATTATATGTTTATTAGATTATGTGTATTTTTTTTAAATTATTACTGATTTATCTATTTGGTGGACATTGGTTGAGGGTACATCCTCGAAAAAAATTACATTGGATCCTTGGTAATATTTGGAGGCTTCTAGAAAATGGGGATTCATAGTTGATGTCATGTGGCACACTGTATTGGTCACATTGATCTCATTCAGGGTATTTCAATATATCCTCCTAATTATTTGGGTACCTCTTTTTGCGGAACTAGTAGAAAATTTCATGCACTGGACTATTTGTGACCACCCATATTGTTAACTTCACACTATCTCATATTACCACCAAGTGCATATTAATCCTCCATGGGCTCAATTAATTAGACATGGTTTCCAATATAGAATGAGAGAATCATTGTCCCCCATTATTTTCCCGTATGATCTAGCATAATTACTCATTAGTTTTTTACCAAAAAGTTTATGATGAATATAAATGGTCCTATAACATGGTGTGAAACCATGAAACATAACATATATCATCTTATAGAGTAAATCAGCAAGGGACCCTCATGTGTGAGGTCCCAAACAAACTATTTCTAGGAATGTGTTCCCTATTTCCAATTCTTTATGGATTTAAGATAACTAATATAGGTTCTTGTCATATAACCAAATAATAATACATATATATGAACAAGATGAATGGGAAAAGTCCATAATTATATTTGGATTCATGAGCTTAAAATGCATTGTAATGGTTCTCACCACATGACCATAAAAGTTGTAATGCAACTCATCATACGATATTGTAAAAAATTATCATGGATTTATTTTGGAAATGATACCTAGGAATATCTTCTTAATGTACCAATATAAAATATAGAAAACATTCTTCCCCCATATATTTTAATAAATTCAATACTTCACTTATATACATCATTATAATATAGTATAATTAACAAAATAAAATAGAAGCAGTACCTATAATAAATAAAATGTTCTCATAAATGTGTATTTTAATCAAGATATATAGATTTGATAATGGTATGTATTTCATAAATAAAATTATATATAAAATTGTGTGATGGACTAGAAAATATTCCCCTCTATTAGATTAATCAACCGTAAATCCTATCGATTCTTGTAAGTTCCACGCTAAGGAAGAATGCAAATAGTCCCATACGGAAATAGAATGAATAAATAATTATATCCTATAATCATTTATAATATATGGTTTTTTAATCTTGTATAATCAATTAATTTTTACACAATGAAATTTTGAAGGATTATAAATAGTACCACTACCCATGATGATACTTTTTCCCTCTAAAATATACTACTAAGATAGAAACCATTTTTTGGAAAGAAAATTTATTTATGATAGTGAAATAACTCATAAAAAACTATTAACACAAATATATCATATAAAATTCTATTTTTCTAATGATATATTTTCCAAAGATGACATTAACCATTAAAATATGGCTCTAAAGTTTACCAAAACCACATTCCATCATATTTTAATAACAAAAGAGATAAAAAATTTAAAAATATTAAATAACATAAATAATTTTATTATTTTATAAATTTTATAGAATAAGTTAAAAAGATTATCCCTTTGTATTAAAAAATAAACTATTTCGTTAATAATTATTTTTTGTAAAATTATAGACCAGTTATAAAATAAGATAACATGTGTAAAAAATTACACATATTGGATACTATCTCTATCATTTATATCATTGATTCTAACCAATTAACCAATTTATCTTTTAATGAAACATTTTTATTCTCCAAAAAATTCATACACAGACCAATATCAATCAATAAATATTTAATCTTAAACTCATATTAAAACATAATTTTTTTATAATATGAAAGAAATATAATAATATATTTGAAAAAGATGAATTTGATTTTTTGACATTAATATATGATTTGGAATCTCCCAAAATGGTCTTGTAACCTTTCATGTCATCATAGAAATTACTCCCCTAATGTGTATGTTTTTCATAATGGAAGTATTATCCCATTTTTGTTAAACAAAAAATTAGTTTTAATGTTGGAGGATACAAACTTAACACTCTAATTTTATTTTTCTAGAATAAATATTTACAGTTTTATACTATCAATATAGTAATATATCTTACACAACCAATTTCATTCATAGATACCTAACATATATAATTTATATGGGATAAAAATTCAGTAATATCATCATTTTAATAGTTTACAGTAAAATATGAGAACCATTTCGACAGTGATTACATATTTATATCTATACCCAGATCAATAATTAATGGATATAGGAGCCTCGCCAATTAATATAAATAATAAATAATATAAACCATATTATTATATATTAATGTTCCTCCAACCATCATTCATCAAAATTATGCCTTGGAAAACACATACATGTCATTCCCTTCTTATTCCAAAAAGATAACTTAGGTTATATATAATCATGAACACATCCTTTGTTATCGATTCATTATAAATATAGAAACAATATTCAAATATATAGGAGTGGAAATATCTACTAAATTTTTTAAATCTTCAATATATGAATATTGAAACATTTATTGATTATCATTAATAGTCGACTACTTTGGAAGTTGCTGATCTAACATATAGGGAATTCACAATTACATAACAATGATCCAAAATTTTGTAAAATTATTTAGATTTATGATTTTGTTTAGATTATCCAATTCCATAATTTATTTCAAAATATTTTTTCAGAATTATGATTCCATTTTATCTATAATTTTTAAATATTATTTTCATATATTACATTATTTTAAGGAGGAATTTTATTAAACAAAATCACATTTAAATTATATCATATTTTACTTACATCATATCAATTAGTATCCCAATATAAATAATTAATTATTATTTAGTTTTTATTTAGAATATATCTAATTACATATCTATTTAGGTAGACTTTCACGTCATTTAGATCATGTATAACTAATGGATATTTAAGCGGAAACCACATTACCGTAATCCATCATATGGAATATCCCAATTTTTTTATCTCAAATTAAAAAATTATGGTTTCCGGGAAAAATTTATAACAAATATCCTAGAAAATAAGACCATATATTTAATATCAAGAAAACTGTATATTATTCTATTACATAAGATAATATATGGGCACTCATATCTTTCATGAACCTACATAGTTGGATAATCATGAACTGAAAATTTGTTTCATTATATGTAATTCGAAACCATTTATTTTTATGTGGATTTAAATTTTACTATATTATCTCAAGAATTTAATTTACATATGCATGTTAATAATGATTTAGTATTTAGTATCCTATATGTTCATCCTAATTATTATATAAAACTCATAATTATATAAAAATATTTAATAAAACCATGACTCATGATACATATGCCCAATAAAAGATAATTATATTCACACATATGAGTACACCAACATATACTACAAAACATACCATTTTTTTAATTTCATAGAATCATACGAATCCAAAATACCTATAATAAAATAACTTTTTTATATGTATCTAAAACACACTTTTAATGGGAAATATTTTTACCTTAGGGTACTGTGAAAATTTACCCAAATTCTAATAATACGTAGATAAAAATTTAATAGAGTCCTAAACTCCAATACGAGAATCATGCATAATAATTCAAATAAGATCCCGTATTTACTTTTAACAATATACCTAATTTCCAAACATAATTGGTGTTCAATGTAACTAGTCATTTATATCATACTTATGAGTAATTAATTATTTGAGTGGTAGGATATTTATAAAAATATATAAAATACTTTAAAATATTTATATACTCCACTCATAATATAAATAATATTTTTTCAAGAATTATTTTTTTTGGAAAATGATAAAAAAATTAACATTTCAATAATTTATAAAAGAGGTGAAAATTTATTAAATAATATAAAAATTTAAAATTACATGTACTTTATAATTTTTATATTTTTTATTTGTATTATATAAATAAATAAACCTGAACATATCTCATTTATTCTATATGATCAATTTTATATTTTCATTTACTTGGAATTTAATATAAAAAAGTTCATATTCCAAAATATATGATTTCTAGGAATCCATTTAAATAAATATTGGCAATTCATATTTTATGTAAAATCCTAACATAAAGAAAATTTTACCTAATTTATAAATAAGGACCTCTAATATAAATAAACCATTTTAATATTTGATAAAAATTTAAAAATTTATATTAAATAGTTGTTTTATCTAGTTTTTTAAATATATATATATACTAATTAACAATTTAAATCAACAATCAACAAATATTACATCCTATAAAATATTTTGACAATTGAATAATACCAAATTCCAATTTAATCTAGCTCTTTCAAGACCACTATGATGAGGATTTTTGAGAATTTATCCAAAATCCATCGTTAATAAAAAAAATTATATACATTGTTTTTTATAGGAGACCACATTACTCCAAATTTTATGTATCAAGCATTCAAGAGTGTATCCCACACCTTGTAAATCATATAATGAGCTATATCTAACCGTTTAACATACAGATCATACTATGTAATACCTGTAATCCCACTTGCACATGAGAAATCATAGACATATGATTGACACTAAATTTTTAAATGAATATAATTTGAGACAATCGAACTCCTAGTCTCTATGAAATTTGGGATAGGGCCTACCACATAGACACCCTAGGGGGAAACATTATTGATTTTTTATTAAAATGATAACAAGGGTTTCCACAGGTGGAAACACATGATTGTGGAAAATAACATTAATTTTATATGTTCTAATACATTTTTAGCTTCATATTTAAAAATTATAACTTTCAAAATAATAGGGTTGTTTCATGTCACCTTATATTTATTTCCTTAAGTAATTCAAAATTCTATAACAAACATGACCTTTTTTATCCAAACAACAACTAAATGTTACTATATTTGTGATAATATATTTTTATGTAACTATTTTACAAATGTTTTTCACAAACTAAAATATAGTGTTTTATTATTTATAAAATCACACACATTTTCACTTAAAAAATCCATGGTATTTAAAACATCAATGACAATACTTTTATTATCAAAAAATTAATTGTGTTATTAGAAAATAATATTTTCATGTTTCCTCATATATTCCGACACCAATAAATGATTATATAAAAGTTTTTTTGATATTATTAAAATGATTTGGTGGGTTATAAACTTAACCAATCGCAATTGAAAGGATACGACTAAACAAAATTACTATATTGGATCATACCATTCAGGTTTGAATAAATTAAAAAAAATAAGGAATATATAACACATCTCCATTAAAACAAAATTTTTCATGCTATTTAATATGATTTTGATAATGTTAAATGTTAATTAACTAATGGAATAAGTCATTTTAGGTTACTCAAAGGATAAAAAATCCCACAATTCATGGGAAGGATTATGTGTTCCTCATGGTTTTATTTTACCACAGATTTAGAATGATAGAAAATTATATAGCTTCAATAGAGACTAATTTTAGTGAGAAAATAACAGTGTCACCCACTAATGAGTAAAAAAAATATGAAAATTTTAAATATTGCATCTAAGCAAATTCTCATCAAATCAACAATTTGTCAATTATATTTATATCAGTGAGAAATATCATAAAAATTTGATATGTTAAACATCCTTACATCCATTAGGTTATAAATTATTAAAATTTAAAAACATTATGTTGATGTCAGAACTACTAAAATTATCATCCAATAATCATTTGACATAATATAATAGGTTCTGTAGAAGTCATAATATGAAATCACCATGGAATATAACATAAATCTATGCATTGTTTATTTTTTTTTAAATAATTAAACCATTTGGCATTAAAATGGTGTTATCCTAACAAATTTACTATAATGTAGAATTGAAGGAACAATGAAATACATAAAAAGAATAATAACCATAAATAGAGAGAAAAGATAACTAAATGGAATAAAAATTTACTAGGAAACGAAGAAAAATATTATTTGGATGTTTTTTAATACAATGAATATTATGGGATAAAAACACATATTGATACTAGATAGATGAAAAATGATAATATAATTTTAATATTCACACATATATATTCCAATTCATTTACATATATAGGAAAGGCTGTATCGTATATGAAATCCATGGATTAAGAACTTGATCAACTTCAAAGGAATAACACAAGGGATATATTTTATAGGCTCGATAGACACAATGTTATTGGAACCCATTTTTTTTAAAAAAAATGATTAGAAATGAAAATTGTTTTGAAATAATGATAAGCATGTTTTCAATGTATATTTCACATTACGGTGAATAAAAATGAAAAAGTGACATCTTCTCATGTAGTATTACATGGTGCAATGAGTCTATTCCCTAAAAAAATGTTCTAAATGATAATCAATCATTCAAATGTGGTTGAACGGATCATTATTAAGTGATATTCCAAAATAAGATGTATATATTTAAAATTCTTATGGATTTAAACTTGATTATGATTTGAAAATTATTTAACACTTTAAAGATGATTTATATATTACAAAATAATGACCATTGGCATTATATTCTGGAATTAATTCATTTATAATGAATATCTAATTTAAAATTGGGGGATTGAATAATAATATTTATTTAATGATTAAAAGGGAAGATGATTTTATGATATTACTATATATGGATGATATCATATTTTGTAGAAATTAATTTTAACATTATTGAATTATTATAGTTCATATAAATGTATAATTTGAGATTTTCATTAGTAGAAATATTATATACATTCTTAGATGTTTCAAAAATAAATATGGTGAGAAAAATTTTAATCTCGTAAATGAAATATTCAATCATACTGTTGAAGAAATATCTTATGTAGGGTTATATAAATTTTTTTTTGTTTTTTATATATGGCTGAAAACATGGAATAAGTGTGGTTATAATGAAGTAGTATTAAATACATTAATGGAAAATGAATGGAATTTTATTAGTATTTAAAACTATATGATCTTATATAGTGTTCAAAACAAGATTAAGTACAATATTTGAGAGACATAATTGATTATAACATGTAATGGTTGTGATGATAATATTTTCATATACTAATGTAACCACACCCCTTGGTTGATGGCATTCAGAGGGTTATGACACATGAATTAATGAACTATAGTGATAATGATTTTTATGGATATAGGTTTGATTGATTTTTTATGAGTCAAGTATATTTTTTATTAATCTTAATTACTTAATATGGATGAGGTAAAAGAAAAAAAATAAATTACATTGTACTTTTGATTCTAAATATATATTTTTAAAAGTATTTTATCAATATAATTTATATACTATAATAATTCAAAGATCATCATGGATATATAATGATTCAAATTTTGATCTTTTCATAATAAGGTATCATTTAAATGGATGCAAACTATTCTTACTGACATATCCCAATACTCATTTATCCTAAAATAGGATTCATGGTCTAGAAATATTCTCACTACAAGAGCTCATAATACTAATGACATGATATAAACTTTTAATATGGATTATAATAGAATCTATGCTATCCTGGTAAACCACAGAAGTGTATACATATATAGTATATGCCTAAAATTAATTTCTTCCCAACTGAACACATACTATGAAACAATTTTGTATTTCCCTAATCTGGATAAAAATAAAAAACTTGAGAATATGGCATGATAAATCTTCAGTCCAACCCTTTATTACTGAAGACATTTTTGACCAGGGGTGAGGCTTTAAAAAATTCAGGGATTGACTATATATTAAATATAAAATCCAACGGGATATCCCCAAATATAAAATAATGTATGAACCATTCTTGTGGTTGAAAACCCCAAAACATAAATACATAATATAGAGATCCAAGAGGTTGTTCCATAGTCTATCATATAAAAAATGTAATCTATATTCTGTATTAAGAAAAAATAGATCACTATTAAAATCATATATATAGAATGTTTCAAATACCTCATAGCTCTTAATAATAATAAAATGGATCACAAGGAAAAAATATATTATTTATAATAAAAGGATAGAAATATATAATTTCTTCTACCACAACTCACATGAACATCTCTAGCCAAATATTCAAAATAAAATTCATTTCTCATTAAAATCCATGGTTCTTGTTAGAAGATAATACATACAATTTTAGTGAAACTATTATATCTACTGATGCACATTTAGAACAATTCTATATATATGGGTTGCAGATTTTTTCGAACTACAATGTATTATTCCCCACTACCCTTGGAATATCGAGATTAATTATAAATTTAATGTGGATAAAAATACTAGGATAAGGAAATTTAATGCTCAATGAAACTATCCCAATAAGAAATATAAATCCAAATTTATAATAAATATTTTCATGTTCCTATATAACTAAAAACATACATATAGTAAATAACAAAACTTATATTACCCAACGTACAAATTCTCCTCTATCTAGTGATCAATAACTCATATACAATCATGATCCATTGTGTTATACCATTGAACTCTTTTATCTCAACAGATGTATCCACTAATATGACTTCCTATATCTAACAAGCTCACTCCTCTATTAACCTGGTATAATATTGGTTAGATCAAAACTTATCCAAAGATGAAACCAAAAAATATCATTGTATAAAAAATTATGTAATAGGAAACCAAAGAGGGAGATACTATCATATAAATCAATAAAACCCACATCAAAAAATAAAAACTAAATATTATGGATTAACGACATGAAATAGAATATCCTAGATCTCACACATTTCTATATTTCATGGCATTGGTCCTCTCTGGAACAACTACTTCATGACCTATAAAACACTAATTTCTCAATTCCTTATGTTTTATATTGTTTAAGGGGTTGAATAATACTACATGATGATAAATATCTTCTATTAAAAGCTATGATGATTATGATCATTCAAGAACCCATGATCAATAAAAATATTTTGTTCCATGGATTCTTTCATTTCTCTAATATACCCTTGTAATAGTTTGGGTCAACCATATTTTATATGGAAACTCATTTTATCCCATGGATTTTCCAACATCCTATCTTGTATATTTTCATCCATAGTTCAATGTTTATATCTCTTTATGGGTGATAAGATCAAGTAAAAGTCATTTCCCACTAAGTAAAATGCATAATTCATTTGATATCACATAAATTACACACATTCTCTATGAGTAAAAAATCGATCCCAAAGGTCATAAAATATTTTAAATCATATGGGTATAAAAATTCATTAAAGAGATTTATCATAAAGGTATCACCAACTATAATGTTTCATGCCTTCTGTTTATTAGTTGAAGGCTCTGTCCACCACTCAATAATATGAATTCTCATTAGTCTAGAAAGATGATCATCCTATATATATATATATATATACCATAATTATAAATCCAATCTATGTTTTCATTAAATGAAAATCTTGAATAACTCCCCCACAAACTCTGAGGCAAAAGCACAAGTCCTTCTCACAATGATCTAATGGTAATATATAATCCATCTATAATTTTTAAAATATACCAAATCATAATGGTGAATATATCACCAATCAATCCATCAGATGAAAAGTCACTAACAAGTAAAATCAACCCATCCCATAATTGATGGATTTACAAAAATATCATATACTATCACATATTATCATGAAACAATAAGTAACATTCCATGAAACCATAATAAAAATTGACATACAAATGTGTAGGATATTTTGAGAAATGGTTGTCACCTGCATGAAGTCAATCAATAAAAATTTATTACTGAAACTAAACCTCAATTGTTTTCCTAAGAATCAAAGTCTAAATACTAATTAAAAATCATCTAAAATGTCACTTGAATTAAAATTTTCCTACTCAAGGCCTTAGAAAAAAATTCCTAGAAAATCTTCTAAAATGGACCTTTGTTTTGAAAGACCATATCAAATAATTTATTTAAATATACACTTTACATTGTAAATAAAATTTTAAAAAACCCCTATTTTAACCGTATTTTTATAAAAAACCAATTTTATTTTCATAAACCAATCTCATCCCACTAAATAAACCATAAAATATGCAATATTCACTTAATAAAACTAGGTTCCATGTGTAAAATATTTAGAAAGTTATATAGCTTTGGTTAACTATTAAAATAGTGAAATAACTTCAAATTTTATATGATACAACTCTAAATTTAATTATAAATTTTATAAATTGTAATTATGATTACAAAAATATATTATTTTCCAAATAATTAGCACACTTGATAATGTAAATTATGACAACCAAAACTGATGATCCATCAATCTCATAAATTTATGTTATGACAAACACTAATATCATGAGAACCAATCTAAATCAAAAAAATTAGAAAATTCATCCTCAAACCATTATTCAAAAAAATTACATAATTTCATAACTAAAGTTTAGCACATCTGGTATTAGAAAATAACAAAAACAATACAGAAAGTGCAATACACAACCATCATGCGTCAAAACCTTGTATATATTAACTAAAAAGTTAATAACCAAAATTTGAAACTAATTCTATAAAAAGTACAAAAAAATTAAATTGATAGTCATTAATATATATCATACATAATTAAAATATTCCATGATGTTTGAGCCTCCTAAACAAACCAAAAATAGAAATATCATTGATATTACATGATTTTACAATGTTTCTATGGAGTCACATAAAAACTCGCTTGGATTACCAATCCAAAATAAAAGGAATAGAAGAAGGATGAGGATAATAATAATGGACCACATCACCCAATTCTCAAGAATATATCTGGACCAAATAGAATCAATGGTGGTAAAACATGAGTGGTGAGGGGATATATCAATAAAATTCTTTCCCCCATTAGATATTATTAAAAAACCAATAGGTGGATAAGCATAATGTGATGGTTTACCCTCACTAAAAATGATGGAATTTCCCTAATGGGTACCTGGTGTATCCTCAATTGGTACCTTATGAATCATTATCATAATATTTCTGAGGGAAATGACAACATGGTGTTTAAATTAGGTAACCCCATCATTGTACCTCCATTGAGAACCTGATGGAATACGACAATGTTATTAATGGATGAAAACATTGAAACTCTTTCATTTTTCATCCTATAATAATGATGAGACTGAACTAGTAATTTTTAATTAACTACCTTTGATAAATATATCATAAATTATTTTATAAAAGGCAGAATGATATTCCTATGTGCCAAATATCGAAATATTAAATTACCAAATCTATAAAAAGGATAGATATATAACCCACAACTGTATTCACGGATACTAATTATATGATGGTAATTTCAACATAAATATATTATTATTGTCATAATAATTTTGGCTTTAATTTTATTTTTGGATCATAGTGTATTCCTGGATGATCTTCAAAACATTATTTGTAAAGAGTGGAAGGGGGGATAAACATTTGGATGTAATTTTCAAGGACAAAACATTTCTTAATAGTGAGTCTAAGAATGATGTGGTGATTATTAAATAAAAAAATTAATTATTATTGGTACTCCATCACTATGATAATTCTATACCTCTTGTATATAGATTCTTTTGTGAATCCATGTAGATAATGTGTATCTCTTCAGTTTGGTGGTTTAATTTATATTATTTTATAAATTATAATGATGTATTATGAATTTTTTCTTATAAAAAAGGGAAAATATAAATTTTTTAAAGAAAAATAGTTTCAAAGAATTTTTCATTCAACACACCTTTCTATGTATGTTAGGGGACTGTGAAACCATTAATCATCTATATGTTACAATGAGTAGGGTATATGCTTGAACTAGTGGGAAAAAATTCTGATGAAAGAATTATTTTCTCTAACATACTAAAAGAATAATATTCACTAGTGTATTAAAATAAACCTTTAAAACTCTAATAAAAATATATATAATATTTCCAATTGAGTTTCACCTCTTCTTCTTCATGTTGCTCAATAAAACTCTAAAATTACTTGATAAAAAATCTATTTTTGATCACCCAATATATTTTGACCATTTATAATAAAACAATAAGATTTTTATATGAGTGAGTGATATTAATGAAATAAGGATTCACTCTATAACACGTTGAAATGATAAAAAAAATTCACATATTATTAATGCAAGACAATAATTAATACATTCTAAGGAAAACTCCTTAATGATTTTTGCTGAGAAAAAAAGGTTTACCGTGTCACCACTTAATCATGTGCATAAACCATCATTCTAACTCAATTTCAATCTGGATATTATATATAAATCTTACATTCTTCTATAATAACATACTCTCATATCTATCTTTTCAAATTTTTAAATTTAAATCAGAACATTAACTTTTATCTCAACATCCACTTCATCCCGTACTACATTCCCAGCCTTCATACCATTCATAGACTTCCGACAACCTTAGAATTAATAAAGGGTGATTAAGATTAAAAAAATAGTTTATTATCATTCCCACACTGAGATAAAATCATTAAAACCATTGAAATAAAATATTAATTATTTAATCATAGTGTAACCAAAACCATTATGAGATAAATTATGTAGTTACTAAGAATCTAACTATAATTACACATGAGAATGAAACTGACAATATATGAGTTAAAAAATATTATAGAAAGATGTTTCATAAAACATTTATTATATAATTTCATAATTTTTTTCAGCAAGATGAGTATCATCAAAACATGTTTTTCTCCACTATTAACAATTCAATAAATCCTTAATAATATATTATAAAAATACTCAATCAATTATATAACATTATTCAGTATGATAATCAATGTAATAAATAACCTTAATTTATAAAAATATATTTATGTGTGTGTAACAATAAAAATCCATCAATCTAGTTCTGGAAAATTTCAAATTTACCTTCTAAAAATAAAAGTATTATATTTTTTACATGATATATATCAAAGGACATGAATGTATCCAAAAGAAAACTCATAATCATAATAATCTAATTCTTTGTATATTTTTATTTACCAATGAACACAAATCTTTCAAAATCAATATAATAAAGAATTATTAAATAATTATAGGCCTAAATGAGTACACTCAATCCATAAAACACGAATAAATATAATAACATTTTTTCCAAAAAATTCAAACTTACATTCAAAAATAGACCTTTCATGAACCCAAATTCTCTTAGAAACAATATTTATTACAAGTAATAATTAATTTACTATAAATATATATAACAAACACATTATAATTGTTCAACAATCCAAAAAACACTCACTCCAAACTCAAATCCTCTATCGCACACATTGTATCTTAACATTAGTCAAACATCATTCCCAATATATCAAACTCACATAAATATATACTCACAGTTAATAAGAAATTATTTCCTAATTGTAAGTTTATATAGATTCAGATATGTGTTTTTGTATTTCTCTTTAATTGACCACAATATTAAAAAAATTATGATAAGGGACTAATTATTTATACATCATATCTGAGAATGTTACTGTTTTGATCAAATCATAAACCATAGATTCTAAAATTCATCCTTTGGAAATAGTTTCGTAAACACATAAAAAATATTTTCTTTCATAGGAACATTATCTTAAATTAAAATTACTTCTTCAAAATATTCCAAGATGAAATGGTTATTAATGTACATTGATCATGAATTTTGAACTCAATTTCTCGAATGATTGATGGTATAATGGTAATCCTTGACTATTATTAAGTGAAACGTCACTTACACCTTAAGATCCTTATTATATGTCCATATTCAAATCAATTGGGATATTTATTATGTAATTTTTTATATTTTTTATTTGATGTGCCCATTTAAAATAAATTATTCTCATTTATATTACATATTAGACACCTTTCTCCCCAGAAAAAAATGGACTATTCAAAGATTTCTAGACATTACTAATTCCCACCCAATCAACTACATCATATAAAAAAATTTAAAATTATTATTTTAGATTAAATATCATTCTATATTCTATGGGACATTGAATTACCTTATAATACATTTCTCTAAAATAAAATAAATTCAATTGAATTTACTTAGATATCTCAACCATAATGTTACAACATAGAAAATAATATGCTTTTAATTCATTAAATAACAAAAACTCTAAATAAATATATTAAAATATTAAATATCTACTTCATTTCCATTGTTATTATTTCATATTTTAGTTTCAATTTAAATTTGAGTTTATAAAATCATTAGATTCTTTGATACAAAAATTATTCAATTTTTTATAAGAATAATTCACCTAAGAATAAAATATACGATATCTATGTTTTGAGAAGGTCAGAGTCTCAAGTAGTACATCATTTATCCAAGCAATTAAATTAACAGGGAATATTTAATTGATTGTAAAATTGTCTATCATATCAATTTTTTATCCAAAATATATAATATCATAAAAATATATGATAAAAATGATAGATGTCATATTTTATTCTTTAATATATAGTTTTTTAATGCCCACGTATTTAAAATTTCATCAATTATAAGCATAAATCAACAATATAATACTATGATGTAAAATATTTTTAGCCCATATTATTCTTTCCTTACCCTATAATCAAAATTTTATCATATTTTGTTAAATAAATTACCGTAAATCCAAAAAAAATATATTCATCTTCACTACTGTGGAATATGAAATTGATATATGTTTGAAAAATATAATATCCTATTTAATAAAATGTAAAAAAAATTCATGGATTATTTCTATAAAGTAGGTTTAATTTTTTTGTTAAATTAATTTCCATTAACATAAAAATATCACTTGTATCTATACCTTGATTTTGTTACTGATTATTTCTCTTTTATTAATTAATTTATTCATTAAAACACATATTATTGAAATAATATCCTTCTATTTCATCTGAGGAACTAACTCTCATGTATTGTTGTTCTCAACATAATTTTATTCTCAATTCGTGGCTTAAATACACAACATTTAATTTAATCCTTGATTCATATTCCTTTCTTTAAATTGAGAAATTAATGATACATGAAATATTTTTCTGAATGATTCCCTTATTGGAATTTATTTTATATGATAAGTAATGATGTTATAGACCTCCACATAATTTTTCACCATTATTTGCGATAATTTTAATCTTTATTCATCATAATATAATTTCAAACCATTATCTTTAATATAACCAACAATAAAAATATAAAAACTTATTGAAATTATAATACTTTATCAAAACAAATCATCACAAATGTTAAAAGGATTTCTTTTTTATTAATAACAAAATTACTATTTTTAAACCTTCATAATAGTAGTATAATGTTTTACCCATATTCATTATTGTATTAATGGTATCTTCTTTTGTTATAAATATATTCAATTGAAATTACAGAAGCATATATTTCAAAAATTTAATCATATTTTAACATTTCATTTTAATGATACAATGGTTGTAAAACACACTCAAATACTTCAATCATACATTCTTATATTATAAATTTTATGAAAAACATATCTACATATAAATGTCCGGAAAAGTTATTTTTAATAAGAAACACTATCATAATTACATTCCTTTAAAAAAGATGATAGGTTTTATATTCTCGCAACATATCTTGATCCATCTCAATTAGTCATCAATTATTCATATTAAAAACACCATTTTGAGTATATTATTCATTATAATAATGCCAAAATCTATGATTCTAAAAATAAGATTTAAAAATTACACTTTTTTATTCCACACCACCATATAAAAAATATTTTTTTAAGAAAAATATGCCTTCTCTACACTTATATTAAAAAAACCGAACCTATCGAATGATATGAATATGAGATTCATAAAAATAGTGCATGTGATATATGTAAAAATAATAAAAAAATATATAATTTACCAATAACTATCTGAATATTAATTCCTAATTATTATAAAAATATATGAATAGAAATGTTTCATCATATGCAATTTTTTAATCCCCACCTTTTAATGTGAAGACATCACAGTCATTCAATATTCTTAAGAAAAAACATTCCTATTTTCTATTTCTATCTATAAAAAAACATGTCATGAAAATTTTAACAATTATTATAAATATTATTTACATTCTGTTTGATATGAAATTCCATAAATGTAAAATAACATTTTTTCTTTTACACCATGTAAAATCCATTATTTCCTTTTCAAACATAGAATAGAATGCCACATATCTTTTTTCACCCAGTTAAAACACATATATATCTCAATATTTTAAATTAAAAATCATTTTTATAATACATAATATCATTATATAAATAATAATGTTATGAAACACTCATCGTGTTGTGTTTGAAGCCTTCGACAAAGATATTACACATTAACTTCAACATAATGTCTCTAATTTTCATTGTTCCTCCTCCTTAAATTTTTAGTGATGCATCAATTTAAAATATTATCGGTCCATAACTATAATTATTAAGTCATGTGAGTAGCCTCATATCACATAATATGTTATTTGAATACCCATTGTATATTTTAGATTTGTGATTCTTTTTAAATTATTTAATAGATTTCTTAACCATAAAATATATTTCTTTTACTCTTCCTTTATTCCACAAAAATATTTTCGAATTATCAGTAGAATATTTTTGTAGAAAAAAAGAAATAAAATTCTCATACAGATGACCCATCTAATTATATATTATATTTACATGATTCTAAATATTAACTTTTTTTGTCATATCATGTCTTGACCATTTCATCTTCATAAGAAATTTTTTTAGTCAGTGGTATCAAACATAAATAATGACATAAAAAATAAAATATTTTATATTTATTTTTAAAAGAATAGAAATTACTATATATATATGTAGCTACTAACTCATCAATAGTGTCCCAAAATAGATATATTCTACTGTAAGCCACTTAATCTCTACACAATTACTTCTGATGTTCTTCAACATCTTTTCCATTATTATTTAACAAATTCCAATGAGAAATGTTTCTATAAAATATTTGAAACATTCCAATTTATATTTGATAACATAATTCAAATTTTAACCTATATATTTATATTATATTTCATCTTTAATTCTGAAATCCATATTTTTTTGGAATTTATGTATTCTTCTTTTAGAGAAACAAACTTCATTTTTTTATTTATCATTTTAATTATTCACTACAAATTCAGGACTTTTTGAATCTATAGATTTATTTTTATAGATAATAATAGTGAACATTAACATTCATGGAATATTAAAACGACTTCCTAATTGAATTTAATAATTATCAAACTCCTTATAAAAGTTTCGATAAATGAAACATGGTTTTGTTGAACTAATCATCATCCTTAAATATTATTTTATTAAAATATCAGTGTTCATTTTTTATATAATGTTTTTATTTTAGTTCATTATTTATTTCATTTTTTGGAAATTAATACATTACAAGTTCTTAAATTAGTCATGAATAATTATCATCATTAATATTATATTAATTAATCATTATTTAACATTTTAGGTACCATTCCAATTTTTTCATTCTTGTTCTTTTATTTGGATATATTCATGAGAAATTACATTAGCTATAAATTTATCACGAAATATATGTTTGATTCATATATTTATTCATTAAAAAAAATTCTCTTTTGTAATATTGAAAATCATGGATTTGTCACCACGATCCTCAGATGATGAGTGTTATTCACATTCTATATCATCACACACTACATCCTCCATATTTGAAAATTGAATATTTCTTTTTAATATTATAAAATTTATTTTCATATTGTAAAGAGACACCTATTCTTGGAAATTTTTTATATATTCATCCTATATAACATCTTTTATGATCCATCACAATATTTACTTTTTTCAATAAATTTCATGGGATTATTTGGGGATAATATCATCTAACATTATTGTAAAAAATGAAATAAATTTTACAATGATATATAAATATTCACTATTGAAAAATTTATGATTTAAATAAAATTATATTTAAAAAACTATATAGAAAATACACTAGAATCTGAATTTTAATCTTTTTTTATCCTCCTTAGTAGTTTTTTAATTCACTAGGTTATTAAAAGAGATTTCATTCTAACCTATATATAAATTATTGATTAATAATCCTTCCACATACAATAAGAAACTAAATCACTATGAAATAATCATTTGAAAATAAATTTGGATCGCGAGATTCAATTTATGAAACAATTTTATAAACAATCACTCCTGAAATAAAAGGATAGTTATTAACTAAACAAGGTTTGTAAAATTTCTAAAATTAGGAATTATATATTTTAAGATTTAATTTATTCTCACTATAATTCCATTTATTAATAGTCCATGAATTATCTTAAATTAGATTAATTGTGATTATCTATTAAATGATTATGAATTTCTTATTAAAATTAATGATAATATTGTATTTATTGTATATTATTTGATATTGATACAACATAGGTATACTGATTTTAATAATGAATCCCTTATAGATAGAGTAATACCATTATATACAATATCAATAACATACATACCTAATAGAAGATTGTATAAAAGAATTATTATTTTCCCAATAATTATAATATTAACCATAATAATTGTAAAATATTTCTCTATTCAATCAATTGATATAATCCTTGAAGAATAGAAAAATTTATAGTATAATTTCTTCTTAAAAATTAGATTACATGAACCCATGAACATTAAATTGTGATAATAACTAGGAAAAATAAACTAAAAAATTACCCTTATATGAGTTTACTAAATTCTATCACTAATTTTATTAACGTACTATAATAAGAAATCAATAAATGGGGTGTTGAATAATTAAATATAGAACATGTATGATACAATACGAAATAACATTCTTCATTGATTAAGATGATTACAAAAAAGTTTTCATGAATTTTTTTTAATACAATGTTTGATAAAATAATTAATTTAATTTGATTATATTTTTGAACATCCATATCCAAACAAGTATAAATATATAAAATGAATGACTAAATCTAAGAATAATATGGTATAATCTATTTTAAAACAATACACTTGTATCATCTGATTATTATAAGTAGTAGGGGTTATACCTTAACTAAAGTGATTAAAAAAGTATAAAAATGTAATATTTTTTCAAAAATAATAAATTAATACCCCACATTGTTATAGAAAATCCATTATTCTCCACCAGTATTAATATAAAAAATTTTTTTGAATAAAAATCATCTCTTCAACATTAAACAATATATTACCCCATATTCTACGAAGATATCAAGTTGTGTATATGATTTAATTTTCACCAACTAATAAGAATAAACAAAATAACACAATGAAATGTTAAATAATTCTATCTTCTTTTTCATGTATTCCATTATTCAATTTTCTATGCATATTCTGCCTTTCTAAATTATGAAGAATGGATAATCATAATTGAATCACCAATTACATGGGTGTAGACACCTTATTAAAAAACCATTTTATCTCTATGAACATTAAAAAACACATAACACACTCCAAAACATAAACACACTACCATGTATAATTTTGACTTTTCATAATAAAATTAAAAAATGTATCTTCAATATAATATTCCACTTCATCACTCACTTCATTCATAGTCATACGGAAATTCACGACCATAACAGGTTATTTGTATGTTAAGAGGATATAAAGGGTTAAACATTACTATCATTTCTATCTCATATCAAGACCATATCATCAAAGATACTAAACCAAAAAAAAAATAATTTATTATTTTAAAACTATATTATTACATCATGAATATAGTTAATAAACAACAAACTTCAACAAATCCTGAAATTGAAACTCATAAAAGCTTATTTTGTTTCATATCCATATACTATGTGGTATAAAACCTATATCATATCAATTATTCATTTTCTATCACGTCGAATAATATTCCATTAGAATTAAGTACATAATCATTTTTTGATTACTTGATTATTTCGTAGTGTCATTCTCTAATGTTTCATATGTTAATTTTTGAATAAATCATGGACTAATGATCATGGGTAATAAAATTCATTCCTGGAACAATTTCTCCTCCATTACGCAAACACCACATCACAAAGATTACTGTCAACATATTAATAAAATTGACTATATATTTAAATGTCATATATATTTTATTATTATGTATGAACTTATTAACATGTCTTATATAAAAATAATAAAAAATATATATTCAATTTCTTATGATAATTAGAAATATTTATTAATTTAAATTCAATATAAGGATTTATGTAGGATAGATTTTGACAAGGAATAATTCCTCAATATTAATAAAATATCCAAAACCCATCTTCAATACATTCAAATAGTCCACAGATCTTATAAAATATTATTAAATATCTTCTTAAAGAAATTCAATCACCATAATTATTATGAATCAATTATTTGTAGGAAGATGAAATATTTTCTAGCAGAAAAAGTCCTTTACATTAAAATGAAAGAGGGATACACCAAATTAATTAATTATTTTTTAACAAAAGTATGTTTTAATGAATGAATAAATATCATATATGAAATCATTCTCTACTGTCAACATAGATGTATAAATCCATTTTTAGAAATATAACCTGCTAATATATTTTCATCATGGTAGGCATGAATTATTATGTATTTCATAGATTAGAGACAATCCACGTTTTTTCTCCACCGAGTAGTGAGCTTCCATTAAATATGAATAGTACCATTCTGGAATACATATACAATTGCTGTAAGATCACACTAAATCCATATATTGAACTAACCATGGTGATTTTCTATATCTATCGCATTGATGATCCCTAGTCTTTCAGTCTCTAGATATATTTAGTTCCCACATGGACTATATAGTTACACCATTTAATCATCAAAATATATTCTAAAAATTCAACCATATCAAGAAGGACCACGATTAACTCACTAAGATACATTAGTGGTATATTTGATCCAACCTAGTATTGAGTGAATATGAGAGACTTTCACATTACCCTTTATTGCATTGTAATTACATTTAATACCATAAACCATTAACCTAAGAAAATTATGGATAGAGTTATCACAAAATCCACATTGAATGTAATATTTAGTTTTTATAGCCATGAATTTTTTACCATGGAAGACTGTAAAGAGAACAGAACACAATCATGGATAATTCTTTTTCTGAGATATAAAAATGAATTATAGACTTTTCAAGATAGTATAAAAATAGATTATGAAACTATTTACAAGTTGTAATCTTGTGGAAGGAAATAGGGCAGTCATGAATGTCGTCTTTCTATGAAATATATACCTCAATGAGATCTGAGGCATCACCCATAGTGCTGTAGTAGTTCAAAAACTGAGTAATATGTGATATATATCATCATTATGTTGGTTGTGTATCGTACAACATGAGAAGATATAAATTCTAGTGTATAGAAAAAACATCACATTGGGTTTCCATGTGTGTCTGATCCTCTAGGAAAGTGAGTACCATGAGAGAGATGTCCTTCTTTTTTATAGAAGATTAGGCCATCTGTTTGGTTGCACCAAAACTGTTAGTAATTAAGATGACCTATAATCCATCAATCTATTTATGGTTGACTCCAAAATAAGAGTTTCTTCATTGCTAATGAGGTAATAATTTATAACTACTTATTTAACGTAATTGGTATGGTTTTCCCGGGATGCAACCATCTTCCCATTAACATTCACTTTGGTGTCATATAAAGGATCTCGGGATCTTAAAATATTAATGAGAGGATTACCTATCATATTATCCGAAAAATGTTTATAGGGGAATTATTTTTAACCAACCACTAACAATTCTATGCAATTTTGGTAAAACTGGTTATAAAAGGTGGAAAATAAGAAGATTCCATGTAATTCTATGTTATAGCATAGAGCCTTGAAAATAATTTGTGTTTATGAAATTAAATATCCTATGATTTAGTCTGTATGAGTGTCTAAAAAATGTTTATTTCAATGGTTTAATTTAATTTAAATATGTTTTTATGAAAATCCTACCTTGATCTACCGATTGACATCATTTCTTCCATGAGGCAGAGGAAATTTCATTTTTAGAATTCTTCTTCTCTAGAAAATGTTTCTATTTTTGGTACATATATTTTTTATTATATAAATATTACATTTATAAAACATAATGTAATAATAGAATTTTGAAATAACCACTACATTCAAAAGGATGATTTTTTCTACAATCGACATTGTTTTTACTTTCAATGAGGCCAAATGATTATTAATTTGACTCAAAATGTGAGGAAATAAGTAGGTGAGGGATTTTCCCTAGATCATGGGAATTCCTAGAAAGGTTAATGGATGGGAGACTTTTCTTATTTGATGTTAATTAGATATTTAATATTATCTATCTATATGAATCTTCATAAAAATATATGAATGGATTTTCCCAACTAATCTCATATTTTGTACATGTTAATATTGTTGGAAAAAATTCATGATGATCCTGAGGTTCCTTTTCTTCTTTTGGGTGAAAATAATGATGTCATCAGTATAAGATAAAGGTGATGGGAATAAATTAATATTTTAGGGTTAATGGGATTCACTTTACTATCATTCACTATGTTAAGAAAAATTGTACTCAAATAATATTTAGCAATAGAGAAAATAATGGAGGAAAGTGGATAACAATGTATGACACCACTGGATAAAGTAATGTATCTTTAGGGAGACCAATTTGTAAGAACATAAATATGTGATTATTTTAAGAGTATTTTAACCCATTTAATTAAGGCCTCATAAAATACAAAATTTAGTAAAACTGTGTAGATGAAAACCCAATCTAAAGCATAAAAATATTTTTTCACATAATGATTTATTGTAATAGTGCCACCGAAGAAAGCCTTTATCAGATGATTGATACATTCATAGTCGATAATAATATAGTCTTGAATAATTATTCCCTTAATGCATCTAAATTTATTATCATACATAATCCTATTTGAGTTACTTGAAAATCTATTTTCAAGAATTTTCCAACTTGATTTTATAAATTATGTTCACAAGGGCCCCTTGTCTGAAGAGATGGATTTCATTCGAAAACAACTGAATGGGAATGAGGTAATGAAATTTAGAATTCATACCATGTGAATGTTTACCAACATATAAAATGTATCAAATTAGTTTAAAGACATCATACAGACTAATATACATGTCAGTTTGAATGAAATGGGTTTTAAACCCACCCGGGCTAGGTGAACTTCCATGATTTATGCCAAATTCAGCTTCCTTAACCTGAACTTCCTTAATTATATTAGAGATAATTTAATTATCCTCGTTATTAAAAATTATTTGGATGATTCATTGCATAAGATTACTACATGAATTGGTACCATTAAATAGATTCTTTTAAAAATAGACAACTTGTGCAACCGAATCATCTATGTTATAAAGCAACCCATATTGTAATTTTAAATTGAAAGAGGAATGTTCACATACCATATAAAAACCATGGTATTTATTATAGATTTAGAAATGATTTATTAAATAAACTTTCACTGAATACAACTATGGGGATTGAGAGGTCTAGTGTCTTGGTAAGTTAATAACATTACATAACAACTTAAAACATGAAATACAACATCTTTATTTCAAACTTCGATGACATGACCAAATCATTCTTTCATACTTAACACTGAATGGGAGAATATGAGGGAATACACAAGAAATGGGTTTGAAATAAATCCCAATAAGGGTGTAAAAAGGCATAACATAAACAACACAATACATGATAGTATATAGTCATATCAATGGATCACAAGAAAAACATTAACATAAATAATTGATATAACATGGTTATCATAACATAGAAACATAGAAATAACAAAAAAATTATATTATAATTATATAAGGCTCCTTGAACAGAGATTTTCTTGATTAAAAACCTAATTCTACATGAATTATCATGATTAAACACTCATTACACATGGAATATCACGATACTAAACATTACCAAATTAATTGGAGCACTATCTGGGTGCACCCTTCATAATCATTTCAATCTCATGCTTAATTGTTCCAAATAGATCATATAACATGGATTACCTCAACCTTATAATTTATTAAATTATAAATAAATATTCAATATATACATCAATGTATATAATATATAATTATTTGTGCATAATGGTGAATACCATTGATATAAAAATGGTCACTCTTTTCACTACACAATTATTTTAGCTAGGAAAATCACAGTATAATTTCTATAGCCCAATGACATGACCTAAAAGTTCATAAAATAGTTTATGAGATAGAAAGGTAGGTATAATAATATATAAATTAAATATAAAATAATTGGATCTTATAAATACATGTCCAAACACAAGGAATTTGGAAATATAAGGCGTAACATAATAACCGAACATGTAGAAAGTGGAGAAATGGAATAACACTTATAAATTTTTGGAATGGTTACAGGTGTACATTGGAGTTATTAATGAGTTAATAAGATGTATCCCATCATAAAAACATAATAAGGGAAGTATGGGGGATGTGGTAAAACATACACAATTTTTTGTAATTGAAAAATAAATTTTTATAACAATATAAGGATACATGGGAAAAAATGAGAAAAGAATGAATGAGAGGATCCCTTATATAATTTAATCATAGTAACGACTTATGTAATTGTAGAATTTAGAGAGGATAAATTATCCCTCATTAACCTAACATAAAATCGATATTAGTTATGTTATTTAAAAGAATTAAAATACAAACAATTGAAATTAAAAAGTCTAATTTCAAACAAGGTTCTTCAATTTAGAGGATTATAGGAATGTGAGGATCCCATACTTGGATGTGTGATCCCAAAGTCATGGGAGAGACTTAATGGGAGATTGGGGGAGAATTGAAGGACTATATAGAGTATGGGGAAGAGTTTGGTAGATCTCAAAATGGATTTAGTGAAGATGAATGGTTGATTATTTTGGTTTATAAAAGAAAGTGGATGAATTATTTATTATTTTGGTTTAGGAAATTACACACTAAAATATTCAAAACCACAAACCATATCCTGGTTTTTAAGCATGGTTTCATAGAAATTATAGTGGAATGGATTATTTTATAAGGATAAGGGCCTATGATATTAAATTATTTCCCTAGAATATGTGGAGGTGAGTCAAACATTCAAGGAAATGATTTTAAATTCCTATAATATTTTATATGTCTTGGAGGATTCACTAAGGATTTATAAAATAAATAAAAAAAATATAAAATCAAATTATTTTAATGTGAAGTAATATATTTTTATTAAAAATCCAATTATAGTATATATTATATAATTTTCACGAAATTATGATTTCTTAAAACACATTTTTTATAAGATATTTAATTTTTACCTAAAAATTTAAATGTCTATAATAATTTTAAAGAATTCACCATTGGATAATTTCAAAATCTTGAAAAAAAATTATTCATTTTATGTAAATAATTTTCTAAAGATGTGAATTTTTACTTCTAAAATGAAAAACTATATTTATTGAAAATTCACAGGTTTTGATAAAAACAATTTTCAATAAATTAAAAAAAATTACGTTTGACTTCATAAAATGTATATTAAAATCTATCATTAATAAAATTAAATTGATAAAGATATTTTTTTAAAATAATAACTATTTTATAAATTCAATAATTTTTTAAAATAAATTCTTTAATTAAAAAAATAATCTTTCTCTTTTATCATATAGAAATATAACTCTTATCAAAATAATTTCATAATCATTTATAGGTAAAGAAGTTATATAATCAGAATTTATAAGAATTGTTTTTAAATAATTATTAATAAAATCACTAGTTTAATATAATAATGTATATATTTCTCAAATGTACCATTTTTACCCAAAGAATCAATTTGTCCAAATATTCATATTTTTTAAGAAAGGTTTTTCTCATAAAGAAATTGATGGAATATGAATTCTATTTATAAAAATGAATTACAAAATAAGTAATTAATACATTATTGTGTAACCCCTTATGAAATCCACATAAGACCTAAGGGTAATGTGTGAAATGGTGATAGACACTTGGGGCGGTTCAGATAACATCACCCATGTTGTAATATCTATTAACAAGAACTTATCTCATATCAAATTTTGTTAAATCTTAAATTACTGAATATCAAATTTGTCATGGTGAAGAGAAAAGTTCAATGATGCTACCTCCTTTTGGAGCTCTTAAAAATGATCTTTCTATTATCTGAGTCTCTTGGATAAGTCCATACTCTCCTTTGTCTCTGTCGAACGGAATTTTTTTAATACCATTATATTTATCTCAGTCATGTGATCACAGATCAATTGATATATAATCAATTGTAATGATATATAACTGACATTTAAACCTAATAATAAAATAAGACCACATGTGTTTTCTATATTCACATGTCATTAAAAAAATGGGAATTTTATTCATAAAAGACTAGGTCGTTACAACATTCCCTCCTTAAAAAAATCTCCCCTAAAAATTTCCTTTTCACACACGAATATAGAGAATGGTAGCTTTGCCTCATCACTTCTTTAGGATCCCTTGTTTAATCTTCAAACATTAGGTTTCACGACAACACCTTAATGAGGGGCATCATCTTTTTCTGTATACAATTTCCCTATAATATAATATCTTCACAAACATATCTTCACAGGAGAGGTAATTATCTAATATTACCAGATCTGGATTGTGTACATGTTATGGGTCTGGTATGTACTTCTTCAAATGTGGTACATGGAATACATCACGTACATGTTACATTATTGGTGGGAGTGCCAGTCGATATGTCATTTCTCTAATGTGATCAAATATCTCAAAATGGCCGATGTTCCTTGGACTAAAATTTCCCTACCTCCTAAATCTCATAACTCGCTTCCATGGTGATATGTGGAGGAAAATAATATCTCCAACATCAATATCTAGGTCTTGTAGAAGGTTTTCATCATATCACTTTTGTCGAATATGAGATACTTTGATGTGTTACTATATGGTCTTAACCTTATCTTCTATTTCATCAACCATTTATAGACCTAGAAGTTTTCACTCATCAACATTATCACAACATGAATGTGTTCTACACCGCTTCCTATAAAAGGATTCATAAAGAGTGATTTGGATTCTTGAGAGTAAACTTTTTTTAAGAGAAATCCAAAAAAACAAGATATTGGACCCATCCACCTATGAAATCTAATGAGAAAGATCTCAATATGTCTTCATGTGTCTAGACAGTCTATTCAGATTGGCTATCAGTTTGAGGATGATTTGTTGTACTAAGGTTCGGCTCTGTATTCCATGCATATTGGAGACTCTACCAGAACATAGAGGTGAATCTTAGATCTTGATTAGAAATAATCAATAGTGGTTCTCTATGTTGTGTTACCACTTCTATGATGTATATCTATTCTAGTTGATCCAATGATAAATCCTCTCGAATCACAATGAATTGTGCAGTCATTGTATGATGATCTACAATAACCTAGATGTCATTGTTTTGTTTGAATGTCTTCAGAAGTCTGGTGACAATGTCCATGGTGATGTTCTCTCATTTCCATGTTAGAATGGGTAATCCTTGCATCATCCCGTTAGACTTCTTCCTCTCAGCCTTCACTTGCTGACATTCTAGAAATATTGATTTGTATTCATAAATCTCATTCTTTATGTTATCCCGTCAGTAATGCAATTAGTGATCGCTTTAAATCTGCGTGATTCCAAGGTGAATAGAGAAATTCAAACAATATATATCATCCAAAAGATCTTTCTTTAACACCGGATTTTATAGAACACATAGTCTTAACCAAAATCTCACATTTAATATTTTATTAACATTGAACTTCGAGGATTTCCCCTATCTGATTATTTCAACTTTCATCTAAATTTCAATATCATCTTTTTAAGCATCCATTAACCTTTACAAAATTTATGGTTAAATAATCATGTCTGAAACTATTGGTGATTTTCCCTACATTATGATTCCTATATACATATTCAAAAATATATGAAGAATGTAAGCTTTGCAATTCTCATCAATGAAAGATTTGATGGATCCAATTAACATAGATCATCTTCCACTTTATTCGCTTTCCGTGGATGGTAGTGAATTGAGCAGTCATAATCGTTGATCAACACTATCTATCTTTATTGGTTAATATTCATCTCTTTTTGTGGGAATACATACTAGATGATTTCTTGATTTGTATATATTACATACTTCACCCCATAGATATAATGACACAATATTTTTAAGGCAATGATCAATACTTCCAACTCCATATTGTGTGTAGGATAGTTTTTTATAAATATTTTTCAACTGCCTTGAGGCATAAGAAATAATGTTTTAATTTTGCATAAGATTACATCAATGGTAGACTTATAATATTTTCGAGAGGAACATTCCCAAAAACATCATCATGTGATAAAACACTTTTTTAAGTTTCTATTTAATGATTTATTATCATTTTTTTGGGGACTCAATGTTCTTAGAAAAGATAAAATATATACTAATATGACATGAATTGAAATACATTACCATATACAGAACATTAAAATAGTGGTTAACTGAAATTAAATCATAATTATCTATATTAGCTTATGAAAATACTTTATCACTTGATTATAGAGATTTTTTATTCTCATCATGCTTCTCATCCCTTACAATATATATTTGTCTTTGATAATGCATGTATTCTCCATATTTATGACATAAAAGAGTATAAGATTAATTTGATGGATCTTTTCATCCATCCATCACACTATCCATTATTTTATTTAAATTAGATACTTTATACCCTTACACTCCAAATAATGTTTCCAATTTCCCTGAAAGAAAGGATAATGTGATAGATGGAAACAATGTTCGATCTAAAGAAACTTATACTGATCTGTGATGCTAGGTAGGGGATCTTCGGTGATGGATTGGTTTTTTTGTCCTAAAACTTTACTTCCATAGTGATCTTGCTGTTTTATATTGTAGAGTCTTGTATGGGTTCTCAATTTATCATCAAATTGTTTGAAAAATAAAATTTTTATTTTTATTAATTGAAACACCTCTATGTCCCTTTTTGTGACATTTCCCTTGGTTCCTTTTTACACACTTGTTACAAGAAATAAATTTAGTCTTCTTTCCCAAATCACCTTTATGAGATGGGAATTCATGAGATGCCATCTTCCACTTTCTTGATGTCCTTGGGAATTCAAATAAGTACAAATTGTTCATTGGGAATTTTTGAAAGGTGGTTTGGAATAATCATAATATGTCGAACTTGAGGTCTGATTTTAATGGGAATCCCATTTGAACATTCAGCATGCTACCCTTCACATTGTTTTTTCCTGATTCATCATATTTGATGTCCATTGGGTAGAATAAAATGAAAATTAGGAAAGAGTATCTTAGAAAGTTTAACACAAAAATGGAAATCCATTGACATTAAATATATAACATTTAAAATACATTTATTTCCTTAACATATGGATTTCTATGCACCAATCTATGTTATGCATGTTCTATTTCCTAACATATAGGATTTTTTGTTAATTTAATAATGGTTCATACTAATATTATGAATTCACCATTGAATATACCCCAGGAGTGTCAAACCAAGACTTAAGAAAGGGCGGTTGTTGTGCACCATTTTCCATTCGAGTCTAGCTCAATACATTGTTTTTTAGAATTTACCCGTAGATTAATTTGTGCCAGAGAAACCTCTACTTGTTCCTATCTAGAAACAGATGAATTTTCTTGATAAAATACTTACAATATACTCCCTAAAATTTACGGACTATTTTATTATACTCAACCTTATTAGAATGTCTTTCACTTGTGTTTTCAAATCCTAATCCAAAAATAACTAAACATATCCTTTGATACCAACTAAAAAACCCTTGGTATTTATTACACATTGAATGTGATTTAGGACATAAAATTGAACATATTGAAACTCAAAGAATAAATAGTTATAGTGTCTTGGTAATTTAGAAAAATTGCATATCCCATTAAAACATGAAATTCAACATCTTTTTTTCAAACTTCTTTGACATGACCAAGTCATTTGTTCATACATAACACTGCAGGGGATAACATGATGATATAGATAAGAATGGGGTAAGATATAAGCCTGGTAAGGTAATAAATAAGACATAACGTTATGAATAAAATACATGTTAGGAAATAGGAATATAAATTGATCACAAGAGAAACTAGAACATAAATGCATGATATAGCATTTTTATAATAACATGGAAATGTGGAAAAAACATACATCATGATATTAGGATGAGCCCAATATAATTACACATAGATTATAATTCGTAAACCCTCGTTCCAACTTCATTATCTTTAGTATACAATCATTTCAAATGGATTTTCATGATAATAAAAATTACCCAATGCATCAGAGTGATATCAGGGTGCACCCCTCATAATCATTTCATTCTCATGTTTATGTGTGACACATAGATCATATTACATGGAGTCATTAAACATAATAATTTATTAAAATTTAAAGGGATGTGGAATAAATACATGAATTTATATAATATATAATTATATGGTCATAATGTTGAATACCCTTGATAGAGAAATGGGCATGATATTCACTACATGATGTTTTTGGCAAGGAAAATTGCAGTGTGATTCCAACAGCCTAACGGTATGACATAAAAGATCATAAAAATAGTTGTTGACATATAAAGGAGTATCTAATCATATATACATGAAATTAAAAGTATGGTGTTCATATAAATACATATTCTAAGATATGGAATATTTAAATACAATGTATATCATAATAAAAAAAATTCCTGAAAAGGACCAATGGAATATCTCTTACGAAATTTAGGCATTGTATCAAATGTAGATAAGATGGATTAGTGATAGAGAAATATGTCTCCCATCGTTAAAAATAATAAAGGATGTATTTGGGAGGTTAGAAAACATACCCCGTAATTTTTAATTGAGAAAGAATTGTATAACAATTTTAGGAAACTTGTACCAAAATGAGAAAGGAAGGAAAGTGAGGATCCATTACGGAATTTTGGCATAGTAATGGTATAAGTAACGGTCCAAATGAGTGTAGATAAATTATATCTCATAAAAATAACATAAAATTTATTGTATTTAAGAGATTAAATTATAATTAAAATACTACCAATTGAAATTAAAAAAGGCTAATTTCAAAAAGGGTTCTTGAATTGAAAGGAAACGAGGAAGGTGAGGATCCCTGACTTGGATGTGTGATCCAGAAGGCTTGAGAGAGACATCTTTGGATCTTAGAGGAGAATAGGGATGACAATAGAGATTATGTTTCTTAGTTTGGTCATGATACAAATGGTTTTAGTGAAGAGGAATGGTAGATTGGGTGTGTTTATATTGGAAATGTTTGGTGAATTCATTATTATTTTGGTTTTGGACCCTACACACTAATGTATACAAAAATAAAAACCATATCATGGTTTTTTCCCGTGGTTTCTTGAAATTGCCAGTGGTATAAATTATTTTAAAATAATAATGGCTGAAGATATTAAAATATCACCTTATGTGGAGGTGAGTCTCACTTTCAAGGAAATGATTTTAAAATCATAAAATTTTTTATATGTCTTGGATGATTCGATGTAGATTTATAAAAAAAATTTAAAAACAAACTATATAAATCTAAAAACCTATATTTATCATTAAATAAAAATTATATTATTTACTAAATAATTTTAGTGTCATTTTGTTGTCATAAGGTACATATTTTCATTATATAGTATTTAAATTTTACCTAAAAATTGACTGTCTCATTAAATTATGCAATATTAAATGCTGGATAATATTGACATAATGATTCAAAAAATATCATTCATTTTATCGACATAATTCTATAAATTTTTTAATTTTCACTTTTAAAAAGAAAATTGACATTTATGTAAAATTCACTAGTATTGATAAAAAAACATTTTCCAACTGTAATAAAAATTATATTTCGAATTTATAAAAATTATATATTTATATTATATTAACAAAAGTGATTTGAAATAAAATTTTATTAAAATATTAATTATTTCAAAAATTATTTGTTTCCTTAAAATAAAATATTTAATTAAATAGAATACACTTTCTATTTTAAGGACAAAAATATAACCCTTATCAAACTGATTTCCTAATCATTTATAGATAAAGAATCGATATAATCATAATTTTTAAGAATTATTTTTATTGTATTATTAAGAAGAGAAACTTTTTAATATAATAATGTGTATACCTATAAAAAATACCATATTTAAGTAATAAATAAATATATAAAATTTATTATTTTTTTAGAAAGATTTTTCTTGTAATGGAATTTATGGAATAATACTTTTAGTAATAAAAGGGATTACAAAATAACTAACTAATACATTGTTACCTAACCCCTTATAACAAAAACATAACAACTAAGGGTAAGGTGTACGGTGGTTATAGACTCTTGGTTTTTCTTAGATAACATCGCCCAGGTGGTAATACATATTAACTTGAACTTCTCCTGTAGGATATTCCATTCAAGAAAAACATATTGAATGTCAGCTTGGACTTGGTCAACATCTAAGAACATTGAATATACCTCCATAATGAGCTCCAAAAAATGATCTTTGTACTTCTTGATTCTACTATATGAGGTTATCCTCTCCTCTATCTGTGTTAAAATGATTTTTTAACCTTATATTTATAGTTGTTGTGTTATCACTATTCAACACCTATATTATAAATGATAATGATACATAACAGTAATTTAATCCCAATAATAAAAATTGTGCATGTGATTTCTATATCCATAAGTCATTGAAATAAATGTAATTTCGTTCATAAAATATTCGGTTGTTACACTACCGACTCAATATAGATAATTTAAAAACATGGATTTTTTATCACCTTTTTTTATCAATTTGGGTTTAAATTTTTCTCATTGTGTAATTTAATTATAATTAATAAAATGGTTGAGGTATTAATTAATGATATGTTTATGATAAAGACTTAAGGGGAAATAATCAAGAGTTTCATTCCCCTGAGTAATGTGAATCAAGGATTCAAGATGATAAATATTTTCATCAATCATGCTAAATAATTCCCCACAAAAATATTACAACTTTTTCTTAAGGAATTTAGTAATTATAAAACAAGATAAGGTATCATCTTGAAAGTGGAAAGAGTTTATGGTGTCTTCTAACTAGTTTTAGAATTTATTTTTTAAGGCCTGAAAACTATTTAATATTAATGGAAAATAAATCAATAATTCATTTCTGATAAGGTTTTTCAAATTTTATTATGGTCAGAGTAAATTTTTCAGGAGTAGTACAAGAGAGAGACTCTTCCATGCCTCAAGAGTTGATTAATACATGGAGAAAGTTTAATAAAATTTGTCTATTGGATTTTTATTCTGATGTAGATATATAGTAATTAGGTACTCATTCATATATTTTGATGTACTATATAACAATAATACAAAACTATTTGTATTTATATTTTCAACATCCATGGTCAAAAAAATTTGTCAATAATAAAGGTAAAATATAACTTCAACACGGTGTATTATGATATCGTATACAATCATTTGATCATGGGTAGTGACATAGGCTTTTCAATGACTATAATTATGATTTATCTATTTATGTGGTCTTCAAAAAACATAAATTTTAATTTTTATCTTTTTAAAAGAAGATGTTTATTAAATACACAATTTAACAGTAGTGATAGTATCACCATTCCCAATATAAATTTTTTTTATTAAACTCAAAAACAACTATTGATTATTAAATAATTTAATTTTCATCTAGGTTTTGTATCATCTGAAAAGAATGAAACCAAAAAAATTAAATTTTTGGTATCTAAATACACTTTTTTAAAAATAATAAATTGATAAAATATAAATTTATGATAATTTATAATATTTAATTTAAAAAAATCCAATTTACTAAATTTACTGAAGTCCTATTTATATATAAATTTTAGATGTTATATATAATTAATTACATGATAACACATAATTTTTTTACTAGTATATATCCCCCACACTTGAACCCTTCACTACATGTAAACTATTATTAATAATATCAATGAAAATGATGTATAAAAATAAATTCAAAAAAATTGATTGTATTAGAATCTACAAAAAACCATCTCAAATACACCAGTACATTGATACCTGAGCCATTCTTGAAATATACCAAAGGCTAATCTCAGTCCCCAGGGGTTGGAAACTATCACATATCATTATACAAGAATAAAGGGGAATTATTTTTTTCAAAAAACATTATTTATGATAAATGATATAGGTTGGTATGTCAAAACTCTATAAGGATAAATTACCCTAACCGAGCAGATAATGCATTACCCTAATAGTATATCATCAAAAGACATAAAATTTGTCTGGATTGGTCTTAAAGAAAAGTAATGTAATATGTGGTTAAAATCTCCACCAATCACCAACATCACCTCAAGGTCCCAAAAATCAAGTTCACATACCACCTCTAAGTTGATATCCCACTTTTCATAAAATATAAATAAAATAATCTACTAACACATTGTTTTTAGTTAGGGTATGTTATAAGATACATTATAGGGTCCCACTAAGTGTTCCATAAGAAATTTGACAACAATAAACCATTTATTAATTAACTTTTATTGAAATATAGAGGACAAAGTAATTTTTTAACAAAAAAAGTTTGTAATAAAAATGATTCCACATATAATAAAATAATCATAAATAAAAATTTAATACAATAAAATCATAATGTAGTTGTAATGAATAAAATACTTTCATATTTAGTGGATTATATAACCACATCAAAAGAAACAAATCTCCCTGCTCATAATTTATATGTCAAATAATTATTTTTTAAAATATGATCCCCATACTTTTCAATCATAATCAAGGCTCAACATGTGGGTGAACACTTGAATAAAAACCCTAATAGGGGACTCACTACTAAAAAATAAATATACACCCCCTTGGGGTATACATCACAAAAAATCATGAATAACTTTTTTTAATTACTATTATCATCCTCATCAATTTTATGTGAAGTCAAGGTCATAGGTTTCTTGTCATAATCTCAAATGAACTACCAAATATCTGATGTTCATAAATAATTAAATATATAATTCATTGTAAAATCAATCAATTTTAATCATTTCATTATTTACATTTCAATTACCTAATTTTACTTTCAACATGAATTTTCATTTTAAAACAAAATAATCTCATATTTCTGAATTTTCAAATCATCATTCTTATTTTATAAAATTGTCCAAACAATAAACATCAAATAATTTTATCAAATCCAAAATCATTTCATGCAATATGTTTTCACAAAATCGACCTAAAAATTTAATTTTTGTTGAAATTAGGGGATTTTTACAATTCCATGACCTTTATAAACCAATCAATGAAATCATTCCAATATATGGTCTAACAAAAAATTAAAAACAATTATCAAAACAATTTGAAATATATAAATCATATGTTTGGAAAATTCTTTTAGAACCACTTACATTGAATCATGTGACAAAATTTTAAATATACATAAATAGAAGGCCATTAGAGACTCAAAGACCCAAATTATCAAGAAGGAATCCCTAAAAGAATAACCCATTAGACCAGTGTTCAAATCTATCAATGACATGCAGACATGTCACTCTAAAAGGAGAGAAGTGAAGAAATGGTGTTTTGTAAATGAGAAGGATGTTGTATTACTAGAGTGGGATCCATCACATCCACTGATTATACAATAGATGAATAAAAGGTATTAGTTAAGTCAAGATTCCACTAAGGAATCAATATGAGCCAAAAAGGTAAAATTAATTTCATGTGGGATATATTGGAATATGAGGGTGACATGGGAATTTAAAAAAACACATAACACACTATATCATCCTTGGCCACCATGTAGAAATGATGAAAATATACATAGTACAACGAAACTACAAGACACCACATAGTAACAACTCCGAGTCTACCAAACTCCTATAAACCTACCATAGATATTTCCCAAATATGATTAATGAGGTTAAATTTCATATTATTGTCCAAACACCATGAGGAAACCAGCCTCTAAATGGATGAGTCTCTTAATATCATCATGAAATAGCCAAATCCTCCAACACATAAGGATGCACAATCCAAAAAATGGTGATGATGAAGACTATATTTCATGAAATAACAATAAAAAATGGAAACATCTCTACAAAATGGTCGCTAGGGATCACTGGTTAAACCCAATGCCTATGCTGCAGCCTATACCAATGTAATTTCCCATATACTACAACCTCATTAACCATGTTTTATCTCTACTAATGAAAACCAAAAAAACTTCGTAATATTTTTGAAACTCCACAACACTCAGAACCACATCCAAAAAAGGGAAAACAAAAAAAGTAACAATAATTACATGAAATAAGTTTATAGGATGTTACAACCACCCCATAGTAAACACTTTCTATCACCATAAAGGAGATTAAGAATATTATTTGTTAAAGAGATGAGGAAACTACTCTCTCTTCAGTTCCTCATGCTCCCTTGTACCATGTAAATTGGAATCATTCTTCAATAGCCCACAGAACCAATGAACCATCATATAATGAAGAACCATTTCATTAAAATATAAAATTCATACCAGATTCTTAGTGATGGATAAATAAGGGTAATATTAAAATCATCCATTCTCAAGATATTATAATGGTATGAAAGATACATCCTATGTAGTGATACATGAAACCCATTGGAAATCGAAGTCAACATTAATGGATATGGTAAATGAAAGAAATATTCCCCAACTTATAAATAATATCAAAAGATTACAAAAACCACAAAGAAATATTATCTTACATTCAATACGTTGGTGTACCAAATTAAGTGAAATTTTCATTAATAACTGATTTATAACAAAAAAAACTCCCAAATTTATTTATGATGATCATCATATTATTTACACAAGCTATGTTTTATCACCATATTCTAAAAAATCAACTAATTATTCTATGTCATCTCTTGGAACAAAAATGGAATAGCCAAAGAGGCCTCACCATTTCACTTGAATTCATCTAAAGAAATTAGAAGTAAAATGGGGGTATTTATCATATACTATAACAGAAGGAAAACCATTTAAATATAAAATATCTTTTACATAGTGATTTTATAAATTATAAAAATCAGTTATATATGGAAAGGGTATAATGTGAGATTTTTTTGTTATCTTGTCCATCATTAACAATATTTCATTATCCCCCCATGGTCCATTTAGAAACCAAACCACAATATCCATCAGAGTCTCACCCAACTTCCAAGTCAGCAGTGGAGGCGTCTGAAGAAAACCTAAATATTTATGGTGCTTGACACTTTCCTGTTAGTATATTTGACAATAGGAAACATAGTAATGTTTATCTCCTATAATACATGGAAATAACATATTCCTGGTATACTAGCGAACCTCCAATATAGAAATATGTCAATCCCCCATCAGGACCCTTTCAAGAGAAAAATGTACAATTTACCGGTTCTTCAAACATATGATACATTAAGAATATAGCATCCAAAAACTAACGGTATCCCCAATAAAAAGATATTACCTAATGAAATTTAATTCATCAGCAATTTACTGATTATAATGAATCATCTCAACAATAGTGTTGGTAAATTGAACATTTATTGAAATAACATGTTCATATGATATAGGAATCCCAAATGATATTGGGAAAATAGATTGACCACATTCAGTTATTTTGAGGATATCTTCATGTACTAGGCTAGGGTTGTTTAGAAAAATTGATAAGTGATGACATTATCTACACTAGAAGTGTGTGGAATTTAATAATTGAATGTCAAAAGGTTCTCCACCCAAAGCCTTTATTTAAGGATTATTTTTTTAGAAGATATACCTCATTTGTTTTTCAGAATAAATAGGGAACAATTCTTTAGAAAAGATAATTCTTCCATATCCTCATAGAATGCATCGTATTTGAGTGCTCAAGATCATGGTTTTCATAATTACTCTAAAGTGAAATATTTAATATATAAATATAGGCTACCATGTGACATAATATAGAATAATTTTGTCGAGCCAGTAGACTAATATATCACACAATAACACATGTCCATGCACATCCTCTAGAATAGTAATCTTTGAAATTGATGTCAAAAGAAATTTCAACATATCAAATAAACTCTCACACTTTCAATCTGCAATGAACATATATACCCTTAGAGTTATATAGTTCATTGGAAATGAAAATTCTAACAAATCATTGAAAAACAATCAGTAATATTCCTATAATTCCACGAAGTTCCATATCATTCAAATTTAACATGGTTTCTCCCATTTGAATATAACAATAAGCTTCCCATGATCATCTAAAATTCTTTTTTTTCTAATTCATGATGTCCCATGTACAAACATTTTTGAATAAAAAAATTACATGTTGAAGTATTCATATAATGTAAAGAATCAATCAAAATTTCCATATATTATCTTCAAGACATACACACAGTCATCCATAGTTTTGGAGTAAACAAAAATGTCATTCAAAATAACTAACATGAATGAGTTTAATTTCCTAAAAAATATTATCTTCATTAGATCCATAAAAACTACAGGATCACCGGTTAGACAAAAAAATCATAAAAATGTTCTCATGATGGCCATACATATTCAATAAGGTGGTCATTAGAATTTAATATTCTTCACTATTAAAGGGTAATTACCAGATCGATGATCAATCTAAGAAAACTACTTCTCCCCATTAAACTAGAACAATAGATTGATAATTAGAGGTAACTGATACATGCTCTTTATCATAACATGATTTCTTTTCCAAAAATCATCATATTATTTAGAGGTTTCATTCACTTTCAAATAAAAAATAGAATGTACCAAAAATGGTTTCACACTCATGCGTATAATTCTTTTGTCTAAAAAACCACTAAATGGAGTCATCAACACTTTCATCTCCACTAGTTTTATACCGAAATAAGGAACATGCCCTGTCAGAGTACTAGGTACCAAAAAAGTAGATAACTCTACCTCTCATATTGTTGTAATGTTGGAGAAATTATATGGGAACACATTAGTAAAATAAATGAAATATGGAAAGAGATTATCAATTAATTGTTTCCTATCCAAGACAAAATAGAACATCGATATCACCTTGAAAAAATCCATATAAGACTGTCCTATTCTACTCAACCATGGGTCTCATTATTTATTGATAAACCAAAACACCACATTTTGAATAGTAAAATAAACATTCTGAAGATAATAGTCATATCATGAATTATGATCATTAAGCCATTTTAACATGAAAATTTCATTAATAGTTTTCATTAAGGGAAATAGAAAACTTCAAAAGGTCTCAATCTATGATAAATATAAAAAATAATATGAACAATAAGAAGAAATATCACTCTTTTTTCTTAGGGGATGTGGAAATATCCCTGATAAAAGGAAGAATATCCATTGGAATATTTAGAAAGTCCATAATATGTTTTTATAAAAATGATTTAGACCCACCAGTATCAAATAATATAGTCACAAAAGAGGAGGTTGTGGTGATGGTACCACTCACTATGGTATGACTTGCATCAGCTTCATCCAAAAACTCTTCTATTTCATGAAAACCCATTATCCCAGATACATATGGATAGTGCCCCTTTTTTCATGAAGCTCATGATTACACCAAATATATTTTTGGTGATGATGAACCCATACCACTATGAATAGCATAAATGAAAGGAAAGAACATCAATATGTTATATGGGAATCTACAAGATCATTATGCCTTGGGAGACTCACTATAAACCCGTATGAAATTCCCAAACATTCCACAAAATAAAAAAGACATAAGACCACTTCTCTGAAAAAAAAAGTACGTCTATATGATTTTTATATGTAAATCCATCACATTAAAGATAAAAAATTCCATTTCCTTTTAAAAATATAAATGAATTTCCACTAGGATAAAAATGAACTCTTGCAAAACCTAACATAAAATCCTTCTTAGACTTAGCCACCAAGGCTCAATCAATAGTATAATTATAAGAAGTAACATTAAAAATAAATAATTTATAATAGATATTAAATTGAAGACCCATATAAAAATATAAACCCATATGTTTCTCACTATTAACCACATTAAGGTAAAAATTAACAAGATCAAGAAAATAGTGTGTACACTATTTAATCGTTCTTCCACCATACATGAGGCTGAGAAATTCCAAGGATTTTTCCAAAATATATATTATAAATATAAAAAATATTTGAAAATTACTATAAAGTCATTCCACTCAAGGACCACATTTTTTTTATTTTAACCATTGAATCCCATTATATTCTCCTAATCCCTTCATGTTTTATGGTAAGTCACATTTCCTTTATTGAATTAGGAATTTCCATGACCTAAAAAGTATATCTACCTTTTTCAATGAATACATAACTTTATTTGGATCATTAAAACTTTAAAAATTAAGTGGATTATGTAACGGAATATCGTTAAAAAATGAACTTGTTTCATCCCTTTGAGGTTCAACAATTGGATCCTATATAGGAAAAAGTTCGAGTACCTGTTCAAAATCATTAATAGTGAACGTCACTATCTCAATAATATTCCTATAAATTAAAGGTTTCACCTACTATGGTTTACTAATGTATCCTTCTATGACTAATTAAAAAATTATCTCTGGAACATGATTCTGCATCCTCAAAAGACAAAAGTGAAATATCAATAACGATTGAGAGGTAACCAACACAATCAATAGATACAAGAATATCAATTCTACCATAAAAAATTCATATTTATTAGATTTCACTAAACTTCAGTAAATGGTAGGTAAATTTCATGAATAATATGAAATAATTAATCAAAAAAACATTCACTAAATAACCTTGGTGATTTAAGGCACATTACAAAAAGGTATGGATAAGAACTCACTCAAAACTACATCCTAAATCTCATACATCCCACTTCCTATCTACCAAGACAACCCAAAATGAAAACTAATGTCAATGAAAGAAAATAAAAATGCACCTATGACACCACCTTGTCATGAACCAGAAAGAGTACCATTGTACATTGATACTCGATCTAGTACTTACATTTATTGAAGGGTTCTCCCAATATTTAGGGGGAGGAGACAACCATCTAGAGTTACACATTAATAAAGGGGGAGGGTTTTCCCCAAAACAACTGAAGATAAAAATTAAATTCCATATGTCAACAATCCTCTAGTATATATTACTAGATCCTAACACATAAATTAATTCCAAAATTTAAAATCATAAAAAATATGAGAAGACAATGATCAATGAAAAACCATGTGTCATGTGTAGCACAACTTCTCTAGTTTCCTGTATTACTCTAGTACCCACAAATAATGTACACCCAACCCCTGCAATTGGATTTTTTTCTTTTTTTGGGACCTTTCATAAAAAAATATACAAACACATGAAGGTAAAGGTATATAGTATATTAAATTTCCATCATTGTCTCCCCAAGTGTTATATATGATATTCTAGAATAATAAAACATTAATGATTTAAATTTAAATAAATAATTGCAAGGAAAGTAAAACAGAACATAGTGACAGTTAGGAAATATAGAATATATATATATATTCATAAAAATAAATTTTCTTATAAAAAATCTAAAAAAAATAATTTCCATAAATAAATGAGACCTATTATTAATGGCATGTATAATCATGTCAAAAAAAACAATGAACCATGCTCATATGCCCATAGTTATCTTGTTTGTTGGAAATAGGATCTTCAAACCTCACAATCATCATCATATCTCATTATATATGTGGACACCCATGTCAACACCCTATAAGGGGACCCATTAAGGGAAAATCCTTGTACACCCCATTCGGTTACTTAATATGTAAATCTTATTGATGTTGGTTTAGTTATAGTTATCATCATAAATCCATTTTCATTGGAAATAGAGTCCTAATGTGAATTTCCAAATCACTTACTACATAGGATAAGATGTGATTAAATTATTCAATATATCAATAATGATAATATCTAAAATTTTAAATCATTTCATTATTCACAGTTTAATCTCCCAATTTCAATTTCTACATGCCATTTCATCTCATAAATATATCACAAGGATTTATCAAATTCATCCCTTTTCAAATAAATATTTTTATTAAATTTTTTTTAATGAATAAGAAATAAATCATTTAATCAAATCCAAATTCATATTTTTCAAATCTTTTCTTTTAAATATCCATAAAAAAATTTAAATCCCATTGAAAATTGGTTGTTTCAACAATTAAATTCCCTTTATTAATCAATCAAGAAAATAAATGAAATCTATTGTTTATAAAAAAATTGATGACACTTTTCAAAACAAGAAAAAAATAACAAAAGAATAATATATATGTAAAATACATATTGAAACACTAAAATTGATTTATTTGATCAAACTATCATCCCAAGAATCAGGAACTCATGTGGGGTGTTGAAGCTGTAGGTTATCCAAATTGGATTCCTATAAGAACTATCCAATAAAATTGGGTTCCAATCCTTCAATAACATAAATATTAATCACATTCAAAGTAGATAAGAGAATAAATTTGTATTCATTAATAATAATATTTTTCTCTTATCAGAGTGGAATTGAATTCATCCAACGGTTCTTCAATTAGAGATGAAAATGTTTTTGGGAAGTCAAAAATCATACTGGGAGCCTTCAATTCATGAATGATTGAATGAGGTTCGAGTGAGATATGTTGGAATGTGAATAGGAAGTGGAACTTTTTCTTCTAAAAAAACATTGACCACACCTCATATCCTCTTTTATTTAGTGAAAAAAATACTCAAAACATGTAGAAAAATACACAACCACCCCAAACAGTGTCACTACACCTATTGGTTAAATGCACTAAAAATGAGATAGATCATTTCCAAATCTTATTAGCCTAGTTAATGACCATGAAAAAGTACAAAACCCATGATACTAAAACAATGGAAAATTTAGTGTCTCCAAAGATCACCACACTACAATAAACATCTCTTGCACTATAGAACTCACCTTCCAAATTATTATTACAGTGAATCTTAATCTCCATGTCATAACTATGTCAAAAATAAAAATAGATATGGATAAAGGTTTATATGGATATAAAACACATACTTATATATATTTTTTGAATCTTTTTAACCTAATGTCTCTTACACCATAACCTCCTAAAAAATAATTTATCTCTATAGTGGAAAACCGAAAAACATAAATTTTCGTTTGAAAAATCCAAAAGAATTTGAAACACCCAAAAAAATAGGGTAATGAAAACAACTAATATGATGTACATGATAAAAAGTAACATGGTGTTATAGAAACTATTCCTTACTACTAACCCCTAATTAATATTCTTCTGTTAAATTTCTTTTCATTAAATTTTGTTACATTCACATTACACTAATTTAAACCATTCATTTATATCCACATCACAATTTCAAAAAACCTCCCATAGAATTTTAAACTCGGTTATGATTAATTGTTATTAATTTTTTCATTAATATCAATTTTATTCTTGATTATATACAATGTTTCTAATTCTAACATATTATCTAATATATGCAAATAGAAAAATTAATCACAAAGAGTTTCATAATTGTAAATCTATGGGTATCTTTAGGTGGAAAATTATGTAATAAATAGAATCATCAATGTGGAAGGAATATTTTATGTAATTTTTATAATATTTAAATTTATGATTAATTTTAATTACCCATAATCATTTCATTTATAATATAATCACTAATTATATTTTTATTCCCCAAAATCTTATAGATGAATACTAATGGAATTTAAGAAAATGAATTAATCATCCTTCTTATTTATATTTAATAGTTCATGTTGATTTAATCCTATATATATAAAAATTTATATTAGGTGGACATTATATTGTTAGAAACAAAGATAAAATCAATTGAAATAACTTTAAAATTTTGTATAATGTGGTTAAATTGTTCATTCGTTTTCATACAATGATGAGTAATGTTATAGGTTTCATTGGTAGTTTTTGATGTGATTAAAATGTATGGAGATAGCTGCAGATATTTTGGAGATATTCATATGACCTTCTAGAAACTGTGAGATATTGGAGAACTATATTAATTTATAAATTTCATTAGAGTAATACATTGGAACATAATATGTTTCTTTTTTCCGTAGACTTTAATTTCTCACATTAATTTGGGATAATATAAGAAAGTGGGAAAATCACTAGACATAAAACATTACCATTGTGTGTTAGACTATATGATCATTAGATTACATTAGAATAATTTGATAAAAATTTTATAACTTGTTCATTATAGGTCTTCATCTAGAGTGTTTTCCATTTTAGATCCAACATAATCCTTTGACTGCAACTATAAGACATTGAGTAGTTATAACAAGAAATCATTGAACATAATACATTGAAGTTCATAAGACTTTCTATATTAGTATTAGTATTTTAAGCATTAAATGTTTGAATTCATTTAGGTGAAATCAAATCACTATACGTAGTCTCCTAGTAAATAAATTTTTATGCCTAGCATAATAATAAAAGACTTAGTCATTATTTAAGTTGTTCCTATGGAAGAAATAATGTTTCTAAAAGATGAATACTTTGATGAATTAAAATTTGAAATTGTTTGATTTTTTCATATGGTATTTAAAAATCATAATAGTATTTAGATTCACACAATATGAGTAATCCATGTCACCCACTTAATATAGAAATTAAATATCATTTTTTAATACAAATGAATTTGAACTAAAATGAAAATGAGTTAGTTGACGAAGATGATCTAGATATTAAATCTAGAATATACATGTGAAATTGAACTCATACAATTTAGTCCATAAAATAAAATTCAAATAGTTTAGTAATTCCATATTGTTATTATAAGTTTTTATGATATAGAATAAGAATGGTTGTAAAAATTTATTTAACTAAAATCAATTAATTTTAATGATAGTTTAAAATAGCGTTAATCTAATTATTTGAATTATAGTAAATGGCTATGTATTTATGATGTTCACAGACACATTTTACTTATAATTTATATTTAATTATGCTCTTCTGATACTTATATACATGATAAGGTTTTTTTTATTTTCATCAGAACATGGGGTAACAAATACTAGAGATAGTCTTTAGTGATTAATGGGAAGGAAGGCCAAGGAAGTTCAAAATAGTAAAATATGTATGGATAGTTATTATAGTAAGCTTAAGAACATTATCATATACCAATTTTATAATATAAAAGGATTCATGGAATTAATTCATCATATAATAAAAAATATGATTTATTAGAAAAAGAAAAGTTGTTATTGAGAACGGAAAAAATAAAAGCTACTGAGAACAAGTAATATAATGAATTTGAGTGAAATTTGGTGAGAGGAAGTCATGATCATTGTGTGTGATCAAATAATTTACATCAATTGGAGCTTGAGCATCCAATGAACGATATTTGAGTCTGATAATATGTTTCCAGTTATATATAAAAACTTCAACAAGTGATAATTCTATATGTAATATTTTATAATATCATGGATAATATCATCGTTAGTTTCTAGAGAATCCCAAATATTAATGTGTTTTTTATATTTTATTGTTATTCATCATAACCATCTGCATACTGAGTATGACTAGCAAGATGTTATGTGATGCTTATAGTGGGATGCTATGAAACTATAGGTTAAGATTTATTGATCCCTAAAAATTATAATTTTGTGATTGACATATTAAAAAAAATAAATAGCCATGATAAAATTGGTTAAATTTAAATCAAAGATAAAAAAATTTGTTCAGACCTGATTAAAATTATTATGTACCATGTTTGACTCATTTTCTACATTATCATGCAAGGATGTGAGTATAATATTCTGTGAAGGGAGTTTTCTTATAACCATATACTCTGATTTATTTTATATATAGTTGGATGAAATAACATTAAAATTTAACACAATTCAACCCCTATTACCATATTCATATTATCTATTAGATCTACCATATAGTATTATAGAATAATGTAACCTCTATAAAACACTTTCAGTGGATTGAATGATGGAAAAAATCCACACTAACTACAGATGATGAGATCCAAATTTTGATAAATAAAATCAACAATAAATTTAACAACCCGATATTTTATGTATAAAATTCCATTTATTTTAATGGCTTATAGATATAGGAATCACATACAGTCTTTTTTTATTTTTATTTTTTTGTTAAATGACCATTAATAAGTATTTCTGATGAAAATATTTCCATTGAAAATTGACCACATTAGTGATAAAAATATAATTTAAAAAAAATATATTATGACACTGAAAAAGGAGACGATGGTGTTATCCAGTAGACATGTGCAATACGAAGCTCATTTTATGGAGCTCGAGAAGGAGGTATCATCCCTGAACCTCACTCTTGACCAATCCCAATTAGAGTGTCAACACGTTAATCTTGAACATAATTACATATGGGAGAAGTCCAAGTTAATTGAGATTACCACCTGGTCAATGTTATTCAAGCCACCCTAAGAGTTTATCACCATTGCACACCATAACCTTAGGTCTAATGTGGTTGTTATAATGGGTTATGTAATAAAGTATTAGTTACTTATTGGGTAATATATTTTCAATAAATAAAAGTTGTATTCCATCAATTCCTTTATAGGAATTTTAATTTTTAAACAAATGATGAATATGATAAATAAATTTCTTGGGTAAATAATGGTACTTTGTAGAAATATATATATTATTATATTAAACCAGGTTTTTTATTAATTATACTTTTAGATAAATTCAAATATTTGATTATTATATCAATTCTTCATTTGTAAATGATTTGGTAATTAGTTTGAAAGGATTTATATTATTATGCAATTAAAATTAAAGTGTATATTGTAATTAATTAATGAATTTTTATTAATTTATATTTTAGTTAAACATTATTATCAAATTACTTTTAGTAATAATTAATTAGTATATATTTTTTATGAATCCAAATGTAATTTTTATTAAGGTTTGAAAACTATAAATATCAAAACCTATGAATTTTCAATAAATGTCTGTTTCATTTTAAAAGTGAAAATTAGCATCAATAGAATATTATTTAGATAAAATGAATATCATTTATTGAACCATGATGTCAAAATTATACAATAATTAATGTTTCATAGTTTTATGAGATAATCCATTTTTTGTGTAAAAATTAAACACCGTATAAATAAAATGGGGGTTTTGTGACATCATAATGACCCCAAAATGATAAAATAAATAATATAATGGATATTCTTGGCCCAATATAAGTTATCATATTAAAATAATTTAATTTTATATTGGTTTTAATTATTTTTTAAAGCTTTAGTGAATCCTCCAACATGTATAATATATTTTTTGATATTAATATCATTTCCTTGAGAGTGTGACTCACCTATACATAATAAAGGGAAATATCTTAATATGTTCGGCCATTTACATTATACAATTATGTTTTTCACTCCTCTAGTGAATTAATCTTGAGAATAATCCATGGGATGCTTTGTGGTTTTGAAAATTTAAATTTATTGATTCTAGAACCTATGTTTGTGAAATATTTAAGAATTCCTAGCTCATTTCCTTTATAAACCCAAAAAAGAAACAACTTCCCTTCAATAAAAATATTTTTATCACGTCCCTACTCTACCTTCCCCTCATTATAATCCTCCTAATTCTCCCCTAGATCTCATGAAGCCCCTATTCATGATTTTGAAGTCGCACACTCATGTAAGGGATATTCCACATTCCTCATTTATTAAGCATTCTTTTCATGTTGTGTCTTTTAAAATAATTTATTCCTATGTTGGGATATGTAATTAAATATCCAATATACTGAACATTTTATGTATAAATGATTAGATACCCTTTAACAAATATTTATTCCTCCTATTAACCCATATATGAACCCATTACCATGTTTAATTTTCATAACAGATCCTTACATTCCTTCCTTTCCTATTTTTATCCACGTTTAATTATGTTGATATCCCATTTATTTTGATTAATAATGTTTGGGAATGATAAATAACCTCACCATCATTTCCTCCTTAATTTTTAATGATGAGATACCACTTTAACTCTCATTAATGCCTTATGTGTATACCAGTTACCATGCCAAAATTCTGTAAGGGATTTTTCTTTTCTTATTTTCATTCAATAATATCATCTATAGTTGGCATCTATATTCTATGTCATTTGTTGTGATATAATTTTCCATGATCCACTTACTGTATATTTTCTTTATCAATGATAATATACCCCATTATCTTTAGTCAACCCCACTTATGAATTTCAATATGAATTTCTTATGCTGCCGAAATTGCACTGTAATTTTTCAATCCAAAATAATCGTATAGTGAATACCATACCCATTTATATATCAACATTATTAACCATTTTGAACATATAAATAATGAATGGTACTTTCATGTATGTATTACACATTCCTTAATCATGGATGATTTGATGATGTTGAATGATTCAAAGTTATATTATATATGATGAACACCTATGCATGATGTTTGTGCCAAAATTTGGAAGGAAGAAAGGGCCCCAAGACGGCTCCACAGACTGCCTCACAAAGCTCCTTCACGGAGTCCCCCAGCACTACATCCGCCACGAAGCAAAGAAGGCAGGAGACTCCACGAAGGCATTGGATGTTCACGATCCCACCGTGAATCCAAGGAAGCGAGACTCTCCATGAATGGATTTTACATTCGCAAACCCACCGCGAAGGGAATAAGGCGGGACGCTCTACAAACCCGTTTGGCATTCGTGAGTTCGTCACGAAGCCACCAAGCCCCTCTTCACACCTCTTGAGCCCCGCTCCATGGTGTCTCATGCAAATAAATATCGGGCTCCCCCTGAGCTCTCAGAATGGACAATCTGACCTTTCGGCTTCTCAGCTTCTGAATCACGAACCACTTTTCCGCTCGGTGATCCATGAGCTGCGCGAGGTACTTCTACTTTGCAAAGTTCCTCCCCATTGTACCGTTTTGATCCCCTCTTCCTAGAGGGATGCCTTTCAAGAAGCCAAAGGGCTTTAGCTAAGGATGGGGATCCCTAAGGGGACCTGGGTTGTCTTAGAGCGTTTATGCTTTGCGAAACACCCTTCATGTACACATGATCCACATACTAAGGCAGGGTCACTGTGCTTAGCAAAGAACATTGCTTCCCGAAACCTTGCTTCGTGAGGCACATTTTCTCAGCGAGGCTATGCTCTATGAATTCCTTTCCAATCTCGAAGCACCTCCCATTTTCACCTCTTCCCCGTTCTAAGGCTAAGGAACCCCACTTTGAGAAGCACTCCCCTTCACAGGCGCCCTATGCCACGCGGAGAAACAGATCTCTAAAAGGCCCTTGCATATGGACCCCTCTACTTGGAAAATCATTTTCCCATGCAACCCTTTTGGTTTGCACGATGTGATTTCAATGTCCCATGGATGACACCACTCGTAGAGTTGTTGCACCAAATGATTCTTTACAGAGGCACACTAGTGGATATTTATTCTCTGCATAGCCATGCTTACACGGACCCCTCGATGGTTCACTATGCGACACACCCTCAGTATGGCGTTACTAATGCCTTCCCTCCCACAAGGAGTAGAGGGTACCAGTTATGTATGTCCTAGGGGTGCGGTGTGAACCCACCTCATCCGAGCTGTAGGAAGTTAAACTACCAAGAACCTCATCCTCCACACATGACGTAAAAACTGTTACCAGGGCCCATGCCTCACACGCAGGGACCCCCTGCCTTAGGAATTCTCTACGCACCCTGGTCTCCCAAGGGGATTATATCCTCCTTATTGGAGTGGAATTTGTCTGCAGGTAATGGAATCCACCTTGGTGTAAGCCCCTATATTTTATTGAAGGAGAAATAACCCCTTCTCCTCCTCACTTCCTCGGTCCCAAGGCCAGTAGAGGTCGTGATAGGGAAAGAGGCCCCTCCTTTCATCGGTCCCAATTCCCCCTCCCAATGTGCTTTTTCACCCATGGACCTCTATTTCGGAGTAAGTCCTAATATTTCTCTCCCTGGGCCGCTCCACGCGTAATCCCCACTTCACATCCCATGGACGCACCTTTCGCGAAGTCATCATTAGGTCTCTACCGCCTCTTGTTTTTCACACCGAGCATGACTCATGTGGGCTTAGAGTAAGCATCGTCCATGAAAACACCCCGTCCCTCATGACGTTAAACTATAAATCTGGACTACATGGTATTGGACCCATGTCATGTCATGGTATGTAGGAAGCCTCCCTGATGATCAATCCCAACATTCATTCCCCATACCACATGATGTTAAACTGTACATTTGAACTATGAGGTCTTTGATCCATTTCAAGGCATGGTACGTAGGAAGCCTCTCTAAGGTTCAAGCCCAACATTCATTCCCTATCCTTCATGACGTTAAACTATACATTTGAACTAAGTGGTATTTTATCCATGCCAAGTCATGGTACGTAGGAAGCCTCCCTAAGGTTCAAGACCAACATCCATCGTACAAAGGTCCTCATTCACATTGGTTCACCGACACACCCTAATCGGGTCTACATGGCCTTTTATCCATGCCAAGTCATGGTATGAAGGAAGCCTCATGAGCTTCAAGCCCAACAACCATTGGCCCTGACCGTCTCCATGTCGGTGTACCAAGACCCCATCTCGAACTATGAGGAATTTGATCCATGTCACGACATGGTACATAGGATGCCTCATGAGGCTCAATCCCAACACCCATCGGACCCCCGGTCCATCTTCGTGTCAGTTTACCAACACCGCCATCCTGAACTATGAGGACTTTGATCCATGTCAAGGAAGGGTATATAGGAATCCTCCATGAGGTTCAAGCCCACCACCCGTTGGTCTTTCGGCCCCATTCACATCGGTTCACCAACACTTGGGAATCCTAGACTGTAAGCCCACCACCATTCTGAACTACGAGGACTTTTATCCATGTCATGGCATGGTACATAGGATGTCTATTCAAGGCTCAAGCCCAAAACCATCGTCTATTCTGATTCTTACCCAGGCTACCGCATCCTGGTGAAATCATGAAACCTCATTCCTCTCCACAGCATTTGGGAAGCTTCCCACATGCTAGCCCCAATATCAATGTTCCCTCCAAGGGGTTCCTCAATTTGATCTACTCTAATCAGTGTTTTGATCTGTCCAATCCATCTCTGTTGGATGTTAAACTTGCAGCATACCCCATGTTAAACACAGGAAGCTGAGGAAAACCTCAGATACATGCCTATTGTATATGATTCCCTGCATTCGATGTGGGATTCCTTAGACTTCCGCTCCCTTGAGAAGCCCAATAATAAGTGATATAAGAGAGACACAACAATACCCAGCGTCTAGACACTCTATTGATGCCCAGCATGGCTACCCCCCTGACTGAAAGTTGCTGCCCTGACCGGACCCGTTGGGATGTCTTGACTGAAGCAACATAATTAACTGGTGTCCATGAAAATATAGCACCTGAAAGAGTATCACGAATAACGTATTAAATCTATGAGGGAGACCTGGAATAAGTGATGAGTTATGAGGAGGAATCCATGGAAGGAATAACTGACATCCCATCATATCATTTCGATCAAGGCACAAACGTCCCTAAACAAGGAGAGAATGCCACCCGCCTTTGGAACGTAGGAATTCATGGAAACAAAAGTCGTGACCGTCGCACTCAAGCTGATGGACGCACGCGCCCTGGTGAACGAGTCATAAACTGAAATGGTTAACCCAACGTGAAGATATTTTCCTCAATATAGAGATTAGTTATGCATAGGGAATCCATGGATTGACGTTTCACCAGATCCAGCTATCCGGCGCTAGGTCCCACCAAGAAAATAGCGGGCCTGGCGTGAAACTCACTAGAAGTGGTGGAAATAGAACATTGGACATCATGTTCTATGATGTTGTCTGCGTGGATCCCTCTTACCAATCACGGGAGACGAGATGAAGCAGGGGAATTGGTCGTCGATTCATTTTCATTCAGCACTGACGAGTTCATCTCTCTGCTTCTCATGAATCAGGTTGCTGCCATAGGAATGCGATCACCACCCACCCGTCTACACAGGGGCAGGGGAAACGCCAGCACAACCGCTCCGTGTGGCTCCACTGCTTCTGCAAGGGCATCTGCATCCAAGACCATAGGGTGACCACACCCCATCTCTCCATCGGAAGTCATCCAATGAAGGGTGATTAACGACCTTGTACATCGCTATGAGGAGGAGGGAATAATCCCAACCCGGGATATGGCTTTCCTGGACCTAGAGGAAATCAAGCCCCTCCATCAATGCCACCCTCGAGGTCCATGTAGGGAGGTTCTTCCCCCAACCCCAACATTCAATCATTTTGGGAGCCTGTCCCCAGTGTGCTTTAATAACTCCCTGCCTTACAATAATGAGGTGGGCAACGTCCGGCCCCGCCAGGTCAGAGTCTCAGTCCAGGGTCTCCCAACGAGGGCACCCACCCAGTCATGTCAATTTCGACGCCCAATCTCACCATAAGAGCAGGAATGCTATGCACATGAGACACCAGAACCAGATCACCTGACCCGACGCCAGTATCAGGCACGAGCTGAGGATTCCCACCAAGGGGTGTCAATGTCAATGAGTACTGTGGCTCGAGCCCCCACTGACGCATATCATCAAGTCGATTCACACACTGAGAAGGGGTTCTCATATGCCTAACTGGAATTGAGGCCCCAACTGCCCTACGGGCAGGCTTGGTTGACTCTCCGGGTCACAGGCACGGGCAGTGGTTGCTGTGAACCAACCAGTAGCGATGCCACCCCATACGGAGGTCCTCCTCGTACCACCACCACCAAGAGCATGGGTCTTCCTTGCTTCAAGACATGGCATGGAGGTTTTCCCCATGCTTCTTCTAATCCAAATGAAGGTATACCCCACGACAGTGATGTTTAGCACGGAAGCCTCTCCCACACCCATCACATCGGGTATAGAGCCCTTCCTTCTGCACTTGACCTTCAACATGGAGACATTACCCATCCAGTCACTCTCCAACGTGGGGATACTCCCTACGTATTCTCCACAGCTGGAAAAGGTCCTCCTAACCCTAGCAACCATAGGGGTGAGGGCCAGCCTTGCTCCACCGGCACCATGCATCGAAGTCCTCCCCATGCTCCTGTCGGTTCAAGATGAGGTTTTTCAGGCTCTAGTGCTGTTCATGAAGTTCCTCACCCTATAACCTTCGACATTTTTCCCGGTCCTCCTCGCACCTCGGCTGTCTCAAGTGGAAACCCTCTCCACCTTGGCATCAGTGTGGTCGAAGGACCACGTGTCAGAAATCGGGCCAGTCTAGAGGAGCCACCCAGGGGCGGGAGGGTGGGTCGTCGCTGCCACAAGAAGAATACTGGGAAGGCCCGAATAGAGATCAAACTGATCCGCTTCTCAGACTCTGAAGCAGAGTGCGACTCAGCTCCGGACCCCCCCCCGCTCATCTATGTCAAGGTCTAGGGCAGGGATGTGGCACATCAACCTAGTACTCCCAGAATGCGAGGTCCACAAGATTCCCACCTCCCTCCATAGGTTTATCCATGAGGATGAAAATCTAGAGACCCCACAGGTTACGGTCGTCCAGTCACCACCATCATCGCCAAAAGCATTCTCTACCTCCACAAGAGATCACAAAGATATATTCTGGGGATCTATGGAAGGAACAAAGCACCTTGACCCACCACCAGCATCCCTATCCCCTGATCCAGGAAAGTCATTCATCACACCCTCCTACCATGACATAGTGGCTAGGTCACTACACTCTTCGGAGGACAACCCGAGAATTAGTGGTCAGTCAGCTCATTCGCCATATTCCCCCCGGGAAACTAATAGTCCCAACAATCTTCCTCAGTACCACTTCCAGTTCCTCGACCACCCCCAGACTGAGAGTGGGGAATTCAAGGGCTAGACCCTGAATTTGAGCCTAGGAGATTCTCGAACATTCTTGCAGCGGACCACTTCCCCAAGAAGTTCTGGCCTACAGCGGCACATGATTTCTGCATAACCGAGTCCCTCACCCCAGTGGAAGCTAAGTGTCTCCGCTACACCCTCGTGGAAATGCATTTCAGTCACCATCATCAGTGTGCGGTATATCCAAGGAGCCAAGGGCATTTTGAAGACATCAACAAGCAGTGTCGTCTAGTCGATCTGGCTGCACTCCCTGTGGCCCAGTTCCCCGATTCACCAGGTCTTCGTGAGGCTCTCCAGGAGAATTACGTTCATAGTATAAAGCTACTCTACAATATTATTAGGGAATCAACCCCCCATGTGAAAGTCTGTGGCTGGGGGAAGTATGCTTCCCTCCTTATCAGCCCTATCCAATGGCAGCCCAACTCGCTATGCGATATTGAGGACATGCCACCAGGAAGGGTCACGGTCCACATGGCCGACGTCGTGGACAAGGAGGAAGAGATGGAGTTTCTTGATGGAGACACACCCCCTGAGGTTGTACCACCATTATTGGACCCATCAAGAAGGATTACTCTTCAGTAGAGGAACCTCCTAGGTCTCCTTGCTCCCACCGAGTCATTGGTACTCAGCCGGAATGCTGTTAAGGGAAAATAGCATGTTTTAGCTCTCATGCAGTCCGAAACATCCGCCTCAGCGCAGAAGATAGAGGAGGACCCAGAGAAGGCCACGTTGCGCCAGCAACTTGATGATAAAATGAGGTTGGTTGACGAACTCCTGGATGAACGTGCGGTAGACAGACGACCCAACTATGGTTATCTCAGGCCAGGGCTGCAGGGGCAGGAACAACTCCCCCCCCCAATGAGATGAATCTAGGAAAACTTGATCATACCACTCAAACTAACATGTCCGTACCTGGAACTCACGGCAAGAGGGCATGATATGTCTCACCAAACCCTCCCGAGCGGTGCGACAATCTGAGGAATTTGGCCTGGGTCCCCCCACCTGCCCCGCAGGCCGTCCCACCAGTCGCTCCCCGAGCCATTAAACTCGTATACCATGTCGAAGAGCCAGAAAATGAAATCCTGATTAGGGATCCCCGTTAAGGCAGGGATCCCCACCTGTATGATCCAATGGAGGCACTCATTGCTCGCCTTGAGGCATTGGAAACGCAGACGGTGGAAATCCAACTAGATGGCAAGCCATACCCAGCCTGGGTGGATGATATGGCAGTGCCTCCAGGTTTCGGGAATCCCACATTCTCCCCCTTTAATGGGACAGGGGACCTGCTGCAACATCTGGCCCACTTAAACTCAAGGTACAAGATTATGTTGGGGACTCTAGCATAGCAGGAGGCCGCTAAGCTCCACTGTTTCATTCAGACGCTGGAGGGGCCGACATTCGTCTCGTACAACCAGCTCCCTATCATATCCATGCCTAGCTGGGAGGACCTTTGTTGGCAGTTCCTCTTCCAATTAAGCTCTACCACCTAGAAGGATAGAATTGTAGACCTATTCAAGTTGAAACAAAGGCCTGATGAGTGAGTCACGGAGTTCATCACCCGATGGAAGGGTCTTACATACTACATTGACATGCCACTAACTCAAGAGAAATTACTGAAAATGTCTATGGGAAATGTCAAGACGGAACTGGTCCCTACCCTTATTACTTAGAACTATCATGGAGGGTTATGAGATTTATCGGATAAGGCCCAACACCTCAAAGAAGTCCTACAACCGGCCAGACATGCACATCTGTTTCCCCCTGCAATCCCAGCAAGGAGAGTTGCAAGAGCCAAGCCCACCGCAGTGGCCCGGATAGAGGCCCCCAAGCAGCTAGAGTATCTACCAGTAGCACCGGCCCCGACACCTCACCGAGGCCCTCCACCTCAAGCATAGCCTCTGGTTTCACAGCATCGGCAGAATCAGTAGGCGCCTCCACGTAATGCGACGCCGCCACCTAGGTTGGACAATCTGGGTCCACCTCCTCGACAGGCCCCTCAGACTCCTCGTCAAGGCCAGGCTCCAAGGGATCCCTATCCGGAAAGAAGATACCAAAAATACTTGTTCAGCGACAATCAGGTCCCCAGATACTTTTGTAGTTCCCTAGGGCAGGGGATTGTACGCCTACCTTAGTGTAGAAGGCCAGTAGAGGGGAATCTCACCGATCGCCCCCAAATACTTCCCCTATCATCAGATTCTAGGGCACACCCTCAAGTAGTGATATGTGTTTAAGGATTTCCACTAAGACCATATCGATAACAACATAGTCAGGTTGGGCCTGACCCTGGAGTAAGTGGCAGGTGTCTTTGTGAGGTCAAATAGCAGTAGCAACGGTGAAGGTGAGTGGAAGCAGGTTCCCCGCCGCGAATCCCAGATGTTCGATGACTGGATTGCTCGTTAAATAGTTGCTCATGCCCATGGCATTATCCGCGCACACCTGAATCTGACGATTCCTACAGAATCTGTGGTCACCATTTTCGTGTCATCATCTCAGCCGTCCTCTTCCCAGAAGATCAAGCACCACTGGTGCAAGGAGAAGCGACGTGCCCCGCCAATGCCATCGACGTCCCGCTCTCTCGGCCAATTCATGCCACCTGAAATGGGGATCCCTCCTAGAATCCACTGAGTGGTGGATGATTTTTTAGGGATAATGCAGGGTACGCTTCAGTTAATACCGTTGAGTTGGTAAATCCCTATATGACTCCCAACTAGGGGGAATGACAGGCGAACCTCCCCAACATCCCCAGCCGACGCCAATATCGGCGGAGCCACAAATATATGGGTCATCGAGGCACATTAGTGGGAACCTCTATCCAGGCCGTACATGACACCAAGACCAGAAAACATGCCCAACATAGATCTTACCACATGCAGTCTTTTCATCCAGTGTTGTTTGAATCACCTCCACCACTATTTGTGCTACTGGATCAGGTAGAGCCACTTCGGCCGTATCGTGACCAGCTTCTCCCGGATACAGGCCATCCTCAGCCATCCAGACCTCATCTGATATCTTCTCTTCAGGCTTAAACTAGTGAACAACTGGATGTGCCCAACACCAGTCAATCGCCGGTCTAGCCAACACATCCTACCATGCCTCCAATAACAGGGCGGCCTCCTGTAAGCATATGTCCGCACCTATCACAGTAGTAGGATGTTGTTAAGCATATAGTTGGAATCCTAGCAAGGATTTACATCCTTGAAGACCACTTCCTATCTTCAAAATATGCATGAGGCCCTTGATAAAGATTTAAGAATCCCCGTCCAATTTTAGATGGAGATAGCAGCTGCAGAAGCCTTCCATGAGGAAGCAGTTGAGAATGCCGAATTCCAGGCTGTCATCTTGTTCTCGAGAGAGTATGAAGGCTCCCCCTTTCAGGGGCACATCTTCCCACTATATATCTACAACCAATTAAATAGCGTGGAGGTTCTCTGTTTTCTTGTTGACACCGACTCCAGGATCAACCTTATCCCGATGCGGACACTATGGAGGTTGGGGTTATCTAAAAAAGACCTGACTCCTTCTGATTTAAGGATCCATGGGTATGACAGGACAGAACATACCCTGGTTGGAAAGATCCATTTGAAGACCCAGTTTGGTGGCCTAGTTTCCATCACTGAATTTATGGTCGCTTCCTAGGACACCACATACAATGCATTGATGGGTAGACCATGGCTCCATCTGCATGCAGTGGTCTTCTCTTCATATCACCAATGCATCAAAAACTTATTTAAGGGTCGAGTAGGCATACTACATGGTGATGAATATCCTTTTGCCTCTTGTGAAGAATGTTATCTAGATGCTGACTATTATAAGAGCAAGGATAAGATGATTCTGGCAAGTGAGGTTGAGCCCGCCTAAGTCTCAAGTGACCCCTGGGCATGTCTGGATGACACCTACATTTTCCCAATCCATCGATTGGAGGCCACAAACCCCGACATGGGGCAATGATTTTTTGTCTCTGGTACAAGAGGAAGGTATATTCCCAAGTCCAAACAGTGGTGGAAAATCGCCTCTTACTCCTACAAAAACCAGGATCAGGTGATAATAGAAACTCCTACCCTCGTACGGTACCAAGACGTCCACCCCATGGCGATGGCAGTACGTCATACGTGTCTATTCCTCTGGGATGGAATTAACCGGCTGAAGCTGATGCGCCATTATTTCTTTGATATCATCAAGCGTCTAAAGGCCATATGGGATTGCATCGACTACCTTCTTCGCTATGGTCTTAGCAGCGTGTGGATCTCCTGACGCACTATCCACCGCTGCCCAGGCTAGTACCAGCCTTCTGTCAGGTTCCTCCGACCAAGGGGAAGCCCCACCTGCTGGGAATCCCTCCTCAGCAAGTAAAGAAGAGGATCTGGATGATTCTCGCCCAGCCTTTGAAGAAGGCGTCTCTACCACGGTTGATGAACTGGTATAGGTGAACCTTGGTAGCAAGGAAGATCTGAGACCCACATTGATCAGTTCCTCCATGTCCCTTGAGGAGTAGCAGTGGTACGTGGACTTCCTAAAATAGCAGTGTGATGTGTTTACCTGGAGATACGATAATATTCCAAGAAAATATCCTCAGGTATATGTCCACCACCTCAGTGTCCCGAAAAACCATTGCGGGTTCTAGCAGCCTCCCAAAAAGATTCACCCTTCTCATGGTGAAATGGTTGGGGCCGAAGTTGAAAATATCCTCAGATCCAACATCATCAAGGAGGTCCAGTAACCCATGTGGCTAGCCAACATTGTTCCAGTCAAAAAGAAGAATTGACAGATCTGAGTATTTATCAAGTTCTGAGATCTCAATCGTCACTGTCTGAAGGATGATTTCCCCCTTCCAGTGACTGAATTGTTGATCGATGCTACGGTTGGGTTCCAAGCCAACTCTTTCATGGATGGTTACTCTGGACATAATCAGATCTGGATGGCCCCTAAGGATGAAGATTCCATTCCTTTCAGGGCACCCCAATGTACTTTCTATTAATAGTTTATGCCCTTCGGTCTGAAGAATTTAGGTTCCACCTAACAGAGGGCCATGCATTGCATATTCAATCCAATCCTCGGGACATTGGTGGAGTGCTATGTGGTTGATCTGGTGGTCAAATCTTGCTAGCATCAGGACCATCTCAAGGACCTTGAGAAAGAGTTCTACTTCCTTCATTCCAACCACTTGAAGATGAACATGTTGAAGTGTTCCTTCAGGGTTACTTCTGGGAAGTTTCCTGGATTTTTTTAGGTACTGAGGCATTGACATCGACCTAGAGTAGATCAAGGCGATCAGCCAGATGCCTCCTCCAAGAAATATTTGAGAGCCTCAAGGTTTTCAAGGCCACTTAGCCTATATAAAACGACTCATTGAGAATCTCGCTGGAAAGTGTAATCCCTTTTTTCATCTAATGAAGAAAGGCTCTACCTACGAATGGGATGAAGAGTGCCAGGACGCCTTCAATGAAATCAAGTAGTATCTGCCCCAGCCTTTGGTCCTGATGCCACCCGTCTCTGGAAAGTTGCTGATTCTATATGTCACTTCCTTTGATCAATCTCTCGGTGACCTTATCTCCCAAAAGAACAATAAGGGGATAGATAATAACCTCTACTACATCAGTCACATGCTCCTCAATACGGAGACAAGATACTCCCCCATCGAGAAGAGATGCCTTCAGCTCGTATTTGATGTACATGAGTTGCGACATTACCTAAAACACCATGAAGTAAAAATGGTCTCTTCGGTAGACCCGTTGAAGAATATTATGAACTTCCCCATTTTGAATGGCCATCTAGCATGGTGGATGGTAATCCTATAGTAGATCGAAATCAGGTTTGTGCCTCAGAAGGCTATCAAGAGGAAGGCATTGGTTGAATTTTTAGCTGCCCATCCAACCCTCACGGATCAGTCTCTGGACCTAGATTATCCTGATGAGGCAATCATCTCAGTCACAGAGATGAGGTCATCCAGCCCATCGAGTTCCAGCCGCCTTTATTAGGTACTATAGTCTATGACCAGCAAATGCCATATAACGTAGCAGAAATCCATCAAGCTGAATTGGAAGCACTAGACGAGAAGAGGATTTCTGCCCTGTACAACCTATAAAGGAATCAAAGCAAGATGGATTGAGATTTCAACAAGAAGGTTTTCCTCTGCTCTTTCCTGCAAGGTGATTTCATAGTATCCCTCAAGGCACCAATGATCCCCAATAGGAAACCACCCATGTTGGAGCCCAAATGGGAAGGATCTTTCATTGTTCATAAGGTTTATCCCAGTGGAGCATACTCCCTGGTGACCATGGATGGTGAGCATTTAACTCCTCCCACCAATGCCAAATTTCTCAAGCAATACTTTACCTAAGCCCCCTGGTCCATGTTCTATGACCTTAAACTACGACCCTTTCCAGAACTATGTGTGGATTGATTCTCATTCTTATTAGATATGTAGGAATGCCCAGACATTTTGTCTCGAGTCCAGCCTCGGGGATCACCAATTTCATCCCCCTTTCCCATTTTTTTTCTGGTCTTGCATGTCCTTAAACTGGATAATCCTGCACGACCTTATACTTTACAGTCCCACATGACCTCAAACTACATGATGGTGCCGCAAGACCCTAAACTGCACGACGGACCCGCATGACCTTAAACTGTTCAGTCCTGCATGACTTTAAACTATGTATCATCTAACAAGATGTTAAACTACATCATGAGAACTATGTATGGCTTGATTCCCATATTCATGGGATACATAGGAACTCCCAGAAATTTTGTTCGTTGGGATAGCCCAAATGTCAAAATCTTCCCCCGAGGTCAAGATGTATGGAAAGGGTGAAAAATTTTCCCCCAATTCATGTCGAGCTAATCTCGATCCAGCTGTACGTCCCGCTCCTTGGAGACGTTCACCTTTTTTTAGAGATGGTTACAACTATTCTTCACCAACTCCCTGACTAGGATTCTATCTCCTTCCCAATACGGAAGGGCACCTAAATGGTATGGATGCCAAGCCTAAGGGATTTCTTACCACTTCGGGCCAACACCCTCGAGGATGTCGAGCAACAAGCTGATACAAGTCCCGCGCTTCGAATATGGTCAGTGTTCGATGCTCATTTGTTGCTCCAATTTTAGGTCACTATAGGGAAGTTGTGTTTTGAACATGGTCAAAAGTTTTCCTGAATCGTTAGGGCCACCACAAGATGTCCCAAACATCATTCTTCCGTGTTGTATCTCCAAGCGACGAACTCCCTTTGGGCGATGCCAACTATCAGGCCCCTTGGCCCTCTCGGGTCCCCGACCCAGGTTCTCTCTTATGGTATTGTACGGTGTGTTATGTGATTATGACCTCATTCACGTCAGGTTTCTCACTGTGTCATACACATCCTCAAATGAGACACCTTATCCTACTCCCCACCTCATCCTCACTGAAAGACGTTAAACTGGAAGTTGGTCAGGCCTTCTTGCCCGTGGCCCAGCCTCATGCCCCTTGGCCTTTTTGGGCCCCCAACCCAGGTTCTCTTTTATGGGAATGTACTGTTTGATGCGAGATTATGTCCTCATTCATGTCGGGTTATTCTTCGTTCCGTACACCCCCCTTGTTGGGGTATCTTACCCCCAGGGTCTCTTAAAAACTATGTGTGGCATGATTCTCATCCTCATGGGATATGTACGACCGCCTGAATATATAGAATTTGGGTCAAACCCCATCTCCCAAAAATCCCCATCACACCTTGGCCCCATGGCCTACCCTTTCCCTCCCAAACACCCTCGTTGCCCCTTTTCCGCGGTTCATCAATGTGCCTATGGGTAATCTGGTTTAGTACCTCGAATGTCAGACACCTCTCAAACATGATTCCACCCGCTTTTCAAGCATTTTGTTCCACTTAATTTGGGCTTCCATCACCTCTCATAACCAATTGGACCCCCGAGTGGCATGGATGCTAGGCCTAAGGTCTCTCTTACCACTTCAGGTCAACCCCCCCCCCCCCTGAGGGTTGCATACAACAAGCCGTTACAAATCTCGTGTTGCAAATATGGTCAGCGGTCGATGCTCATTTTTTGTCCCACTTCAGGATAACGCGATATGGATAATGTGTTTTGTACATGGTCAATAGTTATCCTCCATCACCATGCCAACCTCATTAAGCCCTAAATGCTGGTTACATGATTCAAATCCTTCTCCAGCTTCTCTTGTCCAAGTAGAACCTCGAAACACTCGGTATTCTCCATCAGTGTGTGATGTTTTCCCGTGTGGACTGTTCATGAGGGTGCTTCTTTGCTGTTAATAGCCGGATCCCGGAGCACTAAAGGTGGTGTTGAGGACTCAGTGTGTGCCACGAAGACCTGATTTGAAGAGATTAATCCTGGAGTACGCATAGTTTTTCAAATTGAGGGTGCAGGAAGACTAGATCGTGATGAAGAGAAAGGAAAAAAGAGATGGCAGGCCCCCAATTTATAGGCGACTGCCTTTGGTGCTTCGGGGCGTGCCCAGCCTGCGCGGTCCCTGTCCACCTCTTGAGCCCTCTTCGCAATTCAGCACCGTGAATGGATAAGGATTTTGGCGATTTCCCTCAGACATTGACCCTTTATCCCTCTGTGGGTCAAAGTATGAGGGGGGGGGGGGAATTTGTTGGTGCCAATATTTGGAATGAAGAAAGGGCCCCCATACGACTCCATGGATTTCCTTGCAAAGCCCCTTCGCATAGTCCCCCAGCACCGCGACCGCCATGAAGAAAAGAGAGAAGGAGGCTCCATGAAAGAATTTGGCATTCACGAGCCTTCCACGAAGTTAAGGAGGTGGCACACTCCACTAACGGATTTAAGGTTTGCGAACCAGCCACGAAGTGAAGGAGGCGGGATGCTCCGTGAACTCGTTTAACGTTTGCAAGCTCGTCACGAAGCCACCAAGCCCCTCTTCGCATCGCGTGAGCCCTGCTTTTTGGTTCCTCTTTCCTATAAATATCAGGCTCCCCCTGAGCTCTCGGGATAGACAATCCGACCTTTCTACTTCTCAGCTCCAAAATCGCGAAGCACTCTTCTGCTCGGTGAACCATGAGCTGCATGAGGTACTTCTACTTTACGCTGTGCCTCCCCATTTCCTCATTTTGATCCCCTCTTCGGAGAGTGATACCTTTCGCGATGCCTAATGGGTTGTGTGAAGGAATATGATACCCAAGGGGACGTAGGTTGTCGCGGAGTGTTTATGCTTCCGGAAACACCATTCATGTACACATGATCCACTTGCTAAGGCAGGGTCATTGTACTTCGCTAATCACATTTCTTCCTGACACCTTGCTTCGCGAGACACCTTTGCACCGCGAGGCTATGCTCCATGAATGCCCTTCCACTTTGCAAAGCCCCTCCCATTTACACCTCTTCCCCTTTCTATGTCTAAGGCACCCCACTTCGCGAAGCACTCCCCTTCGCAAGTGGCCTCCACCACACGGAGAAACATAGCTCCACAAGGCCCCTGCCTGTGGACCCCTCTCCTTGGAAAATCTTATTCCTGTGTGACCCTCCAGGTTTGCACGATGTGATTTCAATGTCCCCTAGATGATAACGCCTGTATAATTGCTGCGCCTATTGCTTCTTCACATAGGCACGCTAATGACTAATGCTTCTTCGAATAGCCATGCTAACACAGACCCCTCGATGGTTCACACCCCAACACCCCCCAGTACGGCGTTGCTGATGCCTTCCCTCCCCCAAGGAGAAGAGGGTACCTGTTATGTAAGTCCTAGGGGTACGTAGTGAACCCACCCTATCCATGCTGCAACACGTTATATTGGAAAGAACCTCATCCTCAACACATGACATTAAACTGTGACCTAGACTCAAGCCTCGCATGCAGGGTCCCCCTACCTTGGGCATTCTCCACACCCCCTGGTCTCCCCATGGGATGATATCCTCCATCTTGGAGTGGCATTTGTTTTTGGGGAAGGGCATCCACCTTGGTGTAAAAACCTAGTTTTTCTTGCAGGAGGCAGCACCCCTGCTCCCCCTCACTTTTTTGGTGCTAAGGCCATCGGAGACTGTGATAGGGAATGGGGCTCAACCTTTATTTGGACCCAAGTACCCCTCCCATTGGGCTTTGTTGCCCTTGGGCATCTATCTAAGAGTATGTCCCAAGCTCTCTCTCCCTGGGCTACTCCATGCGTAAGCCCCACTCCACATCCCATAGATGTACCTTTCGTGACATGATCATCAGGTCTCTTCCACCTCTTGTTTCTCACACCGAGCACGACTCACGTGGGCTTAGAGTAAGAATAGGCCATGATAACACCCTATCCCACATGACGTTAAACTGTACATCTGAACAATGTTGTCTTTGATCCATTTCAAGGCATGGTGCGTAGGAAGCCGCCCTGAGGTTCAAGCATAACACCCATTCCCCATCTCAAATGACATTAAACAGTACATCTGAACTATGTGGGCTTTGATCCATGTCAAGGAGTGGTACGTAGGAAGCCTCCCTGAGGTTCAATCCCAACATTCTTTCCCCATCCCGCATGATGTTAAACTAAACATCTGAACTATGTGGTCTTTGATCCATTCCAAGGCATGGTATGTAGGAAGCCTCCATATGGTTCAAGCCCAAAATCCATCAGACCAAGGTCCTCATTCATGTTAGTTCACCAACACACCCCAATTTGAACTACGTGGATGTTTTTCCATGCCAATTCATGGTACGTAGGAAGCCTCATGAGGTTCAATTCCAACAACCATTGGCCCTAACCATCTCCGCGTCGTTTCCCCAAGCCCCCATCCTAAACTACGGGGACATTGATCCATGTCAAGGCATTGTACATAGGAAGCCTCATGAGGCTCAAGACCAATACCCATCGGAACCCTAGTACATCTTCACATCAGTTCACCAGCACCACCATCCTAAACTACGTGGACATTGATCCATGTCAAGGAAAGATATGTAGGAAGCCTCCATGAGGTTCAAGCCCACCAACCATTGGTCATTCCAACCCCATTCACGTCGGTTCACCAACACTTGGGAAACCTAGAGTGCAATCCCCACTCCATTCCGAACTACGAGGACTTTTATCCTTGTGAAGGCATGGTATGTAGGATGTATCTTCGAGGATCAAGCCCAAAACCATCATTCATCTCGATTCTTACCCAGGCCGCCAAATCCCTGTGAAATCATGATACCTCATTCCTCTCCACAGCATTCGAGAAGCCACCCATGCATTGGACCTAATATCAGTGTTCCCTCCAAGGGGTTCTTTAATATGATCCACTCTAATCAGTGTTTTGATCAGTCTGATCTGTCTCCTCTTGAACATAAACTTCCAGCATACCCTATGTAAAACACATGAAGATGAGGAAAACCTCAGATACATGCCTATGGCATATGATTCCCCGCGTTCAATGTGGGATGCCTCCAACTTTCACGCCCTTGAGAAGCCCTATAATAAGGGATAGAAGAGAGACACATCAAACCCCAGCATACAGACACACAAGTGATGTCCAGCATGACTACTCCCCTGACCGAAGGTCGCTGCCCTGACATGAACCCTTGGAATATCCTTACAGAAGCCACGTAATTAACTGGTGTCCCTGAAAATTTGGTGTAGGGAATAGTTTCATGAACAACATATTAAATATAAAAGGGAGACCCGGACATGGTGACGAGTTCTGAGGAGGAATCCAGAGAAAGATGAACCGACATCCCATCATCCCATTTCGATCATGGAGAAAATGTCTCGGAACAAGGAGAGAATGCCTCCCGCCATTTGAAAGTGGGATTGTGGGGCAACCAAAGACGCGCCCATCACAATCATGTAGATAGACGCGTGCACCCTGACCAAAGTGTCAGAAACACATGAATTGAAATCTTTATGAAGGGTGCGCCATGAAAGAACTCCAATTCATTGGGTAATGTTTAGTGTTATGATAGACTTGTGATGTGAGGGTTTACTCGTTCTAATTCACGTGAAAAAAGGATTTTATCATGAAAATCAATGTTCAATTATCCTTGGATCATGCTAATATCATGTTGTTAGTTGTTTCCACATTTCCATGTTATTATATCATGCTATATCTTGCTTTTATGTTCATGTTTCACTTATCCTCCATTGATATGCCTATTCACTAACATGTATTGTATTATTTAGGTTATTCCTTATTTACTCACTTACTCGGCTTCATAACTAACCCTTTTCTAATGTATGTGCTCAGGTTATCCCATGGAATGCTATGTAAGAAGAAATTTTGTGGTCATGAAAAAGAAGTTTTCAATAAAGATGTTGTATTTCATGTATTAAGTTTTCATGTAATGTTACTAAGCCCAAAATACACTACAAACTGGGATCTTATTGGTTTAATTAAGGCAATGTTTATGTAATAAATCATGTTTAAGTGTGTAATAATGACTAGGTTTGTTATAGTTGGTATCAGAGTATACATATAGTTATTTTTGTGAATAATTTTATAAAACTCTAGTGAAGTAATTGGGGATAAGACTGATTATAAGAAAATAATCCTTAATATTTTTATGTATATATTATGTATTTTATCAACAAAATTCATCACTGACTAGATAAAAACTAGTAGAGGTGGCTCTAGCATAGATGCATATAGTGGTAAAACCTGAAAAAAACATCTCCAGCTAGACTCAAACGAGAACTGGTGCACGAAAATGGGCATTACTGCACTCTCAGTTCGACACTCCCAGGGGATATGATTTGGTAAATTCATAATCATAGTTGGATACATTATTATGGGAATAAAAAAATTACCTTAAGTATATAAGTTTCAATATAGGTCATGGATAACTTAGATGGAAGCCTATAAATTCACAAGTTATGGAAGTCAATTTAATTTATATCTTGTCCCTTTTTTATTAAGACTTACCTTTTTATGATTAATAGTTTAAAATAATTACCCCTAAAATTAATATTATTCTAGCCAATGGTCGGTAAAAGTAGGACTTTTGCTAACAACTAATGTGAATATCAATGTGAGGACTATTATAATGAGATTCCCAATTTTATGGGAGTGGGAATCACATGAATTGTAATGACACACTCTATGTTAACTCATGTTTTGAATAGAATCATGGGTCAATTGGAACATCCAACACCCCTAAGAAAGAAAATATTGCAATCGAGAGATTAGTGAGTCAAAGGCCTCCTATATTAAATGGATAATATGATCTCTCAATCACCAAACAATGAATTAATTCCATTTAGAATATTCTACATACATCGATATTTAAAAAAAGAGATGGTTCTTTTTGCTACTTATTGTATGGAAGGTGAATCTAATCAGTGGTGGAAATTGATCCAAAATATGAATCCTGAGGAAGAGTTCAAGGCATTGGAATGTAAGGATTTCTGGAAAGTGTTTTTCTATAAATAATTTCCTCGCACCCTCCGACATAAGATGGAATGGGACTTTTTTCCCTCAATAAAAAAGATGATGAATCCACTAGATCATAAAAGGAAAACTTTTAAAGTCTTAAATGATACGCCTCCATATTTTTTTCTACCCTTGAATGCAAGGTTGACTGTTTCTTTGGTTGGATAAAAATGAGCCTACGGAAATCCCAAAAATTATTGATTTTGATAGTCATGATAAAATTTTATGATGTTCCCACAAAGTCACAATGGAGATTGATGAATCTCAGGGGTATCATGAAGATACGATAAGTAAAGTAGACTTTGATTATGGTAGTCTGATGGATAAATCCAATGGTTCAATGAAATTCCAGTTCCTCAATTTCCAAATGTGTGGAAATAATCACCCCAAAATTTTCCTAAATGAGTTGAGAGAATTCGTTTGTTGTGGAAGAGAAGGTAACTTGACCAATAGTTTCAGATAAAAAACCCACTATTGTGATAGAGGAGAGTAATTATCTATTAGACCGTCAACCCCATGTTCATTTATATAACTACAATGAACTAGGGAACATTACGAACTGGTTCCCTAAGTTGAGTGTTTTTTGAGGCAACGAACTACCTTCATGGCAACAAGGGTCATATTTTTCCATCACTATTACTGAAGTGAATCCTAATAATGAAGTGGTGATAGATACCCTAGTCATTCATTCAATAACAGTGAATGTGCCTTTTGATTCTGGTTCAAGGGAATTATTTATATCTTGAATGTTTACTAGAACAATACCACCACCATGACAAATCATGGATGTAGTGATGTGATGGGAATGGAAAATGGGGAAATTGTTTCATCCCATGAATATAACTCCTCCCACTTCACAATTTGTCGATTGAACTTCCCCATGAACCTCTTCATACTCCCTATAGTGTAATTGTATGAAATTCGTGGCCTTGATTTGCTTTCCCCATATAGAGAAAACTTAAATTTCTGTGGGAGGGAAATCAATATTCATATGGAGAATCGACCCCAGATTCTAAACATGTGCAAGGAGATGATGAATTTATTTTTCACCATCATCTCATGAAAATATATTACATCCATATGACAAATATATTAATTATATTATTTAGTATAGTTAAGTTCCATCCTCAAGGAAATTCATAATGTGAGATAATTTACTAACGTGTTTCCCAAGGAATTCATGGTATACCTCCTAGAATAGATTTTGAATTCCCAATTGATCTTATACCTAGGGCGTTTCCATTATCAAAGACACCATATTGAAGGGATATTATGGATATTGAGTAGTCAAATAAACAACTTGAATGTACCTTTTCATTGATTATCACGAGCTCAACAAAATCACGATAAATAAAACATATCCTCTTATATGAATTGATGAATTATTCAATCAATAATGTGGTGCACAATACTTCTCTAAGGTGGATCTACGGTCTGAATATTACTATGTAAGGGTGAATAATGAGGATATCCACAATATTTCTTTTCATACACGGTACGAGCACTATGAATTCATAGTAATGCCTTTACAACCCACTAATTATCCTTCAATAATTATGGAATTGATCAATAGTGTATTTATACATCACCTAGAAACATTTGTGTTAGTCTATAAAGATGATATTCTAAAATACTCTAAAACCAAGGAGGAGCATAAGGAGAAACAAAGAACTAGACTAAAAACCATGAGAAATGATAATATCTATAAAATTGTAGTAATTGTGTGTTATGGTTGAAATAATTCTCTTTATCAGGTCATATCATCAAAATAAATTGTATATCTGTAGATCCCTCTATGTAAAAGGTAACTAAGGGAAGAATGAGTCCAACATCTATGATGTATATCCATAGCTTCCTGGGTTTTTCTTGATATTATCACAGATTTGTGAGAAATTTATCATGATTTTCAAACCCTCATAACTTGGAAGGGAGTCATGTTTGTTTGAAATGATGAATGTTAAGAGAGACTAAAGGAGAGGAAAAGGAGTCTTATCACTGCACATGTGTTCACACTACCCACAAGTGGAGAACTTTTCATGGTATTTAGTGATTTTTAGAAGAAGGGAATGGGTAGTGTGTAGAGGAAAAATTAAAAATTCATTTCCTTTACCTCAATGAAAATTGAATTTTCCTAAGAATAACCATCCAACACATGATCTGGAGTTGGCTGTAGTAATCATCTCTTGGAAAATTTGGCAACATTACCTCTATGAGGAGATGTTTAAAATACATACGGATCATAAAATCATCAAGTATATATTAACATAGAAAAAGATTATTATGTGCTAATGAAGATGGTTACAACTGATCAATAACTATGATAGCAGAATCCATTACCAACATGGGAAAGTGAACAAGGTGGTGGATGATCTAAGTTGAAAGGAACCATCAGTTATATCATTGATGATAACTAAAAAGGAATAAATCCTATTATATTTGATGAAGATATAAATGATAATCATGAAGAAGGAAACATCATCAATCATTTTACATATGAATTCTAAACCATATCTTTTGGAAAGGTAAGGATAATCAAAAGGAATATGGGGGAAGTCAAAAAAAAGTGGAAACTATTAGAAAAGGAAAATTCTCAATGTTTAATGTTGATGAAGTAGAAATTGTGAAATTTGGGTCAAGACTATGTGTTGCATAAAATACGGAGTTAAAGAAGAACATTTGGATGATGGACATAGTTCAAATTTCTCCATTTATCTTTGAAACACAATGATGTATCAAGATCTCCGAGATCATGATAGGTGGAATAACATGAAAAAGGAGATCACTAAGTATAAATCCAATTTCCTTCTATATCAGAAAGTTAATGAAAAGTGGGAGATGTTAAAAGGTATGAAGCAACAAATTACCCATAAAAATATGGAAATGGGAGAACATCAACTTGGACATTGTCACCGGACTTCTAAAGAAATCCAAAGGAAACAATGCTATATGGGTTGTTGCGGATTGTCTTACAAATACTAAAACATTCATAGAAATTAGAGAGGAATTATCATGGGATCAAATGGAACAAATTTACATTAGGGAAGTGGTAAGGCTTTAAGGGGTACCACTATAGATTTTATCTGATTGAGATCTAAGATTCACCTCTATGTTCTAGAAGATTCTCCAACATGCTCTAAATACTGATCTGAACACCAATATGACTTACCATCCTCAAACTGATGGAATATCAAAGAGAAAAATCCAAACACTTGAAGACATGATGCAGGCATTGTCAATGGACTTAAAAGGAGAATGGAATCAACATATTCATCTATTTTAGTTCTCTTAAAACAAAAGTTTCAACTCAGGCATCCAAATGGATCCTTATGAATCCCTTTATGGGATGAGGTGTAGAACACTAGTATGTTGGGATGATGTTGGGGAGAGAAAACTTATAGGTCTCAAAATAGTTAATGAAATGGTGGGGAAGGTTAAGACCATACAACAACACATTAATGATACTAATATATATCAAAAGATCTATGCTTACAATCGATGACGAGACCTAGAGTTTGATGTTGGAGGCATAATATTCTCCCGCATATCACCATGGAATAGGGTTATGAGAATTGGGAAGAAGGGAAATCATAGTACAAGGCACATAGGCCCTTTTGAGATCCTAAATCACATTAGAGTAGTTGCCTATTGACTATCAGTCCTGCAAAAGCTATCTCAAGTACATGATGTATTCAATTTATCACTCTTGAGGAATTAAATACCTAACACATTGCATGTATTCAATACAGATGTGGTACCATTAGAGAAAGACGTATCCTATGAAGAGAATCTGATGAAGATCATAGATGTTAGATAAAATGTTCTACGAAATAAGTTGATTCTTTTCATCAAGGTGTTGTGGTGAAACCATTGTTTGAAGAAGTAATTTGGGAACCTAAAGAAGTGATGAGGCAGTGTTAGACTCATTTTTTTAGTGTGGAAAATGGAAATTTCCAGGGAGAAATATCATAAGGGGGGATTTTTGTAATGAATTGAAATATTTTGAATAGAACTCCATTTATTTTAGTGACTTATAGTTATAAAAACTCATGCAATATTTTTTTATTTTTTATTTTTGATTTAAATGACTGTTAAGTTTCATCATCATTTATAATATAGCCATTGAACTATGATCACATGACTGATATAGATATAAGGTTTTTTATAAAACATTCGACTCAGATAAATGACAGTATTGGCTCATCCAATAGACTCAACCATACATAGCTCATTTTTTGGAGAATTTAAAGGAGGAAGTAGTACTGTGATTCAATCCTAACCAATCCCAAGATGAGCTTCAACATGTTATGATTTAATGTAATTTCCTATGAGAGAATTTCATGTTAATAGATATTACCACCTGAGTGATGTTTAATGTGTCGTTACAAGAGTCTTTCACCATCGCACATCTTACCCTTAGGTCTTATGCATGTGTTACAAGGGATTTTGTAACAATGAATTAGTTACTTATAGTGTAATCCATATTTGTTAAATAAAAGTCTTCTTCCTTCAATTCCTTTAAAAGAAAAGATGTTCTTAAAAAAATTATGTATAAGGTAAATTGTTTTTTAAGGTAAAATTGGATCTTTTCATTATCATATTCATTATTATATAGAACAATTGTTTTTATTAATAATATTATAAAAATTATTCTTTTAAATGATTATTATATTATATTCTTATCTATAAATGACTAGGTAATCAATTTGATAAGAGTTTTATTTTAATAAGATAAAACATAAACTGTATATTTTAAGGAATTGTAGAATTTTTGAAATAATATATATTTTAATAAAATATTACAATCAAGTTAATTTTCTTAATAATAAATGAGTATGTAATTTTTATGAAGTCAAATGTAAATTTTATTAAGGTTTGAATGCAGTTTTTTTTTCAAAACTTATGAATTTTCAATAAATGCCGATTTTCATTTTAAAAGTAAAAATTCACATATTTAAAAAATTATTTCGATAATATGAATATTATTTTTCGAACCAGGACATATAAATTATCTAATGGATAATTTTTTATGATTTTATTAGAGCCGAATTTTTAATAAAAAAATTAAATACAGTATATATAAAATATGTGTTTAATGACATCATAATGACCCCAAAATTTTGTAATAAATACTATAATGGTTATTCTTAGACAAATATTTTTTTCCCATTAATGTAATGTTTTAATTTATTTATTTTATTTTATTTTATTATGTTTCAGTGAATCCTACAAAATGTATATTATATTTTATGATTTTTAATTCATTTCCTTTAGAGTGTGACTCGCCTCCATAAAAGAAAGTGAAATATTTTAATATGTTAGACCATTTAACATATAATATAATGTTTTATACTCCTATTTATAATGATCCATGATAATACCCTATAGTAAGGTTTTGGGTTTTGAATATTTTTGTATATTGATTCCAATACATATGTTTATAAAATATTAAAGAATTCCCCTATCATTTCTATATAAACTCACCCAAGATCTCACTTATCTTCACTAAAAATCCTTTTATCACATCCATATTATTCCCTCCACTCTCTAAAGTCATCCCAATGTGCCCCAAGCTCTCATGAATCACCTCTTTAATCTTTTGAAGTAACACACTAAAGTAAGGGATGGTCCACCCTCCTCTTTTATCATGCTTTCTTTCTATGTTGTGTCATTAAATATCATTAATTCCTATGTTGGGATATATTATTATATATACTAATTGATGATATTTTTTTGTATAAATGATTATATCCCATTTCACAATTATTTATTACTCATATAAAATCTTTTGTGCACCCGTTACTATGCCAAATTTTCATGAGGTATCTTTACATTCCTTCCTTTCCAATTTTTATCCATGTTTCTTTAGGTTGTTATACAATTTTATATTCAATTAAAAAATTTGTGGTATGACATAAAGCCTCCCCATACTTACCCCCTTATTTTTGAATAATTATATACCACTTTATCTCTCATTAGTGACTTCTTTGCACTCCTGTTTCCATGCCATAATTCCATAACCGATTTCTCTCATTTTATTTCAGTTCAAGCAATTCTTAAATTTTATTCATATGAATTACATTGCTTATGTTGGGATGTTATTTTCCTTAATCCCCTTATGGTATATTGCATTTATAAATGATGAGATATCCCTTTATCCTCATCAATCCATCTTATGATTTTTCATATGATGTCTTTTTGCTGTTGAAATTGCATTGTGATTTTCCAAGCCAAAATCATCATTTAGTGAATAAAATACCCATTTATCTATCAATGATATTCAACTTTTGAAACACATTCATATTTAATTATACATAAATATTTATATTCCACATTGTTTGATCATTTAATAACTTGTGTTGTTGAATGATCTCAGGTTAAATGATCTATGTGGCACACTTATGCATGAAATGAAATGTTTACGAATGGTGCCCCTGATAGCAATCCAATGAAATGGAAAATGTGTAGTATTAGGATACACCAATTGCAATGGTGGTTTACCAATGATAATTAATTTTAAATACGATATGACACATGCTAATCCATGTACAATGAGCCTTATATCATGCTAATATTATGTTGTTTATTTTTTCCATATTTCTGTTTTATGATAATCATGCTATATCAAGACTTTATGTTCATGTTTCTATTATTCCCCATTGATATTCCCATTACCTAATATCTTTTTTATTATTCATTTTATTACTTGTTTAATCCAATAATAGGCTTCATAGATCCCCATTTTCTTATTTTTTTCCTCAGGTTATCCCAAGAAATGCTATGTATGAATGAATTTTGTGGTCATGTAAAAGAATTTTTCAATATTGTTATCATATTTCTTGTATTAGGTTTTCATGTAATGTTCCTAATCCACAAATACAGTAGACTTATAAATATTTTGGGTTTTATTAGGATCAAGATTATGTAATAAATTATGTTTAAGTGTGTAATAAATATCAAGCCTATTATAATATAAAAATGAGTTTCTATATTTTTTATTATCACATGGTATTAATGTTATTGATGAAAATACCATTGATTTTTTAGCTATTGAAATGGGTTGTAATGTTAAAATATTTAATAAAATAAATATCTAATTTAATATAAAATAGATCAATACTGTTATTTTTCCTCTTTATAAGAAAGTTTTCAAAAGTCATATGGGTATATAAACCAATACATAAGTGTAAGAAAATTTAGAAAATTATTTTGAATTTAATTTTAAATTCAATGATGAAAATATAAAAAACATGGGACATAAGTTCTCATATCTAAATAATGATAAGGAAAATACCATTGATGATTACCACACTACAGTCATTGAAATTATGAAAAACATTAAATGGTTCTATGTAAATCTATAGGATTAAGGAATTGCGATGAAAAATAAGATTAATTTAACATAGTGGTTGTTTAGAAAGTATATACTATGGAATATATGGAATAACATTCTCTGATTGATTTTGAAGATATCTTCATTTCCTATGAATTGTGAAAGATAAATTATTTTATACCAGGAAAGTTTAGTCAGAGGAAGACCTCTGACCATTTATTAAATAGAAATAAAAAGTGCAGTAAACAAGGAAATGGATGAGGGCGAACATCTTGCCCAAACCCAATCAAGAGTCCCCACCATATTACCAAAAAACCAAAAAACCATTCAACTGAGTCAACACATTCAACAAAAACCATTCAGCAGAGTCAACACATTCAACCAACATCTCTCCCGCTTCATCAAAAAATCACCATTGCATCCAGCTTTCAACAACACATTACCACCATCATGGGAGAGTACCATCGTACTCCATGAGGAATCACACCATCACCGGTGCATAAGCTCAGAAGACATTCCAAGGGACACGCGATAACGCCATCATCACCAAGACTGGATTGTCCAACATTATACCAAAGGAAAGCCACCGATGGGAGGATCCGAGTCATCATGAACTAGAAACGCCACCAAGGGCATAGATCTGTTCCAATCAGACCACGGATGAACCCTAACCGGGTTCCGAAGCAGGCCATTCGCGATGTTGATAAAATCAGCATGAAAATAGAGGGACCAGCGACAGAAATCAGCAAAAATCCACCAGATTCAAAACCAATCGACGAAAACCCAAATCACCAAAAATATCCAGAACAACCAAAACGAAGAACCTGCAAAAGCTCATCGAATCCAAAGCCCAAATCCTCCCCCTCCGGGAACACGGAATCGACGTCGAGCAACACAAGGAGCCTGCCGAAAGTGAGGCAAGGTCACAAAGGACTCACCAAACCGGATCCACCTTCGGCCCTCGTTTGGAAGCGACACGTCGAACTGAGCGACGATGCTGAGAACGGGAGCCGGAGAACCACCAGATGCCGATGCACACCCCCGATGCCAAGCCACACCTACGACGAGCCGAGGCCAGATGGAGCGGCGAGTCGATCCAAGCAGGAGGGGGAAGAAGACGGAGAAACGATGGGAAACCCTAGCTTCCGCGAGGGTGATATGATTATAAATATTTTATATAACTAATTAGTGATTATAATATATTTGAATATTGAAGGACAATTATTTATTTAATATCTTATAAATTTATAAAAGGGAATGGAATGTATTGGGCTAAAATAACCTTAAATTGATTCAATTACTTTGGTAGTTGAAATTGTTTATCATATTGTCTAAATAAAATGATTCCTGGATATGGGTATGGTGAAAACAATGAAAATAAAATGATGCATAAGTTGTTTAAGAAAACCATTTATTAAAATAAATCACATGAAATTTAGAATATGTTTCTTAGAAAAAAACGAACAAACAAAATAAGAAATAAGATGTTGAATACCCTGCATCCTGCATGAACAAATTTTACAAAGGGATTTAAATTTCATGAAGTATTTATGACATGTGGATAAGGTAGAATCTTTCCCCAAGATTTTTAAGAATTTGGAGAAATAAAAATTTATGGAGAAGATGTTCTAAACTTTCTTATAAGCATTCCATGAGAGAAACAAATAGCTCAATATGTAGGTAATTTTTTAAAAAAAATTAATGATGGTTGAATAAAATAATTAAATAATAATGACTGAAATATAACTAATTTTGGAAATAATGAACAAAAAAATTATATTTTTTGTGAATGATAACTTGTTAAATAAACATCAAATTAAAATGTTCTCTAGGGAATTAGATCTTATTAAGCTGGAAACGAAATACCTTAGAACTATAATGGAGACAAAAAAAGGTATTGATAACTTCATGAAAATATATTAAGGCCATCAGTAAGAAAAATTTAACTGATGAGAATATAAATTAATCATTTGAGGTTAAAAATTTAATAGAAACTTCTTTAATGGTTCTATTTTCTACCTAATAATATATGTTTAAATAAAAAATCCATACAATATTATGTTATAAAATATTATCATAAAACATATCCTAAATCTATGGAAGAAAAATAATAAAAATAATAAAAATAATCTTAATGATCAAGATTAATCAGTGTATATATAAAAAAACGTTAGAATTATTAAATATAAATTTTAGAATACAATCTAAGTCATAACAGGAGGTTATGATTCAATGTGTACATTGTGTTCTCTAGGAGTTATATTTATGATGCCTAGACCTATTGGAACATAATTTTTGTTCTTATAAGGAGGAATAATTGAAGGGGGATCTATTATTAGATGAAAGGATGTGATCTACCATGGGATAAATTATCGAACAATATCAAATATAGAAAAATATACTATAAATAGGATTAAAATATTGAAAGAAATATTTTGAATATGTGAGAATAAAATAAAATATTCATGAAAATGAATAAAAATTCATCCTTTAAAATTATCTTAATAATAAAAGTCAAAAGGTCTTTAAAATCATTATCACGAAAATAATTCATTCCTTATAGAGGTGTCTCTAAAGGATTGGAACTAAGGAATCCCATTTATGACACTGAAATCATAAAATAAATGGAGAAAACATATCAATGAAATAAATAATTGGATGTGACTAATCAGTAATGAAGAATGTTTTTGGAAGTATAGATATTGATTCTAATTTACCCATGTAAAAAGATTCTTTATATTTTGAAGGGATGAAACATGATTTTTTAATTTTTAGAAAATATATGATGTGGTAAATGATGATTTAATTCAAAGTAACTCTTTTATTTTTAAAAATTAAAAGGATTGATAAATTATTACAAGATATTAAAGAAAAAGTATAAATATATTTCATATTATTATCCCATCTAACACATTTTACATGATTTAAGAAGATGAAAAAACCCTAGGCATAGAATGCATGGTCACCAAATCTATTAAAATATGATAAATATCACAAATAATGTAGTGATAGATCTTACCATTCTATGAAGATAATCATTTGTTATGAGACATGTTAAAGAGGGAAGATGAATAAAGTGACACATATGTTGATGGATATGTAATCCCCAAGAAATTTGGAGCTAAAATATTTAGATGTGTATGGTAATGTGAGGAAAAAGTAAAAAATCTTGTGATATCGACTTTTTTATATTCATATATAACTATACATGATTTTATAATGTTTTATTTATTAAAAAAGTAATACGTGATTGAAAATTGAAAAATTTTAGAAGAAAAGTTGAGAAATAACTTGGTATTTACAGAAAATGGTTATGGATGGATAGTATAATAGAATAAGAAAACTGATTTGAGTGAATCATAGTGAAATAATTTTCAATATATTTATACAATATATTATTAAATCATAAAAAAATGATGTGGATGAAATAAAAAATATAACAATTATAGAAATTGGAAAAACCATACAAGATGATAATTTATATCAAAACTTTATTTGAATAGAATATGTATACACCGTTGTAAATATAGGATAGATTTTCTTGTTAATTCATGGGAAGAAAATTCCCCATATGAGATGTGGTATAAAAACCATATTTAATGTTCTTGAATGTATTTTCTATCCCATGTTATGATATGATCAAGAAGAAAAATTTGAGGATGTTTGAAGAAAAGGTTGAAAAATAAAATTTTGTGGGTGTATTTCCAATGGTTATGATTAAAAATATTGGATTATAAACCAAAATAATCTTATAGAATGTTAAAGTGTTAAAATAATTGAAAATCTATAAAAAATATATTCTTGTTGATCCTGATGATGAAACCGCTAGACTAGAAATCTAAAAAATCTCTAAAAAATAGATTACATGAATGCAATAACCAAACATGTTATGATTGACATTAATTAAAATATTACCAATTAAGAAGTATGATATTAGAATTAGTGGGAGAGGAATTATAGGTTGAGGAAATATATTAAATATTAAAATATTTATTAACATAGAGGGTGCTTCTATCTAGACCCGAACAAGGATAAGATTAATGTATGAAACTTAACGTATTTCATATGTTGAGAGTCTATTTAATATTTATGTTTCTAATAATGATTTCTTTATTACTAAATTCAGTTAATATCATTACAATTAGTGTAAAAAATTATTTGGAGATATTACCAAGAATTTATGACAATAATTTCATTAATACAATGTGGGTTTTCTAAAATAAATTGAATGAGATTGGCGAAGTCATATGAATAGAATCATAGATGGTGTGTAATGGTAAATCTTTAATATAAGGAGCATAATTTGATGAAACTTTTATTACTATAGTAAATAATGAATCCATTATGATGTTTTTCATTGTTTTAATTCAAAATAGCTACAAGAACTTTCCAATGGATGTGAAATCTACTATTTATAATGTTGAGTTAAATAAGTATCAATTAATTGAGAAAAATGAATTAGTTTTTACTTAATTGTGATGAGGGAATGTAATTTATGCCCATGATGGATATATATGGTTCGAATAAATTCATATGATCTTATTATTCCAAACCTAGTGGTAGCTTGAGAATAATGATTTTTTCATAGGTACAAAATGATAGAATTATTTATATGAAGGATATTCCCACATGTACTCTTATTATCATAATATTTAATTATGAAATCGTTATTTAGTGAAACAAAATCTATCTAAAAAGAACATTTTCAATATTAGAATGGAAATGTTGAAATTTCAATGTTGGGATAGATGGATTACATTCTATGGTTACATGTAATTCAAAATGTTGAGAAAAACAATTTCTAAAGAAAAGTAAACCATAAATTTTTTGATGTTATATATAATGTAATATTACAATGGTATATCTATGAATATGGATTTTTGGAAGTCAAATAACTCTATAAAATTCGTTAAAATGAATAAATGAGTTAAAATATAGAAAACTAATTAGTAGCCTTCTCTATCTCATAACATCTAGAAATGACGTTATGTTCACTGTGAAATTGCACGCCAAGTTTGTGAGTGTTCCAAAAGAGTCCCACATATGAGAAAAATAGATAATTATAAGATACATTAGTAGTAATTTTAGTTTTGGATTTCATTATAGATCCAATTCAGACATCACCTTTAAATGTTTTAGTGATGTTTATTGGTCATGTGACTTTTGGGATAGGAAATCAACATATATTGAGACATTATTTATTTTTTATAGTACTATGGAATGAATATTTAAGAAAAATATATGTAGTCCTTATGAATTGAAAAAAGGACTACATTATACCTGTATAGGCCTATACAAAGATCATTTGCATGTAATTTTATTTGGATCATTTGAGGGTCAATATTGATAGATCAGTATGCATTACCTATGATAATAAATGTTTTATAGATACTTCTATGAATCTGATTGATAAATAAAGATCTAAACACATTGATCTCAATTATGAATTAATTAAATAAATGGTGTCAAATTGTGATGAAGAATTTGTGTTTATTGGAACCCTGTAAAATGTTTTAGAAATAAATAGCCATTAATAAATGGGAAATTTCAATAATTATTAATGAAAAATAACTCTTTGAACTACCCAATAACATATTCGTATTTCAATTTTCCAATTGATGTTTTCAATCATATTGAAAAAGGGGTATAAATTGTTACAAAAATAATAAATTGATGTTGTTCACTACTATTCCATATGAATATGTGAATATTGAAATATGGGGAAGATTATTGTCATTTAAAAATTGATCAATGATGAGGAGTTCATTTATTAATTAATGGGGAGTTCATTTATGTCACTTATACATAAGTACTCTTTACTAAGGGTAGAATTCACAAAAAAAATTATGTTATCTGATTGTGTGGATTGAGAAACTTCTCACTCAAGAAAAGAAACCATTTAATCATAATTGTTTGATTTTAAGTGTTTTGAAATAGATATCATAGTATTTGGTATGGTAGAAAATTTTATAACAAATATAAAATAGGGAGATTGAAGTATCCTTGGATTTTATTGAATTTGTTTTTGATGTTTTTAATTTGTTTCTAGTCATGGATACGTAAACTTTTAGGTTTTTAGTATTTTTTAAATGTGGTTATAATTTTTTTAGATTGTTGGAGATAGGTTGGGTAAGTTATGAAATAATTATAAAAACATTCAGATACTTGAGAGACTATTGAATGTGAAAGTGTTCCTATTATAACCCATAGTATCCCAGTTCAATCTCTTATGGTAAGACATTAATATATAATATAAATTTAATAGAAGGTAAGGAAAATGGAAAAATATTTGGAAATATTAATTTAATTTAGTGTGTATGGAATTATGAGCATTAGATTGAATCCTAATACATGGATATAGATTATATGGACTCATAATCATATGTATTTTGGCAGAGTGTATTTTATTTTATAGATTGGATAATACATTGAATATTTCCAAATCATTTTTGTTGTTTCATAATAATTCTCTTAATGTAATAATTTATCGATTTTAAGACTTCATGTTACATTATTAATCTTTGATCAACTAAACATATGTCCTTGAGAAAGTGTTATCTTTTCATCGTATGTCATCATGGAGACTCAACCTTTTCTTTCATAGTACAATACTTCAAAAATTATGAAATTTTTATGTTTCATGTACATGAAAAAATAGAGTTTCTAGACAATGATAATTCTGATGGAATAAAATATAATGATACAAAAGTTGTTATTCTTTGAATAAAACATTATAAAACAATTATAATTCATAAAACCTGAATATTCGTTGTTACCTATATGATGAATATGTTTATATGTGATCATATTGGTTGAATTAGTATGAAAAAAATTAATATGATTATGTTATTGAATAAGATCTAGATATTAATCCTAGAATGATGATGTAAAAATGTTATTCTAAACATATATTCCTAAACATGAATGGGAAAAAATGTATTGAATCAAGATGAATTATTTGAATAATGAATACACATTATGGGAATGGGTCTTCCAAAACAATAAATTTCACAAGGAAGAAGGATAAACATATTTTAATTCATGTTATGATATATTTCTAAGGTGTTAATAAATTTAGGGTTTTTTTATTAACGAATGTAGTTTTTTTAACCACCATTCTACTATGAGTGAAAGGTAAAAGATAATGGTATGTTTTTTATTATCATTAAAATGTGGTAAATCAAACCCACCATACTATATATAATGATTCTTGAGAGGGAAAATCACGGAAGATGAAAATATGAATTTACTTTGGGAAATTTCATTTTGTAGGATTGAGACACCTTAACATTAACAAATTTTTTGAATAAGAAATTTTGTTTTAATATGAAATTTTATTTGTATAAAAAAATGATTCATTGAAGAAATAGAAGGCATCATTGATAAGAAAAAATATTTGAAGACATTTTGAAAATGTAGTATATTTTTTGTGACTAAATAATATTGAGATGAAGAAGTGAGTTAGGTTTGGGATGTTCTGATTTAATCATATAAATCTATATTTTTACCAATAACCAGTGAAAGTGATTTAATGTTTCTAATATATAGGATAATTTAAAACAAATATTACAATAATTGAGTGTTATTTTATGAAAATTATATTGGCTCATGGAGAATATCAACATTAGTTTCGTATGAATCCTATAGCATTATGTTATTATTTCTAATTTTTATGAGAAATTGAAGATATTGGGTTATTGTGTGATATTATCAATGATATGGTTCGAAAATATTGGTGATGGGTGATTCCACCTAGGCTATTGTATGATTGCGGTTATCCTATAGTATAGAATCTATAGGAAAAATAAAATTGGCTATAGTAATGTGTAGGCTCAAAGAATGAGGTAGAACCTTATAAACTTATTACATGATTTTTTAAGTTTATTCATTATTAATTATCTTGTAATGTTGAATGAATATTAATATTGATATATATTCATGATCTAAGAAACTTAATTTTTATAATGGACAAAAAATATGATATAGTAAAAATGAAAAGTATATACTGATTCACCTCTATATTGTGTAGTCATATAATCAAGTGGATATTTCAAAAATATTATATTGAATTTCGACTTTATAAAACATTATTCAAATTTCTAATTAATAGGCCTAAAATTACCCCTTAATAATACATTCATAAAAAATATTCCATGAAACATCCCACTGATATACGAACAATCAATTATAATCATTCTAATGTTTCAGAAAAATGTGTAGGGTAGAATAGTTCATATAAGGAATTGGACTTAAAGAATATATAAAATTTAATATTTATATAATATTTCTACTTCTTATATTCACATAGATAATTTAGGTCAATTTTTTTATAGAATTATATCTTACTGTTAAAAAAAATATTACACCACAAAGTGGAAACATCCACTTAGTATCTGTTTTCTTGGTAATACAAAACAATTAATATATAGAATGTTTTATTACAAATAAATATCATCACATTTATCATCTTAACCTCATAAGATTCGATTCTCATCATTAAAATCTAATAAATGTATTTTAAAACATGTTAAGAGAAAAAAATAACTAAAATAAATATATAAAAAGAAATAAAGATACTCATTAATACATAAAATTTCAATATAAAAGTATCTTTTTTAATAAAATTCATCAATTTCAAAAATTATTATTTTCATTCCAACTAAATGAAATCCCCTGCCAAAATATTTTTAGAAAAAATTTCATTAGAAATATTAAATGAAAAATAACACACCAAAAGGATTCATTTTAATCATTAAAAACTAATGAAATATTTTTCACAACGTTATACATCTCACCCTTAAGATGTTGAATATAAATTCCTTTAACCATACTCTCATTATCTTACCTTTTCAAATTATATTACTTACATACAAAAACCCACAGAATAAATATATAAGTAATGTAAATAATATGAGAAATCATTTACAATCACTCATTCATCTTATAATTCAAATGGAATAACTATAGGACCCCGGGACACCCTAAGAGGGGAGGAGGGAATCAGGCTGGACACTTTATATTTTAAACTGATTGATCTTGTTCCCATGTTGATAGGAACTAATATAACCTTTATGATGGATATGAGAAGCAATCAAACATTCACATTCAATGAGAAAACACAACACTTTTTACTTGGTTCACCGCTAAGGATTTGTCCAAGGAGCATATGCCGACAGGTTGTTAGTCATGCCAAAATCCACTACTCTTCACTAGTTATGGATTAAAAAGGTTCCATAATAGTCACTCTATCCCAGAATCACTGCCTTTAAATCTATTCAAGGATAACCCACTACGTCCCTCAGGTCACTCCTATTGACTCCCCCTGGCTCACTACCGTTGGTGAAGTCCCAATCAGTTTATAGACATGAAGGACTCTTGAATTGATTCACATTGAAGTACTTTCCTTTGATTAGCATGAGAAATTGATTACATACAAGCCATAAATGATGTACTTGTATGCACTGAACCAATAAAACAGATGACCAGAACATGCAAACAAGTTTCACTGACAATTCTGTGCAACACCAACCCTTTGCATGCAAGACCTTAATATTGCATGTAATATTTGGTTTTTGCGCAGAAAAAATGTAACACATGATACTTTTATTTGAAATATTTTGTTTTTATGTTATATAAATCATCAAATAAATCTTTCACTACACACAACACTATCTTGTCATTCTTTACTCGTAACCACGACCTTCCTCGATAGCTTGCGTCGTACGCAATACCGAGTTTCACTAAACAATGATATGCTATTAAAATATTATTAAAACTAGCCGTTATGAATAGTAATAACCACTTTTTAAAATTTTATAAATTTTATTTTTCAAAATGGACTTCATTTTTGAATTCGGAATATCGAAATTAGCCTAGGGTAAAATTTTGGTATTTTTTGAAAACATTCAATTTTTGATGAATAGTGAAACCACTAAGTGGTAGTTAAAAAAACTGAATTTTTCAAAAAAATTAATTTTACCGCTTCTGTGAGTGGAATTTCGAAAATCCGAGAGACACGGTTGATGTCAGTACGTAAAATGTGGTTCAATGAGATGAATTTTTTTTTGTGAATAGAAACTTTTTACTTTTTTACCATGGTTAAAAGTAAATAGGGTAATTAATGGTAAAAATGATATTATTATTACCCTAACACATTTCCTAATTCTATTGTAAAGTGTAATTCGACCAAAAACAACCTTAGGAATAAAAAATGAACATTTCGGCCCACTTGGATTAGATTATGATATTTATTATTAATTTATTTAAAGAAGGGATAAAATAGTTAAAATCAAAGTTTAATAAGTAAATCATTTTTAATATGGGGTTATACAGAAGATAAATTCGACTATAAATATTCATTAGAAATATAAATAGATTTCCTACATAATGGTATTTTATTTTTAATTGTTAGACGTTAAATAATTTAATTTATTTATGACACAATGATGATGCAGTAATTATCTTATTAACGAAATATTGACATAATTGATGTTATAAATACTCAAATAAATCTAATTTGATACTTTTTATGAATTACACTAATTTTATAGGTTAATATATCATGTTATTATTGATTTAAGTAACTTTTTTCGAACTAATCATTCTGTTATGATTTTCACAAAAATCAATTACTAAATAGTGTCAAAATTGACATAAAATAGTTTTTAAAACAAATATTATATTATTAATTATTATTTTATTCCTAAAAATCTAAGGTTCGGCCAAATGTCTTAGATAAGGTTATATATATTAATAATAAACAACTTGGGGTTCTTCTGGCTTGATATGGTTTGTTAATTAACCTTATAGTGTAAGAAAACAAGAAGACACGGTAAAAGTTAAATTATCTAACTTAAAGTTAAATCTAAATGATAAGGTTAAAATTGATACCTAAACTTGTCTAAATTCTATTTGATGAGATCATTTTGACCCCTACCCACCTTATATTCGAAATATATTAATTTGGAGCTATAAAAAACCGAATTTGACTTTATAATAAAATAATATTTTTTGTTATTCCAAAGGTGCCCCTCTCCTCCCTTATAAAAGGGCACCTCCTCTGCCTCTTCCTCACACCACATTGAGCCTTCAAGATCATCCCAACCCTGACAATTTCTTCTCTCCACTTCCCTAGAAACATGTTAGAGGTTATGGTATTCTTCAAAGACCTATTTTAGTGCCCTAAAAGGAGGTCTCAAAGAAGCACTTCAAAGAAGAGGTAATGTCCGTTACTGATTCTTTCATCTTTATTTCTTCTTCCACTTCTTCTTCTTTAGTTGTTTTATTATGAAGTAAAAACATCAGTATCACTCATATACTGATATGTTATTATATGTATTAAACAACCCTATTTCACTATCTATCCATCCTACGGAAGAAGAAATCACCTCGCGTGCGTATGTACGGAATACTGTCTCTACGCCGTGGTGTAATCTATTTTCCACCACCACCTTATTTGGATGTGTATAATGGTGTAAATAATGACTATATAAGACTATTATAAAGTGATATTGATTCTGAAATAGTATACATACACTCCAATACAATTCCACGATCATAGGAATGATATCATCACTCGTGCGTACGTACGGAATACCATCTCCACGATGTGATGCGACTCGTTCTACATGATATTCATTTCATAATGATTATATAAATGAATTGACTGAATGAATATGATATATATTACACTAATACCATTCTGGAAATAAGGTATCTATAAGCTAAAGAGAAGAATTATAATTTATTCGACAAAACATGCATAAGAACAAAAAGTAATAAACACCCGAATAACAAGTAGTAATGAAATATTACTAATAATAAGCTAAGAATATGACCATATATGATATCATAACAATAATTATGATTCTGGAATAAGTCAATAACTTTATTTAAATCATTATACAGGAGGTTCAGACACTTACGAAGAAAATCAGACTTAAGGTAAGGGAAATATCACAATCTCATTTTTATCCGAGATTGTTTATACTTCGGATTTTACTGGGGTGTATTTTATCCTCCACATCCATGTTTCCTCAATATTTAATATTATTTCCATCCACCTACAATTTTTTAAATCCAATTTTACCCTTTGGTGTGTTTTTAGTAAAAGATATGAATGGAATCTTTTATCATTTTTCGTACGAGATACTTTTTTACTTTTCCGACAAAAGTACGAGAAGAATGTTTTTTTAACTTATACGGCATGAATGGATTTTTAAAACATTATTTCCAATAAGCTTCCTATACATGTTTTCAAGTTTATCTTTAATCAACTTCTTTTAGTTTAAAATTGTATGACATGTTAAGAAAGGAAAATGTTTTTGAATTTGAAAGGATATTTTCCTCAAGAATGGAGTTCAAGTGTTTTATCAAAATTATTTTCCATCTAAGATAATATAGGGTTCTGTTTATATCCCTATTATTACATTTATTTTATTATGTTGTGATGGAATTATTTTTATGAATTCTTTTATCTAATATGAATGGTTTTATGATGTCACGATGTTTAAGATTCCCATTTTTATTACATGGGTTATGCTATGATGTATGGTTTATGATTTTGTGGAACACATAAGAATGGTATCATTATGAGATGGGTGGGACCTATATCTCCCTCCAATGTATTTGGTATAGATTTTATATCTCATGAGATATACAAGTATGGAATGGTAGGTTATACCGGTTCAGTGAAACATGACTGAAACGAGGAGTGAACTCGGTTCATAAATGGACTTTGTCCACTAAGATAGTCTTAGAAATGAGTCTTGACTAATAAGAAATGATTATCTATGATTATGTGTGTATGCCACAAAGTTTCATGTTTTATGTTATGATTATTGGGATTCCGTTTCACTACTATGATTTATCCCATGTTATGAAATTATTCTCTCTTTTGCAGGTCAAGATTTCCAAAATTTATGATATTCTTAATATGATGTGATTGATATTTTTTTGTTTACCCTTACTGAGAATTTGAGCTCACCCTTTTGTATGTTTTCTTTCCCCATGCCAGGAAGAAGGTTATTAAGTAAGATATGCCAAAAGGGACTATAGATATGATGAAATAAATGGGAGACAATGTAGACGCTTTATGAACCAGTTGTTTATGTTTCCCAGTTTCTAAAGACACTATACCTATACGGTCCTTTCATGGTTTTGTTATATTTTGTAAAAAGTATGCTTCAATTTTGAAGTATTAAAAATGTATATAATGTATGGTTAGTTATAGTTGGGATCAGAGGAAAGGTATAGTCAACCTTTGGAAACTAGGATGTGAAAGCCTTAGTATGAACCCTAAGGATAATTCAAAGAATAGTACACAATATTAGTGTTTAAGAAATGGACATGAATAACCTAGGATAAGACCTTAAGTGTGAAATTTTATTCTTGATTATGTGGTTTTCCTATTATAATTAGTATTGCTCACACTATTCTTCTTGGTTTTAGTCAATGGATGGAACCCGAAGGAACCGTGTTAATGTGGAATGCGACGGGCAATGCAATTATTGTCCCCCTGAACAACCAAACGTTACGGGAGCTGGAATGAAAAATCTTGTAGCCATGCTCACACAACTTTCTCAAGCTATGAATCATGCATGACTTCCAAACGAACAAAGGAAGGAGCAACATTCTGTTGAATCCTTCATGAGACAACGTCCACCTTCATTCAGCGGGTCTACTGATCCATTAGTTTCTGAACAATGGATTAGTACTACTGAAAAGATATTTTTAGTTCTTCAATGTTCTGAGCATGATAAAGTCATCTTAGAAGTGTATCGTTTGGAAGGTGATGCTAATCATTGGTGGAATCTTATTAAGAATACGAGGCAAAGGGATGAAATAGAGTCCATGGAATGGGATGAGTTCAAGAACTTATTTTTCAATAAGTACTTCCCTCGTATTCTCCTAACAAAGCTGGAGAAAGAGTTTCTTGAATTGAAGCAAAAGGATGATGAATCTGTTGGTACCTATGAAGAAAATATTACAAGACTTGCAAGGTACGCTTCTGGTATTATTATCCAACCTGAGAGTAAGATTGATCGATTCTTTAGTGGCTTAAAATCATGTCTTTGAAGGGCGTTAGACATAAGGGACTTCCATAGCTATGAGGAAATAGTTCGATGTGCTATCAAAGTCGAGATGAAGATTGGAGTAACCCATCAGTCATATGGGTTTGATAAGAAGAGGAAAATGGAATTCAAAGGAAAATCTAAAGAGCACATTGAAAAGAAGATGAGCTTTACCTTATACTCAAATTTTGGAAAGAAACATGGAGGGAGTTGTCTTAAAGGGACAAGTAAATGTTCCAAATGTGTAAAGGAAGGTCATCGGGCATTTGAATGACGCGATGATGGGAAGAAGATGTCTAATGATGCAAACAAAGGAATGGATACACAGAATGAACCTACTACACTTCAATGTTTCAAGTGCAAGGAGATGGGACATTATGCCAATAAATGCCCTAATCCAAGGGTTGATGATGATGGTCGACGTCAACAAACTCTTAAAGCTAAAGACAAAGGAAAGTCACATGCAATTTCTATCAGCGATTTGGAGTACGATAACGATGTGGTGAAAGGTAAACTTACCATACAATCTAAAGTAGAAAATGTTTTATTTGATTCTGGATCCACCCACTCTTTTATTTCTGAAGAAATTTCTAAGGGTATCACCGTATTACCTCAACAACTAGATGTTGAGATAGCTGTAACAACACCTAATGGCCCAATAGTCGCATCAAAAGTTTATAATTCTTCTCCGATCGAAGTTTGTGGGAAATTGCTTCCTACAAATCTTGTGATCCTTCCTATAGTGGAATTTGTTGTGATTCTTGGCATGGATTGGCTTTCTTTATATGGAGCTCATATCAATTGCCAAAGAAGGGAAGTCACATTTCATATTCCATATCAATCTATGATCGTCTATCAATGCAAGGATGAAAATAACCTTCCAGTGGAAATTCCTTCTACCTTATGGGTCTTGATTCCACTAAATGAAGGTTATTGATCTCAAATGGTTGGTGAGAAACTCACGATTAAGAATATGCCCATTTTAATGGAGTTTGATGATTTCTTTCCGGAGGAATTACCGGGACTTTCACCAAATCGTGAAGTTGAGTTTTCAATAGAACTTGTACTGGGTGCTTTTCCTATTTCAAAGACACCTTATAGAATGGCCCCAATTGAGTTGCAGGAATTGAAGAAGAAACTCCAAGAGAATATTGATAAGGGGTTCATACTCCCTAGTGCATCACCTTGGGGAGGACCTGTTCTGTTTGTTACGAAGAAATATGGATCAATGAGACTCTGCATTGATTATTGATAACTTAACAAGCTCACTATCAAGAACAAATATCCTCTCCCATGCATTAAGGACATATTTGACCAACTACGCTGAGCTCAATACTTTTACAAGATTGATCTTTGTTCAGGGTATCATCAATTAAGGGTCAAAAGGGAGGATATACCAAAGACGGCTTTCCGTACAAGGTATGGACACTATGAATTTATAGTGATGCCATTTGGTCTTACTAATGCCCCTGCTATCTTCATGGATCTTATGAATAGAGTCTTTAGAGACTATATTGATCAATTTGTGGTAGTCTTTATAAACGATATTCTTGTCTATTCAAATAGCAAGGAAGAACATGACGATCACTTGGGAATTATATTGAATACCCTGAGAAAGGAGAAGCATTATGACAAATTTACCAAGTGTGAATTTTGGATTCAAAAAGATTTATTTTTGGGTCACATAATCTCAAAATAGGGGATATTTGTGGATCCAGCAAAAACAGAGGTTATCGAAAGATGGTCGAGACCAAAAACAGTAACTGAGATCCGATGTTTTCTTGGTTTGGCTTGATATTATCGACGTTTTGTGAAAGATTTTTCAGGATTATCTAATCCACTCACCAAGTTGACTCGGAAAGGAGTTATGTTTGTCTGGACGGAGGAATGTGAAGAGAATTTAAAATATTTGAAAAAAGGTTATCCGGTGCACCTGTGCTCACACTGCCTTGTAGTGGAGAAAGGTTTGTGATCTACAGTGATGCATCCAATAAGGGTTTGGGGTGTGTTTTTATGTAAAATTATATGGTGATAGCTTATGCCTCACGACAGTTGAAAATACATGAGCAAAATTACCCAACTAATGATTTGGAGTTAGCTGCGGTAATCTTTACATTAACGATTTGGAGGCATTATCATTATGGTGAAAGGTATGATATTTATACTGATCATAAAAGTTTAAAGTATATTTTCACACAAAAGGAGCTGAATATGCGCCAAAGAAGATGGTTAGAACTGATTAAGGATTATGACTGCTCAATTCATTACCACCCTAGGAAAGCAAACAAGGTGGAAGATGCATTAAGTCGACAAGACCATGCCAGTTTATCCATGATGAGGATCACAAAAGATCCAGTATTTATGGATTTACAAAGGATGGATCTTGGAATTATAATGGAAGGGGAAAAATATTATCTTTCTCAAATGAATGTTCAACCATCTATACATGTGAAGATTATAGAGGCACAGAAAGAAGATGTCGAGTTACAAAAGAAGGTGAGAAATGTTCTTGAATTCAACCTTGATTGTGATGGGATAATAAAGTTCAGGAATCGGGTTTGTGTTCCTCCCATCCCAGAATTAAAGAAGGAGCTGCTGGATGAGGATCATAGTTCTTCATTATTTATTCATCCGGGAAGCACAGAGATGTATAGGGACCTGAAAGAGTACTTTTGGTGGGATGGCATGAAAATAGATGTTGCTGAATATGTCTCTCGATGCTTGGTTTGTCAGCAAGTTAATTCTGAGAGACAGAAGTCTAAGGGGATGTTACAACCATTACCCATACCTGAATGGAAATGGGAAAACATCACTATGGACTTTGTCACAGGACTTCCTAAAACATCTAAAGGCAATAATGTTATCTGGGTCATAGTTGATCATCTTACCAAGTCTACACACTTCATTGCTATTAGAGAGGATTTATCTCTAGATCAGCTTTCCAAGATATATGTGAAGGAACTGGTAATATTGCATTGAGTACCACTTTCTATTATATCTGATCAGGATCCAAGGTTTACCTCAATGTTTTGGAGAAGTATTTAGCATACTCTGGATACAGAGTTGAGTTTCAGCACTGCTTATCATGCTCAGACAGACGGTCAGTCTGAGAGAACAATTGAAACTCTAGAAGATATGTTGTGAGCTTGCTCTATGGATTTCAAAGGTGGTTGGGATCAACAACTACCTTTGGTGGAATTTTCTTATAATAATAGCTTTCACTCCAGTATTCAGATGGCTCCTTATGAAGCTGACTATCGAAAGAAATGAAGTACTCCAACTTGCTGGGATGAAGTTGGGGAAAGAATGCTATTAGGACCTGATCTCGTTGATGAAATGGCAGAAAAGGTTAGATCTATTCAAGAACACATAAGAGCACCTCAGAGTCGACAGAAAGGTTATGCCGAAAACCGAAGAAAAGACCTAGAGTTTGAAGTGGGTGATAATGTGTTCTTGCGAATATCTCCCTGGAAGAGAGTCATGAGATTTGGAAAGAAGGGGAAGTTGAGCCCTAGATATATCGGTCCTTTCGAAATACTGGATCGTGTTGGGAAGGTAGGTTACCGATTGGATCTTCCACCGAATCTCTCTTAAGTTCACGATGTGTTCCATGTATCTCTCCTGAGAAAGTACATACCTGATCCTTCACATGTACTAAGCTCAGAAGTTCTACAGTTGGAGCAAGATCTTTCATATGAAGAACAGCCGATAGATAATCTATATCGTAGCGAAAAAGTCCTACGAAGAAAGACCACTCGATTGGTGAAAGTTTTATGGAGGAACCACCAATTAGAAGAAGCTACATGGGAGCTTGAGGATATGATTAGGGAGAGGTATCCTCATCTGTTTGTTACGAAGTGACGAATTTCGAGGGCGAAATTCATTTTAAGGGGGGTAGAATGTAACACCCGAGACTTTTATGTGGAATATTTTGTTTTTATGTTATATAAATCATCAAATGAATCTTTCACTACACACAACCCTAGCTTGTCTTGCTTTACACGTAACCGCGACCTTCCTTTAAAGCTTGTGTCGTACGCAATACCGAGTTTAACTAAATAATGATATGCTATTAAAATATAATTAAAACTAGCCGTTATGAATAGTAATAACCACTTTTTGAAATATTATAAATTTTATTTTTCAAAATGGACTTCATTTTTGGATTCGGAATATCAAAATTAACCTCGGGTGAAATTTTGGTATTTTTCTGAAAACATTCAATTTTTGATAAATAGTGAAACCACTAAGTGGTAGTTAAAAAACTGAATTTATCATAAAACATAATTTTACCGCTTCTGTGAGTGGAATTTCGAAAATCCGAGATACACGGTTGATGTTAGTAAGTAAAATGTGGTTCAATGAGATGAAAATAATTTTTTGGTGAATAGTAGCTTTTTATTTTTTTTACCACGGTTAAAAGTAAATAGGGTAATGAAGGGTAAAAATGACAGTATTATTACCCTAACACATGTCCTAATTCTATTAGAGAAGTGTAATTAGATCAAAAACAACCATAGGAATAAAATATGACCATTCTGGCCCACATGGATTAGATTAGGACATTTATTATTAATTTTTTTAAAGAAGGGTTAAAATAGTTAAAATCAATGTTTAATAAGTAAATCATTTTTAATATAGGGTTATACTTGGGATAATTTCGCTATAAATATTCATTAGAAAGATAAAAATATTTCCGACATAATGGTATTTTATTTGTAATTTTTAGACGTTATATAATTTAATTTATTAATGACACAATGATGATGCAGTAATTATCTTATTAATGAAATATTGAAATATTTGATGTTATAAATATACAAATAAATGTAATTTGAGACTTTTTATGAATTAAACTATTTTTATAGGTTAAAATGAAATGTTATTATTGATTTAAGTAACTTGGTGCGAACTAATAATTCGGTTATGATTTTCACAAAAATCAATTACTAAATAGAGTCAAAATTGACATAAAATAGTTTTTAAAACAAATATTATATTATTAATTGGTATTTTATTCTTAAAAATCTAATGTTCGGAAAAATGACTTAGATAAGGTTATATATATTAATAATAAACAACATGGGGTTCGTTGGGCTTAATATGGAAAGTTAATTAACCTTATAGTGTAAGAAAACAAGAAGACACAGTAAAAGTTAAATTATCTAACTTAAAGTTAAATCTAAATTATAAGGTTAAAATTGATACCCAAACTTGTTTAAATTCTATTGGATGAGAGGATTTCGACCCCTACCCACATTAACTTCGAAATATATCAATTTGGAGATATTAAATACCGAATTTGACTTTATAATAAAATAATATTTTTAGTTATTCAAAAGGTGCCCCTCTCCTCCCTTATAAAAGGGCACATCCTCCCCCTCTTCCTCACACCACTTTGAGCCTTCATGCTCGGCCAACCCCTGCCAATTTCTCCTCTCCAATTACCTAGAAACATCCTAGAGGTTCTGGTCTTTTTTAAAGTCCTATTTTAGTGCCCTAAAAGGAGGTCTCAAAGAAGCACTTCAAAGAAGAGGTAATGTCTGTTACCGATTCTTTCATCTTTATTTCTTCTTCCACTTCTTCTTCTTTAGTTGTTTCATTATGAAGTAATAAGATAAGTATCACTCATATACTTATATGTTATTATAAGTATGAAACAACCCTATTTCACCATCTATCCATCCTACGGAAAAAGAAACCACTGCGCGTGCGTACGTACGGAATACCGTCTCCACGCCGTGGTGTAATATATTTTCCACCACCACATTACCTGGATGGGTATAATGGTGTAAATAATGACTATATATGACTATTATAAATTTATATTGATTCTGAAATAGTATACATACACCTAAATACAATTCCACGATCATAGGAACGATATCATCACTCATGCGTCCGTACGGAATACCGTCTCCACGATGTGATGCGACTCGTTCTACATGATCTTCATTTCATAATGATTATATAAATGAATTGAATGAATTAATATGATATATATTACACTAATACCATTATGAAAATGAGGTATCTATAACCTAAAGAGAAGAATAAGAATTTATTCGACAAAACACGCATAAGAACAAAAAGTAATAAACACCTGAATAACTAGTAGTAATGAAATATTATTAATAAGAAGCTAAGAATATGGCCATATATGATATCATAACAATATGTATGATTCTGGAATAAGTCAATAACATTATTTAAATCATTATACAGGAGGTTCAGACACTTACGAAGCAAATCGAACCTAAGGTAAGGGAAATATCACAATCTCATTTTTATCCGAGATTGTTTATACTTCGGATTTTACTGGGGTGTATTTTAACATCCACATCCATGTTCCCTCAATATGTAATATTATTTAAATTCAGATAAAATTCATTAAATCCAATTTAACCCTTCGGTGAGTTTTTAGTAAAATATATGAAAGGAATCTTTTGTCGTTTTTTGTACGAGATACTTTTTGACTTTTCCGACAAAAGTACGAGAAGAATGTTTTTTTAACTTATACGGCATGAATGTATTTTTAAAACATTATTTCCAAGAAGCTTCCTTTACAAGTTTTCAAGTTTATCATTAATCAACTTCTTTTACTTTAAAATTGTATGAAATGTTATGAAAGGAAAATGTTTTTGAATTTGAAAGGATATTTTCCTCAAGAATGGAGTTCAAGTGTTTTATCAAAATTACTTTCCATATAAGATAATATATGGTTCTATTTATATCCCTATTATAACATTGATTTGATTATGTTGTGATGGAATTATTTTTATGAATTCCTTTATCTAATATGAATTTTTTTATGATGTCACGATGTTTAAAATTCCTATTTTTATTACTTGGGTTATGCTATGATGTATGGTTTATGATTTTGTGGAACACATAAGAATGGTATCATTATGAGATGGGTGGGACCTATATCTCCCTCCATTGATTTGGGTAAAGATTTTATATCTAATGAGATAGACATGGATGGAACGGTAGGTTATACCGGTTCAGTGAAACAGGACTGAAACGAGGAGTGAACTCAGTTCATAAATGGACTTTTTCCACTATGATAGTCTTTGAAATGAGTCTTGACTAATAAGAAATGATCCTATATGATTATGTGTGTATTCCACAAAGTTTCATGTTTTATGTTATGATTATTGGGATTCCATTTCACTACTATGATTTATCCCATGTTATGAAATTATGCTCTCTTTTTCAGGTTATGATTTCTAAAAGTTATGTTCTTATGAATATGATGTGATTGATATTTCTTTTGTTTACCCTTACTGAGCATTTGAGCTCACCCTTCTGTATGTTTTATTTCCGCAGGTCAGGAAGAATGTTATTAAGTAAGATATTCCAAAAAGGTCTATAGATATGATGAAATAAATGGGAGACAGTGTTGACGCTTTATGAACCAGTTGTTTATGTTTCCCAGTTTTCTAAAGACACTATAACTATATGGTCCTTTAGTGGTTTTGTTATATGTTGTAATAAGTATGCTTGAATTTTCATGTATTAACAATGTATGTAAATTATGAGTCGTTATAAAAAATATTTCATGCAACAACACATTTTTTCACGCAAACTGAATATTTTAATCACCGCCACAATTTTTACGCACATCTCGTCCATTTTTCATGCAGCCTGGATTTTTTCGCGCAGCTCGGATTTTTCGTGTAAACCGAAATATTTCGCACAATGAAAAATTCTTCATACAACCCGGAATATTTCATGGAAGCCCCTTTACGCGAACCTTTTACGCAAATCAGACCTCATATCTTCTCTAATTCTTCAACCGTTAGGAATGAGGGGGGTCACCTTTTATTTATAGGCGTTTCTGACCCCCGTGCTCAATACCCCCTATGCTGTGAAAACCCTCTCATTTGGTGCGTAATATTTTAAACAGGTATCATTTTTACCACACAACTCCAGATTTTTCACACTGCCCATGCCTTGGCCATTTTTCGACATTCTGATTCTGAAACACTATTTGAGAGAAAAACCTTGATCTACTATTTTGCACAGCACGGTGTTTTTCACGCCCAACTCAAATATTTCACGCACATCCCTCCTTTTTCACGCTCCACTTCCTCTTTGTGTGCACCTCATTTTACCAAAAAACAATGTCTTAACTTTCTGATTTTGAGGCCCAAAAATTTGGCAAACACTGTGATATGACACCACCTTCAATACTTTTGTCTGCTTGAACTGGATAATCACTTTACTAGCCCACATTCTGAACTTTAATTGAGGATTGACAACAAACACAAAACATACACCAATTCATGCATATAATAGCCATGGCTTCAATAATCTCCCCCTTTGGGTTTGTTGTCAATCACTAAATAAATTCAATAGATCACCATCCACATGAAAACCAGATACGCAAGAATCAACTTATCCAACACTCTAAGTATACTTGAGCAATGCTTGGTGTAGAAAACAAGAGAGGATGATTGAATTTGTTTCCTGTGTTTTGGAATTCTCAATGAATCCAACATAATTATTGTATAGTGTCACAGAGGCATTACATGTCCATGACAAGCCTAAAACTATTCCTAAATTTATTCCTTTCTCCCCCATTTATAATAACCCCAAATATCAGTTAATTTTCATTGTTTAGCTCAAAACACACACACCCCCTAGACAGTGTCTCCCCCAAAACCTGCATCACATCCAAATATAGATTACAAACAGTAAACATAACAATAAAGAGGTGTATTGTGTAACCTACTTATGAATAGGGAGGTGGATAATCACCGAGGTTCAATCGATGCTTCTCAAACACAGCTGCTAATAGTGGCTTGGTCAGGATATCAGCCACTTTCTCATCAGATCCCACATTATCCATTCTAATCACTCCTTGCTTAAATTTTTATTTGATAAAGTGATACCTGATTTCAATATTTTTTGTACAAGAATGTTGTACATGAAATCTTCTTATGATCAATTGTTCTCTTGTTATCTCAGTAAATAACCATTGGTTGCTTCACCTCATCACCAATATCTTTTTGTTGTAGCTTCATCCGCAGTAGTTCTGTGCATGCCTTTGTGGTGGATATATACTCATCTTCAGTAGCACTAAGAGAAGAACTTTCTTATTTCTTGCTCAACCAGCCTACACATTTATTCCCAATATAGAATGCTCCACCACTGGTGGACTTTCTGTCAACTAAATCTCCAGCCCAGTCAGCATGAGAAAACACTGATAAATCAGTGTCCCTACCTACAGTAAGGTATAACCCAATGTTTTGAGTACCTTGAATGTACCTCATGATTATTTTTTCCACCACCATATGTTCCTCCTTTAGATTACTCTGAAAGCGGGCTGCTAGACATGTTTCAAAGACAATATCTGATCATGTCGTTGTCAGGTATAGTAATCATCCAATATTCATCCTGTACATTATGGGATTAACAAGGTCACATCATCATGCTTTCCAAGTTTGGTTCCAAATGTAATCAGAGTTGACATTAGTTTGGAGTCTTTCATATTAAACATCTTCAGCAGATCTCTTGCATACTTTTCGTAAGAAATGAAAGTGTAATCCTTCTTCTGAATCACATACAACCCTAAGAAATATGTGAGCTCCCCAATCATAGATATTTCAAATTATGATTTCATGTGATTGGGAAATTCATCCACTGATTTCTTCCTACTTCCACCAAATATAATTTCATAAATGTAGACTAGAACCATAAACTGATATTTTGGTGATTTATTCACATATATATTGTGATCTACTACTCCTCTTTTGAATTCTAGATTCATGAGATAAGAGTCCAGCTGGGAATACCAAGCTTGTGGTCCCTACATCAAACCATATAGAGCTTTATTTAGTTTTCCAACCTTTGTTTAATCAGTACCAAGAAAAAAATCCCACTAGTTCTTCAATTTTTACTTCTTCTTCGAGTACACCATTCAAAAATGTTGTATTGATATCCATATGATATAATTTATAATCTCTTTGGAGTGCCATGGAATGGAAATGCCTGATTGACTCCAGTCTATCCATATGAGAAAAGGTTTCTTCAACATCAACACCTTCAATCTGGGAGTATCCTTTATATATTAGTCGTGCCTTGTTTCTAATAAAACATCCATGCCCATCAAACTTCTTCTTGAAGATCCATTTTGTATCAATCACATTGTGACCTTAGGGTCTCTTGACAAGATATAATTTCTGATTCTTATCAATATAATCTAACTTTTCATTCATGAATTTCACCCATGATTCATCCTTTGCAGCTTCTTCAAATGAGGATCGATCCACAACTGATAGAAATGAAGATTGCGTGATATTATTTATCCTCCTTGTTTGTGTGGGTGCACTCATATCCCCAAATATGTTAGATGGATCAATATCAGCTCTTTCATTTATCATGTGAGTTTCAGTTGCATTCTCTCCTTCCAAGGTTTCCTCTTCATATAATTCATCTATTTCAACATCATGATGTGATGGATGAGTGTTTTTTACACATTCCTCTGTTTCTATATTTGTATTTTCTCCACGTTCACTTTCTTCCTCACTTTCTTTCGCATCAGCATATGAAATCCTAGAAGCATTTGTGGTTTTCTCTTCAATGATCTTAACATCACTGATTTCCACAATCCTTCCTAATCGCTTTTTGAAACTCTTATAGGATTTTTTGTTCATTGATTATACATGGAAAATTCCTTTATCTGCATTGTCACCATACTACCCTTGATTTCCTTCTTTGTTGCTGATGAAGTATTTACTTTCAAAAAATGAAAGTATTTAAAAGGGGTCTTCCTTCCATGCCACAATTCATATGGTGTCTTCATCTCACCCATATAAAATTTTTTCAATTTTGAATATACACTGCATCTTGAACATCCTCTTTCCAGTAATGTTGTGGAATACGACTCTCAATCAGTATTGTTCATGCCATGCTATTCACTTGTCGATTCCTTTGTTCAACAACTCCATTTTGGTGTGGAGTTCTCACATCTGCTACCTCATGTTGTATCCCATGCTTCTCTAGGTAATATTCAAATTCAATGGATGTGTATTCCCCTCAATTGTTAGATTGAAACACTTTGAATGTTCATCTAGTATCATTCTCGGCGATTCAATGATACATTTTCACGCAGTCAAGCACTTGTTGTTTACTATGTATAACCATTAAACATGCCATTCTATTGTAATCATCTATGAAAATGGAGAAGTACCTTTCTCCATGAGTTTCACCAATATTTATCGGGCCACATACGTCTGTATGAATGAGATCAAGAAGACGTGATGCCCTTTTCTTCTTTGGCCGATATGAACTGCAGACCAGCTTCCCACAAATGAAAGCATGAAAAGACTTTTCCCATTTACATTTCAGAATGGGGATATCCATGATGATCTTCAGCTTAGATATCTTTTCCACATATTGTTGGTTAATGTTCCCCATCATTCGATTCCATAGATTGTTTTCTTCATCAATAGAAAATTGAAGGAGTTCACATTACTGTCAACCTGATATAAGTTTCCATCTGTTCTACAACCTTTCATAATGGAATTGCCTATTTTACCTTTATAGTGCAACCTTTTTGATTGAAAGTTACAATGAGCCATGAGTTATAGAGTTGTCTCACACTAATGAGATTGTGACATAGACCATCCACATAAATAATTTCAGTCTTCTTTAGCTCTCCATTGGAGAGAGTAATATTACCACTGCCTTTAATCGTCAAAGCACCATCATTACAAAACCTCACTGTTCCATCAACCTTCTTTTTAATTTTCTTCAAAAGCCCAAAATTTCACATCAAATGGGAGGAGAATCCACTATCTAGAATTAAGGTGTTGCTGGTCTTTGTAGCATTGAGGGATACTTCTACAAGATTGGATTTTTCGATCTTCTTCTTTTATTTCCATGAGATATTTGATTGAGTATAGGATACTGATGGCCTTCTAATACATTCCTCCACATAATCAGATTCTTCATAACCATAATTGTCTTCTAATGGATAAAAATTGTTTGTGAGAACAACACCATCAGGAGGGATAAAACATATCTCTCTCTGAGAGTTGTATGAATTTCCCATGTCATACCTCTTCCTACAATACATAGATGTATGGACAAATTTAGAACAATGAAAATAGTAACCATAGAAGATACTTATTCTATAAGATGGAGGATATTAAACAGATCTTTTTTGTTGACTTCCTAGATCATTCCCATTCAAGTAGCTCATTTCCTCTTTTCAATATGACATGGTATGACCCAGATTGACACAGAACTGACACTTCATGAGGGGACATGTATTCTCACTCAAATTTCTCCTCTTGCCTTCTTCCTTTGGAGAATGGTTGGACTGTCTGTCTTTTCTGAATGTTTGAGGATAATATTCAGTTCTTCTTTTTGTTTGGATTGAGGGTTTCTTTTTCAGAACTTCAGGCAATATTTCAACATGTATAACTTTTATGTTGTATTTTATTTGGCTTTCATTGCTTTCATCAGTTGACGGCTCAACTTCATATCCAATTCCACTCATTCCAATGAAAGAAGGTCTTTGATCACTCATGATTTTTCCACCCCATATAAACCACACTTGGCTCTTTCAAGTAACTATGAATCTAGGAATCTCCCAAAACGAATTTTTTTTACCCTCATTTATGGTTGATTGACACTCAAGTTTACTCCTAAGAGTTACAAATTATTCCTCAATACCCTGAATGTTCGTGGACTTCTCTTCTAGTTATGATGTGAGGTCATTTATGACCTTTTCCTGTTCCTAAATTATAAGCTTCAATTCCTCAATGGCGTCTGTGATTTCAAGGATTAAAGATTGAACTCTCACTAGTTCTTCTTGTCGTTTAATTTCAACTTCATCCTCATAAACATATTCTGATGATTCTTTCACCATTTCGTTCCACTTACTTCGTCTCTTGCACTTTTTATAAATACTTAAAAAGGAATATTAAATTTTCTACATGGGATAACCATTATGAGATATATTATAGTCTATATCTTTATTGATCAAGGGTTCTAACTTTTCAATGGTAGCCATCATGGAAGCATGGTTTCCAGTTTTATATTCTAATTCTTCTTCATCATAGAATTCAATATCATCCTCTTCCTCTTCACAAACAAAACTCTTCATCTATACCTTCTTTCCAAATTTAATGTCTATCTTTTTTAAAAACCTTTTCTGAGTCTTCTCAATGACTTCTTCTTCACTTTCTTCATCTTAGAACATTCTTTGGCACTAAGAGGCAATGCGCCCAACCCTTCCGAAACAAATGCATGCCAAAGGAAAATTACCTTTAAATTTACCTTTTCCCATCTTTAGATTCATGGAAAATAGAGAAAGAATTTTTTTCCTCATCATCTTCACCACCACTATCTTCTGAAATATTCAGTTTTTCCATGGCTTTGAATGCCATTTTATTTCCAACACAAGTCGTAGATTCTTTAGGTTTGAATCTCATCTCATATTCCACTAGACTACATAGCAGATCATATAGAGATAGTTTAGATATATCTCTTTATTCAAGGGCTAACACCTTTTCAATTTACATAGGAGGAAGTCATCGCAATAATTTCTTTACGATATCAGTGTCTTTGAATTCCTCTCTATGCCCCCGAATTTCTCCCACTACATAAGTGATTCCATTGAAGAATGAATCATCCTTATCATCATGATGCATCTTTATATTGTCAAACTTGTTTTACAGGACTTAATGTTTTTCCTGCTTCACTTTTTTGTCTCCTTCATAGATATTTTCATGTTTATCCCACACAGACTTTGCTGAGGTGCAACTCATCACCTTTAGATAGATCTGATCAGAAAGAACTGCAGTGATAACATTATGATCTTTAGCATCTACATCAACAACTGTTCTATCTGTATCAGTCATAGCAGGACCTTTTGGATTAGTAACATGTATTCCTTACAAAGTAGCAAAGAGGACTTACATTCCTAGAGATCTTAAAGGAGATCTCAATCTGTTCTTCCAAATATGAAAATTACTTCTTTCGAAGAGATGGATTCCCCGAACATTGACAACATTCTCCATGATGACAATGTACAGGTCAAACACCAGTAACCTCCCTTTGATACCACCTATAAGACCCTGGGACACCCTAATAGGGGAGGGGTGAATTAGGGTGTCAAATGTTTCATTTAAACTGATGGATCTTGTTCCCACGTTGGTAAGAACTACTATAACCTGTATGATGGATATGAGAAGAAATCAATCCTTCACATGCAAAGAGAAAACACATCAATTTTTTCATGGTTTACCACTAAGGGCTATGTACAAGGAACATATGAAGATAGGTTTTCAGTCATTCCAAAATCCACTATTCTTCACTAGTTTTGGATTACAATGGTTTGGGAATAGTCACTCTGTCTCTGGCTCACTGCCTTTACAACTGTTCAGGGATATCCCACTACATCCCTCAGGTCACTCCCATTGACTCCCCCTAGCTCACTTCCTTTGGTAAAGTCCTAATCAGTTAATAGATGTGAAGGTCTATTCAATTGATTAACATTGAAGTATTTTACTTTGATTAGAACAAGACTTTTCTTGCATCGATGTCCGGAAATGATGCACTTGTACGCACTAAACTCTTGAACTGGATAACCAGAATGTGCAAACAAGTTTCACTGACAATTGCGTGTAACACCAACCCTTTGCGCACAAGACCATAATATTGTGTGCAATATTTCCTTTTCGTGTGGAAAAAATATTTCACACAACCACACCCTTTTCCAGGCAAACTGAATATTTTCCATGCCACCTCATATTTTTACGCACAACTCTACATTTTTTCGTGCGGCCCAAAATCTTTCGCACAACACATATTTTTTATGCAAACTAGAATATTTCACATAGTGCAGATTTCTTCACACATACCGGAAATTTAGTTTACATTCCCATTTACATGACCCATTTATGCAAATCACACCTCAGATCTTCTCTTAGTCTTAAACCATCCAAAATGAGGGGGTGACCTTTTATTTATATGTGATTCTGAACCCTCTGCCCCAAACCCCATGTGGCACAAAAAACCTCTCATAGGTATTGTTTTTCATGCACAACACTAGATTTTTCGTGTAGCCCATTCATTTGACATTTTTCGACATTCTGATTCTGAGACACTATTTGTGCAAAAAACCATGATCTGCTATTTTTCCACCATGCTATTTTTCGCGCCCAAATAAAATGATTTTTGTACAACCCTCATTTTTCACGCACCACATCCTCGTTGTGTGCACCTCCTTTTACCAAAAATCCATGTATTCAATATTTTGGATTTTGAGGCCCAAAAATTTGGCAAACACTAGGAAATGGAACCACCTTCAATACTATTGCCTACTTGAACTGTATGATCACTTTACATGCACACATTCTGAACATCCACGGAGGATTGAAAACAAACACACACCATACTCCAATTCATGAATAGAATATCCGTGGTTCCAACAATAACATACCCGATAAATTCTAATGATATCAAATGAGAAACCTAAATGCTTGACTCCATCCCTTTACCAAAAACATTGGGGAGATATATTGGGATCACCTATAATAAGGAGTTATATAATGCTCACCTATGAACATGAGATATATCAAGTGCACTCTTAATCAAATATAGTACCCCAAATACAGTAGATAATTATAATAAAGGAACACATTAATTTTCATCATCATATAAATAAAAAAAATTCATAATACCCGTTTTAAAAAAACTTCTTGAATAAAAATATCTATTCAATTTAAAAATATTATGAAAGTAGAAATAAATGGTAAGTAACAATTTTTGGAATAATTCAATAAATACTTTAATGGAATAAAAAATCATTTAATAGTTATAGTGGATGGGAAAAAATGAATCCATATGCGTTAAAATAAAAAAAATTAATTTCTTCCTTATTTCTCATAATGATATAATAAAAGAAATATCATTATTCCTTTAGTAAACATTTGAAACAATGTCAGGAGTGAAATAATATTTACTTTACAATTCATTAAATATTTTTTGGATATGAATAAACAAGGATAATCATAGGGTGTCATTGATTAAGGGAGGTGTCATGATTTAGATTTCCAATAAGTAACTATTTTTAGGACTATATTGATTTATTCTATGATAAGTAATTATTACCTTATGCTTTGGTTTTAGTCAATGGTGGTAACTAGAATGAACTAGATTAATGTTGAATGTAATGGATGATTTGCTGATGTGAAATCAAGTGTGATGATCAATTAAGTGAAAGATGCTTTGATACTGATTAATTAGTTTTCACGGAACATGATTAACTATGTGTACCATAACTAACTCTCGGATCCCAAAAGGAATAGAAATAAAAATTTCACATAGTGTATGGGTATTGAAGATCATGGAATAAATAATATTTAGTGATTTTTTTCAATAAAGTGGAATGAATCTTGTATGTGAATGTCTTATAGGGAAAATAAGTTTTTTTTACTCTGGGAAAGAAGAAAACAAACCAAGTGACTGAAAGGAAAAAATGAAGAATTTTGTTAATGAAATGGATGAGAATGTTGACCTCACATAGTCAGAATAAATTGTTATGATTTTTATGTGTATAAAAAATGGTCATTATGATACTCAATATCCCAAGAGGAAAGATCCTAATGAGAATAATCAAGATGGAGTGTGAAATGGTTACATTGTGATGATGATGACACTATAGACAAAATGTTATGGGAAAGAGTTATAATGTAAAATGGTTAGGTAACCCTATTATTTTCATATGGATAAAGTGGAATAAAAAATGTTTTCATGTATTTGGATTCAAGATAATGTTATATGAATGTTATGTAAGGATTTTCATGTTTATGATTTATTTCAAACGATTTACAAGAATATGTTGAATGGATCTGATGGAATTGAAAAGTGATTTAATTGAAAGGTTATGTCCATGGAATACACATTATTAGGGGAAATATAACAATTAATATTATCTATATGATACAATATTGTTTATTTGGATAAGATATGTTGAATATATGTAAATTGGAGGGTACAGGTTACCATCAAACTAATTAAGGACATGTTGATTATATTATTCTATCATGGATGGAATTTAAAACATATTGTATTAATGGAATGTATACAGTAATTTATTGAATAAGGAAGAATGATTTTTTTTCATTATTTATTTATGGTAATTTCAGTTATTACAATGATTAAATTAAATATATGATTGTGGTATTAAAATGTTTGGAATTCGAAATCCAAGAGATCCTTTTTGATACATGTGGGAATCAATGTTTAGATTATTTCATGACTTTCATTATAAATTTTTTTATTTTTTTCATTTTGAAGTTATACAATTTTAACCATTCAATAAATGTTTATGTTAAAATTCAAAGTAAGTAATTATTATCTGAGTTTTTATTGAAATCCATGTTTAAAAGGATATTTAATGATTAACATTATTTCAAGGATTCCCATATTATATATTATGGAAATTATAATATCATGGTTTTAGAAAAAATATATTTTGTATAGGGTAAGAAACAATCAAGTCAAGAAATGTCGTCGGTCTTCAACCCATAACTGAATGTCAATAAGCGTTTCATGTCTACCAATGGTCTATGTGTTGTATATTTTAATGTGTAATTATTTTTTATGAATAATTATTAATCATGGACTAGTGGATATACATTTTAATGATATAGATTGATGTATTATCCATATCAATTTTGAATAAAAGTTAAAGAAAAACTGCTATATATTTCATTATTTTATGGGAATTAAACTTTTCATTAATAGTATTTTATCACTTCCGACATCAATGATAATTTCAAAACATCTATTTCTTAAATTAATTTATTAATTTGAAATAAATAAAATCACCTTTAAATAATGAATTTTTATTTATATAAATTAACAAATTAAGAATATTTCCATATATTGTTGGTCAATAAAATAATTACAAAACCCTACTATAATGACCACAAGAAAATGTGTCATCTAAATACCTTTTTTTATCTGATGGCCTTTTAATTCATCAATGATTAATGGAATTGAGGCCACAATTTTTTTTGAACGTTAAATTTTTTATGATTGATGACATCAATAAATCCCTATGAATATATTCTCTTTTCCTCCATGTATAAACTTCACTCCCAACCTACATTCTCCTATTCCGAAACCTAGATATAAATTACTTTGGGTAACCATTATGGTTCAAACATTCCATTTTTAGGGTTGTTTAACTATCGACTTTTGTGATCTATGTTTTTATGTAGAAAAAATTAAAATATTAAAACATTGATAACCTAGAAAAATTTTGAGGGTGAAATTCATTTTGAGGTTGGGCAGAATATAACACCCCGAGATTTTGGGAATTATTAATTTTTTCAAATTAATTTTACCTAAGTGATATTTCGTATTTCACACAACAATGAAGAAAATTTATTTAATATTAAATAAATATATTTTTTTATGTTATATACAACACAAAATTAATCATTCACAATAAAAAAATAACCATTTTCATGCTCTACATAGAACATTGAGTTGAACTTGTGTTACACACAACAATTAATTTTCATAATGGATTGCATATCACAAAAGACTTTGTTTTTATGAACAATAGTATATCATTTAAATATTATTACATAATATAATATGATATATCATAGATTTTAAAATTTTTGACATCAATATTACTAACTAATTTATGAAACTATATGCTTTACATATAAAAAATATTAATTCATAGGTACCTAATTAATTAAAAATGAAATTGAGAACCAATTGAATACATAGAGAAGTATAATTTATTATTGTTATAAAGTTGTTTTACCCAAATGTATTAAATTAATTATAATTAGTGAGTGATATTAATTTCATAGAATTAAAATGTTTTTCATCTAATAGTTTATATATGCATAAGATAATAAAAACCCCAATTTTATCCTTAAATCACAATATTTTGGATAATGTATTTTTACAACATTTAAATGGAAAACCCATTTTAAATCCAATTTTTTGTAATTTTATAGATTAAATATGTCAAAATAAACATAATATATAATATACTACAATATTAATTAGGATATGTAATATTTTTGGTATTTCATTGTGTGGTTTTATTTTTTTAAGGAATAATGAAAATACTGATATTTTGTTGAAAACATCTTTTTCAATGAATTTCTTTATACGGTTAAATTAAATTTTAAATGGATTTAAAATGTTAATTACATTTAATATAGATAAATTTGTATAATTTAGGTCATTTATATCAATTTTAGATTGATATTTGGTATAAAAGGTAGCAAAATTTTGACGATTTTTTACATTAAAAACGTGCTTTGTCGACCTGGTTACGAGATTAATTTTAAAATAATTTATACTTATTATTTGATTGCAATATGGAAAAATAGATTCATAATTTTTTATAAGATTAATTTATAATCTATAATATGTTCAACATATTTTTTTGAATAAAATATTTCTGAATGTAATTAAAATTAATTAAATAGAATAAGGTATAATTAAGCTTAACCAAGGACGAAACTAAATATTACGGACCCAAAACTACCTATAAACTTGTAAAATATTCATTTATATCCATATTTAGTCCATATACTCCCTTTTATCTGAAATTAAAAATCATTGTATCAACTTTAATTTAAAAAATGTGGGTGGTGTTTCCCTTTTCATAAATATTAGAAGTGTGCCACTCCACCATTAAAAAGGCCTCAAATACAAACACATCCTTACACCTATAAAGCCAAATTATCATGAAAAAACACTTCCCAAATAGATAAAAAAACCCATACCTTCCTCCATGATCCCTTCCTTTGGGTATAATACCTTTCAAAGCATCCCTTTAGTGTAAACCAAAATGAGTTACCCAATTAAGAGTTAACACACTCCCCCAAACACCTTTATTTTATTTTCATTCTCCACAAACTCTAATATTATTATTTCATGATTGTATGAATACAAAAACATCATAAATATAATATAAAAATTTTATGCTATTTTTTCTATCAACAATTAAAGAAACCTCAATCGAATGGGTAACAAACATATTGTTTATGTGCACGTCGAACTACTGCCTCACTAAACAATGATTATTCATTTTCTACATTACCACCTATCTTAGAGGAAATTTTGATGGAAAATCCATTTAATTATTTTATATAATATATCTATTATGACTTTAAACCTATTTAATTTTTTTTAAATATATTTCTTTATACTTCTTTTTTTGGATTAATATAATAATTTTGTTCTAGGAAGTGTGGACTACCTCCCCCATAATGCAGTGTGATCCATTGATATACTATATGGAACGTTTTAAGGATGGTTTTAGTGAATATATATTATATATATAGTATAATAATTAAAAGATAATATTGATATTTATAAATGTATCTACATATATTTCTTTTACATTCATTCTTTGAACACGATAATTAAACAGAAATAATGTTCATGCAAACGTGTGTCATACCGTTAAAATTAATAGTGTATTCTATTTTATACGTATATATACAGTGGATATTTATAATTCACATATTCTGAATATAAATTATATTAAAATAATTGATTACATTCTCGAAATAATTATATAAGTATTAGGAAAAAATATATATCAAATCCTGACGCATGCAAAAAAATAAGATGAAATTACCCGAAGTGAAACCATAACATATAATTGTTATTGATAATGAATATAAAGACATTATAAAACAATATATGGTATTAGGTGTAATAATTTTTTTATGATCGATTTATAATAAATTTATATTTATTATTCAATTGTTTTGAATGAGTATGATTATTGTCAAGACACATAGTAATGGGATTTCATCTCAATTTCTATTTTTGTGAGATACATGCCATGTTCACCACTCATTGAATTTTTGTGGTGTATATAAATACAATAAATGTATTATATTATTTTTATTCTTATATTTATTGGTAATTTCATAAAAATTTTATTATACTCCTTTCATTGTGTTTATGTTTTAAAAGTTACTATTTTAGTAAGATAGTTTTCTCTCAATTTACCTTCTTGAGACACATCCCATGATAGCCACCAATTTTTTTCTATTAGGTGGACATAATTCATTTGATATGTTATATAATGAATCAATTTACATTCAATATATATTTTTTTCATTTTACATTCTTTCTTAGGGTTTATGTTTCAATGTTACTATGTGATAAGAGTTTATTTAATCAATCTCATCACTTTTCAAAAATTTATTTAAATATACTTCATTTATTTATATAATATAATACATCCCTAAAAAATCATCATTTTTACTCTCCCATGTATATTATTGATGTATTAATATAATGGTATAATTTTTCTACTCATTCAAACATCTTATAGTTGAGAATGTGTTTTTTAAGAATCCCCAACGTTACCCTCTCTCTGGTCCGAAATCTATGACGCTTCAAAACCACATTTTGTGAAATATTCTTCAAAGAACATTCAATTATTTTTTATAATAATTAAAATAGATGGGTTCCTTTTTTCTTTTACCAATGCATTAAAAGTAACGTTCTTGATTCTTTCTGAGTAAGGTATCATTATAACCTTTTCCCATGTAAAAGGAATGTTTTTCTAACCTCATATAACATATACATATTTACCCACCATCATTTCTATAAAGATTAATTTTCATTATTAATAGGTTAATATCTAATAAAATTATTTTAAAAATAATTTTTATGGAAAATGGTTTCAAAACACATTTTTCAGTTTCATTTGAATTTTTTCAAGGAAAAATGTTTTTAAATGTTTTAAATGGTTAACTTTAATGTTTTCAAAGAATTGTTTATCAAATTTTTTTTAATACATACATTGTAGGTTTTCAAGTAAAATTCATATCAATTTTTTTTATCAATGAATCATTTATATGTTCTCAAATATATTTTTTTCAAATTTATTTCAAAGCCACCATTATATGTTTTCAAGGAAAATTAGTTTTTAAAATGTTTTAAATTATTCTTCTAATGTTTTAAAATTATTTTCAAATAAATAGTTTTCAAAAGGTTCTCATGATTGTTTTATATGTTTTCATGGAAAATTGTATTCTAGTGTTTTCATGTTTTTTAAAAATCAATTTTTGGGATTAAAGGTATTTTCCTCAAGAATTATTTTCAAAATATCATTCCATGTTATTTTCTATCTGAGATGACATCTGTTGACACGAATCCTTTCATTCTAGGAAATTATCCAATGGTTACATTCATATTCATTATAGAATTGATTTTTGTTTGATGGAATTATGTTTATGAAAGAATTTTACCTTCCTTGGATTATACTTTTTGAAACCCACTTCCTTTCAGGGGTTATTCTTTTATGGAATTACTATAAATCCTATCTTTTCCATAAGATAAGATATGATTACATGTTTATGACAACCATTTAATTTCATGGGATAAGATACGATTGTTTATGAGTTTTTTTGCATGTTTCTATGATTTAATTATGATATTGGTGAGATCTATATCTACATATAATGCATTCGGTAATGATTTATATACAAGAGATAAACAAATATGGTCTTGGAAGTGATCGTTGACTACTAGTATGGACTTGGGAGCGAAACATGAAAACCAATATAATATAAGTAGTGAGCTCATGCTACTATGATGACCATGTGTGTGAACCATAAATCTCAAGATGGTATAGGGAGTGTACCCATATGACTAATATGGCCTTGGTAGTGATTACTTGTCTAATATTGAAATCATATTATATGCTTATGTTTCTACCACAAATTGATTTTATTTCTTAAGTTATACTTTCATCGATTATTTTCTTCATTGACATTTGATTCACATCTTATGAAATACTGTTATTTATGCTATGATACATTTTTATGTTATCTTATATGAAGTTTATGATTTTATACTTTCTTTATTATGTTATCATACCCTTCTGCTCATGCTTATGCTTATATGTCTCCCTTATTTACAATTACTAAGCATCTGATTTCACCTGTTATTATAATTCCATTCCTAGGTTATAAAGATATATATTATATCTGATGTGTTTAAGAATGGTTCTAGTAGACAAGAACTTAGTGGGATATAATGTATCCCATTTATGTACCACTATTTATGTTTTCGTGTTTCAAAATAAACATGACTAATATAGTCTATAGGAGTCTATTTATATAATGTTTAATTTTTTCTGAAAACCTGATGTAATGTTAATTTTTGTTAAAATATAGTAATTATAAATTATATTTAATCAATTAAAAGACAAATGGAACCAAAATTCCTTTTAATAAGTTAAATAGTATCACCCAGTGGTTAATTTCATGGATTAATGGATCATTTTTCAACGAACTCATAAAAATGATTTTCCAATTCAAGAAGTTTTACTTTAGAAATATCATAAGGGGGATTTTAAATTGTAGTAGAATAATGTATTATATAAATTCAAAAGTCAAATTCTTGATTAGTTATAATATTATCCAACTCATCATGAAAAAATATATTCTTTCACCACGTACACATCATTAATCTGGCCTATTTCGGTATTTTTAACAACATGGCCGATTAAACAATCATTTCTACCATTAAATAGTTACAAAAATTATTTAAATATTATCAAAGGTATGAATTTATTCTTTAAGGTAAACATATACTCACTAAAAAACATCATTTTATAATAAAAATGTCTTATTATGACAATATGAATGAAAATATATTCCAATAATTACAAAAAATTCTATAAATGTCCTGAAAACATGGTTAATAGGGAAAGTGATTTAACAATTGTTAACAAGAATACCTTTTTAAATTATTGTTTCATTTATACTACCCATAGTTGTTTTGACCAAATGTCCAAACCTCATTCATTGAGGCAAATTATCTTTTTATAAGATAATTAATCAGAAACTAAATTTTTTTAAACATTGAATAAAAAATTGATATTAAAATAATTAGAAATAATCATTAATGTACTAGTTACCACTTATTTTAATGGGAATATATGTAACATAGTAGTTGTAAATAATTTTAGTATAACCTTACACATATATTATTTATTCTTACCAATGTTGATGGCCTTATTCTAAAAAAAATCCTATAAATTCCTGTGTTTTTTGGACAGGATGAAAATATAAAGAAATTTTATATTTTTTGTTTTGGGGATGGTTTTTTTGGTAAACTAGGGATTAGAAAAGAATTGTTAGATTTAGAGAACATATAATTATTACTCTTATACTTGGGTGAAGTCTCTAAAGAGTTCCTGGTTGTCTTATTGTGTTTTAGGAGAGTTGTGCCCCAAAAATAAAAATTATGGAAGTAGTTCAAACAGAACATAGTTTGGTGGAAATCATATTACCCATGTTGCAAGTAGTGCAACCAATTTTAGAGGAGAATAATTTCCCAATAGTAGCTACATATAGTTTACCCAGAACAACCACCTATCCCTCATGGTTAGTTATAGTTAGGAAGAATGACCTCATGATTATTTGCATGGTTTTCATATTATTATGCATACCGTTCAAGACAATCCATGCTAGGTGGGTTCTTAAGTGGTAAGAGTAAGAACATTGGGACAATGTTTGACCAAAATATTCAGCCAAACCATGCGATCCCGTTTTGAGGGAAAAATTACAAAATTCCAATTAATAATATTAAATTCTAAACCATATTCTTACCAAAAATTATTCCCAATAACATGAATCACCTCCAATATCATGGGTTCTCCTCTAACTACCAACTAAGGAATATAAATAAATCCTTATATTTTTTGGATTCAAGAATTATCTGTTCGAAAATATTCCTCTTAGTTAGCTGCTTTCCCATATTATTTTTTTCTTTGTTTATTATCTTGGTCCCTTCACAATTTTAGTTCTAGCTAATTCTCCCTATATTTTTTTATTGTATGTTTCTATGATTCCCCTTGAACTAGTGAAAAAATGGGTTTTATATTAGAAATGTGAGTCATAATAAAAATAAATTAGTTGTTCTATTGAATCTCCCTTAATGTTTCATTGCTTTATGAAAGGTTTTCATTGTTCTTCAATAATTTTTCCAATATATTACCATTAAAATGATTTATTCTTTTTAAATTTTTATACACACATTTTTTTAATCCTGTTGAGATTTTATTAGTAATTTGATGATATCATACTTTATCATAGAAACCCCCTTTGGGGTTTTGACAAATATTTTTCTATTATAACTAATTGAATAAATTTCCAAAACACATTATAATAATTAATCTATCAATACTAATGTAACCAAACATGTATGCTTTCATCAAATTAGTCATGTAACCTCCTAAGTACCATGATAATTCTTATAATTTTACTCTATTTGTTCTATTTTTATTAAATTTTTCTTTTGATGAAATGAGTTAAATTATTGATTATGTTTCTTGAACAATGCTAAATGATTTTTTGATAGACAATGTTTTGGTTTTAAAATAAATCCTTTCTAATGAGGTTAACTATCATAAAATTGAAATTTAATAATATTTTATATGTTCCATGTTTTCATAGAATTTTGTTATGAGTGCTACCCCAAATTCTTTCATATTCCGCCATCATGATGTCAATTTCTTTTGTATATTTCCTTATTTATAAATAAGTGAAGTTGTGAATCAATTTGAACCTTTTTAAATGTAACCTAGTTATTATATTTGACATTTACTTTAGTATAACCATTTTTACTATTAAAATTAATTTATTAATATAAATTTTATTTTCATGAGTCATACTGGGGTTTATAACCATGAAATTCTTAGGACATACTCATCATTATTGTGATTTGGTTCACTGTTTCAGTTGTGTATATGTTGGGGTGATACTACCATTTTATTATAGACTACCCATGCATTATTCTTATCTCATATTGAGAAAAACCTATTCCCGAAGGTATAAACATTGGATAGAATCAATAGAAAGATGATTTCACCAGGCCATAAGTAAGATTAGGTCCCCGACATTAGATACAATGTACATGATCATATATTATTGTTCCACATTGGTTTTGGATTAATACTTGTGAGGCCTACCGTGGGGCTCTTTGGTTGGACTCTAACATATATGAGTTTAATGGTTCTCTTGGTGTGATACAGAGGTAAATTATTATGGTTCTCCTTGGATGTGCCCCGAATGATTCCTATTTATGACTAGTAACTATTTTTTACAAAAAAGGATAATTGTATATAGTAATTATCCGTGGTAAAATTTTTCTAAGACAAATTAATTTCTTGGGGTTTGGCCATCTAATGAAACATTTTTAATTTTATTTTATTACATTCCCCTTATATCATTAACAATTGTTTTCATTGATTCCAAAACATTTGTTTTAGGCTAGAGGTAGTATGACGAGTCTAGGTGACCTTGTGGAAGCCAAGTCTCACATAGTTATGTTTATAATTTCATTACTTCTTCACACATGATGTAATGGGAATGTTCTCATATTTATATACCCAGATTGTATCATAATTTAAACACCATTGGTGGTGACCTACTAACTATATATCACACCCTGAATAGACCCCCATTACACAATGGTCATTGACAGAACTCCTAGATTATGGTATCAGGAACATTGGTTAATTTCTTATGTTGTTACACTTGTACTGGTAGTTTGGAGAACTATACTGAGCCAAAGCTCATATTTCTCACACAGTTATCCTTTGAGTATTCATTATATCTTTTTTAATTTGTTATACTCTAATAGATAACTTTATGTATGTTTCATGTATTATTTTTTAGCTTTATTAGAAATGCCTACATTTTTATACTGTCAATTGAAATTAATTTATTCAGTTTTTATATATGTCTTCTACCTATATGTCTTATTTATTTATATTTCCTATGATAGTTTTTTGACATACACTTAAAAAACTAATGTGTTACTACGATCTCATTGGTATAGTCACCCCACCGTACCACTATTGGACCCTTTCACCTACTTGGAAGGCTCTGGCATATAGGGAGGTGTGCTTGTGTCCATGTGGTTACTAGTATAGCTACCAGTGTAGTGGTCAGTCAGTCCAACACAATACAAAGTGGTATCAGATGTCTTTTTTCCATTTTCATACATTTCTGGGATTGGTATATAAGAAAATAGGATTGTGTTGTTGCTTAGAAAATAACTGTGCAAAGGAGTGTTCAACCCACATATGGGGAAATGTTTAAGGGCCCTGAGATGGGATTGATGTTAATATTGTTCATTATAAATATTCATTTTTATTTCAACTTTAGTGATTTTAGTATTTTCTACTGATCGTGGATTTATGATATTTATAACATATTACCCCTTTATTAGTATGAAAAGGATGTAGCATTTGATTAATCACAATAGAAAAAAAATTAATTCGAATGAAATTCATATTCCTTGCATATGCTATGCCATGAATATGTCATTCCATTTCAATTTAATGGAAGGATATTTGAATGCAATAGATGTGCCATGTGGGTTATATTTTAACTCGATATATTCCATTCTAGGTGTTTTCAGAATCATGCATAGCTTCTACCAACATACGTATTTCATTACATATTTTTTACTACATTTTATGTGATTAATTAATATTTATCCCCGAGTGTTATATCATGACTCCATAAGGATTGTGTTGGGATTAACAATTTGGTGTGCTTCCCATGAAATCTAGTTTCCTTTCATGTTATATTGTAATTATTTCTTGCTTCATTTCTATATAAAAACAAAATTAAATTTTAATGATTTTCATTAATAGTTATAAATTTTAAAAAATGAGGGAAATTGATTAATGAGGGAAAGAACTCATTCATTAAATATGATATATTGGATCTATGATAAATTGGTTCAATGAGAAGACACATTATTTTTTTTGTTAAATGTGAGTAAATTTTCATTTTATAAAATGTACATGAACTTTAGAAATTGGTAAATTTTAAAACATGAAACTAAACCATAATTTATGCACTTCATATACATAATGGGTATTTCATACATGTTTAACCTATTGAATTTTATTTCGATTATAACTATATATGTTCTGTTTATATTCTATCCACCTATAACATGTAATGTATATGAGAGTTATATAAATTAATAGGTTGTAACCTATATAACATAACCATATGTTTTGAGACTTATTTATAGTAACAATTGATAATGTAAATGTTTCTTAGTTGGATCTCAAATGAAATATTCCCCGTTATAAGGTCATGTGCTTCTTTTACTTGGGAATAATGAAATATGTGTCTATATTTCTAACTACACCACTGGACCCAAGTAGGTTAGTTAGGTCATTCCACTTAAGAAATAGATAACTAAAGGTTTTTTTTAATTTTTATGTTTTAAATGCTTGGTTATCATTTTGATGAACAGATGATGTCGTAACAGAAAACTCTTAAGTAACCTTTACATTATTTTTCATTAGTATTAAACCCCATGGGAGTATTTTTATTCTTATTAGTGGTTTTTTTTAAATCATTCAATTTTTACATGTCTTATTACATGACTTGTACCTCTTTAATTAATAAGAGATCATTTTATGAATTTCGATTGTATTATGTGTGTACTTAATTAATTAAAATTCAAATTGAAACCTGAAGTGTGTTTACCTATATAGATTGAAATTGACATTATCATTCATTAATAAAAATTTTAATGTTTATGAACAAATGAAATATTTCTAAAATTGGGTTTTTGTGAAAAACATATTAATTGTGACATGATACTAGATAAATAATTGATGTTTTATGGGATGTATGATGCAACATTCCCATTATTCCATGTATTATTGATGTTCAGTTTTCATTGATTATTATACTTTAAATGATTAAATAATAAAAATTATCCGTAGTTAAATAACTTAAAAAGAAACCATGAGATGATTTCAATGACATAGATCTTGTGTAAGGGTGGTTTTGGTACTTTCTTATTTTCTTCATAGAAATGCAATGTGATCCTCTTCCATATGCTCCTTTTCCATCCTATATATATATTTAAATTATATACCATTATGACATGTAACCTCTCATAGCCATGACGACATTGTATGTCTAATTAATTATACTACGAAAATGGGGTAGGTTGTTGTAAAAATATCCCTATGATCCTTAAAAACCATGATAGTTTAATACAAGTAGTTTCCCTTAAGTGATACTATTTTGGTTCCATGGTCCAATATAGGAATCTTCGTTCTAAAATTACGGATGGGTGGTAGTGGGTTTTTAACCATTAATCAGAGTGTGATCATTTTGAAATGATTTATTCTAGTAAGATAGACATGCCAATGGAATGGTCAGACACATAGTAGGTCATATGACACTACTTTTGATTTTAAACATCAGGAAACTAGGGAGGTTGTTGGAGTGTCCTATAGAAATATATGGTAATTTATCTCTAGGTTAATTCTTCTTCATGATACATTGGATACTCGAATTCAGATGGCTAATAAGAATATGGTTGTAAAAGGGATGTTCCGTTATATCTTTTGATTTCAGGCTAATATGAATCGATATAAGTGGTACATATTATTTTGTTAAATAATTAAGAAAATAATTTACGCATAGTTGTTTTCTTTTAATCATTCTGTTGTACTTCTTCATTGTGGGTCACCTCTAGGGTTGAGTGACCGTGTTCTAAGATGTTGAGTTGTCCTATAGTGTCCGACAATGTCATGTGAATGATTGGATGTTGTAACACTGGTCATTTTAGTGGGGATTTAAATACAAATTATTTGTATCATAGTAAATATGGGAATAAATCAGTAGGAGTTCAACATGTATTCCCTAGGTAAATATGGATTAGAGATCTAGTAATAAGATAGTCTGTCTCCAATCCCGGTAATATGCTCGTTATAGCCCGTCTGAGTTCCCTATTTATGTGAATGACAACTGAGTCCTCCATAAGGAGTAGAGATTCATGCCGAACAAGTTAAACCATTACCTTCCAAGTACAAAAGAGACAAATTTCCACCATTTGGAAATGATAGTCTAGATTAAAACGCTCCTAGGGCTGGTGAGTTTTGAGTTATGTCAGTGCATGCAAGGCACTGCAATATTGAATGATTGGCTGAGTGTGAAACCTCCTGAAACAATATTGAAGAAATTCTACCTTGTGTGTTAAAGAAATAATGACCATTTAATGATGATTATTTGTGTAGTTAATCTTATATTTTACTAAAATAAGTCATCCGATGGTGTTTTGAATATCCCTCATTCTGCGGTTGTCAATGTCGATTTTGAATAGTAATAAGCACTTCACCCTGTTGATAGTGGGAGTGTCTCAGGTCCTTTTTAGAGATCATTTAAATATTCTAAGTGTATTCATAGTTTATATACAACCATGATCTCTATCATTGTGTTGTTAGAGTACACTGATATAACATTTTCCTTATGTGATACTATCATTTTTAAAATTCATTGCGCTTGTTTGGGTGGTTTCTGTCAGAGTATTCTCTAGAAGAATTGTTGTAACATAGGTATGGTTATTCATGAGTGATACCTAGGCTACCAAGTATGAAATCCTTAGTTAAAATCATGGATGATATCTATTCTATTATGACATTATTTAATGGTACATTAAATATATGAGTTTAGTAAATGATCTTGATGTTTGGATTTTTGGATTTGTATAGAGTTCTTCACTATACGTCCCATTTATCATTTTCCTTGAAAAAGATCCTTGTACTGAAGTTGATGATTCAGATGTTAAACCAATATTTAGTCATTCTTACATGAGATGTAAAAATTAGTTAATAATAATTCTAATCTAGTTCTATCATGTACCCAAGACAATGTTGGGGGAAGATAGTTAAAATGATTTTATTTGGATAGATACATCACCAAAAATAGGCCTCAGCCTTCAGTAGTCATGATAGAATAATTATTGAGGAGCATTCTTATAGAGGAATCATGTTTTTCTTCAGAAATACTTATAACATCTATGACGGGTTCCTCGAGGATAGTCAACCAGAGATGGTATTACATGATACCCCTCTCCCATGGAATATTTCATTCAAGATGAAACTATTCTTGAACATGTCGGGTTAGAATAGTGAAATGAACACATTGACCATATATTTTCATAGAAATGATGAATTGAACAATCTAAAAGGGGTCAGTTTGGCTTGACCCTTTGATCAAATTATGGATCATGTCATGAGAATAATTGGAACACTACATGCACATATTGGATGAAAATCAAGGTGGTGTAAGAACTAGGATTCATTGTAGACACAAAAATGAATGAACCTAAGTTTGTAGTACTATAGCATATGTGGTAAAGATATGGAGATAAGATCATGTCTCTTGTTTTATGGCCTTGGGTAAAAAAAGCCTAAATGATTTATTTTTTAAATGTACGACTTGGCATGGGCTTTCACAGATTATGTATTGTAGGTTGAGGTGACACTTATAGGTGTTTCGGTTGGGTGGAAGTGGAACATGACCCTCTAGAAGGATTCTTGGACCTGAGTAGGTCGGTTGTTTCTTTCTTTTTCTACCACATGAATTCTCAAGGATGATAATTTTGGTGGTGTGATTATAGCGTCACATGTTTTTGGACTAGATGATAACCCAAATCAAATTGAGTTTTTTCATTTACTGGATGATATTATTTTGTAAACAAGAATTCATAATTAATTTATGGAAGCTATAAATGTTTTTATGTTTTTTTAAACAATGGTAATGAGTTGAAGGGTTTTCCAATTTTCATGATGATTTTCAGGAGTGTGAGGCCTTGAAAATCTAATGTTTGAATGTCTACATTTGGGTCATGATTTTTCTAAAACAGTTCAAACCCTATTAGCGAACTATGCGATGTATTTCGGAGGAGATGATGTGCCTGTATGGGCAGTTATTGGTTTACACAAACAATTAAACTACTCCACATGGTTATTTACACATAGGATTCATGATAGAACTATTAATCTCACATTCAACACATGGTTAGGCTAACCATGTGGAAAAAACCATGCTATGTGGGTTCCTAGGAAGCATAAGTCAAACAGTTGGTGAAAAATTTAGGAAAATAGTGCATCCAAACTATGATACCTAGACTTGATGATAAAATTGGAAAATTATTCTTAATGATCTAAAATTTTAAACTTGTTTATTCTCCTCCTTTTTCCTAGGCAAGTGAATCACCTCCTCTCCCATGGCTTCTCCTCGATTTCCAAACCAAGTCATAAAAGGATCTCCTCTATCAATTATTTGGTTCAAGAACTGTCAGTTCATAATGATTAAACTCAGTTAGATCCACATTAGACTTTCTTTAATTCTTCATTTACTATTCCTCTCAGTGTGTTGTTTTAGGCGAGCTAATTAAACTTCTTTTCATGGTGAATTTCATTTTCTTCTATTTTTCTCAAACTTGAATAAATCAAAGCTTGATATTAGACGTGTTTTTATTACTACGAATGAGGTTGGTGGAATATTTATTTTCCATCAATGTTTTATCTATTTAATAAAATTTCCCATTTGGCTGCATGATGTCCAATACCACGCCTTTCCTTAAAATTGAGTTTTTCTTTTAAATTGGTATACACAAATCGTTTTACTCTAGTTGATCATTTCTTAATAATATGTGGATATCCACATTGATCATAGACACCCCTTTGATCATGTAGTATTATATTTAACTATTATATTAAATTGAATAAATTACCTAAATGGATTCATAGAATTCAGTTTCGATTACAAATGAAACATCCCTTGTAGGTATTCATCTAAATGTTTAAGGAACCTATTAATTACAATGGGAATCCTTATAATTAGTTTTCCTTGTGTGGTAGTTTTAAAAAATGAATCTTTGGTTATATGATTTTTATATTATTTAATTCGATGCCTAAATTTTTTAAAATGAATTATTGATAAACAATGTGACGTTTTATAATAAAACCCATTAAATTTATGATTTTTATCTTAAAAGTGATAATCGATATATCTAAATATATTCTATTATTTATTCATTTTTATGAGTTCTAACATGGTTGTCTTTTTATTAATACACACTTAGGTGTATTACTTGTTTATATGGACCTACTTATAAATAAGTGAAGTCATGATTTGGTGTGCACCTTAATAAATGTATCATTTTTTCAAGATGTGGAATACACTCTTGAATAGCCTATTTTATTGTTTTAATTAGCAGAATAATTGAATTATGAATGACATGACACATACAGGTGTTTATTGCCACGTAATGTAATGTAAGAACTCATCATGATTATGATCAGATTTAGTGTTTCGATTTTGTATACAATAGGGTGACAATCGTATTCCCAGAGAGACTCATTCTGCATTCTTATAGTATCTTCATGAGTGATATTGCTTCTATAGGGGAGAAACCTTGTACGAGAATGATGGAAATATAGTTCCCCTAGGAAAAGAGTGCGACATGGTACTCTATGTGAGATAATAAGTACAAGATCCGAAGTTATTGCCTCACATTAGGTTGGAAGTGATACATTCGTGGCCATCCATTTGTTGTTTTGGATAACTCTAACAGTAGTGAGTGTTACGAATGTCCTGGTGCAATACAAGACTTCTATCATTATGATTTTTATTGGACATTCCCAATATGTTTACAATTTAATATTGGTAATTACTTTGGAATAAAAAGTATATTAATATAAATTTTTTAATCCATGGGACATGTCCAGTAACAAAAATCCCACAATTGTGTTCATTACAACTCATGAGACCTATTTCATTCATTTTATTTTATTAATGTTCCTTTATCTCTTTTTTAACCATTTTCATTGTTTCACACACTTCCGTCTTAAGAAGAAGATGGCATGGTTATGCGATGTGTCCTTGGGGATCCCAAGTCTGGCATATTTAATTATTTATTAGAATTTCTATTTTACATTTTATATATTGGCACATTGCACATTTTTAAAATCACAAACCTGATTATGATTTCAGAACCTTTAGTAGTGGCCTATTGAGTATATTTCACACCCTGTTCAGGCTGACAGATCACTTCAGTACACAAATAGACCTCGTTGATTTAAGATATAGACCATTAATTAAATTATTGTGTTGTGAGAAGCACTGGACTGTGTCAGAGATGAGTTTTCTCATGGAGTTATCCCATGGTTATTTGTTCAATCTTTAGATTATTTTGTTTATACTGTACTGGATCACCTAATGTATGTTACCTATTTTATTTGTAGCTTTATTTATACATGAATTCATTATTGTATATTGTAAATAGACATTATTTTATTCATTAGTATTAATTGTGATATTCTACTATGTATTATTTATTTAGACATATTCCCTTATTGTCTTTGACATAAACCAAACAAAATGATTCAGTTCTTTGTTAATTAGGGTATTGTATCCTTATCATACCAACATTATACACTCAATACTAGTTTTCATCCATTGATATATGGGGAGGCATGCATGGGGCTACATGGTGACCAATCCAAATATCATTTTAGGGGTCAATAAGTTAGGGATGTCACACATATGCATAATAATCCATATCAAAACACATAAAACACATTTCTATATGTAAAAAAATTATTATTTGTACTATGCTCCATTTTAATATATTCATGAGAAATATACACAAACATAAAAAATTTAACTATCATTATATATATGAATATAAAATCTATATGGTTCTCATTACCACCCATATCAAAAAATAGAAACATATTTTTTTAGATTCATGATTATTTTAAGGATTCATCTCAGTTCCCTTTAACATGGACCTCTTTTTATGTTTTTAGGACACCTAATCATTAGAAAACTTTTTTTTTCATGTTACAATGAAATGAATTTTTTTTACCCAACACATAAATCAAAGAGTGGAAAAACATATTTTGAATCTTGGATTTAATCCAGAAAAAAAAAACAATCAAATTCACTATTAGGATCCAAGATTCAATTTCTTGGGTAACATCCCAATGATATAATGTTTACATCATATGTGACCATTGAATATTCATCCTTTTTCATCAAATCGAATAATTTCATTTCCATCCTATGTTGAATAGTCATTATAAAAAAATTATCCTAGAATATATTCCAAATTTTATCATATTACATGGTCTAAATATCCTATATTTTTCTAGTAAATTTTAAAAATGAAAAAAATTAGTCGACATTACCTTCAAAAAATAGAATGATTTACCTTTTTATGATAAAAAACTGACATTAAAAATATATTACAACTTCTTATATTGAGTTAGAGGAACTAAAAAATATTTGAGGGGGATGTAAAATAAAATTATCCATTATTGAAATGTTCATAAATTTTAGATTTGGTTTCTCTCATGCATGGATTCCACCACTATTTCTAGGCTGTTGTAGAAAATACATCCCTACAATGCACTACATTTTCTAATTCCAACCATTCTAGGAAACTAATTCAAAAGTATAATATTTTCTTCTTTGAATACTACTACAACATCTCTATTTCATAATTGGAGAACAATTATTAATAGACATATTTTTTATAAATAAAAATTGTAATATTAAAAATTTATATCATGATAATCATTAATTTGATCATCTTAATGGTATTTACATATACTATCTTATGAAAAAAAATTATTTAACCCTTTCAAATGAAAAATAATATAAGAACATGTCCTTAATAAATATATTAAATTCATTGTTTAGACAAAAAATTTACTTTCATACATTCAACTAGATCAATTAGTTGTATAGATTTAATGAATTAGATCACCGCCCAAAAATATATAATAATTACATCACAATTTTGAATCTTCCACCCACTATAAATTTTTATAAAATACAAACTGTTAGGATAAAATAATATTCATTTTACTTAAAAATCATCCCAATATTCCACTTGACCTCATAACTATCTTTATAAATTATTATAACCTAATGAAAAAAATTTAAATTATGAGATGATCATAAAAATTAGACTAAGGGAATATAAATAGAACTAATTAAACTCATTAGTACATGAATACTCATTATAAAAAGTTCACACTTTTCCTAATGAACACTTATCTCAATATAAATTATTTCTTATACATGAAATCAATATTCTTTTAAAAATATATTCATTACACATTCTATAAGAAATATCAAAGTCAAAATAAATCTCATAAATATTATTTTTCAACAATGAAAAATCGATGAAAAATTTATTACAATGTTTAATATTTTACCCTTATGTTGTAGAATATATTTTTCTTTAAACACATTATTATTAAATTACCCTATTAAATTTTAATATTTCTATAAAATATAGTAGCATGAATAGGTAAATTATGTTGGTTACATGGGACATCAATTTTGATTTATTTCTATAAACGCTAAAATAAAATGCATAATCAACAACATAAATTCCAATAATATCATTGTAATAATTTAAAAGTTTAACAATATGCCATTTCATAATGCATCGGATAGATTTATTGGGCTCATGTAATTCCATGAGATATATCAGGATCACCCTTGAAAAAAAGCTCTATCAAGATCACATTTCATCATAAATAATTCAGAGGAACAAATAAATAATATTAATACATTAATCCTTACATTTCTATAATTATACTCATAAGAATATAATTCTAATCAATAAGGAAAAAAATTCTGTATACGGTAATATCAATTCTATTTAAACACTTTTTTGAAAAATACATGGAATAAAGTGAAATAATTCCTTTAATTAAAAAAACATTAAAACTTTTCAATTTATTCAAACATAAAATAATAATTTTGGGGGTGGGAAAACCACACTGACTTCATTTACATTTTAAAGAAATTCCCCTTTCACCATTTTGTAAAAAAGTATAAACTATTTAAAAAGATTAATTTTTATAACCATTAGAATAAATGGAAATTAAATAAAATGTTTATTATAATAAATTTGATTCCATTGAGATACTTAAATATTATATTTTTAATAATACAAACATTAATGAAATATATTTATAGAATATATCTAGAAAACATTAAAAAATATTTTTAATGTAATGTGTCCCTTATATAATGTAGGATGCCCCATGTGTGTTCAATATCTCAGGTATAATAAACATATTTATATTATTTAATTTCATATAAACCCTTTCTAGGATTTTCACCTTATCATTAAAATATTTATTTCATTTAATTTAATGAAATATTTATTAATTATTCGGTTATGTCCACATCATATGTTCGGAGGATGTGCATGTCATAAGTGAAAAATTAATTTTGTTCTTTGAATATAGAAAAAGTTGTCATTATTAAAATATAAATAAAATATAAATATAAAAAATAATATAATATTAATTCTATTAAAAATATTTTAAATCATACTATAGAATAATTTTATGAAAACATATTTCTTTAAAATAATGGAGACGGTATACCGTACACAAATAAGTAATCTATTCATTTTTCAAAGAACATGAGGGAAAAAAATTTAAGGGTCCTTTTATTTTATAGAAATATTATTATATTTTAAATATCACATTTCTTCTTTAATATATATATATATATATTCCATCTATGTGATGTGGTGATGACAGCTAAATCAAATCATTTTGTTGATTTGGTAATCTATATGTACCCACAAACAGTGTTATCTTTTCTCAATGGATAGAAATGTATAAAATAATATGAAATATTATATTTAAATAGACATAATTATGTTCTTAGTATCATATATATTCCTGAAACTCATCATTATGACCATCCAGGATTGGCGATGATGGAAAATGTATTATATAGTTTCACATGGTGGGAGTCCGTCATACACATGAACGAAGGTTTCACACACCATTATGATGGAAGAGGATAAGGGTATACATAATTAAATTATCATAATAACATATAATTATAAGGAACATAATTATTTGTTTATTTAATTTTGGTTGAATATTATTTTCAGAGGCATTAGAAAAAATAGAATGGAAACATAAAGTTTCGAACAATACCACTTCTTCAGAAAATATCTTTTGGATTATAACAAAATGATTCCTACGATGGATTTTTAATCAATCTTTGGCCTATAGGAAATGATTAGGGATATTATTATGGGACTCATCATGGTATTTTAAGAATTAATATACCCTTGAAGTGTGGATTAGAGTGGAGAGATTGGGACATTTTATAAGTGGGGGGAGGAAACAATTGGAATTTTTAAAATGATTATAATATATTAATGAATTAATCATTAATAATGGTTTCAAAATATACTATTTAGAAATATTTTATCGGATATGGTTGAAATATGTAAATCAAATAGAATTTTTGAAAAAATTTAGGGTATTTTTTTTACATATCACATTTGTTTAACCCCAATATAATTCTTTTAACCTTAACTATGGTATTTTTTTTTCTATTTTTCTATTTGTTATGATTGAAAATTATGTTTCCTTATTAAATAATATTAATTATTTTAATTCAAATTAATAAATAATTTTTATAGTATTATATTTATAAAATTTGAGGAATTGAAATTTAAATTAATATTACAAAACAAGATAAAAATTAATTTTTTTATAAAAATACAATTTTACGTATAAATTTTTTTATACCCAATTAAATTATAATGTTGAGTAAAAACATTTAGATGATTATTTTTTATGGGAAATAAATAAATAATTATTATAAAGTTCCAAATAAAATAATCTCACTTTTGAAATACTCGATAATAAATATATAGTTTTCCAAAAAAATTAGTAGTGTTTACTATTCATTGAAAAATAAATCTTTTTTTGTGAAAATTCAATGAAAATAATTCCAAGATAAATTATGAAATTATTAATTTCTAAATGATTTAATTTAATTTGAAAAATAAAATTCTGAAATTTATAAAATATATTTTCAAATAAAACTTTATAATACATGAATATGTAATTTGGTTAGAAATAAAAATTATTTCATTTTGACTAAATTTATATATTATTTAAATAGTAAATAATACAGTAAAAATTATAATTATCTATTATTAATAAGTCATTATAATTATTTGTATTATCTTTAGATGGGTTATTGCATTTTTTTATTGCAATATTGCTCACATTTGAGGGATTCCAGAGATCAAATGGGATTACAAAGATGATTGAAATGTTATGGTTCTCATAAATGGTTAAATTTAGATTTTAATGTTTCTTTTAGTATAGTTTATTATATTATTTAACTCCAACATTTTAAAAAAATATAAAATCAAATCGTTCAATAAAAATATGTGGTATTATGTCCCTAGGTTTAAAATATTATAGTGGTTGTGGAAAATATGACATTACAGAGTCACTCATTAGTAAATAATTATATGAGTAATAAAAACAAATATAAATATCTAAATATAAATATATAGAATATAATAAAATAAAAAATTTATATTTTTTTTTAAAATCCAACTATTTTTCATAAATGACAAGGTGTCTACAAATGAAATCTAATATTTTTATATTCTAATATATATATATATAATATTTAAATTTTAAAATAATAATAATAATTTAAAAATAGAAAAACACAAGAATGAATTTAAATATTTATGTTTTAAAATATAGAATATAGAAAAAGAAAGAACACATTAATTTATGGTTTACAAATACTATTGTGCCTCAAAAATAACAAGGTATCCAAAAATTAAAAATAAAATTTTTTATTCTTAGATATATATATAAATATATTTAAATTTTAAAAGAAAAAGAAAAAATAAAAAATAAAAACAAACATGAAAATACTAATATAAATTTGATCCACTCCACTAGACATATACACATACTACCATTAGTACATATTAAGCATGATCTGGGAAATATAAAAAATACTAGAAATTAGAGAGTAAAAAAATATAAATAAGTAAATATATAAAAAACATTATGTTGTATTTTTTGAAAAATGAAATATTCACCTGTATTTTATTCAACTAACCTACCTGAAAAATTTTTTGATGACTAATTATTTCAAGATAAAATTTTAATTTATTGTAACAAAATATTATAATTGAAAAAATATCTTCGGTAGTTTTATCAGGTATAATTTTAGAGTGATTATATAGAGATATATAGATTTTATATTATCCATAATAAGAAGGATGGTTTGTATTTTGTGAAATAAACAACCTGATTCTATTTTCTCTAGTGCACATCATAAAATATTATTTTTCAATTGCCCATGTAGAAGGAATTATGTGATAATCAAAACATTAATGATGAACATAAATGAAATGTGGTGAGAGAAGGTATGAATCCTCCTTTTCCTATTTTTATTTAGTGAATAAATCACTAAATGATTCTCTATTTTTTATAGGAATTGAATATTATTATTTTTCATGAATGGTACATCATTATTCTTTAGCTCAATAACAGATTCTAGTTTCAACTTCCAAATCATCACTAAATGATATAAAATATATCATTTATTATTATATTTTTTATTATTATATTCTATAGAATGTATCAATAATGTTAACTCTATAATGGAAATATTGGTCATGTCATTTTGAAACTTGTTTTGAGTAAAACCATAATTTAATAAATTATACTTTGATTAATCTCTCTTTAATGATTCACCTTATTTCACATTATCATTATAAAAATATAATGTTTGGAATATTGGTATAGGATCCATTAGTGGATCAAATAATACATAATCCATTAATATACCCCTATTGTCTTTACATATCTTCAATATTCTAGAGCGTAGGAATCCTAATTTGGGTCCTCAATTTCAATATTGGTCAGGTCAGTTTTACCTTATTCTATTAAAAAATACGTCAATGATTTATTGAGGTATATTTAAACTTTATAAAAATTTATAGAAAAAAATACAATCACATATATTTCCTTGTGTATATATTTAATAATAAAATTTAATTTATTTGAAACATGAATATTATCCTTCAATTCTATATTATCAAATGATAAAGGATCTTACTATACATCTTTAAATTCTTCCACATATATGTTATCAGTTCATGGTGAATGGATTTGATTTTTTTTATTATATTATCCCACCATTTTTTGTCCATTATCCATTAAATGATATAATGATCCTTCTAAATATCATTTTATTTTATCTTACTTCTTTAATATGGTTTATTTACTATTACGAGAGGCTAATGTCAATTTTTTTTATTGTTGTATCTCTCATCATAAAAAATTTTAAACATGATATTTTTATTTTTATTACTTGAAATTTTAATCTATAAAATAGTTCTATTCTTCATATAAAAATATGAAAAGAGTATGGTTAATATATAATTCCATAACATTTTTTAGTAATATATTTGAATTTACCGTAATTTGATTTATATATTGGATTATCACAATCAATTTATAGTTATACGTATTATGAAAAAACATCACAGTAAAATGTAAAGTAAAATGAAATATAAAATAAATTAAACATTAAACTAAATTTATAGATAGAAATATATTTTATATGCATCTTTCACCTATAAAAAATTCCTAATTGATCAAATAAATTGTCTTGGGGTCATATAAATAATACTGTAGTTTTATTATGGAATAAAATATTAGTGTATCCCATAGGATCCTAGTCATGTGGGATAAAATATGAATATGAATAATTTTGGACAATTTTTTCATTATGAATAGGGGAAAATTTCCATTAAAAAATTGGCATCCATTAATGAATTTTTTAATGATATTTGAAGAGGATTTTTTGTATCTCATTACAATATTTCTGGTAATTTTATCCCATTTTTAGATCAACAATTATTCGTATTTTGTTTTGAAACTTTTGGGGTATGTTTACAATATTTGGAAAAACATTTCATCTATGCAAGAGTGAAACATGTTTAGTGAGAATCAAATGGATTAGATGAGGAAACACTATAAATTTTTAAGAGTTTTAGGAGAACGCACATGAATAGTAAAATCTAGGTGGCCTTCCCCCAAAACTATGTTGATTTAAAAATATGGGAGAACATGGTAGGATTACTGACAAAAAATACTACATCCAAACCGTGAACCCCTGTTCATGTATCCCATGTGGGAAAACATGTGTGGTGAATTGTTTTTTTACTATGTACATATCGAAGGGAAACTCTCTCGAGTACTAATAAGGGCACAAATGTAGTTGGATGGTTAGATCTAACTGTGTGTCATGTCCCACGAAACCATATATGGGGTTTTTCAATCCCCTAAAAACTGTAATATATGTCTCAAAACCCCATTTATAAATTCCAACCCCATCTTAATAAATTTTAATTTTTCCCACTAGAATTTGGAGGCTATATAGATAGGATATTGGCTCATTCAACCCAATTATTCTTAGATCTATGTATTGGTGTAGGCGATTTATCCTTCTATGGAATGTGAAATCTCCTTGATTTGGAATCATCTCCTCCGCCCTTCTTCAATATTTTTAATGTTATGGACCCTGTTTTTTCAACATTGATAAACATTTACTTGGTAGACCATAATTTTATACATTCTTCTTTGATCATCATCACCCTTATCTCCCTATTTGAGGTTCCCATTTATCATGTTCATATGAGTGAGTGACTAATGGTTGGTGGTTCTATAAGGTGTTTCCCCAACACATGAATCCATGATTTATGTATTAACTTAAAATTAATATTCATTTAAATTAATTGAATTGATTAGATTTTATGTTTCACTCCAAAATGGATTTATGTTTTAAATGAATAACTTTTTATTTTCTTTAAAAATATTAGGTTTTTGTTTGAAATAAAAATTTCCGGAAATTTAGATAGATTTAATGAAATTATTAGATGAAAAATATTGAAAAAATCGATTTAAATGATTGATTTAATAAAATAAATTAACTTATTGAGAAACCATGATATGGTTCTGAAATTGACATTTCTTGTTAAGCATAAAATTATGGATTAAAAAAACGATGAAATGAATTAAAAATAATAACCTTTGTTAGTATACTTATTAATATAAAAAGTGAGATTGACTATTTAGTTAGTAAGAAAGTAGATAATTCTCGGAATATTTCCCGTGGTATTCGATTTACTACAAGCACTCTAACAAAACCTTGTCTAGTATTATTTAACATATTTCAGTGTTCATTGATTATATCCTTATTACCCAATCCATATTGATGTGTGGAAACAATTATCCATGAATGAATGAATGAGTAGCAAAGGTATCCTAGATCTAAGAACTAATAAACCTCTTAGAAAATAACCACGATGATTTTTAATTAATTGAATATTATATTATATTGTTTTTTACCTATTTTATCAAATCCTTTATATTTTATATTTTTTTTACTGAAACCAATATCAAATGTAGATGAAATTTTTTTTACTTGAAAGCATATTTAAGAAAAAATGTGAAAATAATTTTCCATCCATATCATTATATAAATTTACGAAAATATTTTTTAATTATTAAATAATTTCTTATAGAATATTTGGTGAAATCCTATTGAGTTTGTTCCATACACTACTTTCTCCTTCATGTGTACATAGATTATGTTATACAAGGACCATGAAATGTTAACAAACAATATAAAGGTGGTGGCTATTCTAGATTCAAAAGACTATGCATTAATTTAGTGACTAGTGGAGATGTGATCCACTCATTATATAGAGACATTAGGATTTTATCTTATTATATATTGTTTCTTTTATTGGACAATTTAATATTACATATATATCTCTCTACCTATGGTATATTCCTCCTTATGGTGTATTTATAAAAATTACCTATCATTGATGTATCTTCTTATTTCCTTTATTTATCAATTATTAATGGGGCGAAATTGTTCTTTATGGTATTTTTTTGTTGTCTATGTGGTAGTGTCCAACCTATGGGGATCGAGAACATCATTTGGGAATTATTGGGTTTGTATAGGTTATCATTGTATACAAGTATTTTGGTTGTATTTTGACATGGATTTAACCAATATTCTAGTATTTTTAATCGATACATCTAGAATTTGGAAAATTGATTCTTCATGCATCTTGTCCATAAATATATTTCAATTCTAATTATATATAGGGAAATATAATGAAGATTCATGAGTAACAATACTTTTAGAATTCATCATAATGAAAATATAAAATTATCTAAAATAAATCCTAATTTTTCAATCAATGTGATTGGTGATACCCATGATAATACTTTTAATAAATCATTATCCAATCAGAAATTATAGACCAATATTTTGTATCAATTTCATTTGGATCTGAGCATTTAGAGAAATTATTAATGTTCCTCAGCCTTTTAATCCCTAGGATAATAGTTTTAGTGGGTATATTATGATAAGTAAACTTAATAGTGATCTTATTTTTACAACACACAACATATCTAAGAAAACATTATAAAGAATTTATTATGTTAATAATGAAATTATGAGGTCATTTTTTAACCATGAAAAAACACACGTGCATGGAGATAATCACTATATTAAATAAAAAACTCCCAACCACAGAAATAGTATTTCCCTTTTGTTTGAGATTAGATGTATTACTTTATTAAAATATTTTATGAATTTAATATAGTTTGTTTTACCAAATAACATGAATACCCCATGATACCCAATATAATGTTACCCTTCCTTAATTTTCGTGAGATTAAGATACTGATTTATCCTTAATATTGATGTTCTATTCCTAATGAATATATACGATTTAGATTACATTACATTCTTACCGATGATAGTTAAAACACATTCAAATTAATCATTAATTACCATAATATTCCTCTTAGTACTTTTATGATATTATATAATTTCAATTGTATAGATAATATAAGAGGATAAAAAAATTCCCTATTATCTTTGAAAATATTATTTGATCATTCTACACATTCTTAAAAATGGATCTATAAATATAGTACTGAGAATTATATAATATAAAATATAGAGAAGGTTCTCCCAACCTCACCCCTCTATAATAATAGAAAAATCATTTATGGTTCCATCAATTAAAATATACATTTTATTGGACTCAAAAAAATCCTTGAGTCCTTGAATAAGTATTCAACGAACGGAAAACTGGACAAAAAACATAAAATATGATAGTATAGTAAATTTTACTAAAGGATTCCACTAATATCGACCTAAACTAAAATATGCCTACACCTAGTAGTTTTCCTAAACCAGTTGAAACATTAATGTAAAATTATAAGACATTATTGGACTTTCCTTTCTTGATGATATCGAAAATAATTTCTAGAAATAATCCTTTTGAATAACCATTGTATGTATGATGTCTATTATCTTAATAATGATATTATAAAAATTATTTTTCAGGGATATCAACGTGTATTTATATGTACCATCAAAATTATTATTTTTATGAATGAGAAGTAGACATTAATATTTGAGTATAATTTGAAGAATACCCATTATTAATAATACCATAACCATACTTATTATATCTCATGCTTAATTTGGAAAAAGTCATGAAGAAAATTATAATGAATACCATGTAGACTTGGGGTACTGTTAAGAGTTTTTGAAATCACATTGGCCTAAATTTTATAATGAAACAAAATTGTTGTTAATATATAATTATCATGAATATAAACTACCTTATGGATGAAATAATTTAGTTCAATATGATAAGAAGAAGTGTGTCTATTTTTTCCATTATTTATAACTGTTGATAATATACGAGGCATGTCCATCACATTCAGATAGGATAAGAAAATAATTTTTAAAATGAGTAAGGGTTCTATTAATTTTTCAGTAATTTTGAAATATATAGTTGAAAGAAATAATTTTATATGTATCATTTGAAAAACTATCTATATATACACATATATTATAATTACCACTTTATAAATAATCAGACAATTAACCTTAGAGGTTATTGTTGTCTCTCTCTTAATGTAACTATCCTTAAGATCTCCATGGTATTGTGAGACCTAACAAATATCAATCACTTTTTTAATTTATAATAAAATTCATCAATTATAGTTAACGTTTCATAAATATCAGAGATAATTTTATATTTAAGTTTAATATACATAGTACAGTAAACAAGAAATTCATTTTGACATGTGATAACATCCCATGTATTTTTAACATCTTCACTAAACTGATTATTATTCAATGCATTATAAAATCCCAATGGAATATGGAATACTTTTAGTACTAATAAAAAATTCAATATGGATAGGTTTGTGGTCATAATTATTTATTTGGGGACACATAAATGGGATTTTTTACCATGAAATATAAATCACCAAATTTGTATATGACTTATCAAGACATCCAATAGTGATCATATCAATAAATTTCCTATGTGGGGAATATTATTCCACTAAGTATTACCTATGTTGATGGGTTATGGGGAAAAATAATGATGAATAAAATTGAAAAATAATGATGAATAAAATTAAAAAATAATAAAATAAAATATAATTCAATAAAAACTGGATAATCACAATTTTTTAACCTTAGGGTTATTAACTTGTTATACCCATCACAATTTTATTTTATCGTTTTAATTTCTATTCTACTTCAGTAGTATCCCTCTCAAATTTTCCATGATTCATTTTCTTTTTTCTATGGGATAGAATTAAATAATTATAAGGTAATTAACCACTTATATCATCTTTTGTGAACTGTTTTACACACCAAACCCCATCATAAGAATATGTCATAAATTTAGAATAGATTCCACTATTTTAATCACCACTCAATCAGGTGATCAATTAATAAAGTTGTGGGAATAAACTAATACACCACAAATACCATCAAAATAAACTCCCAAAAAACCCAAACTCTTTTATAACATTGATAATCATATAAAAGGGGGGATTCATTTTATGATCATTAAAATAATTTAGTGCAGTTATTATATCAGAGCAAATGAGGGACCCTAAAAATCTCTATTATTATATCAAATACAATACATACATATTGTGTATTAAATAAACTAGAATATTTGGTCAATTAACATGGTAAAAGGGCTATGAATTTTGAAATAATACCTTCCATCGATATTCATTCATTCATACGAATGGATTATGGAATCATATGGTAACCAAAAAAATTTCAAGAATGAAATAAAATACAATCAAATGGAATAATAAATAATCTATGAAGAAAAATGGAGTATTTTATCTTAGTTATATCCTTTATTATTAGTGGCTTATGACTTCCCCCTTATTCATTTCTGGTCAATCTTCACAAAATGTAATTGATTTTAATATAGATCAACATTGACTATAATATTCATTCCCACATTATATCATCTTAGCCTATAATTATTTGATGGAATAAATTTTAATTCACTTTAATATTATAGTATATTAAATGATCTGTACACAACTTTTATTTCCACTACCACATACTATTTATCAATTACATTTGATCATTTTCTGATTTGGTTAGTGTGATATATATATAAAATTTGACATTCATTCCATATACTATAACTTTTACTCCCCATAGAAAAATCCTAAAATCTAAATCCTGGAATTACCAATGTTTTTTGATTATTCTTCCATTCCGTTTAATTAAAAAATAATAATTTATAATATCTAAGTGACTCCCAATATCGTCACCTCAATATATTGTGAGAGTCTTGATGTGGAATTTTTTGATTTTGGTGTCTTGCAAAATAAATATATTGGTTTAAGGATATGGCCTTATTGGAATGTATAATATTTATCATTATCACTAATATGGTCCTGTTATATATGGTTATAGATGAGTAATATTATTCATTTTCAGGGATATTTTATTAACTCCCCGGCCAATTGAATTTAACTCCAAAATATCATTATGACACAAGTAATGAATTAAAATATTATTTCAATAGAAACAAATGGATTAATTTTTTTCCCAATATTCAAATATTATAAAATATTAAAATATAATTGAATCATAAAAACGTCCTCTATATCCTTAGAAGAAATTGGTTTTGGCTAATATTTTAAAAAAATATTGCATCAAATCATATTTTAAATATGTTGGTATTATAAAGGGCGTATCATTGGTAAGTGTATATATGATTTAAATTAAAAGGGCTATGACATTTGTCGTTTAATTTTTATATAATAAAACATATATAATTATTATATAGTAATAGGTGATATAAAACACAAAAGTTTGTACCCATACATTGGAAACATCAATTAGATCATTTATGGAAACACCATATCATATCTTCCCAGTATATCTAATGTCATCAAATATGTGGCCTATATATTGTTGTAATTTTAATGTAAACTATATATTAATTTTTTTACTGTTACCAAATATGAAACAACATTATATTTTAGAAAATGAAACATACTAAATAGATTATTTGTCACACAACACAAAGCTTAAACAACCTAAGAAATATAAAACCACTCTAACTTAGCTAAAAAATTAGAATATATGAATAATTTTAACTAATTTTGGTGATATATATATTCACTTATAATTATAATTATTTCATAAATTCATATTAAATAATCAATCATTAATTATTCTTGTAATTTTACTCTAGAAAAATTTGTTTTCATCAAAACATATTTTATTTATTTTTCATTTAAATCTATTATAAATTATTTTTGGAAAATATTAGGAAACAAATTTGAATATATTAAATTCATTATTTAGATAATAATTTAATATTTATGTTAGGGTGAAATTTTGTTGCTTTAAAAAAATTATATATTTTTTGTTAATAGTGAAAAATAACCATCTTTGTAAAATCTTTATTTATTGTTTGCACATTATTTAAATTAAAATTAATATTTGTTTGAACATGTTTAAAAATTAAATAATAATTATTTAGTCATATTTAATAAAAATAATTAAATTTAAAATATCTTGTTATTTTATTTCTGTATAAGTATTTTATTTGGTTTAAAAGTTTATTTTTCTGAAAACTTTTTTTTTGTGAAATATGTTTCTACAGTTCAATATATTAAAAAACCCCTCAAGAGGAATTAATAAAATAAAATTTATGGAATATATATTTATATTTTTAATTTACATTCACAAATTATTTAATAATCTTAATATAGTAATTCTAAAATCATATTTTTCATGAAAATTTCACTTATGGAAAACTCATGTTTTCGTCATGCATGTTTATTAAATTTAAAATTTCGCTATTATGTCAATAAAATGTAGTAATATGGTGTAAATAATGGTAATAATAATATTTTTTATTATCTAATAAGGTGAAATTTTTATATTTAAAATAATGAAGAATAAAAATATGAAAAATAAATTATCATATTGAATGTGAAAATTGGTTTACTACGGGCTAAACTAAATTGATAAGGTTTAAAATACCCTAAAAACATGCCTATAAATTATTGTATGGCCATATTTATTCCTTTTAATTCCTAATTATCTATAATTGTTCATTTTTAATCCCCACGGAAAGAAGAAATTGTGGTTATATTATTTTCATTTCAATAAATAGAAGTGTTTAATTCACCTCACTTATAGAAGGACATCCCATATCCTCTCCTCCTCACACATAAAAAACAGAATAGAAAATAATTAAAAAAATATTTTCTAAAATTACTATTAATAACCATAAAAAAATTTATGGATGTTAAATATATTTTAACAAAACATTCGTTTCTTACCTAAAGAGGTTTTCTAGAAAATAGGTGACATTCATGACCCAATGTCTTTTTATTTATTTATTATTTTACCTCCATAAAATTTTATTAAATTATAATTATATAATAAATTAACTATATCAATATACATAAATGATATTATGTTAATTTTAAAACACAAATCAATCTCTTCTTCTATCAAATGATACATCAAATCATCATACGTGTGTACAATGGTCTACCAACTTGGGAATAGATTTCATTCATTTTCCATCATCACCTCTTACAGATTGATATAATAATGGATTATGTGAATATATATATTATATTGTAACATATATATACTTATATAGTAATTATATCAAATATATCATCTTAATATCAAGTAATTGGTGGATACTATAACATCGCTCATGTTTAAGATGAAGTACCGCCTCGGGAAGCGATATGATTTATTTTCAACTAAATCCTTAAATTTAATGAAATTAAAAAACATTTAAGGAATATAAGTGATATAAATTCATTTATATTTATATTATTGATAGATTTATCATTATTAAAATTTAATATATCATTTTTTTCATTCTATTCCACTCCCTGAAACATGATAATGTCCTTTGTGTGTATTTATGCACTACAACTACCATGAAGCGATATGATTATTTATTTTTTCATCACCAAATAAAATGGATGAAATATATAATTATATTTAATTAAATAATATGGTATTTCTAGTATGATTATATTTCTATGATGATATATTTTTTTCAACTAATATCTATAGTGATCATTAAAAATTTGAAACATTACTTATTTACACATACATCCAACCCTCTCCATGATTATAATGTAGTTCATTTTTAATAATAATATTACATGGATGGATTTAATATTATAATTTATGTATAAATATGATAAATATTCCATTATTATTATTCTTTATATTTTGAAACAAGAACCTCTTTGAATGTGGTTAACACACTAAATCTATTTTTAAATAGTGAACTGTTCATTTTCAAAACACCATATATATACATAACTAATTAATATAGATATATGTTATTAAAAATAATGAAAATAAATCATTTAATGATATTATATTATACTTGTAAAATTTTATTAATTAATCAAAAAATTGATATAATATTAAAGTATAGGTGTTAACGGACATGTATGGAAATTATAAGCTTGAGATAAGTGTTTCTTATCTAACTTTTAATTTTTTAGAGACATATGACATATTGAAAATATTTTTTTATGATGTATATATAGATAAAAAATATATTTTAAGATAATTCTGTTAATTTTTTATTTACCAAATAATATTATTAACTTTATTTTATGAGGGTTTTATCAAGAGATTACCATAGTCTTAAGGGATATCATCTCAATTTCCTTTAAAATAGGCATATTGAAATGCTACACACCAATATTATTTTATTAGGTGTATCTAATTACCCATTGACATTTTTTATAATTACCATCATTAAATTATTGGCATTTAAAATTTTATTTTATATTATATGTTCATGGGAATATCAATTTAAATGTTACCAAAGTAGAAAAGGTTGTATATCATAATTTCATTTCTTTCAAGATTTTTTATTTTTAAGGTCAAGTTGGAGGAAACCATGTGATATTACATTCTTGTAACACATTCATATTATCATAATTTTTTTTAATGTGCCTCATAGTTTTAACTTCCATTTTCTACTTTATTTATTATTTAAATATCATGAAATTAATTTATATGTGTTACTGATCTTGTATATTGTTTTATATTGGGAATAATTCTTTTCCAATATCAATGTTTTAATAAATTATTCAATAAATATTTTAACTATTATTAATATGAATCTTTAAAGTACATTTTAAAAATAATTGGTCCTTTCAATTATTTTTAAAAATAAATTTTCCTATACTTTTCAAAAAATAAATTTTTTGTATTTCTTAGAAAAATGTGGAAGGAATCATTTGTTATGTAATTTGTAATGAATGAAACATTCCTTTATTATGGAAACTCAATATTTTAAATAATAAAATTTATGTATCAAAGGTTGTTTTTAAGGGAAATTATTTCATTATTTTTTGATGAAATTTTATTTTTTAAATATGTTTTTTCTAAATAGAAAGTATATTTTCCATAGTAAATGTTTCAAGTGATATTTCAAAATCAATTTATATCTATGATGAAATCCTTCGATGTTAGAAAGAATTGAAAGGTTTTTTTATTGAAGAATTTTTTTTAATTAGCTATTAATGGTATTTACATCCATTAACATCATGAACCGTTGATGTTACTTATGGTTCATTTGGTATACATTATAATGATAATATCCTCATTGTTTCTCATGATGGATGATGATTAATTTAATGGGATTTTTCACTGAGCCCATTTATTTTCTAGGTGGTATTCATGAATTAATAGATGATTAAGTACATGATTTATTTATAAAATGTTAAGTATATTTCAATATATATTTTTGTAACCTAGTTATTTTCCATGGGTTAATCACATATGAATAATATTTAAATGGAACATGTTAATTTTCCAAGGTACATTCCCGATTGAAATTGATTTTAATAGATGATATTTATTTTATAAGAGTTAATAATGTTACGAAGTAAAAAAGGTTTTCTAGTTGTTTCTTATGAAAATAATATTATATTAAACATATTCATGAATATTATGTTAACTTTATTGATGATCATGGGTGTGCCTAGATAGTGTTTGGTGAGCCTATTTTACCTTATACACTGGGTGAACCCAGATAAAACTAGGTGATCCAAATACATATTATAATGTGGGTACACATAGATAGTGTTATAATTAATTGGGAGGTGTTACATGTACTTATAGACAAGTAAGAGGGAATTACCTATGGGTTTAAACTAGGGATTAAACATGGCACTATGTATTTCTATCATGGGTTAAAAATGATTATGAAGATGATGTCTCAAGGAACCAACATATTTTAATTATCATTTCTATGGGTAATAAATGATTCTTATGATCAAGATTGATATCAATTTTCTCATTATTATTGAATTTGTTGGATCATTACTTATTTAAAGTCATAATCCATGTTATAATGTTGTATGATCCTAGTATTTATGGGTAAGAAAATTATTATTTTATTATGATGCTCGTCGACTATTTTATCATACCCTTATGGTCTTATTATTCTCATGGATACATTTAATTGGTAATTCTTATGTTTACCATTACCAACAATTTCATATAACCATTATTATGTTTTTTTACCTTAGGAATCATGAATTATATTAAATTAACTGTTACTATAAGATATTCTAATGTATAATGAGGATGAACAAATTTTGAATTTGAAAGGAATATTTGTCATCCAATTGTTTATGAATCCATGATATTAATAGTTGAACCTAATTCTCTAAATATATAAATCTAATAGGTAATTGAGAATTTTAGTGATCTAATATTTCCTTTTTTGTTTTAGATGAATAAAATTGGGTCACCCTAATCAATAATATATCCATAAATGCAAAATTTTATGATATTTACATTGAATCTACATGTGTTGGTTCTGGGATGTTATAGTTATTATAAGTGGAATGGTTTTGAAAAATTTGGATATTTGGAAATATTCATTTGAGTTTATCATAAGAGTTATGGAAATTATATTATATATATGTGATTTAGTATGATTATAATTTCAATATCTTGATCATACCTTTGTTGTTTTATGAAATGTGATTTTAAAGTGATTAATTATATTTTATGATATGTTTTATGAATAGAAGGTATATATAAATATTTGGTTTAACATGAATTATGTATTTAATTTTTTTTGAAAAATATTTATTTTTTTGATAATATTTTGGGTTTATATTATCTTCGGTATTGATCTAATAATGGGAAACCATGTTTTAACATATAGAGAACAATGATATTGAAAAGGGAGTTGGTGACTAGGTGATTAATGTTATTTCCAATAGAGAACCCAAATTTCTTGGAATGAAATCTTAAAGGGTTGAGATTTTATATGATGTTAAAACACTCTTAAATGATCATGCTACTTATTATTGATTTAGTTTTAACCATAGAAATTATTATTTAAATTTGGAGATTTATGTACTATTTCTTCATATGAAGATTTATTTAGTTTTTGAATTATATTATCACATAATTAACAATTTGTGTAATTTATAAAGATAGAGGGAAAATATTATTATCCTTTTTATGGTTATATTATCCCTTAAATATTTATATTTAGTTCCTAAATCATGAAAAGAAATAAACTTGAATACACCTCGTTTGGAGAAAATGTTGAGATTGTGGTAGAAATGGACAAACATGTGAACTTAAACCCATTTGGTAAATATTGTTACTTATAATTTCAGTAATTATGGTAATTGAATTCCTAAAATAATTTAAAATGATCTTAAAAAAATATATTTTCTTCTTGTGATCATTTATTATTTTATCAATAATATTTTTCACAACTCTTTGGTTAATTGTTTTGTGGTTGTTGATTTTCTCATGACCGTTATATTTATTATCATCAATGATCTATATATCACTATCCATAATTATTTGTACACTGTGATTTTCGTTCTGTTCTAAATAATTAATTCCCACCTATGTTATCCTATATATAAACCTTATATGTGTTATTAATGATAACATTCCTATATCCATACTCCTCTTATCAATAAGAATTATTATTAACCCTTATTAGGATGGGTGTTTGTAATGAAGTTATTTTTTTAAATATGTATAATTTGATTATATAAATATAGTTAAAAATGTGACGATTAGATTTATCAGTGTGTATAACTTAACACTACTTTATTTTAGAAAAAAACACTCTTTGATTGTGTATTAGACATGAAACACTATTCTTAAATGATCCAAAAAAATTTGTAGCCATTATAACCTAGTAATTAAATTTGAGATTATTAGTAGTATTAAATAAATTTTCGTATATACGTATTTCCTAAATATTATAAATTAATTATAAATTATTATTTAATAATCAACCATTATTTTTTGTAATGTAATTTTATTCTTCAAAATAAACAGTTATCCAAAATTGATTTTATTTATTTTTTGGAAAAAAATTATATTTACTATTTAACTAAAGATATTTTAATTTAAAACATGTAAATAATTTTTTTAATCAGCATATCAACATTATCTTAGGTTGAAATCATGATATTTTTCAGAAAATATTTATTTTCTAATGAATAGGTAACAATGGTGCTATTATTTTAAAAGAATTATTTTCTTTTCAATAAATTAAGTATTTAAAAAAGAATATTATGTTTTGAATATTATTTCATTTAAAATATGTATTTAATTTTTAATTAATAAACTTTCTTACATGTTAATCATTTTATAATGAATTTTATTATATGTTTGTTTTTGGGTATAAAACATGTATTTTTTTGGAAACCTATTTTAATGTTCAAAAAGATTCTCTATTTTAATTTAAAAATCAATAATTAGGAATGATTTATATCAAATTTTAAAATGTTATATGAATAAAAATTAGTTTTTATTGATACTTTTATTAATTTTATTATTCATAGAGTTAGAATAAAATCATTTGGTTCCTGAAAAATACACTTTTTGAAAACCTGTATTTTTTATCATGTTTGTAGGTTTTTTTGAAGTTCCATTTCTTCACTTATGTGAATGTAATATGGTATAATATGTTAATTAATATGTATATCAATAATTTTTATTGTTAAATATGTTCAGATTAATTTTTTACCATAATGAATACCAAAAATAGTAAAAATTAATTACTGTGGTTATGGTGAAATCAAGTTTACTAGGGGTTATAATAATAATATAATGGTTTAAATGGCCCAAAAACATGTATAAATACTATTTTATATCCATATTTTGACATTATAATGTACGATTCTAAATATTGGTCCATTTTAGAGCCATTTGGAAATTACAAAATGTGGCTATACCATTTTATTTTCAAAAACTACAAAGGTTCTACTCACCTCACTTTTAGGATGCAAGCCCCTCTCCTCTTGACATCAAACATTCAATGATATTTGGATCAAAAAATAACTACATAAAAATATTTATATCTTACATACCAAGGACCTATATAACGTATCTTGTTATGAAATATATCATATAAGGTTATTTTATTTTTACATATGGAGGTTGTCTGAAAAATACGTATCATGCTTAATCAAAATTTGCAATATTATTTATTCATACATCTATATTAAATCCTAAAAAGATTTTATGATATAATAACACCAGTACCTATTATATATATATTTTTAATTTTTTATAAAATAACCTAAATTAATATACTCTTCCTTAAAATGCGATATAAATAATCAATTGGGTGTATGGAGGACTATCTCCTCACGATCCAATTTGATATATTTGTAATCATCTTCTAACATGTATTGATATACTGATGGATTGCTATATATATATTATATTTTTTAAATATTTAAATTTATGGAGTTATGATATCAAATATACCCTCATACAATCTATTATGTAGGGGATGCGATAATGTCTCTTGTGTATACAATAAGGACCTGACCTTAATCCTTACATAATATTGAATTAAATGAATAATTCACATTGAGTATTTTTTCAGGATTGGATTTTTAGTGAATTAGGACATAACTATTACATCTCAAATGATTACAAAGTAGAAACTTCTACACAGTTTCAAGTTTTTTGCAAACATGAACTCTTCAAAAAGAGAGTTATGTCCAGTTCCATGTTTAAGACAACATGACTTTTCCTTGATCCTATCTTTGACCCAATTCCACATTATGTCCTGTGAAAAAACATTTCAAAAAATGGTATGAGCATAAAAACCTTAGTAAGGGATATACAAAGAAGGAAAACTGTTAGTTTAAAAAAATAGTTAAACCATGAATAATTTATCATAAGTAATACTTTTCTCCTTAATGGAGTAGTAAAAAATTCACTAAATAAAATATCATTACTGAACCATTTGTAACCAAAATATTACCATAAAACCCAAATAAGGAAAACAAAACATATAAAGGTAACTGGGGACATAAACATACTTAAATGGAATTACCATATAGTTGACTTCCACACATATCACTCAATGGAATATCCATACGTCTGACTTCCAAAACCGATGCATTGGAGGTAATAATGTAACCAATCATCCTGGTATTCACATCACCACCTGTCATCTGGTTTATCACGTAACCACCAGTCAAATGTCCAAGTACCATTATAAAATCATAAGACATAAAACAAATATAAATGAAATAAAACATTTCCACATTTCACTCACAATATTTCACTTAAATATTTTGACATAACAAATCCATTTTCAATACCATTTTCAATTCCAAAATACATAAAAGAATATATGGTATTAATTTTCTCTTAAAAACATTACGGCTTGTTGAGGAAGCCAATGATCAAATAATACTCGCGGTAGTGGAAAAGGTCATTGACACCACTTACGTTAAAAAGAACATTCATTTTGTCTTTTAGTAAAAATATTCGTAGAAAAATATTCCTTTTGAATAAAAGTAAAAGTAAAAGGGGTTTATACACCGTATAAAAGAATTTTGTGTACAAATGAACATATTCCTCTATGAAAAGAGATTGAGACAAAGTCCCACACGTCGTGTCTAACTTGACTTGATCATTCTTTAATCTACTGAATAATAAACTGATGATAATTTCTACTTGATTAAGAACCATTTTAAAATTTATTATTCCTTTTATATCACTTATTATCATGTTATAAACATTATTTAATCATTTAAGTTAATAATGTTCATTTTATCGATATTTGGTACTTGAGTCAAAAATGGACTGCTTATAATTACATGTCATTCATGTGGTCAAAGGTTCATTATATCCAGAATTATATTAATGATTTGGATATCATATATATCATATATATCAAGAATATACATGTATTTATAATATTACATAACATATAGAGGTATGAAATGAAATGCAATGTTCATGGAGACAGTAAGCAGTACATACGCATGAACGCTACTTCCATTTCTATTTCATATTTAATTGAATATAAACATAATGATACATATTAGTATTATTATTCTAGTATTTTATTATATATAATATCATTAAATTTATCGTTTATATGTACCACATATTGTATAAAAGAGTCATATCACATTGAGGGGCGGTTGTCCGCACTTCCTCAAATGAAATTATCGTGTTTACACATAATCGTAACCATAAAGGTATGTTATAAAAAACATCGAAGCATAAAGGAAACATAAAAATAATATATATCATATATAAATAAATTTCCATCTTAATGTCCACCATGAAAGGTGGTCGGGAGATATTTGAACAATCATTGTTTTGTGCAGGGCGTTAGTTTGCCATCCACAGAAACATTATATTTTTCACCCATTAGATGGAGGTGTGTGTAAGTGTAGTTTGAATCCTTCTAAAAACAACATCCTAGTATATTTAGGATACTGTTTTTGTTACAAAATAATGTAATAAAAAGAGTTTAGGGGTTTGATAATTAAAATAAAATAAAACAATTTAAGAGAAACAGTTACCTTTAATTTGGGTAACTTCCTACGGTTTGAACCAAAAGGACTTCCTAAAGTGCCTTCTGCAAAAGGTAAGGATTATAGGAAGAGGAGGGGGATGTAGGGAGATTAAATGGTAAGAGGTTTTATGATCCAAAAATCTTGAGAGGTGTGGGGAATTGTTTATAAGTGGTCTCCTTTTATAAGGTAGAGGTGGGCCTCTTTAGGAAAGTGGAAAAATATTATTTTATTATATAATGATATTCAGTTTCTAAAGGTCAAAAAATAATTTTTTTCAACGCTAAGATGGGTAATAGTCGAAATAATATCATCAAATAGGAATTGAATAGGTTTGGGATGTTATTTTAATATTTATTATCTTATTTATTTAAATTATTTATTAATGAGGTAAACATTGCATCATTATTCGGTCATAAATAATTTAAATTATTTTTTGTCTAAAAATTATAAAACAAATACCATGATATAGGAAATCTGTTTAACTTTCTAATGAATATTTATAGTCATATATATAACTTATATAACAAAATGTTATAATTAATGTACAATGAGATATTTTTTAGGTCATTTTTTTCATTACTTTAAATTAACTATCTAAATTGTCATTATCACTCCAAGTGGCTCAATGGTGTCCCAAATAGACCCAAAGATGACCATGGTCGTAAATGAATCAACCAATAATGTTTGTACAAGAGTTTAGTTAATTGTGAATTATTATAATATTCTTTTTCTTTGAATTTCCTTATTTGCCTTTAACCGTGGTAAATAAAGGTCAAAAGTTACTATTCACCAAAAAATATTTTCATCTTATTGAACAAAATTTTACTTAATAATAACAAAAATGTATGTTATATTTTTCAAATTAAATTTAAATAAGTTGTAAAATTTTATTTAAATGAAAAATTCAGTTTTTTAAATACTAATAAGTTGTTTCACTATTGATCAAAAATTGATGTTTTTAACAAAAATATCAAAAATTGAGCCTAATAAATATTTTATATTCCGAATTTAAAAATGATGTTTATTTTTCGGAATTCAAAACATAAAAGTTTCATTAATTAATTTTAAAATAAATTCCACTTGTTAAAACAAATAGAATGTTTTTAAGAAACAATAATTATCAAAATATTGACACTTGTTTATGTTAAATTTCAATCTGAAATTAATTCCAATGACCAACATTGGATTAAATGGTAAAAATATATTCTAATTATACATTAAAACAAATTAAAAATATAATCTAACCTTATACATAAATTAGATTAAAATGCAATTTTAAATTAAAATAGAATATTTTTCACTATTCATTAAAAAATAATGTTTATCAGAAAAATTCAAAAAATTTACAAAATGTAAATTTTATGTCCCCATTCTAAAGAAAAAATTTATTAGCTCAATTAGAATGTATTAAAGTGAAAAAAACTATATTTAATAAGGGTTCTACATTAAAAGACGGTAAATCTGTCTTTTAATGTAAATTATGCTTAAAATTAGATTCATTCACATTTTAAGGCTCTAACTTTTTATTTGATAAATGAAAATACATTTACCATTCATGTATAATCATATTGTAGTTAGTTTTGTTCATTACTTTCAATACAATGGCTTGGAGTAAACTATTATTTAAAATAATAATATTATATTATTTGTGTGCAACCTATGATTTCAAAGCAACTCATTGTTGCGTATCGGGTACGCTGTCGAACATAGAAACCATTTTAAAGTAAAATTAATATTTAATTAAAAAATATTAATAAATATAAAAATATCTTATTATTCATTTATCTAGGATGTTACATCCTTCCCCCTTTTTGAAATTGTATCCTCGCAATTTTTATTCACCTATCAAAATAAGTGGGTATATTTATCCCATATAGAATTTTCATATTTCCACATTGCCTCTTCAACCATATGGTTTTTCCAAAAAAACCTTTACCTAGTGAATTACCATATTCCCCAACACTTCTCTCAACGGTCAAGAATCTAAACTGGTTGTTCTTCATAAGAGAGATTCTCTTCCAACTGAACTACCTATGGGCTCAAAACATGAGACAGATCTGGAATATACTTTCTCAACATAGAAACATGAAAAAAATTGTGTACTTGGGATAAAAATGGATGTAAAGACACTCTATACGCAACTGATCCAACTTTCTCTAGAATTTCATAAGGTCCAATGAACCTCATACTAAACTTTCCCTTCTTACCAAGACGCATCACAATTTTCCATGGAAAAACTTTGAGAAAGACATGATCACCTATCTCAAAAGAATGATCCTTCCTCCAGTTATCTGTATAACGTTTCTCTCTGAACTGAGCTGTTCTCATGTGCTTTTGAATCAACTGAGCTTTTTTCCATTTCATCTACCAATTCTGGTCCCATTAGCTTCCTTTCACCTACATCATCCAAAAAAATGGAGTTCGACAAAGCCTTCCATATAATGCCTCAAATGGAGCCATATGTATATTCGAATAAAAGCTGTTATTATATGAAAATTCAACCAAATAAATATTTTGGTCCCAACTTCCAAGATAATCCATGACGAAAGCATGTAACATATCATCTATGATCTTAATTGTTCGTTCTAATTTCCCTTTATATTGCGGATGAAAAGCTATAATACAATTTAATTCAGTAACCAATGACTTCTAAAGGCCTTTACAAAAGATAGAAGTAAACCTGGGATCACGATCAGATATAATAGAGAGTTAAACTCTATGAAACATGACTATCTATTTAACATACAACCGAGAAAGTTGATCTAGAGACAAAGTATCTCGAATAGGAAGGAAATGAGAAGATTTAGTAAATCGATCAATAATAACCCAGATTGCATTATTAACTCGAGATGTTTTCGGTAATCCCACAACTAAGACCATAGATATATTTTTCCATTTCCACTCTGGAACTAGTAAAAGATGAAGCATTACTTTTGGTAACTTCCACTCTTCTTTAACCTGCTGACAAGTCAAAAACATCCTAGTAAAATTATTAATATAACTTTTCATTTCATCCCAGCAATAATATTCCAGAATATCCTTGTACATCTTAGTACTGCCAGGATCAACTGAAAATGGGGAACTATGAGCTTCACATAACAACTCATTCTTCAACTATGAATAACAAGGAACACATAATATCTTTCCAAACCTCAAAAGACAATCATTATCAATGCTTAATTCAGGAAACTTACCCTTCGGAACCAACTCTACCTTTTTCTGTAACTCACTGTCTTCTTTCTACGCTTTCTTTATTTTTTCTGATAGAGATGATCTCACTAACACCTGATACAAAACAGAAGAATTTCCTACGCCATCAAATTCTATGCCAAAGTTCATCAAATCAATAACCAAAGGATCTTACTCCAAACGAAACATAGTTAATGAAGCATTGATTTTTTGACTCATTTCATTAGCCACTTTATTTGCTTTTCCCGAATGGTAATGGATCATGCAATCATAGTCCTTGATTAATTCCAACAATCTCCTCTATCTCATGTTCAATTATTTTTTTGGTTAATATATACATCAAACTTTTTTGATCAGTATATATTTCACACTTCACTCCATAAAAATGATGCCTCCAAAATGTTCAAGCACAAACAACAGCAGCTAATTCCAAATCATGTGTAGGGTAATTTAACTCATGGGGTTTCAACTGATGTGAAGCATAAGTAATTACCTAATCATTCTTCATAAGAACACAACCAAGTCCATTCAACGAAGCATCACTGTAGATAACAAACTCACCATTTTTGGAAGGCAGTGCTAAAACTGGAGCATTCACCAATATTCTTTTCAATTATTGAAACAAATCATCACTTTCTTATGTCCAAATGAACTTAACACCATTTCAAGTTAAATTAGTAATTTGACTAGGTAACCATGAAAATTTCTCAACAAACATCCTATAATAACCTTCCAAATCAAGAAAACTATGGATATCAATTATATTTGTGTGTCTTGGAAATTCTTTAACAACTTTTGTTTTTGTAAGATCAACAGTTATGCCATTTTTTGAAACAATGTGACCTAGGAAAGAAATTTGTTGTAACCAAAATCTCACTTGCTGAATTTCCTATAATGTTTCTTTTCTTTTAATGTTTTCAAGACAACCCTTAAATGACTTTCATATTCCTCCGTATATTTTGAATAAACCAAAATATCATCAATGAACACAACCACTATTTATCACCTGATTCAACTGATCTATCACTGCAAAAAATAGTTCAATTCTTATTTTGACCATCTCCCCATACTTATTTTGAAAGGCCATTTCCCTCTGTAAACCTTCGCAGCATATCTTCCATGTATCCTCTATGAAAACCCATTATTAACATAGAAATAACATAGGCGAAGCAACATGGTAATATGTAAATGCTATATCATTTCAATATGACCATAAATTAATTAATGGAAATTTATTTAACAATACCCTAACTCCTAAAGTTATCTAAACCGACCACTCATACCAACTATAAGGAACCGCCCTTAAACCATACATAATATTGAATTAAATTAATAATTCACATTGATGATCTTTTTAGGATTACAGTTTTATAGAATTAGGACATAACTATTACATCTCAAAATATTACAAAGTAGACACTTCTACACATTTTCCATTTTTTTAGAAAATATGAAATCTTGAAAAAAAGAGTCATGTCTAGTTCCATGTTTAAGACAAAATTACTATTCCTTGATCCCATCCTTGAACCTATTACACATTATGTCCTATGAAAAACAATTCAAAAACTTGGGATGAGCATAAAAGTCACAGTAAGGGATACACAAAAAATAAAAACTTTTAGTTTTTTTAAAACAATAGGTAAACCATGAATACATTATCATAAGTCATCATTTTCACCTTTATTAAGTAGTAAATACAATTCACTAAATAAAATGTCATTAATTTCCCTTTTGTAATGAAAATATTTCCATAAAACCCATATAAAGAACACATAACATATAAAGGTAACTTGGGACATTAAGATACTTAAATGGAATAACCATACGGTCGACCTCCACACATATCACTAAATAGAATATCCATACGACCGACATCCATACCCTATGCATTGGAGGTTATCACGTAACCACCGATCGACGTATTCATGACACCACTTTTCATTTGGTTTATCACGTAACCACCTGTCAAATGTCCAAGTACCATTATAAAATTATAAGACCTAAAACAAATATAAAGGAAAGAAAAACATTTCCACATTTCAACCACAATATATCAGATAAATATATTTACATAAAAAATCCATTTTCATTACCATTTTCAACACCAAAATATATAACAGAGTATATGGTATTTATTTTCTTTTAAAAAAATTATGGCTTGTTGAGGAAGCCAATGATCAAATAATACTCGCGGTGGCAGAAAAGGTCATTGACACTACTTATGTTAAATAGAACATTCGTTTTGTCATTTAATAAAATGATTTGTATAAAAAGATTCCATTTGAATAAAAGTAAAAGTCAAAGGGGTTTATACACCATATAAATGAAAGTTGTGTATAAATGAAAATATTCCTTAATGAAAGAATATTGAGATGAAGTCCCTTACCTCATGTCCGACTTGACTCGATCATTCTTTAATCTCCAGAATAATAAAAAAAAGATAATTTCTACTTTATTAAGATCCTTTTTCAATTTTATTATTCCTATTATATAACTTATTACCATGTTATAAACATAACGTAATCATTTCATTTAATAATGTTCGTTTTGCCGATATTTGTTACTTGAGTAAAAAATGGACTTCTTATAATTACTTTTTGTTCAAGTGGTCAACATTTCATTATATCCAGAATGATATTCATGATTTGGATATCATATATATTATATATATCCATCATATACATTTATTTATAACAGTACATAACATTTAGAGGTAAGAAACGAAATGCACCGTTAATGGATATGGTAAGTCGTACGTACGCATGAACGCTACTTCCATTTATATTTCATATTTAATGGAGTTAATACATAATTATACATATTAGTATTATAATTCCAGTATTTTATCATATATAATATCATTAAATCTATCATTTATACGTACCACATATGGTATGAACAAGTAGTATCACTTTTAGGGGGTGGTAGTCCGCACTTCCTCAAATGAAATTATCGTGTTTACACATAATGGAAACCATAAAGGTATGATATAAAAAAATACATAATCATAAAGAAAACATAAAAATAATATATATAATATATAAATACAGTTACATCTTTATGGACACTATGAGAGGCGGTTGGAGATATTTTAACAATCATCATTTCGTGAGGCGTTAGTTTTCCATCCACAGAAACATTATATTATTCACCCATTAGATGGAGGTGTGTGTAAGTGTACTTCAAATATTTCTCATAAAAACATAATAGTATATTGAGGATACTGATGGTGTTACAAAATAAAGTAATAATAAGAGTTTAGGAGATGGAGAAGTAAAATAAAAGAAAACAAGTTAAGAGAAACTGTTACCTTTAATTTGGGTAACTTCCTTTAGTTTGAACCAAAAGGACTTCTTAAAGTGACTTATTCCAAAGGTAAGGCTTCTAAGAGGAGGATAGGGATGTAGGAAGCTTAATTGGGTAGAGGTTTGACAATCCAAAAGGCTTGAGAGGTGTGGGGAAATTGGATAGAAGTGGTTTCCTTTTATAAGGGAGAGGAGGGGCTCTTTAGGAAAATGTGTAAATATTATATTATTATATAATGATATTAGGTTTATAAAGGTCCCAAAATCATTATAGTAAAAGATAAGATGATTCATAGTCGAAATAATATTACCCAATAAAAATTGGGCAGGTTTTGGATGTAATTTTAATATTTATAATCTTATTTATTTAAATGATTTATTAATTAGGTAAACACGACATCATTATTGTGTCATAAATAATCTAATTTATTTTATGTCTAAAAATTATAAAAAAATTCCATGATTTAGGAAATATTTTCATCTTTGCAATGAATATTTGTAGTTGAAAATATAACTTATATAACACCATGTAAAAATTAATTTATGAAGAGATATTGGTTTATGTCATTTTTGACTTTACTTTAAATTAATTAATCTAAATTGTCATTATCACTCCCATGTGGCTCAATGGTATCTGAAAATTGCCCCAACGATTCCCATGGTCATAAATGACTCAACCAATAACTTTTGGACAAGTTTTACGTTAATTTTTAATTATTATAATATTCTTTTTACCTGGAATGACATTATTTACCTTTAACTGCAGTGAATAAAAGTCAAAAGTTACAATTTACCAAAAAAATATTTTCTTCTTATTGAACCAAATTTTACTTACTAATAACAACCATGTATGTCAGATTTTCGAAATTCAATTCACAGAAGCAGTAAAATTTCATTTAAATGAAAAAGTCTTTTTTTAACTACTACTAAGTGGTTTCACTATTCATAAAAAATTGAAGTTTTACAGAAAAATACCAAAAATTTAGCCTAAGATATACTTGATAATCCGAATTCAAAAATGATTTTTATTTTTTAAATTCTAAAACATAAAAGTTTCGTTAATTAATTTTAAAATTAATTCTCACTGTCAAAACAATTAGCGAGTTTTTAAGAAACAGTAACTATCATATGATTGACACTTGTTAATGTCCAATTTCATAGTGAAATTAATTTCAATGACCAAAATTGGATGAAATAGTAAAAATATATTCTAATTAAACTTTAAGAAAAATTAAAAAGATAATAAAACCATATAAATAAATCAAATTAAAAGGCACTTTTTAATTAAAATACAATATTTTTCACTATTCATTAAAAATTAACTTTATCGGGAAAATTACAAAAATTGACATAATGTAAATTTTGATGTTCCCATTATAATGAAGGATTTTATTTGTTCAATTATAATGTATTAAAGTGAAAAAAACTATATTTAAAGACAGTTCACCATTAAGAGGTGGTAAATCAGCCTTTTAATGTAAATTATGCTTAAATTTAGATTCATTCACATTTTAATGCTTTAACTTTTTATTAGATAAAAGAAAATACATTTAACAATCATGTATAATCATATTTTAGTTAGTTTTTTTCATTCCCAGCAATATATTGACTAAGAGTTAACTACTTTTTAAAATAATAATATTATATTATTATTGTGCAACGTAAGATATCAAAGAAACCCGTTGTTGTGTATCGGGTATGCTATCAAACATATCAACCCTTTTAAAATAAAAATAATATTAAATTAACTAATATTAATAAATATGAAAATCTCTTATTCTTCATTTATCTGGTATGTTACATACATGGTAGACTACTTCCTCATGATGCGACGTGGTTCTTTTGATACTTACACCATACATGGAACATTATTAGAATACTATTAATATTTTTATGTGATATAAATGAAATAATTATTTTATTAATGAAAAATTTATATTTTTTGAAATGAAATGATTCATTTTAATTCTTTCTTTTCCAATGACTAAAAAATGATAACTCAATCGGTGCATATGTGTGGACTACCGCCTCCACAAATAGATTTGATTTAAAAAAAAAATTACATGGATGATATATTTTAGAATATTTAATAATATAATGTTGAATTTATGGGTTTATCATCATTATTAAATATATAGTATTACTAAATTCTTTTAATAATGATCATTGAAATGAAAATCTTACTCATGTGTATGTACGACCTACAATTCCAATGATTGGAACATAGATCATTTTTCATAACGATATATTTTGATTGGATTAAAAATATTGATTTATGAAAGAATTTTATACATATTCATTTATAATATTCTATATATTTTAAAACAATGGCCTTTTTACCATAATTGACACATCAAATCCATTTTGATACGATCAACCAAACATCCTCAATACAGCCGATGTGGAGATATATTATTATGGATTTAAATGTTTTATTAATTAAAAATGAAATCAATTATTTAATTATTTGTTATTTAAATTTAAATATTTTCTTATATAATCAAATAAATGATATAATCTTGTTATATAATATTAATGGGACATTAATGGAAATTCTAGACACGAGGTAGTGGTTAATTATCTATCTTTTAATTTCATTAATTAATATTCCATATTCACAAAATATATTTATTATATGGAATAAATATTAACCATGAATGAATTCAATGATTATTTTATTAAAAATTACTTGTATTTACAAATCCATATCATGTTCTCTCCTTTAAGGTGTTCTAATTGACAGATTACCGAAACTGTTACAGACTTCATCACAATTTTACTTAATTTAGGCATATTGTAAGGTCATAAAACTATGCTATTTTATAAGTTTTATATACATTACATTTTATGTGTTATATTATTAAATGAAATATGTTATTAATTTTTTATTTTTTATTTGATGTTAGTCTTTCTCAAGGCTTACAATTAAATTGTTAAAAACGTGGAAAAAGCATTATGTTAAAATATTTTTTATTTTGAGATTCTTTTTGCATAAGTTTAATTTGGATGAAATCATATGAACATATTTTCTTAAACCATATCTCTTTTATTCTCCTTTTGTTTTGAATGTGGTTGAAAAAAGTCATTAGTATGTGATTCTGATATTGTATCATCTTTTATTTTGGGAATCATTTTATTTCATTATACATGTTTTATAAATTATTACCAAAAAATATTTTACTATGAATATTTAATGTACGTTTTCTCAGTATTTTGTTAAAAAAAATTCAATTAAAATAATTCTCCCAATTTTTTTTACATGTAATTATTTTTAATTTTTTTATAAAAATGTGAAAGGTATGTTAATTTTTATTGTATTCAACATGAATGGGAATCTCTTTTATCATGACCTCACAATGTTTTAAAGAATAATTTTTAAGCATCATATACTATTATAATAAAATAAACATTTTTCTTTAATATTTCATAAAATTTAATATTTTAAATTAGTTTTCCCAAAATCAAATGGATAATTTCTTCATGAAATGATTCATGAGTTCTTTCAAAATTATTTTATATCTAACATAACATCCTTCAATTATAGTCAAAATAAAAAGTAAATTTTCATGTATAATATCTATAATTATATTTTAATGGTATTTCAGTTTATAATAATCCAAAACCCCTAAAAATATATTTTCACAACTCGGGATATGTTGTAATTATAACAATATAATTTTTCTCTAGATGAATTACGATTATTTGAAAAATACGTTTCATGGAAAAATTTAGTTTCCATGGGTTAATCATGTTTCAAATGATTTCTATTGAACCCATTTCTATTCCAAGGGTATATTATTTTTCAAGATATTTTAATGGTATAGATTTTTCCAAGGGTTAATTATATTCGAATAGATTGTTAGGGAACATTTTTCTCTTCCAAGTATTAATCTTGTGTCAATGAATATGTCATAGAATCAATTTATTTCCTATAATTTAATAAATTTTTGAATTGAATAATGGTTAGTTATAAACATTTTTAATGAAATAAATTATATTTGTACATTATTTATGAATTGTACTTGGACATTATTTATAGTCATGGGTGTTTCTAGATTACACTAGTTCATACTGTTATATCTTATATGATGGGTGCGACTAGATTGTGTCTGGCGACCCAGATATAATTTATATGGTGGGTGCAACCAAATAGTACTCCAATGAATTTGGAATTGATAATTATATCCATCAACAAGAAATATGTGGTAATTAGTGGGTTTACCCTCTAAATTTAATATGAAACCAGTTCTTTCTGAAAATTATTTAAAAAGGGTTATGAATTTGGTTCCCAATATACCAATTTTTTTTTTCATTTTTATGGGTTATAAATGTTTCCTTTGATCATGATTGATATCACAAAGAAACCGTCTACTTATTTGGATGCCTATTACCTTTTTTAAATCCTTTTCCATATATTCATGTTTCATAATCAAGGTATTTAAGATAATGAGTATTCTTATGTTTTGCGCATTCCCATTAATTATTTCTTCATACATTATTATCTCACTATGATAACTAATGAAATTCAATTGTCAATGCTTATATTTACCCCTACTCAGTATTTGATCTCACACTTATTATCTTTTATTATCCATAGGTTAATGAGAATTATATTAAACAAATTATTTCTAAAAGGTTTTCATATGGATAATAATGATGTGGTAATGGAGAAAATGAAATCCTTGGAAGTGGGAGATGAATTTCTTCTTTGTTAACTAGTTGTTTATAAAACCATGAAATTAGGAGATTGTCCTATTTATCTATAACTATAAACCCAAAAGGTACTTGATAATTTATGTGGACCAATATTTCCATTTTATGTTATATATTTCTTATCTTAAAATTTCGGTCACCATAATTGTATCAATTTTAAGAATATAAAAGGTTATGATTTTAGCATAGGATAAATGTGGGTTTAGGGTATTTATATATGAATCCAATTGTTAGTTGTGATATCAACTTCAAAGTTTTTATAGAATTATACATACTCAATAAACTAATAAATTCATGAACTAATTTTTGATCTTAAAATATTCCAATCAATAATAATTTACTAAAATATTAAAATTAAAGTTATGCAGACACATTAAACATTAAAAATACTAATTAATCATTATAAAGCCAACTATATCCAATTCATACTATTAATTTTATCAAATTTCAAGTCTAACATATCAAAATATTAAAAATATATTAAAAATATATTATATAGACCCAAGTCTCAAACTTTAATTATTACCTGAAATAAAACCAAAAATTCCATATATCAGAACCTAAAAACATATAGTCTTAGTGTATTTGGGATATTTGATAAATAAAATATAAATAAACAAAAAAAATTCAATATTATTCTAATCTTTATAAGGTACACATAAGTTCATGTATTCATTTATTCTAAAAAATATACCTGGGGGATATCATAATGTATAGGGATGTGTAATAAATCCTAGTTAGAGAATTATCAGAGTATTTCATGAAGAAATCGTATTAAATATTTTTCTTAATGAAGATCATGATATCATAAAGAGAGGTATACTAAGCGCGGAAACAAATAATTTTGAGAGAAAATTAATGTTATTGTGGGGTCATAGAAATTTTAAATCAACATAAATCATGACATCATAACTAATTCATGGATCACTTTCAATAAAATATAACATAGTGCTCTTGGCTAGCTACTCATGTACAATACATCGTGTTTCCTGAGTTGAAAAAAATTACACAATGAATTTAATTTTTTATAATTTCTTTCCCACCAATAACATCATAATATGTACATAAATATGTCTAACACATAATGAAAATGTATATTACCCAAACCATATTCACAATAAAACAACATAATAATGAGATATATTGAATATCAAAACATAAACACATGATATATGATATCGCTAATATTATGTTGAATTAGATATCAACATTTCATATGTTTTTATTTAAGAAAATATTTTATTTATTAATGAGTTATTATTTATCTTTTACTAAACACACATAATATCCAAAAAATGATAAATTTAAATTTACTAAATTCACTAACAAATAAGAATATCTAATTCTTATATGAATCTTGAAAAAAATCGATTCTTATATGGTCCACTATAAATAATATTATTATTTTTAGAAAAATGGGTATATACAGTACATGAAATACACTACATTATAACAATAGTGTATGTGCATCACTGGTAGTTGTTGAAATTAATGGTTTCTCCACAAAAATAAGAATGTATTTCAATATTTAAGACTTTCAATGTGTTTTCAATATTCCTCATCCTTCTTTCATACTACATCAATACAATAGATGTTCAATTTTGTTGTTGATAGGTTCTTCTCAAAAATAATTGACACCCTTTGAATAATTAATTGAAATCTTATATATTCTTATAATACTATTAGAAATAATTTCAATAAACAATTACTATAAATTACCATGAAATCATTACTTATTCATTTCACATGAAAATCTTTCTGTAATACTTCTCAAAAGGTCTCCCAACATTTTATTTAAAATATTTAATTTGATATTGGATTATTTATCATTCCATGATCGTTATTTTTTATTATTATAATGATATTTCAATCTCATTCACTTATTAACACTCAAATGATAACCACTAATAGTAATTATATTTTAATTTTTCTTCCAAAGTTCCTCGAATCCATGACGTTGCAACCCTTTTTACAGTATGGATTAATCATATAGATGTAAGAATCATAAAATAATATTTTGATATTTTTTTAAATGAATTACTGATAAATTTCGGTCATAATATTTTATTTTCCTTCATAAATTTATAAGTATATAAAAATATTAATATACTATAATTCTCATGTGGATAAAACAATCCTTATATGGTGGTTGTTTGTATATATAATCGATAATTATGATCTCTTGATGAAAACTAAACAATTTCCAAATTATTCTCACATCGAGTCATCCTTAAACATCACCACATATTATCTTTATAGAGTCATAATTACTTCTTGTGATTATTAAGGTTTCATCCTAATAGTAGGTTATAAATATCGTATCATTATTGTGGAAGGTAGATATTTATGGTGTCATCCTTATGTCACATGATCCTTATTAATACCTTCATGTTTACATTCTTTTATGGTTATGGGAATTAATACATATGAATTTTCATGCTTTTGTGGGACTCAATCAATATTTAATGATGATCCTAATGTTTTTTGAAATACTCCCTTGAATTTCTAAATGCATATTTAGGGCTTATCACCCACTTGAAAACATATCTAATCATCTAAAATACTTTCACGTTACAAAAAAAATTTATTTTACAATGGGAGTTTCAAAATAATTTATTCATCGATTACAAAATCCAACATAATAGACAATATCCACTCAAAAAATATCTATAATAACTTCTCGAGATAATTTATATAGTATAAAGTAACTTTTTCAATATGAAATCGTTGTAATAAAATTTGGGTTTTTAAAAATTTCTCCCAAGGTAGCCATCATCTCAATCAAATAAAATTCATCACTTAGGCTACTTATATTCCGTTTTAGATTTTTTTAACCATGGAAACTAATTTACTATTAAACTCACCAATAATATAAATAAATCATTATATGCTAACTCTTGGAATACATGATAACACTCATTATAGGACAACATATACTAAAAAATATACTCAAGTGTCCATAAATTAGTGATTTAAATTTACAAACATTAAAACTGATAATTTTTATTAGATAATCAATGATTAATCAACAAAAAAATCATTCAATTTAACTTATACAAGATTTCATCAAGAATAAATTATAAAACAATTGTTATAATAGTTCCCGAACAACATGAAATGCATTAAAAACACATATCATAAGCTGAAATCATAGCTTATTACTTTAACAATTCTACTTAAACATGTGATCCTCATGAATAAGGGAAATATAGATCCTTATATATGTTTTCTATACTTATCATCCCCCAATTGGAATATACAAAATGGAAAAACATGACCATATTTATGTTTTTTCTCTCCCCTCCAGTAACAATTTTCATATTCAAGTATGAGAGAGGGGACAAAACACCACAATATAGGATTCTTATATGGGAGAATGAACTCCCATTTCTATACTTCGTCTTTCAAATTCATCCTTTGAAAATGGTACGACAAATACATAGACTATTTTCTATATATTGGAAATAATGTTTAGCTCCAACTAATTAATCTCTAAAATATATTCAATTATATGATATTTTATATCAATTTTATCAGACCCAGTATATAAAAAATTGATAAATTAATAGAATATTGACTATCACAACCTTAATTTAGTGTCTACTACACTTTTTCGTAGAGTTATTCAACTGAGTTCTTATACTGATAAATTATGTTGTTTCTTAAGTTGTATCAACAAACTCTACCTCAGTTATTTGGATGTAAAAAATATGTTATATATTTCTATTCCAAAAAACACACATTTTTCAAGAATTGAAACTCCACCAAATGTGTATTTTCTACAAACAACATTCCCTAACAAATAACTAGTTATATAGAATTTTTTTATTTATCATTTTTAATCATATTTCATCCAATAATTATTATTTTTATTTATGTATATAATTATCCATTCATCAAATTTAATATGGGTCCTTTTTTACGAATTTAAATCTATGTAAATGGGTGAAAATGTATACTATATTCATTAATGAATATAAGGCCCTAACATTAATCATTACATAATCTTGAGGTAACTAAATAATTGACTTTTTATCACATCGAGGTTTATTTCGGGTTTAGAGATTTATAGAATTAGGTCATAAATCATACATAATGACTTAAATATTAAAATTAGACACTTCTACTCACTATCAATTTTTTTAAAAATAAAAACGTTTTTCAATGAAAATTTATTGGTTTCATGTTTAAACAACATTACATTTCCTCGATCCCATCCTTGACTCTATTCTTCATTAATTCCTCTGAAAAAATATTTTAAAATTAGGATGATCATAAAAAACCTAGTATGGGTTACATAAATAAGGGAAACTATTTTTCTTGTTAAAACATGTAAACCATGAATAATTTATAATAAAGTACTACTTTTCACCATTAAGAAGTATAAAAACACTTCATTGAATATAAGTTCTTTCTTACACTTTTTGTAACCTAAATACTACCAGAAAGCCCACAGAAACAAACATATTACATATAAAGGTTACTCAGAAAATAAAAATACTTAAATAAAAAAACCATATGGTTAAATTACACACATATAACAAAATAGAATAGCCATAAGACCAACTTCGATACCCAATGCATTGGAGGTTATAATGTAACCACCGATCCAAGGTTTATCATATTTGGTTTATCAGATAACCACCCATCTTTGGTTTATCATTTTTCCACCTATAATTGGATTATCATGTAGATACCCATCAAATGTATAAGTACCATTTTATAATCATAATGTATAAAATATTTCAATTATAAATATTTCAATCATAATATTTTTTTTCAATCATTGGAAATCATTTCAGGGTATTGAAATATTCAATTTATTTGAAAACCCATTTTAAACATTAAAAAAAAGACTACTGAATAAAAGGGTCCATACCACTTTGAAAATATTGAAATAAATTTATATTTTTGACCTTTAATGTCCATATAAGTAAATTCGTAAAATCCATATTCAAAACATGGTCATTAAATATATGGTTTTAAAAGTTTAAATCATTAATTCATTTAAAAAGATGTTTTAGTTAAATAATTCTTTGCACCTTGAGAAACATTTGACAAAAAAAATAATGGAAAATAATTAAAAAACATTAAATGTATTCAGAATATACTAATTCATGATATACTGTGTCAAAATTGTTTTATATATTCTTTATAGAATAAAAAAGGTGCATAACATCACGATATGCCTCAATGAATGGAGATTGACACGAAATCCTTTTCAAATATCATATAATTAGATTAAAGATAATTCAATTACATATTAATTTGTAAAAATTATATATACAAATAATATAATTTTATATTCAATGTAAATCAATCATAGAGAATTCACACATATTCTGGTAAAAACAATACCAATGACATGTATATTTATCCCAATGTAATACGATCGAGTTGAGATTTATTTACAAAGATCATTTTGTTAATAAAATATATAGATTATGTGTATTCACTATTAATCCACATAAGAAAATTATAAATACATGAAATGTTATAAAAAATAATTTCTCACATAATCATAGCACGACATTGTCAATATGTATAAGGTCAACCCATTGAATTGAAATTTGGTTAACAAATTCACTTACCTTGAGTCTAACTTGTCACATTGGTTATTTAGTTCCCAAAATAATAAACATACGTTATTCAATACATTCTTAAAATTATTTTAATGGTTATTATTAATTCTATATCACTTATTTTCATGATACAAAAATTATTTAATTATTTGAGATCATATCAGACGTTTTGTTTATATCTGGTACTTGAGTAAAAAATGTACTTGTATTGATTAATATTTTCCATTTGGTAATAATTCCATCATCTAAAGAATGATATTAATGATATAAATATCATAAATATAATTTAAATAAGTATTAATAATATTCCATAACATTTTGATATAAGAAATGAAATTCATCGTTTGTGGAGATGGTAGATAATACGTACGCATGAACACTACATTCATTTCATTTTCATATTAATGTAATACAAACTAAATGATGCTTAACACCCCAATCTTCCACGGTGTTCTTCTCTCTAAAAAATACAATATCTTGTGTTGTACGCAACTTCGAGTTCTAACACACCGCAACCAATCAAACTAGACGTTATGAAAATTAATACCCACTTTTTAAAATTATATAAATTTTATATTTTAAAATGGACTTCATTTTTTTATTTGGAATATCGAAATTATCCTAGGATGAATTTTTGGTATTTTGATGAGAACATCCAATTTTTTATGAATAAGGAAAAATATAAACTTTAATAAAAAACAACTTTTTAAATCAAAATAATTTATAGTGATAAAATATTATTGAGTGGTTTTAAATTAGAGTTAGTATATAATTTTACCATTTAGTCTAATTTTGGTCATTAGACGTAATTTCAGATTTAAACTAGACATAAACAAGTTTCAATCTTTTGATAGTGATTATTTCTTAAAGACACTTTTTTTTATTTTAACAAAGGGAATTAATTTTAAATTAATTTCTACTACTTATGTGGTTTGAATTTATAAATATGGATGTCATATTTAGAATTACGATAAAATGTTCCTTAACCCTATTGGATGATGAATGTCTGACCATGGGCATCCATGGGTCGATTCTGGGACCCCATGTAGCCACTTGTATGTGATAATGACACTTAATATTAATTAAGATAAAGTAAATACAAAAATGATATAAGCATATACCTTTTAGTAAAACAATTTTTACATAGGGTTATATATGTTATCACATAGACTATAAATATTAATTATAAATCTGAAAGTATTTCCTACATAATTATATTTTATTTATAATTTTTAGACATTTAATAATAAAATTTATTTATGATACAATCATGATGCAGTATTTTCCTTATTAATGAAAGAATCTAATAAATGGTAATATAAATGTTACAATAAATATAATTTGAAATTTTATATGCCATAAATTAATTTTATAGGTTAAAATGAAATTTTAGTATTGACTAAATGAGTTTATTTAAAATTAATAATGTTTTATGACATTATCAAAAATCAATTATGAAATAGTGTCAAAATTGACATAAACAAGTATTTAAGAAAATATTATATTATTAATTGATATTATATTCCGAAAAATCTATGTTTCGGACAAATGACTTAGATAAGGATATATATATATATATTGAACCACTTGGGGGCTTTCTTGACTTATTATATTATCTTTATTAACCATATAATATAAAAATACAAAGAGACATGGTAAATGTCAAACTATTTAACTGAGAGTTAAATATAAATGATAAGGTTAATATAGAGACCCAAACCTTTATAAAATCTATTGGATGAAATTTTTTTGACCCATACCCACTATATCCTCGAAATAAGTCCCTTTTGATCCATTATAAATCGAATATGAATTTATTATAAAATAATATTATATGTTTTCTCTAAGGTTCCCCTCACCCCTCTTATAAAAGGGCACTCTCCCTTCTCTAAAATTCACACCTTCAAAGCCTTTTGGTTCGGCCAAACGCTTACCAAATATCCTCTTAACATACCTCAATTCATCCTAGAGGCCTTCAATTCGAAATAAAGCCAACATAAATATCCCTTTTGATCAAATCAAAAGGAAGAACCTAAAAAAGTGGTAAAAAACTCACCACCTCTTTCAAGTTCCGTTCTTCTTCCACTTCCTTTTTCCATGTTGTTTCGATTCTAAAGTAATAACTCCTATATCATCTATATACTATGATGTTATTAAAAATATGGAACAACCGAATTCATTATTCTAAAAATCCCTTGAATGACATTACACCATACGTGCGTACGTATGGCTTACCATATCCATGTTGGGGTGTAATTTTTATTCAATACATTATAATTTTTATGGGTATAATAATAATGATTAATTCATTTAAATAATAATTATAACATGATAATTATTTTGTATATATGATACACCATGCAATTATATATTATTTTAAGGTCAAAATAATGATATTGTCGCTCGTGCATACGTACGGATTACCGTCTCCAGGAACGCGATGAGATTCATTCCCCATCGTATCAATTCAAGACAAATTTTCATTTGATGATTAAAAATAATGTTTAAAGACTTGATATCATTCTGGATATTAATAATATACAACCTATATATAATAAGAAAGACTTATATACCAATAAATATAAAAGAAAATGAGTAACTGAACACCCGAAATGACGATAATACTAAAATATTATTAACAAAGAAATATTAAAAGATCATATATGATAACATATTTATGTATATGATTATAGTATAATTTAATAACAATTATTTAACCATTATATAGGATGTTACCCTACCCTCGACCAAGGAAAAGTTTAAGGTAAGGGTTAATTCTACAATATATTTATTATTCGAGGTTGTTTTTACGTCAGTATCTACTGGGACCTCTTTATCATCCACATCCATGTTTCATAAAAATGTATTTCAAAAAATTCTTACTATTTTATATACTATGTGTTAAAGTAATTTATACCCCTATTTGTCTTTTTATAATATGTTTATAAAGTAATATTTTCATCATTTTCCAAACAAGGTCCTTTTTAACCATTTCTACAGAATTTAGGTAAGAATGTCTTTTTTAACTTATACGGAAAATGTGCCTATTTTTCACCATTATAAAATCATCTAAGCTTTCCTTACAAGATCATAATAATATTTCCAATGTAAATATTTTATTTTATAATTATGTGGCTTTTAAATTAATTAAAAAAGAGATATTTCTCTCAAATAGTTTTGATTTCATCTATGTCAACATCCCTTAATATATTTTAATCTTATATGAAGTTGATTTATTTTGATTGAAATCTTCCATATTGTATTGAAGGTTTTGTAATATTTTTGACTTTGGATGTGTTATTTTTACACCATTCATGTTTTATGGAAAAAATATTGACATTTCATATGCTAGTTTAAATATGAATGTTTATGTTATGTTTAAACCTATTCATATGAGGAATGCATTGGACTTAGTAAGTGATTGGTGGATCCCGCTATAGCACATCGATGCATCGGTAGGTCTCATGAGACAAACTAGTGTCTCGGAACAAGGGCTTGACAAAATATTATTTGTATTCTTGCCACAAGGCTTTGACTATGTGGTCATGATAGTGTGGAATTATGAATTCCATCATTATGAAAGTGGTTATTGATATTTCTTGTGATTATTCGACTAATAAAATATCCATGTGAATATGTAAATGGAATTATTTCATTTCATTTTTTCTATATTATTCTGAAGTTCAAGTTTAAAAATATTTTGTTTTAGTTATACATTTCCTTTAATTTTTAATCTTATTTATGAAAGTTTCCGTAGTATTGTTATCCTTACTGAACATCTGAGCTCACCCCTTTCTATGTTTAATTTTTCCAAGGATGCGAAGAAGTATTTTATGACTGACCTGAAGTGATAATCTGAGGGGATATGAGTGTGGACTATGGAGACCATGTTGTTGTAGATTTTCACTTTATCATGTAATGTATGACATAAGAATGTATCTAGTGTTTCCAAGGTTACTAAACTAATCGGTCTTTCGAGACATGGTCTTTTGTGATCATGCCAATGTTATGTAATAATGCACCCAACATTGGGTAACTAGGGTCGGGGCGTTACAGGTGGTATTAGATGAAGTTTATTACAAACCTTGGAAGATAGTTTTAGATAAACTCTGATTAGAGCACATAGACCTAAGATGGACATTGAAGATTTTTATAGATGAAATTCCCATAATTTTGGTATTGTAGAGATTTTGTGAGTTTTCTGAGAAATACATCCTTCTCTAGATACGAGTAGGTAGAGGCAGCTCTAGAACAGATGTAACTAGGGCTAAAACCCAAAAGCACTGCTTTGAGCTAGACTCGAACGGGAACTAATGCACGACAACAGGCCCTGCTGCACTCTTAGTTACGACCCTCATGGGGGATATGCCTAGGATAATTCTCATTTTCTTTACAAACCATTATGAAGGGTTTATGAGTATTTACTTCCTCAAAGAAAATATTTTTATGATTATGGATTATATCCATAAACTGTTCAATTTATGTTAAGTGTTTTACAAGTTTGGAATTATATATTTCGATTCATAAATTGATCTAGTTTATGCCATTTCGGGGAAATGTCTCCTAGTGGAATGAATGGAAACCGTATCAATACACACACTCCATGTAGGGATTTCTCTTCTACTCAAGATAATTATAGTGGGGCTGGTGATACAACTGGTGTTGATAAGCTTATCACCATACTGGGACAACTCACTCAGGTTATGAATAATAACCACACCCATATGGAGCACCCTGATCCGTAGAATGGAGGATCAATGTTAGATCACATCATGAGGAAAAAAACACCAAAATTAAATGGGGGTACAAATCCACTAGCAGTGGAGAAATGATTAAATTCATTTGAGAAAATATTCCATGCCATGGGGAGTAGCTAAAGGGAAAAAGTTGTCATTGCAGTTTACCGCCACACTGGATATGCTGATCAATGGTGGTCATTGATTAAAAACAAAAAGGAAGATGATGAAGTATAAAATATAGAATGGAGGGAGTTCAAATAGATTTTATTAGAAAAATACTTTCGTCATGACCATCGAGCAGATATGGAAAGGAAATTTCTAAGTGTGAGGGAAAAGGAGGATGAAAATGTTGCAAATTATGAGGATAAAATTACAAGGATAGTGAGACATGATACAGATTATATACGTAAACCAATAATTAATATTAATCATTTATTTAATGGGTTAAAAACATTTCTTCATCAAGCATTAGTATCACAATCCTTCTCGCTGTACGAATATATTATCTCATGTGCTATCAAGAAAGAAAATGAATTCTCTAAGTCTTATGACTTTAAAGAAAACAAAGAGAAGAATAAATCTACAGATCACTATGGGAATGGAAATATGGTGATGAAGGGAAAAGTGGAATATCCATCATGTAGTAAATGTGATAAGAAACGCCCCAGTACTTGCTTAAAGGGAATGGGAGTCTGTTACAAGTGTGGTGAAAAAGGCCACCAAGCTCATGATTGCAAGGGGAAGAAAGAAGCTACCAATGTTCAATGCTACAATTACAGGGAGATGGGACATTATGAAAATGAATGTCCTAAGAGTCAGGGGAATATACCTCAGAAAAGTCCAAGGGATCAAGGCCAAGATTATTATATCACTACGATGAGGTTGAAGCTCTAGAAGACGTCGTGGCAGGTAATTTAATGGTTTCCTCAAGTTTAGCCAATGTATTAATTGATTCTGGATCATCACATTGTTTCATAACTTCCCAGTTTTCTAAGAACATTAGATACTTACAATTTGATATAACAATAGAGTTGCCAGATAAAACTTTTAAGGGAAGTATCGTTGTAATAATGTTTTGTGAATCAATCCCCATTAGAGCACAAAAATGTTTTTTTATCTGCTGATCTCATCATCATACCCGTGTTTTAATTTGATATAATCCTTGGTATGGCTTGTCTTTCAGACCATTATGCAAAAAAATATTGTAAGAAGATAGAGGTTACTATTTTAATGATGATGATAAAGAAAACCTTATCTTTAGAGAAGAATCTCCGCTGCCTAATTCTTATCTAGATCCACCGTAGTAGCTCAACTAAATTTAATTATTGGGGAGGAAGAGAATAAAATGACTATGGGTGAGGAAAGTAATGTTCAAATATATGATGTACGTATTGTGAGAGAATATGTTGATGTTTTTACAGAGAATTTACCTTGACATCCTCCACAATGAAAAATTGAGTTTTCCATTGATTTAATTCCTGGATAAAGGACCATATCGAAAACCCCTTATAGAAAGGAAACTGTGGAATTAATGGAACTAACGAATCAACTAGAGGAATTGAGTAATAAGGGATTTATTTTCGCAATCGTTTCTCCATGGGGATCCCCTATTCGTTTTGTTAAAAAGAAAGATGGATCTATGAGGCTGTGCATTGACTATAGGGAGATCAATGCTATAACAATAAAGAACAAGTATCACATACCTCACATTGATGATTTATTCAACCAACTTCATGGAGTACAATACTTATCAATGATTGATCTTCGATCTGGATATCATCAGTTGTGTGTGATGAGGGAAGACATTCTAAAGACAATATTTCAAACTAGGTACATGCATTACGAGGTTACAGTATTGCCTTTTGGGATGACTAATGGACCCACTGTTTTCATGGATCTAATGAACAATGTTTTCAAGGATTATCATCATGATTTTCTAGTGGTATTTATTGATGATATCTTGGTATAACCAAAAATCTATGAAGATCATTAAAATCACTTTTTCATTATCTTGAAGACTCTGAGAAGACTTGAATTATATGGGATGTTTATCTAGTGTGAATTCCAGTTTCAAGAGATTTTTTTCTAGGCCATATTATCTCTAAGGATGAAATCTATGTTGATCCTTCTAAGACAAGAGAAAATCAATAATTGCCAGCACCAACTAGTATAACTGAGGTATGAAGTTTTATTGGTTTAGCAGGTTATTATCAATGTTTCGTCTATAATTTCTCCCGATTGGCTAACCCAATAACGAAGCTCACAAGTAATGGTGTTAAATTTGATTGGACAAAAGAGTGTGAAGATTGTTTCGAATAATTGAATAGAAGATTATCACTTCTCCTATATTGACTCTACCATCGAAGAATGATGGGTTTGTTATTTATAGTGATGCTTCAAAGAAAGGACTTGGTTATGTCCTTATGAAGAATGATAGGGTTATTGCCTATGTATCATGATAGCTAAAAATTCATGAGAAAAAATATCCTACTCATGATCTTGAGTTAGCTGCTGTAATATTTTCGTTGAAAATATGTAGACATTATCTCTATGGTGAAAAATGTGAGATATATACCGATCAAAAGTTTTTAAAGTATATTTTCTCATAGAAAGAATACAACATGAAGAAATGGATATGGCTTTAACTACTCAAGGATTATTATTGCATGATACACTACCACCCGTGGAATGAAAATTAGGTGGTAGATAGTTTGAGCAGAAAGGATCATGGAGTTTTGAATAAGATGATAGTTGAAAGGGATTCAATTTTCATTGATCTAGTAAAATTGGACCTAGGAATAACCATGGAAGGTGAAACATCGATACTTTTTCAAAGGGTTTCCAAAGCATCTTTACTAGAAAGGATAAAGAGTTCTCAGACCAATGATGAAGAATTTCAAAAGAAGATTAAAGATGTGAATGATGGGGAATTGAATGACTTTATATATGAAGATGGAATTTTGAATTTTGGGACGAGGCTTTGTGTTCCCGATATACCTGATCTAAAAAAAGGAATTGTTGGACGATGCCCATAGTTCCAATTTCTCTATATACCCTGGGAGAACCAAAATGTATAGGGATTTGAAGGAACATTTTTGGGGGGACAACATGAAGAGGGAGATTACTAATTTTGTGTCAAGATGTATGGTTTATCAATAAGTGAAATATGGAAAGAAACAACTTGGATGAGTCATGCAACCTCTTCCCATACCTGACTGGGAATGGGATAATATTATGATAGACTTTTTCATGGGGCTACCAAAGGCTCCTTGAAGGAATGATGCAATATGCGTCATTGTTGATTGTATTACCAAGTAAGCACATTTTCTTGCAACTAGGGAAGATTTACCACCTGAACATCCAGAAAGACTATATATCAATGAAGTTGTGAGGCCTTATGGAGAACCCCTATCGATTGTTTCTGATCGTGATACCCATTTTACATCAAGATTCTGGAAGTGTCTTCAGAATGCCTTGTATACTGAACTTCATTTGAGAACTACCTACCACCCCCAAACAGATAGACAATCAGAACAGACTATTCAAACCTTAGAAGATATGTTGAGATCTTTATCACATGACTTTCAAGGTATGTGGGATCAATATTTACATCTGGTATAATTTCCCTATAATAATAGTTTCCATTAGAGTATTCAGATGGCACCATATGAAGTGTTATATAGAAATAGATGTCTCACATCAACCTTTTGGGATAATGTTGGTGAAATAAAACTCGTAGGCCTAGAACTGGTGGAGGAAACGATGGAATAGGTTAAGGTAATCCAAAATAACATCAAAGCAGCTCAAAGTAGGCAGAAGAGCTATGCTGATAACTGAAGGAAGGATTTGAAATTTCAGGTAGAAGAAAATGTTTTCATGAAGGTATATCCATGGAAGGGAGTTATATGTTTTTTTAAGAAATGTAAATTGAGTACCAGGTACAGATGACCTTTCGAAATTGTAGAATGAATTGGGGGTGTATATTATTGTTTGGCAACGCCGCCAAATCTCTCCCATGTTGACAATGAGTTTCTTGTATCGCTGTTGAGAAAATATATGCCTGACCCAACGCATGTACTCACCTACAAGGAAGTAGAACAAGAACCCGATCTGTCTTATTGCGAAGATCCCATCAGGATTCTTGATACTAGAGAATAAGTGTTAAGAAACCAGACGACTCGTCTGGTAAAAGTTTAATGGAGAAACCACAAAAAGGAAGAAGCAACGTGGGAACCCAAGGAATATATGATAAAGAACCATCTGAGTCTTTTTATGCAGTTAAATTCTAGAAATGTTGTGGACGAAATTATTTGAAGGGGGGAGAATGTAACACCTCAAGCTTCCATGGTAATCTTCTCTCTAAATAAAACAATAGCGTGTGTTGTACGCAACTTCAAGTTCTAACACACCACAACCAATCAAACTAGCTGTTATGAATAGTCATACCCAATTTTTGAAATTATATAAATTTTATCTTCTAAAATGGAATTCATTTTTGGATTAAGAATATCAAAATTATCCTAGGATTAATTTTTGGTATTTTTCTAAGAACTTCTAATTTTTTATGTATAGTGAAAAATATAAACATTAATTAAACATATCTTTTTAATAAAAATAATCTATAGTGCTAAATTGTACTATTGAGTGGTTTTAATGTAAAATTAGAATTTTTTTTACCATTTAATCCAATTTTGGTAATTGGATGTAATTTCACATTTCAACTAGACATAAACAAGTGTCAATCTTTTGATAGTTATTATTTCATAAAAACACACTTTTTGTTTTAACAACGGGAATAAACATTAAATTAATTTCTGCCACTTATGTGGTGTGTATTTAGAAAAATGGATATCATATTTTGAATCAGGAGGACCAAATTGTATCAATAGTTAACTTTTATTTTTAGACATTTTGAATAATTAATTCGGTAAATATTTTATTTACCATGATTAAATGGTAAATCCGTTAAATAAGGATAAAAAAATAATATTATAATAATATTAAATTACCCTAACACTAATGGATGATTAATGTCTGACCATGTACATCCTTGGGTCGATTTTGGGACCCCAATAGAGCCACTTGTATGTGATAATGACCCATTATATTAATTAAGTTTATGTAAATACAAAAATGACATAAGAATATATCTTTTAGTAAAATAATTATTATATAGGGATATATATGTTATCTCTTAAGAAATAAATATCCATTAGAATGATAAAACGATTTAATACATAATTATATTTTATTTATAATTTTTATACATTGAATAATTAAATATATTTATGATACAATGATGGTGCATTATTTTCATTATTAATGAAAGAATCAAATAAATGGTATTATAAATGTTAAAATAAATATAATTTGAAAGTTGTGATGACATAAAATAATTTTATTGGTTAATATGACATATAATTATTTATTAAATGAATTTATTTAGAATTAGTAAGTTTTTATGACTTTATCAAAAATCAATTATTAAATAGTGTCAAAATTGACAAAAAGTAGTATTTAAAACCAATATTATATTATTAATTATTATTATATTCCTAAAAATATAAGTATAGTCAAAATGAATTATATAAGGTTATATATATTACTAATGAACCACTCGGGGTTAGTTTGGCTTGTTATAGTACGTGTATTAACCATAAAATATAAAAATTCAAAAAGACATGGTAAATGTCAAAATATTTAAATAGGAGTTAAATATAAGTGATATGGTTAATATAGTGACCCAAACATGTCTAAAATCTATTAGATGAAATTTTTTATACCCATACTCACCTTATCCTAGAAATAAGTCACTTTGGAGCCATTATAAACATAATATCAATTTATTATAAAATAATATTTTATGTTTTTCCTAAGGTTCCCTCACCCCTCTTATAAAAGGGTACTCACCCTTCTCACAAATTCATACCTTCAAATCCTTTTGGTTCAATGAAAACCTGACCAAAAATCCTCTAAAATTCCCTCAATTCATCCTATAGGCCTTTCTTTAGTCATAAATCTAACTTAAGGGGCCATTTTGATCAAATTGAAAGGAAGAACCGGAAGAAAAGGTAAAAATCTCATCACCTCTTTCAAGTTCCTTTCTTCTTCCACTTACTTTTTCTTTGTTATTTCCATTCTAAAATAATAAATCCATTTTACTCTATATAAAATGATTTTATTATAAATATGGAACAACCAAATCCATTATTCTACTCACCCCTTGAATGACATGTCACCATACGTGCCAATGTACGGCTTACCGTCTCCCCGTCGGGGTGTAATTGTTATTCAAGACATTATTATTTGGTTGGTTATAATAATGATGTGTAATTCTTTTAAATAATAAATATAACATGATAATGTTTCATTATATATGATAAACAATCCAATTATATATTATTTTAATATCAAAAGAATGATATTGTCGCTCGTGTGTACGTATGGATTACCGTCTCCTCGAACGTGATGATATTCATTCCCCATCATATCAATTCAAGACTAATTTTAGTTTTATAATTAAAAATAATATTTAATTACTTGATATAATTCTGAATATGAATAATATACAACCTATGTATAACAATAATGGCTTATGTAACAATACATATAAATGAAAATGAGTAAGTGAACACCCGAAACGACGATAATACTAAAAAATTATTAACAAAGAAATATTAAAAGATCATATATGATATCATATTTATGTATATGATTCTTCTATAATTTATAAAAAATTATTTCACCATTATATAGGAGGTTAACATACCCTCGACCAAGGAAATGTACATGGTAAGGGTTAATTCTAAAATCTCTTTATTAGCTGTAGTTATTTTTACGTAAGTATCTACTGGGACCTCTTTATCATCAACATCCATGTTTCTTAAAAATGAATTTTGAAAAATTATTAGTATTTTATAGACTATGGTTTAATGTAATTTATACCATTTTTTGACTTTTTATAAGATTTTTATAAAGGAATCTTTCTGTCATTTTCCATATAAGGTCATTTTTATCCTTTTCGACAGAATGATGGTAAGAATGTCTTTTTTAACTTATATGGAGAGTGTGGTTATTTTACATCATTATAAAATCGTCGAAGCTTCCCTTACAAGCTTATAAGAATATTTTCAAAGTCAATATTTTTATTTAAAATTATGTTACTTTTAAATTATTTAAAAAAGGAGATATTTCTCTCAAATAGTTTGGATTTCATCTATGTCAACTTCCTTTAATATTTTTTAAGCATATTTGAAAGTGATTTATTATGATTCACAACTTCCTTATTGTATTGATGGTTTTGTAGTATGTTTGAATATGGATGTGTTATTTTTATACCATCCATGGTTTGTGGAGAAAGTATTTACATTTCATATGCTAGTTTTAATACGATTGATTATGTTATGTTTTAATCTGTTCAAATGAGGAATTTATTGGAATTAGTATGTGACGGGTGTAGCCCGCTATAGCTCCTCGGTGCATCAGTAGGTCTCATTAGACAAACTAGTGTCATGGAAAAAATCATTGACAGAAACTTATTTGTATTCTTGCTACAATTCCTTGACTATGTGGTTATGATAGTCTGGCATTATGCATTCCATCATTATGAAAGTGGTTATAGACATTGCATGTGATTATTCGACTAATAGGATATCCATGTGAATATGTAAATGTAATAATTTCATTTGGTTTCTTCCATATTATTTGGAAGATAAATTTTAAAAATATTTTTATTAGTTATACATTTCTTTAAATGTTTATTATTATTTATAAATGTTTCCACTATATTTTTATCCTTACTGAGCATCTGTGCTCACCCATTTATATGTTTTATTTTTCCTAGGATGTGAAGAAGTATTTTATGACTGACCTGTAGGGATAATATGATGGGATATGAGTGTGGACTATGGAGACTATGTTTTTGTAGTTTTTAACATTATCATGTAATGTAAGACTTATGAATGTATCTAGTGTTTCCAAGGATACTAAACTAATCAGTCTTTAGTGACATGATCTTTTGTGATCATGCCAATGTTATGTAATAATGCACTGACTCTGGGTAACTGGGGTCGGGGCATTACATGATGCATAGTTATATTATAAATATATTTTTATATTAATTTCAATTATTATTCATAGGAATAATAATCCATTTGTTATATGTTCCATGTGTAATTGGAAAAAGTCTTATCACTCTTAGGGGGGGCGTAGTCCACACTTCCTCAAATTAAATTATCATATTTACACATTATAAAAAGTATAAAGATAATTTTTAAATAGAAAATTACAGAAGAATAAATACAATATAAATATAATATACATCATATAAAAATATATTTCCATCGTAATGGCCACCATGAGAGGTGGTGGGAGAAAATTGAACAATCATTGTTTCATAAGGCACTTGTTTACCGTAAATAGAAGCAGTATATTCTATATCAATTAGATAAAAGTGTGTAAGTTAGGGTAAAACTCTAAAAATAAAACCATACTATAATATTTAGTATATTTTTTTTATAATTTAATTGAAATAGAACAGAATATGGGTTTGGATAAGGAAAATAAAGGAATAGAGCTTGAGAGGATACATTACCTCTAAATCAAGTAACTATTTTTTATTTGAGCTGAAGAAATTTCTTGAATTTCCTTCTAAACCAGGTAAGAATTATAAGAGGAAGGGAGTAATTTCGAGATGTTATATGAGAATATTTTGGATGAACCAAGTGTCTTGAAAGGTGTGAGTATCTTTGTTGAAGTGGTGACATTTTAAAAGAGGGGGGGGGGGGGGTTCTTCTGGAAATTCTTGAAATATTATTTTATTAAAAATTTATTTTTGAATTATAATAACTAAAAGGTGATATATTTCTATAATAATATTATTATGGGTATAAATCCTCCCATCCAATAGGTTTTAGACAAGTTTAGGTAAAAAATCATCAAAATATTTTAACATTAACCCTTAGTTAAAACCAGTAAATCTTACCATGTCTTATTTTATTTTCATAATTTATTGTTAATATAAATAACATAAAATTAAAAAGAACCCAAATTGGGTTATAAAGGTCATTTGTATCAATATCAATCTCATTTTTTTGATATTTTATTTTTGGTACAATTATATCATTTAATAAAATAGTATTTGTTTTAAAAACTCATTTCAATCAATTTTGACACTATTTAGTAATTGATTGTTATTAAAGTCATATGAAAATAATTCCTTGAAAATAATTTCTTAACTCATCAATCACATGTTAATGTATTGAAAAAAAATAATAGATGGCATCAAAATTTATGTATTACAGTTATTTTAAAAATTATAATTTATTTATTTTAATGTTTCATTAATAATATAATCATTGCATCATCATTATGTAATTATTATATTTATTTAATTAATGTATAAACATTATAAATAAAATACCATGTTTTAGTAAAAAATTATTTATAATAACTATTCTTATTCAGACGTATCAATTATATTACCCCACCATTAAATTGTTTTAGTAAATATATACATGTTTTTTTATGTTTCCCTTTATTGTATATTACTTTTTATAACAAGTCATTATCACACAATAGATGATATATGGGGTCCAAAAATCAACCCAAGTATGTCCACAGTTGGAAATATCTCATCCAATAGGATTATGACAAGTTTTATGGTACTTATAGAGTATTATAATATTATTTTTTACCATTATTTACTTAATTTACCCATGAACCAAGGGAAAAAAGAATTAATAGTGTTTTATTCATAATGTGAAAATATAAAAGGGACTTATTTACATAATTGGGAACTTATAATTCAAAATATGGAATGTATTTTTCCAAATTAAGAAAATGTAATTGGAAAATTTTAATAGAAATTAATTCCCATTGTCAAAATAAGAAAATTAGGTCTTTTAAAATAAAAAAAATTGCAAAATATTGTAATGTTTTTACATTTGAATTCAATATATAATTAATATCAATGACATAAAATCTAATAAATGGAAATATTTATTTGATTTATACTATTAAACCATTAAATATTTTGATTTAACAATATAAATTATCTGAGTGGAAAAGTTGTTTTTAATTAAAATTTATCATATTTTTTTTATTCATAAAAAAATTCTAATTATTATAAAAACATAAAAAAATCATCCAAAGTAAATTTTGATGTCTAAATTCTAAATAATAAGTTTATTTTCTAAAATAAAACATATAATGGTGTCCATAACTAAATTTACAATATCCTTCCATCAAAAGGTGGTAAAATTGCATTTTTTGAAAAATAGATCTTTTATCCAAATATATTAATTTGTTATTATATCTTATCAAGAAAAAACATAAGATGAATTTTACACATTATTTTTTATTAATATTTCGTTAATATAATCCAATAAGGGTGATATGATTATTTTATAAATATAATTAGTCTCATTTAAAAAAACAAATTCATAAAAAACATCCTTTTTAATCTAATGGTTTTTAGTTTCATTTCAATTTAATTTGGAAACCAACAATTAATTATATAGACATGTGTAAACCATATTTTTATATTTAAGTTGGTAGGTTTCATTCAAACCATTTCAAAAATTATCTTATTATGGTAATATTTAAATAAAAATATTTAGTTGTTCGTTTATGATCGATGTATCATATCATGTATTCTATTGAACATAGTGTTTCATTCTTAAAACTTAGGTTGTTACATTGAAGCTATCATGTATAGTATCCTTCCAATAAATATTAAAATTCCATTGTATCCACTCCCTTTACATTTTTCATATTTTTATAACATCGTTCTATATGAGATATGTGTATAAAATATACTTGAATAATTTATGTTAAATATTTCAAAAATATCCATAAATTATTACTCTTGAAAAAAGAAAGCATTTCACTAATGGGAAAAAACTTTCCATATAATTAACTCATCCCATCAATAATGGAAATTTAAAATAATATCTTCATATCATAGAATACATTTTCAAAAAAATCATAATAATTTCCAAAATAAATGATCACATCTTATTGTTTTCATATTTGATGTAAAGGTTTTCTTCCACTCTTCTTATTTTATATTTTTTGCTTCTTCAACCAGGTGTATTAATTAGAATACTAATATCTCGGATATTTTTATCAATATAATGCACTATATGAACTAATAATGATTATTTTATACTATAAGTAAGAAAAAATTATGTTTATAAATACAAAAACTCTCTTCTAGCTCACCATTATGAAGAAAATATGTTACATCCATTTAAAACCTATCGTATTTCTATGGGGAAGTAGTTGAATAAAATATTATTATGGTTTTGAGACTCAAGTAGATGTAATATTGACTTAAAAATTCATCACATTTACATAATAATATACCATACACAAATTTTTTCCTTTATTTCTAATCCCATCAACATTTTCATTAAACATGTTCCAAAATACATATTTTCCCCAATGATGTTCTTGTCATATATTTTTTTTCAATAAGTTTTAGATTATCTATTTTTTACAATATTTTTCTTGTTTATTTGATTGTGTATCTAATACCATGTACCATTACTCTAATCTTATTCAAATTATTTATCCATATATTCAATTAACACTTTATGATCTAATTATTCTTCAACAATTCTAGGTTCAGCCTATGAAAAATGAAAAGTTTGTGATGATTTTATAAAGGGTATACTAGTTTAAACATGTTTTCCATGATATCCTATGATTTCTTAGACTTCACATTTTCTTCAAATACTTGGATGAGATGATCTAGGTTTCCCCTCATCCCTATAGTTCACTGAATCATTATATACCCCTTGTATAATATCTAAATCATCAAATCAATCAAACATTTCATCCCGAAATTTAATAAAAACTAAATAATGTTTTTCAATGAAGGATCATATACAATAGGTCTATCATAATTAATATATTTATTTTACATTTAAATCAATATAAGGAATTATATTTTTTGCTTCCTTATTGTTTCATTTATTCTATCTTCCATTTGGGTGGAATACCAAAAAGATGAAATCAACACCTTTTTTATTGAAAGTACATTGATTTTTACCATTAAATTTAATGATTCAAATTATTCAAAAATAAATTTTGTACATTAAATATAGGAATTAATTAAAATACATATTTTATGGTCAAATATTATAATACGTTTTAAATTAGAATCAATTTTGTTTATAAACAAAATATATAAAACTACTGGATTTCCTACATATATCAATGGCCTTATGCCAGCGGTTTTAATAACTTTTTATCATATGGGGTCATATCCCAGTGGGTTAGTATAACCACTGTGATATTATATTTTATATAAGGCTATACCAATGAGTTTCAACACCTCTGGGATATATTTTCTTGAAATATATTGTCTGGATATCCCTCCTCATTCCTAAATCAGTCAACATTTTTTCCTTCCTGAGTGTTCCACTTCTTCACTATTTGAGAGTGATCATATTATTCCTAGTATAAGATCCATAATTGGATTATTTAATAACATCTATTCTTTTTAAAATTTGAGATTTCTAGATGAGTTATATATTCGACCTACATTTATTTTTCCTTTTTATCTTTATCATTCAGTTCTATTCTCCATCTGCTACAATCTATAATTCATTATGGTTTTTATTTTATTATTGTTTAATATAAAATTGGAATGGTCCAAATACATCATATGTTCTTAGGGTGGGGTATCATTCTAGAGTAAATGGATATAGATGGAACTGTACTACTAAATGTGTTAGGGATTTTCCTGGAATGATGGTGCAGTGAGTTTCTAGGTGTCACATTCATATATAATCACCTGTTATAGATAATATGAACATATACAATAATTATTATGAATATTTCTAGTGTTTTTTCTAGAATTTTTAATGATACATACATGTGGTAAAGAAATATTTTTGGTTGGTGTGTGTTGTTAAAATATTCATTGCTAGAGGGTGGTATAGATCTAGACAGTGTATCTAGATTCCATGACAAATGATATTCAAAAGAGAAGCATGTGAAGACATCTAAGTGTATATAAATTTTATAGAGATAATGTTATGACAATAAAAACATATTTCTGTTGGTATAACTTACAGAAGAAATTTTTTAATGATCATCATATAATGATTTCCAATTAATTTAATGCTATATACATAGTATATTATTATTTGAATAAATATTTAATATGTATTCCTCTATAATACATGATCAATATTGATAATATTATTTTCCATACAAGTTATTAAAATTTCGATTTTATTGTGAATTTTTTTGAAGAATATAGTGCTAACATGGGATGCTTCATAACTAGAATCAAAGGTCATCATCAACCAATATGGTGTTTTGTCTCAATTCCCTGACCATTAAAGACTATACACACCTAAAAATCATCTAAACTAGTGGGATAAATATATTATTAAATGTTTACATAATTAATATACCCATTGTAGGTAATGTAAAATTATTTAGTATTCTAATAATTTTATATAAAATTAACCATTTTGATTAAAAAATAATTATATAAGAATATGGTAAATCTTAATTGCATATAGAATAATCCTTGTCTATTATAAAATTTTTTGAATGGGTATTCTTTTTTGTATTGAAAAATCCTCAAATTATAGAAAATTTTTTAAGAAGAAAATTCATTTTATAGGTTTAACTATTGTTGTGTATAACAATATAGAAATCCCACTCACGTAGTTGGATAAGATTTACTAGTAAATGAATATCCATGCAGGGGAAATCCTGTCACATCCCATAAGATTTCCTAGATCATCATAATAAAAATATATAGAGGAATTCAAACTCAAATACTGGACTCTATGAAAGTACATACCTCCAAGGAAATGTATTGATAATTGAAAATAAAAATGTTAAATATATATCAATAAAAAAACTCCCAATAAGGATACCGTAAAAACACACCCTATAATAATTATTATCCCCAATGGTTCATAAACTAATTATATAATCCAACTTATTTTGATAAATTGTTTATCATGTAATTATCCTACTATGAAATCATTAACACACAATAATGTAATTTTGATTCCATAGAATAAAAAAATATCACTATTTTAGGGTCACTATTGATTAGAAAGATCCTTAATTATGAAATACAATGATATCTACAAATTTATAATTAATCACAAATATTTTCACAAAATTATCCAAGGGTGATCGTTTTTTATAAAATAATTTTCCATTATATCCACTATGTTTCACATAATATCCCAATATATTTCTTATTATGATGACCCACTATATAAACTAAATTTAAATGTATTCAACCAACCATAAAAAAATAAATTTTAAAAAACTAAATTAATCATGCTTGAAATTAAATGATCTTAATGTATTAACCCTTGACATACTAAAATTTGAGAAAAATAAAAAATATTGTCTATATCCAAACCAAACTGAATTTAGAAAATAAACTTAATTGAATTGAATTTACTTGATCAAACCAAACTAGGCGTGAGTAGAACAAAACTAAAGTAGAATACATCAAACTAAACTAAAATAAAAACAATTGAACACAATTGAAACCATATAAAGGAAATTTTATAAGAATTTATAATAAATTAAATGTCATGATATTTTTTTAATGAAACCCTACGTGGCATGCACTGACCGAATCCAAATAAAATAACCAAATCCAACAAAACAAAATCAACCAGAACTAAACTAATTAAAAAAAATGAGCTGAAGAATCCTAATTTTAATAAAATAAAAGGTTGTTACCTATAATTAGTAATATTGTATAAAACATTTTATTGAATAGGTGTAATATTTTTAAATATCATATAGAAAAAAAAGAAAATTTCCTTTCTAAAATTTTTTTTAGTATAATTAATAGTTTTTAAACATTGATATGACTAAATTAAATATATTAGATATATATTTTTATCATTTATTTTATTTATGGTATTTTTTTCTTTTATATTATGATTCTCATATGGAGTTTTGTGTTAGTTAGGGTGTCATATAGAGTGAGAAATTCTCATTTACTTAAATATGTTTTAGATTAAAATCTTGTTTATTTAATTTATTATATGAATATAAATAAAATTATTTTCTTACAGAATGGATTGAAGTTGTATGTATGAAACTAATTGTATCTCATGTAATTTTCAAAACAAAATATAGAGAATTATAGATTTTTAATTTTAATATGCTTCAAATAGTGGTCAAATACACATCCCCTGCTATAATCATGTTCAAAACATTGGGTGTGATAGGAAGAAGTTACATACCATATAACCATATATGGTATTAAAAACTACTATTTGAGGTATCACAATGGGGAGAAAATGAAATCTCAAAATGCTCATTATCCAAATGAGTGTTCTGGATTAGAGAATTCACCAGATAATTGGTTTTCTGTTATTCTTCATCCTGAAAACCAAATGATACTGATGAAATAAGACTTCGGTATGATACCAAATGATGCTTTTAATGAAAATATTGTTATCGATGGGGTAATAGCATGGAATGACGATTCTAGGACACCAGTATATCAGAAATGCGGCAAAACAAAAAATCAGGATTTATTTTTTGATTTGTATCATTGGAAAACAATATATGGAATTTATTATAATACGATTGATTACATTTTTTAATTTTGAAGGATATACTTATATATTATGTATATATTCCCTATAATGTCTATAATTCATGTAAATTAGGTGAGGAATATGGGTTTTCAAGAAAAGAGAATTTTATACTTCCCTGAAATAGTGCAACTTATTCTATGAGGAAACTACTGAATGAAATGATTGTATAAAATGTGGAACATCTCTATGGAAGCCAAAATATGATGGAACCCCATCTTGTGTGCCACATAATGTAATTTTGTACTTTCTATTGATCCCAATAACATTGAATCATTTCATAACTGATGAAATATCAGTAAAAATGTGATGGAATGGTACCAAGTGAAAGAAGAATAATGGGAATTTTGTTCACCCGTTATGTGGGTTTTTTGTGGAAGATATTTGACTCTATATTTACTGATTTCATAGATGATGTGAATAATGTAATGATGGGTCATTCATGTTATGGTTTTAATTAGATGGGGTAAATTCTTACTTTCCACAAAACGTGGAACATTTTTAATCTCACTTATAACCTTCCTCTATAGATGTATTTGAAAAAAAAATAAAATTAATGAGTATACTCGTATTTGAACCTTCAGATCCAATAAATGATATAGTTTTATATATGAAACCTTTAATAATAGAGTTGATTCATATTTGAAATGTGGGTGTGTGGACATATTATGCATGTTTTAATCCATTTTTCTTATGTTTATTGCACTTATATGGATGATCAATAAGTTTCCTTCTTATTCATTGATTCATAGATTGATCATAAAGTTAAAACTAGCATGTTACATTTGTATTAAAAAAATTAATGAATATTGAAATATAAATATATGTTTAGTTTTATGGGACATCGACAATTCTTCCCAACAGACCACCCACATAGGATTAATCATCAAATATTTGAGAATACCATGGAGGATAACTATCTACCTCAGTTTTTGTCTAAATATGATGTTCTTTTTTAATTGAATGATTTCATTTATTTATTTATTAATATTCCGAAGATGTTTTTAAATCTATATAATGTTTCGACAAAAATTTTATATAATTAGAAGAAGATCAAAATATTTTTTGATTTTCCTAATTGGACATCCAATTTGTAATATTATTATAGATATTTAATGAAAATTGGAAAGAATATAAATTTTAAATGTTTCTTCAACTCTTATGAAGATCATGGGAATGATCAAATAAGGTTTACAATCTCATCATGATTTGGTGGATTATGACTTCATATGAAAATTGAATCTTGTGTGTTAGTGAAAATAAATGAAAATTTATGTATGATTCTTATGTGATGAAGCCTATAGAAAAAAATTATTATGTTTGTGTACTAGAGACTGTAAATGTTTCTGATGGCCATCCAAGAAACATATCAAAATGGCTCAACAGAAGAGATTTGAAGCTGAAATATTGTAATACTCATGAATATCAAATCTGTCTTTATTAGTTGATTCCAATAATAATCAATCATAATATGTCCATTAATGTAATGGTATAGGATATTCTATTGTCACATTTCTTAGAGATCATTATTCTAACAATTTTTTAATGTCTTTCTTGTAAATATGATAACATAAGCATCATTAATTATGTGTGAGTTAGATAAAATATTTCCACCATCATTCTTAACTTGCATGTTGAATCTAAATGTTCATTTTCCAACAAATATACTTCTCAGAGGATATGTTTCTTATTTTTGGTGACATCCAATTGAAATAAAGTTGTTCTTATTGATTTCTTGATTTTGGAACAGAAATAAAACCAAATGTTCTATAATTAAAGTTACTTGGCTCAAGAATCTATTTATTTATGTTTAATGTATTTTTATGATCTAACTACGATATGAAATAGACCGATGAAAAATGGAAAATAACAATATGAAATAATTGAACCCAATTTTTCATCACATCCACAAAAATGGGAATTTTCCAATCATAAATATTAACTATGTTATTCCTTGAAGATCAAGATATGGTGCATCACAAAATTTTCTTTAACCTTGATTTGGTTGATAAATACATAAAGTAAGTAAATTGAACATCTATATCTTATGTAATATCATTTAATTTTAAATATAGGTTAAAATTTTCAATTTTTTTTGTATGGAATATAAATAGATGATAAATACAATGAATCATTTTTTATCTTTGAGAATGAGAGATAATTTTTAATGCAATGTTTTTTCTTATTGGTTGAAATCGAATGTAGAAATATTTCTATAATAACATAATAAAATCAACATGTAATTAACCTTAATATGTATTTGTCATTCATTAATTGAGTTTTTATGTTAACTCAATCTAGAAGAAATTAGTTTTTTGGATTTTGGTCATATTTCCATTGTTTGTGAATGGAAATTAATTTTGATCAATTAGAACAAATTTATTATCATATCACGGTAAAGGAAAATCAAAACACAACTATAGGGTGTTATGGTAATGTCCAAAACAGACTATTATACCAATAAATTTCAAAGTACCCCCCAATTTTAAAAACTATATTAACATATAGTTATTCAGAAAATGAAATCATTAGATTATTACTCTCGTAGTACATTCTGAATGACTAAATTAATGTTGTTTGATTTGATGAAAATGCATGGATTATTTATTGATGATTGTGGATTTCATGTTACTAAAATGAATTTCAATCTAACAACCGATGAACTGTATGTATTGGAATCAATGTAGAAAAAAGGTTTTTATGTCAAAGATCATCTTAAACATGAATTTTGTGTCATTATTGAAGTAATCCCAATACAAGTTTTTGATGATGTTGATGATGGAATTGACACCATCTTTGCTCCTATTGGCCCTGATCCATTTATTACTAATGATGACTCCAATGCTTCTATTTTAATTGATTATTGTGAATATAAATTTCTAATTGAAAATAAATAGAATCACCCATCTATGTTCATAGTAATTTTTGTTTATCACCACATGGATTGTTGAGGTTGGTTCTATAAAAATTTATTTATTATTGATTAAAAATATATTGTATCCAACTTGAACATATTTTACATTTTCAATATTTATTTGTGGTAGTTTTCATTGATTTTCATTATTTAATATTCATTTGAACTGTATTCAAATCCACAAAGCCAGACAAAAATGAAAAAAAATAAATTTTAAAAAAACAATCTGAAAATAATTGAACATATTAAATTAATTGATACGAAAATATAAACAAATGAAAACAACGACATAACCGAATAATGAAAATATGATCTATGAAAAATTACATATCAAATGTTTTAAGAAAAATAAAAATATATAACAACCCAAATGAATTGAAAAAAAACTAAATGAACTAAGATAAATAAAAACGGACAAATGACTGAATAAATTAACCATAATGATCAAAATGACCAAACTAAAATTCAATTTCAAATTATTAAAAATAGAATAAAAATATATCATAGCAATGATAGACATGATAATTTGATCATATGGGTTTTTATATTAAATTTATTATATTTTGATATTCTTCCCACTATATATAAATATTTTCTTATATCACTGCATATCATGTAATGGGTTTTAAATATTTTTTTCATTATTTAAGTCATGTATTATCTTCTTTAATTTTTGGGCTGTACATTAGTTAGGAATTTAAAATTAATTATATATTTTTTTCAAATGTATGAAATAAAATCATTGAAGAGATACGGAGAAAAGGGATGGCTGAAAACAATCGTTGAATGAGTAATATGGGAATCCCTTCTTTATTTTTTGTTTTCGTTATTTTATTTCATATACATATGTGTATATATATATATATCGATAAAAAACTCATGAGATTAATTTTGTTTTTTTCTTTTAAACAGGATCCAAGCATAAATAAATAGTAATTTATAGACCAGCCAAAGGGTTCTAGTGCTCAAGATGGTGATTCGAGGGGGGTGGTACTCTAACCATGATCTCAAGTAGGTGTACTAGAGGACCCCACTTCCCTCCCCCTGATGTAAAATATTCCACACCTTCGGATCCTCTAGTTTCATTACAACCACCCTGTACATTTATGAATTCTGTGTTTAAATAACAATTTGTATCTCAACCTCCTCTGACTATCATTCCTCTTTCTGAGGATGATTCCTACTCCCCATTAAAATAATACATTTTGGAATCCATATATGAAATCTTATTTTCATTCTACTATATCCAATATTCTACATTAATACTTCTTCAACACCTAAGTTAACACATTCTAGGCCAATGAAGCATATATTGGGACCCACACCAACTATACATGTTGATGTTTATTCAGTGCCTGGGGATCTAGTGACACCAACTATGAATCAATCCGTTTGTATATTTATATTACCCTAGAAAATATTTTTACCATAATTTATTTTTATTATAAGATTTATTTATACAAAATTGGTTTTTCTTCATTAACAACATGATCTTCCAATAAGCGATGTTAGTATACTGCATGTGTATTTTTGGGAGGCATAATAGATAGCTTAATGTGATGTATAAAAAACACAAACAAATTATATGAAAATATAGGTTGGAATGTACGTGTTCTTTGTGACACTTCCCAAAACATGAACATAATTCCCATTAGAAAACTCACCTAGCATGTCCATCCAAATTAAGTAAAATATAATGCATGGGAAAACATTTGGGTAATAAAATTATTTGTATTTAATGTTATATTATTATTATTTTTAGATGAATTACTATTTTGGTTCCATATTCACTTTTATAATCTTGGTGGTGTGGCTGTGATGCCAGCTAACTCATAAAATTAGGTTAGTTTTGGAGAGGCTATAAGAATGAGTTTTATAGTGGAAGGTCTTCTATATTTGGAATTAATTTAGAGGCCACACCTATCATGGATGAATTTCAGGTTAAATATTATCAAGAAATGATTTCTCACTGTAGGAGAACCGGGTTCGAGGTATTAATCAAATTTTATAGTTTTAAATAAAATATACCACGCGTTTAACATAATTTTTTTATTAATGAAAATTATTTTTATGAATCATCATGAGGAAATAGAAAAATAAGGATGCTCTAAAATACCTCCACACATTGGGCAGGACTACGATTTTGGCCATGATAAGAAGCAATTTTGTTAGTCAGTTATAATTTTTCTACAAGAAAATGGAATTTTTATTTTTCTTCCATATTGTAATTCATTTCCAATTGGGCTAGATAGATGGTAGTTTTTTATTAAAAAAATTATGGAAACTATTTAGTGTGTATAACAATTTAAGCATTGGTATTGTTATTTTTTTGATCATTTAATTAACCTATACAACAATAGATAATTTTATTAAATTACTATTCATTTAATAGGATGAAATAATTGAGGAAAATTCCAGTAAAATTTTATTTGATAGAATCATTAATACCTTAACATTTTTTACCTTCACTTAAATTTGTTTTATGCCTTACTTCCCTTCAGTTTACACTTACTAACCTTTGTTTAATCTTAATTTTATTTATTTTACCCTTACCTAACATTGTTATAATATGTATTAACATTTATTACACTTGGCTAACATTATTATACCATTACATACCTTTAGTTTACTATAATTCAAATTACATTACCCATACATAATTTAGTTTAACTTTATATAAATTTGATTTCCCCATACAAAATAATGTTATTTCCATTAATGACTTTGGTTTTTAAATTTCTCAACATCATTTCCCCTCTTCCTATCATTTTTACCCTTACTTATCTTTAGTTTAGCCTTATTAAGATTTATTCCACCCATACATGACCTTATTTTAACCATACTTTTCATTAGATTACCCTTATTTACCATTGTTTTACCCTTTCAAAACATTTTTTTACACTTACATATAGTTATTTTCACACTTAAAATTCATTGAACCTTACATAAAACTAGTTTTACCTTAATTATATTTGTTTTATACTTGATTAAAATTATTAATGAATATATAATGTAAAAATAAAAAAATTTAATTGTATTATATTCAATATTATAATTATTTATAAATGCATATTGCTAGATTATTATTTTTCTACCTATTCATTATTTTTTATGTATCAGTTGAGAAATATTGTTGTAATGTTGAATTTATGTTATCTATCTTTTTTGGTGTGTTATATTTTTATTATTTTATATTTTTATGTTATTTTTTTTATCATTTATTTTTTTGTAAGCATTCATGTTTGTATATTGGAATTATTATGAAAAAATATAATTATAATAATTTCATTATTTTATAGTCATGTTTAGAGTGTCAATAAACCATTCATACATATTCATTTATGTTATAGAAATAAACTTTAATCTTATCATTAATTTTGGTTATCAAACAAACACCTTATTATTGAGTAATATGATATACTGTTCATTTATATATATGTTATCCCTATTGAAAACATATTCATTGATACTCTGTTATAATTAATGTACATTATTATTTTCTATTCTCCATCATTTAGAATGAGTATCAATTAGATTATAGTTATAAAATTCATTATTAGTAACCTATTATTAATTATGGTTTTCTAAATTCAATTTCATTGTTGAGTGAAGTTTTGAATATTAGAGGACATGTGCCTTGAAAAAAAATTTTCTCTCGAGCATAAACAAAAAATATGGAAGTGCAGAATACAAAAAGAAACCTGATATGATTGTTTATTTTGTTTTTTTCAATTTATAATATATATAATTTAAAATAATAGTCTATTTATATTTGTAACATTTTGATTTATAGGACCTTAATTCCCCTGAAGATGAAAACATTAGGCCAAATGATCACTTACATCAAGATTTCAGAGATGAGCATCATGTATGAGTATGATGTCGACTAGGTGAGATAATTGTGATAAATTTTTATTGGTCCCTATTAAGAGCCATTTATGGTAGCACCAATTTGGAAAAAGATCATGCATGGGCCACACAGGATGAAGATAATACATAAATGGATAAAAAAGGATATACAGTTGAAAGAACATTATATATTGGAAAATGATGAATTTATAAAACTTATTATTGTTTCATATCCTTGACTTCCACAAGAGACCATTTCTGTCTGTGAAGAAAATATTTAATTAATGTGTAAATTATATAGTGAATCATGATGTAGACATAGGTGTGTTCAGAATTACAATGTTCCAGATGAAGTCTATGGTTGGGATTACATAGATAAAGGGGGAAATGATAAGGCTTAGGATGATGATGATGCTGGGGATGAGGAAGAGGATAAAGATTTGGATGAAGTTGAGGATCGAGATATTGTCGAGGATAACTGTGAATGTTATTAAAGTGTCAAGGGATAGATTGATCCATTATATATTTGATTGAAATTTATGACATTTACTATTTTATTATTTGTTATGAATGAATATATGTGATGTTTTAAAAGTCTTTCATCACTAGCTTAATGAATGAATTTATTTGTTTTCTTATGACTCATTAAGGATACTATGTTAGTTCCATTTGATGTTCTATATTAATTATTTTTTAGTTATGTTGTAATTAATATAGTTTTTTTATGATGTTATGTTTTAAATGAATTACATATTATATGTTATCAAGTCAATGTTCTGTGTTATCAATTGCATGTTTTTTGGGAATGGTGGGGATGTTACTCACTATGGTATTCCAGAGGGGGGGGGGTCTATACCAATAGATTTATATTTTTTGGTTTAATCATAAACTAAAAGATTATAGTGAACCATTAAACAAGAGACACACTAAAATCTTTGAACCATTCAGAAAGATCTATACCATCTGTTTGAACTATTGGTAATTGTTTATATGAGTGGTATCAAACCATTGGGATACCTCAATACCAATAGTCAAATATAAACCTTTGGATAAAGTGAAATTGGGATCACCGAATACAAACGGATCATTGAGAACCATTGATATAGTCCATTAGTAATAGAAATGTAACAAATTTTTTTTGATAACTATTAGCATAGACTATATCAAGGGTTCTTGTTCCTATAATAATGGTGTTGAACCATTGGTATAGCGCATAATTCTAGTAGTGTAACAACCTACCAATAATGTAACTGAGAATTATCATCACCTATCAAAATGGCCAGATCCATCTCGAAAAACATTATATTCTTCCTTTTATGTTAATATTTTTTTTAAATAAGGTTTACTAAGATCATATAGAATAATACACTTCTCCCTGAAATATTTAATGGATCAAATTTAAATATTCAGTACCATTATCTATCCAATTCATTTTAATGAGTTACCACTCTCTTTTTCAATACTTCTCTAGAAACTCGTCACCATCTTAATAGCATATAATTTATTTTCTGTAAACATAATCCCTGTAATGAAAATGATATTATCAATGAAAAAATATTTCCCTATATTGTTAATTATTTTTTCTTGGTCTCAGAGATGATAGAATGAGTAATATATATGTTATGATAAATATGAATATAAAATATCTTCTTTAGTGAATATGAAATCATCCATTTCTAATATATGGATCAAATTCAAGACTATTTTATCAACATCAAAAAAATGACATGAATCATTTATTTTTTATAATCTAACTAATATTTCTTATAAAAATATGACTAATCCCACTTTGATTTAACTAATTTTAATCAATTATACTCATGTTTGATGAATACAAAAAATCATTTTAAAGATTAATGTTAATCTTACTTTGTTTTACTCTCGTTTTAACTCTCTCAAATTATATCATTTTCAATAAGAAACCATGTTTCAAAAATATCACCTCATTCACTATATTATAGATATGTGAAATAGTCATCATATAATGTTTTAACTATTCAATACACAATCTATTCTTTTATTTCAACATGCCTTTTCAATGTAAATATAATATTGATAATTTTATTTCATGTAAAAAATTATTACCATGTTTTATAGAACATTAATTTTAATTTTCACACTATTTAATAGTGTAAAATATCCTTTCATGTGTGATATACATCAACCATATTATATATACGGGCATTCCCCTTATAGAGATTTTAGAGATGGAAAAAACAAAATATTGTTTATAAATATGTGTTCCATTGATTTAACAAAAATTTTGAGTGTAATTATCAATTCACTATTAGGCTACTGAAATGGAGAGATAACATTTGGGAAGTAGAATAGTTTGAAAATACCATTCATAGACTACTACTAGTGGTTAAAATAAATCCGTAGTCATCAATCTAGAATTATGAGGTTACATTTCGATCACTAACCACTGATTGTGTTCCATACCAATAATATTATACAACATTATTATTCAATATTTATAGAAATGTTTATGGATGAACCAACACATAGTTGATTAAAATAAAAATCCACCACAAGACTAACTATTTACAAAAATTATTTCTTTCTTTTAAAGAAAGTCTTCTATATAGATATAGAACTAGCCTTTCTTCTCACATTTCATCAATGATATTCCTTCCATTTCTTGAAAAAAATAAATATGTACTAATAAAATCTCACTCTCAAATTTAGGATTGTTTTTTTAATTATAGAGTAACATGTTTTAGCCAGTTTTTTGTTAGGGTCGACAAAATTTCAATATTTATGAAATTAAGTTTTTTTCAAAAAACATTGTATCATTTTCACTAGACTTTCATCAAAAAATGGAAACTGTTCTATCATATGAGGAGGGTTTTTATCAACAGGAAATTTTTTCATTATTTAATATTCCACAGAATCAATAATACAACATTTGAATTATGAATTGGATTAGTTAAACATTCCTTTATTCATGACCAATTTCTGTTATATAGGGTCAAACAACTTCCCTTTCTCCATTATTTTCTATTGATTTATTTTTCAACTATTCTAATAATAAAGTCACATATTTTGATCATAACCCAATTTTAGAAAGTTATATTTTTCTTCTGCATGATCAAATTATATGTTTAAATATTGGCCATATTTCTTCAAATTAATATTTTTTTTCTATTATATGATTTTTTATAGACATTAAATTACCAATATATTCAAAAAAATATCTATCTAAAATTATTAATCTTTATTTTCTAAACTTCAACCATTATCAATAATTTTTTTTCATTTACCTAAGAAATACGTACGTCCTTATTAACTCTACCATAGAATGTATATATATCCCCATAATATTCATTGTCATTACTTCCTTTACACTTAGTAAGACTGTTTCTATTTTTATATATTTATTATATTCTATTCTCTCATTTAGAAAACAATTATTAAATTTAGATCTTATTATTCAAGTATCATCTTGGAATGTCTCATTATACATTACATGATTCTTATTATTTTTATATGGGTAACTTTTTTGAAAATTCAAGAATAAATCATCACACAAAATATTCCAAGGAAACATTTCAATACACATAATTTTAAATATTCTAAAAATTCTAGAGAAAAGAGGAATATGGAATTGATTTTTATTGTTTCATATTTTCCACTGAATCAGAACTGTTGGCCTCTTCTTTAATGAAAATTTTCATTAACCATTCATGTTATGAGGCTTTAGATGATATCTCTCATTTCTTCCATCCCATTTTTCTATAAAAAATTATCCCACCTCATTAAATAAGAAATAAAAATCCAATTTATTTCATCAAGAGTAATGGTTTTGGATATCCATTTTCTATGTTTGATACATTACCATCAAATATTTTTTCTACAGATCTTAAAAAATTATTGGTTATTGTGGAATCATAAGAAATCTAACTAAATATTCCATTTTTTTAGAATATCATTCACCATTATAAATAATTCATTTAAAAGTTATAACTTTTAGCATATTGATATTTATAATTAAATATAATTTTTTTTAATTTTTCTCTCTTCATATTGTTATTCCCATGAAAATTATTCTCAATCATGTCGCAGATTCCATTTGGTTTTTCGATTGGATTAAATTGTTTTGATTTATCCTAAAAAGATAAGAAAAAATAAAATTTAGAAATCATAAATCATTATGTATATTCATTTCATTCTTTTTTTATATAAGAACCATCAACTGTAAAGACAAAACAATCAGTAGTGGCTTCAAGGGAATTAATGAGGATATATAATAAGTATGGAATCATTATATCCCATTATATATGAAAGTTATTTCAATAAAAAATGGGAATATAGTTTGTATTCATTGAATTAAGATTATCTATTATAGTAAATGGTAGTCAATGAATATAATAATGACTCCTGATCCTTCAATTATCATTGAGACAACAAAGGTGTCAGGTTCTAATACCAATATAAAATACACTTGATAGATCTATAATATCACTAACAGAGTTAAATTGGTGATACATAATCATATTTTGTTTTTATAATAGCCAATATCGTCCAATTTTATAGATTTATTAATTAAATTTTTCTTTACCCACACAATTATACAAAAAATAAAAAAACATATTTTTTTGGGTAATGTACATAAAAAGAGTAGATAATCCTTCACACAATCAAAGAAAAATCCAAAATATTGTTTTCCACTATAAAAAATACAAAGTATTACCAAAATTATGGTATATCCATTAGTTTAAATAAAAAATAGTCTCCTATTAGTGTATTTTTAACCAATATAATTTTTATGATTTATATATTCTCTACAATAACCATATATTCTTATACTATATTAGAATTTGAACTTGTTTTCACTTTTCTACTTCCATCATTATAACTTGATCCATATCATTCTTTCTCTTATTAATATGCAATATAATTCACAATGATAACAGTTAACATCATCATATTCTACATTATTAGTCTATATCATTTTGATAAAGAAGATGCTCATCATTAATATGTATCAACTAATTATTTAAATTTTCACCACTTGTTTGTGACTCGTCATTATCAACTTTTATATTCAATTAATGTTAGTTAATATTTTCTATGTAAATCATTTATGGAAATTCTAAAAAACGGTGAGCTTATTCCACTACTATATTCACTATTCTGAAATCCTTATAATGATTTCTCATAGAATTTAAATTCATTTATTAAATTTAAGATTCTATCTTTTATTATGAAAATAAATTCTCTTAAATTCACTAAATTATATCATTATTTATAAATTTTCTTGATAATCCCATGAAAAACAATATATATTCTTATATTTGGGTGATTCTAAAATGTATTCAGGAATCAATGATAAAAATATCTTATTATTGTGAAGATTACCCTAATAACATCAAAATTCAAAATCAATTACTGTGACATTTAATTTAATGAAAAAATATCACTATACATTATCAAATTTTTTCACCAAAAATTTATTATTCAAGAAAGTCCCTTATATGATGTTATTCTCAGGAGGAAAAAATGATCTTTACATCAAGGATACCCAAAAAAATAATCTATCTGTACAGTATCTGGATAACCTTTATGAAATTACACAATTATGCTTATATTGAATCATGCTTACATGTAGCCATAAATTATCCTCATGGACTCATCATCAAGATATGTGATCCATATAGTATATTAATTATGATAGGAAATATCTATTGTGTCATCTATAAATAATATTAACCTTATGGTTCCATTATTATGGAATATGATCCCTATATGGGACTTCTTTCATAGGAACTATTACAGTTTCATGCATTCCAACGAGAATTCATACATACTTATACTATCCCCAATCTATTTAGACATTTCATCATAATTATTATTTTTAATATAATTTGATAATATGTTCATCTCATATCTATGTCATCTCCCCCACTTCAAAAAACATTCGTCAATATCCAAAAGGATGTCACCTTAGATAAATACATATTTGATATTGATATTTTGAATAATAATTATGAATTGACAAGAAAATCCAACACAATATATCATTTTCACTTCAAAAATAAATTAAATAACTTCATAAAAAATTCCATATTTTATATTAACATATTAAATCACAAATAATAGAATATTTTTTTATTTCAAGTAATTCCCCCATGTTCATCGTCTTCTCAAGTCCAATTCATTATTCAACTTTCCTTATGAACATAATCATATCACAAATAATAACAAAAACATATCAATTTGATTCCTAAGATAATATGTAGTTATATTTGTTTTGATATTCATAACTGAATAAAGATATACATGTTTTATGAATGATGTTCATGTGAGTAAAATTCATAATAAAGGAATAATGAAGTATCTATATAAACAAAACTCTTAAGGCGTACATTATGAAATGATTAATGTTTATTTAATGATGTTAATTGAAGAGTTTTTTCTATTAAAACCAAAATGAACAAAAATTTATTTCCAAACGATACCGATTGAATCTAGAAATCACATAATTTATAATACTTTAAATGGTTTACATTGGAGGATGAATTATTGAATAAAGAAGAAATATTTTTAGAGGTTTTCTTTAATTATAGATTGATAGTGAATCAAGAAGAAAACTTATAAATCCATCATAGAGAAGGAAAATAAATAAGGGACATCTTTGAGAGACACATAAAAAGTATAAAATAAAAATAAATAAGAATATTAGATATATAATTTGTTCTTGGGAGAGAGAGGGAATAACTCAAAATAAAATATTGTAATTCAAAAGTTCACATACCTCACATACTGACTTAGTTTCTATGTTTTTATAACCTCATTAATAACACAAATTTTCCTATAAAATAATTTAACAAGGCCCTATTTTATATATATTTCCTTTTAACTTATATTTATTAAAAAATATAACTTATTTATTGTATTGGTTGTTCTCTCATTAGCCACTTGGCGTTGTTCAGTCAATTCCCCTAAAACTGCTTCAATACATTGGCTTAGGATCGAGAAATTGTAAAATAGTTTCATAATGAGTATACATTTAGGTTTATAATGTCATCCTAATTATTTTTATATATAAAAAATATAGATACTTTTATTATCAAATGTATATTCAAATTTAGAATGATCTCTTACTATGCTTTTTTTTGGCGATTAAGAATAATAAGATCGTGTTGTTTTAATGTCATTAATATAATTCAAAATTTTAATTTATAGAATCTTAAAAAATTTACTATATTTTAATTTATTCATTAAATCCATTTATTAAACCATCCATGATTGGGATAAATAAAAATGAAATTTTGCAACTACGGACCTATTGAACAGACAATAATACCTCAGATATTTCTGTTTTTTTAGAATAAATAAGTGAAAGGAAGATAATTTATATTAAATTTAAATAATTTAATTATACTAGAATAATTCTTAAATTAATTTATATTAGTATTTATATAATATATTTTTTATATTAAGAATAAGAAAATATAAATTAAAAAGATGAATTAGATGTTCTCACCATACTTCATGACATGACTCGTTTTAATTGAAGATTATGCATTATAATGATGGTCTTTTCATGAGATAATAAACTCCAAGACAAGTATAAGATTAGTAATTGTGGATTTTGGAAAATAGTTGTCACACGAAAATGTTTATAGAGTGAGTATAAAATGGGCAGTGATAGGTACCTTTTATATGTACAAGAGGATTCATTCTATAAATATTAATTTCATAATATAAAAGGCTTTTAATATTCAATGACGGCAGATCCAATATTTATAATTAAAAGTGAAAATATAATTTTTTCTCATGAAATCCAACATATACTCATATAATGATAAGTGTTTTTATCTAATCTCCTAATTTAACCAATTTACATTATTTAACCTTCACAACGGTGACTCAAATTTACATTAAGAAACATATTTTATAAATAAATGGAAATAGACATTATTACACAATTTTATCATATTAATTCCAAATAAGAAATCTGTTTTACTTGATTCAGTTTATAAAATAAATAAAAATTAATTTTAATATAATAAAAAATAGTACATAATAATTTTTTTGTTAAATGTATATTTTAAGAATAAATTTTATTTATTCATAGTCCATGCCAAGTAAAAAACATTAAATTACTGTTAATTATATATATATATATATTATCAATATGTTTCCTTAAATTCATTATTAATTATTTTTCAACATAAATTATTAATAAAAATTCAAAATATATAAAAATTTAAAATTACTCTTACAATAAGAATTTTTAATATTTAATGATATTATTATTAATTTTTATAAGTTATCACTTATTTCATAGGATTGAATAAACAATATTTTTTAATAAAACATTAAAAATTTATTATAAAATTTAAAAATAGAAAAATTCAATATAAAATGATAAGAAAATATATTAAATTAATAATTTCATGTTATATCATCCTAGCATCCACATAACCTTCTAAAAGATAGTCACCTAAAATATAATTGTATAATATGTAGTAATGGGTGTTGATTCCATTAGAATTGATCTTATAGAGGTTCCCATTAGATTTAACATCTCCTAGAAAAGATTCCACTCAATATATAACTATGGAAGTTCTTCTTGGGATTAGGAATCAAATAGTCCTAGGATCCTACATCTATTTCAACCATGATCAAATGAACCTCATATAGAAGACTCACCTTTTGGATGTAATTTATTCTCTTTTCTATATATATTTCATCAAATTGTTATCTATATATATACATTCCAAAAAATGTATCTATTTTAATAGTAACATTTAATAATCATTAATATATTGGAGTTTATTTTAGATTAGTCTTTCATGTTAGATGATTCGTCAAACACAAAAAGTTTATTTAAAGATAAATGTACAATAAAATCATGGGTTTTATAATTTTTCCAAATGAAGAAAATTCCCCCCTCAAAATTAAATTTCCAAGAAAAAAATAGGTGAGGCTTATTTTATCATATTATATATTCAGGTTCCCGTGTTTCTTCCTCATACATTGTATTTCAATATAAATAATTATCATGGGTGCTGGTCTTGATCTATAGAAATTTATTGTTTTGATCCAATATCTCTACTGGTTTTTCCTTGAAGGAGAGATAATATTCATAATACATAGATTTTATGTCATGTACATAAGATGGATCGGGTATTTACTTCTTTATAATTAAATCATGGAACACATCATGCACTTGAAAGTGTTTTGGAAGAAATTATAAGTTATAAGATACCATTAGTAGATAATCAAGAATCTCCAATATACCAATGTATATATCGCTCACCATTCACATGTCCCGACCCGACCCAACGGGGCTTGATCCGCGACTCCCCAATACCACCTCCAATAGGCCAGGGGCTACCGTCTAGAGCTGAGTAGGCTATCACACACATGGGAGACATTAGCCTAAGGAACCTGTACAGATGCACCCACATACACCTCCATGAAACAGTGAAGAGATATATAAAACTGAAAAGAAAATGCATGAATACAACTATGCCACAACCAGAGTATAGTATAAGTAAAAAAGGGAAAAATAGGGCCCACGAAAAGAAAACTACAAAGCACATCCAACCTTCTCTGAAGAAGGGGAACGCTTCCACAAACACCCGCCAGAAAGCTCCCTCGACAACGCACCGATAAACTCCCCTGTCAGTATTGCTCACTTAGCTCCACCTTCTCTGGGTCCTCCTGGGACTCCGCCGAAAGGCCTGTGGTCTGCACAAGACACAAACATGTGCGGGAAAAGCCCGTGTAGGGGTGAGTATAAACATACTTAGTAGGCACCCCAAAAATCCAAAACAAAAGAGAGCAACTGAAAGGAAAAATTCCGCTCATCCCAGCCAGAGGGAACCCAAATGAGAGAAAAACTCAATCTCGTGACCATCCTCGGCTAAACAAAACTAGTTAGCTCAGCTCAAATGTATTCCCATACATACACCATGAACAATCCAGATATACTCAGTTCACGCACCAAGCAACATGAGGTACCAACCTCATCACCAACAATTGTCCACAACTAGGAGATTACACCACATGAACATTGTCATCCTAGATGAAACTCATCTGAGAGATACACCCCATCGGATTTCACACAAACCTCTCAGACGCTCACCTTAGAGATCATGCTCGTCGGATAGAATCACTGAGGAAACCTCGCAGAAACAACATAACCACCAAACTCCTCGGATAGGGGATTTCTCCTAGGGTCCGCTCGGGGATACCAGAACCCACTCCGGTAGACGAAGATCTCACAGATAGAGGATCACACCCAGGGTCCACTGGAGGATACCACAACCCAATCTAGCATTCTTAGATTTCATAGATAGGGGATCACTCCCAGGATCCACTGGGGGATACCACAACATGATCTAGCGCTCGACAAAATCACGTCACTCAGATAGAGGATCTTCATCCATATAAAGGTGGTCACGATGATACTGGAACTCTATCTGGTATAACTTGAAATGTAGGGGATCAAACTAATGATACCACAACCCTACTAAAAACCTGATGCTGAGGAGGAGATCATATACCTGTCAATGCCACAACCCTACTGAGCATGGCCCAATCCGTAGGGGATCATATTCCTGATGATGCCACAAACCCTACGTGGTTAATCTGCTAGATAAAGGATCACCACCCATGGATATACAGTCACAGCGATACCAAAAACCCAATCTAGAGAGACGATGCAAGAGGATCCAACTCTGGGTCCACCAGAGGGATGCCACAACTCCAACAGATTAAACATCCCCTCGAGAAAATTACAAGCCTATACTAGGGTTGTGATACGGCACAAACCCTCATAAGAACGTACCAAGGGAGTACCCTCAACCACTGCTGGTTCAAATGTCGCTAACCTGAGAGACCCCCAACAACGCCACACTGCGCACCTCCAAGGAAGATACTGAGGCCACAATCATGATCCAAGCAGAAAAACACGTAGGATAGGCTGCTTACTCACCTGAAACATACTACTGGTGAAAGAGCACTATTCACCATTGCTAGCCTGTGTGGGGCCCACACAACGATCCCGAAACTCATCAAGTGGATCATACCATGATGATCCTCTCGAAAAAATTCATTGAATCGATTACTCATATGTCCGAAACGGACACCCGGTGGAAAAGACACTATTAATCGGAGCCAGCTCGGGAGGCATCGACGCCTCGATCCCGAAACTCATCGAACGGATCACACCATTGCGATCCTCTCAGAAAAACACATAGGATCGACTATTCATCCGCCAAAATCAGACTTTTGGTATGAAAGATGCATTTCTACGCAAACGGCAAAACCTGACCTCGTGGTTCCCGCACCCTGTTCCCAGTCCCAACACCTAGAAACCGTCTCAAAATGTTAGTCGTACCATCAGGGTCTCAACACCACTGATGGCATGTCATTCGCACGCTCTGGGTTGAAGTTAAAACAGCCTGAAGTTGTAAAAAAATAATATATTATTATTATTTCAACGTTTCTTAGCTCCGGCGCACAAAAACGTCTCAAAAAATTCCAAATGTGAGTCCAAAAGGTCTGCCTCGACACAAGGAACAAATCGCCGCAAATGGCTCGCGAATCGGACTTTTGGATTGCGAGTTATAGGGGTTTAAAGAACCCCTGGAAAACCCCAGCCGGACCACTGCCTTCCTCGCTGGAAAACACTGCGCCACCGCTGGAAAACACCACGCCGCCGCCGAATTCCACCATTGTAACCGGAAAACACTGTGCCGCCGCCACTCCGCCGCCAGATTCCACAATGGCCGCCGCCCCTAACCACCAGAAAACCGAGATTTCGCCGGAAAACTTCTAGGAGCCACCGAGAGCACCCCGGTGCTCAAAATTTAGATCCGAAAAAGGTTTCGGAAACCTTGATACCCGAACTACATAACCCTTATAAAAATTCGATGAAAAAAACACAAAAACGGGATCTGGGATCGCAAAACTCAAACTACACACCTCGCCTAGTGAAAACGGCACGTTGCGGATGCAACCGTTCGCTCGGATTCCCGTTCTGAGCTACCGTTTAGAAGATATCACACCCCCGTGATGTACATAGTGTAAAAATACTTAATATATTTATAAAATTAATTTCGGGCATACCGGGCCTTAGAATCGGACACTGTCTTCGCACCTAGCTCAGGAATTATTCATAGAAATATTCCAAAGTCAGACAAGGCCAAAAACCCAAGTCTCTACATCTTCCCCCCTTAGAACTTTTCATCCTTGAAAAGCCATAAGCACAAGGAAATTGATTGTACTCTCAAATGGGTCTCCCACACCCGTGAGTTCGCCAACAAACACCCACGCCTGAACACATAAGTCGAAGGGACTCATCCACCACACCTCAACACTTTCCGCTTTGGGTGGCACTGACTCACCCACACGGTTTTAATCGCGTCACAAAAATGTGTCTCGATGGGGGAAGGATCCCTCTTCCTTACGCATTCGAAGCACAACAATCAACACCCATCCATGGTATTACCAATGACTTGCACAAAACTCTAGAAAGCAACATAAAGGAAGGGTATCTCTAAACAATGTCTATCAAACTACTGCATAAAGTAGAAAGGACACAAGGCGTACCTCTATCCATCCCCAGAGCCTCTGGGTCAACAGCCCCTAGGGCATGCAGCTATCCTCACCCTTGGCCACCAGCTCCTTGAGCTTGGATTGGACCACCATGGGGTGGGGTGGTGGAAAATGATATCGCCTACCACCGCCTCCAGCAGCACCAGCTCCACTTCCACATCCGCCGCCCTACGGACCTCCTTGACCAAGATGTTGCATCTGCCAAGGTGGTCCATCGACCAGCTCCCTCTCAGCAGTACGACGGGTCAGACAATCTCTAGAAAGTTGTCCCCAACCATCGCAAGCATAACACCGCCTCTCCTGCGGCTAACCAAAACTACCCTGCGAGCCCTGCAAGCCCTGAGCCTCAGATCCACCATCCTGGGGTCGCCTCCTGAAATGTAGGCCACGTCTAGGCCCCTGAGTCTGTCATCGGATACCATATGCCGACGTCTCAGCTCTCACGTGACCAACACTAACATGGGGAATCTACTCAGCTAGAAATCTCTCCACCACTAACGCTCGCTCCAGCACTCCACTATAGGCGTGCAGGCCCAAGGAAACCACACCTGCTCGGATGTCCCTGCGTAAGCCCTACTAGAAGGTCCAATCCCTAAATAATGGGTCATGAACCATATCTAAGGAGTAGCGTGATAGGTATGTAAACCTTGCTGAGTACTCCGACACAGTCAGGCCCTCCTGCTGAAGCTGCAAAATCTCCTGAATCAGCCCTGACCTCACTGTCACCAGATAGAACCTCTCCCTGAAGAGCCGCTCAAACTCTACCCATGTGAGCATCTCCTCGTCAGGGGACTACGTCCCTAGGCTCCACAATCGCTCAGACGAACCATGCTGAAGTCTCTCCACAAGGACCACTATCTGATCTGGACATGTCCTCACTAGGCGAAAAACTTGGGTGTCTGCCTCAAGCCAATCATTAGTTGCCTGGGGATCTAGATCACCACCGAACCTCAGAGGTCGCTACCTCTAGAACTCGTGTAGCGCACTCATCTTGCGCACGACCTCATCCTGCACTGCCGGAACAACCAGCTGCTTGACCGCTGGTGGCTCAACATGAAGAACATCTGGAGGACCAGCCTTAGAACCTGCACCCTGGTCCACAGCCTCTACATGCGGTGGATCGTCACCACCATCCTGCTGTGGAACCCTCACTGGCTATCATCATAGAGGCATCCTTAAATAAATTCAAGACAAACAACATTCAATGAGTATATCTGGAGACCTGAATCAAGAAGGAAAAGGAAAAAACCAAAAACCCAGTCATATATGATGTATTCACCATTTTTTCCCTACGACCAGTGTATGAATGTCCCGAGTCGAAAGGAAGGTTATCAGAGGCCTGGTGTATGGATACATCTGCCACCGCACCAACACTGGAGTCCATGGCCTGAAATCCGAACTCAAAAAATCCTAACACTACCGCTAGGCAACCCAAACCAAACTCACAGCTAGACTAGCTACGCTCTGAGATCCCAGAGGTGGAACCTCTTATGATACTACTCGATCACGACCTGACCCAACGGGGCTCGAGCTACGACTCCCCAAGCCCGCCTCCAATAGGCCAGGGGCTAGCGTCTAGCGCTGAGTTGGCTATCACACACATGGGAGGCATTAGCCTAAGGTACCTTCACACACGCACCCACATATAATTCCAGGAAACAGTGCAAAGATATACAAAACTAAAAAGAAAATGCATGCATTCAACTATCCCACAACCAGAGTACAGTAGAAGTACAAAAGGGAAAAACAGGGCCCACCAAAAGAAAACTACAAATCACGTACAACCTGCTCTGAAGAAGGGGAATGCTACCACAAACACCCGGCAGAAAGATCCATCGGCACCACACCTATAAAAACCCCGGTCAGTCTCGCTCACTCAGTTTCTCCTGCTCTGGGTCCTCCTGGGACTCCGTCGAAAGGCCTATGGTCTGCACAAGACACAAACATGAGCGTGAAAAAGAACGAGAAGGTGTGAGTATAAACATTCTCAGTAGACACCCCAAAACCCAAAACAAAAGAGCGAAATTGAAAGGAAACAGTCCGCTCATCTCAGCCAGAGGGAACCCAAATGAGAGAGAAACTTCATATCATGACCATCCTCGGCTAAACACAACTGGTCAGCTCAGCTCAGGTGTATTCCCATACATACACCATGAACAATCTAGATATACTCAGCTCATGCACCAAGCCACATGAGGTACCGTCCTCATCACCAGCAACTGTCCAGAACCAGGAGAATACACCACATGAACACTGTAATCTGAGATGACACTCATCCAAGAGATACACCTCATCGGGTTTCACACAAACCTCTTAGACACTCACCCGAGAGATCATGCTCGTCGGATAGAATCACTGAGGAAACCTCACTGAAACAACATAACCACCAAACACCATGGATATGGGATAGCTCATAGGGTCCGCTAGGGGATACCAGAACCCATTCCGATAGACGAAGATCTTAGAGATAGGGGATCACTCCCAGGGTCAACTGGGGGATACCACTAACCAATCTGGAATTCGTAGATCTCATAGATAAGGGATCCCTCTTAGGATCTCTTGGGGGATACCACAACCCAATCTGGCGCTTGACAGAATCATGTCACTCAGATAGAGGATCGTCACACATATAATGGTGGTCATGACGATACCAGAACCCTATCTGGTATAACATCAGATATAGGGGATCGAAGTGACGATACCACAACCCTACTATAAACCTGATGATGAGCAGGGGATCGTATACCCATTGATTCCACAACCCTACTGAGAACGGCCCACTATGTAGGGGATCAAATTCCCGATGATGCCACAAACCCTACGAGGTTAACCTGCTAGATAGGGGATTTCCGCACGTGGATAAACAGTCACATCGATACCGAAAACCTGATCTAGAGAGACGATGCTAGAGGATCCTGCTCCGGGTCCACCGGAGGGATGCCACCACTCTAACAGATTAAACATCCCATCGAGAGGATCCCAAGCATATACTATGGTTGGGATGCTGCGCGAACCCTTTGTAGGAACGAACCAAGGGAGTACCCTCAACCACTGCTGGTTCAAACGTTGCTAACCCGAGCGACCCACAACAATGACACACTGTGAACCTCCAAGGGAGATACTGAGGCCACCATTACGATCCATGCGAAAAAACATGTACGATAGGCTGCTTACTCGCCTGAAATGGACTACTGGTGAAAGATCATTATTCTACATAGCTAGCCTATGCGGGACCCACACAACGATTTCAAAACACATCAAGAAGATCATTCCACAAAGATTCCAAGGAAAAAACACATGGAATCGAGTACTCGTACGTCTGAAACGGACACCCGGTGGATAAGGAACTATTCACTAGAGCTAGCCCGTGTGGGGTCCACACCTTGATCTCGAAACTCATCGAAAGGATCACACCATTGTTATCCTCTATCAAAAACACACAGGATCGACTATTTATCCGCCAAAATCATCCTCTTGGTGCAAAAGCTGCGTTTCTCCGCAAACGACAAAACCCGGCCTCGTGGGCCCCGCACCCCATTCTCAGTCCCAGACCCCAGAAACCATCTCAAAAATTACGTCGTACGAATTAGGATCTCAACGCCACTGATGACACGTCATTCAAATGATCCAGGTAGAAGTTACAATGGCCTGAAGTCATAAAATAATAAAATATTAATATTATTTCAACGCTTCGTAGCCCTGGGCCACAAATCCGACTACAAAAATTCCAAAAGTGAGTTAAAAAGGTCTATATCGATGAAAGCAACGCATCTCCACAAATGGCTCACAAATATGACTTCTGGTTTGCGAGTAACAGGGGTTTAAAGAACCCCAAAAAAAACCCAGCCGAACCACCGCCTACCTCGCCGGAAAACACTGCGTCGCCGCCGGAAAACACCACACCGCCGCCGCCACCGAAAAACACCATGCCGCTGTCGAATTCCACCCTGGCCGCCGCCCCTCACCGCCCGAAAACCGGGATTTTTCCTGAAAACTTCTGGGAGCCACCGGTAGCACCCCAGTTTTCCAAATTTAGAACCGAAAAAGGTTTCAAAAACCTCGAGACCCGAACTACACAACCCTTGTGAAAATTTGAAGAACAACAACACAAAAATGGGATCTGGGATTGTAAAACTCAAACCTCCTACCTCACCTAGGGTAAACGGCATGTTCCGGACGCAATAATGCCCTCAGATTCCCGTTCCGAGCTACCATTTAGGAGATTTTACACCCCATTCCACGTGCATAGTATAAAAATACTTAATATTTTTATAAAATTAATTCTGGGAACACCGGGCCTCAGGATCGCACACCGTCTTCATGCTTAGATCTGGAATTATTCATAGAAATATTCCAATGTCTGACAGGGCCAAAAACCCGAGTCTCTACATCCCATCACCCCAAATATCACTATCCACATGAATTGATTTATTTGAATATATACCGTGTCACTAATACCAAACATTATATCTTGTTGATAATTATCAACAAAACACTTCAATAAAATTTTCACTATATTCATATGTAGATAAATGGTTTGAAAATTATTATATATTTCATAGATAAAATAAGTTCTTAACAACATATTTTCCCCTATTTCAACCTATCATGTAAGAATTCTAAATAAATTATGATACTGATCCTCCAATGGTACTATTTATAAGAATGGAATTAAAATATTATTTTAGGACATATAAACAATAGGAAATTATTTTTACCAACTCCACTTGAGATAAATTAGTTAGAATTGTATTATATCATCTATTTTTTGAATGGTCCCTTCAAATTCACCATGTCTTTGAGGATGATAGGTTGTGTTAAATATTAACATCATGTCAAATATTTGGTAATTACAATTTAGAATATTGATTTAAAAATTGGATCTCAATTAGATTCAATTGAAATTGGCACTTCATGTATCCATAGGAAATCATTTTCAAATAATTTGAGACATTAATTAGCTATAAAACCCACTATAATTTAAATGAAGTGTGTCATCATTATAATAAATATAATACAACCCAGATGAAAATATATAATTTTTATGTCTATGATTAACTACTAAAATAAATAAATAGTTATTTACTCATACTTCCATATAGGTATATGTAATTAAATTTTACAAGATGGCATAATATATTTATGAAAACAAATCATTACTAGTTGGAGTCTTATGAATTTGGATATAGGCTCTATAATATCCCTTTCATGTTCCGTTACCAAAAATGTTCCTTAAGATCTGTATAAAAATTATTGATTCATAGTAATTATCTCTTTACCATTTTATCTTATTTTGAATGTTACAAGTATACATTTTATTTATTTACATTTGATTTCATATTTAAAAAATTATTATTTTACATTCTCCAACATGAGTATAGAAATATGACGTAAACATACAAAACTTTTATAATAAATTATTATGTTAATTTTTTTGATTATTTATTTGTTGAGATTATTATGTGATTTATGAAATGATTTTGAATAAAAAAACACAATCGATATAGTTTAGATATAACACATACATCAATTCTTATAGAATTTAATAACAATAATTTATCATAATATTTTTTAATTGTTTATAAAATTATCATTAGGGGTGTTCTATTAATATTTATGATTCAATAACCCCACCCTTAGTTATTTTTAGTTTATATATAATTATCTATGTAATTTTTAATATGTTAAATATTCATAATGGAAAATGATGTTTACAAAGAATAGAAATTCAAACACACATAATACAGAATGATGGTTACACAACATATCATTATACATATATATTAGAAGAATTATTTATATGAAACATAGGAAAATGCCTATGGGACATTATGATGATTGATACGAAATAAAAGATAATATTTACAAAGGATATAAGATGTTATTTACAAAGTATGTTAGATGATATTTACATAAGATATAATATGAGGACTAATAATGAAATTATATAATGTTTACACATAAAAAAATGACCCTTAAACACACTCACGTTTACATATAGAAGTACAATGATTTTTTTACATGGGATGATTTTTATGGAAATATGATTTTTATTCTTGCATATTTATATTGAATCATAAAATACATATTTTTTTTTGATAACTTTTCATACAAAAAGTTACTATAAATTTTTTAATCTGATTTTTATTAGATTTTTATACTTATTTTTTAGTTATATATATATTATGAATGAAAATTTTATGATATTATATATATATTTAAATAGACATAAAATGGGATAAATTTTATTTATTTATTAAATATATATTTATCGATAATAATTCATTATAATTTTTTTTTGTATTCAACATAATGAGTTTCTATCACATGTCATCTAAAAGTATTTTTATAACTATGATGTTAATTGTCATGGGGATTTAAAATATTATATTAATTGTTCACACTCACTAATGAGTTCCAATGTAGAAACTATTATTATATTTTTGATATTACTATACCTTCAATCAATTTTGATTTAGTTTGTTATTATTAGAAAAAAAATCATCGGTATATGTATTAAGAATAAATAATGTGTATGTGCATGAAGTAACAATTTTAATGAAAGTGTTATCGAAAATAACTCATTATATAGATTTTTCAAAAACCTATACCAGTATTTTGGTGATTGAGGATATTAAAATTTTATTTTTCTATAAGTTTGTGATCATTAATGAAACAATATAAATTAGACTATATCATTATGATCTTTTTTAGCGTATTAAATCATTGATGCATTGCCATTATGTCTCTCATTATTCAACTACATTTTATGGTAATTAATTATTTATATCATTTCTATTTATTTTATGTATGTTATATGATTTTTTTATTCAAAAGTATGAATTTAGTTTCTAGTTTATATAACCTTAAAAAAATATGAATTTTGTTGTACCTATTGGTGAAAAAATGAATTAATTGATTATTCCTTAGTCAGGTAAGAGGTATAGTATTCTGATTATGTCTTGATTTATATAAAGTAGTTTCCGTTATTCATCTACATTAAAAAGTAGGTTATGGGATGTACTGCATGGTTATTAAATTCTAGGATTTGGGTTGTGCTTCCATGGGTTAAAAAGGAAATGGTATTAAATTAATTAAAAAGTCTACTGACTAAATTAGTGGGTATTGTTCTCTAAATATTAGTTTTTCAAGAGTATATATAGGATTAATTTAATCCAAAAAACAATAAAAATACTTGAGTTACTATTTTATTTTATAAAAAATTTGAATTTACTATGGTAATTTTTAAAAATATCTAAAGAGGCCAATTAACCCTCCCCCACTGCTAATTCAATAACTGTCTCATAAATCTGAAATAAATAATATATATTATATCCTAAAACTAAAATGTGTTATCATATTATTGATATATACATTTATATTTTTTGATAAACATATCATAGGAATAACCATCTATGTAAAATATATATTTGAGATGGTAGGAACTTTTCCAAATGAGGGATGTTCTCTATAAATACCATCATTAATTTATATAAATGATTATGTCTACATGAATTTTTAAATGGTATAATATATTAAATAACTATCTTTTGATTATTGGAATGTCTCGATAGATTTGTGAAAACACCATGAGGTGATCCTAATATTATCAATGACATTTATTCTTATAAATATGTTATTAACTATAAAATAAAGAATAAAATTTATTGTGAAAATTATTGAAATGCATTTAGTCACATATTAACATATAAAACACCAAATGAATTTTGTAAAATCATAAAAAAATCCCATTATGGTTTGGGTAAACTCTATAGAACAATGATGAGTATGTTAGATGTAGGATATTAATATTTTATGATTGGTGGAAATTAAATTCTTAATAAAAGGATTCACCACACTGCAAGAATTCTAAATTTTATTAATATTTTAGGAGAATGTCTAGACAATTCATTTCTCATTGAATGGTTTTTATAATATATATATAATGAATTTTGTTTTAATATTATTGTAATTAATAAAATTATGAATTTTGAAGAATATACCCATTATGAGATTAGGGTTTATTTAATGTGACACATTTTAAAATTTAAAAACAAATGATGGATAATGTATTGAACAAAAATGTGAGTCACTAAAATATTATATGAATTATACTACTTACATTTTAGATATGGTGTTATGGAAAAAAAATCAAATTTTGTAGTTGGAATTTTTTCAAAGTGATAGTATAAGAGAAATAAGGGATATCCAAAAATAAACTATGAATATTCTTCTATAGATAATAATATTTCAAACAAAAAATGTGTTGTTATTTCTAATGAATATCGTGAAGTATTTTTTATTATTATAGAACAGTTTAATATAAAATAAGAGTTCCTAATTCCAGAAGTAAATAAAAAATATGAGAAAAATGAGAAGAATACTTATAACTAGATAAATATGTATGTATGAAAAAAATTCTAATGAATAATTCATTTCTAAATAAGGATTATAAAATCAATTTAAAGGTCCTCTTCATATAATTTTTTTAATCTAATTATGAATCATATAATTATAATAATCAATAACATATAAATGATGAAGTACTTGATGTAGTTTAAATTCCCCACCTTGATATAATCATAATTTCAAATATTCCAACAGATTTCAGGCTGAAATATAAAAATATATTATTTGGAAATCATTTATCTCCAGAAATAAATAGAAATGTTTATAAATTATGTTTCTTGTTCAAATTATATGAGATTTTTCTATTTGTAATATATTAATAATGAAAATATTAAACTAAAGGGATAAATTTATAAATATGATGTGGTACAGAGAAAATTTAATACTCTTATAGTTGAAGATGAAAAGCTTGAAAATGATATTGAAATCATAATGTGGGATATATCTACATAACTTAATGGTATAGAAAATATTTATATAATTTTAAGAGTGAAAGATTAATATAAATGTAAATATATTCTTAGTTATGATAATAAATTTACAAAAATATAAAATATTTATTTTTATAAAAATTTAAAGAGAAATATATGTATAATAACAAATTTTAAATGAGTAATGTATTGAAATTATATAAGATAATTCATATTATGATTTCAACAATCTCTTGGGAAGACTGATGTATTTACAAATAAATCCATATCATCTAAATTACTAGTTAATGAATGTAAAATTTTTATTTGGGATCTCAGAAAATATTTAACTAATCTAATTCGTCCCAGTTTTTAATGAAAATTAAAACTATCATAAATTGGTATTTATAGGATATTTTCCTTAAATTTTCTATAAATGAAATTTTATACACGAATATTTAGTATTCAAATGATATGTATAGTGATGCTACAAATCATTAATTAGTAAAACAAATTTATGTATTTTCTATTATATATTGTGATAATTTAAATGATATAGTGAAAGGATTTGGTGAGGTTCAAATTTATGATTCAATTACCATTTCTAATGTTTTGTAGTATAAATTTTTAAAAAATAAATTGATATGTATTTCTGAATTTTGTGATGATAGAGTGAATGAAAAATATAAAATTATTTGTGTGTAGTTTATAAATATTAATATGTCATATTTAATAAAAACAAAAAGTATAACAATTATTTTTTAAAATTATCTAAATTAACTGACTAAAATTCCTTATAGATAAATGTTGCGATGTAAGATAAATTAATATGGAATTTTTAGCCCTACCATTCAAACATCAGACTACTATTAAATCTATCTAATAATCAAATGGTTTTCGTAATTGAAGATTTATATATGTTCAACACATATATATGTGTCTCATATACAAAAGGACTTACACATATTTTTTTTTCCAGACATACCAACAAAGTAAATATGGAAATCCTTTTAAAATATATATATCATGGTTTATTGGGAATGATATCTACAACAGTTCTTAGTGTAATGATGTATTAATTTAAAATTGGTGATTATTTTAGCCAATTTTTAGGGGAATACATACAAATCCATACAACTAATACGATTTCAATATTTTCTTTTTATTATAATATTGTTTGAAATGAAAATGGATATTTAATTATTTTTTATCAGAAGTTATAGTGATGAAGCTAATACTTTCACATATTTTTTTCTGTAATTTAATTGTTTTGAACCCACCATAATTTTATTTGATGGGATATTGTCACATATTTATGTTTTTGTTTTATTTTGAGCCTAAATGAAAATGGTCTAATTTTGGAATATAAATAGATTTTTATCACAAGGGTATTTTGGTCATTTCTCATATAATATATTTCCCAATTTTGCGATATATTTTTATATAATCCTTATTTTATTTTCTTCAACTTCGTATTCTAGACTAGATGATGGTTGAGCATCTATAGGCCTTAAAAAATCATTGAAGTTGATGCGTTTTCCGGGTAGACAACAAGGACCCCACCTTTGTAATGGAAACATAGTGCAGCCTAAACACCTCTGAATAAAATGATTCCACTTGGATATGAACTAGAGCACCAATGTTCATTCACATTATTATTTTAAGGTCGTTTGGAATCCATTATGGTGGCCATTGAATGACATATTTTTTAAGAAAGCTTCCTAGAACAAGCATTCAGAAAAAGAAACTGCCAATAAAAATTCATATCTCCATCCTTAGTTACCCAATTTATCTAAACATTGTAGGGTGAAAAAAAAACAAATTTATTAACAACCTTCATTAATGGTTCCACGCTTTAATCGACCAATCAATGTGTCCACAACGCGACAACCATTGGAGGATGAAACCTACCTATAAAAGGATAGGATATCCTACCTCTCAAAGCATTCCATTCATCATCACTTCATCCATAACAATGGGGGTTAGGTGGAGAGATAAATATGATACGAGTATTCCATGATTTTATCTATCCATTAGGGTCTAAATCCAAGTGATGGTGGGATGTGATGATTCAAAGACATTTCCTCTTTTGATGTTGTATATTCATTGTAAAATATTTTCTTTTAGACTATCCTAGAACATGTTTACATGAATGAAGGAGGTCTATTTCACTTGTGTTTCCAATTTAATCTAAATTATTATAGATTTATTATCTTCTAATGAAGTTAATTTTTTTCTCATGGTTTAAACTTCTTTGGGGAGGTCTTTCTTTTGAGCATGATGAGTTGAACCTATTTTTCTTACTCGGAGGTCTTCGGGTAATCAGAACACTTTCATAAGAGTATCGGGACCCATGTCTGAGGTTTTAATATGGTTTCTAAATAATTTAGAAGTATACCTTGAGGTATTAAAGAATAAAATAGATGATGTAATTTAAATGTATTCGTAAATAATGATAATGGTAGTGTCCAATAATCAATGTTTGTCCACCGCTGAGCTTGTTCTTTATAGCTCAATTTACTTTGGTATTTTAATTGTGAATGTAGATTTAATATTTCATTTTGATTTAATTTTAACAATAAAAATCCCTCATATATATTAGATAAACTAGTTTTATATTAGTTATATTTAAAAGTGACAATTGAAAATATAGTGTGTATAAGAGCCCTCCTTGTGATTAACCCTAGGGTGTGCCACTATGGAACATTCATAGGATAATAATTGGCACCGTTGCGGGGGAGGCCAAGAGATTGTACACATTTTTTTAAAAAATAAAATAAAAAAATCACTACATATCATTATTTAGGTCATGGGTTATTCTAGATATTTTTCATAAGGATGGCCTATTACGGGTATGTGCAGTAGGGTAGAATTTTTCAAAATTCAAATTTAACAAAATGAACAATAATTGAAAGAAAATTCTTTGATAATTCAAGATAATTCGAGAATTCTTGAATAAGAAATAAAGATGATGGCATCAAAAGTTACCCAAGTTGAAGATGTTAATGTATTTTAGATGTAAGGAAAAAATATCATGCTGAGGAGAATAAAAATCTTGTTCCAAATACATTTCATGATGACATTGATGAGCTTGAAGAAAAACTTGAAGACCCACTTCCTTCTCCTATAAATGAGTTCTCAGCTTCCATTCTTGAGGAAAAGAAGTCTGAATGTAAAAATTTTGAGGGAGATTTAATTTTTGAGTCTTCATTTTATTCAAATTTAATTACCTCTGAATTAGAAACTAATCTCCCTTATACTGCCATTATAGAATCAGCACCACAATTACATGATCTCAAAGAAAAAGAAAAAGGTTAACCGATTAAGGAGAGAATAGAGGTGTCTGTTGAGTTTTAAAATAGTGCAAATTAGGATAATGGCACAATTAAGGAAATTAGTGAAGAATTAGTTGACGATCATAAACCATAAGAAAAGCCACTTCTTATTAGAATAATTTCTCCATTAATGGACACCACTCCTCCAAATAATCAATACATGGGGAAACCTTTTATTTTTATTCATTATCCCTCTACAACTCAAATTCAGTCATTCATCTATTTAGGGGGTGCATGTATTTTTCTTTTCTTTGTGGGTTCTCACCTCTATAATACACTAATGGATGTCGGGAGAAATAATTTGTGGTGGTTTTTAAGGAAGAAACCCCATCCACTATCAGATTGGGTTTAAACCACAATAACTACCTAATTACGGGTAGTTTAAACCTAGCACCCGCTTGAGGTTAAAACCAAGAATCATCCGTCCCATTTCCCCTTTATATTTATTAATATTTATTCTTCTAGTGAATTTATTATTTATTTATTTTTAAGAATAAGTGGTTTCATTTAAGAGATTAACTCAATGGTTCGGCTGATAAATAAAGTCCAGTTCTATCTTTCCATATCTTTTGTTTTTCTACAAATATTTATATTTTTTCAAGCTGAAATAAAGGGTAGTATAATTTAATTGTGGGGGAGTGTCGACCAGATTAGTTGTTTTTGTGTGAATTAATTTTTTTTTCATTTTTTATGAACCGTGATCTTTAATGACCATTCTGATCAAATTTTAAACAATAATTAATTTTGAGAAAATTGAAAATATTTTTGAAAAAAATAGAATTTAAATGATTAATGATGTGGAATTTTTTCCATGAATTGGATTATCATTATTTTTTATGAGTTTGATTAAATTTTGAATTTGTTTCCCATGAAACACTGAATAAATTGTTTTGCATTCCGTTGAATTATTCTAAACCACTTTGACATATTCTTTCTAATACCAACAAATTCATGAAGAAAACATAGATTTTGTGTGACAAATATAACTTATGATTTTTTTCTCTTTTGAATAATTATATTCCATGGAATGTTTTTAATATGATTGAGGCACTACTTTGGCTGGACACATATTATATTGATATATACAATTATATTTATAATTTTTTAGCAATTAGATTCCATGAATTACCTTGTAGGTTTAAGCCATATTACATGATGATTTATCCTTACCTTCCCATTCTATTGGTATTTTTGTATGGATATTTCATGTTTGAGTCTGGGTGAATGGCCTTTCCTCTGCATTCATGGGATGTAATTCATTGATGGGCGGTGTCAGGTGTGCATCAACATTTTGGGAAATTGAGAATTAAATTATTGGGCATGAGTCTGAATTTCATTTTTCATTATTGGTTTTATTTGGTTCTAATTAAAAAAATAAACATTATGCCTTAATGAAGCTTTATGAAAATATAAAAAAGAAAAATAAAGAAGTTCCTCTCTGGAGAATTACAAAAATAAAATCAACGACAATAATTTAGAGAACTTGGATGGTAGAATACCTTGAAATCAATGATTAGATAATGCCCAATGTCAAAAAATGGGCGTGGTGTTGTGTTTCAAACTCTCAAGGATGATTGAGTGAAGAATTTCCCATGTTTTTACTTGACAATTTTTTCATTGTACCTAAGAGTCATACCTTCTCTTTCTAGCCTTGAAATTTTAAATCATTTACCCACTAAAAAAAATCCACAGAGTCATATGAACCTTTAATGAAATCACTCATTATATAATTCATTTTCATGTTTCACGCTACGGAGAAATGAGAATTTTCACAAGCCTATAGTGATACGTGCAATTTCCATGTATGTGCATAACTCCAGAATTTATTTCTCTTTAATGAAATGTGACTTAAAATTTCATGTGAGGTAGGTTGTGATTGGTATATGGATGTATTTATGAGTATGAACAAATTTAAATGTGTGTAATGAAAAGGAAATTGAATTTTATTTCATATATGAGACATCATATAATTCTGTTTTCTAAAATATCATTGATGTTTTCTCATTTTCGATAATTGTATGGATTTTGATCAGAATATATGATAATTTGATGGGAGTCCAATGCTTAAGAGTGGGGTATTTATAAAGTTAATATTTTCAAACATTTTATTCTGTAATTCTATTATTTTAATCCTATCATATTTTTATTTCATGGGAGATTGTCACATATTAATGTTTTGGTGTTATTTTGAGACTAAATGCAAAAATAGAAAATTTCAAAAATTTTAAAAGTTTTTTTTATCATAGGTGTGTTTTGGTGCTTTTTAATAAAATATATTTCCAAATTTTGTGAATAAAATATCCAAAATATACTTTATGAGAAATGAACACAAACCATGTGATAACAGTCTGTTAAAATTGCAGAATTAGGTTATTTTTCCCTTTAGGCTCAAAATATAACAAAAACATAAATATGTGGAAATTATGAATCAAATAACAATACAGTGGGTTTAAAACAATTGAATTATAGAATAAAATATGTGAAAATATTAGCTTCATCAGATAGTTGGAATGATTTTTTAACCATTCCATTAAAAAAATATGGTATGATAATGATTATTCTCTTAATTTTTAGTCCCTAAGGAAACAATAAAACATGGAGTTGTGGAATGAAAAACATACAAACGCATATTATATTTTTAGAAGAAAAAATAAATATATAACGAACTATGGTTATGTTTCATTTCTTAGAAAATTCATAGCATATTATATTTCTATGAGAAAAAATTTTTTTTTCATTCTGTGCTATATAGGGAAAATATATATTTTCTGTATGTTATAGGGATCAATCACAATGCACTAAGGAAATATTAACTAACTCATGTGTTTCCTTTAATGAGTTACATATTTTATTTCATAATTTTACTAAGATGTCAATTTTAATAAACCCATTATATAATTCAATAATAATAAATATAGTAGTTATATATCATTTTATATGAGACCTTTTTATGAAATCTTACATCATTTGGAATATATTAAAATTATTGATAAAAATTTCGATATCAATATAAATCTATTATATTCAACTAGGTTTGATAAAATAAATTATGGACATGGAATGTACAAATTTGGAAGAAAAATGTTCAACACAGTATGTCTGTAGAATTATATTGTTTGTAGAAAGTTGTTCATCAATGATATAATCATTTATCCTCTTGAATCCCAGGTTTTTTTAATTAATGACACTTTATTTCATCATCGTTTTGATATTTTTTTCATTGGGTAGATAATATTGATGATTTTGTTTTAAATTGCATAGTTTACTAACATGATTATAAATTTTTTATCATTAATATCATGTATTCATGATAAATATTATATATTATATAATTCTTTAATATATTTTCTCCTTTTTGGATACTATCTCATTCACATAAAATATTATTTTTCAAATATAGAATATGTTCACTTGTTTCCATGGGTCCTTAGTGTATCTAGATTATTTTTCAGAGGGATTTTTCAAAATTTAATATATGTATATTTTAAATTCATGACATGGAAAATTTTGAAGATGAAAATCTTTAAATAAGGAAGAGAAGAACATATTAAGGGGTAATATCAATAATTTAGTTATCCGTGACATCTCATTACATAAATATAAGTTAATTTTATTTTTAAATATATTAGTTATGGGATATATTCCAAATTAAATTCTACTATCCGGTTAATTTTTCAACTATTAATTTTATATATTTTTTTAAATATATTCATAATATATTGAAATCATTGTATTTAGATAATTTTCTCAAAACTACTCTATGTGAAAATTATTCCTATTTGGGGGAGTTATCTTACCATTCACGGTTCAATATGTTATTCAGAAATTATTCACCAAAGGGAGAATATTGTTTTAAATTATGGGAGACACGATTTATTAGAGTTAAATTTTATAAAATAGTTTAATATATTTGATAATTTAAAAATGGGGGATATTTTTATTTTGATATATTCCACATTATCATGTTTTGATAATAAAAAATATATTTTTTTCTATATTTTGATATTTATAAAATTATTATTTTATTCTTTCTCACATGCGTGAAGAAATATTTCATAAATATGATGTTATTATAGAATAAAATATAATTGTTAATGTTGATTTTTTATTTATTCATTGAGTTTTTATTTATATTTAAGAATAAATTTTGGAAAAAATATAATTTATATGTGTTGAGATATAAATTTTATAATGAGGCTCCCATTATTGAATAACTATAATATATCTTATTGTCATTTACTTATCTCCTAAACTCTCATTATAGTGTTATAAATAATAATTGTGAGTTTGTTAAAACATCATTTAGAATACTTAATACATATAAAATGAACATTATAGAATCTATTATGTAAAATTTTTTACAATAGAGAATTATTGACAAAAAGAATAATAAATTCATTCATACATAGCATAGAATAACTATAATAAAGTATAGCATGACTCTTACGTTGTAAGAGAATTAGGTTTATATAGCATATGATTTTTTTAAAGAACACTAGGATGCTTCTTATGGAACAATTTCATGATTATTATGATATATAATGTCATGTTTATATGAGACACATAAATTATTTTTTGAAAATATATAAAATTGATATTAAAAAGAACAAAAGATAATGTTAACCCATCATATAAAATGATGCATATGAGTATGAATGTTTACAAATAAAATAATAATGACAAAACATTATAATGATTCCTTCAAAAAATGATTATTATAAACATCCATTTTTTTATTAAAAATAAAATATGACATATTTTGTCTAACATTTAATATATTGTATACTATATAATTATTGTACATTATTTGTAATGGCATATATTTTTTTCAATATATATAACTTCAATTGTTATATTATAAAACGCATACATCATATAATAAACCAAATTAAATCTTTCTTCTCATAAATGAAGAATGATACATTAGTGGGAAAATGAAATGATTAAAATTATAAATATTTATAGGTGTACAATAAATAGAATATAATATAATAAGTTTTGGAAAATTTAGAAATGTTTGATCCCCTAGAATTACAGTCCACATGACTATTTCAATAGAAATAAAAAATGTTAAAAATAAATTATTCATATTTATGTTGAATGTATACATATATATATCTATTATATATACAATAAGTGAATAAATAATGAATGAAGTAAGAAGTATTTAATGAAATTAATTAACCTATATAACCGATATAAATATATTCATAGGAATAGTAATCTTAACACTAGGAATAGTGATCTTTATACTATAATAGTAACCTCACCAATGGAAATAAAAAATATATTTTATCTATCTTATTTGTAAAATATATTACTTTTATATAAAGGTATATGTAAATAAATGTATTAAAAATGATAATATATTTTTTTAGTATTTTTGTAAAATGAAAATTTTCATTTTCATTTCTATAATTAATATATTTATATAAAATATTTTTTGTTATATATATGCATTAGTTATTGTTTTTTATATTTTAAATTTTAACTAATTTTACAATGGGCATTATAAATTTTTCAAAGGTTTATAAAAAGGATTTTATTTTTAAAATCGTTATTTTTCAAATTAATGATTATTTTATTTAAAAAATAATTATTCATATTTATTTAATTAATTTCATATAATGGATTCCATTAATTAAATAAAATTTTCATTAAAATTTTTTATATGTGTTTTTTTATTTTTAAAAAATATTGGATTTTACATTGAAAAGTTATATACAAATATTTACGGTATTTAACATTATAAGACAAACACGTGATTTTTTGGCTCACGGATGACATATGCTCCCAATGGTTCGAGCAATACAGAACCATTTAATATTTATAGTCATATTCATTAAAATTATTTATTTTATGGAGCTAAAATAATAAATTAATGCATACAATAGTAAAAAACACCCCTCTCCCCTATAAATACCACAACTCACCATCCCTTATCCTCACACCATCTAATGCTTATATAATGTCAATTTTATACTCAACTCCATTCTCATTCAACGTGAAATATCCAAAACCTGTTAGTCTCTAGAAAAGACCAATTCTTTGTTTTTAAGGGTTCCTTTAATGTTGTGATACTCAAGTGGTAATTTTCTCAAACCATCTCTTTTAATTTCACTTCTTCTCCTACCTTCTCCTCACCCAATTCATCAATAAAATAATAAGAACTAAAATATTATTTGTGCACCTTAATTATATATATATAATGTAATTTCTTCTTCCCACCTCTTTTCTCATCACCTCTTAATCAATGAAATTATATAATGGTCCAAGTTGTGGTAGTTTACTGTTACTGTGCATAATGATTTATGTTTTCCATTACCGCCTCAATGGATGGTCCAAAACCCATTATTAATGTCAAAAAATATTTTAATATGACTATGATAACCCTTTTATCTTCTATAACTAACATATAGGCATTATATAATATAAAATGAATGTAGTTCATATTGATCCAAACAATCAAAAAATAAACATAACCTTTATGATTAACAATTTTTAAAATGAATAATATTATTTCTACAAAAAATGATATATTATTAAATTTGAACTTATGTATGTTCATATATATCATATAATTTCATTTATAGAGAATTATTCCCATATTGAAAGAACTTCTTGCAATTTAAGAAGAGTAAACTGACCATAAAACCATGAAAACTAATGCTTCTAGAATGAATAAATTCAACCTTATAACTCATATAAATTTCGATAAATGAACATAGTAATGTTATAATAAATAAAATACATAATTAAGATTTCATGAATTAAGTAATTAATTAATCTAAATTTATTATCTACTATATTGTGTGCATGTATATATCACATTCCAACCAAACTTTTGGGATCACTCTTAACCACCATTTTTTCCATTAAGTTATATTTTTTCTCTCATTTACTGAATTTATGTCATCATTATTCCTATATACTACTCGTAAATTGTCTTTATACGTTCTAAACATGTTCATGTAGCTCCATTCATCTTTCATTTATGGGTATATACAAATTTTAAAAGGGTCCCATCAAAATCACTCTCAGTAAGCCAACACAATTAAACGAGTCTTCATAATTTCTCACGGATATTAAAATACATTCTATAATGTATTTAAATAAAATATTATTTTTTAAATCACTCATTTTATCTAGAAAGATATTTTAGTTCACTTATGGTTTTAGACAAACAATTATTCAATTTTACTTTTCAGTGATTTTTTTTAAATGGTGGGGTCGATGCCTCATTTAATATTAAAGTAATGAAAATACCTCTTTAACTAGGTAGAGGGAAACCCATTACATAGCCCCAAGGTCTAATGGGAATTTATCCCATTACATGGCCCGTAGGTCCAATTTTTTGTCCCAAGGCCCATTCTGGGAATTTTAATCCTACAATACCATCTAGATACAATACAATATAGTACCCTCTACTACTAAAATACCCTACCACCACTACAGTGGCATGCCACCTCAATAGTGCCCCCCCGTTAAAATCATTCCACTGTTTCTACTGTACTGCTACAATATCTACACCCAATGGGTTTTGAACCCCCATTTTTCATGTAGGATTACAAGTTTCTTACCACTAAGCCAAACCCCAACTACAAAATATACATATTGGCCTTTAAATGAATCTTTAATATTTTATCTTAAACCAAACAAATGTGGAGAATTTCAAATGTTTTTTAAACACTCTCTTTATTGTATTCAATTCATTTAGACATAATTAAGCATAATATATACTATCTTTACATTATTATTTTCCTTAAATTAATATATCCATTATTTAATGGACACTGATATGGTACACCCATTAGTTATTCTCTATGACTTGATTATAATGCCCATTTCATTCTAGAGGTAGAAATTTTGTTTGATTTCTTATTATGGAACACATATTCATGAACGTTATTTGATGGGTGCTCCAAGATATCACTCTAATGAATTTCTTAATTTTTAGTCTTATGAGAAACCATGAATGGGATTATAGAGTAAACCTAATCCATTATGGTACATTGTTCACTATGGGATAATGTCGTGGAAGTAATTCATGACTCATGTTTATGTCATTTTATGTGTTTCTTCCACATTACAATATTTTTATGATCATATGATTCCATTTTTAGTGTATTACTATACATGTTTATTCATATACAAGTTGTATTATGTTATTTGGTTTTGACTTTTACTCATGTGATATGTTTCTTTTCCAAGTTTATTCCCTTACTAGGCTTTTTAGCTCATCCATTTTTTCTATGTATTCCAAAGGATATCCTATGATGATGTAGGAGATAAATGTATTCTATGAGCTTACTATGGAATATTAATAATATTATTTTTTATTCTAGATCCATGTATTCAATTTTAGGTACCTTTTCATGAAAATACCCTAGAAATTACGTTCCTTGATTTGTATTTAATGGACAATTAAGCTTAGAATCATGTAAATATCATGTGTAAAAAGGGATAGAGTTTTTATAGATGGTATCAATATATGGTCTTGTTATTTTATGGTATTAGGAATTGAAATTTTTATTAACAACCCTAGGGATAATTCTATCATTATCTATAAACAAGGTTTATTCATTGAGAATCACAATATAGTATATAATTTTAATTTATATATTATTGCAAAAATGTTATAGGTTTTCTTTTTGTATTGTAATTTGATAAATATTCAAGACCCCAAATTGTATGTTTTTCTCATTTTCATGGTTAATGAATATGAGTAAATCTCATTAAAATAATAATTTTTTTAGGAAATGTTAAAATTTCACTAATGAGATTCCATCCCAAATGGGAGTGATATCCTTGAACATCAAGATTATATTGGATCAATTGGCTCATGTTGTGAATAAAAAAATAAATTGTATGGAACACGCTACTTATTCCATGAAAATTCAATTTTAGGTAGAATACTTTATGTGATAAATTTCTCTATTCATTAGTGGATATTCTAATCCCCTCATCACAAAAAATGTATTAACTCCATAAAGAATAATATATCCCCTTCAATGCTCTGATGAAGAGAAAGTCATACATGATGTATATTGTTTTAATAGGGAAGTAGATCAGTGGTGCATATTGATCAAAAAAGAATGTCTAATGAAAAAATTTATTCAATTTATTGGGAAGGATGAAGAAAATATATATTAATAATATTCACATAAAGGAATAAAATCCCAAAATAAAACATGTCAAAAGAGTGGAAAGTATTATCCTGGGAATTGTATATGTAGAACTAGGATATTATCCAAATGTGTAATAGAGGACAATCATGTTAATTATTTATAATGTTAGTTTTAAAAACCTCACTAATTTGGAATAATAATGAAAGGTTCAGATCAATAATCATCCTGTATTATAGTCTTTAAACTATATAGAACATGGGAAGTATGCATGCTAGTGTCCAAATGCTTCTGTTTCTGGAAAAAATCCTAAAAAATAACCTATAATGAAACATGAAAGGGACTAAGCCATCAATAACAATGAGGTGGATACCATAAATGTTGTGTTGAAATGTACATTGGCTATTTATTCAATAATAGAGAACATTGTATTTTATTTTGTCCATACACATTCTTTTATATCTTGAATATTTAGAAGAACCATTCGAACAACACCTCAAAATACTAATGTCTACTTGTCTATGAGAATCGATTATGGATAAATTTTTACATATAATTAATATAACTACTCCCCCATTAATATTTTTTTTCTGATCCTACGTGAAAATCTCTTGATGCATCATTTAGTGGAGTCTGCATTTGTATTTTCCATGGATTGGTTGTCTTCATACAAAGAAAATTTCAACTTTTGAAAAACGGATATCACTCTTGAAATCATGGGGCATCCCCAAATCTATTACAAGTGTAAGGATGATTATGAATTTATTTCAGAATCTTCGTATCAATTTTGGATGTAATTTCCTTATGATCAATCTTATCTTGCTAAAATTATTGATACAAAGAAAAAGATCATGTTCCAAGACATGCCCATTATGGGGGACTACAATGATGTGTTCCAATAATATTTTCACAGACCTTTTCATGGATTATGGTGAGTTTTCAATGGAACTTATACATTGATCTATTAAAATATCAAATACTCCTTACATAATAGACACCATTGAGGTGGAGGAGATGATGTATCAATTACCATATTATTTGGAAAAGGGTTTTATATTCCCGATTTCTTCACCATGGGATGAAATAGTCATATTTATCAAGAATAATGATGGATCAAATCTCCTCTACATTGCCTTTCGTGAGATCAACAAAATCAAGATAATGAACTAGTATCCCCTCAAATGGATTTATGAGTTGTTTGATTAACTACGTGGGACCATGTTTTTCTATGAGGTGGACCTTCAATCTGTATATCACCAATTAATGGTGGCGAAGGACGATATTCCAATGTCTTACTTCCAAATGATATATTGAAACAATATATTAATTGTGATTACTTTTAATCCCAATCATTATCTTGAAATTTTTACGGTCATAATTAATAGAGTGTGAAGATATTACTTCGAAAAATATTTGGTAGTCTTTATAGATGATATTCTAATATATTCCATGAGTAAGGATGAACATTTAGAGTATTTTAATACTCTTATACAAACCTTTTGAGGGGTGAAAAATATGAAATGTATGGTAACTGGGAGTTCTATATAGAGGAAGTTTCATCATCGTTCAGGAGGTCACCATCAAAGGAATACATGTTGACACTTCTAAAGAAAAGGCAATTAAAGAGTGGAATTGACCATAATTTTTAAGGGAGAACCATAGTTTCCTTGTTCTAGAAGGGTATCATCAATTATTTGTGAAACAAATATCTCGATAGTCAAACACACAAACCAAACTGACATAGAAGGGAGTAAAGTTTGTTCAAACCAGCGAATCTGAGTACTACATTAAAGAGTTGAAGGAGAGACTGATAATGGAACAAGTATATACAATTTTGATTTCTGATGGTCTATTTTTGGTATACATATATGTTTTGATTAATGTATAAGTATTTTTAATTTCATGAAATCATTAATCAATACAATACTTCTCAATGTAGTTTAAATTTAATGAGAGAAACTATCTGATACATGATCTATATTTGGAAGTTGTAATCTTCACAATGAAAATTCAGATGAATTATATCTATGGGGGGAAGTGTGATATATATAATGATCCTAAGAGCCTCAAATATATACTATCATAGTGTATATTAATATTATCATGTTATGTTGGTAATAAATCATTATCAACGGTGACTTCCCAATTCACTACCATCATGTCAAAATAAATGAAGTGGTAAATTGTCTATGTAGAATTGATCGTGTATCTTTATCAATGATGTGAATTTTGAAGAATCTTGTATTTTTATACCTGAAATGGTAATATATTAAAATCATAAAGGAATGAGCATCATCATTCCTTTTAGAAATTATTTCATAACCATGGACTAGATCTCTATGATCATGGGTCTTTAAGGTTTTGGTTTTAATGTCTTGTTTATCAATTCAATCAGAACACTATTCAATTCATATTTTATCTCTATTTTGGATAGTGTATCTCCCAAGGGATATATTAAATTCTCTAAAGTTGTTAGGAAATTTGATCCCCTTTCTAACATTCTCTTCCTGATATCAGAAGACTATCTTAGTCGCCTGATCACCTGTTTGGTAAACCCGAATAAGATGAAGCACATCCATGTTTCTAGAAATGTGAACGCTCCCACCCAACTTTTTTATGCTGATGATATCACAATTTTGATTCAAGGTGATAAAATAAAGAAATTTAATATCTAAAAAATCCATCTCTCTATGAAACTATTTCTGGGAAAACCATTAATTGGAACAAATCCTGCATTATCTTTGGGATGAATTTTCCCCCCTAATAAAAAATGTACCATCATTAATGACCTTGGTCAGAAAGAAGGAACTCTCCCTATCAGTTATCTTGGGGTAAATTTTAATCCATCTCTTATCTTGGAATAGTAAATCTATCTCTATGGTAGGTAGGACCTGACTTGCCAAATCCATTATTGTCTCCTAGATCGTCTAGTTTATAATGGTTTAGAAATGGGCAGCTAGTCTTATCAAAAAAATAAACACCGCTATAAATAACTTAATCTAGACTAGAAGTATTCTAGAATGAAATATTTTGACTATCCCCTAGTAATGATATTAAAAACCAACTAAAAAGATGGAATTTATATAAGAAATATAAAATAATCTCACAAAACCCTACATGCTCAACTCCATTGGAACCTTTTTCACAATACATCAGAAGCTATTAATTTCCTCATAGATAGATTTCTTAAAAAACATAATATGAGAAGTTTTAATTTCATGAACTCGTATATTTGGACTTCTATAAAACAATCAATTTACAAATTTATGAATAACTCCCAATAGATGGTCTCGAGAGACTCCGCCATGAAATTCTGGATGGAAAACTGGGCAGGCACGACCTTAGTTTCTTTGATATCTCTTAACCAAACCATTGATAACATCAACTTCTCTATTAGATAAATTCATAGTTCTCAATATTATATTTTCCCTGATACTATTCTAAATTTTATTGATAACTACTAATTCACTAACAAAAACGATTTCATAGTTTGGGAACCTGCTCACAATGGGATTCTTAATTTAAAAAATGTCTAAAATCATAATTTTTGTTACTCTGAGGGTGATTATTGTTTTATAAAACAATTCAACAAGCCTGAGATTAAACCTTCAAGATTCAAACTCATATGGCCCCATGTTCACAACAAATTTTCCAGTGATACTTGCATTCAATGTTTTGGAATCCAACACTTCTCTTATTAAAAAATCTATAACCAACACAGAGAAGATGCTAACCATATCTTTCTCTCTTGTGCTACTACTTATACTCTTTGGAACTATATTCATTAAATTTTCTATTGCATATTGTTGATTCTAGACTTTATAAATTATCAACAAAAGAAATGTGCAGAAATGGAAGGCTCTCATCATATAAAGAATATTTTCTTAACTATAGCAGCTAAGCTCCATCATGTGATTTGTTATGATCGGAATTCAAATTTTCATAACAATTGCTCACCCAATAAAAATATAGGTAGTATGTGGTTCCTTATAGCCATAAATGAAGCTTCTTAGATTCAAAAGGGACATTTTCACAACACTATGCATGACTTTGGAATTCTGCAATGTCTTCGAATCAAAAAAAATAGTCAACCCCATGCACTCTAGAGGTTTTATAGAGATCTCATCTTACACTATAGGTCAAAATTAATATTGATGGCACCTCCAAACGAAATCTGGGTCCCATGGGATGTGATGCTATCTTCAAAAATCACCTCAGTCAGATCCTTGGATGCTTCATGTGTAGTTGTGGCATTGCCACCTCTCTGGAAGCTGATATGTTGAGTTTAATTCATGTAGTTTTCTTCGCTAAACACCTTTTATGGAACAACCACTGGATTTAAAGTGAATCAAAATCCATAGTGCAATAGATTTGAAAAGGCATAAATCATATTTCTTGGACTCTTACTACCCGTTGGATAGATTAAACCTACTGGATTAATGATATCAACTTTTTCTTCACCCATGTTTATCGCGACGTGAACATGGTGAAAGATTCCCTAGACAACATGGGTTTAAATCAAGTTATTACCTTGTTCGAAGACCTCCCTGCTAATCTTATGGCCTTACATGAAAGTGTTTGTAAAATGATTCCATATTTTAGACTCCTGTAATCCCTCCCCCTTATCTTTTTTAAATAATAATTATGCTATGACACTCTAAAAAATAAATTGATGTAGAAATTTTGAAAAATGGGGCATCTATATGAAATATGAAATCCTTAGAGTTCACAATTGATTATTTCTATGGAGTTGAAACATTTGGTTAAAAATACATATATCATACAATCCATTGATAAAAAATAAAGTTATAGTAGTGAGCATTTCTCAAACTTCTCTATCCACCCAGGGTATGAAAATAAGTATTGAGATATCTGAGAGAACTATTGGTGTAAAAATATAAAATTGAGATCATTGTATTTACATTGATGCATCTCATGTGTTAAAAATTTAAGTATTAAATAATAAAAGTCTAAGAGGTGGTGGAGCCATTTCCCATACCAAAATGGAAATGGTAAAACATCACAATTGACTTTTCACTACACTTATAGAGAAATATACTATAAATAATGTGATATGGGTCATTTTGGATTGACTTAGAAATACTTCTCACTTTATTTATTTTTCTATAGATGTAACACTCAATAAAATCATATGGAAGTACATAAAAGAAGTGGAAAGGTTGCATCTAGTACCATTATATATTATATCTTATCTGGATCCATGATGAAATCCATGTTCTTAAAAATTATTCATAATATTATTAATTTTGTGTTGAAGTTTAGTATGGAATATCACCCCATAAATGTTGTCCAACATGAGTAGAAAATTCAAACAATTGAAGAGATGTTCAGAGCATGAATAATAGACTTCAACGGAGTATGAGATCAACATCTCACATTGGCTAAGTTATCTTACTAAAATAGTTTCCACTATAGCATCCAAATGGCACTATATGAATCCATTTCTGGGAAAAAATAAATAATATATTCATTCTGTGTTGATGATGGGGAATTTCTAGTTATGGTAATTGAAATGGTTTATGAAATAAAATTAAATGTAAAGACCATGCTGTATAATATTTGGCCTACCCAAATTCAACTAAAGAGATATGTAGTAATCCTCAATAGGACATAGAATTTGATTTTTTTGAAATTATTTATCCACATATCTTCTTGGAATAGGGTGATGAGATTTTGGAAGAAAGGGATGGTATGTCCTAGATACATGACCCACATCAAAAATATTGATTATGTTAGATATGTGTCTTATTAACTAGCACTTACACCAACCATGAATCAAGTAAAAGATGTATTCTACATATCCATCTTAAAGAAGTAAATCCAAAATCCCCCACACATATGGAACTAAGTAGTGGTAGATCCAGACATTGATATCTCTTATTACTAAAAACTAGTGACGATTTTGGATAGTAGAAAAACTATTATACCTAAAATTACCACTAATGTAGTCATTTTAATATTGAGAAATAGTAACTATGAATTGGTGACATGAGAAACATAGTAAGAAATTAAGGACAAATACCCTCACCTATTTTCACCTTAGAATATAAAAACTATTTAGGGATAAATTTCATATGGGGGATAAATTTAATGACACAAAGATTTGTCAATGGAATTTTCTTATCATTATAATTTCACATAACACATAAATCACAAAGACTACATAAAAAACAAAATTATTCCAACAAATAAAGATTGATGGATTAATCATTAAATAAACCGACGAGAATTTCAAATATAACAATGGGATAATAAATATACAATAAAAAATAAGAATGGTAAAAAATTGGATGTTCTTCATCCACTAATGACTGAAGTCATGAAAAAAACTATAGAATAAAGCATAAATTTAAAAATATAATATTAATTAAGAAGATTAATGTATATATATAAACATGAAGGAGTATATAATGGAATGAAATAAGTAGTATTTATAGAATACAATGAAGCAATATGACTTATATAAATCTGAGAGTTGGAATAATAATCATGCCATTATGAAAAATAATTGTGATTTTAGAATAGTATCTTTACCTAAAAAAGTACAAGAATAAAATTTTGTCATCATATAAATAAAAAATGCTATATTTATATCATCTAATAAGTAAATATATGTTTTAAAAATGAACAAATGTTGTATCATTATTTTTGTAAAATGTAAATATTAATTTAAAATGTTATAATTAATGTAATGACTTAATTGAAAGTTTATTTTCATAAAATAGATTCATATAATAATATAATCTTAAATTATAATTACATGAATATTTTACAAGACCTTAATTAATTTTTGAAAGGGTTGTAAAATCTAATATAATATTAAAATATTTTTTTGGAATAAATATTGATTTTATGTTAATATTAATATTCTCATATTTAAATAATTTTTTCCATTACATAGAATCCAATTTTAAAATCTACACAACAATTAAATTTTTTGTGGAATTTTTAGTATTTATCTAATGGAGATGATTTTTTTTAAATAGTTAAATATAGTAAATTATGATATTTTCCATTATAAGATAAATTATTTAATTTTTTTGTAATAGATAATGAAATAACCCAATAGTTTTAAGTATCATTAACAACTTACCATATTTCTTCCTAGTAATTAATATTATTTTTCTAATTTTTCCATAATAAAAAACTAATGAATACAAAAACCAAACACATCCCTCCCCCTATAAATACCACCCCAAACCACCCATTATTCTTAGACATTATAAGCTATTTAGATGGTAAATATTCTACCCAATTATATTCAGAAGACTCTTCCAAACATCCATGATCATATGGTCTCAACGAAATTCAAATTACCATTTCATCGTGGTGTATTTCCAGGAGGTGATATTCAAGAGATAACATTGTCAAACCATTTTTTTAATTCCATTTTTATTCCACCTTATTCTAAAATCCTTAATCCATAAAAGTGTAATAACTCTATTATGATTTATATACTATAACATTATATATCAATTTTAATTTATTATTCCCACCACTTTTCGCATATCCTCTTTTCTAGTGAAATGAAACTGTTCTCCAAATTACGATGGATTACTATCACCATGGAAATTGATTTTCATATTCCATTTCTACCTTCATGGATGGTCATAATACCATTATTATAGATTTAAAATATTTTAATATTTATATAATAAGTCATTTTATTATGTACATATATAACTAGATCAAATTTTACTAGTTTTCGATGATCAAAAAACTTCCAAAATAAACTAAACATTAATCATTAACATTTTGTAAAATAAATCATCCAAATACAGTATAAATAATTACAATGGTTCCATTTAAACATAAATAAGGTCATTAAAACTCTAATATTTCACATCAAGATAATTATTCCTATTTGAAAAGAACATACATTATTATATACAAGTAAACTGACCATGAAACCCATAAATCGAACACTGTGAGAATGAAAATTTTGAGATTTATAACTCCCCAAATTTTCTATAAATGAACCTAAATAATTTATAATAAATAAAATACATTTCAAAAATATTCTTTAATTCTGTTTTTAATTAATATAATTTTATTTTCTAGGACATTATGTTTATTTGAAATATACATTCATAGATGGGGTAATACAATTCTCTGAACCACCATTTTGTCCTTCAGGTTGTGCTTTATCTCCCATTACCCCATTATATTTCTCATTATTATTGAATAATTATCCTATATTTATATATTTTATTCACACATATAAATGTAGCTATATTTTCCTTTATTTTATGAAGAAATACATGTTTTATATTTTTGCCTCCTCAATTCCACTTTATAAGCGATCCCTTTTAAAGAGAAAATCTCCCATTCATACCAATTTTTAAGTAAATTACAGAAAATATTTTAGTCCACAAATATTTTTCAAATTTAACTCAATTAATCATGAAAAAAATATTTTAGTTCATTTTTTTCCTATAATAAAAATTACTCCAATTCCTAAATTAAATACCCATCAATCTTCTCCTTTATACCGCAAATAAATAGATCATTTCTAGAGTTTACTAAAAACAAATTTTCATGTATTAATAGTAGTTGGTTATACTTAATCATGAATTATTTAAATTTTTTAATTTATCTCTTCTAAAAATCAATTAACCCATTATTTCATCGACAACATATGATACACCCTCTCGTTATCCCATATGACGTCATTATGATGCAGATTTCCTTCTATGGGTAACTTTTATCATTCATTTCTTATTGTCTAACACATATTTATAAACATGGTATGATAGGTTCACCCAAATAGAACTCTACTTCATTGGTTAATGTTTTGTCTGATGATACACAATTTATTGGATTGTTGAGAAATCCTAATCAAATATGTGACTTTATCCACTATATGATATTGTCTTTATAGTTTTCCTTGAGTCGTGTTTGTCCATGTTATGTGTTTCGTCAAAATACCTATATTTATATGATCACATGATTCCATATTCAGTATGATATGAATCTTAATGTTTATTCTTATTTTATGCCTAATATTTTATCATGTTATTCATTTTACTCAAGGGATATTCTTCTTTTTCAATAATATTCCATTAATGATATTTTTATCTCACCATGTTTTTCCATGTATTCCCAATATTATACAATGCAGATGTTGATGATCGATGTTTTTTAAGATTTTGTTATTTAATTATTAATCAATATATGTTTCATTCTAATTTCATACCTATGAAATTTATGTACCTTTTCCTTTAAATGCACTATAAATTATGACCCTTGGTTTTTATTTGATGTATAATTATGCTTAAATAATGTAAATATTTGGTGAAAATGGCTATGGACATTATATTATTTAATTAATTTATTTCTTAAATAATTATGTATTAATTGTTTCATTCCTATGAAATTTAATTTATGTTTAATTTGTATAGATTTAAATTTTCATCATATGGGATAAAAAAAATTTAATAATTAAAAGTACATCTTACAAATTGATTGAATAAAGTATGAATTATTTTAAATATAAATAGTCTCTCACATAGGCATTAGGGGTGTATTAGAATAAAATTATTTTTTTTATCATAGAGATATTAACAATTGAGAAAATTATTTTATCATATTAAAGAGTCACATTACACATATTTTTATTATGTTTTACTTATTTTCGAACCTTTTCTAAACATTGATGTCGATCCTTATTATTGAACAAAAATTATACCTAAATTGATGAAGAATAAATAATGATTTTAGATGTATGAAATATTTTTAAAGGACATTTGTGAAAGAAGGATCTCTATATATATAGTTTGATATATGTATAAAAACATTTGACTAGGTTGAGATTATTTAAATTTTTCATGCGTCCATTTTCAATCTTCACTATAACACTATCCATTTGGCTTATAATTTTTATACATTTTTCTAATATATATCACCAATTTTATGAAACTCAAACTGTCATTGTTCATCTAAATTATAAGGTTCGTAATTCTTTCTTCAAATTAAAGTTACCATATATAGATAATATTTTTGTATTAAAAATTATGACCTCACTGATAATTTTATATTACCCCCAAAAAGGTATATCTTGTATTATGGCTCTAGGTGAAAAGGTTATTTTCATGGGTATTAATTATTCCATAAATTTTTTTTGGGTTTTGGATATCCCATAGTCGAGAGAAGGCATTTTTTGGTTCTTCTATATGTTCAGAAGGAATGTTCTGTATGAAAAAAATCATTATGACAAATTAATTAAGGATTTATTACATAATATTTCATATAATAAAACCTAATTGATCTTAAATACTAGACTCTTTTGGAAATATGTACGTATCATAATATTGGATATAAAAGAATAAATGAAAACATCCTAAACATTATCTAAGGAAATGCCAATGTTTTATAAATACATTTGATAACATGGGGTCATAAATAAGAATGTGGTGAGATATAATCCCCATTATCAGAATAACAAAGGATAACATGAAAAAAGTATTACATGTTAGACAATAAAAATTTAAATTGTACCTAAACAAGGTGAAAATAACATTCATAAAAAATGAATCATGACATAGATTAATAATATAAAGGAAATATGGGAAATGTAGAAACCCCATAAATAATGAAAACCTAATCACATGTCTAAGGTAAAAACCTAAAAAATATAATTTTCTTAGGATAATATATCATAATTGATAAATGGAATATCAACATACTAAAATAATACCGATTACATTGGAGCACTATCTGGGATGACCCATCATAATCATAGAATGTACACGCATGATTTTTCAATGTAGATAATATATATTAAAATATATTTTATAAAATTTTACCCAGGATAATGGAATGTGTATTTTTTACATGTAATTACCCATTCAAAAAAGTATACTTTAATAAATGTGAACATAAATTATAGGAAGTTGTTATAGGTATTCACTAAAAAATTGATTAGCAAAGAAAAATATAGTTAAATTATGGCCCCATAACAGGGATACATAAATGATCATGGGATATATTAATGTGAGTCAATGGGGTCTATAATATTTTAATCCTCATAATAGAAGTTATTTAGATATATAGGAATATATAAAAAACAATAAATTTTAAATAATAGACACAACATAATGAATATTCATGAATTAATAGAAGATGGAGAGGATCTGGCACGAATTTTTGACATACTAACGACATTGGTACATGTTATAATAAGAGGGGTGAAATGATATATCATTATTTGGGAATGTGTAGGATAATTTACGAGTATTTATGAGGTCCTGATAACATAATCAATTCATATTTAAAAGTCTAAATAAAAATACGGTTCATTAATTGAAATAAATATTGAGAGGTCCCTTTCCTTAAGTGGGTGATTCTAAAATCTTGGGTTTAACAACTTAGAATATTTTAAATGTAATTTACTTCAATTAATTATTACAAAAAACACATAAATCACATAGAGAACCCAATAAAAGAGTTCACTTAAATTAATAATGATATAAGAGTGATCATATAAACTAATTTGAAATAAAAATATTACAAAAAGATAGTATATAAGATAATAATAATGGAAAAATTATTATCTCTTAAATCCATTTGAATGACATAAGTCATAAAAAATGTTTCACAAAAAATTAATATTTTGAATATTATAATATTCATTATGAATTTGAAATTATTTATATACATTTTGTTGACTAAAAATATTTTTTTAAAATTCTCCACAGAATTTCTTGGACATGAAAAACTCCTTATAAATATATTCTATTGTTATTTATATATAATATGATTTATAATGTATTATTTTCAATCATAACTACATGTATTGTTGTCAATCGTAACTGCGTGTTTAATTTTCTATCAAAACCTCATGTATTGTTTTCAATCATTGCCAAATGTATTTTTTTCAACCGTAAACACATGTATTATTTTCAACCATATTCCCATATTTTTTTTACAATTGTAATTTTATTCTATTGACGTTCATAATTCCATATAAATCTAAACTGCATGTATTATTTTATATTATAATCGTATACATTGCATTCAATCATCAATAGTTTATAATAAAAATTGCATGCCATGTTTTTAATCATAACTACTGCATAATAATAAAATTAAATCACAAAACGAATCATAATTTAATGTCATGGTTTCATTAACAACCACATATTCTTCTCTTTATGAAAATCATTAGTATTAAACATATCATTTCCAATAATGATTAATTCATAAAAAAGGAAATATTTTATATCAAATTGATTTCATACAATCTATTATGTATTTCAATTAAAATGTATTAATTCAATTAGTTATGTATTTCAATTCAAATAAAATTCATGCAACATGTGATATATTTCAATTAAAACAATTTTATGTATTTTTTTTATGGCTATTTATGTACCAGGATTCCAAGTACATGAAAATTTTCCAGAGTAATATAAACTTTGGAGCACGAATATGACTCTTGGGACGAAGGTTGTAAATATCAGATCATTCAACTGACTTGAGAAAACATTTGTCTATCTATATATACTATCTGAGAGATTTTTCAAAATCACTGAATTGTAAGAATTATATAAGGAATCCAAGTCATGAATTGAATATCCCAGGACCTTATATCTTAAAGGAGTATCGATTTTCATTGGGAGATAGTAATAAATAATAATTATGAGTGGGGGCCTGCATATATAGGAAGAAAGTTTGGTGCTTATATTTTATGGATCGAGGGATTCAGAGTCTAGGAATATAGAGTTGTCGATTACCTAGTTATTCGAGGGCTGTCAAGGACAGGCAGATATACTGAATCCAATCTTCATGTCGAGGACTTACCCTAATGTGGGTATGAATGAATTTACTTAATATATTAACTAGGGTACCTCTATCAAAGGATAAATTATACCCTTCTCATTATTTTAAATAAATTTTATACCTTAATTTTAATCTATATTTTTATTAAAAGATAAATACATTAGTTTTCTCTTTCTAATAATATATAATATCCTTATAATTATTTCAATTACAATAAAAACATTACACATTATATTAGTTCTATTGATTATATATGATGTATGGTAGAATCATCTATTGTTTTAATCCTCTAAATAACTCAACCATTGTGATTACAATCCTTTATTTTCTTACTATACTCATCTCATTCATCTAGGATACAATTGTTCATTAAATAAAATATGTGGTATACCTATCATATTAAATCTAATTATGATACTTATCATAACTGATCTAATTATTATTATCTTTTTCTCCTGTACAAGTGCCAACACTGATTTATAGTTTTATCATAATTGAGGTACTATGAATTTTATTAGTTTAAATATTTTTGAACTATGTTTTTAGGTTTGATAATGAATGTTTTTAAAACCAACAATTACCATACTACACTAATGTGTGGAGGGGAATAGTTTTTGTTTTGAGTGATGGAAGGAATCAATGTTAGATATATTGATAATTTGAATTCAAAAGAACCTCACATTTTTAAAGGTAATGATTTTGAGAATTGGATCTATTGAATGAAGAAATTTATTATTAACCCAGGAGTAGACAATTTATTGAAGATTACTGGAGACTACAAGATAGTAGAAAAATAAGTCAAATAATTCACAAACAAAGAGAAAAAAGAATATTAATTGAATTATAAGGAATATAATTCTTTGTTTTTTTCAATGAATAGGAACACATATTTCCTAATATCTTCATTTGAAATAGAAAATTGAATTATGAAGAAGATAGAAGATAGTCATTTCGGTACTTCAAATGTTTTTTTGACAAGAAGAGACATACTCATAGCATACTATCATAGTTTTGTTTTCCTTATAAAGAGACTATTGTTAAAGGTCAACGAAGATTCAAGACCATTGTAAATAACCTATAATAAATTAGATAGAAAGGGATAGATGATTATATTCTTGTAGATAAGATCAAATAAATTATTCCTAATGAATGGTAATCAAAGAGAAGTGATATTGATGAGTGAAGGAATTTTACAACTATAAATCTTAATGAGTTATTTGTAACTCTCTTTAAAAATTATAATATATTGAATATAGATGTAAAAAATTAAATAATTAATAATTAATGTGTTTAATTAACATAATAGACCAATATGTTGAGAGAACAAACTCTTGATAAGGCAATAAAGTCATTAATGAATACTAATTTTTTAATTCAATCACACTCATGTAAAGATGAGTAATATGAAAATGGTTAAGCAAATATTTCTGAAAGGATGAAAATTATTATTGGAATGAAATATTTTCAGTATATATATTAAAAGAAATATAAGGATTGAAATTATTATAAGGATTCAGAAGTGAATTATTATGACACTACTGCAATTTTTTCCTATAGACACTATTTAAAATTATTGAATGTCATGAAACTGTTGCTATTGGTTATAACAATGGTTTTTTGAACCATAGAAAGTATTTGCGTGGCAATAGGGAATGACCTATAGCCACGGTTCTAAACCACGACTATTTCCCTATAGACATGATTTGAACAGTGGTTGAATACCTAAAGCCATGGTTTGAAATCGTGTCAGCATCTTAAGGCATATAAGGTTTAATCCATGGTTTTTAACAATGGATATAGGGCTATAACCATAGTTCAAACCATGGATATCAGTATTCCAATTTCATAACAATAAAACAACGCCCATGCAACACCACTTCCCCCATGAAATCCCCCCATCCACTCCCCTAGACACCCCCCCTGGACAGACCCTTGACACCCAAATGAACAGACACTAGACCCCCCCTTCTTGGACAGACCCTAGACACCCCCCATGACAGACCCTGGACCCCCCCCCCCCAGACCCTAGACACCCCCAGATAGACCTCGGACACCCCTAAACCCTGGAAACCCCCCAGACTCGAGAAAGACCCCCCCAAACCCAGGACACCCCCTAGACAGACCCAAGATAGACCACCTCAAGGACAGACCATAGACAAACCCCCCAGACCCTGGAAACCCCCCCTAGATAGACTCTAGACATCCCCAAGACAGACCCCCCTAAGGACAAACCCAGACCGGCAATCCCTTGGACATCCTCCCCACCTAGACAGACCACCATGGATTTCCCTGACCTCCACTCCCCTGGATAGCCCCCCCCCCCTCCTGGACCAAATCTGGACACCCACAAGAACATGGACACCCCCGGTACAACCCCCCTCCCCCCACAAGATAGAACCTAGACAGAACCCCCCAGGATAGACCATAGACACACCCTCCCCCTAGACCCTAGACACCACCCCCAGACCGTGGACGCCCCCTAAACAGAGCCCCCCCCGAATAGGCCTTGACCTACACTCCCCTAGATTTCCCCCCACCCCAGAACATGGAACCCCCCCCAGACAGACCTCCCAAACCGTGGACACCCCCAGACAGACCCCCCTAGACCCTGGACACCCCCAGATAGACCCCCCAAGACATACCATAAACACCCCTCACCCTGCCCAATGCCCCTCCCCCTGCCAATCCCCCTACCATCCCCCTGCCAGTCCTCTTGACCCTCCCATTGCCGGTCCCCCTGCCCCCTGCTAGCCCCCATGGTTAATCCATGGATTTGGGTCCCTAATAACACTTTTCAAAACCATGTAAAACAGACCCTACAAACACATTTAAATACCATGTAAATTGATTCCATCCCAGCTATAATTAATCACCAAATGCTTCAATAATAGTTACACCTTATAGCAGAACTCACATCCTCTAGTTATGAGAAAAAAAACAACCTTCCACATAAAACTGAACTCAAGCATAATACAATATATATCATAATAATTAAAACACTATACAATATAAATAATATAAAATTTCAATATCAATGTCATCATAATAAAAATTACTATTTTATAAAATTAAATGTATATACCAATAATAAAATTTACATCTGAAATGAACATCAATATCAACATCATTAGAACCATCATGACCCTCGTCATCTCCTCTATAAACCCCAACATCATTATGACCTCCTCTCAGACCACCACCTCTACCACAACAACCATCATCATGATCATCGAAGTATTCAATGGTTTTATGCAGCTAAATCTGTGGAAAGAGAAAACAATCGTGTTAAACCTAATGCATAAAAATGAGAAAACATTTAATTAATGAAAAAATTCAATGGTTATATGGTGATTCATATAATATCATTATTTTTCCAATATAGAACTCTGATAAACATAATCCATACAAATGGAAACACATATAATTAATGAAAACATTCAAATATTCATGTTTATAATGATTCGTGAACATAAAATTGAAGATAAATAAGAAGGATGTTTAGAATATAAATAAATAGAAAGAGTCTTGTGGTCTAAATAGTAAAAATAAAAAAGGGAGAGTAATCAAGTTTTTATATCATTAAAATATTAAATAATATGTATTTAATGATGCCTCAACCCATTCCCCCCCCCCTCGAACCCCACCTACACCCTCCCCACCACCCTTCAGACCCCCTCCCCCACTACCCCTTTCAACCCACATGCACCCTCCCCACTGCTCTGTAGATCCCCCCTTCCCCCTCCCCCATGCACCCTCCCCATGCCCTGCAGACCCCCTCCCCCTCCCCCATGCACCCTCCACCAATTTCACCCCTTGCACCCCACCTACACCCTCCCATATGCCATGAAAATCCCCTCCCCCTACATCCTCCCACCTACGCCCCTAGCTCCCCATCTACACCCTCCCCACTGCCCTGTAGACCCCATTCCCCCTCCAGCCTCCACCCCCATACCACACCTACACCCTTCACATGACCCTACAAACCCCCTACCCCCTCCCCCTGCACCCTCCCCCCACTTCCCACATGAACCCCACATGCACCCTTCCCACTACCCAACAGTCACCCCTGCCCCCGGCCCCCTCCCTCTACACCCTCCCTCATGCCCCGCAGACCCCCCTGTACCCTCCCCACTACCTTGTACACCCCATGCCCCCTGCACCCTCCCCTATGAAAGTCCCCCCCCCCCACTACCCACTTTCACCCCATCTGCACCCTCCACACTACCCTGCAGACCCCCCTTACACCCCACTGATGGGTAACATTACAGAGGAAAATAATCATTTTAGAGGATGTAATGATGTTAACCACACTCTAAAAAATCAATGACATGATTACCTAGGATTGAGGAACTGATAAAAAATATAATATTTTTTTAATAAGAAATAATGGGTTTTTTGAAAGGAAAATAACAATGAATGAAGAAAAATAAACATTTTTTTAATTTTTTCATGGATGCATAGACAAAAAATGAGGAATCAATGAGGTTGGACGAAAAAGAAAATAATGATGGATGTTCATTTCTAGAGTACATGATAAAGAAAACCCCACATAAGAAAATTTAAAACATAGAAAAATATGTCTATGAAGCATAAAAAGATTAATTATTGGATAATCAAGGGTGGTCACTAGATGAAAGATGATGTAAAAAAGAAAAACGATTTTTTATTGAGACAATAATCTCAACCCTATTACTCAAACTAATAAAGAAAGGTCGATTGAAATTATTTCTTGATATTTCTTTGATAGTTTTCCAATTTTATTCATAGTAATAATAATTTTCTTGTGCCTACACATAGATTAAATGAAGCCCTACTAAACTAGTAGGGATCTTATCTCATTTTTTCAAATGTTAAAGTCATTATCACCATTGAATTTTTTGATTTCAATCCCAGTTTTTGAAAATATTACAAGAATATTAGATCTCTTATTCTGGCATACAACTTTATTTTCAAACCCATTAAATCTGACCAATATCAAGAATAAACTTTGTTTAACAAAATATATTTGAAATGAAAAGGAATTATGAGTGTAAAATTTGATCTAATCAAATATAGTAGGTAAATAGGGGAAATTAATAAAGTGATCACCATGTATAAATACACAAAATCAATTACTGACAGAAGAAATATGTTTTAATGAAAAGGAAAACAAGTCTAGAGCTAATACAACATTTTTTGGTGTAAGGGAGAAAATTCAATAGCCCTCCCCCTGTTGCTCCACCTTCACACCACCTCCCAATACCCCCATCACATCCCCTACCCCCCACATGCACATCCCCTCGACCTGCCCCTGGCAGACCCCTTACCCCCACCTACACACCCCCTTCCCTGCCCCATGTACACACCCCCTACCCCCCACTTGAACACCTCCTTCCATCCACCTATACATCCCTCCCCCACAGCACACTCCCATTCCCCCTGCCCCCACCAGCACTCCCCCTCCCCAACCCCCATCACAGCCCCTACCCCCTTCCCCCCGCCTACACACCCCACATGCCCCCTCCTCTGCCCACCCCGCACCCCTACCACCCCATGCACCCCCCCCCCCATTCCACCCTCCACATTTTATTACACTTCATCCACTTAATTAAATATGTATATAGAGGATCATTCATGATGTTTTTTTCAAAAAAAATATCTTTTCCCTAAATCATGATAATGAATGATTTTCAAAAATCCAATCATGAATTTGGAATGTGTTTTTGTTTCCATTATGATTAATAAATATGGATTTGTTGGATAATCTATAATATTATCGAAGGATGTGTATCAATTTCGTGGGGAGATTATAATTACCCATATCGTTATGAGTCATAGAATTGAAATGAAATTGAATTTTTAGTCTCCAAGTTGTGATAGTTTCATGATGTGGTATTTAGAAAAACAATATATGTTTCAGGATGTATCTTGAGGTGTTTTAATGCCTATATAGGTGTTCGGGCGGTTCATGGGGTAATCAAGTAGCAGTTAGAGGGTTTCTAGTCTATTCCACTTAATTTTAATACCCATCAATTACCATCTCTATATACAGTGGGTACCAAGTCTACTAAAAGAAAAATAGTTAATTATGAGTTTTATAGGTGGGTATCCACTAGTGGTAAATTAGGTATGGATTACTGGATAATGTGTGCTAGTTTAATGATTTTGTTCTCTATGTATTTAATACTCTCTTTCTATAATAATGTATGCCCTGTCTTGAATGAGATAGTGTTGTTACATGATAAGATAAGAGACCATTCCTAAAGAATAGATTGGTGATATGGGATGAGATATGGGACCTCAACCAATGTGATTTGCTGATATAATGAGATGAGAAGAAATACCTCACCCTGAGTGAGATTTTTGTGGTATAAGATAAGATACAAGACCTCACACAATGTGAGATGGTTTCCATTTGAGAGGGTTTATGTGAAGTCAGTCAGAGTGAGTGGAAGGTGTTATTATATAAGTTTTGAGACAAAACTTTTAGTGGGAGGGTGGATGCACAAAATAAAACATGATATTGTTATGGGACCCCTCCTTGAGTGAGAGGTCTCTGCCCCAAACGATTAGTGGAAACTAAGTATCCTAGGCCACATGGTTTGTTTAAACAATACAGCTACAGATAGAAGAACCTAAAAGACTTCATGGTTTTTCTACAACCATGTAGGCTTAGGTTCACACCCATGATGCCAGTTGTAGATGGTGGGAATATCAATTTATCTTGGTTTACACACAGTTTTCGAATCGTGTGCAAAAACTATGTGCAGTGAGGTTTTGGGAAGAAATAAAACTTTCCCCTCTTTAATTATAAAAAATATTTATCATTTTACCTTAACTATAGTAGATAATCAAGGGGTCCATACTCCCATAGAGCTTCCACATCCATCTTGCATAGATCTTCTAATACTTCATCTGGAATCAATTTTCAATTCCTTTAGAAGCATTGGATAACACAACCTCAACCTCAATGCATGTTTGGTTTTGAAGAAAAAAAAATTAATCATACATTTTTCTAGTTTCATGCATATAAAACATCACATATATATTTGAACACCTTTCCCTTACGTACATATTTTCATGGAGAAATATGGAAAAGGGGGTCCATATATATATGTTTATACTTGCATATACCCTTTTATATTTACACATGTTTGCATTTTTCATATATATATATAAGCACACCTATCCCCAGTATATATATTCATACTACCATGAGAGAATATATATTAAGGGGGGCTATTATATTTATATGTATACCTAGGAATACTCATGTTTTCCTTCATCAACAGCTACTCGAATTGACCTCAACAAAATAAAAAATGCATTACAAAAATAGAAGGAACTCAAGAATCAGAAAAGCGATAATTAAAATTCCGTCAAAGAATAAAAACAGAATAAAACCTACCCTAATCCAATGTTGAACTCACTTTCTTCAATGTTGGTGGATAAAACCATCCTCGCCATTAGAAATCATGTATAAGAAAAAAGTGGGAAAATAAATGAGATATAACGACTTCTTATATATATGTGATCAGTGAGACAAGTTTACATGATAAATGATACATGAATCCATAATAAAAAATGAACAAATAATATTAAGATTGATATGTACGTCCCAATACTAAATAACTTGATCACTAATAATGCTCTTTATTTTTCAAACATTACTCATTCAGCTCAAATCAAAATGATTTAAGCTATGATGAAAACCCAAGAATCAAATCCACATCATTTATATTATTAATAAAAACTCATGAGGTTTTTTAATTTTTTATAAAGAAGCGCTTTCACCCTGCATGAACCTACACCAGCACCCCCTTCCCCACCCCTTCACCCTTTCACCCACTGCCCCGAAACCCCCAACCTTTCACCCCTCCCCATACCCCTTGCACCCCCACTACCCCCTCCCCACTGCACACCCCCTCACCATGAACACCCATACCCCCTCACCATGCATACACTGCCTCACCATGCACATCCCCCTACCCCCTTCCCCTACACTAGCCCCCTGCACCCCCTACTCCATGCACCCCCTCACCCAGCACACTCCTCCAGCCCCATTCCCCAATACCCCTTTCCATATGCACCCCTTACCCCTTGCACCCCCTCCCCCTGCACTACCCCCTCTCCCCTACAAACCCACTTGCACCCCTCCCCCTATCTTTGACCATCATCCATTTTTTCTATTCAAGAACCAATAAGATAGCAAAATTATTTCTTAAAAATGATCCAAGGCTATGAAAAATATATAATGATTCATAATATTTAATTCATGAGTCACAATCCTCCGCCACATTCGATATATTTTCTTTGAGAAGTATCCCCTTATGTTTCCTCGAACAACATGGGCCACTTCATGCATACCAAAACTGATTTAAGAAAACATATTGAATATATATCTATAAGGGGTCATTTAAATTGGTAATTTGATAAATTTAATAAATATATTAAAAAAGGGACCCAAATGTTTAAGAGGACAAGGTCCAAATAAGGCAGTTATAAATTTATGGTTTATTGTTTTAATTGGTGTTGACTGGCATACCCTGATCCCCCCTCTCGGGTTACATCTAATGTTTAGACCGTAATAGGACCATACACAGTTGATCACTAAAATCATGGTAACCATAAAAAGCCAGGTGTTATTCAATCACTTTCCATTATTTCTAGTCAGATCCAATACTAAACATTACGATCATTAATAAATCTATTTATTTTTCAAACATAACATTCAATTGCCTATTCAAAAATCAAAAATCACGAAAATATGATAATAAAGTAAACTTCCATTATCACTTAATCGTTATAAGTAATTATTATACATTGTTCTTAACCTAGAATATCCATTCCTTGAAGGTATAGAATAACTAAAACTATTCATTCTTATATCCTTCTTAATTTTCGAGATTGAAACATCATTTTTTAGAATGTTCTTTTTTCTTAATTCACCTTTGTTCTTAGATTATATAGTTTTATCAATTTTACAAAGTAGATAATTTTCCTTATTTTATTTTTTACTCATTCCACTTGGAGTTTTCAAACTAGATTGCTAATATGATTTGGAAATCTTGTGCTACATGATCTTATGTCTTCTTGATTGTATATTCTTTCTTTGGAGAAACTATTTATGAACATGTGATAATTGGTTATTTCATTTTAGCGTTAAACTGTTATTAATGTTATTGAATCTATGTCATAAATCCTAACAATTTGGACTAATTGGTTTCCCATTCACACACAGATTATACAGCCTATAGAGTACCCTTTTAAGGCTCCCTTTCAAACTCCACAATAGAATTTTCAAGAACTGGCCCACTACAACATCAAACAATGATACATAGCCCAACACATTGATTTGAATGACATTATATCAATATAGAAGATATAAATATCCTATTTAAGAATATAAAATCCTCCTAGTTAATTTAACACACGGACTATATCAACCACTATAGATAAATCCTTAATTTTGGTGTGGTATTGGAACCAAATATGGTTCATCCAACTTCCATCTCCAGACACTAAATTCAACCATTTTCTATCTAAGTTCAGAAATCTCACAACCTTGATAATGATCACCATCCCTTGATATAAATTTTACTAAAAAAGGTGAGTATGAATCTCCCCACTATAGTAATATTGATACTATCATAAATCATACATAAACATATATAGTGCCTCATATAAAATTAGGATCACTATAGAAGATCAGAGCCCAATAATCTCAACAAAATTTCATCATTTAAAAATTATCATATTCCAAACACACATTATATCCATCTACAGTAATAAATTAAAAGATATAAGATAGATAAATCGAAATTATATAAAAAATAACTTTAGGAATACCTAAAAAAGAATGGTACTAAAATCCCCTTCACCTAGGATGGCTTATCCCAATAGAATAATATAGAAACCCACATCTCGAAACATACATGAAACCTATTTTTCCCATCCCAATACTAGAGGAATTCTTTCACATTCTTGATAGAAAATAAATAGACCAAGGTTCATTTATTTTTCTAATATTGAGCTCAGAAATTACTCATTCAATTTAGTATGTCACCCTCATACTGAGGCTCTCCAACCAACGTTAATTCCTACCCAATTTCCATCCTTCTACATGAACCTTCCTATGAAATGGATTTATCTACATAGATAGCCTAGTATTTCTTGAATATCACCTAGTAGGTGTCCAGAAAAATGGATTCTACTCCTACCCATAATGAATACATCAGACCATTTAAAAAATATAATTCCTTTATGAATAACTTTCATTTGAAGGATGTAATGAAATGAATAATCCTTTCAAATTTTGTGGCATACTCTATTACTGATTCCCATAATGATATAGCTCAATTAATCCCAAAACATACTCTCATTATGTAAATCTAATATAGCTTCTCAAAAAAGAGGGAATGAAACTCAATACATAAAAACTCTTCATTAATTCTTTTATGATCAGATGTATTTATCCATTATGATTCATCTCCTTTGAATTTAAAAACGTCTAATTTCACCGATATATCTTCTAGAGTTCTAATCCGTTAAAATAAGAACTAAACATTGTTCAATATATTCTAAACATCCTACGATCCCATGTTATCACTGAAAATTAGATACTGCTACACTTGGAACTCATGGATATCGTAGAAAACCATTTCTTGTCCTTTTCTAAGGCGTTGGACAATGGATCAATGTAGTTGTAACATAATATGAGGCAAACAATCACTTGAGCATATTTCCCATTAGAACACAATTTCATATTAATTAGATTCTTTGTTGATGATTTTTGACTCAACATCATCTCGTAATAACGACATTATTAATTAAAAACCCATCACTCCATAATCCTAAGCATGCATTATTACAAAAAAATCATGAATCTACCTTTAATCCTTACATTATAATAAAATATCATCTCCAAAAAACTAAACCCTAAGTTTTAACATAATAATATAAGGGTTACTCTCCTACACACAAATTATAACAACCAAACCCCACACATTCTACCCAAACAATAAGAAACCATCCACCCCCTTAATAGATCTAAATAGAAACTTCCTATTAAAAATACACAATAAAATCACCCAAAATCACCAAAATTCTCTATATCAAGATTTTGATATAAAAACATGAAGATAAAACCCAATAAGATCCAGAAACTTAAGGGGTTACCACCCAACCCAAACCCCCAAAGACAAATCCAAACCATACCCACTACATAGCCATTATACTCCAAATTCCACCCTAACACATGAACTCACATGATTTGAATAACAAAAATGTATCTATTTTTTCATCCATCATTCGATATTTTAATCCACCTAAAATCCCATTAAAATATAAATTCCAACCATTAGATAAAATACACAAGTGTAATTTGAGGGGTCAAAACCCTAAATACATGGTTCTTGTTGAGAACAACATAATATGTTTTATAAAGTTAACTTCCAAGATGATCACCACTTTTGGAGTTGATGAACACTAAAAAATGATAGATTGGTGAGTGGGATGAATTTATGACCATGGATCCAGGTTTGAAAATATAATTAGAAATGAAAAAAACCTTCACATTGGTATTGTTTTTAGTTCATCCCATGATAACCTTTCAACTGAGCATTCAAATCAGTTCAGTATGGAGTTATTGAATCAATGGATGTCAATATTGTGAACAATTTCATAGAATCATCTATCCTCATTTCTCATCTTGAAAACACGACATGATAACTCAATGAAAGTAATCATTATCCACATAGAGAAAATTTTGATCTTCTAAAAATTTAAACCACAAGAATCTCTAACAATCTTATTAATGCAAAAAAGTAACATTTAATAAAATAAATAGAGAACATCAGATGAGGTGAAATAGAACCCCACATCCCCAATTACTTGGAACACAAGACCAAGGGTACTTTCATTTAATTCACCATGCATGCATAGGTTCTCTGGGAAAAAAGATAAGCATGTGATAAAGGAAATAAGAAAGAGATGTAAAAGGAAAATAGAATACAAATTTAAATACTACTTCTAGAATGTTACGTCACTAGACAAGAAATGATTCAATAACGAAAAGTTTGAGGCATGTGGAAATTACAAACAATCCATCTAGTCATATACCACAAGAATCCAATGAAAAACCAGCCCAAGCAGATTAAATTTCCTTGAAAAAACAAAAACTAAATGCAACTACCTATGACTAAATAAATCGAAATGATGATCATAAATTCTCAACCGCAAAGGATGTAAAATCTGAATCCACACTGGCTTCCTCCCCCAACTCCCCATATTCATCGGGACTATTATATTTTTATTATAAAATGGTAATAAAAAATAAAAATTGAACACTATACATGGGTGGATGATTCTTCGATCGACAAAACATATGAGGTTTTTGGTTGGATCATAATAGAATGAGAGAGATTCAGAAATTACACTGATATTGGAAACTAAATTTCCAAGGGATTCCTTCTTCTGAAGGGGCATCGTGAAAACCATTAGAGAGGTCATTAGAGGGGTCACAAGATTGTAGATGAGGTTCATGGAGAGAGAGGTCGACGATAGCGTGAGAGAACATATTGATTGGGATCATCAGGAGAAGGATGTCATGGTGAGAGTTGTAAATGGTTCAGAGAGGAGGGTCACAGATCATGGGAGGAAGAGAGGAGAGGCCGATGCATATAAAACAAAATGATGATGTTTATCCACATTTCGCCAGAAATGATTAATTATAGTGTGGCTATAAACAACATATACCCATGAATCTATAAAACTGTTGCTATAGGTTCGTGGCTATAGCTTAAATTTCTAGTAGGGTTAATATTAATGAATAAGACACATCATACTAGATTTTCATAATCATAAAAAGTAAGACAAAAGGTATTAAAATTCAATTATAATTCAAATAAATTATTAGAAATCCAAGGGAAAGTATTTGATCAACGAAAATGATTCTTTGAGTTATAGTGGTGGAGAGTCATCTGATGACTATTCAGATATTTTATATTCTGGAATAAGGAATATCGGTCTTTATTCAGTCATTCTAAAAGAAAATCATTCCTCCATGGTTAAGTTACACAGTGGTGAATCTTTAACCAATATGTATTTAAATTATAATTTTCCTGTTGAAATGTATTCTAAATAATTTGAAAAAGAATACTATTCATCTAGTGATAAATATACATTAAATGTTTCTAAATAAATCACTATATTTTTTTATGTCACATGAAAATCAAAATAGGAATATAAAAAGAAATATGTATAAGAAAATTGTACAAATAAATGTTAGAAAAAAAGAAATATAAGATCTTTCAAAATATCATGAATTTTTTTTTTGATTTTGAAAAGAATTATAAAAATCTTATGGAAGTAAATTAATTGATGGATAAAACTTCTAATATTCTTTAAAATATTTGTTTTCTGAAAAAATGTTTTCAGTGTCAAAACTCAACTCTAAAAAAAATACTTGTGAGGATAAGAATGTAGTCGTTAGACTAAAATCCAAAACATTTTCCTTAAAATACATTTATCAAACATCTATTATAGAGATAACCAATTTGATAAGATTTATTAAAAACTTATTCGATTAATAATAGTTCTGGAGTTGGTTATTCTCATCCAAAACCTATTTTTAATAACAACTATGTTGTTCCCAAAAGTTTTCCATTTTCCACTAAGTGTCAATGTGATGGTAATAGGAACTGAAAATCATCTATAAATAAAATTCAATATTTAATAATTTCAAAGGCTCATTTTTCTATGAAATGGTGGATCCATAATATTTTACATTCTAGTGTTACCAAACCAAGAAAATTTTGATTTAAAAAAACCTATTTTTTTTGTTTTTAGGAAAAACAAAGGAGTACCAAAAATTGAAGAATTTTATACATGGATAGTGGATATTCTCACCATATGACTTGAAATAATGATTTCATAGAAATTATTAGTGACATGAATGGTGGAACAGTTTCATTCGGAGATAATTCTCATGGAAAAATCATTGTTATATATAATATTATTCATTTTGTAAAGTCCTTAATTTCAAATTTTTGACTCATTAAGTGTCTTAAAAACAACCTTATAATTTTATATCAATTATGTGATGAAGGTTACCCTTAGAGTTTTTGGAATATTAAATGTGAAGTTCACAATTCCAAATATGAATTTATTCATTCTTTCAATAGACATAAAATTGTTTAAAATATAAATGTAGAAAGCATTAGGATCCAAGACCTATATTTTATTAGAGTAATGGAAGACAAATCTTGGTAATATCATAGAATGTTAAAACATTGTAACCATATGTACTTATGAAAACTATCCAAGAAAAGACATGTTAAGGATCTACTCTATCCTATATTAGAATATTCAAAAGTCTATGACACTTGTCAATATAAAAAACAACATAATTTTTTCTTTAAATCTATAAGTGATGCCTCAAATTATGATGCATTATAGCCAGTGCATATGAATGTTTTCAGTCCTACAAAAAGTAGATTTATTGAAGGAAAATACTATGTATTTTTTTAGTTGATGATTACACTTTATTTACATGGGTTTATTTTCTTGGAATGAAATATGAATCATTCACTGGTATTAAAAATTTTACAATAAATGTTAAGATTGATAAAAAACTACCATTGATAACTATTCATAGTGATCATGGTAGAGAATTTGAAAACTCATATTTTGAGAATTTTTTTAGTGATAAAGTTATTACTTATAACTTCTCATCACCATAAACTCCTCAGGAAAATGTATTTGTTGAAAAATGAAACCATATTATTCATGAAATAATGAGAACCATGTTTACTGAATAATTAATTGCTAAAAATTTATTTTGGCTCAATCCATTACTATAGATTTTTATACTATAAATCGAGTTATAATAATTTCATTTCTTAATAATGCACCTTATAAATTATGGATAGTCTAAAAAACCAATAGTTTCATACTTATGGCTATTTGAGTATTACTTATTCATTTTTATTACAAGATATAACTTACAAAAATTCTCACCCAAATCCATGGATGTAATTTTCTTAGGTAATTCAACAACATCTAAGAAATATATAATCTTTAATAAAAACACATTCACTGTAATAGAAATAGTACGTATCAAATTTGATGAAACTGATCCTATTGTTTTTAATCAAACCCAACATATATCTTTTAATGTGTTTTCCAAAAACTGATTATAATTATTTGATAGAAGAATCTTAAAATCATTAAAATATTCAATAAAAAGATTCTAATCTATTTACTCCAGATAATTTTCATCCTTATGTTAATGAACTGGTTTTACAAAACCGAAATCATTTATTTCTTAAGATTAATCCTAGATATAGTATCATTGGTGATGTAAATCAACTAGTAAGGACTACAAGTAACTTGAGGAATTATATATAAATTTTTTCATTTTTTCCTAATTATAACCTAAAAAGTCCAAATGGGGCCTTTGGTGTTGAATATTGTATAAAATCTATGAAAGATAAACTAAATTAATTTGAAAAAAAATAAAGTCTGTATATTTTTTGAAAGACTTAATGAACCCACTGTAATTAGAGGAAATTGTTGTTTTAAAACAAATGTTATGTTAATGTAATAATAATAAAAAAAATAAAGATATACATATTGCTAAATTTTATAATAAATAATAAGGAATATATTATGAAGAAACTTATGCTCCAGTAGCTATACTTGAATCTTTTCATATTCTACTAGCCTTCACATCATTATATAATTTTAAAAATTTTCAAATGGATGTGAAGTGTTATTTAGTTAATGGATATGTACAAGATAAAGTATTTTTAGAACTATCCATTTAGTAATGAATATAAATAAAATCCAGAATATGTTTTCAAACATAGAAAAGATTAATATGGATTTAATCAAGACCCAAATTCCTGGTATGATAGATTAAGAGGAATATTGTTAAAAACATTATTTAAAGGGAACTTCATATCCAACTATTTTTATAAATATTGATAATAAAAATGTTTTTATTGTGAAATTATATATTGATAAAATTATACTTAGATCAACTCATCAATCTTAACCAGATTCCATTGCAAAACATATGAAATATGAGTTTGAGATTAGTATGATGGGTGAGATGACATTATCTTTAGGATTTTAAATTTGTTAAAAATTAGAAGGAAGCTATATATCTCATCATAAGCATATTAAATAGTTATTGAATAAGTATGGATATGGAAAATCTAAAATTATTAATACTATAATCAAAACCTCAAAAATAGATGATCATGTTGGTGTTGGGAAATCAGTGGATCAAAATAATTTTAGAGGAATGATGGGAATTCTTTTGTAAACAACTACTAGTTGTCCAAATTTGATATTTTCATTAAGATCTTTTTCAATATACAAAGAAAATACTAATGAATATAATTTAATATACGAGTAAATAATTTGTCAATATTTAATGGGAACTATGGATTTATTATTATTCTATTCTTATGGAAATAATTTTGAGGTTATTTTTTTCAGTTGCCGACATTGGATGTTATAGAATGGAAAGAAAAAGTACATCGAAAACATATCAATTCTTAGTACATTATTTAGTTTCATTTTCATTCAAGAAACAAAACATTTTATAACTTTCTATTACTGAAGATGAATATGTGGTTGCTGGAAGTTGTTGTGATCAAGTATTGTGGATGAAACACACACATACAGATTATTGCATGAGTTTTACTAAAACTAAAATACCATGTGATAACTATAGTTCCATAGACCTTAGTAAAAATCATTCATGTTACCCTTATGAAAAAAAACATTGATATTAGGAATAAAATTCTTAAGAATGAAACACTAAATGAATATATAAATTTATGATTCATTGGAATACAAGAACAACTTACTAATGTTTTCATATGACATTACCTTTCTGTAGATTTGAATATATTAAACAGAAGCAAGGAATGATCACTATAAAGTAATCATTAACATATACATCTTATTTAAACTATCTCCTTAAATTAATTTATTGCATATATATTGGGGAGTACACATGATTTTCATGTTTTTAAATTGTTTTCATGTTTTTAGTTGGTTTCATGTTTTTAGTCGGATTCATGTTTTTAATAGGGTCCATGTTTTTAGTCGGTTTCATGTTTGTAATCAGTTTAACTTATTTATCACTTTCATTATTTTATAGGTATTATAAATTTATTGATATTAATATTCAATCATTGTTACAATTTTATCATTATTTCATTTAATCTGTATTACAATTTTATTGACATTACAATTTTATTAGTATTACATTTGTCATCTGTATTAAAATTTCTTTTGTATATAATTATAATGGAAATATTAATTGTGTTCAAAAAAATTTAAAAAATATCTATCATATTTCAATTATATTTCAATAATTTTAATTTCAATATCATAAGAATAATATATTGAAACTAATACATCTATCATGGTTGTCTGAGTTGTACAATTTTTAAACCTTATACTTTCTGTTACATTTCAAAAATATTGGTATTTCAATAATTTCACTTTGTATTAAAACACTATTGGATTTAACTTTACTCTGATAAATATTTTTTAAAAATAACCATCAATAGTTTGAAATGATTTTCAACCATTGGTTTTTTCAGATTTAATATGAGCCAGAGAATGGCAACGTTCAAATTTCCATCACCCATATTAAGGGACCCCCTACCTCTCTAACACTGATGTCTAACTGAAGTTCATCGAAGCTATGTTACCCTTCAAATAGTAGATATCGTTTCTTTCAATAACCATAGGAGGTATTTTCTTTCATATTCGGAGAATGTTTCAATATTCATGATGAAATCAACAACCACATCTCAAAAATAAATGTATTAGAAGGAAATATATTCTATGACCTTTCAAAGTAAAAGATTAATATCTATATAATTTTATGATTGTTTTGATTCTTTGGAGAAATTAATTATAGAAATCCATGGTTGGTAGTGTCTTCGTATTGAGAGACCCAGATCTGATGAAGAGCATGTTCACTCAATTTAGGTGTTGGAATTTTATAATACTATGGAAATTGATGATAATCTCAAGGATTCTATTACAATGTATGAGATGAAATACACCTATTCAATAAATAATTATGCAAATTTTTTAGAGTTCAATGTGAAGGAGAATATTTTTTTCCATCCCATTTGTTTCCAAAATTGGAAGGTACTTTTGATAAAAAAAGAAGAAGTATCTCGTTTAAATATTCATAAAGATAAAATAAAAGTGAATCATCTTTCTACTGAGAATGGATAAATATACCTATAGATGTAAGTATTTTTAGTATTGAGAAAAGGCGATGAGGAAACCCTATAAGTCTCTGATGTTTATTTCCCCAACTACTTAGTAAATATGAGAAAACCCAATCTCATGGGATTTATATTTTTTATAATCAAGGAATTGATCTCTAGAGTAATCAATTATAAATTGATTATGTTTCTTAGAATCCTGAGAACTTTTTTTTCTGGATGTTTGGGGATGTGTATCGTAAAAATTAATTAAAAAATGATAATTTTTAATGTTTCTATTATCATTTCAGATATTATCAATATTATGATGTTAGAATTCAATTCCTAATCAATGAAATTTGAAAATGGTCCATAAGTAGAAAAGAAAAAAATAAATACCTGGAAGGAGTCAGCAAGTAACAAAAAAAGAAATAGATTATTTCAAAAAATAAGAATCCCAAGTCTAAACCACCCATGACATAAATGAAGAAAAAAAATATATACATTATGAGGTTGAATTTGAATAGTGAATGAAAAATATTGAATGGATAGAAGGCGATCCCCAAATAGGACTTGATTCTACTGAGGTGCTTCCCAAAAAAAATAGTTCATATGAAACTCTCAAAGAAATAGAGATGAAGAAGATGATGAAGAATAAAAATTCAAAAGATTTTGAAATTGATAGGATTTTTAAAGAAGTAGAGAAATTTAGAGCCAATATTGCTTTAACGGAAACTAATGTACTAATAAAACAGGTACAATCTTGAGAAATAAAAGGAACTTAGATTATTGAAAGAAATTTGGTTTCAAAATTAGATGTTAAAGACAATTTTTGGATATTGATTAATGATTATAATGATAACTTAGAAAACTAAAGGATTTAATCCAATAAATAGAATAATAATAATAATAATAGGAGGAGGAAGAGGATGAAGATAATTAAAATCAATATAATGTTATTAATAGAAAAACCTATCCTAAAAATAAAACCCTCATAGAATCCTCTGAAGTTGAATCCCTCAAATTTTCATCTCAAAATCGTCTTTCATTAAAAAAAATTATCAGAAGAAAATACCCAAGAATTTTATTCAAATCCTAGGGGAAGAAGAATATCTAGAATCTAATAAAAATTAGAATAAATAAATTGAGAACGTGGTTATAGGAACTCATTATGGTGAGATTCCAGATTTATGTGAAGATACTAATTCAGAAAGAATAATTACAATCAAAGGAGTGAAATACATTGAGAGATAATTGAATATACTAGATAAGATCATTACTTGTTTTACAAAAATTGAATATAATATAGAAATTCTATTAAATAGTCATAATGAATGAATGAATTATTTTTGGGATTTGATGGACATATTTCTAAAACACAAAGCCAATTTTAATATATTTGAAGATCATACTCTCAAAAATAGCAAGGATTTTAATAAATTTTTTAAGTGGTGTTAATAAATTAATGAAATATTAAAATATCATGAGGAAAAGATTGATGAAATAAGAAATCGTTTAAATGTTATTAATGTGGAATAAGAAGGTTTGGTCAATGATATGAATGTGAAATTTGAGGTCATTAAATGTCATAGTATATAAAAATAAATTCACTCTGATGATTTTGAGAATATCAAGATTAAAATATCATATTTAAAAAATGAAAAATTATAGTTTACAGGAATAGTTAAACTACTAGAAAAGGCCTTCTTAATCAAAATAGAGTATTTGCAAGCTTAAGAATAAAAGATCAAAACACAAGAAGAGATTAATCCAATTCAAGAAGAGATAATTCTTAATTAATACATGATGTTTGTAGAACAAGGAGAAATGTTTTGATCTCTGCAATATGATATAGGATATAGAATAATTCAAAAATATGGATTTAATGATATCAATATAATAGAGAATGAAAAGGAGAAGAAATTATTTCTTTTTGAACTCTTTTTTATTTAAAATCCAATACAGGCTCTATATCACCATTATTGTTTCTAATGTTTTGTTTTTATAACCCATTATATGTTTATTGAAATTCATTGATTTGTAAAAATCATAAAGAGGGAGAATTTTTTATATTGTGGTGAATTTTTTCAACAAAGAAAGAATATTTTATTAAGGGGGAGAATACTTAGGAGAATGTGAGTAAAATCTTATGAAGAATAGAGTATGATATTTATGTATAATAATATTCAAATGATGAATTTTAATTATTCACAGTTAATCTCATAAGGGTGATGAAACTAATGTTGTAGATATGTTTTCATTTTATAATTATCTTTGTGTTTTTTTATTTCCAAAAAGGGGATGATTTTTGAGTATAATGTTTTGTTTTAACTTCTCCGAAAACAATTTATGGAAATCACATAGTACATCTAAATACATTCGATGGTTATTTATATCGAATACCATTTATAATTTATTATTTTTAAATGTTACCCCATGTATTGTTTTTAATCATAACCACTTGTATTATTTTCAATCGTAACTGTATTTATTTTTTTAAATAATAATTTCATGTATTTTTTTCGTTCATATCCAAATATTTTGATTAAAATCATAAATTTTTTCTATTGACATTCATAATTTTATATCTATTATAATTTGATGTATTGTTATCTATTATAATCATATGCATTGATTTCAATCATAACTGGTTTACAATCATTACTGAATGTCATGTTTTTAATCATAACTAGTAAATAATCATTACTATAAATATTGATATTAACCATAATTTCATGTCGTGGTTTCAATCCTAAAACCCTAGTCCTTTAATAATGAAAATCATTAGTCTAACCTTATCATTTCTAGTAATGCATAATTCTTATAAAATTAAATATTTTATATCCACACAAATTTTAACAATTTGTTGTGTATTTCAATTAAAATGATTTTATGAAATATATTATGTATTTAATTTAAAATTATTTCATGCAGTCTATTATGTATTTAAATTCATATAATGTCATGTATTATATTTTAATATAATTGTGGAAGTCCCAGGTATCCAAGTCCCTCCAATGTTTTGGAAAAAATATAACTGTTGGAGCACGAATATGACCATTGGGTTGAAGGCTATAATTTCCATGTCAATAAATAGATATCAGAAAACTTTTTCGATCAAGAGAAACTCTGTAAGAGATCTATCGAAATTGGCGCATTTTATAAAAGCTCTGAATTATACAAGTCATGAATAGATTTTTCTAATCACTTATATCATCAAGATGTTTTTATTTACCTTTTGTGATACCAATAAATTGTGATTACAATAAAGGATTGTAATGGATGGAAAGATATACTGGTGGGGACCTTTTTCAGATTGAGGCATTTTAAGGCTAGGAAGATAGAGGTACTGATTACCTGCATGATCGATGGTTACCTGGGATAGGCAGACAGACTAAAACCGATCATTAAATTGAGGAATTATTAGGGTTTGGGAGTGACAAACATTGATGAAAGTATAAATCAATGGACCTATATCCTAGGTTAAAGGATACCCCTCTGTTTGGGGTAAAATAATTTAATTCTATATATTTTTTCTATAATGGTAATATAATGATAAATAATTTAGTTTTATTGTTCTATTCATATTTTATATCATTATAATTATTTCAAATAAAATACATAAATTTTACATAGAATTAGTGCTTATGATTATATATGTTTCATGATTGAATAATATATTATTCTAATACTCTAATTATAATATCCATTATGATTATGATCATCTAATATCTTAATATGATAAACATATTCATCTAGTATATCATTGTTGTTTTAAAACAACAAGTGGTGTACTTATCATATTCAATCTGATGAAGATACTTATCACAACCAACCCTATTACAATTAATTTTTTCATCACTACAAGAGCCTATTCTAATTCATAGTTTTATCACACATATAGGTATTGTGAATTGGATAAGTTTAAATATTTTCAAACTATTTTTATTTTGGTTTTGATAAAGAATGTTTTTAAAACCTACTATTCACCCCACTAGTATTGTTCCATGTATATAGATATTTCTATCCAAACTTTGAGATAATGTATAAGAGAATCAACAATGAATGAAATAAGTAGTATTTATATATACAAAGGAACCTATATGTCCGATATAAATCTGACCATTGGAATGGTAATCTTATCATTAGGAATAATAATATGGATATTAGAATAGTATTCTCATATATGAAATAATAAAATAAAATATAGTTATGTAATACATAAATAAATAATATTTGTAATTTTTCATACAAGTAAATAAATGCTTTTAAAATTCTAAATTATGTGTTGGTATGTTTTGTAAAACATATATATTTATTTACACTTTTATATTTAATATAATTAATTAAATTAACTTATATTTTTATAAAATATATTCATAAATTAATATCATGTATTATTTTAATTTTAAGATAATTTTACAATAACATCATTATATTATCAAAGGGTTATAAAAATGATTAAAATATTAAAATCTGTATGTTTTGAATAAATAATTATTTTTTTCAAAATTTTTATTAATATTTTTTAGAATTTTATATTCTTAAAATAGATTCAATATTTTTAGTATTAAAATATGATAATGTCTACTGAGTATTTTTTGGATTTTTTAAAACAGTTTAATTCTTTGTGAACAGAAAGGTATTTTAATTTATAGTACTAAACATTATAATAAAAATAATTATATTTTTGATCCATGGATGGTGTAAGATCCCAGTGGGTCAAAATATCCATAAAAAGTTAATTTATTTAGTCATATTAATCAATATTATTTTTTGTTGTGAGAGAAAATAATAAATTCATGAATATAACAATGAAAAACACCCCTCTCCCCCTATAAATACCACACCTCACCACCCATTGTACTCACCCATTCAAATCCTTTTAAAATTTAATTATTCAACATAGTTCCCTTCCGAAAAATATTCCCCACATACAATATCATCTTGTCTCAAAACAAATGATTCAGAATTTTTAATGGGCACTTCAAAGAGATGATATTCTAGAGGTGACTTTCTGAAACCACCTCTATTAATTTAATTTCTTATTCAACCATCCTCCCCCCACGTTCATCCAAAAAATAATAATAAATCAAGTATCAGGTATTTATAATGATTTTATATTTCTAATGGACTATATTATTTCCACCTCATTTCTCATCTCCCCTTATTTAATGTAACTATAACAATATCTAAATATTGGTGATTTACCATCACCATGGATAATGAATTTTTTTTATTTACTCCTTAAATAATGGTAAAAAAATAATTATTATGGTATAAAAAATTTAAATATGAATATTATGACATTTTTCATGTTGTATAAATAATATACATAACTAATTTTACATAAAAAAACTAGTTCATGATGATAGAAAACCCGCCAAATTAAAATATTCATTTATCATTAACATTTTATCAAATCAGTCATCCTCATACTAGAAAATATGATATATATGAACATTTTAAATAAATATTCACATTAATACTATATAATTTATCATCTGATGAATTATCACCTTTTGAAAACAACTTCATTTTTTATAAACAAGTAAATTGACCATGAAACCATGAAATGGAAGGCTCTCAAAATAATAAATTTGACCTTTATAACTCATAGAAATGGAGATAAATAAATGTAACAAAATTATAACAAATAAATTTAATATTTAATAGTTTATAAATTATGTATTTAATGAATCAAATTTTAACATCCACGGCCTAAGCTAGAAGTTCACAATGTATTCATAAATATGGTAAGGGGTCTCTCCGAACATCCAATTTTTCCTTTAGGTTACACTTTATCTATCATTGAACCAATGTATTTCTTAATTATTATTTTTAATATTACTATTTATTTTAATATGTTCCATACTTATGTATATATTTCTATTAAATTTTTTATGGGTAATTACATGTTTCAAAATGTTCCCATCACAATTTCTTTTTATAAGGAGGCATGATTAAATTGAACTTATATATTTCTTACCTATTGACAAGTATATTCCATAAAATTTTTTAATACACTATTAATATTAAAAAATAACTAACTTTTATCATGAATACTATTTTTTAGTTCTAGTTTTATAAAAAAAGTATTCCATATTACACATTAAAGACACATTAATCATTACCCTCAAACAATAGTAAGTTCCTTATTTATAAATTTTCTTAAACACTATTTTTCATATATTAACATCAATTGTAAATAATTATTTATGATAGATTAATATTTTTTTAATATATAATTTTCCATAAATTTTTTATCTATTATTTCTTGGATACCATTAGGATACACTCTTTAGTTATGCCTTATGACATAATTGAGATGTACATTTCATTCTATGAGTAAATTTTATGTTTGGTTTATTATTGTTGAACATATATTCTAGAATATGTTAGGATGAGTGAGATCAAATAGTGATATAATTAATTTGGTCTTTTTTAGTCTCATGAAATTTCATATATGGGGTTAAATGGAAAAACTAATACAATATTGTACATTTAACACCATGTGATATTGTCTTAGAAGATAACCACGACTCATGCCTATGTCATTTTATATGTTACTATCACATTAAACAATTGACATGATCATATGATTCCATGTTTTTAATGATATGTATCTATATATTTATTCATGTTCTATTCAAAAATTTTATCATGTTTTCTCTCTAAATAATATGATGTTCTCCATTTCCATGGTAATTCCCTTACTGGGCATTTTAGATGATCCCTTTTATTTATATATTCCCTAGGTTTTCCTATATATACATAGGGGATAAAATGATGTTATGAGAACTATATGGGTGATTAATAAATACATTTTTTATTCTAGTTCAGTAATTTTAATTTTATACCAAGTTTTCCAAAGACACAAGACATTACGATCATTATTTTGTATGTGATGCAAAAATTATTCATAAAATCATGTAAATATTCTGCATAAAATGGTTACAGTTATGATTTTTAGTATATTAGGATGGTTTATTATATTTGGGGATTATAAAAATAAGAAATTACTAATTACACAAGTTATAATTATAAGCACATGGATAAAATAAATTAAAACATAAGGAATCATAGGTTAGGATATAATTTTCAATTATATGTTGTTCATTTAATGTTCATAATTTCTTATTTATATTCTCATAAGATATTTAATCAAGCCCCTTAATTTTATTTTATTTATTTTTCATAGTTAATGGTAGGAAATAGTAAATCTAATTCCAATAATCAATCTGATGATTTCATTAATGATATTCCAAATTTGATGGGAAAAATATCTCAGAACATCAAGACAGTACTAGATCAAATGGATTTTTTATTGATTAATAACATGAATCTTGTGTAACCCCCTCATTATCCTATTAATGTTAATGTTTTTTTCAAAGTCCATTATGTGAAAAAGTCCTTATATATTTATTGGATATTACTATCCCCTAATCATGGAGTAATGTACTGACTTCAATGAGAAGTTATTAATTTGACATCCATTCTAAGAAGAATAGAAAGTCATACCCCTGGTCTAAAATTTTGATGGGAAAGATGATAAGTGGCGGAGACTAATCTAAAACACTAATTAAAAAGAAGAAATTGATTCCATGGATTTTGAAGGATTCATTGAAGTATTTTTTTTGTTAAATGTTTTGCTAAAATCTCTATATTATAATGGTGTATGATTTCTTTGGTCTTATGAAAAATGAATAGGGGTCTATCTAGACTAGAGAGGACACATTTAAAAGCCTATCATTATATACCTTTATCATTTTCAGGAAAATTGAATATAATGTGGATCCAATATTTAGTGAATTTAATTTTATTCTATGAAAATCAGGCGTGATTCAAGAATATGAATTCTAGGAGTAGAATTTATGATGTTCCCTACAGGTCTAGAAAGATATTGGTTAATCTCAATAGTCTCATGGGATAATAAGTATAAAGGGGGAAATTGATGTTTAATATGGGTGGATCAATAGATAAATACCATGAAGGAAGGAAAAACCTAGAATCCCACCTGTTAAAAGAGTTGGAAAAATAATCCTAGAAACTATCTCAAGGGAACCAAGAGATGCATAAAATGTAGAGGGGAGGGGGATTGAGCTAATAGTTTCTGAATTTATTTGATGAATCCCACTAATGAGGAAGATAAGAGGAAGGTTGGGATCACCACTCAGCCTTTAGTAATATATTTCTATTGAAAGGAACATATAAATTAAGTGATCCACTTTCTTATCCCAAGGGATATTATATAAAGTCAATAATAATAACCTCCATGGACGAAGACAATGGAATATGAAATCACTATTACTAATGAGGAGATTGAAAATGAATTTTTGTTATTTATACAAGTTATTCATTAAAGAATAGGTACCATAGTATAAGATTTTGGTTTTATGCATTATTTCATATCTTGCAAGTTTATATTTACTATTCAAAAACCCACAAAAAATATTAACGATGATTTATCATTGAAAAAAAAAATGGGGAAATTATTGTATCTAAATTAAATAACTCCAACATTTAAGGTTTATCTATTAAGCCTCCTAAAAAAAACATTTCATTACTTCCTTTGGTGTATTTTTAACTAATAATATAAACTCCTTGGATATCATTATACAAATCCAAAAACTACTATTGGGAAAGGATATCACTCTTCACATTCACAAGCATCCCCCAATTTTTTCAAATTTTAAAGAGAAGGATAAACCTCGCTAAGAATCATAATATAAAATGACGATATTATTTTTCCAGGAAAAAACTTAATCTAAAAAAAATAATTGAGAAAAAATAATTTATCATGAAGGGATACATTTCTATTGTGATGAACTACACAGATTTGATCCCAAAAGACTTTCTTATAATCCCTCTTGATAGAGAGGTTGAGTTATCAATTTTAATATTACCTGGATCTCTTCCCATATTATAAAATCGTTATACGATATCCAATTTTGAGGAATATATCTTTAAATTCAAAATAACAAACCATGTAGAATCTAAATAGAGTATTGTTTATTTAGACCATTGAATGTGAGGACTTCTTCGAAGAGATGAAGAAGACACTGATCACTGCACCGGTACTTACACTACCAAGAGGTGAGGAACACCTTGTGTTATACAATGATTTTTTTAAAATAGGATTGGTGTTTAAAATTATAAAAAATTATAATGAAATATACTAGACATCAACTAAGTTGAAATTTAATGAGAAAAAAACCCCTTGCATGATCTGGAGTTTGTGGATGTGATCATTGCATTGACAGTTTCCTAAAATTTTCTATGTGGGAAAACTATAAGATATATAATGGTCATAAGAGACTTGAATATACACTAATACATAATGTGATTAATATTAACAAGTGAATATGAGTAGAAATTATGAATGATTATGACTTCTCAAATCACTAACATCCACGTAAAGAAAATAAAATGGATAACACACTAAGAAGAAATGATCGTGTAACATTATCTATGATGGGAATAGATAAGTAATTAATATTCCAAGAAATGAAAAGGAAGGAAATGGTAATAAAAATGAAAGGTATATCATCATTCCTTTCAGAAATTATTTCTCATCAATCATTTTTAGAGAATATTAAGGATTCTTAAAGAATTTATACGGGAATTCATAAAAATAACCTATCCATTAGAAAGATGAAATCCTTAGCGTTCAGAATTCGTGAGGAATGATTTGTAATATCTTTGTTCTAGGCTATATATACCATATATTATGGTAACAATGAACAATACTATAATTTATTCATATATCTCAACCTTCTCTATCCACCTAGGGAGCATAAATATATATCGAGATCTCTAAGAGAACTATTTTTTGAACAATATATAGATGTAGTTACCTGAATATACTTCAATATTTTTGGTATGTCAACTAGTCAATGACAATATGAAAAATTATATTTTGATGATGAAGCTGTTACACATAGCTATCTAGAAATGGAAAATCCTCACTATGGAATTTGTTATTATACATATTGAAACATCTAAAAAACATAAATCTCTTTATAACATTATGGATTTTCTAAAAAATTCTATTAAGATTATAATAAATAAATAGGACATCTCACTAAACCAAATGATATGGATATAAATAATAGAATTGGTATATCTATATGGATTTCTATTATGAATTGCATTAAATCAAGATCAAATATTTATTACAATATTTAAGATATATCTCCTACTTGTTCAATATACCAATTTGGACTTCAGATGGGATTATCAAATCATATTGATGGCTAATATAACCTGACTATCTATACATTAGAAGAGACGTTTATAACATTCTCAGTGGACTTAATGGGATGATGGGATCATCATCTTATATTTTTGGAGTTACATAACTAAAATAGCATCCACTCCAACATACAAATAGATATTTATAATTCCTATTAAGGGAAAAATTTTAAAACATTTTCATGTTGGGATAACGTTGGTTAATGTAAGCTATTGGGACCTGAAAATGTTGAGGAAATAGTTGAAAATCTAAAGACTATCTATTTTTATATATGAGATTACAAAATTTGAAATAAAAGATATGGAGATAATTTTTGATGAGTTAAAGAGTCATGGGTTGGTGAAAAATTAATCTTATGCCTATCTTCTTGGAAAGGGTTTATGAGATTGGTGAAGAAATGAAAGAAATGTATTATTTATAACAACCCCTTAGAGATTATTGATTATTTTAGATCTATATAATATCGACTATAAATTCCACCAACCATGTCTCATGTATATAATGTATTCCACGTATCAATCTTTATAAAGGACATAACAGATCACCCACATGTAATTAACTATGATTCAGTAAAACTAGAAAATAATATATCTTATGAGGAGAAATCAATGAATATTTCGGTCCATAGATACAAGGTTCTATGAATGAATACCACTCACATGGTCTAGGATGTATGTAGAAACCAAAATTATGAAGATGAGACATGAGAACGATATGATGTTATAAAGGAAAAATACCGTCACATTTTTTCATAATAGTTTGTAAAACGAAATTTCGAGGGTAAAATTTCATAAGGGGCGAAGAATTTTATGACTCAAATTGTTTTAATGGAATTTAATTCTTATAATTTTGTTAAAAAAACACATTCATCAAATATAATACCCAATGAGAACATAATTATCTGAAATAAATAAAGATATATTATTTAGAAAATTCAATAATGAGAATTCAAATTTTTATAGTGGGATAATAAATAGAATAATAAGAAAAGAGGAATGATAAAAAATAGATCTATTCAATAGAATTGAATGACTACACTCATGAACCTAGCTATAAAATTTAAACATAATGTCACGAATATAATATTAATTTTGAAGCAGAATACATATGTATATATATAACCATGAGAGAAATTATAAGTGAATAATGAATGAATGGACTAATTAATATTTATAAAAATTAAGGAAACTATATGACCGATATAAATAGACTATTATAATTATAATGATTTATGTAGGAATTATAATGTAACCCTTATAATAGTAAAATCACCTTGAAATGTATAAATGTTTTTTTGGCATATTATTAATAAAAAAGGATATATTTATATCATGTTATATATAAATATATTATTTAAATATAATAAATTTTGAGTTAGTGTTTTCGTAAAACACTAATGATTATTTACCATTTTATAATTAATATAATTATATTAATGAAAATTAACATTTATAAAAAATATTCTTATATTTATATTATGTTGTTTTATACATATAAGATAATTTTACATAACCTTAATTATTTTTAAAAATAGTTATCAATTTGATTTTATTATTAAAAACAATATTTCTTAAATAAATGATGATTTTATTTAAAAATTGAATTTACCATATTTAGATAATTATGTCATAAAAGGATTTATGTTTTTAAATTTACATGCGATAAAATGGTTTGGGTGAATTTTTTGGAATTTTATAAAATTGATTTTTTTTGAATAGTGAAATATGGTAATTTCTGTTATCTAACAGTATAATACAAATACATGAATTATTATGCCACAGCAGACATAAGAACCCAAGATTTAAAAATATCATATAATATTTACTATATGTAGTCATTGGAATCATCCCTACTAATATTATTGAGCCAAAATAATAAACTAATGAATATAATAATAAAAGAACTCCTCTCTGCCCATTATAAACATGACCACACACCACCCCTTCTCCTCAAATTTTAAAAAACATGTGTCTTAATAAAAAATTCCTAATTACCTTATAAATACTCTTATAAATTTACAATAGATTTTGGCCTCAAAAAATCTGACTCCATATTCTTTATGTGTTCCATCAATGATGTGATATTCAAGAGGTAACATTTTGAAACCACCACTTTTAATTTCATTTATTCTTCAACCATTTCCTCACCACCTTAATACAGGAAGGAAAAATAAATATAAGATCATGTATATATTTTAATGTTATATATATAATGTAATATATTATATCCACCACTTTTCTCATGTTATCTTATTTAATGAAAAGATCCATTGTCCATATTATGGAAGTTTACTATCACCATTGGTAATGATTTGTTTTACATTACCAAACTTCACATATAGTCCTGAAACCATTATTATGGGTAAAAATTACTCATATATATATATATACTCTATTAATGGTCAATACTAATATATAGACATAAATATTAATAATATTAAACTACTTTGTGATGATAAAAAATATCCAATATAAAATAAACATTTATAATTAATATTTTTCTAATGAATCACAACAATACAAGAATAAATATATATATTTGACCATTTGAACCTATATAAGATTATAAATACCATATAATATCACATTTGGAGAATTACTACCATTTGGAATGAAATTACATAATTATAGATGAGTAAACAGACCATGAATCCAAGAAAATGAATGCTCCCAGAATGACGATGTTGAGCATTATAACACATAGAAATTTTTAAATATGAACGTAATAAAATAATAATAAATAAAATAACTATATAATAGGTTTTGAATTTTGTAATTAATGATTATAATCTTATTATGCATGACATTAAGGAAAATTGTAGTATGTATGCGATCATTAGGTAAGGGATCTCTCTGAACATCCATTTTTTCAATTGGGATACACTTTCTCTCTCATTTACCCAATGTATTTCTTAATTATTCTTGAATAATTCTCCAACATTATGTTTATATCATCCAATAATATTTATATATATCACTTATTAATTATTTTATTGAGAAATATTTGTTTTAAAGGACCCCTACTCAATTCCTCACAATAAACAAGCCCAATAAAATGGAACTTCTCCATTTTTACCTATTTTGAATCACATTCCATAAACTATATTAATCCACGTATATTATTACAGAATCAATAATTTTATCATGAAAAGATATTTTAGATTATTATTTGTTTTTACCAAAACCATTATTCCGTTTTCCTTTTTATTGACTCGTTAATCTTTTCCATTAAACTATTGTAATGTAGATCATTTATAAAGTTTTATAAACAAAATTTTTATTCTATTCACATTAGATGGACATCATTATTGATAGTATGTAGTTATTTGTTATATAATTATTATCCATTATTGTATTAATCAATTATTTAGAGGATACCATTTTGATAAACAATTTTTTTATTCCATATAAGATGATTAAGATGCGAATTTCATTATTTTGGTAAATTTTTTGTTTGATTTATTATTGTGGAACACATATTACAAAACATGTTTTTATGGGTTCACCTGTATAGTACATAAATCTGCTTGGTAGTGTATTGCCTCCTTATATTTTATGTAGGGGATGCGATAGTAAACCAACTCCATTATGGGATGTAGTCCTCCATGTGATACCATCTTTGTAGTTAGACTTTACTAATATCTATGTCATCTTATGTGTTGCTACATAATTCATATATTTCCATGATTATATTATTACTTGTTCAATATGATATTACAAAACATGTTTATTCATGTTCCATTCTAATTATATTATCATGATATTCCATTAATTCACATGTTTGGCTTATTTTCCATGCTTATTCACATACTCCTCTTTTTTATCTCATCAATTTTGTCAATTTATTCCCCAGGGTATCCTATGTATATATTAGATATAAAATTTTTTAGGAGATCATTATGGAATATTAATAATGAACACTTATATTCAAGTTACATGTGTTTAATTTTATGTACAAAGTATTCCAAATACACTATACATTATTATCCTTGTTTGGTATTTGATAGAAAACTATGCTTAAAATCGTCTCAATATTATATGTAAAAAATGATATTTTTGGTATACTAGGAGGATCATATCGAGGTATTGGTGGAATCTAGGTTGGAATCCAGAGAGGGGAGGATTGAGAATGGATTTTCTCTACGATTCTTGAGTGAATAAGAATTACAGTTTGTGTGGGACCTTATAAGAAAAGAGATGAAAAATCATTCATTATTTCCAAAAAATAGTTTTTAGAATCTATATAATAATGTAATAAAAAAATCCATCCCTTGTTTTTTTCACATGGTTTCTACAAAATCGATTTTTTTTCATTACATTATAATGCCAATTGGTGGAATTATTATAATATTACAATTGGTGATGTGAAAATGAGTCATGTTAATAATGAAATGTTTTTCAAAACCATAAATTATAATATTGTTTTTTGAGGATACCAAAATGATCTATAATATTTAAAAAATGTCCTCAAATTAAAATTAATTTAAAAGAAAAAAATATAATTCCACATATATATATTTCATATCATTTTTTACATAACTTATGGGTCATTATGATGTCATAATACACACCGTATATTTATTCTATATTTAATATTTTTCACATAAATCCAACTTAGTTATAAAATTTTGGAAAATTAACCATTGGATAATTTCAACGTACTGATTCCTAATGTAATATTTTTTTTATAAAATTATTTTTTAGATATTTTAATTTTCACTAAAAGAACAGAATCAAAATTTATTATTAAATGTTGGGGTTTTTATATTAATAGTTTCCTATCCATTGTAAACAATAAATTAGACATCTTAAAAATTATGTTATATTTTAAATTTAAAAATAATTATTTAATATTAATATATTATTAATTTTTTCAACAATTCATTAATTCATCAACATTAATTCCTTAGGATAATTTTCAAATTATCCAAAAATAAATTTTCTGTTATACTGTATCAAATTTAATATCATTTATAATTTAAAAAATGGAGAGTAAATATTAATTATTAAATATATTAGAAACATTAAAAATTTTATAGTCTTAATTTATATCCCTTTATAACAATAGTGAATTCCAAATTAATATGGTGCATGACAATGAGATTTTCATGGGGTGCATCCAAAGACATGGTTTGAGTCATAATCACAATATGATTTAACTTCACCCATAATTTGGTTTTAGAATGTATTATTTTTCAGATAAAGGATTTCCCTTGGTCAAGGTAATATCCTAGTGATGCTATCTCCTTCCAAAACAATGATAAATGGGCATATTGTGGTATAATCCTACTCATCGGGGCCATCACATCCATTTTCTGTGTCAACTGTATTTATCAAAACCAAATATTTATGATCACTATTAAATAGAATTATTATAAATGGTTATAATTCTTAATTTACTCTTGAATTCAATATTATATTATATATCCACATTTTTTCATGTGTTATCTATAAACAGAATAAATAATTTGAAATTAAATTCAACCATAATGGGAATATAAATATTAAATGATTATTTCATTAGAATCCCCCCTAAAGTATTTTTACCACTTGCTTTTTTATTTCTCTAACTAAAATTGATAAGGGTAACTTTTCTTCATTTCCTCCTCCAATTAAAACATCAATTCTTTAAACATGTGGCTTCATCATAGAATTTTCACCATGGTAATTGTCTTATTTCATAGAATGTTTTCTCTATAATCTCTGATCTTAACCTTCTTCTCATCATATGAAATATCATTCTACAATTATACCACCTTTGAATTCATTTCATGTAATGGGTCTGACATTTATTTCTTATATAGGGATACATTAAACACATCTTGTAAATGATATATATTATGTAGGAGTTCTAGTCGATATGGAATAACTTCAATGATATCAAGGATATTATTTGAAAAATTTCCCTTGTATAAATGTTTTCTTTCTCCCTAAATATCATGAATTTTATTCTTGGTGATATGTGGAGGTATAACATGTATTCATCTTCTTACTCTATACATTGTCAAGGATTTTTATCATAGTTCATTTATTGAACCTAAGAATCCATGATGTGATATAGAATGGCCTTGAACATTCAACAATATTCTAAACTATTATAGAAACCAGTATTTTGTGTTAATTAATTAATCCCCATATGTAGGTTTTCTGAACAATTTAAAATAAATGGATTTATATCGATACATTTATAATTTTGACCAAAAACTAGTATTGTATTAGAACTCAACTAGAGTAATATATCTATCCCACCCTCCTTTTAGTTCCATCTAAAATTGTATAAATATTTCCATAGTTTTTTAAATGGTCTGCTGAGATTTTCCATCAATTTGAGGGTGATATGTCTTGATGATGTTCACTTTAGTGTTCAAAGAATTTGCAGACTACTACTTAACATGGATAGTAAATATTTTACCTTGATAGAATATAATCTATAGTAATGTTTCCAGAATAATGACCACTTTCTTGTTGTATATATGTACATGTTTATCAAATGATAATTATTATCGAATTGGAATGAAGTGAGAATACATTATAAGATGATCCACTATAACCCATATTGAATTATTTCATTGTGGTGTCTTAAGAACACTTTTGACATTTTCCATGGTTATTGTTTCTCATATAAATGTAGGTATGGGTAGTGGATAAATCATCCAGTTACATTTTTTCCATATATCCTTCACAAGATAACATAAAATCCAACTTGATGTATATTAAGAGATTTATTTCATCATATTGTCCCACCAATTGTGCTCTTAGAGATGACGATGCATCTTTATTATCCATCGACGGATGGAGAAGGTTGAAATTTTCACATCACACAAAAGCACTGTCATTAACTCATGTATTTATGGTAAACATAGTCATTACCCAAATAGTAAAAAACATTCCTCTTTAATTTTTATCTCTAAGAAGTTTAGTTTTAATATTGCTTCCACCATTATCTTTTTTCCATAAAATCTCTTTAAACATCATTTATCTTCTTCAAAAGGGATTCTAGAGAGTTAATTTGTGGAATTATTGAATATTTACCTTCCTATATGATTCTCATGTCTATAGATTTCAATTTTGAGTTAATTGTATGCTTTTCAACTCACTTCAATGAAAAAAAATGTTGGATTATTTTTATTTAGAGTGTCAACATTTTATTTTATTTCCCATGATGGAAGTGTGTTGAGAAAACATTGTAAATAATAATCTATAACAATATTCATTATAATATAATAGTATCTTTCTATGTGAGTATATCTTTTAGACTGTTACCATCCATATATATTACTAAATTCTCCTTAAAATAAATAATATCGATAGATTTAAAATGTGAAGAATAATTCAGCCAAATCCAGAACATGGGGTGGGTGGTTATGTTCAGGGAAATTAATTTTCCCTAAGGAATGGGTGATCAAATTATCATTCTTTATTAATAAACATCCAAATACATTCATTGAAGAATCATTGTATACAATGAATGGTTCCTCACTTCTAGGCACTGTATATATATATGTGTAGGAAAAAACCTATTTTGGAAGTCCTTGAATATCTCTTGAAATTCAATATTCCAAAAAAACCTGAATTCCATTATTGTTATCATGGTTATAGGGTTTGAAAATCCAGATAAAATTTTCACAAATCTATAATTATACCGATATTATCTATGGAAACAAATTATTTCCATCATAGTGGTTTTTATTTACTGTCCTTCAACTGATTCTATCATAAATGGGTCAATAGATAACCCATTTATAATGATAATGTTCCCCATGAATGAGTGCACTTTTAAGAAAATCTCATATTTGATATACTTATCATAAATTTTATACTCCCATATACTCTTTAGTATGACTCTTAAATTATTTTCATGATCCTTCTTATATTTGGAGCATTTTAGAAAATAACTATAAATACAACAACAATTTGATTGAATGAATATCAAATAGAACTATTCATAAAGTCTATAAATATTGTTAGAGCACTTTTGAGTCATAATAGAATTACCAAGAGCTCAAAGAATTAGTTACTTGTAGGGAAAGTAGTTTTGGTGTATCATCCATTAGTATGCATACATAATAATATTCAAACTGAAGATCCACCTTTGATATGTATTAGGTTCCATGTATCAGATTGAACTAGTTATTTATCATGTAGTAGAGTATAAAAGTTATTTATCATGATATTTTCTAGCTCACAATAGTCAATTTAAAAGTGAATTGGACCATCCTTTATCTTGAAGATGTGGACCGATACTCCCCCACGGTTATGATCATATGAATATCAAGCCTTTATAAATATTTTCATGTATTTGTTTCTTCGACTCCTCATGTTCCATAACATCCATTATACACATAGTATTAGAAAATAGAAATTCCACAGATATATGGACCTTTAAAACATCAACCTCTCGACTATGAGATTGACCATGAAATTTTTCAGGAAACAAATATGTATATTCCCTAGCATTAGGAATTTCATTAGGGATAATCAATTCCATAAAATCATTCATATGATCTAATTATACGTTCTCATTAAGAAGTAATATTCGTTGTTGAGATGTTTTTGATAAAGAATATTCATTCTCCACATCACACTTTTATATAATTGGGGGATAATTCATTATATAGAGATTGATATCCTTCTTAGGGGAATTCATGTAGGATATATATAAGTAAATCCAATCTATCACCATAATTATATCAAATTACACTTAAGGGTGTATCATAACGTTCATGGGGATGTTCATCCAAATTTTTTTGATTAATTAGGAATTATATACTTGGGATTTACCCATTTTCCATTTTCATCAAAAAATAAAATTCTATGATTTTTGAAGGTGGATGGATGGATCTATAAAACATACATGTTCAGAAGGAATTGTTTAGAATAAGAAAAAAAATTGTCTTCTTTATTATTGAATGAATAACTACTATACAATTCATAACTTCTGTTTCAGGATCCACCTTTATAGTAGTGATCACATAATATCACCCTTGTATACTTGAAGGTTTTTGTCATTGACATTCTCTAACAACCCATAGATTAGGTTAGTGGTTCACATACTATCTTTACTCCTTGTTGTCGAAGCATTGGATAATTGGATGAGGTTATGAAGGATAATTCTACTCTTCAATTGCATTGGTGGTTTTCATCCCTCAGTATTTTCAACATTGGTTCCCTTCAATTCAATTCAAAAATCATTTCCTTGTACATATTAGTAAATTTTTAGGTTTCTTTGTTCCACACAATTCAAAAGTGTGATGTTGATATTTCATACCACTGTTAGATTTATCCATCACATGACCAAATGTAATCTCTACTTTAAACATCGTATCCCCATTATAACCTTCCAATTCAACGATATGTATCTAAAAATTGAGAGGAAACATGAAAATTTATTTGTAACTATAAATATCTGATATCATTATTGATTCTCATAAGATTTATATTATCTCACCAAACAAGTCTTCAACTTTTCATTTAGGTGTATCGGAAAAGCTAGAGGCATATCGTGAAAGTATTTTGATGTTTTCCATGTATACCTTGATGGATTCATCATCTTTTTTTTGGTAAAGTAAATACCATTCCATTTTTAGTATGATATTTATGAGAAAATATTTTTCCAAAACTTTTTAGAAAACTCTTTTTTACCCATTTATTCAGTATTTTACTTGAGAATTAAATATTTTTATCATTTCCCACCACTAATTAGTTTCTCCCTCTATACAATAAAAAACCATTATAACTATATCATACTCATAAAATTGAAATATGGAGAATATTATATCAATGGAGTAGATATATAGTTCAATTATTAAGGTATTAGACATTCCAAAAAAATTTAGATGTTTTTATCCCTTAATGGTTTTAATAATAGATTCTCCTTTTGTATTGGTATTTGGATGTTATTCTTGATTTTAGATTGTATTGACAATCGGATTCAACAAAGATATTAACATTAAAATGTATTCAATTCCTTGCCTTTTTATAATGAGAATCTTGTTCAGGAAATATTCACATTTTCCATCGCATTTTTTTAACATGTTTTATCCTATTAATGGACAAAGTTAAGAATAAATGGAAAATTATGTAAAAGTATCTTTCTACAATTAATAACATTATTCATAATCCAGTAACACTAATTGGGTAATTTAAAAATGATATTTATTCCTTAATCTATGAATTCATAGGATTAAAAATAATTTATCAATGATATATTTTCTTACATATAATCTTCTAGCCATTCCCCCCTAACAATGTTTCATAATGATGTTATGAATACACATGAGCATATCCCTTTAGATTTTCATACTAAGTGTGTATCAAAAATTTTTGTCTAATATCAGGAACCAATCGAGCATATCTATATAATGTGTATTTTTGTGTTACCCCTAGCTACATTTATGCTAGAGCCTCATCAACCTGTATTATCTAGATATGAATGTATTTTCATTGAATGACCTTCTTATAAAAATTAACAAAAAATTTGTAATTATTATAAAGTCAAGTCTTATCCCTACGGATTTCTCTTGAGTATTATAATCATAATCCATGAAATAACTAATCATTCCTTTGATACCAACTATAGTGGTCTAGTTTTATTTACATAAGAATATAATTGATACATGACACGGAACTCAATTATCAACTAGAAGTCCTAAGAAATAAAAAATACATCCCTAGTGGTATACCATACCTCATGAATCCCTTTGGAATAGATACATGTTTCATCAAAATCTCAAACATGAGTGTTCCCAGAGATTATATAACCTCCATTGTAACTAATACCAGCTATGAAAACCCTTGTATATACAACAGATTAATTTATGATTCATTACATAATATCACGCATAATACCACCTAGAAGACCATGAATATTAGAACTTTTTGGAATTAGGTACATATAATAATAGGATATACAACAACATTATTAAAAAGTATTGTAACATGCTGTTAAGAAAACTAATTCTTATGAAACATCAAGAGATAACATGTGTATTTTCTCTAAGAAATAGGTGCGCTATAAAGGCTTTTAATGGAATAATCAACTAATAACCTGAATAAAGTATAAATACTTATAAAATAGACAATTTGATATGACATAAAATGTGATTGAATCAGAAAATGACATATGAGGAATGATGTAACAATATAATATAACGCCCAAAAGGGAAATTGTGAAATGAATTTAAACATAATGTTTTAAGAATATTTCAAGGTTATCCTCTATTTAAACATAATATAATTATCATATGATATTGTCCTACACAGAATATATGGATTCTCATAAGGTTAAAACATTATCCAATGCATTCTAGTATTATCTGGGTTCACCAATCATAATCATATCATGTACATTCATATTTGTTCCTAGTAGATCATATATATAAAAAATTATTTCACCACATTAAATCTCATAATAATAGTGTGTGGATTTCATTTATGTGAATATACATTCAATATAATTGTATGTGAATAATGATGAACACCATAGATAGGAAATGTGTATATGTATTCACTACACAACTGGGCAGCTTGGAAATTCACAATGGTATTTCTATGACATAAGGGGATACATAAATGTAAAAGAGATGTTTTAATAAGAGTGAAAATGGTATTTAATTATTTATGAATAATAAGTTGAGTAACTAGGATATGGAATAACATATCACAACATTAGGAACTATATATTAAATTCATATGATAATGAAGATGAATGAATAGATAGAATAAGAATATGACCTCTAAATAAATTCCAGCATAGTAATGACATAAGTAAAATCAATAACGAGTGGGGATACATGATCAATAATTAATAGTATATCAATTTGGAATTATTTGAATATTTATAAGTTCATGACAACAGAAACAATTGATAATTAAAAGTCTATATTTAAATAAGGTTACTGAATTGAAAGGAAGAGGGGGAGGTCCCGTACCTTGAGAGGGTGATTCCAAATGCTTGGATAGAGCATCATAAGATATCATGGAAAAAATATTAGGACACTAGAGAGGTGATGGAATAGTATATTCGTTCTATAAGGTTTTTGTTAAAAAATAATGCGATCATGTGTTGTATTATATAGGAAAAGATATAGGATTCATTATTATATCCCAAAATTGGGTTTTGGACTATATATAATAAATTAATTATTACCACAATCTTTACCATGAATTTTTTCCCATGGATTCTAGTAACATTCATTTATAGTCATTATATTATAATTCCAAGTTCCTAAGGTATTAAATGTTACCCTTAGTGATGTGGAAGTGATTAATGTTCCTAATTAAATATGATTAAAACCATAAAATACAATATAGATTTTGTAATTTAAAAAACATTTAATTAAATTAATAAAATAATATAAAGAAATTAATTTAATGTAGAAATATATATAAGATATTGGACACCTTTTACGTCATTTTTTACATCTCGTATATGAGATTACAATGTCATAATACCTTCTATATTTTTAAGACTTTAGTTTTTTTACTAAAAACATTTACTATCTTGGAAAATTATGAAAAATTCCCCATTGAAAAAATTTAAAGATAATTATTCCAAATATAATAGTTTTTCTAAAAATAATTTTTTAATATTTTTATTTTTACTTTTATAGTATAATGGACATTTATTGACCAGTGTTCTTATTTTATGAAAAATAATAGTTCTGGACACTTATAAAAATTACATTATAAATCATAAATATAATAATACCATTAATATTTGATAATAATTATTTAAAAATATTATTTATTTTAAAAAATAAAATAATTCATTAAAATGTTTTTCATTATTTAAATTTTATATTAACAAAAATTAAAATCTCAGTTTTATCAAATCAAAATCGAAATAATTTGAATAGTAAATATAGTAAGAATAAAATATACACTTTATTATAAAAAATATGCATATTCATTTTTTTGTCATAATACAAAGAACATTTTTACACCAAAATACTCCATATGGGTTTGGTGCATGACAATGATATTATCATGTGGTGGTTTAGCATACCTGGTTTTGTTCGTCGTCTTGATGAGTACGGACATGTCTCGTTAAGGGTTTCTATATTGATTTGGTTGTTTGATATCAGATTAGTATTGGTCAAGGGAAGATTATAATGATGCTATATCCCTTATAATCTTTGATAAATAGGCTACCTAGGGTATGATCATAGTATTTGAGGCTATCACATCCTTTTTCTATGTAACCTAGATTTATCAAACACCTATATTTATGATCACTATTTGGTTACTATATTTTCAATCGGTATGATGTTTAATATTTTTTAAATATTATATGATATAATAATACTAAATAATTCAACGGTTTTTCAATAACCATAATACATAATAGGGTATTTAATTCAACCACAAAGGTAATTTTATTTATAAAATTTCATCTCTTTTACTTTTTATGTGGTTCCTCTACGTGAAATACATATTAATTTTTGTTTTTCCTCCAGGGGTAAAATGGATGTTTTAAAATGTTACAAATATTTTATAAATTTAGGTCACTATATTTCCTTAATCTATACTCATATATTGATGTAATGAATAGTAAATTCATAAACATATTATTCTAAATGACTACAAAAATAAATGTGTAAATAATTCTTTCCAATAAAATCAAACTAGATCAGAAAAAAAATTAATTTTTTTGAGGAGGTAAATTTATACCCCCCCCCCCGTATGACCAATATACCATGTCATCTATCAACACAAAAAATGACCAGATTAATAGAATTTGATGATAGTGGTGCATAATCTAAAAACATCATACCCATTTCAGGGTTTATGTAACTCATATTAATTTCCAACATCATATAATTATCCCTCTATAAATATGAACACTAAAACATTTCATACCTTGTTTTTTAGTTCTATATCATCCTTTGGGGATCCTTGGTGTTTTCAAGATAGATGGTTGAGAAATCATTTGGGAAAACATGGATTTTATAAAATTCTTTATGATTTCAATATTAATAATATTAGGATCGATAAAGAATGCGTCTCTTTAGTATATATCAAGGATAATGTTTCATTGTCTTTTCTTGTTGTACCATCTTCCACCTTATTTTGTATTCTAGGATTGTAATGTTTTGATAAATAATAGTCTTTTATCAACACTAACAATCACGTTTGGTGAATTTTTAACTCCCCATATTTTAATATATACATTACATATTTATAAACATTATATATATTACATCTTACAATATAATGATAGTGTAAATAAATATTTAATGGAAAGATTATTTTCTCTATCTCCAAATCATGTATCATGTAATTTATCCTATGGACTTTTAATTGACATGATGAATAATTTTTTAACATTTAATTTTATAAAATAACACATCCCAATATCTACATTAAATCATCACTATATATATCAAAACCTAATACACTACAAGTTGGTGTATGTATAGGTTTAATGACTACCCTCTAATATAGTTCAGTGACCATTTCATCACATTCATCTATCTAATAGAACTTTATTTAATTATTTTTTATCATTGTAATATTATTTAACAATTGTGATCATTTTGTCTCAAAAGATCAATCGTATCATGGTAAATAAGAAAATAAATATATTTATGTCATATCCGTTAGACTGGGTGATTTTTTATCCACCTATGTCGTTGAAGGATTCACATATTTTCATGATATTGTGATTACATGACCCAAGAAGGATAAATTTTATAGAAAAAATTTAAATATAATGATCATGAAATACAATTTACCCTTTTTAAAATTCATCAACACAATCCACAAATTCAAATCATGATTATTCTTTCTTGAATAATATATTAAAATTTAACTAACAATGTCAACCAAAATTTTTTTGAGGAAATAAATCATTCATATAGTCATCATATATATGATGATTATAATGTCATTTGTACGTACAAATTAGATCATTTTTATTTATATCATACATTTATTATTTGGGAAACATTCATTGGAATATAATTTTTATATAGAAATAATTTCGGGGGTATAGATTAAAATATAACTGTCATTTTTTTGATAAATAGAGAATCTATACACCTTGCTGAACAATTTGGCTATATAAAAACCTTTTCTAAATTTTATTATTATTTATTACTTAAATCATTAATTTTAATATGGTAAATCATATATGGGATAATTGATATGATAAGAGATATATGCACTATATCAATTGATAACTCAAACTCTAAAATATGATGAAGAACACGAAATGCATTATAAAACACAGAAATATACTCCCAAATAATGGGAACGTCATCTAGGATAATCTTATCCTTTATCCTAATAATTTGAGATAAATATTCATACTCATCGGGTAACAATATGTATTCATAAAAATGTTGTCTATAAAGAAGATTCATTATCCTATTTACATGTTTACATATTCTGAGGGTGATTTTGGATATGAAAAGTTATTTACTTCTCTAAAAAATTGATTTTAGATCTATAAAACAATAAATTGTTCGTGCCCATTATTACATAATATTCCACTATAAGTAGTATTAAAATGATTTATTGTAGATTTATCTATAAAACATTATCTTGGATTGAGTTTTTAATTTGAAATTATTACTTTCCACTGCTTAGTGTTTTTATTGGTAACTCAATATATATGTCTTGAGGTGGTGGTTGAATCTTTCTACTAAAATTGAATAACAGTGAAATAATTCATATAATGATACTAAAATATGGAATTTAATATTCCAAAATAAAAAAATTGAACATCTTTCCAATTTACTATCTTGATCGACCTCGATAATAGTAATAGCATAATTTTTCCATTTCCCTCTCATCCTTCTATGTTTCTTTCATTAGTTATCCAAACAAATAATTGTATTAATTAATTTATTTGTGTAGTATACTTTTTCAATATAGTTAAAACATTCAAGAATAGTTAGATGATTAATTCTATATTTACCTTATTCTAAAATATTAGTGGGGTTCTTTATATCCCATAAATATCCATTTTATTGATGCCTCTCCATTCTACACATAAGAAACAATTGATGTTCCGTTGAGGTAGTTTCTTGTATGTTTCACCCAACATTTAAGAGAAGTTCATAGTTTCATTTTCTTTCTTCTATAATATTTATTCATTAATAAGCTATAATTGAACTCTGTTCATTTCATTCTGACTCTATCCCAATTAAAGTATTAAGATTCATTAATCTTTATCTTAATATTAAGAGAATATCAAACAATTTACCCATAGATGTTAATGACTCAAATTGTTAAATCATTTTCATAAAATAAATTTAACTAACTAAATAAGTTTTCAAAAATAAATTAAGGTTCAATGAATATGTATATTCATACTATTCATGAATTTTGATGTTTTTTCATAATACATGGTTTAGTTTACATCTATTATCTTGAGCCTAAGGAACACACACTCAATATTTAGATAATGTGTGGGAGAAAACAATTTACTGAATACTATTTTAGTGGATACTTACCACTCCATTGAATCAATTTCGTACATAGGATTCATGTTTTTTATTTGGTACCACCACTGATCAACCTCCCCCTATAAAAAATGAACATATAATTTAATATATTCTTTATAGAATCACTAAAGGATAAATAGATTATTCTTAATGGAATTAATCCATTGAATTATAATCATTGGATATGATGTTCAAATAAATGTAGTAATACTTTTATGTATAAATGAGTCAAACATATATTATTATTTTTGGGTATTTTTAATTATTTTATAAGATTGAAATTATTATTCATAACATGAATTAGTTGTTCGATTATTGTAATGAGGTTCTCAACTCACACTCCCTTAATATATGGTATGTAACCTTGGAAATCATTATTTTTTGGATAATATATTTTTTTTTCATGATTCCTCCTAATCTTATCCATTTATTGGTATAATAAATAATAGGGAAGATAATAATAAAATTTATAATCTTAAAAAAATTGGAATTAGAATCATCAAATGAAATAAATCATAATGGTAAAATGTATCCTAGTAGAATAATATACCTGCTATAATCTAGATTATTCATGTTATATTTCCTATTAGGTAATTTGACCCAAATATTTATTTATTACATCATTAATGTATACAATATTCAAATAATAAATATTTAAATACAATGTAATGGTCTTTAAAGTGCATGTGAATCATAAAGGAATAAACCTTGGAAGTGTTAAATGATGTGTGTATTTATACTCACATATTGTGAATTGACATGATATTTCAGAAATAATCCTTCAAATTTTTTTATTTTTATTTCACCTTGGATCATCTATGCCAGATCCAACATCTATTTTAATATACAGACATCTATTTCATAATAGGAAATGAAAATATCATTATTTTTCTAAAATTAATGGGTGGTTTATTATAATTAAATATATACCAAGGGTTTTCACTAACATATAATCCTAATTATAAAAAATAACAACATGTTTCGTGTACACAAAATATAGAATCTTGAGTCTCAAATATATATTATTATGTTATTTTCAACATAAATCATTTTAATGTAGAACACAAAAATGTATTGGTCTAGTGTCTTCTGAATATTAGATTCATAATTCGTCAACAAAAAAACTGAAAAAGCATTATTTTTATCGTTATAAGTTTATATTATTTTCATTAATATTTACCACTATAAATGATACATTGGGTACAAAAAAGTTAAAATAGGTGTGATATATAGCCTACTAATTGATTAATTAGTGGTAAGCATGAAGAAAATGAAAAAAATATGAGTCAAGATAGATAACATGATATCAAAAATATAATAATCATGTGGATGGAAAATGGAATGAATAAAATAATATCATAAAATCATGGATTCATATATATGTGATTACTAGAAAAAACCTGATAACATAACATAATCCAAGACTAACATCCAATGCAATATAGTGTTGTGCAATTTAAAAAATTCTCATGAACATTAATTGTATCTCATGAGATGAAAACATTATCAAATGAAATAGAGGGATGTTTAATTCAATGAAAATAGAACACATAATAAAATTTTTATATATACGTTAGTCTAATGAGGAAAATAAATCATATATAAATAATTTTTAGTAGAAATATCCAATAGAATTAAATGGGTTACATAATGCTACATCAAAGAATAACTAAACGAAATGTCAAATGGATTACTAAAAGAATTTGGAATTAATGAATTTGTTGTTTTCATAATTAAATAAATAGAGATACGTCATAATATTAAGTTCAATTGAAGAATATTTATTTGAAATGAGTTAATTTTTTGGTATAAAATAACATATTATGTGATAAATAATGAAATGGGAAAGGGTTATTTAAAGAACATAAGTGAATAGTGTTTTAAGTAAACTATATATGAGAAAAATAGTTTTCCCTAAAACACATTATTTTAATATATCATAGGGGGTATAATACATTAAAATGGTTACGGAAGAGGAGAAATTAGGTAATATGATACTTCACTTTATTCGGGTTTCTCTAAATGAATTATTTTCGTCTAAACTGAAGAACACATATAATGCCATCGAATATAAGGGATATAAACTAGAAAAATATGTAAGATACATATATATTAAATAAAATATAAATAAATTATAAATATTAATAGACAAAGATATGTATATAGAGAGATCACATAATCAAAAATTGAATTTTTTGGTTCATAATTTACATCACCTCATATCCCGACATGCTTGGTGTATGAATCTGACCTCCTAAATAACCAAATTATGTTTTGTTTATACCTTATTCAAACACTAATTATAGTATATAAAAAATTTATTTTCATTTTATTAAAATACCTATAATTTTATCAATATAATTTCAATTATTATATTAACTATTAATTCCTAGTAATGTTCTAATATATAAGACACATAAACAACATGATAAAACCAAAAAATATTATTATGTTTTTAAACTAAATTTTGAGGATAAATATATAAATAAAAATTGATAATATAACAATGTGATAAAAAATAAAATATATGATAATAAGATTACGAATATTTGTGTCTATTTGATCCCGAAAAATAAGTACACTCTTGGAATAAATAGTAGAAATGGTATAGAATGTTATCATTTTAATATTTATATTTGATAGGAATATATATATATATATTTATATAACATTTTTTTAAAATAGATTTAAATTAATATTTGATGAAATTTATGGTATTTATAGAATGTAGGGAACCCATATAACCATTATAAATTGAATTATCTTAATAGTAATCTGGCCATTAAAAATCGTAAAATGATAGAGGGACTATTTTTATCACCTATTTTGGCGTAAATTAAATTTATTTATCTTTTTAAATGAAAATATGACATATTTATATAATGGGATTTTTTATCTCCACAAGCACATGTTCAATGGACATGGTTAGGCACTAGAGATTGAATGTGGTACAGGTAGACTACAAGCATGATCTATTATGATCTATGTTATGATTTTACTATAACATGTCATTTAATTTTTATGGCATTGAAATACCCACATGATATTGATAAATGTTTTATAAATTATGCTTTGGTTGTATTTTCATATACTTGTAGTGGAATTAGAGGAAGAGTAAATATTTACCACACAATAATGTAATACTATTTCACTTCTTATTAAGATGTGTATTCTTTAAATTGAGAAAATTAGGATTGTCTGTATAAGAACATGATATGGAACAGCTTGGTGTAATCTTATTGAGTCAGTTTTCCATACACCCTACATATAAATTATGTTTTTTATAGACCAAGTAGTATATTTTGATGCAGGTAATGGCAATGAACTGCAGTTTGATGATGAGGTTTTTCTCAACAATTCTTGGGTAGATTCATGTGAGATAGTTTATTTTTCCATCTTTTCAGATGTAGTGTAGGATTCTCATTTTTGGATTTGTGATTAGGATTTGGGAGTATTACTTTTAGTATATCCTGACTTATTGAGTTTTATTGCTCTAATATCTTATTTAAGTTATGGAATACATAATTCTTTTATTTTTAATTTAAAATTTTCTTTGTGTGATGTATATATGTATATATTTCATTTCATCTATTTATGTGGGGAAAACCCATTCCATAGGGTTTCTATTGATTCTTGAGTTATAGTCGTCACCCCATACGGATTAGAAATTCCCTTCGGGTATTTGATATGTCAATCCAGGTTCCAATTTATGTGGATATCCCATGTCCGTTAATGAAAAAATGGAATAAAATTTCATTTTATTTGCTACAATATTTTTTGGATTTTAGGTAGATTAGTGATACGATTGTTAGAACATTAGCGGTAGGATTATATGAGTTATTAGACACATATTTTCATCATAAGAATTATATTACCATGGATTGTTGGGATGTAGTGTCTCTTATGTTGACTTACTTCTAATAATATGAGTATGTTCTTGTGGTTATATCAATTTAACTGTTATTAGCCTATTTTATTCTCATTTATTTTACGTTTTTTTAGTGATATGCCTATGAGACATATTCCACGGGTCCCATAGGAGGGTGAAGTGGATCATCCTAAAGGGAATAAACCTTTGGATTAGAAAATTATAGAGGTTACCATTCAAGAAGTACATGTCACAAACCAAAATGTAATGCAATCTAGAAACATAGTTATTTAGGTACAACCATGAGATGAAATAGAAATAGATCAATATTTAGAGATCATATATGGGAATACAAAATTATTTTAAGGGTATGAATTGGGTCCAGTAGTTATAAGACGACAAATAAAATATCGACAAGATCATTGATTTATAGGAACACCTGAGACCGTCACGGTGAGCTGCACAGTGGTTAGGATTGAGGGTCCCCAAAATAGATTGTAGGATTATTTAGTATATGATGATAGAAAAATGTTCTTGTATTAGATAAGATAAAAGAACCATTTCCTTTAGCAGTTTTGTCCAGTGTGTCTGATGATTAAAATATCTTTGAAGTTTCTATCTTTATAGAGTAATGATTTTTGTTTTCTACATACCCAAATAAGATTATGGGTCTATTTTTTCTCTAAATGGGATAATAAATCATTTTTATATAGAATATTTCAACCAATGTGGAGATGGTTAAAGTCTCTATGATGAAGAAACTAGAGAATATTGCAATGATAATGTATTATTCCCATTATAATCCACCCAGTGGTATCATCATTGTTGCACAAGTGAAGAAGTGGAATTGGAATGATCATTATCTGTATAGTGGATTGTTTCTTTATAGAATGCCTCTTATTCACCATTATTTATAGCTAGTAGTGTTCATATCACTAACTATAATGGTTGAAATGATGGTCACACAGAAAAGTCTTTTTTTATCCACGAGTAGATGTGAAATGGTTGTGAATTTTATGACCATATATAGTTATTCTATTTGGATATTCCTATACCACATTATTATTAAGGATCATTTGCAACAATTTTATCATTGTATTGATAGATTATTAATATTCTATAGAGATCTAGCCATAGGTCTCATGTGTGATGTACCTTCATGCATTATATGAATTTCTCTTAGAGGATCACATTGGTACGTTGATAGAGGGAGATAACATCCTTGTTTCATCTTATATAACATTGATTTATTTGATAATTTTACCTACAAATAATTGACATCTTTTCATTATGTTGATGTGTTGGAACATCCAATGGATCTCACTTCCTTTGTTATGTATTTAAGGACACATCTTTGAAAGTATAAAGAGTGTGGGATTTAGTGTCCTTTTTCTTCCCTATAATTAGATTATGTATAGTTGGTCTAGAATTTACGTGTTATCTTATTAGATCTGATTGACATCATTAATTATATGAATTTTCTTATTTTTCATCATCGTAATTTCAACATTTATCATTGGTGTTCCAAATATATTTCTACAAATTATTGTTCTGTCATTTTTTCAAGGGAGTGGGATATGATTTATTGTCATGCATAACCATGCTTCTTATAGATAAAGTGTTTATTGTTTTCTATTGAGATTGATCCTAAAGTGGTTCATCCCGTGTTGATATTCCAACATTTGATTAATAATTTACTAATGGTTTTCTATAAGAAATATATTTTTTCCTTTAATGATGTAGTTATATTTGACAATCGAGGCAGTTCCACATACTCAATAAATCCAGATACCCATATACTTTATTAAACCATCATTGGTGAAAGTGGACAATAATCAATTATATTATCTGATGTGAAAATTCATTTTTCACCCCTAGATTCCCTAATTGGGATACCTTTATTCCCTTTTACAATAAGGATGAATGTTAACATAGATTGTATGTGGATTATCAGAATTTAGAGAGGTTAGGAATTAAGAATAGGTATTATTTTTTCCCAATTGGATGACTTGTTTGATCACTTATAAGGGAGAAGTGGTTTTAAATAATATTTTATTAGTGTGGTTATCATCAAAATAAGGATTTAGAGTAAGATATACCAAATACATATTTCAAGAAGATGTATGTATTTTTTTATTTTCTCATGATTTTATATAGCCACAAATAATCATATTAAAGTTCTTAGTAATCTGATGAATTTGATACTCTATTATTATCTCATTATTTTTTTGGGTAATGGAAGATATTTTTGATTAATGAAGGTCCAAATCTGTAATGTATTACAATTATTTTTATGAGTTGAAATTACATCAGACATAATCTTCAAGTTTGATCTTACCTAATCGTAGTATGGTCTATTTCAGGTACTGTGGTTGTTTTAGTGATAAAATGGGATTCATTATTATGAAATAAAATCATTTCAGAGCCTATTGATCTCATTAGATTTTTTTTTCATGAGAAACATTTCTCCACTCATGAATTGGATATTTTTAAAGTTATGCATGAACTCATGTGAAGGAATAAATATCATTTTGGGGATACATTTTTATTCTTATATGAACATAGCTTCATTAGATATATCTTGTGTTAGAACCACATTAATCTCAAATATATAAAGTTGGTGGAATACCTTTATAAGTTTAATTTCAAATCATGTTGACCAAGGGGAATGAGAATTTCATTGTAGATTCTCTCATAATGAATATATTAACACATGTTACATTGTATTCAAAGGAATAGCATAACCTAATGGTTTTTTTCATTGAGTTTCATTTGGACATCCCATAGAATGCATCAGTAATAGTTATGACCAATTTTCAGTTTTCATCATCTCTTCTTGTTTCTATTCTACATATTCAACATCATGTTGATTAGTTATGGGGAATAAGAGAAACCATTTTTGGTGGGTAGAGCATTTTTAGTTCCTCTATCTAATATGATTGTATTATCCACATTGAGGATCAGTTTTTCAGGCTAGTTTCATAGAGGATTTTAATGTTTTATTATGGACATGTTTCATCATGAGAAACACATTTTGTCATGATAATGATGTATTGTGAAATTAATGGAGATATTAGTGTCCTAGAATGATGACTGACATCACTAATTTTGTTTCCTCCTATTAAACCTACCAAAATATAATGAGAGATAATATAAAACCATTAGGTTTTCTCTATATTCATCAAAGTATATTTGGAAAATACCATCATGTGTCCATGTGATTTTGGTTTTATTTATATAGACTCCCCTATGGATGAATTATATATAGGTAGTGACTGATATGTTGATTAAATCATCAAACTTTTAACTGATAAAGGAAACAACTAAATTTGACGATCTATCTAAATGTTATGTGTAATAAATTTTAAAGTCAAATGGGGTTCCCTCTATCATTCTCTCATATAGGTATCCAATGTTTACCTCTAGGTTTTAAAAGAGTTACTAAAAGGTGATCGAGGCTCTAGGAAAATTCAGTATAGCTTACTATCCACATATTTATAGTCAAATAAAGCATTATTTTCATATCCTAGAGTAAATGATTAATGCCTAAAACACTTATTCTGAGGAATTCTGGGATAGAAATACGTGACAAGTCAATTATTCATAGAGTAATAGTTATAATTCTTTGACAAAAATGGCTCTTTTTTGAGGATTTTTATGGTCACCCATTCAAGTCACCTCTTAGTTGGGTGGAGGTGGATGATGCCACTCTTATGGGACCAATTATCATTCAAAAGATGGTCCACAAGGATTCAAGGTATACATTATTATCCTGTTATAATGAAGTGTAATTAAAATTTTAGGTTTATTATCAATGTCATCATTTCTAGTTTGGTGAATGTTACATGGGTTTCCTGTAATATTATCCTACAATTGTTCATGGTTAGATTGTGAAACATGGAAAGATGGCTCTATGATATGTTAGATCATTTGACGTCATTGAAAATTTTGGGAAGGTTATGTATCATTCCTCGTTACTAGTCCAGTTGATGAGTATTGACGATATTTTCCCGACATCTCAACTTTGGATGTACCATCCCCAATGCTCTTAGATTCTATGAATAAAAGAGATTGATTTATGGAAAAGTGACTCAGATATTCAGCAACCAGTGGAAACTATTTTTTATAATATGATCATCTTATATAGGAATTATTCCCAATTTTTTAGAGTGTTTTGGGTACATGTATGGGATTCTTATGAGACATGTGACCACGAAATTCTAGTGAGGTATTCGGGGCCACACCTCATTCAAGATCAGAATTTGTTTTTTGGAATTTCAGGAGAAAAAAATTCCATCAGTTGGAAGATTTGAACATCCATGATTTTAGGGTATTCCATATTATTATTTTATATTTTTATTTCAGGTTCATAGTACATTAGAGTTGTTTTTTAGAATTTCATCTAAAACCTTTATTTGGTATAGCTAACTCGACACTTTTATGGAATTTGTAAAAAATTACAACATAAGTACTTCACTATACCCTAGCTATAATCTTGATTAGGAGATAAAAGCACATCAAAACATAAATTCACATTTTACACTAGAAAATAATTTTAAGAATCCATTTTACACCATAAAATAATTGATAAGATAAATTTATTCTGAATAAACATCATTTTTAGAGTAAACTCTAAATGTAGATATTATTTTATTAGTCCACGGATTACGAGATAAATTTCGCTAGGCATGTAGGTATTAATAGAAATCATTCATAACCCCTCTTTCTTTTAGAATGTAACTCAATTAAAAACCATACTTATCCTTCAATGTGATTTTGGATGATTTGTGGTCTGTCTAGATCACATTGTTTAATTCTTGATTTCCATGGGGGATGAACAATATATTTATTAGTAAACAACCATTCTGTTTCTTCAATTATTTTAGTCTTGGTTGTTGATTTGGGCTTAATTTATTTATCTATTACTCATATGGCATTGATTATTCCTTTATCCTTCTAGATAATATAAAACAATTTCCTTTCAAAGGATAACCATCATGGTTATTAAGGTAAAAAATCAGAGATATTAGAGGTCTGTACTTATATTTATAATCCATAAAAAAATTAGTATGTGAAATTGATTATGAGACACGAGAAAAAAATTCTTGGGCATCCTTTTTTTTTATTTTCATCATTTAGTAATAGGACGATCCATTTATAGGTGACTGTGACATGATTTTATGGTAGTTCATTCTATTTAAATCTATTGTGGAGTGGATCATAATGGATCCTATTTTATATATTCATTTCTAAATAGATTCAAATGAATGTTTGGTATGGGTAATTTAGTTTTAAATAAAATATGCCTTTAGGATTTATTTATTATGGAAAATGAGTTTTTTAAATTAGTGTGATATGGGTTTTATAATATGTTTTCATAATAGAAAAAGGGTTGGTGGAATTTATTGTAAAAATACCAATTAATTGTTTTGGGAATGTATACCCCATCAGAAGACTTGGTTTATTACCGGGGTGGTGTGTCTATGGGAATCCTTCTTTTTTTACAATTGTGGGGGGTCCCTCATGTTGTTTCCTTTTCTCCCTATGTCTGTTGTTTTAGGGAAATACCTGATATTTTTTTGGGGGGATCGCTGATGGGTTTTTCCTCTGATCAATATTTTTATATTTAGATGATATATTTGAAAACTACTATCTGATTATGATATCAGTATTATACTAGACTAGTCTATTATGGGCCTTAGTGTGATTTACAATTTATTTTTTTAATATTTTTTTATTGATATAATTTCATGACTTTGATTAATATTTTACATAAATTGTGGTTTCCAAAAATTTTCACTTACCTATTTTGGTGTTGTGTGAACAAGTGAAATAATTTCCAGGATTTGATGTAACACTTATTTTCTATTTATTCATCCATTTTTCATTAAAATGATAATAGCTATATGTTTTTATACACATGATATTTAACACTTATGTTGGATCTTACTCAACCAATTTAGCTAACACTATGTACACCCCTTTGTAGTGTATAATCCTAGTAGTGACTTTCAATATATTAATGGGAAATAATAAGTAGTGAGGTGGAAATTATTTATTTTAATTGTATAGGGTATATAGTTATGAGATAGTGTATGTTTCCCACATTTTAAATATTGTATATGTGTCTTGTTTTGGGTTTTTTTCCTTTAGTTCTTGGAATTATGAATTCTATTTTTCCAACATACATGAGTTTTATCTCTTCTAATATCTTATTTTAGTTATGAAAAAATATATTTCATGTTTTTATTGTATCTATTACTCTTTATTATATGTATATATATTCCATTTAATATATTCATGTTGGGTGAAATCATTCCCTTAGGCTTTTTCTGATGTCTGAGTACTAGTAAACAATTGGTGGGGATCGAGAACACCCTTTGGGTATCTAACGAATTGGGGAAGGTTACAGTTTGTGAAACTATCCTTGGTTGGTTCATGATATAAATTTTATTGTGTTATTTTAATATCTATTATATATAATATTCTATTCTCACCTTACTCTAAAAATGAAAATGTTGGTAATTTTTTGTGGATCCACTACCCCTACGAACAAAATCATATTATCCACAATGTTGAAGTCAGTTTATTAAATTATTATTATTTTTAAATATGATGATTTTTATAAAATTATTTCTATTTTCATGACTATATAATGTATTAGTATTCTTTTAATTAAATATGAAATATCAATTTCTTGACTGTCGATAAAACAGCTGAAATGAACTAATTGTATAATGAGAATATATATACTAATTGAATCATCTATATGAAAAAATAAATATGGATTAGTGGAAAAATGTCAATTTTTAGAAGGATATGAATATTAGTTTATTTCCCATTTAGAGTTATAGTCTAATTTAATAATAACTTTTATAATTATCAATAAGTGATCCAATTATGTAACCATTATACGAATTCCACTGAAATTAAAAAAAAATACATTATATCTAATTTAAATGGTTGTAATTGGTAATTAAATAATTATCATAAATATAATATATAAGGGAAATGTTATGAATAATATAACAATTCAATATGAGTTTATTTTTAATTATGTTAAGTGAATGTGCAGAATGAATTTGGACCAACGGTGAAAGATCTTTTGAAACTACCATATTCTAGTTTTGATATATGCATTATCTCTCTAAATAAATTTCTATATCTAATTTTTTTAATATAAGATGAATATAAATTATATATATTTATATTTATAATTCATGTATTTCAGACTTATTAACTATTACTTTTATGGTGTTAATATTCTATAATTTTTTCTCTCAAATGCCATATTTTAAATGAAAAATGGTCAAGGGTAAATTTTCCTACCATTAATCCTTTTATGTAGCAGTCATTTTTATTATGTTTATATTGAATTCTCGTTTGATCAAAAAATTGAATATTTTAGCTATCATGATTACATTTATTTATTTATTTTATATGTAAATTAGATGTTCATTATTTTTTGGGAATTATTTAACTAAATCCTTGAAACAATGTTTTCATTGTGAAATTATATACCCATCAATCTACCCTTTACCAAGACATAATTTTTTCTAAAAGACACAAGATTTGGGATGTAAAATTATATAATCTGATATAAACAACACAAAAATAATTCTTTCCTCTCAAGGGAGTCTTTATGAAATAACATTTTATTTTGATTTTGGGAAAGTTTATGAAACCCATTTCATTACATTAGTAATTAATGTGTTTATTACTTTTTTATGATCTCTTATTTGGGAACACAATATAATTTACATGATCTTATGGGAGTACCTTGAAATCAATCCCATTAGATGTGTAATGTTTATTCCTCATGATATTATATGTAAATTATTTGGGAGTGAACTTAATCGATGAAGGGACTTTTCCCACCATGTGATGTTGTATCTGTAGTTATCATTTACATATTATTTTGTTTTCCCTCATTCTATTTAAGAATTATGTTTTTCACATGATGTTGGGATTTATAGTTCTCTATTATATGCAGCAATATGATTATTCATGAGCCTCTTCCTCTACGATATCATATTATTCCTTTTCACTAACATGTTATGAATTGTTATCTTGTTTATTTCCTTATTCAAATTTTCTGATGATAAGTTTTTTATTTTTTTCCCAAGGATGTACTATATAGTTTTAAGAGATTAAAGTGATTTAGGATCCCTTAATAGTGATTAAAATAATAAAATTTTAATTTTTTTAATTTTTTAATTTTTTATGTAATTAGTATTCCAATAAAAGAAGCCCTCCCGATTTATGGGTTGGGTGTATTAGATATTTATGTCCAAAATCAGGTAATAATATGTTTAAAATTATTAGGTATCTATTTTTGGTATATGTGAAAGGTTAAGTTATTTATCGGGTTTTGAAGTAGAATAATTTTTTCGGATCCCCAGGGATACATCTATTTTTTTAAAATTATACTGATATTTTAGGGAATTATAGAGTAAGTGGTTTCTAATAAATTACATCTTTATTTTGATAATACATGTGGATATAGACGTATTATAGATTTACCTTGGGGTAATGTACCAAAAGGGGATTCCGGGTAACTTAAATGACCTATACATGGTCCTTGATATTAATCCCTTGTTGTAAAAAAGTTTTGAATATCCCATGGGATATAATTTAGTAAATTCTAAAAATCATTTTGAACCACTATATAGGACTTGATAATTCTATTAGATTATAAATAATGATAAGAAAATTAAGATGGATAACTGAGAATTTAACCTAGATAATCAACATTAATGATATCTATGTCATTTATATGTTATTTATTTTTAGGTTATTATTGAACTTTTATATGTTTTTTATTTTAGTATTCTCATCATTTATATTAAATTTTGGTTTTTTAGAAAATATAGGGAAAGAAGAATATAACTTCCCAGTATTTGCATACATTAAAATTATATCATGTTTGCAGACGACATAATACATTACTCAAAAATGTTCCCAATGCCCATATTATTATTGTTCCCCTAGAAACATGAAAACCTAAACACTGGAACAGAAATGTTCTACATTATCACCAAATAGTTTCTTCTTGATTATTACCCTTCATCGAAACATCAAACATAATATCAATCTTCATAACCTAGGGGAATGGTATAAAAAAGGGGTGAGCTGAAATTTTCAGTAATTGACATAATGTTGACATGTAAACATAATATTGGGAAAAGGGTATGAGAACATGAACCTAACAAATATAATATCGTACCCTACATATCGAAGGTCATAATATTCTATCCAAGAATAATGATTGGTTGTTCACAATACATGAATTATAAGGAAAAAAAGATCATAATTCATGAAAAATAATATGGGAATACTACATAAAATTATATCAAAAGTATAAGCATATAATATGATTTCCATAGTAGTTGTGGGATCACTTCCATGGCCATCACAGTGGACAACATCCTTTACAAAACCTAGTTAACTCCCCTTTCCAACTATGTATTATTGAATAGAGTTCACTATTCATTCCAGACATGTAATACTGAACCAAGTTCACTCCTCATCCAACCATTTCTATCTAATGAGATATAAATTTTTACCCAATACAGTGGAGGGATATATAAGTGAAACCCATCTCATAATGATATCATATATACTTGTTCCAAAAAATCATATATAATCATATTCAAAAACATTAAAGGGAATGGGTATTATAAAAATGTAATCATATAATGTCCCATAAAAAATTTGGGCTTCATACTAATTTTATCGTAAACATAACCCATAAAAAGATCCACATTTCAGAATCATATAACCCATGATAGAGGAAATAGTATCATAAACATATAACCAGTGAATGAGATAATATTTGAAAGAATCATGCCTTAGAATGTAATCCATTTAGGGCATGAATAATAATGGAAACATTGATTCTTTTAACCTAAAATATTTTCTTAACATCAATGTGTGTTATCTATAACAACCAAAGTACATATAAGAAAAATTAATTTTGTAAATTATATTGTTCAATCCACTACAAATTTATAATTAAATAGGTGTTATTTTAAGGTATATTTTTTGATAGAATTGTTACCTCACCTTAGTAAATGGAATATAAATCTAATGAATAATAAATCATCCATAAGAATAGTAACAAGACCTATCAAAATATAATTATATTTTGTGTATCCTATACACCAAAATATTAAATATTAATATCTTGGAATGAGTAAATAATTTATTTGGAAATAATAGATTATGTTTTGGTATTTTTAAATTATAAATATTTATTTACAATTTTTTTATTAATATAATTTTTAAAAAGAAAATGTATTGTCATAAAATATATTTATTGATTTTTTTGTCCTTGGATTATGAGATAATTATATAATGACATAATTAATTATTCTAAGTGTTCTCAAATCAGTAATAAATTTAAAATTTGTATTTTCAAATAAATTATGATTTTAAATAAAATTTTAATTCCATATATTTAGAAAATTATATTTACAATATAGAGTTCATTTTAAAATTATATATGTCAATAAATGGTAAGGGTTAATTTTTGAGATTTTTCTAAAATGCTTATTTTTTTGTGAATAATGAAAAAAACAAATTTACCAAATATGCTAAATACCTGAATTTTTGAGTCATGGAAGATTTTATTTTGAGGTAACCTGTTACGCCCTGACCCCAGTTACCCAGAGTTGGTGCATTATTACATAACATTGGCATGATCACAAGAAAGATCAAATCTCGAAAGACCGATTGGTTTAATAGCCTTGGAAACACTAGATATATTCATAAGTTTTACATTACATCATAAAATGAAAAACTACTACAAAAACATAATGTATCCATAATCCACACTCATATCCCCACATAATATCTCTGTAGGTCATTCATAACTTACTTCTTCACTTCCTGGGAAAAATAAAACATAGAAAAGGGGTGAGCTCAAATGCCCAGTAAGGATAACAATATACCAGAAACATTCATAAAAAAGAATAAACATTTAAGGAAATGTATAACTAAAACAAAATCCTTTCAAACATGAACTGTCAACATGGTATGGCATAAATAAAATGAAATAATTCCATTTACTTATTCACATGGATATTCTACTAATCGAATAATCACATGCAAAATCAATAACCACTTTCATAATGTTGGAATGCATAATGTCAGACTATCATAACCACATAACCAAGGCCTCGTGCTAAGACTACAAATAATATTTTTCCAAGGCCTTGTGCCAAGACACTAGTTTGTCTCATGAAACCTACCGATGCATCGAGGAGCTATAGCGGGCTCCACCCGTCACATATTAAGTCCAATGCATTCCCTTATGAAAAGGTTTAAACATAACATAAACATTCGTATTAAAACTAGCATAAGAAATGTCAATACTTTCACCATAAACTATGAATGGTATAAAAATAGCACATCCAAAGTCAAACATATCACAAAACCTTCAATACAATATATACGTTTTGTATCATAATAAATCAACTTCAAATAATCTTAAAATCCATCAAAGGATGTTGACATAGATGAAATCAAAATTCTTTTTAAAGAAATATCTCCTTTTATTTTGAAATCATTTAAGATCCATATAAAATAAAACATTTTCTTTTAAAATATTCTTATAAGCTTGTAAGGGAAGATTGAAGATTTTATAACGGCGGAAAATAGCCGCACCCACCATATAAGTTAAAAAAACATTCTTTCCTTAATTCTGTCGAAAAGGTTAAAAAGTACCTTGTTTCGAAAATGACAGAAAGATTCCTTTATGAACCTCTTATAAAAAGTCAAACAAGGGTATAAATGACTTTAAATCATATTCTTGTAAATAATAAATATGCTTTGAAATACATTTTGAAGAAACATGGATGTGGATGATAAAGAGATCCTAGTAGATTATTACGTATAAACAACCTCGGATAATGAAGAGATTGTGAAATAACCCTTACCTTGTACTTTTCCTTGGTTGGGGTAGGTTAACCTCCTGTATAATGGTGAAATAATTGTTATTAAATTATACATAAATCATATACATTAATATGATATCATATATGTTCTTTTAATATTGATTTGATAATAATATCTTAGTATTATCGTTGTTTCGGGTGTTAACTTACTTGTTTTCTATCATATATTTTGTTACGTAAGACATGTTTGTAAAGGATAGGTTGTATATTATTCATATCCAGAATGATATCAAGTCCTTAAACATCATTTTTAAATCATCAAATGATAATTATACTTTAATGGTTACGATGGAGAATGAATCTCATCGCGTTCGTGGAGACGGTAGTCCGTACGTACGCACGAGCGACAATATCATTCTTTTGATATTAAAATAATATATAAATGGATGGTATATCATATATACAGAATCATTAACATGTTATATTTATTATTTACATGAGTTACACATCATTATTATACCCATCCAAATAATATTTTATTGAATAACAATTACACCACGACGTGGAGACGGTAAGCCGTACGTACGCACGTTTGGTGACATGTTATTAAAAGGTTGGATAAAATACTGAATATGTTTGTACCATATTTATAATAACATCATAGTATATAAATGATACTGGAGTTATTATTTTAGAATGGTAACAACAAAGGAAGAAGAAGTGGAAGAAGATATGAACTTGGAAAAGGGGTGGTGAAAACATTACCTCTTCTTCGGGTTCTTCCTTTTGATTTGATCAAAAGGGCTCCTTAGGTATGCTTTCAGATCCAAATAAGGCCTCTAGGTTGTATTGAGGGATGTTGGGAGAGTATTTGGGCATAGTTTGGCCGAACCAAAAGGCTTTAGAGGTGTGAAGAAATGAGAAGGAGGAGTGCCTTTTTATAAGAGGGGTGAGGGGCACCTTGGGAAAATCTAGAAATATTAATTTATAATAAATTTATATTCGGTTTCTAATGGCTCCAAAGTAGACTATTCAATGGTTAAGGTGGGTATGGGTCGAAAAAAACTCATCCAATAGAATTTAGACAGGTTTGGGTACTTATATTAACCTTATCTTTAAGTATTAACTCTACGTTAATTAGTTTCACTTTTACAATGTCTCTTTGTATTTTTATATAATATGGTTAATAAACTTACTATATACATCCAAGAGACCCCAAAGTGATCCATTAGTGATGAACCTATAATGATATAAGTCTCTTGGCCGAACCTTAGATTTTTAAGAATTTAATATCAATTAATAATATAATATTTGTTTTAAGAACTCTTTTATGTCAATTTTGACACTATTCAATAGTTGATTTTTGTGAAACTCATAACAGATTGATTACTTCGAAAAAAGTCAATTAAATCAATCCTAATATATCATATTATCCTATAAAATTAGTTTAATTCATTAAAAGTTTCATATTTTATTTATTTGGGTATTTATAATATCAATTATTTTAATTTTTCACTATTATAGTAATTACTTCATCATCATTGTGTCATAAATAAAATAAATTATTTAATGTCTAAAAATTATAAATAAAGTAGAATTATTTAGTAAATCTTTTTATCTTTCTAATGAATATTTATAATCTAAAATCCAACATATATAACCCTATGTAACAATTGTTTTTCTAAAAGATATATGCTTGTGTCATTTTTGTATTCATTTTAACTTAATTAAAATAAAGTGTCATTATCAATTACAAGTGGATCCATGGGGTCCCAAAATCGACCCCAAGATGCCTATGTTCGACCATGTATCAACCAATAGGGTTAAGAAACGTTTTAGGGTAATTTAGTATTATTATAATATTATTTTTTAACCCATATTTACCGGATTTACCTTTAACTATGGTAAATAAAATATTTACCGCAGTAATTATTCAAAATGTCTAAAAATAAAAGTTACCTATTTACACAATTTTAACATCCTGATTCCAAATATGGAATCCATTTTCCTATATTCAAAACACAGAAGTGGCAGAAATTAATTTAAAATTAATTCCCGCTGTCAAAACAAAAAGCGTGTTTTTAAGAGATAATAACTATCAAAAGATTGACACTTGTTTATGTTCGGTTTAGTTGTAAAATTATGTCCAATGACCAACATTATATTAAATGGTAAAAATATATTATAAATATACTTTAAAACCACTCAAATTCATAATTTATCAATATTAATTATTTTGATTAAAAAATTTGTTTTTAATTAAGATTTAGTAATTTTCACTATTCATCAAAATATAAAAGTTATCCGAAAAGTACCAAAATTTCACCGTAGGCTAATTTCGATATTCTGAATCCAAAAATGAAGTCCATTTTGAAATATAAAATATATATGATTTCAAAAAGTAGGTATTACTATTCACAACGGCTAGTTTAATTATTTGTGGTGTGTGTTAGAACTCGAGGTTGCGTACAACACACGCTATCGCATTATTCGAAGGGAAACGTACCGTGGAAGCTTGGGATGTTTCATTTTAAATTTTTTATGTCCCCATTTAGTCAAAATTTTTAAAATATTGTATTTAAAAAGGGTTCACTATTAAAATTTGATAAAAGGGCAATACTGAAAATGAATTTGTTCTTGCATTATATCTAAGAAACTCATAATATGGATTCTAAAATTATAAGGATTATATAAAGTTTAAAATTTAGATAATACTATTCATAACCTCTTTTGAATGGATTATTTTTTTTGTAAGTCATGGTGTGATTGAACTCGGTATTGCGTGTAGTGCAAGTTATTGAATTATTTTGAAGAAATAACACACTATAAAATCTCGGGGTGTTACATTCTCCCCTCCTTCAATAAATTGCATCCTCGCAATTTGAAATTGTTCTTCGAAAATAAAAGGTTGAAAATAGAAAATATCTTTGTGGGAATACCCACATCAGAAATTGGGTTACTAAAATTTAGTCTTAATATGAGGAAAATAGAAATGAAAGGGTCACCACCAAATTATGATCTCGATTAGGAGAACATTGGTAGCAATTAGAGACACATAATTGGAGCAAAAACGTAAATATTTATAGGTAGTGATTGAGGTCATCAATCACAAACAAGTATAAAATTTAGGTCCTTAAATTCATCAATCTATGATGATTTGAAATACCATCGGTTCAACAAAACATAGGGTATTAGGATAACACATTTTTGACGTTTCAAAATATCTTAGTTGAAATCCCACATCGAAAAATGAATTAATGAGGCCTCTATTTAAAATAAAGAGTCGAAAGTATGAAGATTACCAAAAATAACACATACTAGGGTTCCATGTAGGAAAATATGGATATGGAAGAAAAATCTAACCATCAATTATCTGATGGAGAGTTGTAGAGAACATGGCTATGAAAAGGCTAACAATCTCAAATCCATAAATTAGTGATGATTTAAGGTACCATCTAGGAAAACTTTTTTGTTCTAAGTTGCTTTTCTTAATGTTGAGGAATTTATTTCTGAGATTGGATAAGATCATAAGGAGATATACTTACTTTATAATTAGAGTTTTATCCATTAATAAATTTCTACCACAAACTCATCTTTCACTCTAAAAGATAATAGAATGTAAAAAATTCTATTTACACTATTCGTATAGAGTTCCAAAATAAACGAATTTATAATTAATCTACAAGATCTTTTAATAAAAACTACATTATTTAATCCAGGACATCTCGTGGTCCAGTGGTATGTGATACACCCTTGTTGCCCTTCGGTTGCGGGTTCAAGTCTCGCAGCCTTGCCGGACGCGACGGGTTGCCGCCCGACTTCCGGGTTGTCCTTTTATGGCAATCCAAAATAATCACATATTATTCCAAAATCACTACCTCAGTATCAGAACTATATTATGATTTATCATTCTCTAAACCATATATTTTCCAAAAATTTATCCTGCTATTGAGTCACTTTTCTTTGTTCCACACAATCTCAAGTCCTTAATGAAATAGTACTGCAGTACAATCCTTATATACTCCATAATTCTTATAACAAGTACATTGTTGATACAACACTAAATTGACATAATCAACATAAGAACTCTAATCATTCCTCTTCATCTGTGGTAGTATCATAACTTGATTATTATCTAATAACATCATTTGCGGCATAGTCTGATGACTGGGACATAGGTTCACGTAGTGTCCAAACTCCTTGCAAATGAAGCATTGTACATTTGAAACCATTTTCTTACCCTTGCAGTCACGTACTTTGTTCCCTTTTCCTCCACACTTATAACAAACTCCCATTCCTTTCAGGAAAGTTCCAGGGTGTTTCTTTCCACAGTTACCACATATGGGAAAATTCTTCTTTTCCCTCTTCCCTTTATCCATCTTTCTCTCTTCCATCCTTTTTTTCTCTTGCTCCCCTTCAAAGCCATAGGACTCAGTAAACTCTTTACTTATCTTATCAACACATGATATTATTTCTTCATATAATGATAATACATGCGAAACTATTTCTCTTATAAATTCTGACTTAAGTCCATGAAAGATATGATCCTTCCTTCTCTTTGGATCATGTGCATTTCTAGAGTTCTCATTCCTTCTTCTGGGTGCCATTTCTAAACAATGGCATACACTAGATTAGTTTATGAATAACAATACCTAATCCCAAACTTGTAAAACACATAACATAAATTAAATAGTTTATGGATATAATCCATAATCATAAAAATGTTTTTTTTTGAGGAAGTATATACTCATAAACCCTTCATAATGGTTTGTAAAGAAAATGAGAATTATCCTAAGCATATCCCCCGGGAGTGTCGTAACCAAGAGTGCATCAAGGCCCGTTGTCGTGCACCAGTTCCCGTTCGAGTCTAGCTCAAAGCGGTGTTTTCGGGTTTTACCCCTAGGTACATCTGTGCCAGAGCCGCCTCTACCTGCTCGTATCCAAATAGGGATGTATTGCTCGGAAAACTCACAAAATCTCTACAATACCAAAATTCTAGAAAGTTATTCTATACTAATCCTCAATGTTCATCTTAGGTCTACGTGCTCTAATCAGATTTTATCTAAATCTAGTTTCCAAGGTTAGTACTAAACTTCCTCGGATACCAACTGTAACGCCCCGACCCCAGTTACCCAGAGTCGGTGCATTATTACATAACATTGGCATGATCACAAGAAAGATCAAATCTCGATCGACCGATTGGTTTAGTAGCCTTGGAAACACTAGATATATTCATAAGTTTTACATTACATCATAAAATGAAAAACTACTACAAAAACATAATGTATCCCTAATCCACACTCATATCCCCACATAATATCCATGCAGGTCATTCATAACTTACTTCTTCACTTCCTGGGAAAAATAAAACATAGAAAAGGGGTGATCTCAAATGCCCAGTAAGGATAACAATAAAGCGGAAACATTCATAAATATGAATAAACAATTAAGGCAATGTATAACTAAAACAAAATCCTTTCAAACTTGAACTTTCAACATGGTATGGCATAAATAAAATGAAATAATGCCATTTACTTATTCACATGGATATTCTACTAATCGAATAATCACATGAAAAATTAATAACCACTTTCATAATGTTGGAATGCATAATGCCAGACTATCATAACCACATAGCCAAGGCCTCATGCCAAGACTACAAATAAGATTTTTCCAAGGCCTTGTGCCAAGACACTAGTTTGTCTCATGAGACCTACCGATGCATCGAGGAGCTATAGAGGGATCCACCCGTCACATATTAAGTCCAATGCATTCCCATATGAAAAGGTTTAAACATAACATAAACATTCGTATTAAAACTAGCATACGAAATGTCAATACTTTCACCATAAACTATTAATGGTATAAAAATAGCACATCCACAGTCAAACATATCACAAAACCTTCAATACAATATAGAAGTTTTGTATCATAATAAATCAACTTCAAATAATCTTAAAATCCATCAATGGATGTTGACATAGATGAAATCAAAATTCTTTTTAAAGAAATATCTCCTTTTATTTTGAAATCATTTAAGATCCATATAAAATAAAACATTTTCTTTGAAAATATTCTTATAAGCTTGTAAGGGAAGCTTGATGATTTTATAACGGCGGAAAATATCCGCACCCGCCGTATAAGTTAAAAAAACATTTTTACATTAATTCTGTCGAAATGGTTAAGAAGGACCTTGTTTTGAAAACAACAGAAAGATTCCTTTATAAACCTCTTATAAAAAGTAAAACAAGGGTATAAATGACTTTAAATCATATTCTTGTAAATAATAAATATGCTTTGAAATACATTTTGAAGAAACATCGATGTGGATGATAAAGAGATCCCAGTAGATTATTACGTATAAACAACCTCGGATAATGAAGAGATTGTGAAATAACCCTTACCTTGTACTTTTCCTTGGTTGGGGTAGGTTAACCTCCTGTATAATGGTGAAATAATTGTTATTAAATTATACATAAATCATATACATTAATATGATATCATATATGATCTTTTAATATTGATTTGATAATAATATCTTAGTATTATCGTTGTTTCGGGTGTTAACTTACTTGTTTTCTTTCATATGTTTTGTTACGTAAGACATGTTTGTAAAGGATAGGTTGTATATTATTCATATCTAGAATGATATCAAGTCCTTAAACATCATTTTTAAATCATCAAATGATAATTATACTTTAATGGTTACGATGGAGAATGAATCTCATCGTGTTCGTGGAGACGGTAGTCCGTACGTACGCACGAGCGACAATATCATTCTTTTGATATTAAAATAATATATAAATGGATGTTATATCATATATACAGAATCATTAACATGTTATATTTCTTATTTACATGAGTTACACATAATTATTATACCCATCCAAATAATATTATATTGAATAACAATTACACCACGACGTGGAGACGGTAAGCCGTACGTACGCACGTATGGTGACATGTTATTCAAAGGGTGGATAAAATACTGAATATGGTTGTACCATATTTATAATAACATCAAAGTATATAAATGATACTGGAGTTATTATTTTAGAATGGTAACAACAAAGGAAGAAGAAGTGGAAGAAGAAATGAACTTGGAAAAGGGGTGGTGAAAACATTACCTCTTCTTCGGGTTCTTCCATTTTATTTGATCAAAAGGGTTCCATAGGTTGGCTTTCTGATCAAACTAAGGCCTCTAGGTTGTATTGAGGGCTGTTGGGAGAGTATTGGGGCAGAGTTTGGCCGAACCAAAAGGCTTTAGAGGTGTGAAGAAATGAGAAGGAGGAGTGCCTTTTTATAAGAGGGGTGAGGGGCACCTTTGGAAAAGCTAGAAATATTAATTTATAATAAATTCATATTCGGTTTCTAATGGCTCCAAAGTTGACTATTCAAAGGTTAAGGTGGGGAGGGGTCTAAAACAACTCAACCAATAGAATTTAGACAGGTTTGGGTACTTATATTAACCTTATCATTAAGTATTAACTCTAAGTTAATTAGTTTCACTTTTACAATGTCTCTTTGTATTTTTATATAATATGGTTAATAAAATTACTATATACATCCAAGAGACCCCCAAGTGATCCATTAATGATGAAACTATCATGATATAAGTCTCATTTCCGAACCTTATATTTTTAGGAATTTAATATCAATTAATAATATAATATTTGTTTTAAGAACTCTTTTATGTCAATTTTGACACTATTCAATAGTTGATTTTTTTGAAACTCATAACAGATTGATTACTTAGAACAAAGTCAATTAAATCAATCCTAATATAGCATATTATCCTATAAAATTAGTTTAATTCATTAAAAGTTTCATATTATATTTATTTGGGTATTTATAATATCAATTATTTTAATTTTTCACTATTATAGTAATCACTGCATCATCATTGTGTCATAAATAAAATATATTATTTAATGTCTAAAAATTATAAATAAAATATCATTATGTAGGAAATCTTTTTATCTTTTTAATGAATATTTATAATCTAAAATCCAACATATATAACCCTATTTAACAATTTCTTTTCTAAAAGATATATGCTTGTGTCATTTTTGTATTCATTTTAACTTAATTAAAATAAAGTGTCATTATCACTTACAAGTGGATCCATGGGGTCCCAAAATCTACCCAAAGATGCCTATGGTAGACCATGTATCAACCAATAGGGTTAAGAAACGTTTTAGGGTAATTTAGTATTATTATAATATTATTTTTTAACCCATATTTACCGGATTTACCCTTAATCATGGTAAATAAAATATTTACCGCAGTAATTATTCAAAATGTCTAAAAATAAAAGTTATCTATTTACACAATTTGAACATCCTGATTCCAAATATGGAATCCATTTTCCTAAATTCAAAACACAGAAGTGGCAGTAATTAATTTAAAATTAATTCCCGCTGTCAAAACAAAAAGCGTGTTTTTAAGAGATAATAACTATCAAAAAATTGACACTTGTTTATGTTCGGTTTAATTGTAAAATTATGTACAATTACAAAAATTATATTAAATGGTAAAAATATATTCTAAATATTCTTTAAAACCACTCAAATTCATAATTTATCAATATAAATTATTTTGATTAAAAAAGTTGTTTTTAATTAAAATTTAGTAATTTTCACTATTCATCAAAATATAAAAGTTATCCGAAAAGTACCAAAATTTCACCCTAGGATAATTTCGATATTCCGAATCCGAAAATGAAGTCCATTTTGAAATATAAAATATATATGATTTCAAAAAGTAGTTATTACTATTCACAACGGCTAGTTTAATTAGTTGTGGTGTGTGTTAGAACTCGAGGTTGCGTACAACACACGCTATCACATTATTCGAAGGGAAACGAACCGTGGATGCTTGGGATGTTTCATTTTAAATTTTTGATGTCCCCATTTAGTCAAAAAGTTTAAAATATTGTAATTAAAAATGGTTCACTATTAAAAGTTGATAAAAGTGCAATACTGAAAATGAATTTGTTCTTGCATTATATCTAAGAAACTCATAATATGGATTCTAAAATTATAAGGATTATATAAAGTTTAAAATTTAGATAATACTATTCATAACCTCTTTTTAATAGCTTCTTTTTTTTTGTAAGTCATGGTGTGATTGAACTCGGTATTGCGTGTAGTGAAAGTTATTGAATTATTTTGAAGAAATAACACACTATAAAATCTTGGGGTGTTACATAACCACCCTTGGTTTGATGTCATAGGTATTAATTACTATTTTTTTTCATATGAACCATCACTATTTCTTGTCTTGAGGAAAAAATTAAAATAATGATTAATATAATGGAACCCCTCCCCTCCACTATAAATACCCCCTCACCCCGTCTTCTCCTCACACCACTCAAGATTTGAGTCTTCAGAAATTTATTCTGAATATTTTCCCAAGCCTCTTCCCCACATATAGGACACAATCATCTCACCCAAAGTCTAAAAATGACACGACCCATCCCCTGGGGCCCATATTGTGACTACCACAATCCTGCCATCTATAGGCCAGGAGCTGGCGACTAGCACTAAAGGCGTATATCCCTAAACTGGGAAGGAATTGCCTTTATAACTGAAAAACAAACACAACAGAGTACACAACTGGAAGCAAAACCCTATGTAAAAATTGTATACAAAGAGTGTGATTGAATGTAAAATGGGCCGAAAATACAAGCTCAACAGTTAAGTACAAGTACAACTTAAAATGGGACAAATAGCTAAAAGGTATAGAGCATCTCCGAGATCATCCTCTAAGGTTCCTACCTAAAGGGTAGGTATAGATGGGAAATTCAACACTCCATGTCCATCAAACTCCTCTGTGTACCGAATCGTCGTAAGGTCCCCTTCTAGTTACCGTCTAGTCCTGGTGCTCTCGGCCTCCGTTAGCGTTGTCTATCATCTGCATCCAACACAACGAGTTGCAGGCATAGCCTGTGCAAGTGTGAGTATAACGATACTCAGTATGGACCCCGAGACCCTCAGGGTATCACAAAATCAAACAAGGATAAACCTCAAAGTATGAAATCAACGGAAAAGCATTACATAGGTATATACCCATACATATACCTATGTTATCTAGTAACTCATCTCAATTATTAAGAAATCAAAAAATTCATTGAGTTAGCTCAACCAGGATTTTTATTCACGATGTCGAAACCATGGATGTTGGAGAACTCCTCCTCTATCGAGTACAATGGGCCTCCCACTACAACCAAGCGACTCCCACAAACCATGGACTCCTGAGGTACTCCACCTGACGAGTATTATGGGACTATCGCACTCACAAAGAGGCGCTCCCCACCATGGGTCGGCTGCTACAACCAAGAGGTCCCCCTCAAAGACTACAGAGGTACTTCTTCTGTCGAGTACCGCAGGTCTGCCACTACAACCAACAACTCCTCCACCATGGGACTGCTTCTATAACCATGTTCTCCCCACTAGGCCATCTGAATCACTCTGATTCGATCGGTCAGCAGTCATCAAGTCTCAAACAGTTACGAGGACTCCACAATATGCTCGCTCATCACTGAGAGGGTCTTCTCAACGAGCTACAAGTCGATACTCTAAGTTTCTTTAAGTCCAACATGGAAGTATATCAATGATCTGCCTCATCATATGGGTCTCAACGCAACAGACGGCGCGTTAATCGAATGGTCAGTCTATTAGTTATTAGGCTTTTTGTCCCGGGGTCCCAGTTGGATTCATGTACGAACCAACCTGATCGTATCTCAACAATACACCAACCTCTAGTGGGGTATTCTCAATGGGACCGTCTCTCAACATGATTAAAAGCGCCACTGACTGTTCCTCAAATGGATTTCTGGAGTCAAAGATATGGCCAATGTAAACAAAGGGTTGATAGTGGGCCCGGGTCCGGTCCGACCCAGTCAGACCAACTCGGCCCAATCCAATCTAAGAAAACCCGGGATGGGTCAACCCAGACAGACTCGATGGGTCTAACCCAGCCCGTTGGGCGGGTCAACACCCTAATTTAGGCCCTTTCTACTGGTCCCGGCCCAGCGGACTGCGAGGGCGGTTCGGCCCGGATGTCGCTATGCAGGCGGCTCGACCCGAAGGCCAGGGATGGTTCGTCCAGCTCTATGTGGGTTGAGACTCAAGAGGTTGGAATCTTGGAGTCCATAAGGCAGGCCACGCGGGGCGCAAGCAGGCCAACTGGACACTGGATAGGCTGCAGGTGCATTGGTAGGGCGCAGCAGGCCGCAGTGCAGGCCACAGGGGCGCCAGGCAGGTCACGACAGGGCATGGGTGCACCGGGTACGCCACGGTAGGGGACTGGAAGGTGGGCCGCATGCCGGGCAGGCCACTGGTAGGGTGCGGGGGCATCAGGCAGGCCTCTGGTAGGGTGCGGGGGCACCGGGCAGGGCACCGGTGGTGCCGGGCAGCACGCGGGGCATGCAGGCAGGCAGCGCGAGGCGTGTCGGTGTTCGACAGGAAACACCAGAGTGCTACATGGGTGGCATGATTCGTGGAGGCTACATGGAGCTCGAGCTTTGTTCTCTGTCATCGTCACCAATGCATCCTTGCCATGCTATTGTGGAGTCGTCAAATAAATAACAATGGAGGGGTTATGCCATGTTGGTTTGGCCTACACCCACTACGATTAGGATGGTAGCAATAGGATCTCTATAACGGAACACAACACCTCACCCGCAAAAGGTAAACATCGACGTTCTTCATTTCAAGAAGTATGAACATGGTACTTTAAAGGAAACAACACCTTCTTTTTATTTGCGGGTCATTGATCGACATTCATTTACGGTGTTGTGGAAAGAAGACGATGATGTTTGTCGATCACCGTGTTTGTCACACACTCCCTATTCAAGCTCATTCATCGGTTCGTTGAGGATGATGAGGAGGGATGTTTCTCTACATTGGAATGTGGATGGGGTAGAAGACCGTGGAAGAAGAGTTGACGACGTTCTTCACATTCTTCACGTTCTTCGTTGGGTGAATGGTTCTCCCTGGCTCTCCTCTCCAACTGTTCCACCAAAATAGAATGCCAACAAAATAATAATAATAGGTTGTCTATTATTTTATTCTTGGCATGCAGTTCAAATGGATAAATACACTACCCTTAATAAGTTTTCAGGCATTGGCATTATTAATTGGAACGTGTGTTGGCAATATTAATTGGCATGTGTGCCAACACAATTAATTGGCACGTGCATTGGCACAATTAATTGCGCAGAGGGGGTCAAGAGGGCCTCCCTCATTAATGAGGGGGAGTGGAGAGGTTTGATCATCCACCATCAATAGGGGTCGGGTAGTCCCCACCCGTTTCATTGATAGGGAGGTTATGCTCGGGTGGTCCCCACCACTATAACCTCTCATGTGAGGTTAGGGTATGGAGGTCCCACCACCAAATCCCAAGGGGAGGTTTCAACCAACACACCCAACACAAGGCTGGTTAAAAATAAAATAAAGTGTTATACTTTATTTTATTATTTTTTTATAAAAATTCAAAAACTAAATTTTATTTACGACTCACTTCCATCGAATTCAAAGTCTTATTATGCGAATACTGGAACTGAGGGTCAAACAGTGCCCTCAGATTTCAATTCTGAGCACCGCATCAAAAGATAGAAAATGTTTCCCGCGTGTTTACTGAACGTACCCAAAAAAAAGTTCGGAAAATGATTATCAGTCATCCTCGACTCGTTCTAGTCGAGGTTGAGCTCTTCCTAGGTAGAACACTCCCCAACTAACCTAATGGTACTCTCGGATTTTAAATCTGAGGTACCATTTAGAGGTTATGAATTTTCCAATAATATAACTGTTACTTAATTATTTTATTTGCGGCCAAAAACTAATATTATCTGGTGGCCAGCGCCGTCCAAATTTAGTATCTGCTTAAAGAATTCATACACTCACGATTTCAGCAGTGGTCTCTGATTTTTAACCCGAGTTTTTGTTTGTGAGTAATTAGCATTTGAAAAATAAAATAATTTATTTAATTATTTTATTTACAATTATGCCATTTTTGGGTTTTCGCACAAGATGCTCGCACCAACATATCTTAAGTCACACCAAGGGTAAACCCTCCATCCTATGTGCAATGGTGCCTTCATATTTTTCATATGAGTTACCATTTAAGAGTAATTCAACTTTTTCAGGAAAACTGCTTGCACACATTTACTAAAGCTTAACAAAAACATCGACGAATCATTGCGGGCACTCCGGGCCTTAGAATTGTGGGCCGTCAGGTTTCGCAGACCCGTAAATTTAATATTTAAATAATAAAATTACATGGAAATTCCAGGTCTTTACATTCTCCCCACCTTAGGGCTCTACATCCCCATAAGCCACAACTCACAACTAAGGGAACAATTGAGGGTACTGAGCATGCATATGAGCCTCACGCTACCATGTGCTCTCTTAGAGGTTTCTGTGCTGCCAGCGAATGCGCACCAGAGGTATCGACGATCCACAAAGGACCCAACCATGTTGATCCTCAATCTCCACTGGAACCTCCATGAAAGTCACTCCGCCATCGATGTCCAGCTTTCCATGGTCGATGATGTGGGAAGGGTCGTGCATGTATCTCCTCAGTTGAGATATGTGGAAGACGTCGTGCACCCGGTGCAACAGAGGTGAAATATCCAGGTGGTATGTCACCTCACCTAATATGATGAGGACCTAGAAAGGTCCAACGAATCACGGAGATAACATTTCACCTCTTCCAAATCTCCGTAGACCTCGTCGATTTGAGACTCATAGAAAGACGTGGTCGCCATCCTTGAACTCCAGAGGTCTCTGTCTCCTGTCAGCATATGACTTTTTTCTACTCTGTGTAGTCTTTGTCTGCGCCTGGATGATCTGCACCTTCTCTTTTGTAGCCCGTACCATCTCTAGTGCCAATAGAGCTGACTCCCCAGGGTCTGTCCAGCATAGTGTTGATCTGCAAGGGCAGCCATACAAGGCCTCAAAATGTGTCAACCTGACTGTGGACTGATAGATGTTGTTATACACAAACTCCACCAAAGGCCAATGATGCTCTTAGCTACGACCTCAGTCAAGGGAACATGGACGTAGCATGTCCTTGAGGGTGTGAATGGTCTTCTTGATCTGGCCATCTGTCTGAGAATGGAAGGCGGTGCTCAAACGTAGCTGCGTCCGGAAGCATCATGTAACCCCTTCCATAGCTGGGAAGTAAATCGTGCATCATGATCAGAGACAATAGAAGAAGGTACTCTATGTATCCTCACAAACACTTGCACGTAGAGTCATCCCACGCTCTCTACTGAACCTTACTCTATGATCGGTAGGAAGTGGGATGACTTGGTGAGTCGGTCGATGATCACCCAAATCGAGTCGTAACCCCTAGATGTATGTGGAAGACCCATCACGAAGTCCATGGATATCCCATCCCACATCCACTCGGGGACCTCTAAAGGTTGTACCAAGCCTACTGGAACCTGGTTCTCGGCCTTCACTTGCTGACATATGAGGAATCCTGAGACAAACTCTGCTACTGCCTTCTTCATACTACGACACTAGTGTTGTCGCCGAAGGTCTTGGTAATTCTTCACCACTCATGGATGTACCTCAAGAGGGGATGTGTGGAACTCCCTAAACACTTCCATCTAATGTGCTACTGGTACCAAGGTATATCCTTTGAAGAGAATGAAGTGCTCCCCACCTTCATAAAATCCATCAGGTGCATGCCCTGTGGATATCTGAGCACGTCGCGTCTCGTAGTCATCATCTCCACGTTGTGCCTCCCTGACTTGCTGAAGAAGTGAGGGAGTGACTATAAGAGACTATAGAAATTCCACTCCATATCTATCCACAATGTATATCTGTAATGTAGATAGCTACTCTGTCACCTCTCCTAGCAGCTGTATATCAGATCTCAGGTTGTGTGTATCTACTACAACATTCCCCTTTCTAGGAGTACAGACTATCTCGAAATAATAGTCCTTGAGGAACTCAAGCCAACATCGATGTCTCAGGTATAGGTCCTTCTGATAGAAGATATTCCTGAGACTCTTGGTATCAGAATACACAATAAAATGCTATCCATCAGATAGTGTCGCCACATTTTCAAGGCGAAAAAAACTGCTGCTAACTCCAGGTCATGGGTATCATATTTATGCTCATGATGTCTCATTTGACTAGAACCATATGTGATCACTGCTCAATCCTGCAACAAGACACACCCTATTCTTATCTCAGATGCATTGAAGAAAACTATGTACCATACACCTTCCTCTGGAAGCATCAAGATGGGGTCACTAGCCAGGTTCTGCCTCATCTCCTGAAAGCTCTGTTGGCATCTCTCCGACCACCCGAAGGGTTGTCCCTTCTTTTTCAAGGTTATTAGTGGTGATACAACCTTGTAGAAGTATTGAAAAAACCACAAGTAGTATCCAGCCAAAGCAGGCGTCCCTCCCCTTTGGGGGGTAATCCTGGAAACATCTTTTGAAAAGATGTCCCCATGTTATGTCAATCCTGTTTGGAACTGAAAACTAAAAAATCATGATGCCATGAGGGTAATGTTGGTCGACTCAAGAGTGATCATATGAACCCTCCTATACATGAGTTTAACCTGTGTTTCCTGGGATTCCTTTTCACTGACCAAGGAAAACACTATCCTAACATTGTAGATAAACCACAACCTATTTTCCTAATACAGTCAATCTGAGTGTGAAATGTGATTGTCAAGTCCAAACCCAAACTAACGTTGTAAGGCCTTGATGCTGCAACCAAGAGGTTCCAACTGAAACATTCACATCAAGGGTCAGATCACACTGTCAGTGTAAATGTGATTATCGAGTCTCCACCCAATGGTATCTCCAGACGTGAGGGTCATGTAAACATTTTAACCGGAAACTCTTGGTCTTGGAGAAGATTCATGGAATGAAGGAATGATTTGTAATTATGTCTATTGTTATGGCAGAAAGTAGTAGACGTAGACCAAACCTAGAATCATTCCTAGATCTTTTGGGTTGCACTCCTTGACCGAATGCATCTACTCTCATCCCCTGTCCTCAAGCTCCCAGAGCCTGGTGGGTTCCACATAAGAGGGTGGTGGTAACATGTCTAAATGTACACCACTTCCTACTTCTCTCCTAGCTCTCCTTATATGTCTACTGCCCTGCAGATTCATCTTTTATTAACACTTTCTCTTCCCAAAACATTTTTACACACTCAATTCTCAAAGACTGGTGCCAGTTTTATGCTTCCCCCTGGATAACATTCACTTGATATATCTGCTCACCCAAAGAACATTCAACCAAAAAAGGTTCTCTCTAGAATCATAACATAAGTAGGAATGTGTAGATGAATTTTTCAGGATTAAATGTCTTTTAAGCACACATCACTTGGATGTTCAAGCCCTGAAGCACTGATTATACCGTATTCATCGAGTACTAGGAAATATCAGTATGCCTCGATGAATACTCAGCTACTGACACGTCATCCTGCTGAAGCTGTAGAAGTTATAGGGGACTCTTAACGACCTCCTCAAGCCAGTCCTCAGCCACTTATGAGTCGGGATCTCCTCGGAACCTGAGAGGTATCTGATGCTAAAACACATGTAAGGCACTAATCCTATAAGTGTCCTCTACCAGTACCGCCAGTTGCAATGGCTGACCAACAAGCAGTGAAATAGCTGACACCCTACTTGGAGGTACTATCTTGGGTAATGGTCTACATACCGAGGCCTCATCAATATGAAGACCATACTCATGGTCACTCATTGAAAAAGACTACTATCTAAGATCTTTGTCTTCTCTACGGGTGTCTCAACAAGGCTGAAAACTCTAGAAATCGCCTCCAGCCAGTCCTCTACTACCTGGGAATCTGTCTCGCCTCGTAACCTTGAAGGCCTCTATCGCTGGAAGTCGTGCAACGCGATTAGTAAATGTGCACCGTCAGCCAGTGTGGCTGGTGGCATTTGCTACCCAACGGGTGGGGGTGCTGCTGGTTCACCACCGGAAGGTGCCAACAAAGTAATAGGGCCCTACACCGAAGCCACATCGCTCGATGGGCCGTCATCGAGTACTCTTTCGAAACTCTAACTAGAAGTCTGTTTGGAGGAATCCTGAATAGATGCGACACAATCAAATGTTATACCTGGAGAGATGACATTATTGATCTGACATAAAGAAAACTTTTGAAAACACACATGCAATTAGTGTTTTTGTGCACTGAGTCGAAGATCAGTAGTCAGGGTCCTGTTGTATGGATACGTCGGCCGCCGCACCAACACTAGACTACCTGAAATGAGAACCACACTCAGTACCATTAACAATGTTGCATCATAGAATAGAAAAATCAGAGTCATACGTTCTGCGGTAGAACTATCTCCTCTGATACCAATTGTCACGACCCGTCCACCGGGGCCCGTATCGTGACTACCCCAAACCCGCCTTCTATAGGCCTGGGGCAGGTTACTAGCACCAAAGGCGTATATCCCTATACTAGGAAGTCATTCTCTTTATAACTGAAAAGCAAACAAAACAGAGTACACAACTGGAAGCAAAACACTAAGTAAAAACTTTATACATAGACTATACTGGAAAGTAAAAAGGGGCCGGAAATACATGCCCAACTATAAAGTACAAGTACAATTGAAAATGGGAAAAACAACTAAAACGTAAAAAGCAGCTCTTGGATTGTTCACCGGGGTTCCTACCTAAAGGGTAGGTACAGATGGACACATCAGCACTCCACGTCCATCAGACTCCTCTGTGTGCCAACTCTTTGTAAGGTCCACTTCCGGGTACCGTCCAGTCCTGGTGCTCACGACCTTTGTCAGTTATGTCCATCATCTGCTTCCAACGTAATGATGTGAGAGCATAGCCCATGCATGGGTGAGTATAATGATACTATGTAGGGTCCTCGAGACCCTCATGGTCTCAAAAAAACCAAAAAGGATAAACCACAGAGTATGAAATCAACAGATAACCATTACTTAGGTATATGCCCATATATATACCTATGTTATCTAGTAACCCCTCTCAATCATGATGAAAACACAAAATTCATTAACTCAGCTCAACCAGGATTTTAATTCACGATATTGAAACCACGACTGCTTGATAACTCCTCCTCTATCAAGTACAGTGGGCCTACTGCTACAACCAAATGCTTCCCACTAACCTTGGACTGCTGAGGTACACCACCTGTCGAGTATTGTGGGTCTGTCACGCTCACACAGAGGCTCTCCCCACAATGGGTATGCCGCTATAACCAAGAGATCCCCCTTATAGACTACAGAGGTACTCCTTCTGTCTAGTACTGCAGGTCTGACACTATAACCAAGCGCTCCTCTACCATGGGTCTGCTGCTACAACCAAGTGCTCCACATTGGGCCATCTTAATCACTCTTAGTCAATCAGTCTGAAATCGTCATATCTCATCTAGCTACTAGGACTCTGAAATATACTCTCTCATCACTGGGAGGGTCTTCTCCAAGAGATAGAGGTTGATACTCCAAGTGTCTTTAAGTTCCACATGTCTGTGGGGAAACTTGTGGTACCTGGTGGGCAAGGACCCGACGACCATGTTAAGGTGGGGTGGTTGTGCTGTCACCGATACCCAGTTGTCAGAAATGGTATAAGAGCCAATACCCAGTCGGAAGTGCTTAGGTACTGCCTGGGTTTGAGGCTTGGGGTCCACAATGGGGGTGTTGTGCATTACAGTGGTGGATAATGTAACACCCCCATTAAAGTGATACTTAAAAATGCTAAATGTTACTACCCATGTCAAAAAGGTGCACCTTTATTTTTAGGAGCCTACCTGATTAGAACTCCATAGTTATGCTTGCATGTCATGGAGTAGTAATCGGGATGGGTGACCTTCTAGGAAGTTTCCCAGGGGGTGTGTGAGTGAGGAACAAACACACTAAAATAACATGTGATGGCCTGTGGGGACATTCATTAGTCTGATAAGAAACCCTAGTGAGAAATAGTCTATGGTGTGTTGGGAATGTAACCAGGGTATTACAGGAGACCCATGGGGTTAGATGACAAGATTAATGTCCTGGGGAGGTGGTTCGGGACAAAAACTTAGGGCCTTATGTTGGTTTTTAAGGATTATATTTCAAGGGGTAAAAATCATTTTTCATTTTTCATTAATTTTATTTTAAATTATTTTTATTCTCATATAATCTCGTAAATTGAAAATTTATAATAGTCATGAACACTCTCATACATTATATAAACTATAAAACTTCCATTATTATTGAAAATTTCATTAAAATACTTATTCTCCTCCCCCTTTTATTATTCAAATTAAAACATCCTTTGTGATGTATATATTTGTCGACATCATGGACGATGTGTGATCAATTTTAATTAATTATTTATTGGTTTGAAATAAAACCAGACTAATTGTTGAAATAGGTTGTAATGTGTGTGATATAACCTCTTTTATGTTATGTAATTAAAATATAAGGATAATATTTAATTATAGAACGAAACTACTTCATGATAATAAATGAACAAACAAACAATTTAAATGAATATCATTAAGAATTTATTTAAAGAATCATCCTCATATATGAAAAAAATATAAATGATATAATTTAATTTTCTATAAAAATTTAAATACAATTTCATTCCACTTCTATATTTTTTATTCCATTCGAAAATAAATTCCATAACAAACTAACCATGGGAACCATGTAAAGAATTCACATGAAACAGTGGATATAAAATTATTTTTAATAAATTGATGTAAATATATTTTAATATTATATTATAATTTATTATAAATATGAATATGGTTCATTAATATATTAATAACACTATTTTAAACATTATAATTGATAATTGGACATGTTTAATGTAAGGAAAACCTGAGGTGTGGGAATTCATAACCAAATTTCCATTCTTTGGGATAACCTTTAACTTTATTGTTTTTTCGTGAAATGATTATTTTTAAAATTACTATATTATGTGTTATTATTTCAATTTATAGTGAAAATACATATTCATTTAATATGATTATTTCTTGCATCAATGATATAGTTTTATTATTGTACTTTCCTTTTTAAAATCCTTATAAATGTTTCTTTTACCATGGTTAAAAATATTTTTCTTTTTTTATATTCAATGAGTGGTTTCTTCTGATTTAATTATAATTTATTATAATAATCTTTAAATCATATGATTTAATTTTTATTCTTGAATAATATGGTTTCGTTATTTAGTTCATGATTCTTCTATTTTATATATTTTTTATGCAAAAGGGTATTTTAAAAATAAGAATGCGATTACTAATGGTTTTAAATGACATATCATTTTTTTATCATGATATGTTCCTTGTAATGTTTTTATTTTTGGTTGATCCCATTATAGACCATGGTATGATGGTTTGATCCCCATTATAGTTCATGATATATTTGTTTGATCAATTATAGATAAAGATAAGATGGGTGAGCCCCATTATAAATCTCCAATGCATGGGGTACTCTAAAGATATAAGTTGACTAAATGGATATTCCATGTGTAAGGGTGAATTAAACAGTGATATGGTAAATATTTCCCTAGGAACATGCATAATGATTCTATTTAAAATAATTTGTTTTTATGAAATGGGTTCTAGTCATCTTTATGTTTTCATATAATTAAAATTTTCCATATTTATATCACTTTCTAGGATTTTTTCCCATCACTAGTATTTAATTTTTTATTAGGTTATAAGGAAGTGTAAGAAAAAGAAGGATGTAAAGTATAATGTTATGAATATTGTTCAAAGAAAACATGTTTTATTTAATAATGTTTTATATTTAGCATGTAATGGATAATGTTTTAGTAGTATTCATTTTGTATAAATATGATATTTTATGTATATCCTAACTCTCTAAAGATAAAAACATGAAAATATTCACAAAGTGAAAAAAGTAATTTTTTTAATTAAACTAAATATTATGTACTATTTCATGACTAGTTCCTTATAGTTTGTAGAATAATATTTTTTAGATAACCTTATGGGCCTGTATGATTATAATATAATACTATAAATGATTGTTTACATTATGGTTAATTTACAATTATTTAGAATTTTAATATTACCATATTGCTCTGACTAAGATATATCTGGTTAGAAATTTTTTTCCCTAGAGGACAGAGAGAATCTAATCTAGGAAGGAACCGAGAGGCTGATATCTTTCTAAATTAGTATATTAGAATGGTTGGGATTTGATCTGAGAAGTTTGTGACAATAATGGATTATTTTACTAAGTCAATAAATGATGATGGTGTTCATACTAGATATGAACCTAATATATAAAAACTGAATCATGTATTTTGTGGAGTATTTCTTGGGGCAATATCCCCCATAATTTTGTGGATTATCTAACATGATGGTAGTAGAATGAAAGTTCAATGATCTATATTAGATATTTGATGTCCTGGGATTCTTGGAACATCAAAAGGTAACCATTTCCATTTACCATTTTGAAGGTGAAGTTGGTAAATTGTGGTATTTGGTCAAGAATACCAGAGAGAAAGATGAACATGATTCCATGGGATATGAAATATTTATTAATATTTTCCATGATAAATAAATGTTGATGTTTATTTGATTCTGGATGGAATTTGTTTTGGAATATGGGAATGTGAGGAAGATTTTGTAGCTACATATTAATAAATTCACATGATCTTCCAGGTGTGGGGTAGAACTATTTTTGGACATAAATATTAATGTTTATTGGTTTTACATAGCATTGAAAAAAAAATTATGAAAAGGCTTGGTCACACGATAATTTTAAATCTATGGGAAAGTAATTAATTTTGCTAAAAACGATCAAATGGTGCTTTCTGACACATATATGCCTTGTAATGACTAGTATAAGAAGTGTTCATGTTCACATAATTTTAGGAATAATTCTTCTAAGAAATTTTGAGTTAATAAAATGAAATTCACTTATTATGAAAAGTGTGGTAAAACTTATCTTGGAGAATGTATTCTATATTCTTGGAAGTTCTATTGATGTGGAATGTTTGGAAACATGACTCATGATTTCATCGAAAATGATCAGAAGAATGAGGAGAAGTTGATTGTAAGATGTTATAATTGTAATGATTTGGTCCATTTTGATAATGTTTTTCTAAATTTAGTCACTCTAGTGGGAAATAAGTATGACTAGAAAAAATAAAGGTATGTAAAAATACAATGAAACTACTTCAAAAGATGTTGATCTATTAAGTGAACTTGTTTCTGGTAAATTTGTTAGTTTTACCAAATATTCACATGCGTTGTTTGATCATGGTCAACACATTCCTTAATTCCTGAGAACATTTGTCCTACTCAATTGGAAATTCTACCTCAGGAAATAAATCTAGAACTCATGGTAAAAAATACAATAGGAAATATTAAAGGGAAAAAAATTATATGAATCTTCTTACCTTGGTTTATGGATATATTTTACCTGAAAACCTGGTTATTTCCCTCTATTGGAGTTTGATGTTTTTTTGAAATATCTTTTTGTTTATCATTCCGTTATTAATTGTAGAGAAAGAAAATATATTTTTTCAAAAATATTTTTGTTTTTTTGTAAAACAATGAACCCATACCATTGATAAAACATATGTAATCTAGGAAATTTTTATAACTATTGAATTAATGTTATCTTCGACATAATGTTGAGAATAAATGTAATTTTCATATTAATGATGTTCCAGTGGTAAATTCACATCTGTATTTTTTCCTGATGATTTTTTAGATATAGTTTTTTATCGATAGGTTGAGTTCAAAATCAACATAATTCTGCATGCTAACCCAATTTCTAAACCCCCATTTCAAATGTCTCAAATGAAACCATTATAGTTAAAAAATAATTTCACTGAATTATTAGATAAATACTTCACCCGACCAAGAATTTTACCATTGGGAGATCATATATTGTTTGTTTAAAAGAATGATGGTTCAATGAAAATTTGGATTGATTACATATACCTGAAAACAATCCCTATTAAAAACAAATAACCTTATTCTCATATCAATTATTTGTTTAATCATATCCTAGGAGCACAATTTTTTTTTAAGGTTGACATGTATTTGGGGTACCATTAGTTGAAAGTAAAAGAAGTAGTGAATCCAAAGATTACTTTTCGTACAAGTTATATGAATTATGAATTTGTAGTTATTCCATTTGGGTTAACCGATGAACCTATTATATTCATTAATCATAAGAATATAATATTTCCCAAGTTCTTGGAATTATTTTATGTTGTTTCTATTGATGATATTATTGTATGTTATAAAATTAATCTTGGGCATGAAAGACAAATAATGGTGGTTTTTCAAAACATAGAAGAAAATAAATTATATGGAAAAATAGTAAATTATGAATTGTGGTTACAACAAATTTATTTTCTTGTTCACATTGTTTCTAAGGAAAGAATAATTGTTGACCCTCATAAAACAAATATTGTTACAGAATGGCCAAGACCCAAAAATATAATTATTATTCATAGTTTCTTTGGTTTGTAATGTTGTTACCATATGCTTGTTGAAACATTTTTAGGGTTATCTACCCTAAAGAGTGTGTTACCTAGAAAAGGTTTTGTTTTTATTAAGCCAAATGAATTTGATGATTATTTCATGAATTCAAAAAAAGAATGGTGAATTATTCAATTTTTTCTTTCCTTCTAGAGATGGTTAATTTTTTATCTATAGTGATACTTTATTGAATGGACATGGTTTTTACTAATGTAGAATGATCAAGTAGTTGATTATGATTCACTTCAATTAAACCCTCATAGGTTATATTAACCTACACATGATTTGGGATTATATGTTGTCATTTTTTTAATAAACAATTTGGAGGCATCATTTCAATGTTGAAAAATGTTCAATATATACTTGAGATAATTGATTCATGTATATATTTACTCAATAGAAATTGAACATGATGCAGATATGATTTATGTAACTAATCAAAGATTTTGATTGCACAATTAATTACCATACTAGAAAAGAAAAAAAATTATATGATGCTTTGAGTTTGAAAATTACTGCTACATTAACCATGTTACATTTGGATAATTTCCCCTTGTTTAATGATTTACTAAATTTTATTTTTGAAGATGTTGATTCCGAAAATTCCCCTATTTTGTTTTAGGTGTTAGTACATTTTTCTATGTCTGACAGAATAAAGTATACCGAGAAGGATGATCGTGAGTAAAGGAAAAATATAGAATTGGTTATAAAGGGTATGTTTCCTGAGTTACACATTTATAAAATATTTTTTTTGATGTATGGGAAGAGAAAATGTGTTCTTTATGATTCTCAACTAAAGAATAAATTATTATGTAAAACTCATATTTATTCATTTTCAGTTCATCATGGAAGAAAAAGAAAATTGAGAAACCATCAAGAGTATTATTGGTGGGATAAAATGAAAATATATAATTCATATATTACAATGAAATGATCAACATGTCAATAGGTTAAATCAAGGAATATATTTCTAAATGGAAATCTTTATCAATTAAAAGTGCTAGTGTGGAAATTTGGAAAATATATCTGTAGAAATCGTTGTTGGAGTAATTAAGAGATATAGAGGTAATAATGCAATTTGGGAAATCAAAGATCATTTGACAAAAACTACTCATTTACTTCAATTAAATACCCATATTATCATGATCATATTAATCAAATATACCTCAAAAAATATCATGTAAAAAATATATCCTCTCACCATTTTACTAGATAGTTATCACAAGATCACGTCTAACATTTGGAAAGAACTTTAGAAGTATTTGGGAATACAATTGAATTTCAGCCCATCTTTTCATCCTCAAAAAGATGAGAATTCAGAACAAACAGTTTATACATTTATGGACATGCTATTAGATTTATGAGTGGATTAAAAGTTATGTTGGGATCATTATTTTTCATTATTTGAGTTTTCTTACAATAAGAGTTTTCATTCATGTATACAGATGGCATCTTTTGAGGCATTATATGGAAGGAAATATTGAACTCTAGAATTTTGGGATGAATTCAGGGGAAAGAAAGATGATGGGACCAAAATTAGAAGAGGAATTTGTGGAATACAATTATTTTATTCAACAACACATGAGGATAGCCCCGAGTAGGTAGACAAGTTGTGTAGATAACAGGATGAAAGACCTTTATTTCGAGGTCTGTGGTCATGTTATACTTAAAATACGTCCTTGTAAAAGTGTTATGCATTTTGGTAGGATACGAAATATATGTTCTTGATTCATCATAACTTTTTATGTCATAGAGAAATTTAGACCAGTTTCCTATTCATTAGTTTTTCCTCTGAGTTTATCTCAGGTACACAATGTTTTTCACATTGCAATGCTAAGAAGGTTTGTTCCATATCCATTTAATGTTTTTTTCAGAAGTATTTTAGCTTCATGTTAACCTTTATTATGATTATAAAAAAGTAATGATTAATTATTTTAGAGAGGAATTATTATGGACTAATGTAATTATGTTTGTAATGGTTTTTTGAATAAACCAAATTATTAAGGAATCAACATGGGAATATGAAATATATATGAGTGAAAGGTATACTCACATGTTTATGAAGTCATTAAAAATTCATGGGACTTAATATTACAACATTTTGGACAATATAATAACCTAGGTACTTATAAAATAAATGGTTTTCTTTTTTTGAAATTAAAAAATAAAGACTATTTCAAATCTATAATGAAATAAGTGGTATTGTAAGGAATATTTTCTGATGGAATTATAACATGACCATAAGAATAGTAATATGACCCTTATGAATAATAAATTGGCAAATAGACTACAAACCACAACTATGAAATAAAAAATAATATTTATGTATCTTATTTGTGAAAATATGATATATTTATATTATTGAATTCGTAAATAAATTGAGTCAAAATGATAGATTAGGTGTTGGTTTTTTGTAAAACACAAATCATAATTTACAATTATATAATTAATAAGATTATTAAAAATAAAATTTATATTCATAAAATATATTTATGAAAAATTATTTTATTTTCTTTTGATTAAATGGTATTTTTATAATACCTTAATTAATTTTCCAAAAGTGTTTTGAAATTAGTTATAGTTTCAAAACTGTTATTTTTTAAATAAATTATTATTTTAAATAAAATATAAATTTCACATATTTAGGAAATTAAATTTAAAAAACGGAGTTCATTTTTTAATTTCAAAAATTAAAAATTGATTTGGGTGATTTTTTTTATATTTTTCTGAAATAATAGTTTTTTTTGTGAACAATGAACTATGATAATGTATGAAAATATCTAAATACATGAATTATTGAGTCATGGATGATTTTATATTGATGTATGCACCCTTGGTTACATCGCAAAAAAATAATTACTATTTGTTGTCACAAGAACACACACTACTTCATTTCTTGATTAAAATAATAAAATAATGATTAAAATAATAGAAGCATGCCCTCCTCCACTATAAATACCACATCTTATCCTCACACCTCCCAAGATTTTAGACATATCCAATTTATTCCCAAAAAAATTCCAAAGTGTCTTCCCCATATCCAATACCATCTAGTTTCTCTAAAAGGCCACAACTATTGGCCTTAAGTATGTTCTCAAGGAATAGAATTCAAGAGGTAAAATTCCTCTATAATTTTTCTTTTATTTTCATTAGAATAATTTTTATTTTCTTTTAAAATATTTACCTACACTTATCCATGTGTAATGAAAACTCCATTATCATATACAATATTAGTTATATTTCATTTTTATGGAAAAATACTTATCATGCTTCTTCACATCTCTATTTTGTTCAAAAAATAACTACGTCGTTTATGATGTGTCAATTTTCTGATATCGTGAAAGATGTGTTTTCTATTTTAATTAATATCTTAATTGATAGTAATAATTAAAATTATTGTTGAAAATTGTTTTAAATTTATTTTTATATCTGATTTTATGTTCTTAAATTAACATATATTAATAAAATTTAATTATATGAAGATACTAGTTTGTGATTATCAATGAACCGCCAAAATGATTTTAATGAATATCATCAATGCTTTATCTAACGAATCAACCTCATATTTGAAAAACATGATATATGGTATAATTTAAATTTATTTATATATGATAATACCATTTCATTCCACTCATGTATTTTTCCTTCTTTTTGATAATAAAGTCCATAACGAACCTACCATAGAAAGCATGTGAATAATGCAGGAAAAACCATGAATATAACAAAATATTATTACTAAATTACTGTAAATAGGTTATAAAAAGTTCATATAATGTATTAAAATTATGAATATGGTTATTCAATATATTAATCACCCTCTTTTAACAATTATATAGGTGTGTGGGACACGTTTAATGTGAGAAAAACCTGGGGTAAGGAGATTCATAACCCAATTTTCATTCCTTAGGCAAAGCTTCTACTTATAATAATTTTTTATTGGTATGATTATTTGTAAAATGATTAAATTATATAGTATTATGTTTATTTACAGTGAATATATATTTTTAATTCATTGGTTAATTAATTCTTCAATGATATGGTATTTCAAAGGGATTTTCCATTTGAAAATATTTTAAATGTCTCTTTTAAAAAATTCCAAAATACTATTATTTTTTTATATTGAATGAGTATGTTTTACTAATTTTATTATGATATATTACTATAATTATTGATTCATATGTTTTAATTTTTATTTTTTAATAATTTTATTTCATTATTATCTACATGCTTTTTATATTTTAATGTATATTTTTTATTGAAATTAGATATTTTTAAAATAAGAATGTGTTTTCTCAAGTTTTCAAATTATTAATGAAGTGTTTTATTAATTTTATGATCCTTGGAAATTTATATTTATGGTTGATCCAGTTATAGAAAAATTTGAGACATTTTGAGCCTATTATAATTAAATATAAGTTGGGTTTATCCCATTATAGCTCAAGATATGACGGGTGAGTCACATCATAGATCACCAATGCATTGGGTACCCCAAAGATGCAAGTAGAACAAATATTTATCCTTGTGTAAGGGTTAATGTTGTAGTGATTTATAAAATTTGTCCTGAGGAAATAATATTATGTTTTTTATAAAATCTATTTAGTTTTTATTAAATTAATTTTAAATTTAATTACGTTATCAATTGATTAATGATTTCATTCTTTATATCACTTACTATGTTTTTTTATTACATCCCAATTTTTAGAATGTTTTTCATTGGTTATAAGGATGTGTATGATAAATAAGGAATTCATTTTTAATGATATGAAGTCATGGAAAATAAATCATGTTTTATTTTTTAATATTTTATATTTTGGAAGAAATGGAAACTATTTTAATAATATCCACTATGTATAAATATGTGATGTTATGTATGTCCTAACTCCATAAAGAATTAAAAATGAATCTATTCTGAATATGAATGTATTTTTTTTTGTAAAATGCATATTATTTAATGTTTCGGGTTTGGGTCCTTATAGTTTGTATAAAATTATGGTTGAGATAAATCTAGGGGTTTAGATGTTGTTAACAGAATACTATAAATGATTATTTACATTATGGAAAATTTAAAATTAAAACCCAATTGAACATGACCATATTTCATTGACTAAGATTTTTTTTAGAATTTATTTCCCAATAATATATATTGAATCTAAAGTAAGAAGGCACCTAGAGGCTGATATCTATCCGAATTTGAATCCTATAATGGTGGGAATTGAAGAAGAGTAGTTTGTGATAGTAATGGATTAGTTGACTTAGGAAATAAATGGTTTTGGTGTTCATTATAGCAATGAACATAGTCTACCATAATGGAACATGTATTTTATGGATCATTTCCTGAGGTGAAATCCACCATAATTCAGTGGAACATATAGCTTGATGGTAATAGAATGATGGATCAATGCATTGGAAAAATATTTGAGGTCATGGGATGTTTAGAACACCAAAAGGTAACCCTTATTGTTTATCATTTTGAAGGTGGAGCTGACTGATGGTGGTCATTTTTTATGAATTCTAGAGTGAAATAATATCATTATTCTATAGATTGGGAAACTTTTAAGGATATTTTCCTTGATAAATTTTTCACAATGGTTATTCGACTCTGAATGGAAAGAAAATATAGAATTGAGGAAAAAATGAACATTCTATTACTGAAAATGACGAAAATATCCAAATATTGGCAAGATATGTGCCAAATGTTTTATAGGACACACATAGATAAATCAATCAGTTTTACTGAGTAATGAAACTTGGTTTATGTAGAGCATTGGATACATGATAATTTAAAATCTATGATAATGTTTTTCATTGTGTGAAAAAGGATGAAATTGATTTTTCTAACACATATGTTCCTCATAATGAAAATAATAAGATGTATTAAGTTTTACATGATTTGGGGAATAATTATTCAAAGAAATTTTTAGTTAAAAAATTCATTTTATATTCTTGTGGAAGGTTGGGTGAAAAAGATCAGGAAGAATTTGTTGTAAATTCTGGGTAGTGTAATCTATGTGGAATGTTTGGACTCATGAATAATGATTATCAAAAAATGATTAGAATAATATTGGCAAGATGATGGAAAGATGATTTTCTTTCAATTATCTGGTTCATTTTTCTAATGTATGTCCAAATCTTGTCACTCATGTGAGAAATCGACAAGATTAGAAGTAAAAGGTTATGGAAAGATACTTTTCAACTACTTCAGCAAATTTTCATCCATAAAACGTAGTGAAATCAGGTACATTTCTAATTTTTTCAAATATTACAATGTGTTTTTTGATTCAGGGACAGCACATACCTTAATTTGTGAGAAATATTATACTAAATTGGAAATTTCACCTTATGAAATAAATCAATAACTATGTGTAAAAATATTAGGAGGACATATTGAGGTAAAACATTAATAGAATAGCCCTATCATTGTTAGTTGAAATAGTCCACAAACAATCAATATTTTTTTTCCATTAGTAGTGTTTTTTATTTTTTGAGTTATGGATTGGATTTATGTTTATCAATATAATATTTATTGCAGAGATGAATGATTTTTTTTCATGATGAGTTTTAGGTTGTGTTTAAGAATGACTGCTTACCATTCATAAAATGTTTGGAATCCAAGAAATAGTTAAAATATATAAATGATATTTATCGTGAAAATATTGTTGAAAATGCATAAACTATTCAGTTTAATGATATGCCAATGGTAAATGATTATTTTTATTTTTTCATTGATTATTTTTATGGTGTTCTTCTTGATGGAGCGGTTTTTTACTATTGAATTATTTCTTAGTGAAAATATAATTTCATAACCCACTTATAGAATAGATTCAGTAGAAATTTTAGAGAAAAAAAATTAGTTGCGGGAAGTAATCAATAACAGATTCATCTAACTTAGAAATTCAGTATGGGGTTCATCTAACTTCTTTATAAAAAAGAACATTGTTCATAAGACATTTGATAGATTATAGATCCTTTAATACAATCCAAATTAAGAATAAATTTACTTTTATTTTATCAATGATTTTTTTTCATCTCTTGGGAGAAAATTATTTTTCAAAAGTTGAAATGTGTTCAGGATACTAGCTTTTGAATGTTAAAGAGGTAAACATTTTAAAGACTATGTTTTATATTAGATATGGGAATTATGAATTTTTAATTATTCCATTTTTTTAACTAATACACCAGTTTTATGTATGGATCTTATAAATTTAAAATTTCATTAATTCTTATATAAGTTCATGGTTGTGTTTAGTTGTGACAATATTGTATATTATAAAATTATATTGGAGCCGAAATGTCATCTAAGGTTGTTTTTTAGCCCTTAAAATAAATTAAACTATATAAAAAATTCAGCAATTTTGAAATTTTTTTGCAAAAAAATTATTTCCATGGTAAAATTGTTTCTAAATATGGAATATCTGCTAATCCTGCTAAAATAATTGATGATTAATGAGAAATACCCAGAAATATTTCCAAGATTCATATTTTCCTATGATTGGATGGATATTTCCAGAGTTTTATTGAAAACGTTGCACGGTTATCTACCTGACTGGCAATTTAATCTTGTAAATCGGTTAAGATTATTCAAAAAAATAATGTGATGATATATTTTTGGAATTGAAAATAAGATTGGTGAATGATGTAGTTTTGGACCTGCCTTCCATATTTGGTGACTTTTTCAACTATATTAATTCTTTATAAAAAGTGAATTATTTTTTTCCAAATTCAGAATAGCTGGGTCATTTCTTGTGCTTCACGATAGATGAAACCTCAAAATCTAAATTAATATACTCATTAAATGGAGTTATTTACTATTGGTTTTTAATTAAAAATAATGAGGCATCGTTTTTATGGGGTGAAATTTGATATATATATATATATATACCATAAAAGTCTACAAAATTTATTTATAATGAAGTAATTAGACACTAAATAGAAAAAATGGCTAGAAGAAATCAAGGATTATGATTTCTCGAATCATTACCATAATGGAAAATTAAATAAATTCGATGATGATTTATGACAAAAAAGTAATGATACATTAACCTTGTTTTTCTAGTATTATGACCCCTTGGTTACTGATATGATAAATTTTGGTTTGGAAGTTGTTGGAGTGGAAAATTCATCTGTTTTGTTTCAGGTGTCAGTGCAGTCATCTATTCCAGATAGAATAAAGAATGCTTAAAAGGAAGATAGTGAGCTGCATAAAATGGTAGAATTATTAAAAAGGGATATTTTACTGAGAAAAACAATACTAAAGCTTTTGGTTTTATGTTTTCGAATAGAAAATGTTTTCCTTATTATTTTCATCTAAAGGAATAATTTTAATTTGAACCTCATAGTCCTCCATTTTTAGTTCATCCCTACATCACAAATATGTATAGTTACCTTAGTGAGTATTACTAGTGAGATGGAATGAATAGAGATATTTTATATTTTACCATTAAATTTTGACATGTCAATCGGTTAATGTAGAGAGGTTGTTACCAAAGCAGATGCTACAACCCTTTATAATCTCGGATTGGAAATGGAAAAATCAATCCAAGGACTTCATGGTGGATCTACTGAATACATATCAAGTTAACAATGCACTCTTTTTTATTTTTGATCATTTAAATAAATCATATAAATTTTATCTATTCGAGACACCCATTATATAGATTATTGGTTATACATCAACGAAATTATTAGGTTTCATGAAGCTCATCTATCTATTATATCAGATTATGACAACTGGTTCACTTCTAAATTTGGGAAAAGTCTTCGAAATATGTTTGTAATGGATGTAAATTTTACTATTACTTTTTATCCACAATTAGATGGGTAGTCAGAATGGATAATTGATACATTTGAGGAAATTTTTGGATCTTGTACAAAGGATTTACCGGGAATTTGGGATCATAATCTTTTAATAGTAGATTTTTCTTATAATAATAGTTTTAATTCAAATATACAGATTCCACATTTTGAGTCTTTATTTGGAAATAGATGGTGAACTCTAAAACTTTGGGATGAAGATGTGGAAAGGAAGATGAAGATACCATAATTAGTAGAGGAAATGGTAGAAAAGGTTCTCTTAATTCAGTAACACATGAGGAAAGCACTGAGTAGGTACTATATGTTGACATATAGTTGGAGAAAATACATTTATTTCGAGGTAGGTGATCATATTTTACATTAAATAAATCCTTGGAAAAGTGTAAAGAATTTTTGTAAAATATTAAATCTAAGACAATGATTTTTAATACATTTTGAAATCATAAATAATTTTGGAAGAGTATCATACCAAGTAGATTTTCCTCTATGTTTATCATAGGTACACAATGAGTTTCATATTTTGATGTTGATAATTTATTTTCCAGATTCATCTCATTTTTGGAGCCTATTACTATTTCAACTATAGTAGAAAATTTCTTATTAAGAGAAACATATTCAGATTCATGATTATATAGGGAATTTATTATTGAATATTCTAATTAATCATGTAAAGGTTTTTTAGATAAATCACATGGTTGAATAAGCAACATGAAAATTTGAAAATTATATGATGTAATGAACTCCTTAATTATTTTATAAGGAATTAAAAATTATAAGGATTCAATTTCAAAAAGGTGGGGATAATGTAAAACCTAAATACTTATAAAATAAATTGTTTTTATTTTGAAATTAAATAGTTAAATCAATTATAAATGTATAATAAAAAATGTTTTGTATAATGAAATATTTTCTAATAGTAGTGTAAGATGAACATAAGAATTGTAATATGAAATTTATGAATAGTTAATCGACCATTTGAATAGTAACCAAAACTATGAATTTATAAAATAATTAATATATATAATATGTGAATATATGATATATTTATATCTTGGAAAGAGTAAATAATTTTTTTAAAAGGATATATTTTTTGTTGGTATTTTTTTAAAATGAAATTATTTATTTAAAATTTTATAATTAATATAACATTTTTAAAAAAGATATATTTTCATAAAATTGATTCATGAATTAATATTTTATTTTCTTATTATTATAAGCTATTTTTATGAGAGCATATTTAATTTTTCAAAGTGTGGTACAATCAGTTATATGTTTTAATGGGTATTTTTTGAATAAATGATAATTTTAATTAAAATACCGATTTTTCATATTTAGGAAATTATTTTTGAAAAAATGAATTCATTTATTAACATTACACATCGAAATGTGGTTTGGTTTAATTTTTTCGATATTTAGTAAAAACATGATTTTTCGCTAAATTATGAAATATGATACTTTAAAAAATAATCATGAAAGAGGAATTTTTGAGTCATAGATGATGTTATACTATTTAAACATCCCCCATTTAGATCTCACATTAAATAATTAATATTTTTTATCATAAAAACCAAACATATTTCTTGTCTTGAGAAAAAAAATAATGATTAAATTAATGGAACCCTCCCCCTCTCATCAACCATAAATACCACCCCTCACCACGTCTTCTCCTTACACATCTCAATATTTGAGACTTTCTTAATCTCTTCCCAAAATATTTTTCAATCCTCTTCCTAATGTACATGATATTATATTATTTTCAACAATAGATCCAAACTAAGATCCTTAAGGTTGTTCTAAAGGAATATAATTTAAGAGGTAAAAGTCATCTTTCATTTTTCTTATATTTTATTTTCAATTGTTTTTCTTTTCTTATAAAAATAAAAACATCGTTTGTGATGCGTCGATTTATCGACATCGTAGATGATGCAGTATCATTTTTCATTAATTTCTTCATGAATGGTCATAAAACTATTTAAATGGTTTAATATTTTTATAAAGTGTATTTTATAATATCTGTTATGTTTTGGAATTAACATAGCAGAATAATATTTAATTATATAAAGAAACTAGTTTTTCATGATTAATGAACCACCAAAATGATTTAAATTTATATTATTAATGTTTTATCTAATGAATCATGCTAGTATCTGAAAAAATGTTATATGGCCAAATTTATTGTTTTATAATCATGTAAATATTATTTCCTTCCACTTATTTATTTCTCCTTCCATTCAACCTGAATTTCCATAATGCACATACCATGGAACCCATGTAAAAAACACACAATAAACAATATAAATTACAAAATATTATAAATAAATGGGTGTAAAAATGTTATAAAAAGATAATATAAAATATTATTAATAATAATATGGTTCATTAATATATTAATAACAGTATTTTAAACATTATACAGGATGTTTGGTAATGATTAAAATAAGTCAATCTCGAGTTAAGGGGGTTCTTATCCCAAATTCCAATTTTTGGGTTAACCTCTTATTTTATTGACATTTTCATGCTATGATTATTTGTAAAATTACTATATTATGATTTATTATGAGGATTTATATTGAATATACATATTTATTTAGTTTCATTAATTCTTCCTTCAATGATATTGTATTATTATTTTACATTCATTCTCAATTCCTTTTAAATGTCCCTTTTGCAGAATTAAATAATACTTTTCATTTTTTCAAATGCATGGGAGTTTTCTATTTACCTCATTTTAAATTATTTCTAAAAATTTTCAATCATATATTTTCATTTATATTCTTGAATAATATAATTTCGTTATTATATTTGTGATTTTTTATATTAAATGTGGGGTTTTATGAAAAAAATGCTATTTTGAAAAAATGAATGTGTTTCGTCAGGAGTTTAAATGAGTTATAAAATGTTTTATTCATGATATTTTCATTGGACATTATTTGGTCTGGATTGGAGCCATTATAGATCAAAATTCTATGTTTTTTTTAAAATTATAGCTCAAGATATATTGGGGAGATCCCATTATAGCTCAAAGATATGTCAAATGAAACTCGTTATAGATCTTAAATGAATTGGGTAATATAGAGATTAAAGTTGAAAAATGGTTATTCCACATGTAAGGGTGAATGTAAGAGAGATATTTTAAACATTTACCTATGAAAATGCATAATGTTTCTATGAAAACTAATGAATATTTATGAAATTGGTTTTAAATTTTTTTGTTATCAATTTATTAATGATTTCATTCTTTGTATCCCTTACTGAGATTTTTTTGATAATACCACGTTTAAAATACTTTTTCAATGTTTATAAGGATTTTTAATATAAATAAGTATTTAATGTATCATGTAATGATGACTTTTGAATGAAAATAGTATTTATTTTTTAATGTTTTATATTTTTGAATAAATGAATATTGCTTTTATAGTATCCACATTGTATAAATATAGGGTTATATATATATATTAATTCTATAAATCTCTATATGTAAAAAGATCCTCAATGTGAAAAAAGTAAATTTTGGACTAAACCCCATTGTTATATAATGTTTCATGGTATAGTCTTTATATTATCTTTTACAGATTATAAATTTGAAAGATATTTTGAAAACATTTCATTTGGAAAACATCCTTATTCTTTGAAATTTTTTCTTCTAAAACCAAAATACTTTTTAAAACTATTTCAATTGATACTTAATATGAAAATTATAATGTAATATTGAAAAAATTTGTAAAATCCATTTTATTTGAAAAATTATAGAGGATCTTTAAACCCTTTTCGATATCATTTTTCATGAAAACATATAAATCAAGCATGAAAAAAATTTGAAAACTTTTTTCCTTAGAAAATACATTGAAAATTTATAAATACTGATGGGAAACTATTTTAAAATATTTTACTTGAAATTATATTTTAATAAAATTTAAAAAAATTAATTTTCTTATAATAAAAACTTAACATCAAAGAAATAACATTGTGTAAATCGAAATATTTCATACTAAGTGAGTATAATATTCCTTTAGCATGATAAAATTTTAAAAAAATTCCATGTTCTGAAAGTGAAAATAATATAACTTGGATAAAAAAAATAAAGAGAAAAGGGTTAAAAATTTCATTTATTGTTCATATGAGATCAGTGGAATATTCTATGATTCCCTTTTTGGAAAGCATGGTTCTGAATTAAACCTTCTTTCTAACTGAATAGAGAGGTATGGGCATATTTTCATAAAATAATTCTTAATTATATTAAGTAACAATGATTCCAGAAAATTTAAATAATAGATAACGGCATAAAGCCTAAACACAGAAGAATAAAAATCATGATTGGTCATGAAATATGGATCTAAATATTTCATTAATGAAAATTTAATCATTAAAAATCTCAAAAAAAGTGATATTGTTTCAATAAACTTTTACCACATGGTAAATTTGTATCATACTCCCAATGAATAAAAATGAAATTCAATAAAGCATTAAAATATAATAAAAATAAATATCTTATTTATATAACATTTCAATGGACTTTTATACACCTCACATAAAAATATATCTATATAACATGGAATATGTCTCAATGACAAAAAATTGAGATAAAATTACGTTACATATTAAGTAACATTTTAAAAAATAAACCCCATAAAGGCATATTAATAAATGGTTATTTAAATACTCATAGATTGCATTAAAATCAAATTAAAATACATTACTAGGTAATATATACACCACACATTAAATGTGATCAGTGAATAAGGAAATAATCTCATGGAAATAAAGAGTGAGATGATATTCCACTACATTGTGTCTTGATACTTGTCATATTGGTTCAATCCAATTGTATAATAAATATAAATTTTTTATAAATATTCATAGAACAATATTCTTAATTCAAATACCGTATATTTTTTATTATGGATTTATATTTTCCTTATGTTAACAATTATCTGTTATGTATTCAATTCGGGTAATATCCATTGAGTTTTTGGCACGTGTCTTCATTTGTAATATATTTAGTCCTTTTAATTATATCATCACTTGTAGAAAGAAAAAAATGATTTAAATATAATTTATATTCATTATATTTTTATTATAATAATTCATAAGCTATAGAATTTTGAAATGGAATACACTATTGATAGAGATGGTAGGTCATGCAGACACATGAATGTTATTTTCGTTTAATTGCCACGTTGGAGGAAATAAAGTAAAAGTAATATATATATATATATATGTACATATAATTGTTAATTTATAATTATTACATCACATATAGAATATATATTCACTAAACACATTCTGAATACATTTCATTAGGTGTTTGTATGAATCATATAACTTTTAGAGGGTGGTAGTCCATACTTCTTCAAATGAAATAATCATATTAACACAAAATAGAATATATAATGTCATTTTTTATAAAATAATTTAAGGCGATTAAATACATAATAAATATAATATATATCCTATATAATCATTTTTTCAATCATATTTTCTACAATGAGAGGTGGGAAATTAGAAATAAAACTTCATCATTTTTGTGAGGCAGTAGTTTTCCATACAGGTAAATAGTATGTTTGTTACCCATTAGTTGGAAGTGTGTATAAGTGTTTGATTAAACATCAACATAAAAAATAAAAGTATATATATGATATCGGTGTTGTTATATAGGAATAGAATAATAATATTTTATGAAGTGGGAAATAAATTTAAATGAATATAGTTTGAGGGAGGGTGTTACCTCTAAATTAGGTAACTCTTTTTGGTTTGGACCAAAGGTCTTCCATGGATGGAATTCTTAAAAAGGGAAGATTCATGGAGGAAGTGAGGAATTTTTGGAATATATTATGTATTATTTTATTTATCTAATGTATATTTATATGTGTCGGGATATGGGAGGATAGGACTCCTTTAATAATAGAGGAGGAGTGGCACTCTAGTAGTAATTTTAAAAAATGGAAACCCCACCCATATCTTTTTTTAAATGAATTTCTAAAATGGTAAAAGGTATATCCACGGGATTATATGGTCTATATATGGATATAAAATGGATTTTGTACATGTCCATAGAACTAAATAGTACCTTGGGCTATGGTTTAATCCCTTATTAAGGTGAATTTATCCTTAATAATTGTAAATAATTCTAATGACATTAAAAAATATAATTGGTAAAAATTAATTTTAATTTATTATTATTTATAAATTATGATGATTCTAAAAATGGAATCCAGTTATACAAATAATAGTAATAATAATAAAATTTATTTAAATATAATCCTGTAGACAAGATGACAATGAGAGTTTTGAAAGTAAAAATGTTCAAAATGTTACTTTGTTTTTGTAGTCAATTTAAAAATGAAATTGATTCCAATGATCTGAATTTGACTACATGATAAAAAATTTATCTCAATAAACTTTTAAAAAAAATACATATAATATAACTATATAATTAAATTAGATGAAAAGTCAGTTTTGAGTTAAATTTTTGTATTTTTGAAAATATATTAAAAATGAATCTTCAAAGAAAAATACAAAAAATTAAAAATAACTTAATTATTCAGTTTCTCGTTAAATAATGAAATTTATTTGACAACATATAATTAATAAAATCAAAACAAATTAGATTTAAAATAATATCCCCATCAAAAAGCGGTAAAAGTTCCTTAATAAAAATACATGTTTTTGTGTGTAAAATTTGGTTTATCATAATCGGATTGCAAAAGAATGTATTGGATAAATACAGATTTTTTATTGAACATATAATATATATATTACATTAATATCAACCAATAATATTAATTAATTTAATTTATTTGGAAAAAATTTCATCGTGAGTAAAAATAGATTTCTATAAAAATATTCCATTTATATTCAATTTGTTCATTAAAATTAATTAATTCATTATAAATATGTTAAACCATCAGATTCCATAAATTAGTTACAAATATTTATAACTACTAACAAAAATTCTTGGTTTTATCTTAATATATTAAATAATAATATTATAATAATATTTTTTTTCTTTGTAAAAGAGGATCTTACATGTTACAAAGGGTGTCATGGAATATTAGCCTTTCATGTAACATAATCTAGCCTCTATGATCCGTATAGAGAGGGACCTAAAAATTATATTTTGTGTAGTGCATGATTAATATGGAATTTTTGATAAAAAAATCCAAAAATAGATCTTCATAATATATAAATATATATTAACTATTTTAAGTGTTGTGTGAAATGAAAAATATCAAAAATAATAAATAAATTTTAAAAAACTATAATTCAAAAATCATGATATTTTACATTCTAACCACCATAAAATTAATTTAGTCCTTGAAATTCATATGGGTTTTTTATGGTTTAATACTTTAATGCTCGTTATTTAGAAACCCACATCATAAAAATGAATATTAAAAAATCCTCTTAAAATATAAAGTTGGAAACATAATAGTTACCCAAGGTAAAATATAACTAGGTTTACACATGGCCGAACATGGGTGTAATGTGAAAACACACACATGAAAGAAAAATATAACCATAATATTATGATAGATTGATATTGAGAATAAGTTCAAGATATTGTTAACAATCAGAAATCCTAAAATCTATGATGAACTAAGGGACCATTTAATTAATCATAAATGGAGGTACTAGGATATAATTTTTGGATTCAGTATCCTATTTTCAAAAGATAAATTAAGTTCATGAAAATATATACTATCATGATTTCAGTAAAACCTAACCCCTTTTTTCATTGACCGACATTGCCTCTTTTTCTAAAAATAAAGGTGACAATTTTTTCATTCATGATGCACTAACAGTTCATGAGATCTATAATATGCCATCCGATATATCTTCGGATATCATCAACACTAATGTTTTAATTACATCATTCCCAATATAAATAAATCTTCATATAGTTAGATAATACATTATTCTCAGAAACATCAACAATTGTTTAACATAATCTCTCCATAAATGGAAAACCATATAACCATTTTGAGTAATTAAATTCTAAAACATTAGATAGAAAGTTTTAAAATTAGTGTAATAAAAAACCCCATATATAAAATGGTATTTTTTAGTATTCAAAATACATTCATGTGAATACCCTCAACATATATTCTCTCAAAACATGGTAATAACCTTAATTATTATAAATACTTATAGAAAAAGTGGATGCTTCAATATTTTAAATGTTAATAGATATATTACTTAAATCCACGAAGTTTTATACTCCATCCATGATGACATAGACCATGTTTTCATCTAATCAATAATGAAGTCCAAGGTAATCAGTTTTTTCAAATTTACCTTCGACAAATCCTTCATCTCTTTATCCAAGTGAAACACAATTTTATAAACATGTTTATCACAATAAGGGATACCCTCCCCTTAATCAAAAAATAATTTTTCTAATACATGGTCAAAATTATTCACTTTATTTTCAATACTTAATGAATACCTATTATGAATATATATATATAAATTTATGGATTTATATGACATGATCATTGAATTACAAAACTTAAGTACTTCATTCATATAACATTATTATTAAACCATTACATAGGATTCATCAACTTAATCCTTGATACCTACTTCATTAAATATGAAATATGAATCATGTCTTAAGGTTCCACAACTTCAATAGAACTATTCATCTTAATATTAATGTAAAAAATACTATAAGAACATCATATAGCTTATATATGTAATTTGTAGTCTAATTTTCTTCTGAAGTTTAACAAAAACTCATACCATCTTCATTATTCCCTCTATGAGATTTACACTTGGGTAATAGATTTTCTTAATACCCATACCTTCCACGTCTAAAAAATCAATTTAAAATTTTTTTCTTCTAGTTCTCAATTTGTCTAAACCCAGAATGAATATGGTGAGAAACCCAAATCACAGAATAAAACCACAAAATGATGTAAAATTACTTATACTTGGTCAAAATCATGACACCTAAATTTTAATGTACAACACCATAGATTAATAAAATATTATTCACATCCAATTAAATTTAAATACATTATAAAGGTTTATGAATTGTTTATGAATTTCGAAATCATATCCTTTGGGAGTTTAAAACTAGGTGTACAACAACTCCCATTGTTGTGTACTATAATTCCTTAAGTCTATCACGTGAAAATATGTCAGAGTAGGTACACCTATGTGAATATATGCCTTATCCATATCTACTTGTAGTATCAATATATGGATTTATTTCTAATAAACCACTCACTATATCCTTTACCAAAATTACATGACATTTTCCAATATGATTCCCTTTCCTTAGTCTTATCCTGAGACATGTCCTTAGAGTTAACAATACAATTTTCTCATCTTAGTTTCTAAAGGATAAATAAACATTTTCTCTAATAGAATCAATAACAACCCAGTCTTGAAATACAATAACATTACATCACTTTTTTAGAATACTTATTACATTTAATAGAAAAATTCATAAATATTTTATTATTTTAGTTCCTTTGGAAACATAGAAACATAACCACTAGAATGTAATTGAGATAAATTATATACAACTAGTATCTTAATGAATAGAACCCTTCTTAGACACATGTAAAATATTATGTATATTCATAACCAAGGGGAATTCAAACATAAAAAAGGGGTGAGATTAGATGTTCAGTAAAGGTTGATTATGGGGTATATAAACATACTCACGAGAATAATAGTATGAGAACATGATCATTAAAATAGAATATCAAACCCTACATATCAAAGATAATATCCATGAATCATAGAATAAATATTTTTAGTTCATAATACATGAATCATATAGGAATAAATAAAATAATCCATGAAATAATAACATAGGAAAAAATGAAATAGTGGAAAACATATACGTATATAATATGATTTCTATCATTTTCATGACATCACTATTAATTCCATCCTAGTGGAAAAGGTCATTTACTAAACTTATTCACTCTCCCTTAATACCCTATATTATATATCCATGCTCTCCCCTAATTCTGGACCTATAATATTGATATGAGATAACTTATAATTCGACAATTATCTATCATATGAGATATAAATCATGACACAATGCATTAGAGAGGGATATGGTCCCACCCATATTATAATAAAATCGTACATACATTTTCCATAAAATCATAAGTAATCATCTCATAACCTATTAAATCAAATGGGTATTATAAACATTTAATCATATAATAACATGTGGAAAAGTTGTTATTTCTATTAATTTTATCATAAACATAACCTATGAAACGATTCGGGTTTCAGAAGCATATAACCAATGCAATAGAAATGGGTACCATAAAATATATCTCATGAAAGAGAATTTTTTTCCATAAAAATCATGCCATAAAACATAAACTTTTAAAAAATAATATTAATGGAGACATTGAATAGTATCTCTAAAATGTAATGAGTAACATCATTGGATGTTATACTACATGGAAAATAATTTTTGAAATAACTTGTAAAAAAATTTCTTGGGAAAAAATGATTCTTCTTCATAAAAATTAATTTTAAATCCTAAAACCATTTGAAAACAACTTTTCATTGAAAAATAAACTTGAAAAATTAATATAGATGCTTGAAATTATTTTATAGAAACTTTTTATATGAAAACATATATATTTTCTTGGTTAATGTTTGAAAACTATTTTCAATGAAATCATATAACGAAGAACAATTGTTTTTAAAAAAGCAAATATTAATGAAAAATACATTGAAAAACTAAAAATAACATGCAAATTATTTGAAAAACTTTTCATTGATACCTGATTTTAAAAATACTATTTTGCAAATTAACATTTTAATCATGAAATGAAAAAGTTAATAAAATGATAGTGGGTAAATCAGTACATTTCATACAAGGTGAAAATAATATTCCCTTTTCAATGTAAATTGTTATAATAATGAAATTTTCTAAAAAAGAACAGAAGATTCCATTTAAAACATTTGTAAAAGAACAAATGGGATAAAAATATACATTAATGATAATTGTAATTTATTACAATACTTTTTGAATCCCTTTTCTATAATCATGATTTGAAAATAACATAGATTTCGGACCAAATAGAGAGGTATGATCATATTAACTTAAAGCCATTTTCTTAATTGTAATAAGTTACAAAGAGTGGAAAAATAGTACTAGTACATAATGAATTCTATTATAACATGAGGATAATAAAATAGATGAATTATATATTAAATATGGATAAAAATATTTCATTGACGAAAATTTAATCATAAATAATCTTGATAAATGGTGATATTGATTTAATAAACACTTACCACAACGTAAAATCAAATAATACTCCCCTTGAAAGAAAATCGAATTACATTGAGATTTAAAAAATCCTTAAAATAAAAATATTAAATCTATAACATTTAAAATAAATTTTATATACCACATATAATAATATAGGTGTATAACATGGCATGTGTTTCAAAGAAAGAAAATTTTCAAAAAATTAATTTACCGATTTGTAAACTTTTGAAATATAAACACCCTAAAAAAGATCATAAAATGGTTATATAATTATTAATAGATTTAATTATAATAGGTATATAATACATTCATGGTTATTATATACACCACAAAAATTAGTCAGTGATTAATAAGGCATGTATCTCATTAAAATAAAGAGTGGGATGACATTCCCTTACCTACTGTCTTGAATGTCATCATAATCATCCAACCCTTTTATATTATATATATATATAAATATGTTATAAATAAATAAAATAATGATATTATTTTTCTAATAACATATATTGTTTGATTATGTATTTATATTAAAGTTTTGTACACAATTCTATGGAATGGTTTCACTTTTTGTGATATCATATTTTTTTCCTTATATCTTAATTTGTTATAATTCTGGTCCTTATTCATATATCATGATCTAAATAATGTAAAAAAATATATAAATATAGTTTATATTAATTATATTATTAACACAATAATCTATATAATATACCATTATTCAATGGAATACACTCTTTATGTAGACTTTAGGTGGTATATATGCATGAATGTTATTTTCATTTAATTGATGTTTCAAATAAAACAATGTATTATATATATATATATTTAAGAATCATTATAATATCTTAAATATTATATATATTTACTAAAACCATCCTTAGTATATTCTATGTAGTGTATAAATGAATCACATCACTTTGATTGAGAGGTAGTCGAAAATTTCTCAAACGAAATTATTGTATTAACTCAAAATAGAATGTATAATGATATTTATTTTAAAACAATTTCATAATCGGAAAGAAATAATAAATATTACATAAATCATATATAAACAAATTTTTCATGAAACTATCCATCATGATGGTCAGTGTGGAAAAAAAATGAAAACTCATCGTTTAGTGTAGCCGTAGTTCACCGTACTCATAAACAGTGTGTCTCTTACCCATTATATAGACGTGTGTTTATGGGTAATTCGAAAACATAGAATAAATAAATCATATTATATATAAGAAATTTTTTTATAATATAATTGAATAAAAAATTTTAAGGCCCTGGAAAATTAAAATAAATGAATGCAGTTTCAGGGAGGGTGTTACCTCTTAATCAGGTAACTCATTTTGGATTGAAGCAAATGAATTCATTGGAGGAATTTATTACAAATAGAGGATTCATAGAGTATGTGATGGATGTTTTTGATAAATTTAAATGTATTTTGGTTGATCCAATGTCGCTTGAGAGGTATCATGATGTGGGTGGAGAGAATTCCTTTTTTAATAGATGAGTGTCACTCATGTAGTATTTCTGACAAAGGGAATCCCCACCCACATTTTCTATTGAAAGTGGATCATGTATTCGTCTATTGTCTATATATGATAGTATTGGGTCGAAATATATCTATCAAATGGATTTTGGAAATGTTTATAGATCGTTTTGGGCCTTCCGGTTATGGTTTAGTCCGATATTAAGCTCAATTGAACCATAATCATTGTAACTAATTTTAATTACATTCCCAAATTTGTTTGGTCAAAAACTATGTTAAAATTAATTGAAATGATAATTTTTTTATTTTTATAAATATTGAACCCATTTTTCTATATTACAATAACATAATTGGTAGAAATTAATTTAAATATAATCTCACAGTCTAGACAACATTCCAGGTTTTTAAATTAAAAACGTTCAAAAGTTTGCTACAATTTTATCGTCAATATCCAAATGAAATTCGTTTCAATGACCTACATTGGATATATTGATACAATTTATATCTAATTAAACAATAAAACTTATTATTATTATTATTATCATTTATCTATATAAATAAATTTGATGAAAAATAGTTTTCAGTTAATGTTTACTATTTTAAAATATCATTAAAAATGAAGCATCACAAAAAATACCAAAACAATTCACCCTAACATAATTTTTTTGTTTATAAATCAACAAATGATGCTTATTTCTACATGAAAAAATTTATACAAGTCCCAATATTTAAATTTAAAATATATTCTCCATCAAAATGTTGTAAAAGAAGCTTAAAAACATAGGTTTTATTTATTAAATTGGATTTATAACAATCTTATTCTTATCAAATATGTTGGAAGATTATCGAAAATATTTGATTGAATATAATACAAATATATTACCTTAATACCACTCACTAATTCTAATTAATTTTTTTGGACGGATAAAACATGTTTGTGAGCATAAAAAAGGTTTTCTACTAAAATATTAGATTTATACTCAATTGGTTCATTTTAACTAATGAATTAATTTTATATTTTTGTAAAATATTGTTTTTGATATTTTGGTTAATAATATTCATAATATATAACTCAATATATAGGTCAAGTAATAATATTTTGATAATATTTTTATTTTTGGTAAAACTCAGTCCTGTGTTTTACACATGCCATTGACGAATGTCAGTCTTTTTTTGCAACATAAGCTGACCTCAATTTTACATATACGGAAACATGACCTATATATTTCTTGTATTTAATAATTAACTTATCATTAAATATAAAACAATCCAATAATTTTTCTTTAATGATGATATAATGGATATTTTAATTGTTGTGTGAAATGAATCATATAAAAAAGAATAGATTTATTAGTAAAAAAAATAATTCACAAAATCTCATGTTGTTACAAGGATTACCCATTAATAAAACCAATGTGATCGAAAATCAGATTATAGAACTAATAAGATTAATAAAATTAGAGGAGTGGGGTTTGGGAAATTCATGGCATAATTTGGTCAACTGACTCATGTTTAGAATAATAACATGAATCATGTGGTACTACCTAGATCTCATAAGGTAGTTAAATTTATTGGTAATTTATATTTCATGATAACACACTCCAATATTTAGTATATATTTTAATTTAATACTAAAGGAATAATGTATTAACTCTATTGTTAGTATATTTTATATCCTTAAATCCTCGAAACATGAGAATGTGATACTATCTATTTATCTCTTATATGGGGAAGCAGATCATTGGTGGAAAATGTGCAAGAAAACTAATCCATAAGATTAAATTGATTCCATAGGATGAGAAGGTATAATGATTTTATATTTTGGTTAATATTCTCCATGAACTATCCATCATAAAATGGATAGGGACATACATAGACTGATGCATAGGGAAGTTGAATCTATTATGGAATATAATTGAAACCTCATATGGACAACATGTTATGACTCTACCTTTTTTTTAAAACGAAAATTAATTTGGAAGATACTTTTTATATATTAAATATTATTATTAGAAAGTATTTAAATATTCTTGGAATTGATGGATTTGAAGATATTTTTATTGTGCTCTCATGAATGATTTAGAGATTGGGAACACTTAGTTTTCTCTTAGGTTTATTGATAAAAAATTGGATTTTATTTTTAGAGGATTGAAGAATAAATAACATGGTCAAAAGGGAACGAAAATACTTATGTGAAAATAATTCGGGAAGAAACATTTGGGAAATAATCTAAATGGAATGGGGAAATAATTCATGTGTGAAAATAAGTTGTATCAGGAAAATCAATTCTGAACAGAGTCAATGAATCCTTCTAATTTCATGGAACAAACGAAGGTTTATTTCAACACTAAAATTATGTTTCACTGTTTCAACTTCAAGGAAAAAATTAATTATAGAAGTTAACTCTCTAAGATAATTTTATTGGTGAAAATAAATGAAAAAAATATAATTCACGGAGAATATGGAAGGGAATAATTTATAATTACTGCTAATGGGGGCCCTGAAAAAGATTTGGTGAATGGTTCACTTGTTATTAAATCATGAATACAGAACATACTATTTGACTGTGGTGTTATTCATACTTTCATTCCATGAATTTTTAGTAGTACTATTCGAACAGGACTAAAATACATTGATGATGATTTCTTAATGAGAATAGTAAATGGGGATTTTTTTTATCTCATGTATATAAACCCTCTGTTGTTAATTTGATGGGATGCATCTATTAAAGAATCATAATATACATCATCTAGTGTAATTTTATCTATATTAATAATAGATTTTATGTCTATAATATACCCAATAGCATTTGTTTAGAGAGGTATATCACTCTTACCATTCCAGAATATAATTTGATTTTATACGTGTGTATGGACAAGAATTAGTCTCCTTTGGAATATTATTCTTAAACATGGATATTATTTCTATGTGAGAAATAATATCATGCTCAAATTATTGGGATAATATAGAATATCATACTGGAAGACATTCAGATATCTTGGGACTATACTAATTCATTTAATGAAGAGTTGTTCGGCCTTCCTTTAGATTGATAGGTTCATTTTTTAATTGAAATTGTACCTAAATTTTATTTATATCCCATATTCTTTATAGAATAGAGAACATTTATTTGGATAAAATAATTATAAGGAAACAAAATATAAAAATAACTGGTTTTGTATTCCTGAGTTCTTCATTATGGCATGTAGAAATCATATTTATCAAGAATAAGTACTGAAAAATTACCACATAATTAATTATCATTGTCTTATTATAATAGTTGTAATGAAAATATATCACCTTCCACATATTTATTAATTTATGTTTAAACTATTTTTGGCCCTGTATTTCTCTAAGGAGGAAATTTGGTTGTGAAATCACAAATTAATGGTGGGGAAGCTAGTGATTCACAAGGATTTATCTTAAACATGGTATATATATTGTGTGTTCATATTGATTCCCTTCCAACTCACCAATTCTCTAGTAATAGTTATGAACATAATGAACTAATTCATTATATATTACCACAATAAATTTTGGCTATTCATTATTGATGACATTCTAATATATTTCAACAATAAAGGAGGATCATGTAGAAGATTTCAATACCCTAATAAATACACTATGAAACAAGAATATTTATTAAATTTAAAATAATTATGAGTTACATATGGTGAAAGCATCATTCTTATTGTATTTAATCACAAAAAAATGGATATTTGTGGTACCTTCTAAAATAGATGAAATATAAGATCATCCTACACTAATATCTATAATTGGTATCTATAGTTTCCATAGACTAGAAGGCTATTACTGATGATTTTTTAGAAACATCTCATGATTGTAAAACCTACTAACCTAGATTACTTTTAAGGGAGTGAATTTTTTCTAGAAAAATGTATATGATGATAACATCAATGAATTGAAAAATATTATTATCACTATAATCATACTCACACTACCCGTTGGTGGGAAAACATTTGTGGTATATATCGATGAAAAATAAAATTCATTGTTTTATAAACTGATTCAAAATGATAAGTTTATCACCTAATACTTAATGAAATTTATTATTTTACAGTATTATCATTATGGGTGGAATGATGAATTATATCAGAACAAAATACCATCAAATATATATATATATATATATTCACATAGATAAAGATTTATATGATCGAGTGAAAATGATTATAGATGATCTTGGATTGTTTCTTCACAATCCACTACCTTTATTGAAAAATATTGATGATTATATTTTTTGAGAGGATCATATAACTTTATCAATGATTAGAATTGGGAATGATTGAATATTTTTATACATTAAAAGGAAGGAAAATTATTCGAATGATGAAAAATAAAGCTACATTTCTCAAATGGATTCTCAACCATCCATTCTAGAGATAAAAAATGATACCATTATATACAATTTGGAAATATAGATAAAAGGACGCCACCTTAATAATTTCTTATTCATGAGTGGTCAATCAATAATTCCCATTATTATATTTGGAAGATTTTATGGTTTACTGTGTTAGATAATTAGGTCAGAAAACATATATAATAATCCTGTATATGAATGTCACATATTTAGGAAACTAAATTTAAAAAATGGAGCTCATTTTTTAATTTCAAACATTAAAAAATGGGTTGGGTGATTTTTTTGAGATTTTTCTAAAATAATAGATTTTTTGTGAATAGTGAACTATGATAATGTATGAAAATATCTTAATACCTGAATTATTGAGTCATGGATTATTCTATACTTAGGTATGCACCCTTGGTTACATCGGAAAAACATAATTACTATTTGTTGTCATAGGAACACACACTATTTCATTTCAGGATTAAAATAATAAAATAATCATTAAAATACTAAAAACATGCCCTCCTCCACTATAAATACCACATCTTATCCTCACACCTCCCAAGATTTTAGACATATCCAATTTATTCCCAAAAATATTCCCAAGTGTCTTCCCCATATCCAATACCATCTAGTTTCACCAAAAGGCCAAAACTATTGGCCTTAAGTATGTTCTCAAGGAATAGAATTCAAGAGGTAAAAAGCCTCTATAATTTTTCTTTTATTTTCATTATATTTTTTTTTATTTTAATTTAAAATATTTACCTACACTTATAAATTTAAATTAAAACTCCATTATAATATACTATATTAGTTATATTTCATTTTTATGGAAAAATACGTATCATAATTCTTCTCATCTCCATTTTTTTCTAAAAATAACTACATCGTTTATGATGTGTCAATTTTCTGATATCATCAAAGATGTGTTTTCTATTTTAATTAATATCTTAATTGATAGTAATAAGTTAAATTATTGTTGAAAATTGTTTTAAATTTAATTTTATAACTGATTATATGTTCATAAATTAACATATATTAATAATATTTAATTATATTAAGATACTAGTTTGTTATTATCAATGAACCACCAAAATGATTTTAATGAATATCATCAATGCTTCATCTAATGAATCAACATCATATTTGAAAAAAATGATATATGGTATAATTGAAATTTATTTATATATGATAATTCAATTTCATTCTACTCATGTATTTTTCCTTCTTTTTGATAATAAAGTCCATAACGAACCTACCATAGAAAACATGTGAATAATGCAGGCAAAACAATGAATATAACAAACTATTAAAACTAAATTGGTGTAAATATGTTTTAAAAAGTTCATATAATGTACTAAAATTATGGATATGGTTATTCAATATATTAATAACCATCTTTTAACCATTATATAGGTGTTTGGGACACGTTTAATGTAAGAAAAACATGGCGTAAGGAGATTCATAACCCAATTTTCATTCCTTAGGTAAAGATTCTACTTATAATAATTTTTTCTTGGTATGATTATTTGTATAATGATTAAATTATATGGTATTATGTTTATTTACAGTGAATATATATTTTTAATTCATTGGTTAATTATTTCTTCAATGATATGGTATTTCAATGAGATATTCCATTTGAAAATATTGTAAATGACTCTTTTACAAAATTCCATAATACTATTATTTTTTATATAGAATGTGGAATTTTTACAAATTTTATTATGAAATATTACTATAATGATTCAGTCATATGTTTTAATTTATATTTTTGAATAATTTTATTTCATTATTATGTACATGTTTTTTATATTTTAAAGTATATTTTTTATTGAAATTAGATATTTCGAAAATAAGAATGTCTTTGCTCAAGGTTTCAAATTATTTATCAAGTGTTTTATTAATTTTATGTTCCTTGGAAATTTCTATTTATGTCTGATCCCATTATAGAAAAAATTTTGACATTTTGAGCCCTATTATAGATCAAGATATGTTGGGTTTATCCCATTATATCTCCAGATATGACGGGTGAGTCACATCATAGATCACCAATGCATTGGGTACCCCAAAGATGCAAGTTGAACAAATATTTATTCCTTGTGTAAGGGTAAATGTTTTAGTGATTTAGAAAATTTGTCCCAAGGAAATAATATGATGTTTTTTATACAATCTATTGAGTTTTTATTAAATGACTTTTAATTTTAATTACGTTATCAATTTATTAATTATTTCATTCTTTATATCACTTACTAAGTTTATCTTATCACATCCCAATTTTTAGAATGTTTTTCATAGGTTATAAGGATGTGTATGATGAATAAGGAATTCATTTTTAATGATATGAAGTTATGGAAAATAAATCATGTTTTATTTTTTAATGTTTCATATTTTGGAAGAAATGGAAACTATTTTAATAATATCCACTATGTATAAATATGTGATATTATGTATGTACTAGTTCCATAAAGAAAAAAAATGAAACTATTTTGAATATGAATGCATTTTTTTTGTAAAATTCATATTATTTAATGTTTCAAGTTTGGGTACTTATAGTTTTTATCAAATTAAGGTTGAGATAAATCTAGGGGTTTAGAAGTTGTTAACAGAATACTATAAATGATTATTTACGTTATGGTAAATTTAAAATTAAAACCCAATTGAAAATTACAATATTTCATTGACTAAGATTTTTTTAGAATTGATTTCCATAGAATATATATTGAATCTAAAGTAAGGATTCACCTATAGGCTGATATATATCAAAATTTGAATCCTACAATGGTGGGAATTGAAGAAGAGTAGTTTGTGATAGTAATGGCTCAGTTGACTAAAGAAATGATTGGTTTTGGTGTTCATGCTAGCAATGAACATAATCTACCATAATGGAACATGTATTTTATGGATCATTTCCTGAGGTGAAATCCACCATAATTCAGTGGAACATATATCTTGATGGTAACAAAAGGATGGATCAATGCATTGGAAATGATATTTGAGGTCATGGGATGTTTAGAACACAAAAAGTTAAACCTTATTGTTTATCATTTTGAAGGTGAAGCTGACTGATGGTGGTCATTTTTTATGAATTCTAGAGTGAAATAATATCTTTATTCTATAGATTTGGAATATTTTAAGGATCTTTTCCTTGAGAAATTTATCGCAAAGATTATTCGACTCTGAATGGAAAGAAATTATATAATTGAGGATAAAATGAACATTCTATTACTGAAAATGACAAAAACTTCCCAATATTGGCCAGATATGTGCCTAATTTTGTTTGGGACACAAATAGAAAAATCAATCAGTTTTACTCAGGAATGAAACTTGGTTTACATAGAGTGTGGGATACATGATAATTTAAAATCTATGATAAATTTGTTCTTTATGTGAAAAAGGATGAAATTGATTTTTCTTAACACATAAGTTCCTCATAATGAAAATAATAAGATGTCGTTAGTTTTACATGATTTGGGGAAGAATTATTCAAAGAAATTTTTAGTTAAAAAATTCAAATTATATTCTTGTGGAAGGTTTGGTGAAAAAAGATCAGGAAGAATTTGTGGTAAATTTTGGGTAGTGCAATCTATGTGGAATGTTTGGACTCATGAATCATGATTATCCAAAAATGATTTGAATAATGTTGAGAAGAAGATGGTAAGATGACTTTCATTCAATTATCTGGTTCATTTTTCTAATGTATGTCCAAATCTTGTCACTCATGTGAGAAATAGACAAGATTGGAAGTAAAAGTTTATGGAAAGATACTTTTCAACTACTTCAGCAAATGTCCATCCATCAAACGTAGTAAAATCATGTACAATTCTAATTTTTTTCGAATATTCCAATGTGTTTTTTGATTCAGGGTCAACACATACCTTTATTTATGAGAAATATTCTACTAAATTTGAAATTCCACCTTATGAAATAAATCAAGAAATAAGGGTAAAAATATTAGGATGAAATATTGATGTAAAACATTAATAGAACATTAATATCTTTGTTATTTCAAATAGTCCACAAACAATCCCTATTTTTTCCTTTAGTAGTGTTTTTTATTTTTCTAGTTATGGATTGGATTTATGTTTATCACTATAAGATTTATTGCAGAGATGAATAATTTTTTTCATCATGAGTTTAAGGTTGTGTTCAAGAATGACTGCTTACCATTCATAGAAATTTTTGGAATCCAAGAAACTGTTAAAATATATAAATGAAATTTATCATGCATCTATTGTTGAAAATGAATAAAATATTCAGTTTAATGATATGCCAATGGTAAATGATTATTTTTATGTTTTAATTGATTATTTTTACGGTGTTCTTCTTGATGGAGAGGTTTTTTACTATTCACTTATTTCTTAGTGAAAATCTAATTTCAAAACCCACTTATAGAATAGATTCAATAGAAATTTTAGAGAAAAAAAATTAGTTGTAGGAAGTAGACAATAATAGATTCATCTAACATAGAAATTCACCATGGGGTGCTTCTAACTTCTTTATAAAAAATAACATTGTTCAACAATACATTGGATAGATTATAGATCCTTTAATATAGTCCAAATTTTGAATAAATTTAATTTTATTTTATCGATGATTTTTTTCCATATCTAGGGAGAAAATTATTTTTCAAAAGTTGAAATGTGTTCAGGATACCAACATTTGAATGTTAAAGAGGTAAACATTTTAAAGACTATGTTTTATATTAGATATGGGCACTATGAATTTTTAATTATTCCATTTTTGTTAACTAATACACTAGTTTTATGTATGGATCTTATAAATTTAAAATTTCATTAATTCTTATATAAGTTCATGGTTAAGTTTAGTTGTGACAATATGGTATATTCTAAAAGTATATTGGAGCCCTAATGTCATATATGGTTGGTTTTTTAGTCCTTAAAATAAATGAAACTATATAAAAAATTCAGAAATTGTGAATTTTGTTTACAAAAAAATTATTTCCATGGTCAAATTGTTTCTAAAGATGGAATAACTGCTAATCATACTAAAACAATTGATGAATAATGGGAAATTCCCATAAATATTTCCACGATCAATATTTCCCTTTGATTGGATGGATATTTCCAGAGGTTTATTGAAAACATTGCATGGTAATCTACCTGACTGACAATGTAAACTTAGAAATTGGTTAAGATTATTCAGAAAAAATAATGTGATGATATATTTTGGGAATTGAAAATAATATTGTTGAATGATACAGTTTTGGCCCTGCCTTCCATATTTGGTGAGTTTTTCATCTATATTAATTCTTCATCGAAAGTGAATTATTTTTTCTAAATTTAGAATAACTGGGTAATTTCTTGTGCTTCACGATAGATGAAACCTCAAAAGCTAAATTAATATACTAATTAAATGGAGTTATGTACTATTGGTTTTTAATTAAAAATATTGAGGCATCGTTTTTATGGGGCTAAATTATATATATATATATATACATATATTAACCTTTAAAGTCTGCAAAATTTATTTACAAAGAAGTAATTAGACATGAGATATAGAAAATGGATAGAAGAAATCAAGGATTATGATTTCTCGATTCATTACCATAATGGAAAATTAAACAAATTCGATGATGATTTGTGACAAAGAAGTAATGATACATTAACCATATTATTCTAGGATCATGGCCCCTTGGTTACTAATATGAACAATTTTGGTTTGGAAGTTATTGGAGTTGAATATTCATCTATTTTGTTTCAGGTGTCAGTGCAGTCATCTATTCCAGATAGAATAAAACATTCTTCAAAGGAAGATAGTGAGTTACATAAAATGGTAGAATTATTACAGAGGGATATTTTACTGAAAAAACAATACTAATGCTTTTGTTTTTATGTTTTCGAATAGAAAATGTGTTCCTAATTATTTTCATCTAAAGAAATAATTTTAATTTGAATCTCATAGTCCTCCATTTTTAGTTCATCCCTACATCACAAATATGTATAGTTACCTTAGACAGTATTACTAGTGAGATGGAATCAATAGAGATATTTTATATTTTACCATTAAATTTTGACATGTCAACAGGTTAAAGTAGAGAGGATGTTACCAAAGTAGATGATACAACCCTTTCTAATCTCGGAGTGGAAATGAAAAAATAAATCCAAGGACATCATGGTGGGTCTATTGAATACATATCAAGGTAACAATGCACTATTTTTTATTTTTGATCATTTAAATAAATCATATAAATTTTATCTATTCGAGACACCAATTATATAGATTATTGACTATACATTAATGAAATTATTAGGTTTCATGAAGCTCATCTATATATTATATCAGATTATGACAACTGGTTCACTTCTAAATTTGGGAAAAGTCTTCAAAATATGTTTGTAATAGAAGTAAATTTTACTATTACTTTTTATCCACAATTATATGGGTAGTCAGAATGGATAATTGATACATTTGAGGATATTTTTGGATCTTGTACAAAGGATTTACCGGGAATTTGGGATCATAATCTTTATTTAGTAGATTCTTCTTATAATAATAGTTTTAATTCAAATATACAGATTCCACATTTTGAGGCATTATTATGAAAGAGATGGGGAACTCTAAAACTTTGGAATGAGGGTGGGGAAAGGAATATGAAGATACGATAATTAGTTGAGGAAATGGCATAAAAATTGGTCTTAATTCAATAACACATGAGGAAAGAACTGATTAGGTACTATATGTTGACAGATAATTGGAGAAAATACATTTATTTCAAGGTAGGTGATCATCTTTAACTTTATATAAATCCTTGGAAAATTATAAGGAATTTTTGTAAAAAATTAAATTCAAGAAAATGATTTATAATACCTTTTTAAATCATAAATAATTTTGGAAGAGTTTCATACCAAGTAGCTTTTCCTATATGTTTATCACAGTTACACAATGAGTTTCATATTTTTATGTTGATAATGAATTTTCCAGATTCATCTCATTTTTGGAGCCAATTACTATTTCAACTAGAATAGAAAATTTCTTATTAAGAGAAACATATTCAGATTCATGATTATATAGGGAAATTATTATTGAATATGTTAATTAATCATGTTAAGGTTTTTTAGATAAATCACATGGTTGAATAAGCAACATGAAAATTTGAAAATTATATGAGGGAATGAAATCCTTAATTATTTTATAAGGGATTAAAAATTATAAGGATTCAATTTCTCGAAGGTGGGGAGAATGTAAAACCTAGATACTTATAAAATAAATTGTTTTCATTTTGAAATTAAATAGTTAAATCAATTATCAATGTATAATGAAATACGTTTTTTTTAACAAGATATTTTCTAATAGAAGTTTAAGATGAACAGAAGAATAGTAATACAAAATTTATGAATAGTTAATCGACCATTAGAATAGTATCCACAACTAAGAATTTATAAAATAATTAATATATATAATATGTGAATATATGATATATCTATATCGTGGAAAGAGTAAATACATTTTTTAAAAAGGATATATTTTGTGTTGATATTTTTATAAAATGAAATTATTTATTTAAAATTTTATAATTAATATAACATTTTAAAAAAAAGTTATATTTTCATAAAATTGATTCATGAATTAATATTTTATTTTCTTATTCTTATAAGCTAATTTTATGAGAGCATAATTAATTTGATAACGTGTGGTACAATCAGTTATATGTTTTAATGGGTATTTTTTGAATAAATGATAATTTTAATTAAAATACCGATTTTTCATATTTAGGAAATTATTTTTGAAAAAATGAATTCATTTATTAACTTTGCACATCGAAATGTGGTTAGGGATAATTTTTTAGATTTTTATTAAAAAATGATTTTTTCTAAATTATGAAATATGATACTTTAAAAAATAATCAAGATGGAGGAATTTTTGAGTCATAGATGATGTTATACTATTTAAACATCCCCCATTCAGATCTCACATTCAATAATAAATATTTTTTATCATAAAAACCAAACAGATTTCTTGTCTTGAGAAAACAAATAACGATTAAATTAATGGAACCCTCCCCCTCTCATCAACAATAAATACCACCCCTCACCACCTCTTCTCCTTACACATCTCAATATTCGAGACTTGCTTAATCTCTTCCCAAAATATTTTCCAAGCCTCTTCCTAATGTACATGATATTATATTTCACCAATAGGTCCAAAATAATATCCTTAAGGTGGTTCTTAAGGAATATAATTTAAGAGGTAAAAATCCTCTTTCATTTTTCTTTTATTTTATTTTCAATTATTTTTCTTTTCTTATAAAAATAAAAACAACGTTCGTGATGCGTCGATTTACCGACATCATGGATGATGTGGTATCATTTTTCACTAATTTCTTCATGAATGGTCATAAAACAATTTTAATGGTTTAAAATTTTTATAAATTGTATTTTATAATATCTGTTATGTTTTGGAATTAACATATCTGAATAATATTGAATTATATAACGAAACTAGTTTTTCATGATTAATGAACCACCAAAATGATTTAAATTTATATTATTAATGTTTTATCTAATGAATCATGCTAGTATCTGAAAAAATGTTATATGGTTGATTTTATTGTTTTATAATCAGGTAAATACGATTTCCTTCCACTTCTTTATTTCTCCTTCCATTCAACCTGAATTTCCATAATACACATACCATGGAACCCATGTAAAGAACACACAAGAAACAATATAAATAACAAAATATTATAAATAAATGGGTTTAAAGATGTTATAAAAAGATAATATAAAATATTATTAATAATTATATGGTTCATTAATATATTAATAACACTCTTTTAAACATTATACAGGATGTTTGGGAATGTTTAAAATAAGTCAATCTCGAGTTAAGGGGATTCTTATCCAAAATTACAATTTTTGGGTTAACCTCTCATTTTATTGACATTTTCATGCTATGATTATTTTTAAAATTACTATATTATGATTTATTATGTGGATTTATATTGAATATACATATTTATTTCATTTCATTAATTCTTCCTTCGATGTTATTGTATTTTTATTTTACATTCATTCTCAATTCCGTTTAAATGTCCCTTTTGCAGAATTAAATAATATTTTTCATTTTTTCAAATGCATGGGAGTTTTCTCTTTACCACATTTTAAATTATTTCTACAATTTTTCAATCATATATTTTCTTTTATATTATTGAATATTATAATTTCATTATTTTATTTGTGATTTGTTTATAATAAATGTGGGTTTTTATGAAAAATTGCTATTTTGAAAATATAAATGTGTTTCGTCAGGAGTTTAAATGAGTTATAAAATGTTTTATTCATGATATTTTCATTGGACATTATTTGGTCTGTATTGGAGCCATTATAGATCAATATATTAAGTTTTTATCACAATTATATCACAAGATATGTTGGGGAGAGCCCATTATAGCTCAAAGATATGTCAAATGAAACCTGTTATAGATCATAAATGCATTGGGTAATATAGGGACCGAAGTTGAAAAAATGGTTATTCCACATGTAAGGGTGAATGTAAGAGAGATATTTTAAACATTTACCTATGAAACTACACAATGTTTCTATGAAAACTACTGAATATTTATGAAATTGGTTTTAAATTTTTTTGTTATCAATTTGTTAATGATTTCATTCATTGTATCCTTTACTGAGATTTTTCTGATAATACCACTTTTAAAATAGTTTTTCAATGTTTATAAGGATTTTTAATATAAATAAGTATTTAATTTATCATGTAATGATTACTTTTCAATGAAAATAGTATTTATTTTTTAATGTTTTATATTTTGGAATAAATGAATATTGTTTTGATAAAATCCACTTTGTATAAATATAGGGTTATATATATATATATATCATAATTCCATAAATCTCTATATGTAAAAAGATCCTCAATGTGAAAAAAGTAAATTTTTTATTAAACCCAATTGTTATATAATGTTTCAAGGTATAGTCTTTATATTATCTTTTATGGATTATAAATTTGAAAGATATTTTGAAAACATTTCATGAGGAAAACATCCTTATTCTTTGAAAAATGTTTTCTAAAACCAAAATTCTTTTGAAAACTATTTCAATTGATAATTAATATAAAAATTATAATGAAATCTTGAAAACATTTATAAAATCTATTTTATTTGAAAAATAATAGAGGATCTTGAAACCCTTTTCGATATCATTTTTCATGGAATACATATAAATAAAGCATGAAAACAATTTGAAAACTTTTTTCCTTAGAAAATACAATGAAAATTTATAAATACTGATCGGAAACTGTTTTATAATATTTTTTTTGAAATTATATTTTTTAAAAAATCAAAAAAACTAATTTTATTATAATGAAAACTAGACATCAAAGAAATAACATTATGTAAATCGATATATGTCATACTAGGTGAGTAGAATATTCATTTAGAATGGTAAAATTTAATAAAAATGCCATGTTCTGAAAGTTAAAATCATATAACTTGGATAAAAAACATAATGAGAAAAGGGTTAAAATTTCCATTTATTGTTTATAGGAGATCAATGGAATAATCTTTGATTCCCTTTTTGGAAAGCATAGTTCTGAATGAAACCTGCTTTCTAACTGAATAGAGAGGTATGGGCATATTTTCATAAATTAATTCTTAATTATATTAAGTAACAATGATTCTAGAAGTTGTAAATAATATATAACGGAATAAAAACTGAACAAAAAAGAATAAAAAACATGATTGGTCATGAAATAAGGACTTAATTATTTCATTAATGAAAATGTTATCATTAAAAATCTCAAAAAATGTGAGATTGTTTCAATAAACTTTTACCACATGGTAAATTTGTATCATACTCTCAATGAATAAAAATGAAATTCAATAGAGCATTAAAATATAAATAAAACAAATATCTTATTTATATAACATTTAAATGGTATTTTATATACCTCAGATAAAAATATATCTATATAACATGGAATATGTCTCAATGAAAAATAATTAAGATAAAATTACATTAGAGATTAAGTAACATTTTAAAAAATAAACCCTATAAAGGCATATTAATAAATGGTTATTTAAATACTCATAGATTTTGTTAAAATCCAATTATAATAAATTACTAGGTAATATATACACCACACATTAGATGTGATCAGGGAATAAGGAAATAATCTCATGGAAATAAAGAGTGAGATGATATTCCCTTACATTGTGTCTTGACACTTGTCATATTGGTTCAATCCAATTGTATAATAAATATAAATTTTTTATAAATATTCATAGAACAATATTCTTAATTCAAATACCGTATATTTTTTAATATGGATTTATATTTTCCTCATGTTAACAATTATCTGTTAAGTATTCACTTCGGGTAATATCAATTGAGTTTTTGGCACGTGTCTTCATTTGTAATATATTTAGTCCTATTAATTATATCATCACTTGTAGAAAGAAAAAAATGATTTAAATAGAATTTTTATTTATGATATTTTTATTATAATAATTCATAAGCTATAGAATTTTGACATGTAATATACTATTGATGGGGATGGTAGGTCATGCAGACACATTAATGTTATTTTCGTTTAAGTGCCACGTTGAAGGAAATAATTTAAAAGTAATATATATATATATATGTACATATAATTGTTAATTTATAATTATTACATCACATATAGAATATATATTCACTAAACACATCCTGAATACATTTCATGAGGTTTATATATGAATCATATCTCTTTTAGAGGGCGATAGTCCACACTTATTCAAATGAAATAATCATATTAACACAAAATAGAATGTATAATGTTATTTTTTATAAAATAATTTAAGGAGATTAAATACATAATAATTATAATATATATCCTATATAATAATTTTTTCAATCATATTTTCAAAAATGAGAGGTGGGAAATGAGAAATAAAACATCATCATTATTGTGAGGCAGTAGTTTTCCATACAGGTAAATAGTATGTTTGTTACCCATTAGTTGGAAGTGTGTATAAGTGTTTGATGAAAAATTAGCATAAAAAATAAATGTATATATATGATATCGGTGTTATTATATAGGAATAGAATAACAATATTTTATGAAGTGGGAAGTAAATTTAAATCAATATAGTTTGAGGGAGGGTGTTACCTATAAATTATGTAACTCTTTTTGGTTTGGAACGAAGGGCTTCCATGGATGGATTTCATAAAAAGGGAAGCTTCATGGAGGAAGTGAGGAATTTTTGGAATATATTTTGTATTATTTTTTTGATCTAATGTATATTTATTGGTGTGAGGATATGTGATGATAGGAAGAATTTAATAATGGAGGAGGAGTGGCACTCTAGTAGTAATTTTGAAAAAGGGAAACCCCACCCATATATTTTTTTAAATGAATTTCTAAAAAGATAAAAGATATATCCACGAGATTATAGGGTCTATATATGGATATAAAATGGATTATTTACATGTCAATAGAACTAACTAGTACCTAGGGCTATGGTTTTATCCCTTATTAGGGTGAATTTATCCTTAATAATTGTAAATAATTTTACTGACATTCAAAAATATAATTGGTAAAAATTAATTTTAATTTATTATTAGTTATAAATTATGATGATTCTAAAAATGGAATACATTTATACAAATAAAAATAATAATAAAATAATTAATTTAAATATAATCATGTAGACAAGATGACAATGAGAGTTTTGAAAGTAAAAATGTTCAAAATGTTACTTTTTTTTGTAGTCAATTTAAAAATGAAATTTATTCTAATGATATGAATTTGACAACATGATAAAAAATTTATCAAAATAAACTTTAAAAAAATTACATATAATATAACTATATAATTAAATTATATGAAAAGTCAGTTTTGAGTTAAATTTTTGTATTTTTCAAAATATATTAAAAATGAATCTTCAAAGATAAACACCAAAAAAATACCAAAACAGTTCACCCTAACATAATTTTTTTGTTTATAAATCGACAAATGATGCTTATTTTTACATGAAAAAATTTATAAAAGTTACAATATATATAATTAAAATATATTCTCCATAAATGGTGGTAAAAGAAGCTTAAAAACATAGGTTTTCAGTATAAAATTGGGTTTATAACAATCTTATTCCTATCAAATATGTTTGAATATTATCGATAATATTTTATTGAATATTATACAAATATATTACATTAATACCACTCACTAATTTTAATTAATTTTTTTGAATGGATAAAACAAGTTTGTGAGCATAAAAAAGGTTTTCTACTAAAATATTCGATTTATATTCAGTTGGTTCATTTTAACTAATGAATTAATTTTATATTTTTGTAAAATATTGTTTTTGATATTTTTGTTAATAATATTCATAATATATAACTTAATATATAGGTCAAGTAATATTATTTTGATAATATTTTTAGGTTTGGTAAAACTCAGTCCTGTGTTTTACACATGCCATTATAGAATTTCAGTCTTTTTTGCAACATAAGATAACCTCAATTTTACATATAGAGAAACATGACCTATATATTTCTTGTATTTAATAATTAACTTATCATTACTTATAAAACAATCCATTAATTGTTCTTTAATAAATATATAATGTATATTTTAAGTGTTGTGTGAAATGAAACATATAAAAATGAATAGATTTATTAGTAAAAATAATAATTCACAAAATCTCATGTTGTTACAAGGATTACCCATTTAGAAAAACAATGTCATATAAAATCAGATTATAGAACTAATAAGATTAATAAAATTAGAGGAGTGGGGTTGGAGAAATTCATGGAATAATTTGGTCAACCACCTCATGTTTAGAATAATAACATGATTCATGTGGTACTACCTAGATCTCATAAGGTAGTTAAATTTATTGGTAAAGTTTATTGCATGATAACACACTCCAATATTTAGTATATATTTTAATTTAATACTAAAGGAATAATTTATTAACTCTATTTTTAGTATATTTTATATCCTTCAATCCTTGAAACATTAGAATGTGATACTATCTATTTATCTCTTAGATGGGGAAGATGATCATTGGTGGAAAATGATCAAGAAAATGAATCCATAATATTAAATTGATTCCATAGTATGGGTAGGTTTAATGATTTTATATTTTGGTTAATATTCTCCATGAACTATCCATCATAAAATGGATAGGGACATATATGGACTGATGCATAGGGCAGTTGAATCTATTATGGAATATAATTGAAACCTCATATGAACAACATGTTATGACCCTAACTTTTTCAAAAAAAAGAAAATTAATTTGGAAAATACATTTTATATATTAAATATTATTATTAGAAAATATTTAAATATTCTTGGAATTGATGGATATGAAGATATTTTTATTTTTCTCTCATGAATGATTTAGAGATTGGGAACACTTAGTTGTCTCTTAGGTTCATAGATAAAAAAATGGATTTTATTTTTGGAGGATTGAAGTATAAATAACATGGTCAATAGGGAAACAAAATACTTATGTGAAAATAATTCAGGAAGAAACATTTGGGAAATAATCTAAATGGAATGGGGAAATAATTCATGTGTGAAAATAAGTTATATCAGGAAAATATATTCTGAACAGAGTCAATGAATCCTTCCTAATTGCATGGAACAAACGAAGGTTTATTTGAACAATAAAACTACATTTTAATGTTTCAACTTCAAGGAACAAATTAATTATAGAAGATAACTCCCTATGATAATTTTATTGGTGAAAATAAATTAAAAAACATATAATTCCAGGAGAATATGGAAGGGAATAATTTATCATTAATGCTAATGGGGGCCCTAAAATAGTTTTGGTGAATGGTACACTTGTTATTAAATCATGAATAAAAAACATACTATTTGATTGTGGTGTTATTCATACATTCATTCCATGAATTTTTAGTAGTACTATTCGAACACTACTATAATACATTGATGATGATTTCTTAATGAGAATAGTAAATGGGAAATTTTTTTATCTCATGTATATAAACCCACTGTTGTTAATTTTATGGGACGAATCTATTAAAAATCATAATATACATCATCTAGTGGAATTTTATCTATATTTAGAATAGATTTGATGTCTATAATATACCCATTAGCATTTGTTTGGAGAGGGATATCACTCTTACCATCCCAGAATATACATTGATTTTATACAAGTGTATGGAAAAGAATGAGTCCCCTTTGGAATATTATTCTTAAACATGGATATTATTTCTATGTGAGAAATAATATCTAGCCCAAATTATTGGGATAATATAGAATATCATACTGGAAGACATTTAGATTTCTTGGGACTATACTAATTCATTTAATGAAGAGTTGTTCAGCATTCCTTTAGATTGAGAGGTTCATTTTTTAATTGAAATTGTACCTAAATTTTATTTATATCCCATATTCCTTATAGAATAGAGACCATTTATTGGGATAAAATAAATATAAGGAAACAAAAAATAAAAAGAACTTGTGTTATATTCCTGTATGCTTCATTATGGCGTGTACCAATTATATTTATCAAGAATAAGTATTGAAAAATTACCACATAATTAATTATCATTGTCTAATTATAATATTTGTAAAGAAAATATATCCCCTTACACATATTTATTACTTTATGTTTAAACTATTTGTGGCCCTGTATTTATTTAAGGAGGACATTTGGTTGTGAAATCACAAATTAATGGTGGGGAAGGTAGTCATTTTCAAGGATGTATCTTAAACATGGTATAGATATTATGTGTTCATATTTATTCCCTCCCGACTCACCAATTCTCTAGTAATAGTTATGAACATAATGAACTAATTCTTTATATAAAAATATATTTCAAATCTTTTTCATAAAATAGATAATAAGAAATAATAATTGAAAAATAATTATCATTATGGTTGAAATCCATAAAATCCAATCTATTTTTTTTCTTAAGATGATATGTATTTCATCCTTATGAAGTCTTATATAATTTCTTTTTTAACATATGCACATTATCTTGCCATGTGAAAAAATAATACTTATCCAAAAACATTTATAAATAATAAAAAATTATATATATAACATAGGAAATAATTTTCATGTCACTCTTATAATAACTCTAACAAGTTGAGTAACTATTATAGACAACATCTAATATATATATTTTTTAATAACCTAGACGGATACCACAAACCGAAATGTCATTGGATTATAATAGAACAAACATCCATGGTTGAGAATGAAACCTCTAGTCCTTAGTTAATTACAAAACCTCCCACAATCATAATAAATTCCAAATAACAATAATATAATCATACCAAATAAAATCATTCACATTTCAACATTACACTCAAAAAATACTCTAATAACAGAGTGGATAATATTTTCCAATATTGAAATATAAAATCTATTAAATACAATTTTTAAATTAAAAAATAAAGGAAATAATGGTTTTTCTCTGATAAAAACATGATATTTTATTATAATACATAAATAAAATAAAATTTATTCCATGGTAAATATATTTTATAACATATAAATTAATATAGAACCTCAATTTTTAATTACTCGCAAAAATTATCCATATAAAATACTTAGAACATTCCTTAAAATAAATATATAAATTTAGGAAAAAGTGACATAGTTTATCCTTTAAATTTAATTTATGTGAGAATATATTCATTTATTATCAATTTTTATATTATTTTCATTGGATAAATTGTTTTATTAAAAAAATCCTTTAAAATTTTAAATAGAGTGGTTTTAATGTATTGTATCATGCACAATGAAATATGGTTATAAAAAATTGACTACCTTACAATCATGTAGATGGTATGTCATATATATGCAAGAGTGACGTTTCCATTTATCAATAATCAATTTTAAAAATGGATAAGTATTATTTTTTCATTATAAAATAATAATTATACCATGAATAACATATTATTTAATTTAATGAAATTATATATACTATCCACATAATAAAGTGATGAAAAATGGATCACATCGCTTCATGGAGGTGATAATCCACACGTACACACAAATGGCACAATCATTTGATCAATGAATAAAAATTTCAGATAATTTGTGACATATTTATTATCAAAAAATTATATATATTTATTAAAAAAATATAATTACAAAAAATATAATATTATAAAAATATTTTAGAGGATATGATGTCAAAAAAATTACATTGGTTGGTGAGGTCAGATTTCCCCCAAAACAAATAACGGTGGTTTTACATGATATTTGAGGTGAGGGGATATGGATATAAGTTTCGAAATTAACATAAAAACATAAATGTATATGGAAGATACCATTATTATGATATTTTCAATGTCATATAATGTTTGAAGGAGGCAGAAGAAGTAAAAAATTGAAAATGATTGGTTAATAACACTACCTACTCTTCAAAACGCATCTTATGGATCTCCCAAAACAAATTCTAGAATGGGGTTATGATATAAAAAACATTAGGATATCAGTGGGGGTAGAATTAATTTAATTTTTTAGGAATCTTTCGATCTGAGAGTTTTTCTATGTGTGAATGATAGTGGAGAGAAATTTTAATTCTCTATTTTATGGTAGGGGAACTCCTTGAATTACTTATAATATTATTAAATATAAATTAGTTATTATGGGAAAAGCAGTCCAAAATGATATAAGAAAAATATATGATGCAGATTAGTCAAAATACTTATATCCAACAATATTTTAGTATTTGTAAGATATTATTTCTCTGTTATCTATTTTATCCCATGTTATCCCTTTTTATGATTACCATGATAATGATTTTTTTAAAATTTTATGGGTAAAGATAATTAGTATAAAAGTAAAATTAGGTCAATAATATACCATGGTTAGTATTTTATAACATATCCTAATCAAATGGATCAGGATAACATTTTCAGGAATTTTAGTTCATTAGAAAAATATTATTTGTTATAGAATATATTTAATATCATTTTCAAACATATTCATATAATTTGACTTTGAAACAAAACTAAATCCAATGATTTAAATTAAAATATTTTTACACATCCCTATAATATTATATTTAAATTCAAAAATTCATGAAACATATTAATAAATTTGAGTAATATTACTTTTAACATTTTATAGTCATTAATTAAATTTTCTATTTATTGAAAATATATGTTGTCAATGTAGTATAATTATTTAAGATTATTATTTGAAAACCAAATATTAGAAATAAATTTCCATGATAAAAAGTGAATTTTTCTTTTAAATTACCACTTAGAACAAAAGATATATTTTTAATCCATATCACAAAATATTTTATATTTTAATGTAATAAATTATATTTTTTAAAATAATATATTTCATAAATATTATAAATATCAATCATATTGAAATCTGGGGAAATGATCCCTAATTTTAGAATATATTTTATAAATAGTGAAAATAAACTAAGGAAATTGTATAATGAAATGTTCTCGGTTCATTTGTTTCCTTATAATTATTTTCCCAGCCTTAATTGATTGGTTTACATTAATTGAGGTGACAAATATTTACTACAATTACAATTAATAATCAAAAAAATAAAAATCCATATTTAATATATATTGATCACATGACTCAAAAAATTGGATTGATTTTTTTAGATTTTATTTATAAATTTTATATAATTGAATTTAATATTATACCCTCTAAATACAATGAAAATCAATTTTTTAGAATTTTTTTTTATGTATAAAAATGTTTATAAATTGAAGTGATGAATATAATTCATTTCAAAGAATATATTTGGAATATTTTGAATAAAATTGTACTTATTAAAATTTAAAACTAATTCAATATCTAATATAACATTGATAATACCCATAAATGAAATACAGTTTACAATAAAAACCTAATTATTTCACTATTTATTGAAAATAAAATCATCAAAAAATTATCAACAATTAATCCTATAATAATGGTCAAATTTTATATTCAAAAATTAAATTATATTTTCCATGAAAAAATTTTATAACTTAAAATTAATAAATTAAAATAATATTATGTAATACATAAAGACCCAATTTGGTTCGAAATAATGATTTTTCATTTTTGACGAAAAAATACCTAATATTATTATAATATTTATAAATAAATAAAATATAATTAATTAATATTAATAATTCATGAAAATAATTTATATTTACATTAACTTGGTTGTTACATTCTTCCCCATTTTGGGAATTACATCCTCATAATTTTATTCACCTATTAGAAAACTTGGGATATCATTCCCTTGGAAAATATTAAAAATCCTATGTTCCTTTATCAACCATATGGTTATAAAAAACCTCAAATTGATGAATTACTTTATTAGGAAAAACATTATCTATATGGTTATGAAACTAAATTGTTTGTTCAACATGTGGTAAGTTCTACTCTGATTGAACTACATCATGGCTTAAAACAAGAGATTAGTTCGACTCATATTTTATAAATCAAAACATGAAATAAATTTCAAACCTGGTATAAACATGTAATTAAGGACACTAGAGAGGAATAAAATATAAATATACACTATATTCTTATGGTCCCATAAAACATGGGCTTATATCCACCTTTTCACTAAAACACATAACTCTTTTACATTAGGATAGTTTAAGAAAAACATAATTAGTGACCTTAAAACAAAGTTTATTGAATCGGTTATCATCATTGATTTTCAACCTACTCTGATATAACTTCATATATTGTTGAATAATATTCACCTTCTCAACAATTTCCCCTACTAGCCCAGGTCCCAAAAAAAAAGTACGTACTTCATCCCAATAACATTAAATATGTTACTAATTACTATATAATACCCCAATAGTTTACATCTATATAATAGAATGAGAAATATTATTAGAATAAAATTAAACTAAACAAATTTTTGTATCCTAGTATCCCTTATAATCATTTCAACTATCAAAAAGCATGTATTCCATGGCCTAAATCATTCTCTCGAATAATCTAACATATTAAGGATGAAAACATGTACATGAATTTAATTTATTACAGAAATACTTTTAAAGACCTTTCATGAATGCAGAATTTATCCTTATAAAATGATTAGATATAACAGAGAGAGGAACTCCGTGTAACCTAATGATCTATTTATTATATAGTTGAGTAACATTATTTAAATAAATTAAATATCGATTGGGAATAAATTTTTTAGGTTTAATTAGTTGATCACTAATAACAAAAATTACATTATTAACTTAAGGTGTCTATGGCAATCTCACAAAGAAAGTTATATATATATATATATATATATTCCAATCTCCACGATGGAACTGGAAAAGTTTAAAGAACCTCCTTCCCATATTTTCACTCTTCTTCAATCTATTGAATACTGAAACATATTATTAAAGTTAGTTATATTTTATTTTATTCCATACCAGTAGTAATACACTTAAAGGTGTCTATATATCATATAGGTCCTATGATAAAGTGAATATAATGAAATATGAGAATCACTAAAAAATTCAATCTTCAAATGGTAACAACATGGAACGTATTATAATTTTCCAAATCTAATAACACCTTATTCATCCACATTAACCTATGGAAAACTATGATTCTAAATATACTCCTCATTTACATGTAAAAAATGCTCCTAAAAATAAACATTCTATTCATTTTAAAATATAGTATTTTACTGATATAATAAATAAAAAACAATAATTTTCTATATAAAAAACTTGTAGGATTGAACATATAAACCAAATATTTGAAGGGTTATATTCGAAACAAATTTTTTTTATTTTTTCCTTGTTTTTTTCATCTCAAATAATTAGATTATTTTTAAATTTTCCAAGATATGGATGAATTTTATAGTAATAATCCTTAATAATATATGTTCTTTTTTCATAAAACATGTTAACAAATTTATAATTTAACATATTCATTAAAAATTTATGATTGGTATATATTTTTCACACATTACACCTATATAAATAATGCCTCCAAATTTTTAAATAAAAAAATAGTATCTATTCCATATCAGGTATAGGATAAAATAAATCATTAGGTTTTAATTGACATGATGCATAAATAATTAAATTAGTATTATTCATCAAATCTAAAAAACTTCCCTCAAGGAAGAATCATTATGGATTAAAAATTCATTATTCTAAGAGTTAACGTCCAAATATAATGAATTAAAATATTTTTTTTCAGTTATGGAAAACAATCAACATTTTCTATAATTCCAATGATTTTAAATCCTCATTGATTAAACATAAATAGTGACAAAGATAACCATGTAATTATGCTAATAAAATATAGGTTTTAACCCATTATTTCAAGAATACTATTAACCTATGATTTATTTATTGGTTGTTGACATTCATCTATAGTTATAGTTTCATAAGGGAAAAATGTAATTCCTTATTTAGAATCAATATACACGTAGAATCTAATTTTTTGAAACCAAAATTAATGCATACTAAACTATCCATATTGTTTGTTTTCTATAAATGTTTTCAATAATATCCTTAGTTGTGTTGGATAATCCTGATTAATTTTCTAATATACCAATTTATCTTCGATAAACACCAACACAAAACATTCTAAATATTCATGAAAAAATATATTCAAAAGTATAGTGAATATATTTTTTAAATTATATTATCCAAATGGAATAAAAAAACATATAATATCAGCATCCATTTATAAACTATACCTTATGGATATCATCTATTTTCACCATCAACTGATGGTACCCTATGCCAAGATCAATAATAAAAAATACCAGACCTCCTGTCGTTATTCTAAAAAATCATTGAAATTTATAAAATGATCCTTATTATTTTATGTGATATTTGTCCTGGAACAATTATCAATGCAATGTCTCATTGAAACATCTTAATTTTTATCAAATAAAATAGTAAAAAACATAGTTATTTTACATGATGAGTGCATCCTTTATATAAAAACTCTTGAAACTTCTATTTTGATTTCAAATGTTATACTTATTTAATTAAATTATATTATGAAAATTTTATTGGAAACAAGTACATAGGGAATAGTGACCTCTTTATCTAGGCTAAAAAACTGAAAAAACATTAGGAAATACACACATATATTCATTTACTACTGATTCCTTAATAATAAAAAATAATTATTCTCTATAACATGATGTGGGTATGTTTTACTCCATACCTAATAAATTTCATATCTAAATGGTTTTTTATCAATGGTATTAAATAATTTAGTAAATATTTCTCAGCCTAGTAATTTATCTTAGAAGTATAAACAATAAATACTTCAATACCAAAAAAAATATCAGACACTACTATTGGAAGTTCTACAATATTTATGTGAAATAACATCATAATAATAATAATATAATTATTTCTATAAATCATGGATAATTTATTATGTCTAAATAATATTTCAATATATATATATATTCTTTTCAGGATGTTATATACCCATTTATTTTAAAAATATCTCAAAAAGAATGAATTTAATCATGTATAGTCATATTGGGCATTGAAATATTTAAAATATCTGAGATAACCATAACCCCTATATTAAATGTACCACCATGAACAATAGTTGTATATAAATATTCTTACGATCCTTTATTACTTTTTAGATAGATAATTTCCACCCATTGTAGTCATTTTGAGGCACTTAATAGTATAATTCCCAAAATCCTAGAAAATTATAATATCACCACTTGCTTTTCAAAACTGGACATACAACTACTATGATCCTTTTATATTCAATTATGGAACATTAGGCTAATCATACCGCATCGGAAGAACCACCTAGATTTCATAAAGCATTATTAAGGTTAATATTTTAAATTTCCTATCACAAACTAGAAACATGAGTTTTCATTTGATTTCATTGATGAATTATTCCCCATTGTCTGTAAAATAGACAATTTCACACTTTTATCATCTTAAGGAACATATGTTATCAAAAAATCCATCTCAATTTACATAAAATTGGAAAAATATTATCAAAACATTTAATATATAAGGAATCTACTTTTATTTATCATGATGGTTTCAATCAAGAGTAAAATCTTTATATTTTTCTATAAAGGTCCCAAAATTTGCAACGTAAATGAAAAATCAAGTAAAATTTTCTTTATATGTGGATACTTAATCATCATTATTTCCTTATAATTACATTAATTTTTGTTCAATCCTAACATAAAAAAACTAGGGAAATATTTCATGAGGAAAATATTCATAAATGTGTCTCATTCTATGGCATCACGATCATAATGCACTCTAATATTCACTACCAAAGTCCTCTATATATTAGATAAACTATCAAAAAGTTAAATTGAAAGAGTAACATTTTATAATTATTATTAAACTTTTGCTTCAAATTTATTTTTACAAAATCTGATAAACATTTTGGATACACTTATGAATTTCCACTAAAATCAATACAATTTTATGTCATGAACTGCTCAAATATGAAATTTTTTTCTATGGTATATGTAGATATTGTATAAAATATATCCCACTACTAATTAAATATTTTTTAGTCTGATACATCATGGAAAACTATGTCTCAGTTCTAATTCTATCCTTTCCAAGATTCTGATTCTGAAGGTTTTTTTTCTTATTGATAAGATCTTGCATCAACTTCCATATTTTCAGCATGAAAACCCATTCAAAATAGACATATATTATATATATAAACATCTTTATAATTAAAATGTAAATAATTTCTACACAAAGATAAAATATAATATCTCAAGGAAAATTAATTAATATTTTCCAAAAATCTAATGTTATCAAAAAATTACAAAGACCCAATAATAAATCAATAATTATTCACGAGTTATAAGTTGACAATTGACTATCATACATTTCTAGGATCATTAAGGTTTATTGTTTTAGATAATTATTCTCCAATAATTACATAAAACCCCATATATAAATATGATTAAAATATATTCAATAACCTTTTTTGCAAAATATACATCTCTATAAATGAAACAATTTTTATTTTCATGAAAATAATTATAACATTGAATGTGAACTCTCTCTATTACTACCCATCCTCAAAAACAATGAAACAATTTCTAAAATTTTTTATGAGAATTAATAACTCAGTATGGGTTATATTAAAATAATGAAAAAACCATTTTAGTTCATGAAAAAATATTTTTTCTTTGTATTTTTTAAATTAAACCTAGGTCTAAATATAAAAAATTCTTATCCAAGAATCTATTTTTTTGCCTACATATTTTCAAATACAAGTTCATATTATATCATAATGGTAATATAACACAATTAAATATTCCATTTTAATCACAAAAAAATAACCGAATATTTTTCAAATATAAATTATACATTTCATCTAAATGAACCAGTATGAACTTCCTTTGTAATATTAACTCATAATATTACACAGTGAAATCATAAGATATACACAAAAACACATAAAAACTAAAAATAATGAATATTGGTAACTTGGGACATCAAATTTATATCACTCTTAAAATCACTATTAAATTTGGAATAACTAATACAATAAACATCCTTCATAAATCAAACAAAAATAATTGGATGGTTACATTGGACACACCCATTGTTGGTTTATAACATAACCATCCATAAATTTTTATATGAAAAAAAAATATATAGTTTATAATTGACCAACTATCATCATAAAAAATTTCAAATAACAATTACAAAATTATAAGTTATAATAATATTCAATTTTTAATATTTAACATTATAAAGTATTTGTTTCACCCGTAATTAAACTTTAATAGATATTCCATTTTTTATTCCCATTCGAATCCATAATTAAAATACTCAAAATAAATAAGTGTAATTTTATTGACACAACATGAAATATTTTGAGCGTGGAAAAACCTCAAATAACTTTTATAGTGGAAGGAAAAACAATTGGTGACATATATATTTAAATAGAAAGTATAATTTTTATTTTATTAATCAAAATCCATATAAAAGACAAAAAAGATTATTTTTTAAAAACATTGAAATAAATTCAAAATTGACACAAAATATCCTTCCAGTTTTTATTATTTAAACATAAATTCCTTCATAAATAATTTTATGATTATTTAAATGGAAGAAAAATGTGAGGAAAATACATCTTTAAAAAATTTAAAATATTGTTTTTAATGTAATGTGTCACTTAACTCAAGTCAGACTCATTACATATGTTATTTATGTCAATAAGTAATAAAAAAATTAATTTATTTGCATTCCTATTAATATTATTCATTTTTATTTTTTCATTTACATCCTTGTTATGACAAATTACTTAATTATATAACTTCATATATGATGTTTTGTTTATATTCAAGTCTTTTGTTTCGAAATGAAATCGGTATATATACTAGTTAAAGGGGAACATATTCCATAATATCTATAATAATAATCATTAAATTATTATAATTATATATATTAATTATTATTTAATTACCAACCATGAAATTGGTTTGGAAAAATGAACTAAATGACAATCATGGAGATGATATCTCATACCTATTCAATAGTAATGATACCATTTTTCAATTATCATTATTAATATATTTTGATTATAATTTAATCTTAATAGATTAATAATTAAAAAATAAATTCATATTATTTACTGAAGACATACATATATATCAACCATGTTATAAAGTCATGAAAACAAATCACATCATTTCTTGGAGGTTCTAATACATACATTTCACTGAATGATGTTATCATGTTTAAATGAAGAGATAAGTAAAATAATATATAATCTATTAATTTTCCAAAATTATTAATATATCATTAATATGAAAAATTACCATGAAATCCATCATTATAAATAGCAGTGATAGGTTATTATAGAAAATGAATTACATCGTTTCGTAAGGCCAATTTCCACAGAACACATGAATGAAACATTCACATTCAATTTTATAGAAGATGAAAGAGATATTGTTTATTCCATGAATGTAATAGATCTAAATTTTTTTTAGATAATGGTTTTTCATAAAATTTTTTTGGAATAATGTTTTCCAGATGTATAAGAAGAAATGAAATTAATAAACATGGTTAAGAACAATTACTCTTCTTCAGACAACCTCCTCAGATTAAAAAAAATTATTTTCAAGGTTAATTTTATAATAAAAAGAAATACTCTATCGTATAAAGTGGTATTTATGGAATTGATTTGGGAAATAATTTTTTAAAAGAAGAGAATTTTATATTCGAAGAAAATAAGAGTGGAGGTTCACGTATATACATATGGGGAGGAGAATTTATGGAAATAAATAACATATTAAATTAATATAAGTTAATTTTCACAGAAAAATCAGTCCAAACATATACAATTAACATATTAAATGATTAATTGTCCAAATACACTTATCTAATATAATTTGAACATGTTTATGCTATTTTTCCACTATCATTTTACCATCATCCCTCACAAATCATTTTGAAGAAAACCACAATAACATAGTCTTTACAATTTAAGGGTCGATAATATTACTATATATGAAAATTTTGGAAATAAATAGACCATTTTTTACTATTTCAACCATATCCTTATAAAAGAGAAGAGTATTTTATTTTTATGAATTTTGAATCATTTCATTCAATATTATTTATTATCAAATATAATTAATGTAATTTTTTAAAATATTTATTTAATTTAACATTGAAAACAACATTATATTAAATCAATTTAAATATAATCCTTTAAAAATCCAAAAAGGTTTTATTTTTAAAAAATAAATATTCAAACTCTTTCAATGAATCAAAATATATTACTTTCAATATATTTAAAATCATTTAATTATAATTTATTATTAATTAAAAAAATAATATATCTTCTTTACATAAGGATTTTAGGTAATTATATCACCACTAAAATTAAATATAAATTACAATGATGAAAATGCATATCATTGAAATAACTTTTTTACGAAGTAATTGTTGGTGCCAAAATTTGGAACAATGTAGAGGCCCAAAGATGTCCCCACAGACTGCCTCGTGAAGCCACTTCACAGAGTACCCCCCAGCATCGCAGCCGTTGTGAAGCAAAGGAGGTGGGATTCTATGCAAATTAATTTGATGTTTGTGAACCCACCACGAAGAAAAGGAGGTGGGATGATCTGCGAACTAATTTGATGTTCGCAAACTCATCGCGAAGAAAAGGATGTGGGATGCTCCGCAAACCCATTTGACATTCGCGAGCCATCTATGAAGCGACCATGTTCCTCTTCATGTTGTGTTAGCTCTGCTTCACGGCACCTCTTGCCTATAAATATCGGGCTCCCCCTGAGCCCTATAGATGGACAATCTGAACATTCATCTTCCCAGCTCCCAAATCGTGAAGCAATCTTCCGCTCTGCGAACCATGAGCTCTGTGAGTTACTTCGGCTCTATGAAGTGCCTCCCCTTCATCCCGTTTTGATCCCCTCTTCCAAGAGGGATGCCCTTCATGAGGCCTAAAGTTCTTTGTGATGGAATGGGATCCCCAATGAGACCCAGGTTATTGCGGAGCATTCATGCTTCATGAATCACCGTTCATGTACACATTATCCACATGCTAATGCAAGGTCACTGTACTTCACGAAGCATATTGCTTCCCGACATCTTGATTCGCAAGGAACCTTTGCTCCATGAGGCTGTGCTCTGAAAATGACATTCCACTTCTCAAACAACCTCCCCTTTGCACCTCTACCAAATGATATGGCTAAGGCACCCCACTTCGTGAAGCACACCCCTTCGCAAGTGCCCTCCGCCATGTAGGGCAATAGAGCTTCAGAAGGCCCCTGCCAATGGACCCCTCTTCTTAGAAAATCCTTTTCCCATGTGAACCTCCAGGTTTTCAAAATGTGACTTCAAATTCCCATGGATGATACAGCCCAATTCATTGTTACACCTAATGCTTCTTCGCATAGGCATGCTAATGGTGATTTTCTTCTTTGCATAACCACGCTAATGTGGAACCCTCGATGGTTCACTCCACGACACCCCCTCGCCATGGCATTTCCTGTGCATTACATCCCATAAGGATAAGAGGGTACCGGTCATGTATTCCCTAGGGGTGAAAATTGAACCCACCTCATCTGTGCTCTAGGACTTTAAACTGCCAAGCACCATCATCCTCAACAAATTAAGTTAAACAGTGACCACGCCCCAAGCCTTGCACGCAGGGTCCCCCCACCTTGGGCATTCTCCACGACCCCTAGTATCCATAGGGGATGATATCCTCCTTCTTGGAGTGGTGTTTTTCTATGGGTAAGGGTAGCTACCATGATGTAAGCCCCTAGCTTCGCTTGCAAGAGGCAGTACCCCTACTCGTCCTCACATCCTGAGTACCAAGGCCAGCGGATGGCAGGATAGGGAACGAGGCTCCTCATTTATTTGGTCCCAAATCCTTCTCCCACTGCAATTTGTCACCATCGGTCCTCTATCTCAGAGTAAGTCCCAATATCTCTCTCTCTGAGCCACTCAACACTTAATGCCCTCTTCATTTCCCTCGGATGCACCCTTCGCGACGTGGTCGTCAGGCCTTTACTTCCTATTGTTTCTCACACCGTGCATGAATCACATGGACTAAGAGTAATCATCGACCATGACATCACCCCCATCCTTCATGATGTTAAATTGTATTCCACACCCTCTCGAACTAGGAGAAATTTGGTCCATGTCAAGGCATTTTACGTAGGAAACCTCACTGAGGTTCAAGCACACCACCACCCAGTCATTCCGACCACCTTCACGTTGGTTCACCAAAAGAATTGGGCCACCTCAGAGCATAACCCCCAATCCATCCTGATCTATGAGGACATTGATCCTTGTCAAGGCATGGTACATAGAATGACTCACGAGGTTCAAGCCCAACAACCATTGGACCCGATCGCCTCCATCTCAGTGAGCCAATCCCCCATCCCGAACTACGATGACTTTGATCCATGTCAAGGAACGGTACCTATGAACCCTCACAAGGTTCAAGCCCAACACCCATCATACCGCAGGTTCATCTTCACATTGGTTCGCCGACACACCCCTTCCTGAACTATGTGTACATTGATTCATGTCAAGGCATGGCACGTAGAAAGCCTCCATGAGGTTCAAGCCCACCACCACCCGGTCGTTCCGACCCCCTTCATGTTGGTTCACCAAAACCTTGGGAAGCCTAGAGTGTAAGCCCCACACCATCCCAAACTACGAGGACATTGATCAATGTCATGGCATGGTACATAGGAAGCCTCCCTAAGGTTCTAGCCCACCACCTGGTCGTTCCAACCACCTTCACATCGGTTCAACCCCATCCAGCAGTAATCCATTGAACGATCATTCAGTTTTAAGTCATTTTCAACCTCATTCAATGGTAATCCATCACTATATGAACTACGCAAACTTTTATTCCCTACCATGGGGATACATAGGAGATCTCTTCAAGGATCAAGCCCAAAATGATCATCTATCCTGATTCTTACCTGGGCCGCCACATCCCGGTGAGATCATGCCACCTCATTCCATCACATCGCATTCACGAAGTCACCCATGTGCTGGACCCAACATCAGTATTCCCTCTAGGGGGTTCCTCGGTCTGATCCACTCTAATCAGTGTTCCAATCAGTCCAGTCCAGCTCTGCTGGATGTTAAAATTGTAGCATACCTTGTGTTAAACATGGGAAGATTAGGAAAACATCTGATATATGCCCATGGAATGTGATTCCCCATGTTCGATGTGGGATGACTCTGGTTTCACTACCCTCAATAAGCTATATAATAAGGGACAGAAGAGAGACACACCAATCCCCAACATCCAAACAAGCTAGTGATGCCCAGTGTGACTACTCCCCTTATCGAAGGATGCTGCCCTGACCGGACCCCTTGGAATATCCAAACAGAAGCCGCGTAATTAACTGGTGTCCATGAAGATATGGCGTGGAGATTATTTTCTCGAACAGCATATTAAATCAATGAAGGAGACCCGAACTAGGTGATATGTTCTGTGGAGGAATCAACGGGAGGAAGAACCGACATCCCATCATCCTGTTTCGATCAAGCAAATGACCAAGAACAAGGAATGGAGGTTGACCACCATTGAAAAGCAGGAATGAAGGGTAAAAAAACCGCACCTGTTTCACTCAAGAAGATAGACGTGCATGCCCTGGAGAAATCGTCAGAAATAGAAATGGTGAACCTGACGTGATTACATTCTCCTAAATATAGAGATTAGTAGCACTTTGGTCATCCATGGATTGACGTGTCACCGGATCCAGCTATCCGGCACCGGGTCCTGCCATGAAAATAACGGGCTTGGAGTGAAACTCACCAGATGTTGGGGCAGTAGAACGTTGGAAATCCCGTTTTGAAATGTTGTCAGCACAGATCCCTCCTACCAGCCATGGAAGACGGAATGGAAGTGGGGGCAATGGTTGTCGATTTATTTTCCAGGTAGTGTTAATGTGTTCATCTCCTTACTTCCACGAATCAGGATGCTGCCATAGGAACGCGATCACCGACTACCTACCTACATAGGGGCATGGGAAACTCCATCACAGCCACTATGCTTGGATTCACCGCTTCCACAATAGCTTCTGCGTCCATGACCGTGGGGTGCCCACACCCCATCTCCCCATCGGAAGTTATCCAATAAAGGGTAATTATGGACCACAGACATATTTACGAGTAGGAGGGAAACATCCAAAACTGGGATATGGTCCGCCTTGACATGGAGGCGTCTAGGCCCCACCGTCAATGCTGCCACTGTGGGCCGCGTAGGGAGCCGATGCTCCCCACTAGAACATTCAATCGTTTCAGGAGCCTGTCCCCAGACTGCTTTGACGACTCTATACCTTATGTTGATGAGTTGGGTGACATCCATACCAGCCTGGTCAGAGTCTCAATCCAGGGGCTCCTATTGAGGGCCCCTAGCCGGCCGCGTCCGCATCACCACCTGGCCTTGCCGGAAGGGCAGGTATGCTATGCACCTGCACCACTAGCACCGACTCGCCCGACCCGACGCCAACGTCGGTAATGAGCTGAGGAAGCCCACTAAGGGGTGTCAACGTCGATGGATACTGTGAATCAAGCCACCAAAAATGCATATCATCAAGTCCCTACACACGCTGAGTAGGAGTGCTCATACGCCCAACCGGGATCGAGGCCCCAACCTCCCCATGCGCAGGTTGGGTCAACTCTCCTGGTTGCGGGTACAATCGGGGGTCGCTGTGAACCGACCCACAGTGATTCCACCCCATACAGACATCCTCCCCATACCACTACCATAGAGAGTTTGGGTCTTCCCCACTTCGTGGCTCGCAATGGAGGTCTACCCCCTGCTACCCCCAATCCGAATGAACGTTTTCCCCGCACCGTTGATGTTTGGTACGAAATCATCTCCTTTTCCCATCACACCTGGTATGGAGCCCTTCCTCCTGCCCCTAGCCGTCGACATGGAGATGTTACCCATATGGTCTCTCTCCAATGTGGGGATCATCCTTACATCCTCTCTATACCTGGCGATGGTCCTCCTCACCCCTACAACCAGAGGGGTGAAGGCTAGCCTCGCTCCGCTAGAACCAAGCATGGAGGTCCTCCACGTGCTCCCACTAGTTCCGGCGGAGGTTTTTCCCACTCAGGTGTTATTCATGGAGGTCCTCCACATGTCCCCTTTGAAATTTTTCTCAGTGCTCCTCACACACATACACTATCAAGTGGAAACCCTCTACACCGTGGAACCAGTGTGACTCAAGGACCACATGTTGGAAATCAGACATGTCCCGAGGAGCCACCCAGCGGCAGGAGGGTGGGCAGTCGCCGCCACAAGAAGAATCCTCGGAAGGCTCAAACGAAGATCAAACTAGCCTTCTTCTCAGACTCTGAAGTAGAGTGAGACTCATCTTAGGAACCCTCCCCTTGCTCATCCGAGTCCAGGGTGGGGGCAGGGGCGAGGCACATCAGCCAACTGCTCCCTAAATGTGAGGTCCATAGGATTCCCACCTCCTTTCATGGGTTTATCCTAGAGGATTAAAATCTAGAAAACCCACCGGTTACGGTCTTGCATTCACCACCATCATCATCAGAAGTGCTTTTTACCTCCACAAGATATAACGAAGTGATATTCTGGGGACCAATGGCAGGAGAGAAACTATAAAACCCTCCCCCAACAGCCCTTTCCCCTGAGCTAGGAACGGTAGCCGTTAGCCCATCCTATAGAGACGTAGAGGCTAGGTCACTACACTCTTCAGAGGACAGCCCGAGAATCGGTGTCCTGTCAGCCCGTTCATCGTATTATCCACCCACCATCCTGCCATCCTAGAAGTCTAACCCAGTACTACTGCTAGTTCCTCAACCACCCCCAGTTGGAGAGGGGGAAATCAAGGGACAGACCTTGAATTTGAGCAGAGGAGCTTCTGGAGAATCTTTTCAGTGGATCACTTTCCCATGATGTTTTGGCCCGCAATAGTGCGGGATTTCTGCATACTCGAGTCCCTCACCCTAGATAAAGTTGAGTGTTTCCACTACACCCTCTGGGGGATGCATTTCATTCTCCGTCATCAGTGCATGGTATATCCATGGATTCAAGTGCATTTTGAAGACATCATCCAGCAGTGACGTCTAGTCGATCTGGCCACACTCCTTGTGGCCCAGCCCCCCTGAGTCACCGGGCTGCCATGAGGCCCTCCAGAAGCAATGCGTTCAGAGTATTAAGGTACTCTTCAAAATTATCAGGGAGGATACCCCCCATGTGCAAGTCTGTGGATGGGGGTAGTATGCTGCCCTCCCCTTCTTCCCTATTCGATGGCAGCCCGAATCACTATGTGATATTGAAGACATTCCCCCGGGATGGGTCACCGTCCACATGGTCGACGTCGTGGACATGGACGACGAGATGAAGTTTCATGATAAAGACTTACCCCATAAGGGTGTACAACCACTGTTGGACCCATCGTGGAGGATTACACATCACTAGAGGAACCTCCTAGGTCTTTATACACCCACTGATGTGTTGGTACTTAGCCGGGATGCTTCTAAGGGAAAAGAGCATTTCATAGATTTCAAGCACTCCAACATATCAGCCTCAGTGGAGACGAACGAGGAGGACCCAGAGAAAGACGCGTTGCAACCGCAACTTGCTGATCAAATGAGGTCGGTCGATAAACTCTTGACTGAATGCGTTGTAGAGTGATGAACTGACTATGGTCATCCTAGGCCGGGGCAGTAGGGGCACGATCAACTTCCCCCAGTGAGATGCCTCCAAGAAACCCTGATCATACATTTAGATCGGACAGGTTTGAATCCGTAACTCACGGCAAGAGGGTGCATTACGTCTCACTAAACCCTATCGAATGGCGGGACATTTCGAGGAATCTATCCCGGGTTCCCCCAGCTGCCCCCGGGCCGCTCCACCAGTCGCTCCACAGGCCGCTGAACAAATCTACCATGTCGAAGAACCTGACAATGCACTCATGATTAGGGATCCCCGTCAAGATAGAGACCCCAGCTCGGATGACCCTATGGCGGCACTCATAGCCCACCTTAAGGCATTGTAAATGCATCAGGTGAAAATTCTACTAGATGTCAAGCCATACCCTGCTTGGGTGGCTGATATCCAGGCACCTCTAGGTTTCAGGAATCCCACCTTCTCCCCTTTTAATGGGACAGGGGAACCGCTGTAGAATCTATCCCACTTCCACTCAATGTGTGGGTCCATGTTAGGGGATCCAGCGTAGCTAGAGGCCACCAAGCTCCGCTGTTTTGTTCAGATGCAGGAGGGGATGGCATTCGTCTGGTACAACATGCTCCCCGTTAGATCTGTGACCAGCTGGGAGGACCTTCGTAGGATGTTCATCTACCTGTTCAGCTCTACCACCTAGAAGACCAGTATCGCATACCTCTTGAAGTTAATTCAAAGGCCTGATAAGCGAGTCGTGGACTTTATCGCCTGGTGGAAGGGGCTCACATACTCCCTCAACATGCAACTGGCTCAGGAGAAAATACAGACGATATGCGTAGGGAATGTTATGATGGAAATGGTTCCCTCCCTGATCACTCAAAACTATCTCGGAGGGTTCTGATAATTCTTAGATAAGGCACAGCACCTTGAAGAAGTTCTGGAAGAGGCTAGTCAAGCACATCTGCTTCCCCTTGTGATCCCATAAAGGAGAGCTGCTAGAGCCAAGACCGTCGCGTTGGACCAAATAGAACCTACCCAGGAAGCTAGAATTACTGCCATTACTACTGGCCCCATAGCCTCGCAGTGGCCCTCCCCCTCAGGAATAGCCTCTGGCTCCACTGTATCCTCAGAATTGGCAGGCACTCCCACGTAATTTGCCGCCACTGCCCAGGCGGGACAATGAGGGTCCACCTCCTCGACAGGCCCCTTCGGCTCCTCGTCAAGGCCAGGATCCAAGGGATCCCTATCTAGAAATAAGACACCATACTTACTCGTTCAGCAAGAATCAGGTCCCCGGTAACATCTATAGTGGCCTAGAGCAGGGGATTGTATGCTTGCCTAAGTGCAGAAGGCTGGCAGAGGCGAATCTCACCGATCGCCCAAACTACCACCCCTATCATCGAATTATGGGGCACACCCTCAAGCAGTGCAATATATTTAAGGACTGGCTCCAAGACCAGTTCGATAACAACATATTCAAGCTAGGCCCGGCCCCGGAACAAGTGGCCGGTGACTTTGTGAAGTTAGATAACAATAGAGATGAAAAAGGCGAGTGGCTGAAGGTTCCCACCTGTGGATCCCATAAGTAAGATGACTGGATTGTATGTAAGATAGTTGATCATGCCCATGGAATCATTCGAGTTTTCCTACATCATTCAGAGCCTTTAGAAGCAGCAGCTAGCACTTCTGTGTCATCATCCCTGCCGGCCTTTTCCCAGAAGAGCAAGCATCAGCAGTGCAAGAAAAAGCAATGTTCCCCGCCGATGCCGTCGTCGTCCCACACTCTTGGCCACATCATGCCCCCTAAATTGGGATCCCTCCTAGAATCCGCCCAGTGGTGGATGATTCATCATTTAAATGTCAAGGGTACACTTCGGTTAACATCATCGAGTTGGTGAACCCCTATATGAATCCCGACGAGGGGGGACGCCAGGTGAACCACCCCAACATCACCAGCTGACTCCAACGTCAGTGGAGCCACAACTATATGTGTCGTCGGGGCATGCCAGTTAGCACCTCCATCTAGGCCATGCATGCCACTGAGACCAGATAGTAGGCCCAGCACAGATCTCAACACTCTCAGCCTCTTCACCTGGTGTTGTCAAGACCACCTCCGCTACTATTTGTGCTACTGGATCAGGAAGAACCACAGTGGCCATACCACGACCAACTTCTCCCCACAACAGGTCAACCTCATTGGTCCAGACCACATCCGGGGGCTACTCTTTAGGCTTCGACTAGTGAATAGTGGAACATGCCTAGCACCAGCCAGCCGACGGTCCTGCCGACATGACCCGCCAGGCCTCCAATCGCAGATCGACCTCCTGTAAGAAGAATTTTGTGCCTAGAATAGAATTATGATGTTCTCAAGCACCTTGCTGGAATCACAGTAAGGATCCCCATCCTCAAATCCCTCCTCTGGTCATCAGATATGCGTGAGTCCCTCGCTGAGGCTTTAAGGAGCCACCTCCAGTTCGAGACGGAGGTAGCAGATACAAAATACTTTCATGTTGAAACAGTTGAGACTGCCGAATGCCAGACCATCATTTTTTTCTTCGGACAGGATTAATGATCTCCCATACCAGGGAACATTCTCCCGATGTACATCACCGTCCAATTTAATGGCATGGTGGTTCGCCGCTGTCTCATTGACATCGGCTCCGGGATCAACCTTATCCCGAAGCGGACGCTGCGAAATGTGGGGTAATCCAAGAATAACACGACTCCCTATAATTTAAGGATCCTAGGATTTGACAGGACAAATCAGACCCCGTCATCATGATCTGTTTAAGTACCATGTTCGATGGCCTAGTTTCCAGTACTGAATTTATGGTCATCTCCCAGGACACTGCGTACAATGAATTGATTAGAAGACCATGGCTCCATATGCACACGGAGGTCCCCTCACCATATCACCAGTGCCTCAAGTACTCCCTTAAAGGCTGAGTATGCATTCTCCAAGGTAATGAATCCCATTTCACCTCTTGTAAAGCCCACTATCTGGATGCTGACTTTTTCAAGAGCAAGGACAAGTAGATTCGAGAAAGTGAGGTTGAGCCTGCCCCAGTCACAAGTGACCCTTGGGCAGGTTTGGATGATGGTTACATCTTCCCAATCCATCAATTGGAGGCCACATATCCCGACATTGGGCAATTAATTTTAGTCTCTGGTACAATAGGAATGCATATTCTCATGTCCAAGCAACGGCGGAAACTCAACTCGTACTCCTACACAAACCAAGCTCAGGTGATCCCGGAACCGCCTACCCCCATATGGTATTGGGACGTCCGCCCCATGGAAACTACAGTACGTCATACATGTCTATTCTGCCAGGCTAGATTTGACTAGCTCAAGACGATGTGCTACTATTTCTTTGATGTCATCAAGCGTGGCCCCTTGTTCCAAAGACCAGATGGGACTGGATCGACTACCTTTGTCACTCTGATCACAACGGCACATGAATATCTTGACACACCATCCACTAATTTCCATGCTGGTAGCAGCCTCCTATCAGGTTCTTCCAACCCAAGGGAAGCTCCACCAGCTAGGAATCCCACCTCTTCAAGTGAAGGATGGGATTGGAGGATGCTCCCCCCACCATTGAATAAGGAGTCTGTGCCACAGTCGATGAACTGGTACATGTGAACTTTGTTAGCGAGACAGATCTGAGACCCACATTGATCAGTGCTTCTATGTAACTCAAGGAGAAACATTGGTATATGTACTTCCTTAAATAGCATTGTGACTTGTTTTCCTGGAGTTACGATGAGATTCCAGCACTAGATCCTCGGGAAGCCGTCCACTGTCTCGGTCTCCTGACAAACCATCATGGGTTCAAGAAGCATCCCAAAAAAGATGAACCCTTCTTACGGTGCCATGTTTGAGGCTTAATTTGACAAGATCATCAGAGACAACTTCATCAAGGATGTCCAGTACCCCATGTGGCTAGCCAAAATTGTGCCAGTCAGGAAGAAGAACTGACAGATCAGAGACTGTATCGACTCCCAAGATCTCAACCGCCATAGTCTGAAGGATGATTTTCTTCTTCTAGTGATAGAATTGTTGATCGGTGCTACGGTCGGGTTCCATGACCTCTCCTTCATGGATGGTTACACTAGATATACTTTGATCCAGATGGACCCCATGGATGAAGATTCCACAGCTTTTAGGGTGCTCCAAGGTGCTTTCTGTTACCAGGTTATTCCCTTCAGCCTAAAGAATGCTGGTGCCACCTATCTTCCGTCCATGCATCACATATTCAATCCAATCCCAGGGAAATTGGTGGAATGCTATGTGGATGATCTAGTGATCAAATATTTCTAGCGCCTGGACCATATCAAGGACTTTGAGAAAGTGTTTGGCTTCCTCCGTTCGCTCTACATGAAGATGAACTCGATGAAGTGTGCTTCAGGGTCACTTCTGGGATGTTTCTTGGCTTTGTTGTCAGGTTCCGAGGCATCGAGATCGACCCAGAGAAGATCAATGCAATAATCTAGATGCCTCCCCCAAAAAATATCCTAGTGCTTCGAGGTTTTCAAGGCCACATAGCCTACATATGCTGATTAATTGTGAATATGGATGGCAAGTGTAATCCCTTTTCTCAGCTAATGATGAAAGGATCTACCTATGAATGGGACGAGGATTTCCAGAACGCATTCGAGGAAATTATGTAATAATTTCTACATCCTCCAGTCTTAATGCCACTCTTCTCCGGTACGCCACTAATATTGTACGTGACTGCCCTGGATAGATATCTTATCCCCCTTCTAGCCCATAAGTAAAACGAGGGGACAGAGAACATTTTCTACTACCTCAGTCGTATTCTTCTCGATACAAAGACCAAATACTTCCCCATTGAGGATATCTTCCTTGTTCTCATATTTGATGTGCAGAAGCTGTGACATTACCTACAGCACCATGAGGTAATTCTGGTCTCTATAGTAGACCCGCTGAAGTACATTCTGAATCACCCCATGTTGAATGGCAGATTAGCATGGTGGATGGTAATCCAACAGCAGTTTGACGTCAGGTTCGTGCCTTAGATGGCTATTAAGGGGAAAGCATTGGAAGAATTTCTAGCTGCCCATACAACCTCTGAAGATCAGTCCCTAGACCTTGATATTCTTATGAGGCAATCCTCTTAGTTGATCAAGTTGTCCCATGTTGGAAAATGCACTTTGATGGTGCCTCCAGGAGCCCCACCGGTAGGAGGTTCAATGATCCTAGGCTCAACAGAGTAGGCATGTGTATCATCTTTATCACCCCGGTGAAAGACGTCTTTCCATACTCATTACTATTGTCAGAAGGATGCACCAACAATGAGGCAGAGTATCATTCCCTCATTACTAGTCTTGAGCTGGCCCTTGAGATCGACGTGCCCCATTTGCATGTGAAAGGGGATTTCGAGCTAGTCATCAAGCAAGTCAACGACGACTACGTTGTCAGAAAGACAAATCTCGCACCATTTTTGGAGCACACCCTCCAACTAATGGCCTAGTTCCCTCCTCAACCTAAGGTTACCAATGTCCCTCGGTCACAGAATTGTCAAGCGGATGCTTTGTTTAGCTTATCTGCATCACTTGCAGAGCCCGAGCAGGATGATCTAATTATTCACGTGGAACACCAGAGAGTCATTTCCCCCCTCACCCTAGAGGATGACGACGGCCTGCGAGTAAGCCATCTTATCACCAAATCCTCCACATTAGAACCGCTAGGATCTTCAGATGTAGTGGTTGAAGCGATGCCCGACTGGAGAGCCATTTTTTAGAGTATCTCCTAAATGGTTTTCCCCCAAATGATCAGTCTGAACGCGAGTGAATCTGAGGCCACGCACTACAGTTTACCCTCTATAGTGGTCCCAGTCTTGTGTAGATCCTCTATAAGAACAGTTTTGATGGTGTTCTCCTCCGTTGAATCCATGGAGTCGAGATTCCACATGTCATTCAAGAGGTTCATTTCGGTTCCTTTGGTGCCCACCAGGCTGGGCCGAAGCTGTCCCATCAAGTCCAGATAATGGGGTACTTTTGACCCTCTATGATCCATGATTTTATCGAGTTTTCCAATAGATTTCATGTGTGCCATGTTCATGATAACTTCCTGTATTGGCCTCTAGAACCTCTCCACTCCACCAAGTACCTCTTGACCATTTTCGGTGTGGGGAATCGATGTCGCGAGACTATACCCACTAGCAACGGCCCGCCAATGCCGATTTATTCTGACCGCTACAAATTTCTTTTCCAAGTGGGAAAGGTAAATTCCTCTAAAGGAAGTCAATTCCCATTCTATCGTCGACTTCATGAGTTCCAATATCATCCACCGGTTTGGATTCCCTTACGCCATCCTCACCGATAACAACACCAACTTCCGAGCGGTCGAGCCGAAGAAATTTTACACCAAGTACAATATCTGTTCAAACCATACCTCCCAATATCACACATAGGAAAATGGATAGATCAATGCGTTCAACAAAACCCACTCTAACATTTTACCAAAAATGGTTTTCCAGAATAAGAAGAGTTGGCCATACAAGCTTTCCAATGACATCTAGGTTTATCAGACGACGAATCACAATTCCACCCAGGTGACTCCATATTCCCTGGAGTATAGGGCTCAGGATGTCCTTGCCATCGAGATCCAACAACCTTCGTTACATGATACGGTCTATGACCAGCAAGTTCCAGATAAGGTTGTCGAAATTTGTCTAGCATAATTGGAATGACTTTACCAGAATAGTCTATGTGCGCTGAAAAATCTGGAAAGGCATCCGAATAAGATGGATAGAGACTTCAACAAGAAGGTTCTCCTCCTATCTTTTCTACAAGGAGACCTGGTATTGGCCATCTGAGCTCCAATGATCCCTAGAAAGAAACCATCCAAGTTGGTGCCCAAATGAGAATGACCATAAATAGTCCATAGGGTCTACCCCAATGGAGCATACTCCTTGGTGACCACATATGGTGAGTTCATAAATCCTACCTGCAATGCATAGTTCCTCAAGAAATACTTTGCTTAATACTAATGGTCATGCATGACCTTAAATTGGATAGTCCTGCACGAGTTTAATCTAGATGGGCCTGCACGACCGTAAACTGGATGGCCATGCCCGACCGTAAACTGGATGGTCCTTCGCGAACCTAAACTGTATGGTCTTATACGACCTTAAACTGGATAGTCCTACACGACCATAAACTAGATGTTCTGGCATGATCCTAAACATCACAATGGTCATGCATGACCCTAAACATCATGATGGTCCCATATGACCTTAAACTGTCCAATATTTCTTGACATTAAACTGAGCATCGCCCAACATGATGTTAAAATTCATTTTGAGAACTATGTGTGGCATGATTCTCATCTGCATGGGATATGTAGGAATTCTCAGACACCTTGTCTTGAGCCTAGACCAAACTCTTATCTTTGACTATCCCCCCTGGGTATAGATTTCTCGGATGATCCTTGCATGATATGGTGTAGGATTCCTTATCCCCACTCATACAAGGACAATAACGGTCACACCACATGCCAACTCCCGTTGTTCTATCCTCCCATGTCTTCACTGCACAAGGTTAAACTGCATGTCCTTCAGGAACTACGTATGTCTTGATTCCCATCCTCATGGGATATGTAGGAACACCCTGATGTTTCGTCTGTTGGCCCATCCCAAACACTAAAATCTTTCCCCCAGGTCAAGACGTATGGCAGGGGTGAAAACGTTTTCCCCAATTCACGTCAAGAAAACCTCGATCCATCCATATTTCCCACTCCCTAGAGAGGTTTTCCTCTTTTAGAGATTGGTACAGCTATGTTTCACCAAATCCTTCACTAGGACCCCATCACTTTCCACATCCGGAAGGGCCTCTCAATGGTATGGATGCTAGGCCTAAGGGTTATCTTACCACATCGGGCCAACTCCCTTGAGGATGTTGAGAAACAAGAAGATACAAGTCCCACATTTCGAATATGGTCAGCAGTCGACACTCATTTGTTGCTCCCATTTCTGGTCACTATAGGGACGATGTGTTTCAAACATGGTCAATAGCTCTCTTGGATCGTTAGGACCACCCCATGATGTCCCAAACATCAAGTGAAGTTTTTCATTCTTCCCTGTTGTATCACCAAGTGACGAACTCCCTTTGGTCAAGGGGGGTGTATGGACTTTCATTAGAGGCCCATCCTCAGGCCCCTTGGCCTTTCAGGCCCCATCCCAGGTTCTCCTAAGGGAGTGTATGGTGTAGTGTGGGATTATGTTCTCATTTACATTGGGTTAGTCGTCGTGTTGTACACCTCCCTTGTTTGGTTTATCCTACTCCCCTCCTCGTCCTCATTGTAAGATGTTAAACTGAAGGCTAGTCAGACCTTCCTTATTAAGGCATAGACTCAGGCCCCTTTTCCTTCTCAATCCCCCGACCCTCGTCCTCACTATAAGACGTTAAACTGCAAGCTGGTCAGTGCTTCCTGACCGAGGCCCGGCCTCAGGCCCCTTGTCCTTTTCGGGCCTCCGGTCCTCATCATCACTGTAAGACGTTAAACTACAAGCTGGTTAGTACTTCTTGACTGAGGGCCAGCCTCAGGCCCCTTGGCCTTTTCGGGCCCCCGAACCTCATCCTCACTGCAAGACGTTAAACTGCAAGCTAGTCCAGCCTTCCAGGATGAGGCTGAGCCTCATGCCCCTTGGCATTCTCGGTCCCATGGCCCTTTTAATCACTGAAAAATGTTGAACTTCAAGCTGTTCAGGACTTCCTGATGGAGGCCTAGCCTCAGGCCCCTTGGCCATCTCGTTCCCCCGACCCTTGTCCTCACTGCAAGACGTTAAACAGCAAGCTAGTCAGGCCTTCTTGACTGAGGCCTAGCCTCAGGCCCCTTGGCCTTCTCGGGCCCCCATCCCTCGTCCTCACTATAATATGTTAAAATTCAAGCTGGTCAGGCCTTCCTGACCGAGGCCCAGTCTCAATCCCTTTGGCCTTTTCGGTCTATCGGCCCAGGTTCTCTCTTTTGGGATTGTATAGTGTGGTATAGGATTATGTCCTCATTCAAGTCGGGTTTCTCACTGTGTCGTAGAAATCCCCATATGAGGCACCTTATACTTCTTAACCGAGGCCCATCCCCAGGTGCCTTGGCCTTCTTGGGCCCCGATCCAAGTTCTTACTCGGAGTGTACGATGTGGTGTAGGATTATGTCCTCAATCACGTCGGTTTATTCTCCATGCCATACACCCCCCTCGTTAGGCTATCCTACCCCCAGGTATCTTCAATAAATATGTGTGTCTTTATGCCCACCCTTGTGGGATACATAGTACCACCTGAATGTCTGGACTTCGGGTCCATCCCCACCTCCTGGAAATCTCCATTTCACCTTGGCCCCTTGGCCTACCCTTCCCCGGAGAGGAGAGTATATGGAATGGAATGGGATTATGTACATGTTCACGAAAAGATTGTAATGATCACTCCGTGTACCTATCCCTCTTGAACACCCTCGTCGCCCCTTTTTAGCGGTTCATAAATGAGCCTATGGGTACTCTGGTTTAGTACCAGGAATGTCAGACTCTGCTCGAACATGATTCCACCCACTTTCCATGCTTTTTGTTCCCATTCATTAGGGATTCCATCCCCTTTCACACCCAGAAGGGCCCCTGAATGGCACAAATGCTTTCCCTAAGGGACCTCCTATGATTACGGTCTGACATCCTTGAGGGTTGAAAAAAAAATCCAATACAAATCCCACGTTACGAATATGGTAAGCGGTTGATGCTCATTTATTGTTCCCACTTTAGGCTAACGTGATATGGATACTGTGTTTCAAACATGGTCAATATTTATCCTCCATCACCACAAAAACCCCATTATGGCCAAAATTTCGGTTACATGATTCACATCCTTACCCACCTCATCATGTCCATTGAGAAATTTGAAACTCTTTGTATTATTCCTCAGTGACATACACGCGTTAGGAGGACCAAAACTGCTATAGGGGAATCATTTAGAGCTATGCACTAATTTTACTTTGGAATGTGTTCCAGGTATTTCAAATGACATGTTCCTCCCATGTTTCCAACACCGAGTTTAACTCACTCAAGATTAGGGATTGGGTGAGGTCTGCACTTACGTGGAGGGTTTTCACTCCATCCATGGTCCGAGATCTAAGAGAATAAACTAATAACTTGTCTAAGAACTACGAGTGGCTTGATTCCCATTCTTATTGGATACGTAGGACCACCCAGACATCTTTTTTTTGGGTCCAGCTCTATTGGGAGATAGTTTCTCCTCCACCTTTTCCCTCTTACCTCTATGTAGGCCCCTTGTCCTGAGGCTCCTTTATCGAAATTGCGTACAGTGTAGTGTAGGATTATGTCCTCCTTCACGTCGATTATGTTGTACCACATCGTTCGCATTCCTGCATGTCCAAGCCATACAACTTTAAAATATGTTACCCGGTCCTATCACATGACCCTAAACTGTGACATTATTATCTTGGTCACATGACTAAAAATGGCACTACATCGTGATGTTCTCATTCAAGGAGACACCTTGTTTGGTATTGGTCACACGCCATGCGATTTGTCAACACCTACTACCTCTTCATTATTGTGGTGACACTAGGGCCTGCTACCCTAGGTCTATCACTTCACATAGAAAAATAGTCACCTTAAAGGAAAAACAAGATTTATCAAATACCGCTTCCCTTGGTGCGAGGACACACCTACATGCCCCTTTTCCCCAGGCACTAGTACATTACCGTGCCACCTCAAGAACTATATGCAAATTGATCCCAATCCTCATGGGGTACATAGTAATTCCTGAGTACTTTGCCTCTGGTCCAGCTCAACTCTTGTTTTTGGTCCCTTGACCAAAAACATCTCCAAGGAAAACGTGGTGGTCGGAACCCCAAGTTCCCATTCACGTCGGTTTTTTTGGTTACCCCACCACATGTCCCACATGTTTCCTACCATCTGTGGTCTGAGTTCTACGACCCTAAACTAAGATCTACCTATGGTAAGGGACTCGACTCTCTCTGTCTAATACGTCTCATTTTCGTATTTAGATGCGTTTTACAAAGAGCCCGAGGTGTGGAATTTCCATGGGGAAAGGTCCCTCTTTACATGTCCAAGTTTCATGAGCTCTCTATTTGGATCCTCATCCTGTTACACATCCAAAAGTACCCCCGGATGGCATGGATTCTAGGCCTATGCCCTCTCCTACCATTTCAGACCAACGTCCCTAAGGATCTCAGATGACATTTGCAATAGGCCCCTATTTCAAACATGGTCAACGGTCAACCCTCATTTGTCTGTCCCCATTATAGACTAATGTGATGTGGATGCTGCATTCACGCAATGATCAATAGTTATCCTCCATCATCACACTTCCATAATTGTGGTCTATATTTCTAGCACTGTGATTCACACATTTCCACTTCTTCATGTTCAAGTGGAATTCCGATATTCTCTGATTTATCTCTTCACGCATCTAGGTGCTCTATGTGGATGGGTTAGCATCATTGGGCTAGTATTAATCAAGCTTCCCTTTTACCTAACATTCCCCTTCCTATGTCGGGAAATCCAGAACACTACTTCTTGTTTCCCACATCGAGCATGACTCACGTGGGCTTAATAGTTTTTGTAGGATGTACACTAGCGCAGAAAGGCTTCTCATCATCCCACATGCTGGTAAACTGTGCTTCTAGAACTACGTATGGATTGATTCCCATCCTTATGGGATACGTAGACACACCCTATTATTTCTCGTAGGGGCCAGCCCCAGGAATCATAAAGTCATGTTCCTCCCAATTTCCGTCCCCTGGCCTGATCCCATGTGGGGAATCGTGTGACCGGAACATTTCCTTGAAGAAGTTCGGGATGCCTCAAAATGAAATTGGGAGGCGACAGCTCCCTCGCAAGAGGGGCTCTGTCTGAAAGATGGAATGATCCATGATCAAAATGATGTGTCCATCCAATGTTCTTCCACCACAGTGACATAATTTCAAGAGTGATGGATTCTGTTTGGACAAACCCTCACTCAAGATTCCACGCTTTGTGTGCCCCATATTCGGATCCTGGTCCTCTTTCAAATCTAGAGTAACCCCCTAACAATATTGATGCTCGGCCTATGGCCTACCTATTGCCTTGGCCCAATGTTCCGGAAGACTAATGGATGAAATTTTTAGCTTGGTACCATGTTTCATACATGGTCAATGGTCGACCATCATTTTCTATCCCAACTCCAGGATAATGCAATAAGAATGATGATTTTCTAATGCGTTCAATAGTTATCTTTATTGTGACACCACACACAAAATGTTACGAATCCTGGGTATCGTGATTCATACCTCCCATTCTTATCTGTTTGGATCGATTCCAGCACCCCAAGAGTTACCCTGTTTGTGCAAAAGAGAACACTTGGAAAATGGTAATTTGGCTGTTCTGAGAGCTTAATTCTCTAGTCAGGTCTCTCCCATCTTCTGTAATCCCAGACTGGTTTTCCAAACCCCAAATTCCAAAAGCATGTTTTCCACTCCTAAACTTGTATAGGGTAATGAGGTGTTCATCCCTTGTTTCTCACATCGAGCTTGACCCACGTAAACTTATGGAATGGTCGCTGGATGCTTTGTGAACATCATAAGGATGCAGTAAACCAATGTAAACAACAAAACTCATGCATGCTATGAAATTTAGATAATTAAAGCATGAAATTACGTTTAAGGGTTTGTAATCATTATAGTGCGTGGTAGTCGACTCCCCCCATGGATGGATTGACCTCTTAAAAGGAGCGTAGAAGCTCTGAAACCCTCTAGCTAGTGGCGTCCAGGAGTTGCTACCTCTTGTTCAGCTCCTGCTCCTCCTCGTCGGCGAGAGGGAACAATTCATTGGACGCAATCTGGGCCCACTCCACAACAGCCCGGATGGAAATCATCTCCACAGAAGCTCACCTCAGGCCCTCTTTGGCTTCTTCTAGCTTGTCCATAAATCATAATATTATCTCATATTGCATATTGAGGGAGGTCAAGTGCTCGTCTGCCTGATTCTACAACCACTGGACCTCATCTGCAACCTTCTAGAGCCTCTTGATGTTAGTCTCCCTCCTCTGCTGCCATCCCACACCAAGGCCACAATCATACTTTTGAATATTTTCCACCATAAGATCTCGGACGAGCATGTGAGGATCCCATGAATCCACTCCCCCAGCACATAGTTCACACAGTCATGAGCGATGTTTGTCCATCTCATCTAGCCCTAGAGCTTGGGGTGTCATTGATGAAGTGCAAGATTAACTTCAACGATTAAAAATGGACTATTATGTTGTACTCCTCATTAGATGTTGTCTTGTCCCAGCCAGCGCAATTGGCAGGCTTGTATACAGGAGAATTACCCTAGGAACTCCTTAGCAGGGTCCACATCTAGTGTCTGATCGGTCATGGTGGGGCCTGAATCGTCCGGTTGATCCTCATCATCAAGTCCCACCTCGATAATCTCTGGCGCAGGTCTCATTCCTCGGACCACCCCTTATTTGGGTTCCCCAACGCCGCCATAAGGATGGTTCGGTATAGGGGAGGGGACGTCTCTGGTTGCAATGCCCTCCCATCAGCATTGTTCAGATTATTGAATAGACAGTTGGTGATGACAGGTGTGAAGTCTTCCAGGGCATGACCATCGGGCGCCCTGAACCATTGGTGTTGACACGAAGTGCTCTGGAACCATTAAGCTGGCTCATCCCTACATGCTTTAGGGATGAATACACCATCCCTCGGCCCAAATCAATACAAGGGGAACATCCTACATAGTGGGTTGTTCTTTTGTCTTTCCGAAAGTATCTCCACTAAAGAACTATGGTCTGAGTGGCTCTGTACTAGCTCTCCTAGCCCCAAACTATTCGCCATTTCATCCCTCCAGGCGGTATCCACAAGGACCCCCAGGGCAGATTCTTGATGGGACATTCGTTCAAGAGATGTGATTCTTTTTTGGATGGTTTGTGAAGATCGTTCGCAAAGAACGTTCGCAAAGCCTGCTCGTGAGGACTATTCGCAGGGTGCTGCCTCAACATTCAAAGATGTATCGTGGAGCTTAAATGCAGAGTCTAGGACTCATTGTTCACCATGAAGTCCCAAAACGTAGAGATCAATCGTGGAGTACGCAGTGCTTTGCAAATCGAGAGCGCAAGAAGACAAGATCATGGAGAAGGGAAAAGGAAAAAAGAGATGGCATGCCCCATATTTATAGGCAACGACCTTCAGAGCATCGTGGCGTGTCCAGTCCGCCCCGAGCATCACGATGCGCTCGGCCCCGACATTCCCGATCTGCCTCGCGAGCTCTCTTCGTGAGTCAACACCATGAATGGGTGAAGATTTTGGTGATTTCACTTAGACTTCAACACTTGTTCTCTCTACGGCTCTAAGTCTGAGGAAACCTTTGTTGGGGCCAAAATTCAGAACTAAGAAGAGGCCCAAAGATGGCCCCACAGATTGCCTTGTGAAGCCACTTCGCGGAGCCCCCCCAGCACTACAGCCGCTGAGACGCAATGTAGGCGGGACACTCTGTGAATGAATTTGACGTTCACGAACCTGTCAGAAAGAAAATGATGTGGGATGCTCTGTGATAAAATTTTATGTTCACGAACCCGCCACGATGCAATGGATGTGGGACGCTTTGTGAACCCATTTGACGTTCGTGAGACAGCCACGAAGCGACCATGTTCCTCTTCGCGCAGCGTCAGCTCCGCTTCACAGCGCCTCTTGCCTATAAATACCTGGCTCTCCCTGATCCCAACAGATGGAAAATCCGACCATTCAGCTTCCTAGATCCCAAATCATGAAGCATCCTTCCACACTATGAACAATGATATGTGCGAGGTAATTCTTCTCCATGAAGTGCCTCCCCTTCATCCTGTTTTGATCCCCTCTTCTGAGAGGGATGCCCTTCACGAAGCCTAAGGGTCTTCACAATATAAGAGGATTCCCATAGGGACCTGGGTCGTCACAGAGAGTTTATTCTTCACGAAACACCCTTCATGTACACATGATCCACATGCTAAGGCAGGGTCACTGTACATCGCGAAGCACATTGCTTCCTGACACCTTGCTTCGCGAGGCTTGTTTGCTTCGTGAGGCTATTCTCCGCGAATGACCTTACACTTCATGAAGCACCTCCTATTTTCACCTCCACCTCCTGCTATGGCTAATGCACCCCAATTCGCGAAGAACACCCCTTCACAGGTGCCCACCACCACGTGGAGAAATAGAGCTCTGCAAGGCCGCATCTTATGGACCCCTCTACTTGAAAAATCCTTTTCCCCTGTGACCCTCCATGTTTGTAGGATGTGACTTCAAAGTCCCCTGGATGATACAGCCCATTTCATTGCTTCATCTAATGCTTCTTCACATAGGCATGCGAATGGATATTGCTTCATCTCATATCCACGCTAACCTGGACCCCTCGATGGTTCGCTTCATGGCACCCCCTCAACATGGAGTTTCCTGTGCCTTCTCTCGCATAATGAGAAGAGGGTACCGGTCATGTAGGCACTAGGGGTGTGGATCGAACCCGCCTCGTCTGAGATGAAGGATGTTAAACTTCCAAGCACCATAGTCCTCAACACATTATGTTAAACTGTGACCTGGCCATGTGCCTCGCACGCAGGGTCCCCATGCCTTGGGCATTCTCCACGACCCCTGGTAGCCACAAGGTATGATATCCTCTTTCATGGAGTGGAGTTTGTCCACGGGAAAGGGCAGACAGCTTGGTGTAAGCCATTATCTTTTCTTGTAAGAGGCAGCACCACTGCTCCTCCTCACTTCCTCGGTGCCAAGGCCAGTGGAGGGTATGATAGAGAATGAGGCTCCTCCTTTCTTCAGTCCTAAATCCATCTCCTGTTGCACTTTGTCACCATCAGACATCCATCTAGGATTAAATCCCAATCTTTCTCTTCCTGGGCTGTTCAACGCGTAAGCCCCTCTTTACTTCACACGGACTCACCCTTCGCGAGGTGGTCATCAGGCCATTGCTGCCTCTTGTTTCTCACATTGAGTATGACTCAAGTGGGCATAGAGTAAGCATCGAAAATGACATCCCCCCTGTCCACTATAACGTTAGACTGTATTCCACACCCTCCCAAACTACGAGGACTTTGATCCATGTCAAGGCATGGTACGTAGGAAGCCTCCCTGAGGTTCTAGACCACCATCACTTGGTCGTTCCGACCTCCTTCACGTCGGTTCACCAAACACATTGGGCCGCCATAGATCATAATCCCCAATCCATCCCGAAATACGAGGAATTTGATCCATGTCAAGGCACGGTACATAGGAAGCCTCGCGAGGTTCAAGCCCAACAACCATTGGCCCCGACCGTCTCTGTGTCGGTGTGCCAAGCCCTCATCCCAAACTACGAGGACATTGATCCATGTCAATGCATGGTACGTAGGAAGCCTCATGAGGTTCAATCCCAACACCAATCGGACCCCAGGTCTATCTTCACGTCTATTCGCCGACACGCCCCTTTCTGAACTATGTGGACTTTGATCCATGTCATGGCATGGTACATTGGAAGCCTCCATGAGGTTCAATCCCACCACCACCCAGTCGTTCCACCCCATTCACATTGGTTCACCAACACCATGGACAACCTAGAGTGTAATCCCCACACCCTCACGAACTACGAGGACTTGGATCAATTTTAAGGCATGGTACGTAGGAAGCCTCACTAAGGTTAAAGCACACCACCTAGTCGTTCCAACCTCTTTCACATCGGTTCAATCCCATCCAGCAGTAATCCGTTGCAACCTCATTCAGTGGTAAGCCATTTTCAACCTCATTCGATGGTAATCCATGGCCGTATAAACTAGGAAGACTTTGATTCCCTACCATAGGGATATGTAGGAGGTCTCTTCGAGGTTCAATCCCAAATCCATCGTCCATTCTGATTCTTACAAGGGCTGCCACATCCCGGTGAGATCATGCCACCTCAATCCATCCCACATCATTTGGGAACCCTCCCACGTGCGGGCCCCAACATCGATGTTCCCTCCAGGGGGTTCCTCCGTCAGATCCACTCTAATCAGTGTTTCTATCCGTTGGGTCTGTCTCCACTGGACGTTAAAATTGTGTCATACCCTGTGTTAAACATGGGAAGCTGAGGAAAAATTCATATACATGCCCAGGGAATGGGATTCCCTACGTTCGATTTGGGATGCCTCAGGATTCCGCACCCTTTATAAGCCCTATAATGAGGGACAAAAGAGAGACACACCAATCCCCAACGTCCATACATGCTAGTGATGCCTAGCGTGACTACTCCCCTAACTGAAGGATGCTACCCTGACCGGACCCCTTGGAATGTCCTGACCGAAGTAGTGTAATTAACTGGTGTCCATGAAGATATGGAACCAGGAAGAGTTTCACGAACAACATATTATATCCATGAGGGACACCCGAACTGAGTGACGAGTTTAGAGGAGGAATCCATGTATGGAAGAACTGACATCCCATCATCCCGTTTTGATCAAGGACCAAACATCCCTGAACAAGGAACATATGTCACCCTCCTTTGGAATGCGGGAATGTAGGGTAACAAAGCCATTCATGTCGCACTCATGCAGAAAAACGTGTGCACCCCAGCAATAGTTTTGGAGATAGTAATATATGTCATCTTTATCCCAATCAGAAAATATTATATATGTATATATATAATGAATGAAAGTTAAATTTTTAAAATTATCTTTTACATAAATCTTATAAAAGTAAAATCAAATGAATATTTCGCCAATGTATAATTATTTCAAAACATGGGTTTAAATTTATAAAACAATATCATCCTATATCAAAATAGAATGTGTTGGGGTCATTTTAATATTAGAATGATATTAATTATATCTACAATTAACATGTTTACCCTTACTAAGATAAAAAAAAATCAACTTGATTGTACTTCATAATAAAAATAAATTAAAGGGACCTATTTACGAAATATAGAACTCATAATTCAAAATATGGAATCCATTTTTCATGACTAATACCACATGATTGGAATAATTTAATATAAAATTAAACTCGCCAAACACGTTGGAAAGTATTTTTTTTGATATAGGTATTTTAATGTATAAAAATATTTTATATATAAATTAATGTTTAAAATTAATTCCATGGAATATAATTAAAATATATTTAATAAAAATTAAACTAATAAAAATTTATAATATTAAAAAATATTATATTAATTATTTAATAATTTATAATCAAATACTTTTTTAAAAACAAAGTATTTGTCTTTATTCAGTCAAAAATAAATATTTCCAAAAAAAATCTCAAAAATTATTATTAAAATATTTTTTTACATGATAAATTAAAAAGTGAAATTTTATTTCCAATTGAACATAAATATTTTTTCAAATAATAATTTTAAATAAAATAATAAAATCAATTGAAACACAATTTTGTTGTAAATAAAAATATTTTATTTTTAACTCAAAAAATTACATAATATTCTTATCATAATTACAAACATATAAAATATAAGTAAATAATACTAATAAGAAATTAAATTTATTCATCAGAACCTTTCCATGTTTTTTATAAAATAAGATGGTGGATGTTATAAAACAATTGGAATCTTAAGAGTTCAAAATTGTTTTAGAATGATTTGTGTGATTTTGCTCATGATAATGTATACCATCAAATTCCACGATAAATGAGGATTCATTTGATGACTCATATAGATCAACATTATTAACCTACTTTGTTATCATAAAGATATATTTAGATCTAAGATAGATTTATTAGTAATAAAATATGAATAATGAGATTGAAAAATATATATCAAAGTGTCTGGTGTGTCAAAAAGAGAAGATTAAAAGGAAAAAGAAGAAGGGGTTGATAAAACCATTACCAATAAATAAATGAAAATGGGGAAATCATTATAAACCACATAAAAGGTCTTTTGAAGACATCAATAGGTTATAATGATATATCGGTTGTGTTTGATATTCATACAAAAAAATTCTACTTCATTACAATTAGAGAGTACTTCTCACTTGATTAAAATTTATGTATTTATATTATCAATGTGGTTAGGGTGAATGGAAAATTATTATAGATTATATACAATCAGTATCCAATGATTATCTCTATGATCCAAACATAAATACAATATTTTCTAAAATTTATTTAAACATCTGCTTGGACTATCACCTTGAAACGGATGTCCAATATCATTAGAATTTCTAGAAACAGGAGGAAATATTTTAATAATGAATGATGGACTTAATATGAAGATGGTAATTGAATCATCCTTGGGAAGAGTTCTCGTACAATAAAAAATGTCATTTGTTAATCCAAATGGCTTAAGATTAATACCATTTTTTAGAAATAGTAGAATAAAACATTCATGGTAGGTTTTCATTGGAAAAAAATTCTTAGGGGACATAAAATAGTACAAAAAATGGTATAAAAAGTCAAGACTATTAAAAATGACCTCAAGGATTAAAAAATAATACATGAGGAAAATACTGATAATATTTGACGAGACTTGGAGTTTTAGGGTAGATAAATTATTTTCATCTCTATGTTATTATGTAAGAGATTTTTGTTATTTTGGATGAATGGTAATATGAGTTATAGGTATATCGGGCCCTTTGAGATTCATCTTCACATCCTATTTGTGGCCGATTTTCTACAACTACCAGAATACCTATCTTAAGTAAATGATGAGTCACACATATCCCTCCAGAATATGTACATACAAGATCCCATACTTTTACTAATTAAAAGGTGGTAAAACTATAAAATTAACACACTTATAAGGATAAACTAGTAAAGATCATGGCTCATAAAGAAAACATTTTAAATGATAGGGAAACCCACCTGATTAAAGTTATATGGTGGGGAAATACTACAAAACACGATTTTAACAACAATTCGGTTTTTCTACACTGATGAAATCATTCATGAAGGAAACCATTATCAGTTCTAGATAAAGCACGGACAAAATCCTCCTTTAACAAAAAAAAAAGAAATGAAAGTGGTTTTCTTTATCAGTGCAAAATAAATGTTAAAAAATAATTCCCTTTTTTATATATAATAAAAAGGTGCTAATAAAGGGGTACCTATATCAATTATATTATTGAATAACTATTAATGGGGTCCTTTTATCATCAATAATAAAAATGAACTCATAAAAGGGGGCATTTAGCATCACTATTAAAAGAACACTAATAAATAGGGGACTTTATTAACTCAAGTAAAAAAATAGGATAAAGGGAGGTTTTTTAATCAATTTTTTACAAGTTCTGATAAAGAGTAAATTTTATAAAACATATTATAATTAATTAAAAATAATATATTAATATAATATATATATATATATATATATTATTTTATTAAATATGATATTTATAAAGCTATATACACATTTACACATAATATATATGATATCTTATTAAAAATAGATTATAAAATAATTAACATAAAAATATGAATTTATTATTTTCTAATCATTATATTGTAATATTCATTTAATAAAATGTTAAAGATGATAAAATTAAAAAAATTAATAACTCCTACAAGATATGTTGAAAACATGACTCGAACATCAAATGGACATACCATTTGATCTGAATGTGTGTTTCAGTTATCCCATATATCAAATCAAATATATAAAAATCATATACACCGTGGTATATTGGGGGGGATCCAGGGTTACATTTTTTTGCAAAAAAAATAAATATAAGTCCTCGAACACTAATATTTTATTTGGGGTAAAACAAAATTAACATTCGATCTAATTTCTCCCTCATTTATGGGGTTATAGTTGTATTTTTTTTGCTGAAAAAATTTATTCATACGACTTAAATTTATATTAATATTATGGTACTCAAAATTTATCATATTTATAATGTGACTTTATTTATAATTATATTTATGAACACTTAATTATTTTTAATTTTAGTAAATCAATTTAATAAATAACTATGTAAACCTATTTATATAAATATTAATTCTTAAATATATAAAATAAAATATTATTATTAATTTAATTCAATATAAAAAAATTATTCATTTTTGCATAATAAAAATGTATTAATACGTATATATATACATATGCACTTAATGTTTATGTATAAACATCTAGGAGTCAATTAAAAAATATGTATTTATATGAATATTCTTAATTTTCTAAACAAATATATATATTTAAATATTTGTAGATGTATTTGAGAAATATAAATATATAGATGTGTGTGTCAATATATGTGTATTAATAAATAGATTTATATTCATGTTAAATTATTCTATATTAAAATGAATATTAAAATATAATATAATTCAATAAAAATATAGGTATATATGTACATATCTGATACACACACAAACATATATTTTATAGCCATGTTGAAAAGTTATTATATAAATATACGAATAAAAAATACATGTAAATATATATATATATAGCGACGTAAATATCATAAAATATATAATAAAACAATATGGTGTAGTGGTAATGGAGTTTGACGTACTAAAGAGAGGTTCATGGATCAAATCTATTAGTGCGCAGGAGGCTGTAGTTATTTAATGTGCTGACGAGGAGGAGGGAGATACCAGACTAGGGGTACCAAGCATTGATAAAGGGAATGGAATGTGATCATAATAGGTGGGGTGAGATGAGGTCCAAATAAAAAAAATTATTCCCCGTTTTAGCATTAAAAAAAATAATTGATAAAGGGTGCCTTTATCATCAATGTTTAACATAGATAAAGGGGTTCTTTAAGATATCCAAATCAATTTTTTCATTTCTAAAAGAATACCAAATTTGTGGTTGATGTGGGAACCTCAAAAAATATTCCATTACAAAAACATGTTACACTATACAAGAATTTTGAGGTGGCAACTCAAAGTGAACAACACAAACATGAAAATTTTGAAAATTCAAAAAATACAAAAAACAACACACACCATCCTATGAGACCATCATGAATCCCATCCTATATACTAGTCATCATCTTTATCATCTCAACCCTATCTCTAGTGGAGAGACATCCAAAATTAATGACATCACTAAATTTTGTCTCGAGCATACTGGAAACTCATTCACCGGAAACCACCAACACTATTGAGAGTAAGAAAAAAAAAATCCACCTGACATCCCTTCCATCAACTATAAATAGTCATGGGTATTAAAAAATAAAATTAAAATAGACTTTGAAGAAAATGACTAGATTTTCAAAAACAGTTCCATGATGAACATTGATATCAAGGTCCCTCCCCATGAGAATCCCACCAAATTTCAAATAGAAGCATCCTAAACCTCACTAAGAACCAAGAACCGTGGATGTCCTTGCATGGTGAGATAGAAAAAAAAGAAATATAAGAGTCTAGAGTGGGCAGTACTAATAAGGTAGAGAAGACCTTTAGTGGAACAACGAACCAATTTCTCTAGAGCCTTTAGGATGTAAAATCCGTACTTTGTGATTTATGAATCATCGAGAAAGTGAACAAACCAAAAGAAATCATCTATAATGAAAAAACACCAAACCAAAACCATACCATTCAATTCAACCGATGACCAGATTGATGAGTGACACCAAACACAATGAACCCTTCAATTGATGGCTGACACTGAAAACCCAACCCACCAGATATTCTTTGTTATAAACTAGAATGGGGTTTTATCACAGCGATTCGGGCGATAAGAGTGCTGGACTCAGCGTTATGTGGGTACAAAATGGTGGCTAATTTCCACATGATATGGAACCATGAAAAAAGTCATAAGATTCACTGTGATAGGTTAATGTGGAAAAGTTACGATGAGAAGAAGTCGACCAAGACAGCCAAAAATAGTACTGAAAAGGGCGATCAGAGGAGATGGAGATGAAATATGGCGTGTATATGGAAACCCTAGAAGCTGAGAGTGAGAGACCCACTAGTGAATGAAACGATTATAAAGGGGGTATTTAATAGATCTATAAAAAGAGACGATAAAGGAGTCCATTAATAGTACTAAGAAGATAACTTATAATTTCTCCCTTTTTCAAGGATAAAAAATATTTGATAATGTCCCCCATTATTAGTGCTTTGTTAGATGTTCTAAAGGGTTCCTTTATCAAATCTTTTTGTGAGCACTATTAAAGACAAACCTTTAACTCAACACACATTATCAGCACATCAATTGAAATTATATATCCCTTTTACCAGAGCTGTTAGAGGCATAATTTTTAATAGTGTAAAAGTTATTATGATGAGGAAACATGGGAACCTGAATATAAAATAAATATGAAGTATGCTCACCATTTTTCACATTACAATATAAAAACAACCATGGATAAAATTCATAAGTGGGAGAATGTAGTGTAGTGGAATTTTATCAATATAATTTTCATATTTATGTTAATGTGTCATATTTATAAATGAAATACTATATATATTTTATGGACGACACGATAGAACAAAAAATAAATTATTATATAGATTTGAACATCACATATATAGAATAAGTATACCCAAAAGAGTAGAATATATCTTTATGGAATTCAATATAGAAAAGAGGAAAACTAAAATATGAAAATTTTTATATGAATTATCCCCAAGAATAGTCGAACTCTTGAATAACAATGTGGAAATGAATAAAAATAGAAGCAATGTATTATTCATCATGAAAATGAAAAAATATATTAACTTCATATAATTTTAAAAGATAATGATAAATGAATGAAATATTAGGTATTTATGGATCTTATGGAACCCATATATCAAATACAAATTAGACTGTTAAAATAGTAATTTAACTTTTAGAATAGTAAGTTGATTTTTTGAATAGTTACATGAAAATAATAATAAAATATTCACCTATGTAATAATAATATAATATTTCAGTATCTTATAAAATGAAAATTTGAAATATTTTTACCATGATATAGGTAATATATGGGTTTTGAAAAATATAAAATATGAGTTTGTATTTTTGCAATACATTTATGTTTTATTTAAATTTTTATAATAAATAATTTTATATAAAACTATATTATTTTCCTAAAATGGGTTTATATATTAATATTATATTATATATTAATTATAATATAATTTTATAGGATCATACGAACTTATCGAAGGGGTTGAAAAATTCTTAATAATATTAAAATTGGCATTTTTCAAATAAAGAATAAATTTATTTTAAAAAATTAAATTTTTTTGGAAGTCATTTTTATAAACATTATAACATTTTTTCAATATACACATTTAAAATGGATAGAATTAATTTTATAAATTTTTATAAAATAGTATAATTTTTTGTTAACAGTGAAACATGTCAAAATTTGTGGTTTAACATTATCATCAAAATACATGAATTTATGTTTTTTGTGTGATGTAAGAACCCATTGTATTGATCTCACAAAAAAAATTTACCATTTATTGTCAACTTATTCATTACTAATGATAGTCTTTGTAAAAACAATAAGCTAATGAATACAATATTCAGAAAATAACATGCCCCTTTCGTTATAAAGATAACCCCTCACAACCCATCGGATCACAATATATAAGGATAAGATATTTCCCAATTTCAATCGAATTATATTTTAAAACCAATAACCAATGTCTATAAGGTGATGGTCTCACCAAATGAAAAAATGACACTACGATAATATTTATTTCAATAGATGTTGTTTATCATGTAATATTCTCAATCTATACCCTTTAAATTAATTTACTCTTCTACCTCCTCATCACATCCCTATATAATAATAAAATTTTAATATAACATATTAAATATATTATAAATTTTTGTTAATAGAGTATTCATCATCCCTATAGTTTTGTTATCTCCTAATTCTATATATGAAAATGTTATTTATATTATGGTGGACTCACCGCCTCCATGAATAGAGTACTTTATTTTTTTCGCGATGTGCATCATGAAAGGATATAACATTATTATTATTCCTGACTATGTTGATAATTAGTATATTATGAATTAATCAAAGATTAAATAATATTTTAATAACCATTAAATTAAGTAAAACAATGTAGTTCTTGAGGGTTTGTAAAACTATCCAAACAAACTAACCATATATCTATGATTTTTATATTAAATTAACTATGAATTTTCCAATACATATATGAATATTTGGAACTAATAAAATGTATAGATATAAATGAATATTATTTCATTTCAGTTATGGAGTTATATCCCCAATTGAATTTTTTAAATAATCATGAACATATGATGAAACCATAATCCCATGAAATAAATGAATTTATGTCTATGAAAATAAAAATTATATCTCAAATTTGTGGTTGAAAGTGACTATAATTTAATTTTTGTAAAATAAATATATTTTGTAAATTTTATAGATTAATTTCTTGATTAATCTAAAATTATTATTCTAGACTTTATGTGTGTGTTAAATAAATCTGGACAAATGGTAAGGGATCTCTCTGAACCAAACTATTCACTTTTGTTTTATAAACATTCTCTAGTTATCTCATATTCTATCTATCTTTTATGTTGTAAAATGCTATTAAATTAGTTATATATCTCTTATATGTATTCCTAGCTCATTCTACCATTCATTTTTTAGGTTACACAAGCCTAATGTCTATTTCTCAGAAGCATTCTTTATAATCAAACTCAAATAAGGTTATGTTCTCTATCCCTTAATCTTTTTATGGAACACATATTTTGAAACACCTCGATATTTAAGGATATATTTCTATTTAAATTAATTTGATTTCACTGATAGATTTTTTACATGAAAAACCAAGTTTAAATGAACAATGAAAAACTATTGAAATATAATTAAATATAATATAAAACATTTTCATGTCAGTATCATCATAGGTAAAATTACTGGGATTTATCTACAATGTTATATTTTTTAGTGAATAGATAAGAATACTGATTTTTTAAAAACACTCAATTAATTACATGAAACTAATTAATTTAAAATGAAGCATTATATTTTGGATTTGGTATTAAAATTATATAAAATATATATGGTTTATAATAATCTAATAAATTATATAAGGATCATAATTTTAAAATATGTTTTTAAGACAATTTATAGTTTTAAAAAATTATTTCTCTGGATATTTTTTTCCGTCGCATATTCCATATTAGTTTTAATATTAAATTTCTAAATATTATATTAAAAAAGTTAGAAAATGGATTTCATATTTATAATTATGAAGATTATTTTTGGTAAACATGTTCTAATTATTTTTAGAAATTATCAATCATTACCATGGTAAAATTTATCAAACTAGTAAGGGGAAAATTTGTTAATTACGGTTAAAAATAATGTGATAAAGATATATAAATATCTCAAAAACCATATTTATTTTTATTATAAAAATTATACCATATGCATTATAACAAAAAATATATGTTATTATTCTTCCATTTTACATTGATATTTACATTTTTATTACTTAAAGTAGAAAAATAAAAAAATGTCACAATTTTCTGTTTAAATAACACATATAATTTAACATAGGTAAATATTAGTTTTAAATAAATAATAAGTTTTATTCTATGAATAATGATACCATTTTAGGATTTTATTTTAGTCTATTTTTTATTATATAAATATATTCAATACATATAAATGGCAGACATAGTTCTTGTTGAAGCTGTGAAAAAATACAAGTAAATAATTTTTTAAAAATTAAAATTAGTTATTTTTGGATAAATAATGGTTTTAAAAATATTTATAGTTAAAAATACCGTTTTTTAAGGGATAAAAATATTACATTTAATTTTATTTTATGTGATACCCTTAATGTCAAATTAACATAATAGTGTTAAAAACTAGAAAAATGATATTATTTGAAAGATAATATTGACTAAATTATTTTAAATTCATAAAAAATGTTTCAAGAGGAAAAGTGGGGCCATATATTGACTAAAATTTCTTACTAAATCCATTTTTGAGAAACTTTATACCATATTTGTCTTATTTTAACCCTTTAGTATTGAAATTTTTGTTACTTTAGTTAATATTAAAATAAGATCATCAATGTTTAAACCAAGATATTAGAAAAAAATTTCTAATTAATCATATATAAATCAAATTTTATGGAAATATATAAACCATATGGTATCCAAAATTTTATTATCTATCCAGTTGGAAGAATTAGAACTGACTAAGATATTATTATATATTAGTATTTTATGAAATTCCAAATGTGTCCTTTCCCTTCTTTATAAAAGGACTTCACATATCTATTTTATTTCAAACACATTTGTCCATATAGCACAAAACAAATGTAATGAATAATATTTAAAAATTACCAATAATTTTTTTTTGGTTTTTATCTTATTAAAATAATATTCTAAGGTTTATTAATGAATGATTTAATGGATGAAAATTAATGGCGTGGTTATCATTTTGTCGCCCCAATTTCAAATTATTTCTTATTTGAACTATTTTTTTATTGAACATATGATAATTAGTTTAGTTGGATTAATATGTTGTAATGTTGTTATAATTATGTAACCACCATTAATAACCCAGATTTTGGTTAAATGTTATGTGAATGTATCGCTCCAGCATACATGTGGAATACCTCCTTCATATAGCAATACAATTAATTTCCCAACACCAAATTTCATGGATGGTTATTATAAAACGATTAATGATTACATCTCATATTTATTAAATTATTATTATTATGAATTTATAATATCATTACTACCTTCTTAACATTCCAATATGTTTTAAAATGAGAGTATCACGCTTGTGTAGGTGTGGACTACCACCAAAACGAAGCGATGAGATCCATTTTTTGTTTCCTCTTTACATGGATGGAAATAAAGTGTAATTTAATAAACATATAATATATATATATATGATATTATAATGACTTTGTAAAAGTTAATTTTTTTTATTTCTTTCATTCCATCCTTAGGAATGTCAAAACAACATTCATGTGTACATATAACATTCAACATATATGAAAAGTGTAATTCAATTTCATATATCTAAAATTTATGGATGAATCTATATATATATATATAATTAATATATATCATATTTATAACATTATTTGGAGTATATAAATAACTTATCAATACTAATGTTCAAATAATAGAATTATCAATATTAAATTCAAATAAAAAAATGAATTTAACAAAGAAAGTAATTAAAAAAATGGGTGTAAAGATGATATAAACAAATCATATATGACATTGTATTTTTGTATATGGTTCTACTATTGATTTTTAACAAATATATAATAATTATACATAATTTTAAAATAAATTACATGGAATGTTAAATTTGATGTAGGGGATTTCTTCTCAATTCCCACTCTATTGAATCATATTTGGTATTATTAAAATATTTATTCTTAGGAGGTGTATGTACACCCAAATAGATGTATTTAAAATGTTTATATATTTAACCATGGTTATTAATGTTTCAATTGTTGTTTACACTTTCATTGAGCTATTATTTAAAATTTACCTAATATGAATTAATATATTTTAATATATTTTTTGGGATTTATCTTATTTTCATTAAATTAATATTATATTAATTCCTTAATAAAAGCAATCATGTTTCTTATACAGTAGATATTAATGGTTTTTAAAGGTTTTCTTACTAATTCTTGTCTAGTTTTAATATACTTCAAGAAATGAAATGTTTAAATTCAGAGCACATCTTAATTTTTTTATGACTAGTTATGCTTTTCATTTGTGTGAAAAAAATTTCTAATTGTCTCCAAAAATATATTTGAATTTAATAAAATTATTTATTAAAGAGTTTTTTTTCAATACATGAAGTTTTACTAGATTGTAGATGAACCATCCTATTTGTTTGAAATAATTTTTTTGAAATACCTTTCAAAAAGCTAAATACGATGATTATTTTTAATGTATATGACTTTAAATCATTTTTACACTACCATAACCATTTTATTCTATTAATAATATTCTAAAATAGTTCCTTGTTTTTAAAAGAAAAAATAATTTTAAAACATATAAAAATTCCCCACTTCCAATTTAATTATTTCTCTATGTAACATAACTATATTAGGTATCCAATATATCTAAAAAATTGACATTCACAATTTATATTTTATTAATTTTTTGTTTTAAAAATTTCCATTAAAAGTGTAACTAAATTATGATAAATTTTCCCTTGAAATTTAATTTAAACAACGAAATACATTTTTTCATTAATTTTCTTGTTACCTAAAATATATAAAATATCTTGATACATTTTTTATTGTGAAATTTACAATATTGACTTGGAATATATTGATATTCTTAAACCTTTAATCAATATAGATATTTATTAGTAAGAGTTTATGCTTGGAAACCATGATAACCGGGTTCAAAACTAGATGAAGGCGAATTTTTTTTGGATACTGTAGTTGTATGGTAGTAGGTACTGTAGTGGTACCGTATCATATACAGTTTGGTACTATAACAATCAAAACTATTCACCCGGTTTGGGGCTTCCAGCCATCAGTTTGAGCCTATGGGTCTCATGTCCTTTGTGTCTTTAGAGGACATCAGGCCTTAGGGACTTACAGACATATATATAATAGAGTAGCCTAGTTCACATAGAGATGGTCCCATAAAAGGTTCAGATCCAAGAATAAATGTCACCAGAAGGAGAGCTAACCAGGTTGGGAGAGTGAGAGGGTATGAGAACCGCCATCGTGGCCAAGCACCAAGCAAATTTGTATGCGGAAATTCCTATTGATCATCAATGCATGGTGAAGAGCTAGGGGATCAATGATGCAGAAGATGTGGAGAGGCAGTTCTAGTGGGTTGTGTAAACATGTTATGTAATGGGAATAGTATGCCTCTGGGCCTTTGGGTCATTTATTGGCATTTGAGTTGTGTCAGGCCTTATGAATACATGTCATGTTTGGGTTCACCTTAAACCCTTAATAGAGAGATTTTCCATAATAAAATAAAAATGAAGATCTTTAGGCCATTCAGGAAATATTGATATTTATTTATAATGAATATTGATTAAGAATTAAATTTACTACTACATATTTTTTTGAATTAATTAGGCATGGAGTTATAGGTGGGGCCTAGTTATAGATATCCCCTTGATTAATTGATGAATCATTGAGACAAACTAGTTGGATAATCATATTTAAAGGATTTTTATTATATATGTAACCATTGATTTAATAGTATTTTCCCAATTCCTTAAATAATTGTTCCATTATTCTTATCTATGAGATTACTACATTGATATTATCCATATATGAAATTTGTGGAGAAGTGTTTTTATAAAATTGAATGTTTTGTGACATATTTACTATGCCTTACTGATTATTCCTTATTTAATCATGATTGATTCGACTTTTTATAACTGTTAATCATTGTACGATATCATAGTTATTATTTTTTATTCCCCCATGATACGAATAAGGATATTATGATTACTATCAATGATGTGTGAATCTTTCTTATGGTATGTTTTTTATATATAATTTAATATAGGTATCATTAATTTATCTTATTATTTAATAATACTATACTGGTCGAGCATTGGTTATGTGATCCCTTATATCTTATTACAGTTTAATAAAACCCCTATAGTATTATGGTTACTATGGTTTTTATTTATATTATTTTTTCAAAGTATATATTTTATAAAACATTGGTAATTTTATTTTAAATTTATTTTTATAACGTGATGACAATGACAATCCAATACATTATTTGTGAATAATTACCATTAGAGGGATTTTTTTTAGGAATGAAAGATTATATTAATGGTGAATTTCAGAAGTCGTACATAAGAATAGCCAAGAAGGGAAATTTTCCATCCATTGTCGGTTGACATCGAAGGGGCCTGAGGCCGCCAGCTGATGGGAAGAATTGTTTCATCCCCTTTGGGTAAAGGAGAAGGTGCATTAAGAGAAGCCTTGGCGCAGCGAGCGGATCCTTCTGACGATAAAGCCAAAGGCCTGGAGTCCGGTGTCATCGTGTTTAATAGCAATGAAAACCGAAAGGTAGTCAGACTCGATGATGATATCAGCCCATCCACGTTCCAGAGTGAGCATCATTCCTACCATAATGGCATAGGCCTCAACAACTGCAGGTTCCCAGATGGTTTGATGTGGTTCAAATTTTGCTGCAATGATCTACCCTAGATGATTTCCAGCCAGGAGGCTGAGAGCAACAGGCCCATCCATGGGGAGAGAAGCATCCACATTAAGATTAAGACTCCCTTAATTTGGGTGGTCTAGTGAGGGGAACATGAGGGGGAAACACCTTGCATAATGTTTCCTTTGCAGTCCTTCTAGCCCTCAATCCATGAAGTGGATCGTCCAATCCAGAACATGGGAGGCTGATGAACATTGTGGAAAACCGAATTGTTATGCCGAACCCAAATGATTCAGGCCAGGGTGCAATGGGTGCTTTCATCAGAAGATTAAAGAGAGTAACACTAGGACATCAAAAGATTGGGGAGGTCATAGATAATGTTCAGTGAAGCATCCGAAGCTGAGTCCCATTTCTTCCAAATTTCATTGGCTCCCAGGCAGTGAAAGATGGCGTAACAAGGGGTTTCAGGAATATTCGGTCCAAAAGGGAAGGATTCAGCACTGGCCATATGTCGGTAAACATGGAGCCTCATTGTAGGGAGGGTGCTCGTGCACACCTGCCACAAAAACTGGCAAATTTTTTGGGGGACGTTGAGCTTCCAAAGAACTTTCCATGGTCCCTCATCTCAGTCACGAGAGTGAATGCCCAGAGCCAGTCTGTTCCAAGATATCACAGTGAACTCGCCTGAAGAATCATCGGTCCAAAAAATATGATTGGGGCAGACATCGGGGACCCAGGGGATGCTCAGAATAATTATTTGGTCTCTTTCATTAAACCATTTCTGGATCTTTTCCACACACCATCCCATGCCCTAGTCTGAAAATAGGCAGTTGACAATGGCGTCTTCAAGACCTGGTTGAGCAGGGGATGTGGCAGGCACAACATCCTTTTCGAAAAGGCAGGGATCGGTCCAAATGTTGACAGATTATCCATTTCCAATCCTCCAGCCCAGTCCTTTTTTAGGAGATTTCGAGCCCCCTAAATACATCCCTAGAGGAAGCTAGGGAGGGGGCCAAGAAAGGAGCCCCGTAAGTCCATGTGGGGAAAGAACTTGGAACAGATTACCCACGCACATAAAGATGATGGACGGTTATGAAGGATCCATCTTTGTTTGGTCAACAGCGCGTCATTAAATAGCAGAAGATTCTGGAATCCTATCCCTCACTCAGACTTGGGTTTGAAGAGTTTCTCCCATTCCAACCAGTGGGGTCGATTTCTACTATCATTTTTCCCCACCCAGGAGTTGGAAGTAAGTGAATGGATCAGGTGGACGATGGCCACTGGGAGAAAAAACATCGGCATAAAGTAGCTAGGGATAGACTGAATGATAGCTTTAATGAGGGTACCTTTTCCAGATTTGAAGATGCTTTTTGGGGTCCAACCTTGAATTTGTTTCTCACTCTTGTCCACCAGAGATGAAAAGATTTCTTTTTTGGACCGGCCAATCACCGTAGGGAGTCTGAAATAGATCTGGTGTTTATCGACCAAATGGATTCCTGTAGATTCACAATGCTCAGCTCTCTTGGCAGTGGGCACCCCTGCGCTGAATGAGATTTCCGATTTATCGTGGTTAACAGACTGTCGAGACGCTCGCTCATATTGCTCGATCGCTTGGCTGATCACCCGACATTCATTAAATGTGGCTCTGGAAAAAAGGTGACAATCATCAACGAATAAGAGATGTGACACTTGTGGGTCTCACGACAGACCTTTTCACCATGAATAGACTTAGAGAATACAACCCTTGAAATAAGGTTAGAGAAAACAATAGCCACAAAAATATAGAGAAAAGGGGAGAGATGGTCTCCATGGCACATGCCTTGGGTTGTGGTGAATCCTCTGGTGAGCCCCCCATTGACCTTGATTAGGAAAGAGACGGTTGATATGCAGTGCATGAAAATTTCTCTTCATTTAGTGCAGAAGCCCATTCTCAGCATCACAGCTCTAAGGAACTGCCATTTGACTTTATCATAGGCTTTGGTCATATCCATTTTCAATTCCATGGTTCCTCTTTTCGCTTTGGAGCATGTTTTCATAGAGTAGAACACTTCATCGGCCACAATTGCATTATCAGTAATCAGCCACTTGTCCACGAAGGCGCTCTGGTTTTCGGTGATAATATCTGGAATACAAGGACGCAGCTGATTGACAAATATTTTTGAGAAGATCTTATAAGAAACATTGGAGAGGATAATAGGTCTAAAATCAAGGATCGCCTGATGTTTCTTGATTTTGGGGATGAGGACGAGGACCGTTTCGTTAATGGCAGAAATTATTGCATTCCCCGCCCATATATTTTTTTATCATTTTGCAGATTTTAGAACTGATGATGTGCAGGTATTGATTAAAAAAGAGAGTGTGAAAACCATTCGGTCTTGGGGCTTTAGTGGGGCGGATATGCTTCAAAGCAAGGTGTATCTCATCTTTCATCACATCTTTTGTAAGTTTCCGGTTAATCTCCTCGGTGATCACAGGTTTGATGCATTCTTCCACTTCAGCGGGCATGAAAGGATTCCCAATAGAGAAGAGGTTCTGGAAATAGCCTACCAAAACATCATGAATGCCACAGGTGTCATAAACATTGCTTCCATCAGGTTGTGAAAGGCTCCTGATAGAGTTTTTTCAGTGCCTATTAGACGCTTTCAGGTGGAAATACATTGTATTAGAATGACCCTCTTTAATATGGGTGTCATGCGCCCGCATAGCCCAAAATCTGTCCTTAACATGAAGGGCCTCGTCCAGCTCTCTTTGAGTGGAACCAATCCTAGAAATGTTTCCAATGGAATGGGGTTTCTTGAGTAAGTTATGCAACTTATTTTCAAGGACATCACAATGCATATCATGTTGGTGGAATTTCATGGTGCTCCAATATCTCAGGCCTGAAGCAACTTGTTGGAGATTGAGGCCAACATCTTCCTGGGAACCCGTCCATCTTGATCAGACCACCTATTCACATTCCAGGTATTTTACCCAGAAGCTCTCAAATATGAAGGGTCTGCTGGGTTGTCAATTTTGTTCGCCTTGCAAACAGTCAATGAGAATTGGGAAGTGATCCGAACAGTTAAGGGCCATGTGGCCAACATGAAACATATTAAACAGATTGATTCAATTAGTAGAACACATAAATATATCAAGATTCTCATTGATGCGAGTAACATTAGTATTGCCGCAGAACCAAGTAAAAGGATTACCTGTGAACCCCAGATCAACCAGGTTCGCCTTAGTGACCGCATCTTTGAAGTTAGATATCGAGGATGTGTGTCAAAAACTTCCACCTATTTTTTCCTTATGGAACATGATCTCATTGAAATCTCCTCTGAAAAGAATAGGTCTAGGTAGATCATGCCGCAACCTACATAGAATGTCTCATGACTTATCCTTATCAGAATGGGATGGCCAGCCATTGAATCCCACAAAGGTCCAAGGTGGGTGCAAGTCATATTGAATAGTTTCAGACACCTGGTGCATGGAGAAAGAAAAAATTTTAATGTCAATATTGTCCTTCCAGAGGAGACAGAGGCCCCCAGAATGGCCTTGTCTAGGCACCGAAAAACAGCCTTGGAAGCCACACTTCTGAGAAATACCATTGATTCAATTTTTTTTCAGTATGGACTTCCGTCCCATGAGAGCCAAAAAAATTTCTAATGGAGATGGGAATATCAAGAACATATTATGGTATCTAACTCAGGTTATGAATAATAAAATTTCCCTTATAGAGACAAATATTACTCCAAAATGTGATTCAACTATGTTGGCAAACATCCCGTGACAGAAGACACTATTTTTTATGGAAATAAAAACTAATACGTATATGAAAAATGAATTAAGTCCCTAAAAAATATATTACTGGATTAGAGATGTAGTGAATGTTAAATGGTGTTCTGGTAGTCTATATTTTGAAAGTAGATTATGATCAATTGTGGTCACTGATCTAGAACACTAAAGAGTTTGGAAAAATAGAAAACATTGAATTGATAAATTTTAATGTGATATTCAATGTGAAATAATTCCCTTGAGAATATTGAGATAAAATATTTTGTAAATTTATAAAAATATCAAAGATGGAAGAAGAAGATACTATAAAATAGGAGGAGATTTTTTCAAAATGTGATGCCTTTTTCAATAACCAAGACGCAATTTATTAATAAATAAAGCAGGAGCTAAATAAGTCTAAAGGAATGAATCATATTATAATATTTTTCAAGAATACTAAATACTATATACATAATCTAGAAATATAGATCGACCATTTCATCAATGATCATAATTGGAGCCTTCAAATGAAACTATTTTCACAAATTTTTTCATGAAATGATTATATAATATAAAGTATCACTAATGGGGAGTCTCTTCAGGGATATCATTAGAAAAAGATTTTTAATATTCTTTGTGAATAAGGGAACACAATAATTTTGTAGAAGGGAATCATATTCTTTCCATCACATTAAATTTTTGAACTGAAACATCCAACAAAAGTTTTGATGGGAATGTGTTTTTATGACTACTCTGGAGGTGAAGATCATATTAGTAATGATTTACAGAATATGAAAGAAAACCCTTGTATTTAGGGCATCAACTGTAGCATCCCATGTAAATAAACAATATTATATTTTTATATTTTTTAATAGTTTGGAATTATATAATAATTTTACATTAAATGGGATTCTATATTCGATGGCGTACTTGACACCCAATAATGGGTGTCTCTGAAATCTCATGTTTAAAACATCGATGAGTCATACTGAAAAAAATTAAAAAAAATATAATATTATTTTAAATATTAGTTAATGCCTAGACATTGTATTAGAGAAAATGAAAATAACTAACTACAATATGATTATACAGTTCTGTTAAACATTTTTACATTTATCCATTAAAAGATAGATGCTAAATATGTGAATGTATCCAATTTAAGCATAAATACACTAATATTCTTTAAAAGGTCGATTTTTCTCCTTTTGATAGTGAACCCTTTACAAATCGAGTTTTGTCACTTCTATATGCTCTATTTGAAAAAAAATATTATTTATAATAGGAACATTGATAATTACTTGGGATGGAATTTTGGTATTTTTTTGATAATGATAATTTTTTAATAAATACTAAAAAATACTACATTTTAAATCAAAACTACCTTTTAATATAAATTATTTATATGGTTAGATTTTCTTTTTAATTGGTTTTAACGTGAAATTATATTATATTGGTACCATTTAATCCAATATTGGTCATTATATGTAATTTCACTTTGGAATTTAGCATAATAAAGTGTCAATCATTTGATAGTTATTATTTACTTAAAAATACGCTTTTTGGTTTTGAGCAAGGAAATTAATTTTAAATAAATTTCTTTCACTTTTTTGTTTTGAATTTCAAAAAATGGGGTTCATATTTTGAATTAGGATGTCAAAATTGTGTTAATGGGTGACTTTTATATTTAGAAATTATGAATAGTAATTTCGGTAAATATTTTATTGACCATTGTTAAAGAGTATATCTGGTAAATAAGGCTAAAAAATAATATTATAAAAATATTAAATTATCATTACATGTTTTCTAATCTTATTGGATGATACATGTCCGAACATGGGAATCATTGGGTCAATTTTGGGACCCCATAGTGCCACTTGTAAGTGAAATAGACACTTTATAAAAATTAATTTAATGTTATGGAAAATATAACATAAATATATATCTCTTAGTAAAAAAATGTAATAATCGATTATATAAGTTATATTTTTTACTATAAATAGTCTTTATGATGGTAAAAATATTTCTTACATGATGGTATTTTATTTATAACTTTTAAGCATCATATAAATATAGTAATTTATGATACAATGATGATGTAATGATTAATTCATTAATGCAAGTCTTAAATAAATGGGATTATAAATATTAAAAATAGTTTATTTTGAAAGGTTTTAAGACATCCATTAACTTTACCGATTATAATGACTTGTTATATTTGAATTAATGAAGGGTTATCAAAATAATCAAGTAGTTAATTTTTTAAAATGCCTATATATGAATAGTTTATTAATTGACATAAATGAGTTTTAAAAATAATTAATATTTTATTAAATGATAAATTACTCCTAAAATACAAAAATTCTGACAAATTTCATATATGATTTAATTAATGTTATTAATGATCCATTTTATGGTCATATGGAATTTTATAATAAATATATTAACTGTATAGTATGAATATACAAGTGGACATGGTAGAAGTTAAATTAGTTCACTAAAGGTTAAAGCTAAATTATATGTAACGCCCTGACACCAGTTACCCAGAGTCGGTGCATTATTACATAACATTGGCATGACCACAAGAATGATCCATTCTTGAATAAACGATTCGTTTAGTAGCCTTGGTAACACTAGATATATTAATAAAGTTTACATTACATCATAAAATGAAAACTAAAACAATATAGTCTCCATATTCCACACTCGTATCCCCTCATATTTTCCCTAAAGGTCATTAATAAATTACTTCTTCACATCCTGGGAAAAATAAAACATAGAAAAGGGGTGAGCTCAAATGCCTAGTAAGGATAACAATATAGCGGAAACTTTCATAAATAAGAATAATCATTTAACACAATGTATAGCTAAAACAAAAGCCTTTTAAACTTTAACATCAACATTGTATGGCAATAATTCCATTTACTTATTCACATTGATATTCTACTAATCGAATAATCACATGCAATATCAATAACCACTTTCATAATGATGGAATGCATAAATCCAGACTATCATAACAACATATCAAAGGCCTCGTGCCAAGACTACAAATAGGATTTATTCAAGGCCTTGTGCCAAGACACTAGTTTTTCTCATGAGACCTACCAATGCACCAAGGAGCTATAGCGGGCTCCACCTGTCACATATTAAGTCCAATGTATTCCTCATATGAACAGGTTTAAACATAACATAAACATTCGTATTAAAACTAGCATACGAAATTTAAATAATTCACCCATAAACCATGAATCGTATAAAAATAACACATCCACAATCAAACATATCAAAAAAATCTTCAATACAATATATAAGTTTTGTATCATAATAAATCAACCCCAAGGAAACTTAAAATCCATCAAAGGATGTTGACATAGATGAAATCAAAAATATTTTAGAGAAAAATATCTTTTATTTTGAAATCATTTAAAAGTCACATAATTATAAAATTAAAAATTTAAATTTAAAATAATCTTATAATCTTGTAAAGGAAGATTTTAAGATTTTATAATGGTGGAAAATTGCTTCACCCACCGTATAAGTTAAAAAACCTTTCTTACCTTAATTCTGTCGAAAAGGTTAAAAAGAAACTTGTTTTGAAAATGATGGAAATATTACTTCATAAACCTCTTATTAAATGTCAAAAAAGGGTATAAAGGACATTAACCTATATTCTTGTAAATAGTAAAAATGTTTTGATATATATTTTTAAGAAACATGGATGTGGATGATAAAGAAATCCGAGTAAATTATTACGTATAAACAACCTCGGATAATGAAGAGATTGCGAAATAAACCCTTACCATGTACTCTTCCATGGTTGGGGTAGGTTAAACTCATGTATAATGGTGAAATAATTGTTATTAAATTATTCAAGAATCATATACATTAATATGATATCATATATGATCTTTTAACACTGCTTTGTTAATAATATCTTAGAATTATAGTCCTTTTGGGTGTTAACTTACTCATTTTTTTATATGTATTGTTAATTAATCCAAGTTTGTTATGGATAGGTTGTATCTTATTCATATCCAGAATGATATCAAGTCTTTAAACTCTATTATTAATCAACAAATTATAATTATACTTGAATGGATACGATGGATAATGAATCTCATCGTGTTCGTGGAGACTGTAGTCCGTACATACGCACGAGCGACACTATCATTATTTTGATATTAAAATAATATATAATTGGATGGTATATCATATATAAAGAATTCTTATCATGTTATATTTATTATTTACATGAATTACACATCATTATTATACAAATCCAAATAATAATTTATTGAATAATAATTACACCACGACGTGGAGATGGTAAGCCGTACGTACGCACGTATGGTGACATGTTATTCAAAGGGTGGATATAATACTGAATATGGTTGTACCATATTTATAATAACATCACAGTATATATAAGATTCTGTATTTATTATTTTATAATGCTAATAACAAAGAAAGAAGGAGTTGAAGGAGAAAGGAACTTGAAAAAGGATGGTGAAATTATTACCTCTACTTCGGGTTCTTCCTTTTGATTTGATCAAATGGGGTACTTAGGATGGAATTATGACTAATGGAGGGCCTCTGGGATTATTTTAGGGATGTTGGGAGAGTATTTGGGCAGAGTATGTCCAAACAAAAAGGCTTTGAAGGTGTGAATTAATGAGAAGTAGGAGTGCCCTTTTATAAGAGGGGTGAGGGGCACCTTTGGAAAAGCTAGAAATATTAATTTATAATAAATTCATATTCTGTTTATAATGGCTCCAATGTTGATTCTTTAAATGTTATGTTGGTGATGGTTTTAAAAACACTCAACCATTAGAATTTAGACAGGTCTGGGTTATTATATTAACGTTATCTTTTAGTTTTAACTCTTAGTTAATTAGTTTGACACATACCATGTCACTTTGTATTTTTATATTATATAGTTAATAAACTTACTATATACCTCCAAGAGACCCCCAAGTGGTCCATTAATGATACACATATCATGATATAAGTCTGTTGGCCAACTTATAGATTTTTAGGAATTTAATATCAATTAATAATATAATATTTTTAAAAAAACACTTTTATGTCAATTTTGACACTATTCAATAATTGATTTTTGTAAAACAAATAACTGAATTATTACTTCTAAAAAAGTTAATTAAATCAATCCTAACAAGTCATATTATCCAATAAAATTAGTTTAATTCATAAAAGTCAGAAATTGTATTTATTTGGGTGTTTATAATATCAATTATTTTAATGTTTTTTTAATTTAGTAATTACTGCATCACCATTGTGTCATAAATAAATTACATTATATAATGTCTATAAAATTATGAAAAAATATGATTATGTAGGAAATATTTTTATCTTTCTAATTAATATTTATAGTTGAAATTACAACATATATAACCCTATGTAAAAATTGTTTTTCTAAAATATATATGCTTATGTCATTTTTGTATTTATTTTAACTTAATTAAAATAAACTGTCCCTATCACCTACAAGTGGCTCCATGGGGTCTCCAAATCGACCCAAAGATGACCATGGTCGGAAATGTATCCACCAATAAGGTTAGGACATGTTTTAGGGTAATTTAGTATTATTATAATATTATATTTTAACACTTATTTACCGGACCTACCCTTACCCATGATAAATAAAATATTTACCCAAGTAATTATTCAAAATGTCTAAAAATAAAAGTTACCTATTTACACAATATGAACATCCTGATTCAAAATATGGAATCCATTTTTCCAAATTCAAAACACAGATGTGGCAGAAATTAATTTAAAATTAATTCCCGTTGTTAAAACAAAAAGAGTGTTTTTAAGAGATAATAACTATCAAAAGATTGACACGTGTTTATGACCGGTTTAATTGTAAAATTATGTAAAATTACCAACATTGTATGTAATGGTAAAAATATATTTTAAATATACATTTAAACCACTCAAATTCATAATTTATCAATATAAATTATTTCAATTAAAAAAGTTGTTTTTAATGAAAATTTAGTAATTTTCACTATTCATCAAAATATAAATGTAATCTGAAAAGTTCAAAAATTTCACCCTTGGCTAAATTCGATATTCTAAATTCAAAAATGATGTCCATTTTTGGAGATACAAATTATTAATGTTTCAATAAGTAGGTATTACTATTCATAATGTCTAGTTTGATTGGTTGTGGTGCGTTAGAACTCGATGTTGCGTACAACACACCTTATCACATTATTCAAAGAGAAGCGTACCATAAATGCTTGGGGTGTTACATTCTCCCCTCCTTTATATAATTTCGTCCTCAAAATTTCTAGAATAATACCGCATGAAAATACTCGGGTGGTTCTTCATCATAAGTTCCTTGGGTTCCCACATTGCCTCTTCCATCTTATGGTTTCTCCACAAGACTTTTACCAGATGAGTCGTCCGGTTTCTCATTACTTGTTCTCTCATATCAAAATTCCTGATGGGATCTTCGCAATAAGACAGATCGGGTTCCAGTTATAATTAATGATAGGCGAGTACATGCGTTGGGTCAGGCATGTATTTCCTCAATAGATATACGTGGAACACATCGTGAACTTTGGAGAGACATGGAGGCATTTCCAATCGGTAAGCTACAACCCCAATTCATTATAGAATTTCGTAAGGTCCGATGTACCTGAGACTCAATTTACCTTTCTTAACAAAACGTATGACTCCCTTCCGTGGAGATACCTTCTGGAAAACATGATCACCGACTTCAAATTCCAAATCCTTCCATTGATTATATGCATAGCTCTTCTGCCTACTTTGAGATAATTTTATATGGTTTTGGATTACCTTAACCTTTTCCATCATTTCTTCCACCAGTTCTGGGACAACAAGTTTTTTTTCACCAACGTCATCCCAACAGGTTGGTGTGCGACATCTCTTTCCGTATAACGCTTCATATGGTTCCATCTGAATACTCAAATGGAAGCTATTGTTATAGGAAAATTCTACTAGAGATAAATATTGTTCCCACATGCCCTGAAAGTAATGTGAGCAGGATCTCAACATGTCTTCTAAGGTTTGAATAGTTCGTTTTGATTGTCTATCTGTTTGAGGGTGGTAGGAAGTGCTCAAATGAAGTTCAGTATCCAAGGAATTCTGATGACTTTTCCAGAATCTTGATGTAAAACGGGGATCACGATCAGTAACAATCGATAGGGGTACCCCATGAAGTCTCACAAATTCATCAATATATAGTCTTGCTAGACGTTCCAGTGGTAGATCTTATTTTATAGCAAGAAAATGTGCTGACATGGTAAAACGATCAACAATAACCCATATTTCATTGTTCCTTCTAGGAGTCTTTGGTAGTCCCATGACAAAGTCCATCGTGATATTATCCCATTTCCACTCAGGTATGGGAAGAGGTTGTAATACTCCACCAGGCCGTTGCCTTCCAGCTTTCACTTGTTGAAAACCATACATCATGACACAAAATTGGCAATCTCCCTCTTCTTGTTGTCCCACCAAAAATGTTCCTTCAAATCTCTATACATTTTGGTTCTCCCAGGGTGTATAGATAAATTGGAACTATGAGCATCATCCAGAAATTACCTTTGTAGATCACCTATATCAGGAACACAAAGTCTCTTCCCAAATTTCAAAATTCCATCTTCATACACACAATCTCTCAATCTCTCATCATTCAAAGCATTAATCTTCTTTTGAAATTCTTCATCATCGGTCTGAGAACTCTTAATCCTTTCTAGTAAAGATGGTTTGGCAACCATTTGAAAAAGATTGATGTTTCACCTTCCCTGGTTATTCCCATGTCCATCTTTACTAGATCCATGAAAATTGGATCCCTTTCAATTCTCATATTGTTCAAAACTCCATGATCTTTTCTGCTCAAAGAATCTTCCACGTTGTTTTCTTTCCCCGAGTGGTAGTGTATCGTACAATCATAATCCTTGAGTAATTCAAGCCATCTCCTTTGCCTCATGTTGACTTATTTTTATCAGAAAATATACTTCAAGCTCTTGTGATCAGTATAAATATCTTAATTTTTACCATAGAGGTAGTGCCTCAATATCTTCAAACCAAAGATCATAGCTGCTAACTCGAGATCATGAGTAGGATAGTTTTTCTCAAGAATTTTCAACTGTCGTGATGCATAGGCAATAACCCTATCATTCTGCATAATGACACAACCAAGTCCATTCTTCAATGCATCACTATAAATAACGAACCCATCATTCCCCGATGGTAGAGTAAATATAGGATCATTGACTAATCTTCTCTTCAATTCTTCGAAACATTGTTCAAAATATTTTGTCCAAACAAATTTAACCCCATTATGTGTGAGCTTTGTTAATGGGTTAGCTAATCGGGCAAAATTTTGAACGAAAAGTCAATAATAACCATCTAAACCAATAAAACTATGTACCTCAGTTATACTCATTGGTGCTGGCCATTCTTGGATTGCCTTGGTCATATAAGGATCAACAGAGATTCCATCTTTAGAGACAATATGGTGAAGAAAAGAAATCTCCTAAATCCAGAATTCAGACTTGCTAATCTTCCAATATAATTCATGTCTTCTCAGAGTCTTCAGGATAATGCACAAGTGATTTTCCTGATCATCATAGCTTTTGGAGTATACCAAGATATCATCAATAAATACCACCAAAAATTCATAGAGATATTCCTTGAAAACACTATTCATCAGATCCATGAATACAGAGGGTGCATTAGTCAATCCAAAAGGCATTACTGTAAACTCATAATGCACGTACCTGGTTCAGAATGCAGTCTTCAGAATGTCTTACTTCTTCACACACAACTGATGGTATCCAGATCGAAGGTCAATATTTGAAAAGTATTGAGCTCCATGCAGTTGGTCAAATAAATCATCAATGCGAGGTAGGGGATACTTGTTTTTTATTATTATAGCATTGATCTCCCTATAGTCGATACATAGCCTCATAGATCCATCTTTCTTTTTAACAAAAAGAACAGGGGATCCCCATAAAGAAACACTAGGGTGGATAAATCCCTTATTACTCAATTTCTCTAGTTGTTTCTTAAGTTCAACTAATTCTATAGTGGCTATTATATAAGGGATCTTTGATATATTCCTTGATCTAGGAATTAAATCAATGGAAAACTCAACTTCTCATTCTGGAGGATGTCCAGGTAAATCGTCCGGAAACACATCTACATATTATTTCACAATAGGTACATCCTCTATTTAACATTCCATTCCCAACCCACTGTAATTTTATCTTCTTCCCCCCCAATAATTGAATTTAGTTATGCTACTGGGGGTAGATCTATATAAGAATTAGGTGGTGATGGTTCTTCTCTAAAGATAAGGTGTTCCTTATCATCATCATCAAAAATCGTAACCTCCTTCTTATTACAATAAATCTTCGCATCATGGTCTGAAATCCAATTCATACAGAGGATTATATCAAACTAAATCATAGGAATTATGATGAGATCTGTGGATAAAGAACATTTATGTTCTCTATTGGGGACTAATTCACAAAACTTTGTTGCACTGATATATACCTTAGGAGTTTTAACTGACAACTACCTTGTTAAATCAAATTGGAAATATCAAATTTTCTTAGAAAACTGGGAAGATATGAAACAATGTGATGACCCAGAATCAAATAATTCATTTTCTAAACTTGAGGAAACCATTAAATTACCTTCCACCACGTCTTTTGAAGCTTCCACCTTAGCAGTAGTGATAACATAAGCTTGTCCTTGATCCCTTGGCCTTTTCTGAGGAAAGTTCCCCTGACGCTTAGGAAATTAATTTTCATAATGTCCCATCTCCGTGAAATTGTATCACTGAACATTGGTATCTTCCTTCATTCCTTTGGAATCACGAGTTTGGTGGCCTTTTTCACCACACTTGTAACAGACACCCATTCCCTTCAAGCAAGTACTAGGGTGTTTCTTCCCACATTTACCACAGGATTGATATTCAACCTTTCCCCTCTTCCCCTTATTTTCCATTCCTAGATTGATTAGCAGATCGCTTCTTCTCTTGCTTTTCTTTAAAGTCATAAGACTTAGAGAATTCCTTTTCTGTCTCGACAGCACATGAGACAATGTCTTCCTACGATGAGAAGGATTGTGAGACTAATGCTCGACGGAGAAATGGTTTTAACCCATCAAATAAATGATCAATCTTACTTCTTGGGTTACATATATAATCTCCAGCATACCTTTCTATCCTTGTAATGTTAGCCTCATACTTTGTGACATTCTCATCCTCCTTTTGTCTCAAAATCAGAAATTTCCTTTCCATATCTGCTCGATGGTCATGAGGAAAGTATTATTCTCAAAACTGATCTTTAAACTCCCTCCATTCCATATTTGATACTTCATCATCTTCCATCATGTTTTTAATCAATGACCACCATTGATCAGCATCTCCAGTGAGGCGGTAAACTTCCATGATAACTTTTTCCCTTTCATTACTTCCCAAAGCCTGAAATATTTTCTCTAGAGAATTTATCCATTTCTCAGCTACTAATGGATTTTTACTCCCATTTAGCGTTGGTGGTTGTTTCCTCATGAAGTGATCTAACATTGATCCTCCACGCTGCGGATCAGGGTGCTCCATATGGGTAAGGTTATTATTCGTAATCTGAGTGAGTTGTCCCAGTATGGTGATTAGCTGATCGGCACCAGTTTCATCACCATCTCCACTATAATTATCTTGAGCAGGAGGGAAATCCCTATATGGAGTGCGTGCATTGATACAATTTCCATTTCTTCCACTAGGCGCCATATCTAAATAATGGCATAAACTAGACCAGTTTATGAATCAAAATACATAATTCCATACTTATAAAACACTTAACATAAATTGAACTATTTATGGATATAATCCATAATCATAAAAATGCTTTCTTTGAGGCATTATATACTCATAAACCCTTCATAATGATTTGTAATGAAAATGAGAGTTATCCTAAGCATATCCCTCGGGAGTGTCGTAACCAAGAGTGCAGTAAGGCCGGTTGTCATGCACTAGTTCCCGTTCGTGTCTAGCTCAAAGCGGTGTTTTTGCGTTTTACACCTAGGTACATCTATGCCAGAGCCGCCTCTACCTGCTTGTATCGAGACAGGGATGTATTGCTTGTAAAACTCGCAAAATCTCTACAATACCAAAATTCTAGGATGTTCTTCTATACTAATCATCAAAGTCCATCTTAAATCTATGTTCTCTAATCAGAGTTTATCTAAATCTAGCATCCAAGGTTTTTACTAAACTTCCCATGATACCAATTGTAACGCCCCGACCCCAGTTACCCAGATTAGGTGCATTATTACATAACATTGGCATGATCACAAGAAATATCAAATCTCGAAAGACCGATTCGTTTAGTAGCCTTGGTAACACTATATATATTAATAAAGATTACATTACATCATAAAATGAAAACTACAACAATATATCTCCATATTCCACACTCTTATCCCCTCATATTATCCCTGCAGGTCATTCAAAAATTACTTCTTCACATCCTGGGAAAAATAAAACATAGAAAAGGGCTGAGCTGAAATGCCCAGTAAGGAAAACAATATAGCAGAAACATTCATAAATAAGAATAAACATTTAAGGCAATGTATAGATAAAACAAAAGCCTTTTAAACTTGAACTTAAACATAGTATGGCAATAATTCCATTTACTTATTCACATGGATATTCTACTAATCGAATAATCACATGCAATATCAATAAACACTTTCATAATGATGTAATGCATAATCCAGACTATCATAACCAAATAGCCAAGGCCTCGTGCCAATACTACAAATAATATTTTTTCAAGGCCTTGTGCCAAGACACTAGTTTTTCTCATGAGACCTACCAATGCATCGAGGAGAAATAGCAGGCTCCACCCGTCACATATTAAGTCCAATGCATTCCTCATATGAACAGTTTTAAACATAACATAACCATTTGTATTAAAACTAGCATACGAAATGTAAATACTTTATACATAAACCATGAATGGTATAAAAATAACACATCCATAGTCAAAGATATCAAAAAAACCTTCAATACAATATAGAAGTTTTTATCATAATAAATCAACTCCAAATAAACTTAAAATCCATCAAAGGATATTGACATAGATGAAATCAAAACTATTGGAGAGAAATATATCTTTTTTTAAATCAGTTAAAAGTCACATGATTATAAAATAACACATTTACTTTGAAAATATTCTTACAATCTTGTAAATGAAACTTGGAAGATTTTATAACGGCATAAATAGCCGCACCCACCGTATAAGTTAAAAAAACATTCTTACCTTAATTCTGTTGAAAAGGTTAAAAAGCACCTTGTTTTGAAAGCGATGGAAATATTCCTTTATAAACCTCTTATTAAAAGTCAAAGAAGGGTATAAATGACTTTAACCCATATTCTTCTAAATAATAAAAATGTTTTGAAATACATTTTTAAGAAACATGGATGTGGATGATAAAGAAATTCCAGTTGATTATTACGTATAAACAACCTCGGATAATGAAGAGATTGCGAAATAAACCCTTGCATTGTACTTTTCATTGGTTGGGGTAGTTTAACATCCTTTACAATGGTGAAATAATTGTTATTAAATTATTCATGAATCATATACATTAATATGATATCATATATGCTCTTTTAACATTACTTTTTTAATAATATCTTAGAATGATTGTCGTTTCAGGTGTTAACTTACTCGTTTTATTTTATATATTTTGTTACATAAGTCATGTTTGTTATGGATATGTTGTATCTTATTCATATCCAGAATGATATAAAGTCCTTAAATACTATTATTAATCATTAAATGATAATTATACGTGAATGTATACGATGGAGAATGAATCTCCTCGCGTTCAAGGAGACTGTAGTCCGTACGTATGCACGAGCAACAATATCATTATTTTGATATTAAAATAATATATAAATAGACGGTATATCATATATACAGAATCATTATCATTTTATTTTTATTATTTACATGAATTACACATCATCATTATTCCCATCCAAATAATAATTTATTGAATAACAATTACACCACGGCATGGAGACGGTAAGTCGTACGCACGCACGTATGGTGACATGTTATTCAAAGGGTGGATATAATACTGAATATGGTTGTACCATATTTATAATAACATCACAGTATATATAAGATACTGGAGTTATTATTTGATATTGGTAATAAAAAAGAAAGAAGGAGTGGAAGAAGAAAGGAACTTGAAAAAGGGTGGTGAAATTATTACCTCTTCTTCGGGTTCTTCCTTTTAATTTGATCAAAAGGGATACGTAGGTTGGATTTATGGCTAAAGGAGGGCCTCTAGGATGAAGTGAGTGTAGTTGAGATAGTATTTGGGCAGAGGTTGGCCGAACCAAAAGGCTTTGAAGGTGTGAATTAATGAGAAGGAGGAGTTCCCTTTTATAAGAGGGGTGAGGGGCACCTTTGGAAAAGCTAGAAATATTATTTTATAATAAATTCATATTCGGTTTCTAGTGGCTAGAAAGTGGATTATTTAATGTTTAAGGAGGGGATGGTTCCAAAACCACTCAACCAATAGAATTTATAATGGTTTGGGTTATTATATTAACCCTATATTTTAGTTTTAACTCTTAGTTAATTAGATTGACACTTACCATGTCACTTTGTATTTTTATATTATATATTTAATAAACACACTATATACCTCCAATAGACCCCTAAGTGGTCCATTAATGATACACATATCATTATATAAGTCTTTTGGCCGAACGTTATATTTTTATAAATTTAATATCAATTAATAATATAATGATTGTTTTAAAAACTCTTTTATGTGAATTTTTACACTATTCAATAACTGATTTTTTGTAAAAATCATAACAGAATTATTACTTAAAAAACAGTTAATTAAATCAATCTTAACATGTATTATTATCCTATAAAATTAGTTTAATTCATAAAAAGTCTGAAAATATATTTATTTATCTGTTTATAATATCAATTATTTTAATGTTTTATTAATTTAGTAATTACTGCATCCCCATTGTGTCATAAATAAATTAAATTATAAAATGTCTTAAAATTATAAATAAATTTTTATTATGTAGGAAATCTTTTTATATTTTTAATAAATACTTATAGTTTAAAATCTAACATATATAACCCTATGTAAAAATTGTTTTTCTAAAAGATATATGCTTATGTCATTTTTCTATTTATTTTAACTTAATTAAAATAAAGTGTCCCTATCACCTAAAAGTGGATCAATGGGGTCCAAAAATAGACCAAAAGATTCCCATGGTTGTAAATATATCCAAAAATAATGTTAGGACATGTTTTAGGTTAATTTTGTATTATTATAGTATTATTTATTAACCCTTATTTACCGGATTTACCCTTAACCATGGTAAATAAAATGTTTACCGAAGTAATTATTCAAAATATCTAAAAATAAAAGTTACCTATTTACACAATATAAAAATCCTGATTCCATGTATGGAATCCATTTTTACAAATTCAAAATACAGAAGTGGCAGAAATTAATTTAAAATTAATTCCTGTTGTTAAAACAAAAAGCGTGTTTTAAGAGATAATAACTATCAAAAGATTGACATTTGTTTATGTCCGGTTTAATTGTAAAATTATGAACAATGACCAAAATTGTATTAAATGGTAAAAATATATTCTAAATATACTTTAAAATCACTCAAATTCATAATTTATGAATATAAATTATTTTGACTAAAAAAATTTTTTAGTTAAAATTTAGTAATTTTCACTAATCATCATAATATAAATGATATCCAAAAAGTTACAAAATTTCCCCTAGGCTAAATTAGATATTACGAATGCCAAAATGAAGTCCATTTTGAGAGATAATATTTATAAAGTTTCAAAAATTAGCTATTACTATTCATAACGGCTAGTTTGATTGGTTGTGGTGCGTTAGAACTCGATGTTGCGTACAACACAAGCTATCGCATTATTCAAAGTAATGTGTACCGTAGAAACTTGGGGTGTTACATTATAAGGTTAATTTTACACTATAATTTTATTTAAAACCCATTTTCTGAGAGTATTTCGAGAAATTATCACCTTATCATCGAATTATATAAGATGAAGAACTTTTTAAAATTGAAATTCAGCTTATAATAAAATAATATTTTCAAACATTCTTAAACAGCCCCTCCCCCCTTATAAAATTTGATCACCTATAACCTTTTCTCAAACATCTAAAGCCCCTTTGACTCATCAAACCACTTCCTAACTAAGCTCCCAACATCCAACTCTTCCACTTGGAGGCTGTAAATTAGGTAAAAGGCATTTCTAGAAAGCCTTTTGGTTCAAACAAAAGGGAGTTACCCAATTTAAAGGTAACGTTTTCCCTCAAGTTCTCTTCTTTTATTCTACTTCATCGCCCCATTCTCTTATTATTAATTGTTAACATAACAACACTAGTATCCTCAATATACTAGGTTGTTTTTATGATAAGTATTCTAATTACACATATGCAAACCTTCATCTAATGGTTAAGGAACATATTGTTTCTGTCTAGGGCAAACTACTGCATCACGAAACGATGGTTGTTTGATTTTCCCCTACCACCTACGATGGTGGAAATTATGATGGAATTATAATTATATATTATATATATGATTTTTAGTTTATATATATGATCCTATAATTATAATTTGTAACATACCATTATGGTTTTCATAATGGTTATTATGATAATTTCATTTGAGGAAGTGAAGACAACCGCCCTCTCAAAGTGATATGACTCATTTATGCCATATGTGGAATGTATAAAGTATTATGTTAATGAAATTATATATGATATTATACTTTAATTATTTTATACGGATGTATAATTAAGGTTTCGTTCCATTAAATATGAAATAGAAATGAAAATAGCGTGCATGTGTATGTACGGATTACTATCTCCATGAACGATGCATTTCATTTATTATCTTCAAATGTTATGTACTATTTTAAATAAATATATTTACTAGATATATATGATATATATGATATCTAAATCATTAATATAATTTTAGAGATAATATAATTTTTCCACATGGACAATTTTTAATTATAACATGTTTATTTTTTATGCAAGTTATAAATATTGAAAAAATGTCTGATATGAACTCAAATAATTAAATTATGGTTATAGCTAGGTAAAATGTGATATAAAAAGAATAATAAACTTGAAAAATGTTATTAATAAATTATAAATTAACGCAATTTTTTTATTCTAGAATAACAAAGAACATACAACACTATTCGGACTTGAGGTAAGAGGTTTTCATCTCACTTTTTATTCTAATGAGATTAATGGTATATTTTCCACTATTTTTTTTTGTGGGGTATGTACTACCCATGGTTGTTTTATTTGTGTAATATAATTTAATTTATGTTTATTTATATCTTCATTTTGTGATCCTTCTTTCACGCGGTGTATATTACGTATGTTACCAAATCAGTAAGGGGACTTTTAAATCCAATTTACATTCTTTTGGTTAATTTTATAATTATTCATTATGTCATGCTATGACTATGTGTGGAAAAAATTTATTTATTTATGTTTTAATTTCCACTCCCTTTTGTGTGTATATATTGTTAATACACATAATCTCCCAATGGATATATTCTTACATCATTTATACGATATTTATAAGGACCCAGGCTTGAACATTACATAATCTTTAATTAAGTTAATAATTCACAATGCTGATCTTTTCAGGTTTAGAGATTTATAGAATTAGTTCATAACATATACATAACAACATTAATATTATATGTAGACACTTCTAATCTGTATCCATTTTTTCAAAAAATAAAAATTCATTAAAAAATAAACATGTCTACTTCCATGATTTTAACATCATGAATTTTCTTCCGTCGCATCATTGACCCTATTTAGCTTTAAGTAATATGGAGAACATTTCAAAATCATATAATTAGCATAAAAATATTAGTAAGGGATATAAAATAAACAAAGATAACATTAGTAAATAAATACAAACAAATCAAAATAATCATACTTTTCATTCTTAAAACATAATATCTTTAACATACCTCACAAAATCATAAGATTTATGAATAACACATAGAAGTCATAAATCATAAAGGTAACTCGTGGCCTCCATATCATACATACATTGTAGATATCATAAATATATAAAGATATATTTTTGGAATACCCATCACTGTGTATTCCCTAAATCTATAAGGGGAAAAATTAACGTTTACCTCTTTCACAATACCCAGTGCATTAGAGAGCAATCTCAAGCTCACCCGCCCTAGGTTTGTCACAGAACCCACCGTATACTTAAACAATTCCCAATAACCATAAAATTTTCATAACACACTAAACAAGAATAAAGGAAATATACCATTTCCACATTTCAATCACAATATATCATTTCAAGATATTTTCATAATCAATGCATTATCAAACCATTTTCAAAATCATTTAAAACATTTAATACAGAGATTTTTAAATAAAAGTGTCACATACCACTATGAAGCTTTTGAAATAAATTATAATTTAAAAACATTCATGTCCATATAAATAAATCCATAGAATAATTTTTAATAAATGTACATTAATGTGAAATATTTAGAAGAATACATCATCAAAACATTTAAAATGATATTTTATTTAAAGAGTTCTAACCAAATGAGAGACTATTGAATATATATAATTGAAGAATAAAATTAATCCAAGATTATAATATCATGAGAATAAGTATATTCATGATATAATATTTCAATGGGAATTGTATACACCATTTAAAAGTGAATTGGTGTATAAAAACAAAAACGACTCAATGTAATGTAAATTGAGACAATGTCCCTTTCAAATATCATATTGTTTGATTAAGGACAAATCAATTACATAATTATGTTTGATAAATATGAATTCATCCAATCTAAGTGGATATTAAGTTTAAAAAATCAAAGTTCATCCACACATATTTATATTACGATATAATCAGGAAGTATATGTTTAACGAAAAGAATTGAAATTGGGTTTAGAAGTTCTATAATATAAATTTGACAGCCTAATATCTTTGCTTTAAAATTATTAAAATATGTAGATGGGGGGGGGGAAGGGTATCTAATAACTTGGACATAAAATTTACATAAATAAATATGTTAAAGAACATGTCCCAACCCATGAAAATGGAAATTTAAAATGACAAAATATAAAATAAGTCTTTGAAAAAAGGGGACGATGAAAGGTTCCCTTACCGATTTTGTAACATACGAAAGATACACCACATGAATGAAGAAGAATATAATGAAGATTTAAATTCCCAGATATTAAATTATATTACATAAGGAATAAAATCATGGTTACTACATACACAACAGAAAAGGAAATAGTAGCAAATATAGCATGAATCTCATAAGATTAAAAAGGGTGATGAAAACCCCTTACCTCAAGTCTGACTTGACTTGTATGTTTCTTGTTCTTCCGGAATAATAAAATTAAGTTATTTTCTACTTGATTAATAACATTTTTAATTTTTATTATTCCTTTTATATAACTTATATACATTATATAACAATTATCTAATTATTTGAGTTCATATCAGACATTTTGTCGATGTTTAGAACTTGAGTAAAAAAATAAACTTGTTATAATTACAAATTGTCCATGTGGTCAAAAGTCAATTATCTATACACTAATATTAATGATTTAGATATCATATATATATCATATATATCTATTATATATGTATTAAGAATAGTTTATTTCATTTGGATATATGAATACGAAATGCACCGTTCATGGTGATGGTAATCCGTATGTACGCATGAACACAACTTTCATTTCAATTTCATATTTAATGGAATTAAAACATATTGATTACAAAGTATACTATTATTCATGTATAATATCATATTTTATATACATTAAATAGGTTTATTAACAAAATCCTTTATACATTCCATGTATGGTATTAATGAGTCATATCGCACTGAGGGGGTGGTAGTCCCCACTTCCTCAAATGAAATTATCGTAATTAACAATTATGGAAACCATAATTGTAAAGACCTGGAAATTTCAAGGAAATTTTTTTTATTAATTTCTTTGGAATTTTTCAAGTTTGTGTCTTCTGACGGCACCTAATTCCGAGGCCCGGTGTTCCCGGAATCAATTTTAAAAGTTTAGCTTGGGTACGTTCAGTGAACGAGGAAACGAGTTTTTCTATCATTTAAACCGGTAGATAGAATCGAAATCTGAGGGCATTGTTGAAAATGCAACGCCGATTTTTTCTTATGAATACCCTTTCTAGGGTTGTGTTTGCTCGGGTGGTGTTGTTAAATAATTGGGTTAACTAAAGAGTGAAATAAAATTTGCACCACAATTTTATTTCTAATCTAAATAGTTATAACATATACTTGGGAGTTGAGTGGGACCCACTACATCCTAAGAACTTAGTAGGATTTTTTTAATGTGGGGCCCACTCGAGCCCCACCCCTTCAAATTCCTTAAAAACCCCTCTTTATGTTGGCAACCCCCCAATAAATTTGTAACTCACCCTTCCCCAATTTTAATTCTTTTCAACCCTCACATTAATTAGGTTGATTAAAGCATTTAAATTTATTTAATTAAGGGTTTCAATTTTGGATTCATGAAATCTTAACATGGGTTAATAAAATAAGGATCTACATTATTTTATTTGGGGTGGTTTCCGTTGGGTGGAGTTTTTGAGAGAGGAAGCGTTCTTTTCTCTGACGAAGTTCTTCATCCTCGTTGAAGAACACGAAGAACACCAAAGATTCGACAAAGAACACCATCTGGTCTTCTCATCTTCTTCCTTGGTCGAGGGATGCGAGACGTCGCTTCTTCCATGGATGTTCACTGGAAATGTTTATGGAGCCTCGTTCCATGATTCCGTCTTCCGCGACGTCAATTTCCCGTGACGATCCTCATTCGACTACTTGTTCGAGGTAGGGGATTAATTTATGAATATTAATAAACCCATATTTATTTCCTTCTAAATCATTGAATACGGATCAAAAAAATATTAAGCTGTTTCGCGAAAGAATATGTTTTCGGGATGGAATTTTTCATTGTGGGGAAAAACGTAGGAAATTTTCTTTGTGTTTAATACTCTTCGAGTGATTTAATCTCACATGCTAAAGTGTTTAATGGTATGAAGTTAGTATAATTTATTCTTGAATAAATTATACCCTCGTCGATATTAATAGCATGTGTTTTAAATGATTGTCAATTGATAGAACCTAACACAGAGGGTGCGGGCCGAACAAACTCAGCCTGACAACCCTCCGCAGATTGTTGTTGGTGTGCATATCGATGGGAGATGACGGAACAGGACGCAGAGGCAATTTGAAGATTTCGTATTAAATTTTGGGTCCCGTAATGACCTTAGACGCAGACGACGGACGAAACGAACCACGAGTGTGCATCTGGTGGTCCGCGAAGAGCGGTGGTGGTGGCGCTCCACCGGAGTAGACCACCGCGGCTGAGCCGCAATGGACCCGAATGGCTAAGCCATTCCGGGTTTGGGGGAACGACATGACATTAAACTCTCGCCACTTCAATCAAGGGGTGCAATGCTCCCCCCCACCCCCCCCCCCCCCCCACCATTTCCCTCTCAGCCGAAACGACCGATGTGACTGGCCGCGTGGGTTGTGACAGCTGGTCCGGGCCGCACCCTAATGGGCCGGACCCAAACCCGGGTCGGGTCGACCAGGTTCGGGCCGACCCAGGGGTCTTGGGCCGGGTCGGTCTGGGCCCAAAACCCCCTAAAAATTGGAAAACCTCGTTCAAAGTCCCATAACATGGGATACAGAACGATGATCGACACACCGTCAGTTGTGATGCAATACTTGGATCGAGACGGTCGTTTTGGTATATTACACTCATGCTTTCAGAGAAATTTGGGTATGGTTAGGTTGGTTCGAACACGAAACCAATCAGGCCCTCGGAGTAAAAACCCTTATAACTCGAGCTCTGGACGTCTGATTGACGTGCCGTCAACATTCTTGGATTCCTCTTAGAGAGACAGTTCTTTTGGCTTACTCCGCTCAAGGTTTTGATGCGGTGGGAGTACGTTCGGGTTGGTTTTGACTTGAAAAACAACCAGGCCCCTGGGACGAAAATGCCAATAACTCTCAGACCGGGCGTCCGATTGTCGCGCCGTATGTCGTGTTCAGTTCCTATTGAAGTGATAGAACTTTGTGATACATGATATCTGGTCTATGTGAATGTTGATGCATTGACCTATTGGATCGTGGAGCAGAGCCTCCTCGAACGAGCGTGCTGTGTGCGGAAACCCTAGAGCTGGCTGAGCCTTGATGACTGCTGGTTGATTCACTCGGACTGTTTCGGATAGCCCAGTACGGAGCGCTTGGTTGTAGAGGCCGACCGATGGCGAAGGAGTGTTTAGTTGTAGTGAAAGACCCACAGTACTCCACAGAAAGAGTACCTCTGTTGGCTATGAGGGGGAGTTCTTGGTTGTAGCGGCATACCCATGGTGGGAAGTGCTTGGTTGTAGCATCAGACCCACAGTACTCAACAGATGGTGTACTACAACAGTACAAGGTTAGTGGGAAGTGCTTGGTTGTAGCGGCATGCCCACTATACTCGATAGAGGAGGAGTTCTCTAGCAGCTTTGGTTTCGACCTCATGAATAAAATCTTAGTTTGATCTGAGTTTTAAATTTCAATCATTATCTTCGATGTGATTGACTTGATATCCTGTGTGGATTGGTTTATGCTTTCTTGTGTGGATTATGTTTTACCTTCCTGAGTGGACTGGATTGTACATGAGCTCGTGAGTTGGAGCTGAAAGGGTTTTGATGGCTTAGGTATATGTAAGGGAATATACCTAAGTAGTGTTGGATGATTCTTCGTGATTGTATCTTTTATTTGTGGTTTATCCTTTGTGGATTCAGGGAGACCATCGGGGGTCTTGGGGTCCCTGATGAGTATCATATACTCACCCCTGCATGGGATTCGCCCGCACTACGTTGTGTTGGTTGCAGACGACGGACGTCACTGATCGAGGTTGAGACTTGTAGAGCTGGACGGTACACGAAGGAGGCTCTCATGACGAGTCGCTGCTCGGAGCTGGATATCACGTCGAGTCGGTGCCCGGAGGTGGATTTCACGACGAGTCGGTGCCCAGAGGAGACGGAAGAACGTGGAGTGCTGAGGACAAGATCTGTACCTACCCTTCAGGTAGGAAACTGGAGGACGATCCAGGAGCGGCTAGTCACCTTTCAGTTGTTGTCCTTTGAGTTGTAATTTACTTTCAGTTGTAGTTGTACCTTTCTTATGGGCTTGTATTTCTGGCCCATTTACTTTTCAGCACTTTCTTTTGTACTTAGTCTTTTCATCTACCTCTAATCTGTTGTGTTGTTTACTTTTATAAAGTCAATGCCTTCCATTTTTATTGGGATTTATGCCTTTGGAGCTAGTCTCCAGCCCCTGGCCTATGGAAGCAGGGAATGGGGTAGTCAGGACACAGGCCCAGAGTATGGGTCGTGACAAATTGGTATCAAAGGGGTTCGGTTCTACCGCAGAACTCAGGACTCTGATCTTTCTTCTATGTGAAGAAATAGTGTTAAGGGTATTGAGTGTGGTTATCAGTCCAGGGAGTCCAGTGTTGGTGCGGCGACCGACGTATCTGTACACCAGGACCCTGACTTCTGATTTCTGACTCAGTGCACGAAAACTCTGATTGCATGTGTGTTTCAAAAGTTTTTTTTTGTGATTACATTATGTCAGCTCTCAAAGTATATTGTTTTGACCATGGTGCACATGTTTCTTTTCAGGATGGCCCCATGATAGCAGCCAGCTAGGGTTCAGAGCTTTGTGCAAGACGACAGCCCACCGAACGACGAGGCCTCGGTGTAGGGTCCAATTACAGTAGAGACACCGGCGGTACCTCTGCCCGCCGAGCCACCGATGCCACCAGCCCCAGCCGCTGAGAGTGAACGTCTCCTTAGTGCACTGCACGAGTTTCAGCGTCCGAGACCTCCCAGGTTCTGTGGGGAGACAGACCCTCAGGCAGCAGAGTATTGGCTGCAGGTTGTTGTTCGAGTTTTTAGATTGGTAGGGACACCAGCTGACTTCATGGTGATCCTTGCTGCCAGCCTCCTTTAGGCAACAACAGGCAGATGGTGGTTCCTGATGCTCTAGGTGCACGATGAGGCATCCGTTTTGTGGGAAGAGTTCTAGAGCCTCTTCCGGGCAGAGTTTGTACCAGCCACCCTTCGAGCGGTGCACATACAGGAGCTACTTCATCTTCAGCAGGGTAGCATGACGATGGTGTAGTATTCAGCGAGGTTCACCGATCTCTCGTGCTACTCCACAGATATGGTACAAGACCCTTTCTTCAGGGACCGAACCTTCGAGCAGGTTCTCTGGCGAGATATTAGAGATTCAGTTGTTTCTCACAGTATTCCGACTTATACAGGGGTGCTAGAGCGAGCGCTCATAGTAGAGAGTTTCCTTGCTGAGCAGTCTCCAGCAGCAGGACCTACCACTAGTCGGCATGCGGCAGAGTCTTCTGTAGTGGGCAGTAGACAGATGACACAGAGGTCCAAGAGGAGAAGTCCTACAGGTGGTCGAACACATGACACAAGATCGTGTGTGCAGGGCACCCGGGGTGGAGAACGACTTACCATGAGCGGATAGTGATACTCCTGTGGAGGGGTTGGTCACATGGAACGTGACTGTCTGACCCACCATATAGAGGATGATCAGATAATTGAAGGACCTCCCAGGCAGAGGCAAAGGTTCGATTGAGGCGAACCACAAGGAGCAAGATACCGAGGTAGGGGAGCTGGCCTTTCAGCTGGAGGTGGTTGACACTTTGAGGTGTTTCCACTACCTCCACCAGGAGGTCCACAACGACCGCATGGAATAGGTGGAATGGGAGAGCTAAGCTTCAGGCAGTTGAGTCTTACGAGCATGGAGCTCCGGGAGTAGATGGACAGGAGGAGGACTAGTTCCAGGCATGAGACCTTTGATCTTGGTGCTTCTAGTTTCCTTTTTGTCTTTGTTGTGAGTCATTGTACTTGAGCTACAACTACAAAAGACACTTTTCTTTATGAGGTTTGTTGCCTTCTTTTTTGGGTACTAAGAGGTTCCGGTTTAAACTGTTGACTTGACCCTCACTTTTGAGATACCTACTGGAGGAGACCCACTGACCACACACTGATGCCGACAGTGTGACTAAACCCTTGGTGGTGAGAGTAACTATTGGATATCTTGGTATTAGAGTCGAGGCTATACGAAATCATCCTATGTATGGATTAGTATCATCCATGTCGAGATTGACTGTATTAGGCAAATAACTTGGTTCATCCTGGGGATGAGACCAGATTTCTCTTATCGAAAAAGAAGAAGTATAAGCAGCTCTTATAGGACCAGAGAAGGTCCATGTCATCCAAGAATGGATGAGGACAGCTCAGTGCCGACAAACATCTTATGCCGAATGGAGGTGGAGACCATTAGATTTCGAGGATGGCGACCATGTTTTCCTACGGGTCTCACCTCGACGTGGGATACAGAGTTTTGGCCAGGGCGGAAAGTTACCTCCACGCTTCATCGGACCCTTCTAGTTCCTCAAAAAGGTAGGCGAGATGGTTTATTTCTTGACCCATCCACCTCAGTTACACTAGGTGCACGACGTCTTCCAAGTATCATATTTGAGGAGGTACGTGCATGACCCGAAGCATATCATCGACCATGGGGAGATAGACATTGGCGATGGGGTGACTTTTGCGAAGGTCCCAGTGGAGATCGAGGATCGACAGGAGAGGGTCCTACAAGGATGGTTGATTCCTCTAGTGCGTATCAGGTGGCAGCATGGGAACCTCCAGAAGAGCACTTGGGAGCGGGAGGCTCAGATGCATGCTCAGTACCCTCTTTTGTTTCCCTAGTTTGTGTTATAGCTTTACAGGGATGAAAATTCCTGAGGTGGGAGTAATGTAAAGACCCATAAATTTCAAGGTAATTTTCTTTAATATTTTCTTTGGAATTTTTTGAGACTGTGGCTTCTGACAGCACCTGATTCTGAGGCCCGGTGTGCCCGGAATCAATTTTCGAAGTTTAGCTCAGGTACGTTGAGTGAACGAGCAAGCGAGTTTTTCTATCTTTTCAACCAGCGCTCGGAATCGAAATCTGAGGGCACCGTTGAAACCACAATGCCAATTTTTTATTAATAAAACCCTTTTGGAGTTGCGTTTTCTCATTTGGTGTAGTTAAATAATTGGGTTAACTAAAGAGTGAAATAAAATTTGCGCCACATTTTTTTTCTAAACTAAATAGTTATAACATATTCTTAGGAGTTGAGTTGGACCCACTAAATCCTAACAACTTGGTAGGATATTTGTAAGGTGGGGCCCACATGAGACCCACCCCTTCAAATTACTTATACACCCCTCTTTATGTTGGCACCACCCCCCAATAAATTTGTAACTCACCCTTCCCCACCTTAAATTCTTGTCAACCCTCACATTAATTAGGTTGATTAAAGATTTTCAATTTATTTAATTAAGGGTCTGAATTTCGGATTCTTGAAATCTTAACATGGGTTAATAAAATAAGGATATACCTTATTTTATTTTGGGTGGTTTCCGTTGGGTGGAGTTTTTGAGAGAGGAAGTCTTCTTTTCTCTGAAGAAGTTCTTCATCCTCCTTGAAGAACGCGAAGAACACCAAAGCATCGATGAAGAACACTGTCTTGTCTTCTCATCTTCTTCCTCCGTTGAAGGAAGAGAGATGCCGCTTCTTCCATAGACGTTCACTAACGACGTTTATGGAGCCTCGTTCTACGATGCCATCTTCCGGGACGTCAATTTTTTCGCGATGATCCTCATTCGACGACTTCTTCGAGGTAGGGGATTAATTTTTGAATATTAATAAACCCATTTTTATTTCCTTCTAAATCAATGAACATGGATCAACACAATATTAAGTTGATTCGTGAAAGAATATGTTTTCGGGATGGGAATATTTGATTGTGGGGAAAAACCTAGGGAATTTTGTTTTTGTTTAATACTCTTCAAGTGATTTAATCTCACATGCTAAAGAGTTTAATGGTATGAAGTAAGTATAATTTATTATTGAATAAATTATACCCTCATTGATATTAAAAGCATGTGTTTTAAATGACTGCCAATTGATAGAACCTAATGCGGAGGCCGCTGGCCGAACAAACATGACCCGACAACCCTCCACAGATTTTTGTTGGTGTGCGGATAGACGGGTGATGACGAAATGGGCCGCAGAGGCTATTTTAAGACTCCGTAGTGATGTTTGGGTCCCGTAATGTCCTTAGATGCAGGCGGCGGCTGAAACAGACCATCGGTGCATGTCCGGTGGTCCGCAAAGTGCGGCGGCGGCGCGCCGCCAGAGGAGACTTCCGCGGCTGAGCCGCAGCAGACCGGAACGGCTAAGCCGTTCTGGGTTTGGGGGAAGGGCATTGCATTAAAGCCGTGCCACTTCAATCATGGGGGGGGGGGCATCGCTCCCCCTCCCTCCCCCATTTCCCACTCGGCCGTGCCGGGCCGAACCGCCCACGCCAGGCCGGGCCGGGCCCTGCCCTAATGGGCCTGACCCGGACCCAGGTCGGGTTGACCCAGTTCGGGCCGACCCAGGGGGTCTTCAGCCATGTCGGTCCGGGCCCAAAACCCCCTAAAATTTGGGCAGCCTCATTCAAAAGCCCATAACTTGGCCTAATGACCTATGATTGACCCACCGTTAGATGTGATGTGATCCTTGGATCAAGACGGTCATTTCAGTATATTATACTCAAGGTATCGGAAAACTTTGGGTATGGCCGGGATGGTTCGAACACGAATCCAACCGGGCCCTCAGAGATGAAACGCTTATAACTCGAGTTCCGGACGTTCGATTGACGTGCTGTTGACTTTTTTGGATTCCACTTAGTGAGACGGTTATTTTGGCTTTACTCCGCTCAATGTTTGGATGCAGTGGAAGTATGGTCGGGTTGGTTTTGACTTGAAAACCAACCAGGCCCCTGGGATGAAAAAGCCAATAACTCTCAGACCGAGCATCCGATTGATGCGCCGTCTGTCATGTTGAGTTCCTATTGAAGCGACGGAACATTGCGATACATCAAATCTAGTCTACATGACAGTTGAAGTATCGACCTCTTGGCTAGTGGAGCGGACCCTCCCGGAACGAGTGTGTTGTGTGCGGAAACCCTAGAGCTGGCTGAGACTTGACGACTGCAGATCGATTGAATCAGAGTGTTTCAGATAGCCCAGTAGGGAGAACTTGGTTGTAGAGGCATACCCATGATGGAGGAGCACATGGTTGTAGCGGTAGACCCGTGGTACTCAACAGAAGGAGTACCCTTGTAGGATATGAGGGGTAGGGCTTGGTTGTATCGGCAGACCCATGGTATGAAGAGCTTGGTTGTAGCAGTAGGCCCACAATACTCGATAGATGGAGTACTACAACGGTCCAAGGTTAGTGGGAAGCGCTTGGTTGTAGCGGAAGGCCCACTGTTAATGATAGAGGAGGAGTTCCCCAACATCTATGGTTTCGACCTCATGAATAAAATCCTAGTTTGAGCCGAGTCTTGACTTTCAATCATTATCTTCGATGTGATTGACTCAATATCATGTGTGGATTGGTTTATACTTTCCTGTATGGATTATGTTTTACCTTCATGAGTGGACTGGATTGTACTGGAGCTCAAGAGTTGGAGCTGAACTAGTTTTTATGACTTAGGTATATGTTTGGTCATATACATAAGTAGTTTTGGATGATCCTTTGTGATTGTATCTTTTCTTTGTGGTTTATCCTTTATGGATTCAGGGAGACCTTTGGGGGTCTCAGGGTCTCTACGGAGTATCGTATACTCACAACTGCACGGGATTTGCCCGCACTACATTGTGTTGGTTGCAAATGACGGACATCATTGATTAGGGTTAAGACTTTTAGAGCTGGACGGTACCCGGAGGAGGATCTAAGGATGAGTCGGTTCCCGGAGGTGGATATCACGTCGAGCCGCTGCCCGGAGGTGGATTTCACAACGAGTTGGTAACCGGAGGAGACGAACGAATGTGGATTTCTGAGGAGGATATATGTACCTACACTTCAGGTAGGAAACCAGAGGATGATCCAGGAGTGGCTTGTCACCTTTCAGCTGTTGTCCTTTGAGTTGTACTTTACTTTCAGTTGTAGTTGTACCTTTCTTTTGGGCTTGTGTTTCTGGCCCATTTACTTTTCAGCACTTTCTTTTGAACTTAGTGTTCTTATTGTCTTATACTCTGTTGTGTTGTTACTTTTATAAAGGCAATGCCTTCCCTTTTTATTGGGATTTATGCCTTTGGTGCTAGTCGGGATCCCCTGACCTATGGTAGGCGGGCTTGGGGTAGTCACGGCACGGGCCCCGAGGACGGGTCGTGAAAATAATGCTATGGTATAAATAAAAAATAATGATTCATGGAAACAATATAAATATAACATATATAAAATATAAATACAGTTCCATCATAATGGCCCCCATGAGAGGTGGTAGGAGAAGTTTATGCAATCATCGTTTCGTGAGGAAGTAGTTCTCCATCTACTGAAACAGTATGTTCTAAATCAGTTAGCTGGGGGTGTATATAAGTGTATTTTGAATAAATGTCATAAAGAAAAACCTAGTATATTTATTATACTGTTGTGTTGAAGTAAATAAATAATATGATGATCACATGTATTAGAGAAGTAAAATAAAATAAAATAACTTGAGGGAAGACGTTTCCTTTAAATCGGGTACCTCCCTTTGGTATGAACAAAAAAGGATTCTATAAGTACCTTTTGCCTAATTTAATACTTATAAGAATATGGTAGGTATGTTGGGAGATTATTTGGGGAGATTTTGGATTAGACAAGAAGCTTGAGAGGTGTGAGTAATGGGTTAAAAGTGGTATCCTTTTATAAGAGGGAGGATGGACTCTTTAGGAAAATTTGAAAGTATTATTTTATTATAAAATTATTTTGAATTTAAAAAAGTCCAAAACACATTATATTACAATATAAGATGAATATAAGACTAAATAAATTCATCCAAGAAATATTAGATGAGTTTTTGATATTTTTTAATACTTATCATTTTTATTTAACCCATATTTAACATATTTTACTTTTATGATGTCTTCTTGTATATTCATAGTTTATTTTTAATATATTTACTATAAAATTCCATGAAACCCACGATGGATATTTAATGACATGTTTAAAGAATTTATATGTCAATTGTATGAGTATTATAATATTAGGACTATTTTATCATTTAATAAAATATTAATTTATTTAAAAACTCATTTATGTCAATTTTTAAACTATTCAAATAATGAATTTTTAAAAAATAGAACCCAACATGTTTATTTCAAAAAAACTACATTAATTAAAAGTTAAAAATTAATTCTATTCTCTTAAATTAGTGTATGGTAGAAAAAGTTTCAAAAAAATTATTTTAATATATATAATATAACTTGTTTAATATATTCATTAATGATGCAATCATTACATCGTTGTTGTGTCCATAAAATTTATTAATATGATATCAAAAAATTATAAATAAACTACCATGGTGTAGGAAATTCATTTATATTTATAATTACTATTTATATTTGAATATATAAATTATATAAACCCACATTAATGTTGTTTTCAAAAAAAAATACATGTTTATGCTATATTTAGTTGTACTTTAAATATAAAGTTATTAATGTCATTATCTTACTCAAATGGATTTCAAAGGAAAAATTTTTTACACATAGACTGTATTGGTCAACCATGAATCATCCAATAATGTTAAGACACGTATTAAGGTAATTTTTTATTATTATAATATTATTTTAATTTGAATTACCCTATTTACCTTTAACCTCGGTATATAAAAATCAAAAGTTACTATTCATCAAATTAATTTTCATCCTATTGAACCATATTTTACTTATTGATGACAACTAGGTATATTGTACTTTTTATATTCAGATCACCAAAGCGGTAAAATTTCATTTAAATGAAAAACTCATTTTTTAAACTACTACCCATTATTTTAACTCTTCAATAAATATTGAACGTTTCCATAAAAATAAAAAAAATTCACCCAAATAAAATTTTGATATTATGAATTTTTTAAATGATATCTATTTTACCAAATATAATATTCATTAATTAATTTATAATAAATTTCCATTTCCATAACTAGAAAGCGTGTTTTTTAAGAAGTAAAAACTAAAAAAAGATTAATGTGTGTTTAGGTACAATTTCGAAGTCAAATTACATCCAATAACCAAAATTGAATTAAATGGTAAAAATATAATCCAATTACATTTTAAAACCATTTAAAAAGATAATCGGTCTATATAATTAAATTAGATGAAAATATAGTTTTGAATTAAAATGCAGAATTTTTCACTGTTCATTAAAAATGAACTTTATCAGAAAAATTACAAAAATATATCCAATGTATATTTTGATTCTCCACTTCTAAAAAAGTTTATTTTCTTAAATATAAAATTTCAAAGGGACAATAACTAGAATTAAAAGGGCATTTCCATCAAAAGGCTGTAAAACTACCTTTTAAAAATATTACAGTATTTATGATTAAAATTTGATTCATTCTCATTTTAAGTTTCAAAATTTTATTAGAAAATTTTAAAAGCATTTAAAAACAAGTTTAGTGATAAAAGGGTAAGTTCTGTTCATTCTTGTTATAAAAATGTTTTGTGTTAACAACTATTTAAAATAATAATATATTATTATTATTATTTTCAGTATAGATTAGCATTGTGTGCAACAGAAGACATCAGAGAAACCCATTATTTCATGTTTATTATGCTATCAAACATAGAATATGCTTTAAATAAAAAATTAATATTTAAATAAAAAATATTAAAAAAATATGAAAATTTCATATTTATTATTTACCTGGGATGTTATAATCTTTTAATGGGAACTTTTCACCGTTCTCTTTTAATTAAAGACTTATTTTATTTTATGTCTTTTAAATTATCATTTTTTTGTTGGGACATGTTATTATATATCCTTATTTATATAAATTTTATAACCATGTGATTAGAGTCCCCTTTCTCATTCATCAAATAATTTTTTGAATTGTAAATAGACGTCGTTAGGCAGTCACATTTCTATAAGAGAACTTCTTACTCCAATTTCAATTCTTTGGGTTAAACATATACCTCATTATTATGTCATGCTATGAATATAATTGAATGACATCTAATTTTTTTATACATAATATTAACTTATATTCGGTGTATTATTAATTTTCACACATTAGTATGTCATTGATTTTTCCATAATCTTAGGATAGGATCTTTACAAGGGACATTGTCTCAATTTACATTCCATTGAGACATACTTGTTGTTGTACGCCAATTAACATTTCTATGTCCTATATACTTTCGTTTTACATATTATATAAATAATCTTTTTATTTGAATGATACTATAAGCTTTGATTAATTTTTTTCCTCAATTTTTGGTATCAAGCATCTCTCATTTTCTTAGGAACACATTAACTAAAATATCGTTTTATATATTTTAATGATTTATTGTTCTAAATAATTCTCATTAATGTCCATGTTTTAAAAATGGTTTTAGGGATTTATTTATATGTAAATGAGTGTTTTGAAATTAAAATTTCTTTCAAAATATTCAAAGTGGAATGGGACACTTTCATTCAATAATATCATTATTACATGTTTTAAATGGTTTTGAAAATGGTTTCATAAAGTATTGATAATGACATTATCTTGAAATGATATACTGTGATTTGAAATTCTAAAATGATATCATTCAATTATTCTTGTTTTATGTGTTATGAATATGTTATGGTTATTTGGAATTGTTTACGTATACAAGTGGTTCTATGATAAACCAAGGTTAGCTGAGCCAGAGATAGCTCTCCAATGCATTGGGTAACGTGATGGAGGTAAACATTTATGTTTCTTCAATGAGATTAAAGAAATATACTATGATAGGGATTCCAAAGGTAACTCCCAATGTATATCTAAAAGCTACAATTTATGTACGTTATGGATGCCACCAGTTACTTTTATGATTTATGATTTCCATGTGTTATTCATAAAACATATGATTTTGTGTAGTATGTCAAAGATTGAAAAGTATGATTTCACTGTTTTGTATGTATTGATGGACTAATGTTTACTTTCTTTGTTTTATTACCCTTAATGAGATTTTAATTCTCATACCATGTTATTAAAATGTTTTTCATAATTTATAAGGATGGTTTAGAGAAAGGAAGAATTCCAGAAGATTTATATCAAGAAATGAACTCTTTTTCTATTTAACGAGTTTAATTATTGTGAAAAGAATTTTAACAGAATATAAGTTTCAAATTTGTAATTTTTGAAATTTAATGTGATAGTTACGGCATAATTCTATAAAAATATAATCCTGAAATGATCCTCAATATGAATTATAATCTTAATTTATGATTATGTAATGTTTAAGGATGGGGCGTTATAGTTGGTATAAAAAGTTGGTTTAGATACATTTTTTGGATTATGATTTTTTGTTAGAAACATGGTTAGTCTCTATGTCTTCTATTTAAGTTAAATCCTTAATTTGAAACTTTTTAAGATCACAAGAATTCTATTTCAAATGGATGGAGGAGAATCTGAAACAACATTCCTATCTCTTCCCCATGACATGGTTGCAATAATTATTGCAAAGTCATGTCTATATTATTATGAAAAATTTTATAAAATACAACTCACTTGCAATAAACTTTATGTGACATCAAACACCTCCTCTATTCCTAGATACCATCTTGGATCAAGGGTTGTATTTATTAATATCCTATTTTCTCAATATTCACATATTTTCAAGAAAGAAAAATATTATCAAGTAATTTTCAAATATTTTACCTTATCACAAGATTTTGATTTATATTATGATTTTGAAAAAGGTTCTAATAAAGGAGACCCCTGAAAAACATATTTATATTTTCTTTCAAATTATAGTATTTCAAGACATACTTATGGTATTTTAAAAGGAACATTGATTGAATGTTTCAACTCAAACTCAGTCTGACTATTTTATAGAAAGAATATTTTATCAGATGTTTTTAAATTATATGTTATAGATGATTATTTTATGAAACAATTATTCTGTGAAAACCCATATGACCCAAGTTGTACGAGGTGTATTTCCATAAAAGAATCAAATGATTTTGAAGGATATGTAAATAATTGTTGCAGTGCATGGACTATCTATCTATGTGAACAAGATGATTATAAAACCATGTGGACACAATGATCTTGGTACATTATTCTATTTTTTGGGAACAATGTTATTTTATGGAGGTAAAAAAATGTCAATGTATATAAGAATTATTGAATTAATAAATTATGGTCATTATGAGTTGGTATGAAAATGAGATGTATTAGAAAACCATTGAGGTTAAATCAGGTTAGTGTTATTTTTTAGTTTTATAATAATTTAAAACACGCATGATGGGTGACAACCCGTTGCATATGGAAAGGCCGCAGAAATCGAACCCACAACTAATAGGTGATAATGATGCATTTCCTATCATTGGAAAACATGATTTCCCTGGTACGCATAACTTATTTTTTAACGTTAAATGGTTTTAATTATCAAGAATAAGTTGATTTGGGATCTTATGTTTTATCAAATGGATATCCTTAGTATAATAAAATGATTTGGTGAATAGGTGATAAAGGTTATTTTTGAAGAAATTTGAAATTTTGGGAACACTATATGCCTAAGGAAAATATAATAATATGGGATTTAATTTGAGGAGTAATGTTAGAATTTTATTTTGAAAAATATATTTTTTTATCGTGGACGTATAAAAATTTGGGTTATTTATGGAAATGATTAATCTTTCATAGAGAATATTTGATTAGTTTAATTGATCTTCAGTATGAGACATTAAGAGTGGTTGATTTTATTTGAATATAAATGTTAAGATGTACTGTGGAAGACTATGTGATTAAATCCTTATGAGTTTTGGGTTTCAATATTATTCTGGGTTACATTGATGAACATTAAGGACAATTGTTTATTGAATGAACTTTTTTGAACTTAGAGTATTGTTTATTCAATTTTGGCGATTAATAGTTGTTTTTATTTTTATAAGTGATTATTCTTTTTGGGGATTATCTAATTTTTTACTAACCATTTTGGTTTTGGCTAATGTCTATTGATAAGGGAAATATTTAGTTAATGTTTTTTTAATTATGTGATTATCTAGAAGTTGATTTTAGCACCTTAGGTTAGACCATGTCATCATGAACACTCATCATTTTGAGAAAAGATGAGTTTTTGGTAGAAATTTATTAAAATATGATACCCTACGTAAAAATTAAGAATATTTCATTATGTTCATAGTCAAACTCATAAATTAATTTCTCAAACATTATGAAAGGGAGACTAAAAAAAATGGTTTTTTTTCTTTTCATACATGGGTATCAAATATCATTTAACTTATCACATGTTTGTGGTTTTCTAGTCGTTAACATTTTCCTGATCATGTTTTATATCACTCTCCATTATAATCTAACACTTAGTTTCACCTCAAAATATAGGTTTTCATACATGGAATCCTATAAAGTGATACCTTGGGTGGCCTTTGTACTTTTCTTTCTTTCTTTTAAAGTGATAATTTTATTGACTCTTTTTATGATGTGGAAATTCCAATGATGTTTCGTAGCCAAATTTTAAAATTGATAGGATGCAATTTCAAAAAGGGGGAAGGATGTAACAACACATATTAATAATGAGTATGATATTTTCATCTTTACAAATATTTGGGAATTCAATATTAATTTTAATTCTTCAATTTTGTTATGTTCATTGGAGTACCTGACAAGAAAAAATGGGTCTCTCTAAGATCTCATGTTACACACAATGCTGAGTCATACAGAAAAAATATAAAAATATAATATTATTTTAAATGGTAATTAACTCATAGCCATTGTTTTGGCTGGATGAATAGAACTAACTATAATATTATAATACATGTTTGTTAAATGATTTAAATTTATCTAATAAAAGTTATAGGCTTAAAATGGGAATGAATCCAATTTTAAGTATAAATACTCTAAAGTTCTTTAAAATGTCGATTTACTGCCTTTTGGTGGAGAACCATTTTTAAAACTAGTGTTTGTCACCTTTATATTTTATATTTTTCAACATAATATTCTTCTTTAGAATCAAGAAAATAAAATATACTTTGGATGAAATTTAGGTAATTTTCTGATAATGTTCGTTTTTTAATGAATACTGAAAAATAATACTTTTTATCTCCAAACTACTTTTTAATCTTACTTATTTATATGGTTAAATTAATTTTTTAGTTGGTTTTAATGTGAAATTAGATTATATTTTTACAATGTAATTAAATTTTGGTCATTGGAAGTTATTTCACTTTGAAATTGATCATAAACAAGTGTCAAAATTTTCATTGTTATTATTTCTTAAAAACACACTTTTTGGTTTTGAAAACTTGAATTAATTTTAAATTATTTTTTGCAACTTCTTTGTTCTGAATTTGGAAAAATGGGTTCTATATTTGGAATCAAGAGGTCCAAATTGTGCAAATAGTTAATTTTTATTTTTAGACATTATAAATGTAACTTCAGTAAATATTTCATTTACCACTGTTAAAGGGTAAATATGGTATGTAAGGGTAAAAAATAATATTATTAAAATATTAAATTATCCTAACACATGTATTCATCCTAATAGATGATACATGTTCGACCACGGGAATCTGTGGGTTGATTTTGGGACCCCATGGAGCCACTTCTATGTTAAAACAACACATTATAAAAATTAATTTAATGATAACGAAAATGTAACATAAACATATATCTCTTAGTAAAACAATGTTTATAATTGGTTATTTAAGTGATATTTTGGAATATAAATAGTCATTAGAAAGCTAAAACGATTTAATAAATCATGGTATTTTATTTATAATTTTTAGACATCGTATAAAAAATGATATTTATGACACAATGATGATGTTATTATTGCCTCATTATAGAATGTTTTAAATAAATGTGATTATAGATATTAAAATAAAATTAATTTTGAAAAATTTTATGCCATACAAGAATTTTAGGGATAATAATTACATATTAAATTTTAATTAGTAATGTTTTTTCAGAAAAATATAGTTGTTTTATATTTTTTTAATGTCAGAATAGGAATGGTTTATAAATTGACATAAATAAGTTTTTAAACAAATTAATGTTTTATTAAATGATAAAATAATCATAAAAATATATTATTCTACAAAAAGAAATATATGATGTTATTAATGTCATTAATGATCCATTTCTAGGTCTTTTTGCATTTTATAGTCATTATATTAACCATATAGTTTGAATTTACAAGAGAACTCTGCAAAATATAAATTAGTTAACTAATGTTTAAAGATAAAAGATATGGTTAATTTAATGCCCTATATTTGTCTAAAACCAATTGGATGAGATTAGTTAGAACCATACTCACATTATATAAGAATTAAATAGGTTTTGGACCTTTTTAAAATATAATTTTTGTTTATAATAATATAATATTTTTAAACATTCATAAAGAGCAACTCCCCCCTTATAACAAGTCATCACCTCTAACCCTTAAACACACCTATCATGACCCCTTTTCTCGTGAAAAATCTTAATAAATAAGATCCAAACATCCCCATTTTCCACATATAATCCTTAACATAGTCATACGACACTTCAAGAATGCATTTCAGTTCAAACCAAATGAAGATACCCAATTTAATGGTAACATCTTCCCTCAAGTTTTCTTATTTTATTTTACATCTTCACAGCCATGGCTCTTATTATTATTTTTTCAAATATGAAAACCAGTATCCAAAATATAATGGAGTGTTTTTATGAGAATTATTAGAACTACACTTACACACACCTCCGTCTAATGGGTAAAAAATATATTGTATTTGTGTACGGCGAACTACTACCACACGAAATGATGATTGTTAGATTTTCCCCTTCCATCTCCCATGGGTAATAATATAATGAAACTATAATTATATATGATATGTATTAAATTTATTTAATATCTATGTTTCTGTAATTATCATTTTTAAAATATTTTTATGGTTACCATAATGGGTAAATACGATAATTTCTTTTGAGAAAGTGCGGACTACCGCCCCTTCAATATGATATGACCCATTCATTCCATAGGTGGAAAGTATAATGGATGGTGTTAGAGAAATTAGATAAGATATTATACTATAATTATAATATACCTATGTATCATTATGTTTTCATTCCATTAAATATGAAAGAGAAATGAAATTAGCCTTCATGCGTACGTCCGACTTACCTTCTCCATGAATGGTGCATTTCATTTCTTATCTCCAAATGTTATGTATTATTATAAATACACATATATATACATATATTAGATATATATGATATATATGATATCTAAATCATGAATATAGTCCTATATATAATGAAACGTTGTCCACATGGACAATTTTTAATTATAAGATGTTCATTTTTTATGCAAGTTCCAAAACATCTATAAAATGTCTGATTTTATATGCTTTGATTAATGCTATTCCTCAATTATTTGTGTTCATGTGACTCTCATTTGGTTAGAAAATATTTATCTACCATGTAATTTTAAATATTTTAGTGATTTATTCTTCTAAAACAATCTCATTAATTCCAATGTTTTAAAAATCGTTTTAAGGAAATATTTATATGGACATGAATGTTTTGAAATTAAAATATCATTCAAAATCTTCAATGTGGCACAAGACACATTGATTCAAATTTATATTTATTAAATGTTTTAAATGCTTTTGAAATTTATTTGATAAATCATTTATTATGTCAATATCTTGAAATGATATATTGTTATTGAAATTTGGAAATGTTATTTTTCCTTTATGCTTGTTTTATGTGTTATGTATATGTTATGGTTACCGAGCACTGTTTAGGTATACGGGTGGATCCGATATAAACCTAGGGTGTGTGAGCCTGAGATTTCTCTCTAATTCATTGGGTAACGTGATATAGGTGAATGTTTATTTTCTCCTAATAGATTTAGGTAATATACTCTGATGGGTATTCCAAACATAACTCCCTATGTATCTGTGAAAGCTAAAATGTAAGCATGTTATGGATGCCACAATTTACCCAAATGAATTATGATATCCATGTGTTTTTCATAAAACTTATTACTTTGTGTGGTATGTTAAAGATTGAAAAGTTTGATTTCCTTGATTTTTATGTATTTATGTAAAAATGTTTTATTTTATTGTTTTATAACCCTTATTAATCTTTTTATGCTCATCCCATTTTTATGAAATGTTTTACACAAGGTATAAGGACGGGTAAGAGTAAGAAAGAATTAAATAATACTTATATCTCGAAAAGAACTCGAATTTAGTTATGGAGATTTATTATTGTGAATAATATAGGATAGAGGATAAGTGACTACTTTAAAATTTATGAAATGTACTGTAATATTTAAAGCCTAATTATTTAAAACTCTAATTCAAAAAAGGTCATGAATATGAATTATTAACATAATTCAATAATATGAAATAATTATGTTTGGAACTTTATATCAAATGTAAATAGAGGGGGTTTATTTAGTCTAATGACTATAATTTCATTTGTAACATTACAAAAAATATGATAATTGGATAAGGCTAACAATATCAAATTACACATCCAATGTAAATGTTCAAAGTGATATGGTGAAAAGAAAATATATAATCAACAATAGAAGATAAAAAGATTTATTTGATTTACGTTACACACAAATTTTAAAATGTGACGAATATTATAATGGAATGACATAACAACCTATACTATTACAAGTCGAGTTAGTAGTAAAAACATATAATGGAAGTATAAATAATCCCTAGTTTATAACTCATCTGAAATAGAATATGGTGGGAATATAAATCCTATAATACTTATTATTATTACTCTTGATGAATTAGATGTAATTTTTGTTGTTGATTTTCTTTCTTGGTATATAACTATATAAATTTTCATGTAGGGGAAGTTACATTTAATATTTTGAATCATCCTATTATTTAACTTCAATGTGAGGGTGAACCTGAACTTTTAGTAAAAAACACATCAATTATATGTGGTCTACTAACTATTTTTCAGAGATATTTATCACATATTTTTAAGTTAGAATCTCAAAAATTAATATATTAATATTAGTAGGTATTTGTTTGATGCGATTCAGGAATAGATTTCTATTCTTCCCCTAAATAATGAAGATAATTTAATTATGGAACTCAAACATTATGATGAACCTATTTTAAAAAATCCATATAGAATGTACCTGATTGAGTTACAGAGATTGAAGAAGAATATTTAGTGGAATCTATATAAGTGATTCATTTGGCCTATTTTTGTACCATGGGATGCACATGTACCATTTTTCATGATAGATCCATGAAACTCGATATTGATTGTCTTGAATTTAACATAATCACTACTAAGAATAACTATCTTCTACCATGTATCAATGATCAGTTATATAATTTATGAGGAACTCAATATTATCGAAATATTGATCCTTCATTTGGATATCATCATCCAAGTGTCATGAAGGAGGATATACCTAAGACCAATATCACTACGAAATATAGTTATTATAAATTTATAGTAATGAAATTTTATGTTATTAATTTTTATTTATTATTATAGGTTTAATGAATTATGCCATTATTAATTAACATAATTAATATATAGTTTTATTTAAAAATTATATTTTTTGATTCTTTAATATAATATAACTGCCTTATGAAAATTTCGGGTTTATGACTAATCACTACTAAAGAATATGTTTTATGTACATATTACAAACTGTGTGCTTTTTTAATAAAAAGAATCATTTTTTTATATAATGTCAAAATAGGGTATAGAAATGGATAATTAAATTACATAAGTCATTGAAAAATGCTCAAGACTAATCACAATAACTGATATTCATATTTTTCTATGTTTCGATATTTACTACTAATTTATTTTGAGATATTTGTGATTAATTTCTAATACACTCAACATATTGACTTCAAAGGGAGCCAATTTCTTCTATAAAGATGAATATAATGACAATATAAATGAAATAATGAGATTGTTATTAAATGAACCTATGTTTGCAAACCCCTATATTGGAAAAGGTTTTGTGATATATATTTATGAATTAAATATGGGATTATAATGTGTCCTCATACAAAATAGTATACTGATTGATTATACCTCTCGCCAACTGAATATTAAAGAGAAAAGAGTACCAAACTTCTAATTTGGAGTAGACAATGGTAATTGTTTTCATTGATGATATAGAGGTTGTATGTTTATAGATAGAGGTGTGATATGTACAATTATATTAACATTTATATGTATATATTTACAATTAAATAGGTTAATATGTTCCATATAATATGTATGTACTTAATAAAATATATTTAATGTCAATAAACTACCACATTTAGTAGGAGAACATGGTGGATGATGCTTTGAGTTGAAAATACCATGCTATTTTATTCATGATAATGATTGAAATAGATCCAATATGTATGGATTTAATGAATTTATATATTTAAATCTTTAGGAATGTAGGAAAATAGTATCATTATTAGATAAATTCTCAGCTATCCATCCATAAGAGAATTAATCAGGCATAAAAGGAATATGTTAAATTATAGGAGAATAAAAGGAATGTTCTTATGTTCAACCATGGATTAATAAGATTCATTAATTTATAATGTCGTCAATCAAAATCATACTTGAATATGGAGTAGTTTGATGTATTTCATTACATATCATTCACTATTCATCTTATAAGTATCCATATGTATATAGATATAAATGAGTGTTTCTTCTAGGATAACATGAAAAATGGATATTGTAGAGTATGTCTCTTGATTCCTAGTGTGTATATAGGTTATTCCTAAGATAATGTTTTCTAATTGGTTATTACAACCTTTAAAAAAACTTCAATCGATCTTGAAAAACAATACCCAAGATTTAATATTTGGACTCCCCGAAAATAATTAAAGGGATTTCTACTATTAGGTTTCTAGTTGATTTAATTATCAAATAATTTTATTTAAGCACTGTTATAATATATTTAACTCTGATTAGTTTACTAATTTATACATTAAAGAATTTATGAGATTCAATAGTGTACCACTATCAATCATATCTGATCAGGATCCTAGGACTACATTGATATTAAATATAATACATCCATAAGTACTGGATATAATGATGAATTTTATTTCTTTATATCGTACTCATACATATTATCAGTTTGAGAGGATAGTTAAAACTCTATAAATCATAATAATAGCATGATTTATGGGTTTCAATAGTGTTAGGGATCATCAACTTAAAAAAATTTTTGTACAACAATATAATTATCTCGAGGGATCAAATGGATCCTTAAAATGTACTCTAAAAAAAGAAGTCATGATCTCCAACGTGGTTTACTGTAGTTTGGTAAATGATGTTATTGGGATATGGTCAGTCTTTGGAAATGGTAGAGAAGGTTGTATCCATCCTGAAACATGTAAAAGAATCTTAGAGTCAACAAAAATGATGTTTTGTAATTCAATGTCGATATCAAGGGTTAAAATTTTATTACAAAATATTTCTATGAATATTTCATACATTGAATGTAATAATATTTCGAAGGAATTGAGTGATGAGCCTAATATTTATTTGTCACTTTGAAATATTAAATCTTATATGGGTGGTAGTTTATTACATAGTAATTCCTCCAAATGTCGCTCAAATTCGTGATCCATTCCATGTATCTCTCCTATGTAGTTATATAAATTATGTTTCATATATACTAAACATAGATTTTACATCTATTTACAATGATCTATCTTATTTTGAATAACCTGTGGAAATATTGGATCATATAATGAACACATATAGAATTTGGAATACTCATTTATTAAATTTTTTATTGAAAAATCATATATTAATGGAAGAAACTTAGGAACCCAAGAATGTGATATGATATTAGTTTCATCAATTTTTTTATTATATTTATTAAATTCCATGTGGTAAATTACTGTAAGGAGTCTTAATTTAACATAGTATGATTTTATGATATATTTCTCTTAACGTAAACTTAATTTTATTGGCATATTTATTTGAAATCAAAAGTGAGTTTACACAAACCATGAAAAACCATGTAATATTAATATTTAAATATTATAATTTTTTTCAAAAAAATATTAACTTTTGTATAATTTTTGGTATTTTTTTAAATTGATTTATTTTTCCGTGAATGGGGAAAAATATTGATTTTTATAAATGTATCATTTCTTTTCTTTAATGTGAGTAATTTTAAAAGTTACATTATATTTTGAATCTTATAATTAATGTCATATAATATCTATTATATTTAAAATAGTAATAGCCATTAGGATCATCATTTTACATGATACTGATAAAAGTATGTTTTTAGACATAAAATTCATGTTTCTATTAAATGGATTTTCTTTACATTTTTTGGGATTAAATTAAAATTCATTTCTAAAAAATTAAATAACATCATTTGATAATATTGATTCCACATTTTCACATATGATCATTTGAGAGGATAATTATGCAGCTTATATTTATTGGCATTTTCAATAGTAGTTTGAGAAACTTTTATCACCTCTATCATGATATTATGGTTAAAACTAATGTGATAAGTCATTAACAATCTATTAAAAACCATAATTTATTATGTTGTATGACATTAGTTTGATCATTTACATAATAAATTAATATATATGTAATTTTTCTTCCATATTAATTTGATAAGTTCATTTATATATTTTTAATTAATGGAAAATAAAATATTTCATTCTGAAGTCTTTAAGTTCCCTTTATATAGTCACTTTGTAAAAAAAATAAGTATCCAATGATTATAATATTTTATTTAGTTCATATTGAAATAATTTTTATTGCTTTAATTTTTTTATTTTATTATTTTTATCATATAATTAATTTCAATCTTAATACAACCATGACATATTTCTCTCTTTGGGCTTTCAGGCCATCCGTTTGGACCTCAGGTCCTTCAAGGACATTGGGTCACCAAAGGCCTTCAGGGAAATAAGGAATTCAAGACACCTCAAGGCCTTAAAGCCACCTAAAGGACCTCAGACCACCTTAAGGCCTTTGGGCCACCATAAATTGTGCTTCATTACTAGACTGAATCTTTAAGGAGAAGACTCCATATGAGGATTTAAAGCACTCTCATTCACCATAGAAGAAGCTAAGTGGATTTATCAGAAATGGAGGATATGGAATTGCGATAGGTACTAGTTTGTTCATGAAAGGTAAGCCTAGAAGAACAATCCATGTGATAGTAGAGTGATGACCTGATGATAAAGAATCTAGGGAAGAGAAATTATATATAGTTATAGTCTGAATACATCCCTAAGATGTATGGGTCATGTAATCTCTAATCATACAGGCCTTTTAAGAGTTCCCTTCCATCCATTGAAAGCGGGGTTATCAAAATCAATAAAAAAATAAGACATTCGGGCCATTCAAGAGAATTATGGTTATATAAGAATTTTATAGTTATTAATAAAGTATTTTTAATATATAATATTATTATATTATAATTAATATATTTAATGATGTCACTAATGTAAAATTAAATGAATAGTACAAAATGATATTATATATATTTAATGGAAAAAATTATTATTTTTATTTTTATTTAAAAAATCTATTGAAATGAGACAAGTTATTAATATATGGTCTATAATTTCACCTCATTTTCATTTATGTGAATTTTTTTATTTATATGTAAGATTATAACCCTTTAGGATTGAAAAATTCATTACATAACTATGTAGTAAAAAACATTCAACATGGGATAATGAAAAAAGATAAGCATATATATTCCAATTAAACATTTATAAATAATATTTTATTGAAATATATATACCCTATCTTGTAATACATAAATTATATTTTCATTTTGATTAATTTTTCATTAGTATTATATTGTTATGTTTTATTGTTTTAATAAATTCCATGTTTTTCATTTCCATCACATATAAAAGGACACTCCTTCTCAATATTATTTACCCCACTAAGACAAACAAGGATATATAAAATCATTAAATATTAACTTCTCAAACTCTATATCTATATATTACACAATTTTTATTCCCATAATACCTTTCCAAGTGTCCTTAAGAAATCAAATAAATGAGGCCAATTGAAGGAGATGTACTCATTATATCAAACCTCTATCAAATTATTTCTTCCGTTATATTATAATGTTTTTTAAAATTATAAAGTAATAAAATAATTATCCAAAATATGATCAAATTATATTATCATTATCGAACCACCATTATTCAATTGCTTTTCAATTTTATGTTATGTGAAACTAGTGCATGTGTATAAAAGGTGATTGCCAACTCTATATAGTAATATAATGAATTTTCCATCACAATATCTCATTGATGGTTATTATGATGTTTTTATGGTTTAAATAAGATATTTAGGAAATATTTATTCATCAATAACTATGATATCAAATATTCGTTCTTAAAATTTAATTTTTCGTAAATTGATAATGTCTCCCATGCATATATGTGGACTACCATGTTCTTTAGAAGATGTGATATTTTCTCTTTTAATCTTAACTTCATAAGTAATATGTATATTATATATATATATAAATTTTATATATGATATACTAATTTTTCTATTATGGTTAATTGTTATATACCATTCTTTCGTTCCATCCTAGGAAAACTGAAAACATCTTTCATTCATATATATAGCCAACAATATCCATGAATGATGCAATTCATTTTTAATATCTATTGCTTTTATGGATGACCTTAAGAATATATATAATTAATATATATATGATATTTAGAAATTATTATATATAAGGATATAATTAACTATAGTAAAATTCCACAGATCGTAACTATTGATCCAAAATTATCATGAATGACAAAGTAATCAACACATGAAACAATGATAATAATTAATCATTCTTAACAAACATGTGTTATGATGATATAAATAGGCCATATAATGTATAATAATTAAGGCAATTTTTAGATTATGTTATTATAATAAATAAAAATTTATTATACGTTTGGTTAAAAATAATATATGATGAATGATGAACATGAGGTAATAGATGTCATCTCAATTTCCTCCCCATTGAAAAATATTTTGTGTAATTAAATTATTTATTTTTATTGGGTGTTTATACATACCATTTAATATATATTTTGGAATATATATTTATTAATTATTATTAATGTTTAAATTCATTTTATCACATTTAATGGGTTACAATTTTAAAGTTAAAAAATATATAATTATTTATTTTAAATTTTTTTTTTTGTGATTACGCTTATTTTCATTAAAAATGTTATATTATATCCATTTTAATTACGATTTATTTTAATATCCTCCTATTATTTAATTTTATCTAGGTTTTATTCAATTATTTCCTATCTTTTTCATTTAAATGATGTAATAAATGTATAAAATAAAATATGATCATATTTCCCATTTTTTTCAAGAATATTTTTCTTCCATGTAAAAATTGTTTATAATAATTTAAAAATAATTATTTTATTTATAATAAAATAATTTATTAATTAATTAGTATGTTATACATTAATTCTATACAGTTTTTTATTAATATTTATTTTTTTATAAATGTTTCATTTTCAACTTTCATTAAAATAAATCTAAAAGAGTTTTCATTTTCATTATATATGGTGTTAACATATTTTACTTCTTCCAAAACAATTTTCCACTAAATAGCTTCTCAATAAAATTAATTATTTTAAAAATGAAACAAATTATATAAAGTTAATGTGAATTTATCTCTTTAATTATCTCTATTTATACAATAGACATAATTTTATTAAAAAATATTTTTATAATTAATTGATGATCCTCTTTTATCTCTTATTAAATTTTTGGTGATTAAATATTTCTTGAAACATTCACATTCTTATTATCATTTTTCATTGTAAATTATATTTCTCTTAAGTATCCATATTATGTTTTCTTTGATGTTATTGTGGCGAAACCTTTGACCTAATTCAACATAGAACATTTTAGTATGAATATTACATGTTTGAATTGGGAAATATTTATATTCCGCAAAATTTTATTAAATAGAAATGTGTTTATAACATACATTTTTTTTTATGAATTTCATTGATCATACATTATATAAGAAATGAATTAGACATTTATTTATAGGTATGGAATACATATAGACATCCCTTAGATGCACAGATAGGTCTCAGAGACAAACAAGATGTCTAGCATTATTCAATGGGTTTCAGGGGCATAAATATCCATCAATTAATCTATCATAGACTAAATTATTTCTGGCATATATCTAATGATTTTTGAGATCATGAGATCCAATGTTATATAATGTCATCATTGAGAATTTAGATCTTACTATCCATGATATTAATATAATAATATTGTATATGTATGTAATTTGTTATCATGTTATTTATTAAATGATTTTTTCATTTATTTTCCATCCCATATTAATTGTACATTATTTATTAATCATATATTCCAAATTATGTAACCTATAAGGTGTGTTTAAGTTCACCCATATTTTTTCCATTCCCATGATATGTAAAATATATTATGAATAATATCATATTAGGAAGAATGTTTCTTATGACATTTTTTTCATATTACCATTGTAATATGGGAATCAATTTTCAATATTATTCTTTAAGACTAATAAATTGATCGATCCATTGTGCTGTGAGGCCTTATATATTATCCAAATGTAATAAAATAGACATTGGCATGGGGTTATTGGAGTTTTGGTGTACTAAACATTTAATGAACTAATTCCCATTCATTATTTCATTATACAATGTATTACATTATGTATGGCCCCTAATGTTTACCTTTCATTGTCAATGAAGGACCACTAATATTGTTTTCATTAGTAGTCATAAATAAATTCAATAAAACACTATTTCAAATTTACATTTATATACCAAAATATATACACTTGTTCATGATTTTTTTTCATATGAAAAAAATTAGACCAATGCTTATATATTTCGATATTAAATTCCAATATATTTATTTATTTTATCTCTTTTTAATCATTATGAAATATCATTTTATTCTGATATGAAAAAAAATATTATGAACCACATTTCTCTCTATGAGTAATTATTTTGTTTATTCATAAATATAGTTTTCCTTTTTTAGATAATATAAATAAATTACATGTTATGAAGGGTGTAACCAAAGTGAACTCTAATGAATTTTATAATGTTTTTATCTTATGAAAATATATATTTGGGATTATAGAGTAAATCATATATATTTTGGAACTTTTCCTACAATGTTAATATTTCTCTGTAGTTATCCTAGAATTATGATTAGTTCATATTGTTTCCACATTCATATTCTTCCATTATTTTATAGTTTTATGTTCATTATATCAAACTCCCATATGATTAATCCTGAGATCTATATTTTTTGATATGGTAGTTTTTGTTTCTACCTATATAAAAGGAGTTTTTATAATGTTTATTCCATTATTTGGAATTCTCTCTCCGCCAGTTTTTTTATGTGGTACCCATTATAAATAATGTACTTTTAGGAGGTCAAAGAGATTTAAAATCTAATTTTGTTTATTCAAATTATGATTATTTTCATTTATTATCACTTTGAGTTATTATAAAACTATTCTTCCAAATAAAAAAATCTATACGATATTTGGGTTGTTTTAGTTGGATATTTATATCAAAAAACAAGTATGATTATTTGTAATTGGTATAGGTCATTATACATATTATAATATCTCATTTATTTAATGTAATTTTTATCATCATATAAACGACTTGGGTTTATTCAATTAATTTCTCAAAAAAATACTTTGATACCGTTACCATGTTCAATGGTGGAATAAAATTATTTTTTAATCTGTATAATTTTAGAGTTATAATGTTTTTATCTGTTTATTTTTAAATGAGTTATCAGGTTTTTCATGTCCCGTTTTGTTAGGTACTTGATTTTGAGAAACAATTTAACCTTTTGGTTTGTGATACTCATTAGGGGTGGAATGGAAATTTTTCGAAGACGATGGTCTCATATTATTTTTCAGAACACATTGTTGGCTTAGAATAGAGATTTTACCATAGATTAAGAGTTTGTTGTACTTTAATGTAGTCAAGGTTTTAGATTATTATTTAATATTAAATTATTTAAATATTTATTTACACATGTGGGTTTGTGTGTTGATATCCATTGAACGGTTTATAAAATGTATATTCTTGATCATTTGTTGATTCTAGAATGATGTTTTTTCTTTTTTGAGGTATAAGACCTACTCAGGTTTAGGGAATCAGGGAAGATATTTAAATGAAAAATTGATTAATTAATTAATTAAACTATAGTTATTCCCCCGCCCACTAATTTTGGCTTTACACAACTGATAGGTAAGGTGGGGAGGGTTCTCTCTTGTGTGAATACTGTAATATATTCTGAAGTGAAAGATATGATGCGAGCCTTCATAAATGGAGGATATTGGGACCGAATAAATGTAGAATGTATTCATACGGGAAATTTTGACTCGAAGCATAAATATTTATGCCACTAGGTTTGCTGATTTTTTGCATTATTCCCCAATACCCATAGATTAGTTTTTATTCAATGTTTTAATTCCATACTATGAATACTAATGATTTATATGGGAAGATATGTGAAATATTCACGGAAAAAGTTGTTTTTGAATGATCTCAAAGTTTTCTCATTCAGAAACACCAACTACATGGTGTGTGGTTTATAGAAAACATGCTATGGGTTCTTCCCATTTAGTGAAGATGAACATTTCTAAAGTACACAACATTTAATTGGTATTTAAACCATGTATTAGTACATGTACATGTATATAACCTTGTATCAGTGTATGTGGGAAGGTGATGTTTCCGAAAGAACATGTTGTGTACAACAGGTATTTGTAGTGTTGTAGGGAATGGCCAAGTGGCATTATACTTTGAAAAACTCCCCATGTGAAGGGTAAAATTTCATGTAGTAGTTTTTTGGAAGACCACATGTACACCCTAGTTATGTTGTATTAAACATGTATACCCAATGTCTTCAATGGCCACATCGAAGTACATGGAAAAGTGTAGATTTAAGAGTACAAACCCTGTACACAAATGTATATGATGTGTATTTATTCCATATTGGTGATTTCGGTGTTTTGTTCCTTGTATCCAGAATTGGACTTCTAATTAGTCAATTTGAAAAAATTTTCATTGTATATTGTGATGGTGAAATGATAGTGGTATATAAAATTTTTCAAAATTTTGTTCTAGGCCAATATAGATTCGTAAGAGGATTTACAAATGGTTTAGATCCAGAATCCTCAAGTTGAATGGTTTCTGAACTATATGTTCTAGTTGAGGGTTCTAGATATTGTTGATCATTATGGCCTAAGCATTCCATCGATATCAATTTAATGTTCTTTGGATTAATCATTGAAGGTAGGATTGAGTTGTATCATTGGAGAGATATTTGATTTCCCAAACACATTCGAACAAGTTTCGTGAGGTTAAAGATATTATGGTTTAGATCTAATGTTTGATAATTTTAGTGCTTAGTGTTTTCAGTATTGGATGATATAACAGTGTGGCGGTTATGGCCTGATGGAAAAATGGGATTGAGTTATGTCTGATGGAATCGGGATGATACTCGTAGTTGGATGGTTTCTTGTCCTGTAGATATTAGATTTCATAGTTGGCTATTAATAATGCTCATGTGGCATGGTATTTCTATTGGATATCATTATTAGTGCATTATTGGTCAATGATCATTTGAAGTCCATGAAGGTCCACATGAGGATGTTTCTTATTCATGTCGTTTCTCAACTCCTTTTTTGATACAATGGAACCCCTCATTGGGTTTCTATCTCTTACTATGTCCTTTTCGATTTTTGAGATTATTTTATGGGAATTGGTTTTCAACCGACCCTAGTTATGATTTATCTTGAATGTGATTTTTTAGGACAAGTTAACTAGTAATGTTTATGAGGGATTAAATATCTAGACAAATGTTCCACATCTATGGTTCTAGATATATGTACTGGAAAATATATTATTGGACACACTATTTTGGTAGTGATATTTTTTATGGTTTAAGTGTTGAACTGATGTTTCAGGAAAGTTATATTTTATTGTTGAGTATAGTGGATGTGACGTCCAATGTATGTAGATAGATGTAGGTCTGGTGTTGTAGACATGGAAAGTATAGTATATGAATTAGGTGCCAGATGGAGGTTATATACATGGATATTATACTTCTTGTTATGTGCTAGACTGATGCTCTAGGTAGTAATGGTATACCAGCTTGGATGGATGGTGAAAAGATGATCTATATCCATATTTTCGGTGATGGAATGATTCTCTATGCGTGAAGTTTTTATATATTTTTTACATTTTGGACTTATTATCCTGTAACTTTTGATTATGATACATGGGATAGATTTTACACTGATGGTCTTGGTTTTATAGTATATTTATGTGGTACCTAGGATAGATATCTATAGTTAATAATAATGAGATAAATATTATGGTCATCACAACATAATAGTATTTTGACATAGATTATTTTCCCTATTGATAGAAATATAATAGGATGGGTATCAAGATTTAATATGTTTGGTGGCATGTTCTGTGGACATGGGAACCACATGTTTTATGGAATGCATGGTCATTGAGAAGTGGTGAAAGACACCCCATATTTGAAAAAATATGGTATGGTTGATCTAGGTATTAGAACTAAGATCTAAAATGGATTAGTTCTATTTTTCAGTAAGTATTAGTATATGATAAGCAATTTTCCTAAGAATTAACTTATGGAGTAATGTTATAGGTACTCTATTGGGTGTGGCCTAAAAATATTTATTTCCCACCCTATGTAATTAAACCTCATTATTCATGCATAACTTATGTCTTATCTTAGGATGATAATAATTGGATAATGGATTGGGAGGATGCCCAAGGTATCATTATTAATTATTATTCCCTTATTTCATAAAATATTTGGTTTAGATAAGCTCGATATGGTATTGGAGATCAAGTATGTGATATGGCTCAGAGGTTGTAGTAAGGCTAGATGTATTTATTTTTCATTTTTTTATTTTTTATATGTGATCATACTAGTGGTTGATCAATGTTGTAAGTATTGAATATTTGTTTGAGCCTTTACTATATTTCATTTTTTCCATCATGATTCTATTTTATTTTATTAATTTATTTGAAATATATGATTTGATGATGTTTTGTTATATACTTCCGATATTTCACTCTAATATGTGGGTATGGTCTCATTAAAGTTACTCCTTTGACCACACTACTATTTGTGAAGATCAAGCATAAGAGGAGGTATTGTTGTGTTCTATTAGTGAACCACCTTTGGGAACTAGTTTTAGTGGTATCCAAGCTGGGATGTTACATAGTGGTTTAAATGTTGGTTACCTTCCAATTATTTAACTACCTAGGGTTTGGTATACTAGATATATATAAAAACATAAAATAATGTGATGGATATCATCTAGTGTATCATAAACACACATTCTTGTAATAATTTCAGGTTAATAGGGAATGGGGTTAATTTTTTTAATGTTATAGTTGTATATGATTCATCCTTAAGAAACACCCATGTTTTTTGTATTTGATGGTTAATGATGGATATCATGCTCTTAGGATACTGGAAAGAGGCTTCTATTATTTTGACTCTTAGCCTACAGAGGAATGAGTAGTCTCTTACATCATGTAAGGGATGTTTGATCAATATGTAATAGTACATATAGTTCATGATTTTATAGATTTTCCGTTGATTTCTGGTTCTATGGATACACATTGAAATGCTCGATGTTGATGTTTTTTATGTATTACTTGTGAACAATTGGTGCAGTGACATTGGTATGTCAGTTTGGTTTAAGTATTTGACTTCCGGACCCCAATCGGTGGTTCTTGTTCGAGGATGATTATCTATCATAGTCCACTATACAGAATTTTTATGTCAATTTGATCAATGATTATGGGTTCCCAAGATGTGGGATTTTTTTAATATGTGATATCTGTTGCTTTTGGGACCATAGATGTTGATTGTTTTGTATAATGATGTTACCAGACATTGTGAATGGAGAATATATGATATCATGTGATTTGTGGCCTTCTATGAGTTGTATTAGACCTAGTTGGTAGGACTGGGTGAGTAGATGTGTGACTTGATTAGGTGTGATAGATGGGGGTCCTAGTGACCATTTTGATGTGGCTCTATATTTTGATGTTTATGCTATTTGACTATTTAAGGTTCCTCATGTGAAGGATTGGCCAAGTTGTGTGTTCTTTTGTGTGTTTTGTGGAACATAATAATTCTTTTGACTAATGGAATATCTGTATGAAGGATATAGCTAGGATTGATATTTAATCTCATTTTATCTTAATTTTTCTTGAGAAGAATCACTTAGGTGCTATTGTTTCCACCAAGTGGTTGGTTTCAAGAGATGTGGGTTTTTCTAGTGCCTATCCCATTTAATGGTTGTGTAGGTGGGTAATGCATATTGGTAATGATCTAGACCACAATAACATGGGTAAAATGAGGTTATGTGGCCAGTGCTTGTGAGCCTAGTTTTCACGAAATGTGACTCATTATATTCAGAAGTGGGTTTTTTTGGTTGGGTTACAAAGCTACGTGTAATAGTCAATCATTAATGGTCTCTTGGATTCATGAGTGTATGGTGACATGTTATAACACATGGTATGTTGATTGATATATAAATGATTTTCATATGAGATACTTGTGTGAAGTCTAAAATTATGAGTATGATGAGAACTATTCGGGTTGTGATTAAAGGCATCTGCCGATGTGACTTGAGGGTATTAGAATAGAACATTGATGATCAAGGAATAGATGAGGTTGCAGATGTATTTTGGGATGATATCTTTATGTACCCATAGTTTATATATGATCATGCCCAATATATTGACATCATCATATGTATTATGAGAGTGTATCAACTATACATCAATATATATATATATGTGTGTGTGTGTGTGTGTGTGTTTCATTTGGTTGATAAGGGGGTCGTAGGAAGTTACATTCATCTGATGGTTCTTATGGAGCAGTATATTGAGAATTACCCCATCAAATTCTTAGGAGTGAGTTCCCAATTACATATTAGATATTGAAGAATATTATTGGTGGAATTCTAGGATTCCAAGATTTAGGGATAATTGATGTTTTTTTCAATCTGTTGAGAGAGATATGTCCACAACCAGTTCCAAAATTTTCATTTGATTAGGTCATGAGGTATAGAAATGATATAGGGCTATGAGGTAACTATAAGGATACAACCATGGTGGGGAATACTAGATTGGTTATGGTGACATGCTCCTTGTGTGGTATTGAAAACCCCATTACTAAGGACTGCATCAAGTTGGATGGTGGACTACTAAGGATGTTCTATGATGGGATACTCTATGAAAGTAATTATTTTATACTAAAATCATAAAATGTATAATCATTTTCAATGTTTTGGTGATCAATGAGACTCATTAGGGGATTTAAGTGATGTTTTGAAACATTTGGATAGTTATGTGAAGTTAGGAATTTCCCTAGTGGTTGGTTTATGGTGTAAAGGTACTCCATGGAAATTGTTGGTTTCTTAGAGAACCTATCATTTGATTTAGGTAGGGAAACATTGATGAAACCATCGAGTATAATTAAATATTTTCTCCTTGAGATGAATATTAAGGTTTTTTAGGAATGTGGTTGGAAGACCACTATGTCTTCCCATGTACGAGAATTATTATCGGGGGATTTAATGTCCCCTATTTTTCAAGGATTTGATTTTGATAAGAAATTGAATTTTTTGTATTGCAATATTTGGGTGGATAAAATGGTCATTTTCACCAAAAAATTGATCATACATTCTTTTTTCTCTATCTATTTGTCCCAGATGAATCTTTTTAGACTAAAAAAGTGTTTTGATGAATTATTAGGGGTTTGAGATTTGAAATAATATTAAATATTTAATTACTTTAATGATAAATTTTTCATGTCAGCTCAGGTGGTGATATATTACTATTGGAGAGTAATATTGATATAATGATGCTATGATTGATTCTAGAATGTGGGGTTTTTATTAGAATATTTAGAAACCCATTTTAGGTTCCGAGACAGAGGACAAGTATTTAAATAGAAAATAATTAATTAATTAATTTATCAAAATTAATTAAAAGTATCCTTCATTTTGGATTCCCATTCATGTAAGGGAAGGGTGATAGGATTCTACCTCAAAAAATTAATAGAATGCGTGGGTGAAGAGAAGTATATTCGATTAGAATTTTTCAATGTTGGAGAACGAGGATGAATTGAGGTGCAATAACTTCCGGGAGTGGATTTTGACATGAATATTAGGTGTTTAAGCAATGTGCAATGCTTGTTATTGAGTTTTATTCTCTAATCCACAGAGATTAGTTTTTTAAATTTTTATAGTCCTATTATAACTAATATGGACACTATGGGGTTTGAATAGTGCTTAATCAGGGAAAATATGGGTTCAGGTGGTTTTTAGGGGTTTCACATTCACAAAACCAAACTACATAGTCTGGTTTCTTAAGAACATAGGCCACGTTTTCATCTCATTCATGAAACGTTCACATTTTAAATCATTATGTTTTGTACTTTAATCACATGTCTTAATTTAGTGCATGTCCATATACCTAAAAATTTAGGAGAGTAAATGAGTAGATGATGTTTTGGAATGTACACACCATGTACTATAGGTACAAGATGTGTAGTTGGGTATGCCCATGTGGCCATGTACATAGGAAGACACCCCATGTTATGGGTGCATGGTTGTGTAGTAGTACTTAGGTATACTCCGTATATACACTGTCCATGTATTAGTACATGGTAATAACCCACGTGTGATTTTACAAATGTAAAAGTACATGGGAAAGTTCCAATTTGAGTGTATAGTCTCTATAATTAGAAATACATGTCGAGTACATTTACATCCTTGGTGTTTTCGATCTTTTATTCATATAATCTAGAATTGGACTTGTGAGTAGTTAATTCTAAGTGATATTTGACTTATATCGTGATTTTGGAATCCTATTAGAATATAGAGTTCTTCTAGAAGATTTTTTTTTCGTAGATGATTACAAAGTGTGTTTTTCATTAGGTTTGGATTCACAATCTTCAAGTGGGTTGGGTTGGGAGCTATGAGGCCAGCATGGGGGTTGTGAGATCGGTGACTAGACTATATTAATATTAACATGGATATGTGTTTTAGGTTCCTTAGATGACTCCTAGATGATGTGATAAAGTAGTATCTTTATATAGATAGTAGTTTTTCCATGATCATAGTTACTAATAAATCATGGTCAGATCAATTTAGGTCTGCATCCTATGCCTTATAACCAATGTATTTGGATACTTCATGCTTTGTTGACATTATAGGGTGGTAGATACAACCGAGTGTTGTAGTAGTGTTGACTTGGAAACATGGGACTATTGGTTATTCCCATTTATGGAATGATTTCTGATCAAGTGATCATTGGACTTCATATTAATTTAGTGAGAATTTTGTAATGGCTTGGTGTTTATTTTGGATTTATTTTAATGTGAAATATTAATTTATGATTAATTGAAGTCCACTGAGGGCGAAATGAGGATGTTTTATATAAGGACACAACCATAAACATTACATAATTCTGAATTAAAGTAATAATTCAAAATGGTCTTCTTTTCAGGTTTAGAGTTTTAGAGAATTACGACGTAACTATTACATTACATATCAAAAAATAAAATGTATTCACTTCTACTCTGTTTCCATATATTCATAAAATAATAACTCTTGAAAAAAAGTGTCATGTCTAGTTCAATGTTTTAGACTCCATGAATTTTCCTTGATCCCATCCTTGACCCTATTCAACTTTATGTCTAGGGAAAAACATTTCGAAACATGGGATGAGCATAAAAAGCTTAATATGTGTTATACAAGAAAGAAAGAAAACATTACTGCATCAATACATACATAACATAAGCTCTTTAAAATACCACATGAAATCATAATATTTTTGAATAACACATAGTAATCACCAATCATAAAGGAAACTTGTGTCATCCATAACATACTTACGTTGTAGCTTTCACAGCAATGTAAGGAGTTATATTTAGAATACCCATCACATTATATCCCATAAATCTCTTTGGAGAAACAATATCATTTAATTATGTCACATTAACCAATAATTTGGAGAGAAATATTGGGCTCTCCTGCCCTAGGTTTATCATGGAGCCACCCGTATACATAAACAATGCCCAAGAACCATAACATATTCCTAACACTAAAAAAAATAAATGAAATATAACACATGCACATTTCAAAAAATATATATAATTTAAATATATTGACATAAAAAATCCATTATGAATATCATTTTCAATACCAAAATACGTAAAAGAGTATATGTATTTTATTTTCCTTTTAAAAACATTACGTCTTGTTAAGGAATCCATATATCAAATAATACTCAAGGTGGTAGACAAAGTTCCTTGTCACCGCTTATGTTAAAAGATACATTATTTTTTTTCATTTAGTAAAATTCCATGTAAAAAAATATTCCATTTGAATGAAATGAAATTTTATAGGTGTTTATACATCGTATAAAAGAATGTCTGGAATAAAAAATCATGCCTCAACGAATGGAGATTTAGACGAAGTCCATTACCTCGTGTCTGACTTGAACCGTTCATTCTATAATATCTTGAATAATAAACTAACGTTAATTTATAATTTCTTAGGAACCTTTTTCAGGTTCATTATTCCTTTTATATCACTTATTACCAAGTTATAAACATTATTTAATCATTTATGTTAATAATGGTTGTTTTGTCGATATTTGGAAATTGAGTTAAAAATAATCTTCTTATAATAACAAGTTTTTCATGTGGTCAAAAGTCCATTATCTCCATAATTATGTTCATTATCAAGATATAATATATATCATATAGATCCTGTATATATATTCATATTTATAATATTACATAACATATGGAGACAAGAAATGAAATGCATCGTTCATGGAGACGGTAAGCCGTAAGTACGCATGAAATCTACTTTCATTCCTATTTCATATTTAATTGAATGAAAACATAATGATAAATCGGTCTATAATAATTCTGGTATAATATCATATATAATTTCATTAAATTCATCATTTATACGTTCCATGTTTGGCATGAACGAGTCACATCACTTTGAGGGGGCGGTAGTTCTCACTACCTCCGATGAAATTATCGCGTTTACCCATTATGGAAACCATAATGGTATGCTATAAATGAAAAAATATTGACGTATTTAGACAATATAAATATAATATATATCACATATAAATACAGTGTCATCATAATGGCCATCATAAGAGGTGGTAGAAGAATATTGAACAATCATCGTTTTGTGAGGCGGTATTACGCCATCCACATAAACAGTATGTTCGTTACACATTAGACATAGGTGTGTGTAAGTGTAGTTCTAATAAATAACATAAAAACAACCTAGTATATTGAGAATTCTTATTTTGTTATAAAATTATGGAATAAAATGAGTTTATGGGGTTAGATAAGTAAAATAAAATAAAAGAACTTAAGGGAAGATGTGACCCTCAAATTGGGTAACTCTCTTTGGTTTGAACCAAAAGGATATCATGAAGTGCCTTCGGCCTATGGTATGGATTCTAGGGGGAATAGATGGATCTTTAGATATTATTTGGTTTGAGATTAGATTATCTGAGGGGCTTGTGAGGTGTGAGTAGTGGGTTAGAGGTGAGGACCTTTTATAAGGAGGAGGAGGGGCTCTTTAGGAATGTTTGGAAATATTATTTTATTATATAATGATTTTCAGTTTCTAAAGGTCCAGAACATAATAAAGTCGAATATATAATGAATAATGTTAGAAATAAAATCATACAAAACTAGTTTTATAGGTTTTGGATATTGTTTTAATTTTTATAATGTTATTTAATTAAATCATTCATTATTGAGGTAAACACTACTTCATTATTGAGTCAAAAGTAATTTAATTTTTTTGATTTTTGAAAATAAAAAACAAATATATCATGATGTCAGAAGTATTTTTAGTTTTCATATTAATATTTATAGTCTAAGATATAACTTATATAACCACATCTTGGAATTGATTTACTAAAAGATATATGTTTATGGCATTTTTTTCATTACTTTAAATTAATTAAAATAAAGTGTCATTATCTCTCTTATGTTTCTCTATAGGGTCCCATAACTGAATAAATTATTCACATGGTCAGAAATGTTTCAAACAATAGTATTAGGAGACATGTTTTATAAATTTCATATTATTATAATATTATTTTTACCTTGAATTACATAATTTATATTTAACCGCGGAAAATAAAAATCAAAAGTTACTATTCACCAAAGATTATTTTCATATTATTGTACAACATTTTACTTACTAATAAATACCATTTATGTTGGATTTTTAAAATTAAATTCACATAATATATACAATTTTTATTTAAATGATGAAGTCGATTTTTTAACTACTACTCAGTGTTTTCACTATTCATCAAAAATTGATGTTATTCCAAAAAATACAAAAAATATAGACTAATCTATATTTGATACTGAGAATTCAAAAATGATTTCTATTTTAACAAATTCAAAACATATATAAATAAATAATTTATTTTATTTTATTCCCTTTGTCAAAACAAAAATCGTGTTTTTATGAAATCATAACTATCAAAAGATTGACAGTTGTTTGGGTCCCATTTCAAAGTAAATTTTTTGACAATGACCAATATAAGATTAAATTGTAAAAATATAATGTAATTACACTTTAAAACCTATTAAAAATATAATATATCCATATAAATAAATTATAATAAAAGTTAGGTTGGAATTAAAATACAGTATTTTTCACTATTCATTAAAAATGTATTTTATTAGAAAAAATACAAAAAAATTACCCAAAATAAATTGTGAATTCATGATTCTAAAGAAGAAATTTATTTTGTCAAATAAAAGATATAAAAGTTACAAAAACAAGATTTAAAGATGGTTCTCTATTAAAAGCTGGTAAAATGGCCATTTAAAGAATGTTATAGAATTTATGTTCAAAATTATATTCATTCACATTTTATGCCTCAAAAAATTATTGGAAAAGTGTAAAAACATTTCAAAATCATGTATAAGGATTTTTTAGTTAGTTTTATTCATTCTAGCAACTATAATGGCTATGTGTTAACTACCATTTAAAATAATAATATTATATTATTATTTTTTAGTATAACTCAATGTTGTGTGTTACATTAGACTTCAAAGAAACCCGTTGTTGCGTATCAGGAATGACATAAAACATGGAATCCTTATTAAAAATAAAAGTAATATTTTATTCAAAAATAATAATAAATATGAAAATGTATTTTTCTTTGTTTATATGGTATGTTAGACCCTCCCCCCCTTATGGAAATTAAGTGCTCTCATGTTTTAATCACTTATCAAATAAGTGGGGGTATTTATCCCTCATAGAATATCCATATTCTCACATTTCTACTTTAACCATTTGGGTTTTCCACAAAACAATTACTTGATGAATTACATTATTCTGCAATACTTTCTCTCTTCGGTCAAGAATCTCGACTGGTTGTTCCTCATAAAAGATATTTTTTTCCAACTAAACTACCTCTAGGCTCAAAACATGAGATAGATCTAGAATATAAATTCTCAACCTTGAAACATGAAAAACAATGTGTACCTAGGATAAACATGGAGGTAAATCCACTATATATGGACTTGATCAAACTTTCTTCAAGATTTCATATGGTCCAATGAACCTCAGACTCAAATGTCCCTTATTACCAAAACACATCACACATTTCCATGAAGAAACTTTGAGAATTGTATGATCACCTACTTGAAAAGAACGATCATTCATTTGGTTATCTGCATAACTTTTCTGCCTGCTCTGAGCTATTCTCATGTGATTCTAAATCAACTGAACCTTTTCTACCATATATTCGAAAAATTCTAGTCACATAAACTAACATTTACCAACTTCATCCCAGAAAGCTAGAGTTCGACACTTCTTCCCATATAATTACTCAAATGGAGCCATCTGTATACTGGAATGAAAACTATTATTATATGAAATTTCAACCAAATAAAGATGTAGCTCCCAAATTACATGGTAATCTATTGAACAAGCAAATAAAATATCCTCCTTGGTATGAATTTTTCATTCTGACTACCCATCAGAATGAGGATGAAAATTTGTACTAAAATTTAATTCATTATCCCCATAACTTCTAATGTCCTTTCTAAAAGTTATAAGTAAACCTGGGATTACTAGAAGATGAAATAGAGAGGGGAAATCAATGCAACCTAACTATATCTGAAACATACAACTGGGAAATTTGATCTAGATACAAAGTATTTCAAATAGGAAGCAAATGATCATATTTACTCAATTGTTCAACTATAACCCAGATTTCATTATTACCTCAAGATGTATTCGGCAATCCCACAATGAAGTTCATGGAAATATTTTCCCATTTCTACTCTAGAACCGGTAAAAACTAAAGTATCCCTTTTTGTAACTAATGCTCTTCTTTAACCTACTGACAAGTCAGACACCTTAATGTAAAATCATAAATATCTCTTTTCATTTCATCCCACCAGTAATACTCCAGACGATATTTGTACATCTTAGTACTCCTTGGATGAACTGAAAATGTTGAATTTTGAGTTTCACATAATAACTATTTCTTCAATTGTGAATCACAAGGCATGCATAATCTCTTCCCAAACATTAAAACACAATCATTTTCAATTTTAAAATCAGGAAACATACAATTCCAAACCAACTCTATCATTTTCTGCAACTCACTGTTTTCCTTCTGTGCTTGCTTAATTCTCTTTGATTGAGGTGATTTCACTGGCACCTAAAACAAAAATAGAGTAATTTACTTCACAAAAAAACATCTATGCCATGGTTATTCAAATCAAAATCTAAATAATGTCGTTCCAAATGTAGAATGGTTAATGAAGCGTTACTTTTTTTTGACTCAAAGTAACATCCAATTCATTTTATTTTCCTAGATGGTAATGGATTGTGCAATCATAATCCATGATTAATTCCATCTATCTCCTCCATCTCATGTTTAATTCTTTCTAAGGGAATATGTACTTTAAACTTACATGGTCAATATACATTTCACATTTTACTCCAAAAAAATGATGCCTCCAAATTTCGAATAAAAACAAGAGCGGCTAATTCCAAATCATGGGTATGGTAATTTAACTCATGAGATTTCAACTGAACTGAAGCATATGAAATTACCTGGTCATTCTTCATAAGGAAACATCCAAGTCCTTTCACCGAAGCATCACCCAGAAAACAAAATCACCATTTCTAGATTGTAATGCCAAAACATGATCATTCACCAATCTTCATTTCAATTCCTAACAAAAATCATCGCATTGTTTTTTATAAATGATATTAACACCTTCTCTAGTTAACTTAGTCAATGGGATAGATAACCATGAACTATTTTTAAAAAACCATCAGTAATAACCTGCCAAAACATAAAACCTATGGATCACGGTTATATTTGTGGGTCTTGGCCATTCTTCAACAACTTTTGTTTTAGCAGGATCAATGGTTATTCCATTTTGTAAAACAATGTGAACAATGAATGAAATTTTTTGTAACCAAAACTCACACTTGCTGAATTTCACAAATAGTTTATTTTTATTTAAGGTTTGAAAGACAACGATTAAATGACTTTCAGGCTACTATTTTCTTTTAAAATAATCCAAAATATCATTAATTTATAGAACCACAAACATTTCCAAAAAAATCATGGAATATTATATTAATAAGATCCATTAATACATAAGGTGAATTAGTAACCCAAAAGGAATTACTAAAAATTTATAATGGCCTTATCTAGTATGAAATGCGGTCTTCAAAATGTCTACATCCTTTACTTTCAACTGATGGTACCCTAACCTCAAATCAATCTTTGAAAAATACTGAGCTCCCTAGAGCTGATAAAACAAATCATCGATATGATGCAAATGAAACTTGTTCTTAACATTGATGTTATTCAATTCACTATAATGAATTCAAAGTCTATTTGAACCATATTTCTTTTTAAAAAAACGACCGGAGTACCCCATTGTGATGTGGTAGGCTGAATAAATACTTTTTCTAATAACACCTACAACTTCTTTTTAAACTCTAAAAGATAAATTTCAGCTATTCTAAAATGGTGTTTTGAAATTTTATTAGCATAAGGAAATAAGTCAATATTAAATTTAACTTCTCGGTTATGTATAATACCAAGAATATCATCAAGAAAAACATAAAGGAACTCATTTACCAAAACCAAAACAATAACTTGAATAGTTCCCCTACTTTCAATAATATGTGTGAGGTAAAATTCATATCAATATTTTACTTGTTTCTCAGCTTCCTGATATGTTATCAAAAGTTAGGGTTTATTCTTGACACAAACTGATAATATTTTAAAAAATACTATGTAGCTCTATATTCAATATTATCATGATAAACAGAAATACAATCCATAGCCAAAATAACATCAAACTCTACAAGAGGAAAAACAATAAGGTTTGCAGGTATATTCTATCCACACACAAGAACATGATGGTTCATATAATTTCTTTTTGTCTCAAAATATCCCCCCATTGTTTTGACCATAACTTCAAAATTGATATCATGAGATGGAATTCATAATTTACTAGAATAATTTTCAGAAATGTATGAATGTGTACACCTTGAATCAAACAACACATTGGCATAATCTGTAAAAAACAAATAGTGTACCTTTTACTACTTCATTTGATGGATTAACATCTACTGAAGTGTTTTGAATGTATTTCACCACACCTTTATGCTTGTAGTTTGGATGTTATCCCTCAGTTTAGTTCTTCGTTGGAAACTCATTTGCATAATGATGCATTTCATTGCCATTAAAACATCATACTGACTATATATCAGATTTTCTTTTACCGTTAACCTAATTATTTCCGTGCAATTATGAACCTTATGTCCCATTTTACACATTAATAGAACTTTCCAGAATTCATAGGACATTACCTTGTATGATTTTTACCAATTTTTTTCACAAAATGTAATTTTATGTATCTTACCATCATAATTTTTTGAAGAGTTATTCCCTTTTGTCTTCCACCTCGACTTCTTATTTTGTTTTTTGTAAAAGAATACATGATCATTGGAAAACTTCATTTCTTCATTCCCCGCACATTGAACAACTTTTTAATACCTTTTGAAGTCACCAGGTGAAAAATCCATTTGATACTTTGGAATTAATCCTGAGTAAAAACTATTGATTTTACATTCAAGATCTCGTAAAAAATTTGGAAATTACCTTGCTAGTCGAGTGAATTTTTCTTCATAAGATGCACTGAGTTATCCTCTTGCCTCAATACTAGGAAATTTTTTTCCATCCTAAGATGAACCACCTTTGGAAAATATTTCTCTAGAAATATTCATTTGAATTCATCCAATGTAATAGCATCAATCAATTCACTATCCCAGATATTCTTCAGCATTGACCACCACTGATCGGCTTCACCTTCAAAATAGTAAATAGAAAGGCTGACCTTTTGAGGTTATGAACACCCCATTACATTAAAAATATTTTATTGTGAATTAATCCACCCTTTTTCTAGAACATGGTTAGATAATCCACTAAATTATGGGGGTGTTTCCTCATGAAATGCTACACTATTTACATGTTCCTCTATGGTTTATATGTGTGATTTGTGCATGGATACCACACCCATTTATATCCTGAGTCAACCATACCATCACTAGAAAAAACTATTCATTATTCATTCCGACCATATAAGGTTGCTAATTTGGAAGGTTATCTTCCTCCTGATGTCGTCCTATCTTAGCTTCCATGTTTAATTCTATGGAAAACCATTCTCAACAAAGGAATATCTTAGGCGAAGGAACATGGTAATCTGTAAATGATATATCATTTCAATACTACCGTAAATAAATTTTGGACATTAAGTCATCAATATTCTAACCCCTAAAGTGGTCTAGACTGACCTCTGAAACCAAATATCATAACCCAGCCATAAACATTACATAATCCAAAGTGAAAATAAAAATTCATATTGAGAATCTTTTCATGTTTAGAGATTTAGAGAATTTGGTAGTAATTATTACATTACATCTCAAAAAATAAAAATTAGTCACTTCAACTCAGTTTCCATTTTTTTATAAAATGAAAATACAAAAAAAGTGTCTTGTCTAGTTCCATGTTTTAGATAACATGACTTTCCATGAACACATCATTTACCATATTAATCTTTATGTCATGTAAAAACATATCCAAACATGGGATGAGGATAAAAATCTCAGTAAGGGTTATAAAAAAAGAATGGAAAAATTATTTCATTAATGCATACATAACATATGCTCATTATCATACCTCATGAAATCATAAGATTTATTAATAACATATTGTATTCACAAATCATAAAGGTAATTTGTGGAATCCATAACATACTTACATTGTAGCATTCATATCTATGTAGGGAGTTACATTTTGAATACACATAACTGCATATTCCCTATGTCTCTTAGGAGATACAATATCATTTACCTCCTTCATGTTACCAAATTAATTTCAGAGCTCTTTCGGGCTCACCCACCCTAGTTTTATCACATAACAACTCATATACTTAAACAATTACCATGAATCATAAAATATTTCGATCAAATTAAAAACATAACAAAAAGATAACATTTCTACATTTCAATCACAATATATCATTTAAATATATTGACATAAAAAATACATTATCCAAACCATTTTCAATACCAATATACGTAAATGAGTGTATGGTATTTATTTTCCTTTTAAAAAATTACACATTTTTAAGGAAGCCATAGATCAAATAATACTCATGGCGGTGTAAAACGGTCTTTGTCACCGCTTATATTAAAAGAAACATTCATTATTATCGTTTAGTGAAAGGCCTCATAGAAAAATATTCTCTTTGAATGAACTGAAAATTCAAATTTTATTATACATTTTATAAAAAATGTTGAGTATAAAACAAAATATTCCTCAATTAAAAGAGATTGTTACTAAGTCCCTCACCTCGTGTCCGACTTGACCCGTTCGTTCATTAATCACATGAATAATAAAATAAAGTTAATTTCTACTTGATTAAGAACCTTTTAAAGTTTTTTATTTCTTTTATATCACTTATTTCCATGTTATAAAAATTATGTAATCATTGAATTTGGTAATTGTCAATTTGCAGATATTTCGTAATTCTGTCCAAAATGATCTTCTTATAATTACAAGTTGTTCATGTGTTAAAAAGTTTATTATCTCTAGAATTATATTCATGATTTAGATATCATTTATATCATATATATTCAGTATATATATATATATGTATTTATAATATTACCTAACATTTGGAGATAAGAAATGAAATGCACCATTCAAAGAGACGGTAAGCCATACATACGCATGAACACTACATTATTTCTATTAAATATTTAATGGAATGAAAAAATAATGATAACTAGGTATACTATAATTACAGTATAATATCATAAATAATTTCAATAACTAAATCCTTTATATGTTCCACATATGGAATGAACGAGTCATATCACATTGAGGGGGTGGTAGTCTACACTTCCTCAAATGAATTTATCGTGTTTACCCATTATGGAAACCATAATGATATGCTATAAAATGGAAAATGCATAAGTATATAGATAATATAAATATAATATATATCACGTATAAATACAGTTCCATCATAATGTCCATCAAAAGAGTTGGTAGAGGAAGATTAAACAATCATCGTTTCGTGAGGCAGTACTTCACCGTCCACATAAAGAGAATTTTTTATAACTATTATACAGTGGTGTATTTAAGTGTAGTTAGAATACATATGATAAAAACAACATAGTATATTGAGGATACTGTTTTAGTTTTAAAATAACGTAATAAAAAGATATTAAGGGGTTGGATAAGTAAAATAAAAAAACCAACAAAAGAGAAGACGTTACATTTAAATCAGGTAACTCACTTTTGTTTGAATCAAACAGATTTATTGAATTGCCTTCTGCCTAAGGTAAGTCTTCTAGGTCGAAAATAGGGATATTGGGAGCATATTTTGGTAGAGGTTGGACAATCCAAGGGCCTTGAGAGGTGTGAGTAATGCATTATAGGTGAGGGATTTTTATAAGGGGGGAGGACCTCTTTAGGAATGATTGAAATTATTATTTTATTATATAATTATTTTCGGTTTCTAAAGGTCAAAAATTTATTAAAGTAGAAGATAATATGACTCTTGTTCGATATAAAATCATCAAATCATAATTGGACAGGTTTTTTATATTTTTTTAATTTTTAGGATATTATTTACAAAAATCATTCATTAATGAGGTAAACACAACATCATTATTGTGTCATAAATAATTTTATATATTTGAGGACTAAAAATTTTAAAAAAACTACCATGATGTAGGAAATATTTTTATATTTGAAATGAATATTTATATTTGAAGAGATAACTAATATAACCCTGTGTACGAATGTATTTACTAAAAGATATATGTTTATGTCATTTTTGTTATTTTGTCATTACTTTAAATTAATTAATATAATGTGTCACTTTCAATTTTAAGTGGCTTTATGGGGTCCCAAAATCGACCCAAGGATTCCCATGGTCCAAAATGTATAATCTAATAGGATTAAGACACATTTTTTAGAAGTTTAATATTGCTATAATATTATATTTGCCTTGATTTACCCTATTTTCTTTTAATCGTTGTAAATAAAAGTCAAAAGTTAATATTCATCCAATGTTATTTTTATCTTATTGAACCTCATTTTAATTACTAATAACAACAATGTATGTCATATTTTTTATATTCAATTCAAAAAAGTGGTAAAATTTCAATTAAATGAAGAAGTCAGGTTTTTAACTTCTACTCAATGTTTTCACAATTCATCAAAAATAGACGTTTTTCAGACAAATACCAAAAATTCCTCCTAATCTATATTTGATATTATGAATTAAAAAATAATTTCTATTTTATCAAATTATAGACATATAAGTTTCATTAATTAATTAAAAATTAATTCCTATAGTCAAAACAAAAAGCATGTTTTAAAGAAATAATAACTATCAAAAGTATGACAGATGTTTATAACAAATTTCAATGAGAAATTATTTCCAATGACCGAAATTGGGTTAAATGGTAAATATATAATATATTTACACTTTAAAAAAATTAATACAATAATATAATAATATAAATATTTTAGAATAAAAGGCATTTTTGGCTTAAAATACAATATTTTTTCCTATTCATTAAAAAGAAATTTTTCAGAAAAAATTCGAAAAATTTACCCAATTTAAATTTTGATGTCCTCATTCTAAAGAAGAATTTAATTTTTTCATATAGAATAATTAAAAGTGAACAAAAATAGATTTAAATAGGGTTCTCTAGTAAAATGTGGTAAATCGACCTTTTAAAGAATATTAGAGTATTTAGGCTTAAAATTAGATTCATTCACATTTTAAGCCCCATACTTTTTTGGATAAATGTAAAAAAAATTAACAAACATGTATAATCATTTTGTTGTTAGTTATATTCATTCATTCCATTACAATGGATAGGCGTTAACTACTAATTAAAATAATAATACTATATTATTATTTTTTAGTATAACTCTAATTTGTGTGTATCATTAGACTTCAAATAAACCTATTGTTACATATCAGGTATGCCATAGAACATAGAATCCTAGTTTAAAATATAAATAATATTCCATTCACAAATATTGATTAATATGAAAATTTATTATTCTTCATTTACTTGGTATGTTTCATTTCAGGTGTAGGTCTTGTCCTAAGTCCTTGAATGTAATAGGGGAACCCCTAATAGGGTGTCTAACTCTTACTATAGAATTTATCTTTTTTATTATCTATTTCTGATAATGTGTTTTTGACCATCCCTATTATGATTTTTTAGTTGTGAAATTGGTGATATAGTTTTCTACAAAGGGTTTTTATGACTGATAGAGTTAGATAGGTGATCCATATGTATGGATCTTGATATCTATATTTGAGAATGTTAGCGAAGAAATGTCACATCCATACCAATTTTTATTTAATATTTTTAGTAATTTAATGACATTCCAGGAAGAGTGTTGAATATTTTTTAGTATAGTGGACATGATGTCCATGTATGTGGTTAGATGTTGGACTAATGTCTCGGGCATGGATAGTATAATATAGATTTGGTTTTAGAACTAGGTTTTAGAAATAGATAATATACATTATTGTAATTTTCTGAAATGATTCTCTAGGTAGTGTTACTATATCAACTAGGATTGATTTTGAACTATGTACTAGATCTATGGATTAGGTGTTTTAAATATTATACAACCATGATTGTACTGATATATGGTCTAGGATTTGGACCGATCTTCCTAGAACTATTATTTATTATACCTGGGTCAGATGTCAGATTGAAGGTCTGTATGGGTAGTACATTTTTTTGTAAATGGAAAATATATGTATAGGTACTATGTGTGAGATAATTATTTTGGGCACAAATAATTTTGTGGGTCTTAAATATATTAGTTTCTCTAATGATATGACTATAATAGGATGGGTCCCTATATTCATTAGGTTTTATTGTGATATCCATTGATGTGAATCCCGTAGGATATTTAGGATGCGTGTTCATAAAGAAATTCTCAAAGACATCACCTTATTGGTTGACACTAGTATAGCCAACTGATTTCTTAGTCCTTGGTATTGATGGTGGTTTTGGTAGTATTTATTTTAGTATTTTTCTTTTTTATGATCATATTAAATGAAAATTTACCTTTGTAAGTAGTTTATATGTTCATTAATGGGGGTTCCACACTGATATTTATTTTTCACCCTCTTTGTGTGATCCATAGTGTACATTCATAACTTATTTATGCATTCAGTTTTTGAAAAACTTCATGATGGATAGGGTGGAGGCCATGAATGTTTTGATTTAGGGGGTGCTTGTGTGGAGTCTAAGGTTTGGGTCGGTGTAGCTCAATATGATTCTGTTGAATGGGTATGTGATATGGCATGGAGTTGGAACTACATCCTAAAATATTTATTTTTCATTTGTTTGTATTTTATATGTGGTTGACCTGATTTTCAATTGATTTTGTATGTATGAAATGTATTATCATTCATTTACTTAATTATATTGTTTACATCATGATATAATTTTAGTTTATTTATTCCTACAATTTTTATGTTATATAATATGTTTAATTATTAACTTCTATTTCTGAAATATAATATGGAGGTATAATCACCTCAATTTTTCACATCTAACCACTACTTCTTTTCGGAAGACTCTAGTGTACAAGGAGGTGATTTAGATGTATGGGGACAAAACAGCTTAGGGAACCAAATTAATTTTAATATAGTTTGGGTATTACAAGTTTACATAAATTATTCAAAATAAATTGAAATTATGAAATATGATTATATGTTCTTGTTTTTAGGTGATAAATATTTCTATGATAATTTATTTTTATTATCAATAATATAATAATTAGTTTCTTTTAATAAGATCATAATAATTTCATAAGTCAATCATTTAATCATTAAATCTATTTATAAAACCAATCAGGTAAGGTAGTGATGAAAAATTAAATGGGTCATCTATAGAGGTGGTGTATAGACCATAAAATATATTCCCTTTTCATTATATTAGAATAAATGAGTGGAAGGTATAAATTTGGTATTGCATTAATGTAATGACATTCTATAATACTAATGATACTGAATCTAATATCTTAGTATGAGTGGAAGAGATTTAGAGGATGGGGTGACTTGAGAATAACAAACCAAAATATTACGTCATTATAGATAAATATTCCATACTTAACACAATTATAAATTACCCAAAACCCTTATAGATTAGTGTATTTAGATACTATATACTTAAATATAATATTTCATTATGAATCATTAGTGTCTCGTAGAAATTTCTTCAATTATAGTAATTTACATAGACATAGCTTATATATGGTTTTCATAACATGGGGAAATTGAAAACATAACAAATGGTGATTTTAGATTCTTCTTAATGGTAAACATATCTGATCTTAATCAATGATAATACCTTCAAATAATGTTATGAGAATATGTTCATAAAAATATAAAGTCAAACCCAATCAAATAAATATATTAAAACATGACTCTTCTCCTAATGTTTTTTATAACAATAGAGTACAGTTATATGAGTGAGGAATCATCAATATACTATGATGAACCATTAGAGAATATCATAAAAATAAGATTATAGAACATAAAAAATCTTATAAAATTATGAACTTGTATAATCAATAATTGGTTCAATCATTAATTTAGGGAAATGAAAATAGCTCTCACATAAACCTATAAATATGAAAATAGTTCTACATATAAACATATGAAAATGAAACCAATTACATAGAAAATGTTGTGAACATGAAATATTGCACACTTATAGCATATTTATCTCATGAGTAATCCATCATTAACAATTTTATATTAGGGAAATAATGGACCCACCATTCATAAAATCCATTGATATTTATGTCAAAATTAATGAAAACCATTATCATTTCTTAGTATCATAACACATGTAATAGAAAATGGATTTAATATAAATAATATCACCATAATAATAGACTATATAGAGAATAATCAAATATGGTATCTGTGGATCACATCCCAAGTAAATCTTAAAATTCCATGAATGAATTTTACCTAGATAGAAACAATAATAAAAGAGAATTGGAATATTTCTTGAGAAAAACACCCTTTTCAATATAGAATATATTAATAAGAATAAAAATAACTTATTGAATTTCTGGAAAAATATTTATACTCTATATAAACATGGATAATTTTAAATCTGTCTATGATGAAAATATTATTCATAATGGTAGTAATTTCTGTTCATGAGGTAAAAATTATAATAATGACTGCATCCGGACCTTTGGTGAAAAATATCTCATGGGAAAAATGACTTGAATTAATTATTATCCATCTAGAGAAATTAAATTATCATAAAAATGAAATTAATTAATCATTATTGAATAGTATCATTATTATTTAATATATTTTAAAGATAAAATGTACATGAATGAAAAAAGTCAACTATCATTGAGGAAGTAAGGTTAGTTTTCCTTAAAAACAACTTCTTAACCATAATATTTACCAAAGAGAGAATAATGGAATTATTTCATGAAAAATAATTGACTAGAAAAATAATTGTTAAATATATTGTTTTTATGGGATACTATCTAAATAAATTTTCTCAATGGAAATCTTGAATAGTAAATCTTCAAAAAAAATCATATTGTAACATAAACCCTTACCTCATGTATCATTCCAATTTGTATGCATTTAAATATTATGTATAATAAATATATATTTATTTAAAATAGTTCATCAAAACAAATTATTACATATCATACCATATAATATTTATTTATAATGTCCTATTATTCATTTATTACCCATTTTCATTAAAATCATTATTCAGAGTTTTAACATTTTTGATTTTCATGTTTGTTTTGATTTCATCTTTTAAAATTTTTTTCATGAATATTAATTATGTCATATGTATCCAATTAAATCATTATATTCCTCTTAAAATATTTTCATATAAATTTGAGTTACAAAATCAATTACATCACTTTGGGAAGATTGTAGTTTATATGATCACATGACTGATATTATTATTATTCAATGGATGGAAGGAAAGAAATGAAAAAAATAAATCAAATTTAATAAATTGTTATTATATATTAAATAACATATATATTTACTAAATCTATCCTTATTAACATCCACATAATTTGGAAAATAAGAATTATCCATAGTGTATCATAAAGCTGGTAGTCCAAATGCATATATGAAGAACGTTACAGTTTTATAATCAATGGAAACGTAAAAAGGTATAAAAACTTTAAATTCAATAATCATAATTATATTATATATATACATTATAAACATTAAATAAAAGAAAATATCAAATTATTAATGGCGGTGATAGAAACTGAATCACATCACAATGTGGAGATAGTAATCCACATATACACAAGGGTGATATATACATTTCACATTTTATGAAGAATGATATGAGTAATTATTGAACAACCAAAAAAATAGATTTATATGGGATGAGATGATATTTTTATATCATCAGGTTTCCCATATAATAGGTAGAGGTATAAGAAAAAATAAATTGAAAACACTTTGTTATGTTTTTTACTTTCTCATTGAAAAAACTCTTCTCTCTTAAACCAGAATCCATGTAATGTTAACATTTAATTCGAAAAATGGCCTATATATCATTCATTGGGAATTTATTAATGGTTTTGGGAATAAATTTATATATATATATGGATCATGTAGTTTGATGAAGACAGTATAGGTGGATCACATTTACAAGGAAGAGAGATGAAAAACATTGAATATTTAAAAAGATTAAATATATATTAATGTATTAATAAAACAAAAAGGATCCAAAAATTGAATAATATTAAAATAGTAAATTTCATATGTTCCAAAGATGATAAATTTAATGTTTGTAAAAAATACATCAAGGTAACATTGAACAATTTTTGAGGTGTTTGTGTTTGTTGACATAGTTGGTTTGTTTGTTGACAAAGAGGGTTTCCATGATGAGTTTTAGAGTTCCAGATATATTATTGAAAGCCAATCATGACAACGAATGATGATAAAGAGTGGAGGATCTGGAGGTGGTATAAAAAGAACATGTTTTTGGCCAAGAACGTTGCACCCAAGATCTAAGGTTTTTTTTGAAACATGCGTGAAATGCATGTTTCTTGATCAGAACATCGAAAAATGTCAAAGGAATGAATTGTGGGAAATATTTGGAAATGTGTGCAAAATGTGAGTTTGTTTGAAAGAAACTTTCACGCCCATTGCGACGTCAAATAGGGTTTTGTCTGCTTGAATATATTCTTGCACGAGATGATAAATCTTCCGCATAGGGGTCATGGAAGCCTATAGATAAGAGGTGACCCCCCCCCCCCATTCAAATTATCTCAAAACATAGATAGAATATGAGATCCAGATCATGAAATAATTTTATGAAAAAGGAGTTGCATGAATTATTTTGAGTTTTTCCCAAACTGAGGAAGTTGCACATAAGATTTCAGTTGTGTGCAAGGGGTGTTTCACCAAAAAAGTGGAATCTTGTGCACAAGGAATTAAATTTGCATGGAAGACACAATAATGTTTGGGAGAATGATTTTGGGATACCTAGTAGTACTTTGGTAAAGTTGTTTTCCTTAGTAGAGGAAAATAGGACTTCAATAGACATCTACTAATATTGAAGGATGCATTCATTTGTGAGAATGAAGGGACATACATATCTTCAAAATGTGAGTGGATCTTCTAAAGAAGTACTGAGAACACTTTAGTTGGGATAGCATTGAGATTTCATATTTTGAATGGTTGTAAATGAGAAGGGACAAAGAGTCTGCTTAGAGAATTGTAAATAGCAGTGAACTTTTAGTGGATTTGGTACATCAGCACATTGTCGGTGTATGCTCCTTGGACATAGCCCAATGAGTGTGAACCAAGTAAATTTTTTTTTCCTGTTTGTTCTTTAATTTTTGTCCATAATCATTAATGGGAAGGATAAATAAGAGGGTTTTGTATAACAACGAAACAAGAATAAAGGGGAAGTTGTTTTTATTTATCATACTTAATTCACCCCTCCCCTATTTGGGTATCTAGAATAGTGGCCATAATATTTGAATAATTTTAATACATTTTTATGTTATTTGTATAATTATCATTTTTCTAATGCTTTTATCCCATTTGAACTCTAACTATGGTAACTGACATTCTTTTACTAATGATATTATTCAAAATTTAAAAAAATAGATTCATTATAAAATATATACTATTATATTATATATATGAAATACATTTTTTATAATTGGAAAATTTAATTTTTCAACCCACCTGTAAAATGGGATGGAAACAATTTTCCATAAAAAATAATTTTTAGGTGTAAAAATGCTTTTATGATAAAATTAATAATAATGCTAATTAAAAGTATATTAGTTGAATAATTTTTATTCATAATTATCTAATTTAAATTTAAAATAATTTCAATAAGTGGGGATTTTATAATATTTTAATCACAATGACCAGTTTCTCTAATGTCTGTATTATTTACTATTAAAGGAAAATTATTACTTTTTTGAATAATCCTCAACATTTCACATATAATGATTGTGAAATGATAATTTTATAAATTAGTTCATTTCTATAAAATAATTTTTCTATAATTCCAAAATATTAATTATAGTATCCCTTGAAATTACTAAACAAACCATTTTGAGGAAACCATATTTTTAAATCATAAAATGACATTAATGAGAATTGGGTAATTTTTTATTATGAATTAATCAATGAATATTTATTATATAATTATTTCATTAATTTTTTATAATTTTTTATTCTAAGTAATACTACCAATTGTGTGGCTAGGTTATAATGTAATGCTATATAATTGTTCATTTGGACACTAGGTTGTGTGTAAATAATGATATCAAAAAAATTAAATTTATTGGAGGATTAATATTTTATAAAATCTCTTGGGGTTACATTATAAACTCAAAATGATAATTTATCCAAAATATAAACCATTTTTATATAAAAACTGAACAATGTTATGTGCCATCACATCCTTAGTTTCTGACATAACTTCATCAATATTATTATTTCACCATAAAACATTAACTAGGTTGTTGTGCCTATTTTATGGAATATTACCTTATTAATCAAGAATATATGCTTCTTATTCCCCATAAAATAGATCTAGTTATAATAATTCAACATCTAGGTTTAGTACATTTGAAGGATTAGGTATTCATATAAGAATTAAAGACAGATAAAAAACATAACGAATCTTAAAGCTATGTATGGGAATCATCAACTGATAAGAAACTATCGATGTAAAATGAATCATTTCAACCAAGTTGACATATATAGGGACCCAATTTTCCCTATTTTCAAATCACATAAATATATTAAAATTATATATTTATAGAAGTACTACATCTCCAACACCAAACTCTAGATATCATTATTGTTAGTTACATTAATTTTTTGTGGACACTAATTTATCAAGTTGGATTTATAAATAGATATACAATTTAAAATTAATTAGTTTGTTAGATCAGATATCAATATATTTCTATCTCTATATTTATTCTATAATATTTGATTTTTTCTACCACATAATATAGTGGGCTTCCCAAGGATCCAAGTAAATAGTCAAATGAAATCTATTTATATGAGAAAATTACACCAATGGATTGTGTTAATATAAACTACCTTTAAAATATAAAAAACATTATTGGAATATTCCTTACAAGGATTAAATTTTCCACTCAGAATAAACATTAATATATGGATGAGTAAATTAAATTTTATAGTGAAATTTAAATTGGAGAGGGAAAAAATCTATAAAATTTCCATTCAACATAAGAAACCATCCCAATATATTCATTGATTCATCACTAAATATAAAAAAACCTTCTCTACTATGGGGTAGTGTAAGTACTAGTGAAATGAATATCGTTCATTTCATATCCTCGGATGGTTCGTCACATTAATTTATCCATTGAAATAGAGATCCCTTCAGAGTAAACATTTTTATTTTAATATTTATTCATGATAAATTACTCATAAACTCTTTGTTGTATCTAGAGAACCTATAAAAACTATGAATCATGGTCACTATAGTTAGTATGAGACATTATTCTATAACACATCACTTTGATATATCCAGTAATATTTCCTCAATTGAGATTATATAAACCAAGAATGAGAATTTTTATATCCAAATTCTAGTATTTGTAAATTTGGAAAATAACTTCTCAATCTATAAGTTTACCATTACAAATATTAAATTTTATTTAATATCTTCATTTACCATAAAATATATACTAATATCACTTGTAAATACTAAAAATACTTTTCATGGTACTCCCTAAAGACTATATTCATTGTATCCCTTAAGATATCACTAGAATAGGTACATCGAAATAGAATGGAAAAATATTTATAATGGAAATATCTCATGCAAAAAGATCTCATGGGTATATCCTTATTCATGATTAAAATATTATGATATCTATAAAAATGATTAATTAGGTAAAAGTTTGGGGCTAATTGTAATTAATCAAATATATCATCAATATGTGTTATATGATACTAGTTCTAAATAGTTGTGTTTTTAGGCTCCCAATAATCAATAAAACAATGTGTTGACCAATATTTCTAATGAAAAATGAAATGTTCCACCCCATGGGGAAGCACTATGATAAACTAATACGTTATCTAGATTCTCTTGTAGTTAATTCTTCACTTCATACATCTCAATAGATTCAATAAAATATAGAATCCTTGAAATAGGTGTAACACTAGGTATGAGTTCTACTAGAAAATCATCATTCCAATTCTATGAAATACTAAGGATGTATTCATGAAATACATAAAAAACCCTGAACAATAATAATATATTAGATGTTTATATTATATCCACCCACTTGAGATAAATACCTCTTGTGAATTCGTATAAAACCATATAAAATAAAGGTAATTTCAATTTGGATTTTTGGTACATCTACATACTAATTTATTATCAAAAATTGATTCACATTATAGAATGCAACATCACTTCATTAATAATTGATATGAGATATATGATAATATATCCAATCCAATCCCAAAATAACATAAAATTAAAATATAGGATGAATATAAATAACACTAAGACAAAAACATAGATAAATTTTTAATATGATGGATCTATGTACTTGAGAGGTAATCAGTATACCATTGAGAGTTTTCAATGAAAACTCAATATATAATTGTTTTGGATATGAATTAACATTCCAAGTGACATTTCATTTTATAATGTAATTAATATTACTAATCTCAAATATGGCACAAAAATATTTTAGGTATCCTTTCATTATCTTAGCTTCTTCATTCTATCTTCAATACATTATTTAAATAAAATGTTTACAATTACCATAAAAAAAATTTAGTCCGATTGATCCATCGTATAATAAAAAAATTACTTCTATGATTTCATAATTTTTGAACCTTTAATTAACACATGAAACAATAAATTAATACCATATAACATCCCATTATTATTAGGTTTCATTGATTCTAGTCACACAATCCACAAAATGTTTTATATACAAAAAGTGATTCAACTAGAAAATACCCATTGAGAGGTTCTAGCTTGGTGTGTACTCATTAGCACACTCATTGTACACTGTTTATGATCATGTGAATACTAAATACCCTATTTTTAGTTTTTTTATGCATAGTTAGATTTAGGCCATAGCGACATCCAAATAACAGTATCTAGACAATTGCGTTTTCTAAGAAAACTACACAATATTAACATTACAAAATCTTTTTGATGTTATCCTATATGTAGATATATACAGAATATTTTATCTAATTTTTTCTAGTCTACATATCAAAGAATATCTAATATCTTCCCTGATACAAATTGAGGTGACCCAATGGTAACATTAATTAATATTACATAATTTTATATGAAAATTTAAGTAATATAATATTATATATTCCCTAGAATCATATATTATTAGTTTATTTAGATACTCAATTAATATTAATATTATTTTATGATGAATCGTTAACATACACATTATACTTCTATATGACATACCATACTTAAATAATTTCATTATAACCTATGGAAAATGTAAAGGTAATCAATGGTTAACTTAGTTTTTTAGTAAGTATTAACACAGATGATACGAATAAATGATTATACATAAGAACAAAGGTATGGGAACATAATGATAACATATGAAAATAAGTCCGTATCAGTTAAATATATTTAACCATGTGTAATTGTATTAGGATTTTTCATAACATAATACAACAATAAAAAGAGTTTGGAATCCTTAATAATCTATCTCGATCGAAGAATTTATATAAAAACATAGGAGTGGAGTATAAGAATAAGCTTATACTATATTATAAATTTATAAACACTAATAGGTTCACTCATTATATTGATGAAATGAAATTAGTCTCATCCATAAACATAGGGACATTAAAACATGTCCATGCATAAACATATGGACATGCAACCAAATCCATTCATCATTTAATGAATCTGAAATATGATAACCACATAGAATAATTATATCTTGATTTATTTATCTTTATCTAATTCATTAGAAAGGTATATAATACCCACCCATCACATGATCTATTAATATATATGTAACAAGATCATGAAACAATTTATCATTCTTCCATTGATTAATCAATAGAAGAGAAATTGGGTTTTGTCAATATATATTTTTTATACTCATAAAACATAATAATAATGAATAATTATAACATCATTAGATCAAATCCATAGTGAATAAAACGAATACATAATTTTTCGTATCATTAATAAAAATAAATTTAAAATATAACCCGAATTGATATTGGGAGAAATTAAATTTTAATTTTACAATCAATTTTTTTTAATATTAAATATCCCAAATATTAGGAACTATTTTTTGTATATAACAGCAGAATATTTTAATTAAATATTTTATTAATATAGTATTCATATCTATTGTATAATTTTTTCATGTGGTATATGTTAAGATAATGACATAGTCCACACCTTTCGTAAAAAGTAAATCATTCAGAAAAGAAAGGATTGTATATAACCATTTTATAAAAAGTAAAATGTGGACAAAAATGACATTATTCCATCATTTTAAATAGTAAAAAAAAATTTAAACCATTTTAATGATGATATGAACGTGGAAGACAATTTTTTTTGGCTAATGGGGGAAGAGATCTATTTTTTAAAACAGTTTCTCAAGCAATTTAAGTACTAAGGAGAGAAAGACTATAAGATTACTTGAAAATAACACGAAGAAGTAGAGTTAAGGAGAAAAATAAATAATGGATAATATCAATATAATTTTGTTAAATGTAAATTTTACTTATACTATAGTGAAATAAAATGATATTATAACCTAGACCGTTACCTTATGTCTCATCCTACATCATATGAATTAAATTGTACATTATAATGAATATATATATATATATATATTAAATATATTGAAGAACTAAATTCCTAGATATCATGCCATATATAATTTATTTATAACATATTATCACCCTTTTAATAACTATTCTTTTTTAAAATTAATATACCAAGTTATAACTTTTTCTATATCACGAATTTTTCAATTTGGATGTTCTTGTCCTTATATAATGATCAAGGTTATAAAAAATACATAATATTAATCATGTTATCATAATCGTATTTAACAATTTTATATAATGTTATCACTATTCATATAAAGTGGTGATAAAAAATTATTTACATCTGTTCATGGAGATGGTAGTCTATACATACAGAAAAGTGATGTTTCCACATTTAAGTGGATGTAGAAAAAGCATTATAAACAATATTTAATCTTAACTTAGTATGTATTTTTTCATAAAAATCATATTTATTCATTATATCTATCATAATTTCAATCTATGTGAATGAAAAATGAAAATTGAATTGCATCATATTGTAGAGGTCGTTTCCCAGATATAGGCACAAGAGTTGTTATCATTTCCCAATAGATAAGAATATAATAATGTAGATAAAATATTATAAAACTAGATTAATAATTATTTCATAAATATAATATATAAATATTAAAGACATCATAATAACACATAATTAAATAAGATGATTTAAATTTAATCAAATTGCTAGAAATTAGAAACAGTCAACACTTACCTAATAATGATACTTTCATTCCTAAATTTATAGAGAGGGTTTTTAATAATGTGTTTTCAATAAAAACAATAGAATATAATTATATGTGAGATAATGACCATATTATATAATCATGGTTAGTATATAATTCTTTTACATCAAAGAATAAATAAAATTAAATCATTTTATTAGGAGTTATATGTCGTCTTTGGACAACTACCTTTGGCTATCACTCTAAGCCTTCAATGGATGATAGTTTGATCAATACAAGACAAGATTATAATAAATATTGATTTTAGTAATGGATTTGGAAATGTATTTTTCAATATACAAAGATTATCATTTGTAAGGAATAGTGGATATTTTTTTCTATTATAATAATGTGGGAGAATAGATAGGGGATTTTTCAAAAGTCTAGAAATATATTAAATTGTTGCACGAGAAAAAATTCTCAAAAAATGACTCATCATAAAATAATATATGAAATAGTATTTAGATAAGTTTTAATTCATTTTATCACTTATTATTTTAGTTTTAACCCTTTTATTCTATTTTACCCATTGTATGGTTATTGTCATTTTTCAGCAATAATATTATCCATAATGACCATACATGAAATTGTAATCACTGCCAAATATTGAAATTATAATTCCAAATATGGAATCAATTTTATAAAATTCAGTTTCTATAATTGGATGACATTAGTTTAAAAATAAACCCAAAAAACATGAGGAAATATGGGTTAAAAAATAGTATTGTTATGTATAAATTTTTTAATGAAAAATTAAGAAAAATTAATAAGAAATTAATAAGAAATAAAATATTTTTAATCAAAATAAAACAAATATTGTTGTAAAAATAAATTCTAAAAAGTTATTTTTTTAATATTTGAATGGAAAATAGTTTTTTTTAGTAAATTTTTATATTTTACATATTCACTAAAAATTATTATTGTTATAAAAATATAAATATTTCACCCAAAAATAATTTTGATATAATGAATTAAATATTTATATTAGTTTTATAAAATTAATTTTCTAATAGTGGATGAAATTAATTATCATATATCAAAATAATAATAAAAATCATTTTTGAAGATAAAATATTTTTGAAATAAAAAATTAAATTACATAAAATTGAGTAGTTTTTTATTATTAATTAATAAATATATATAGATTATATAAAACAAAAATATATATAATTATAATTTTGTTATTCCTATAGATATTTCTTCATTAATGGATATCTTATTGTTATATACTATATTATATTTCATTTGGATTCAAAGTAGCGTGTAAGGAATATTATCAATCGAAATAAATTTTTTTGAGGTACAATTTATCATAAAATACTAGGCAGATATAGTTGATATATAATAAAGAAGCAGAAATGGGAAATTTTAATTATAAGTCCTCAACATACATTATTGGATGAATCCATTACTATGTGGATTAGGCCTTCAACGGGTAGTCTTTTGATTAGATCATAGACTCTAAAACCAGGATAAGAGTGTTGTGGAAGGTTTTTATAGATTTTTTGTTAATAAATGTGTATTATATTTTGAGAAGAAGTCATAAGGTGGTTGGATTATTTTATAAGTGTGAGGGGTATCATTTTGGTAAATATTAATTTTTTAAAATAAAAAATAATTTTATAATCAAGGAAAGTGGATGTTAAATTGTTATTTTATAAAGAAAAATGATGGGACTTTTAGAAAGACAACATCTAAACATTTAATTATAAATATATGTGATCTTATCTCTTAATTTAACCAATTTTCCATATTTATCCTTCAGAGTGGTGTCTAATTTTTCAGTTGTTAACATATTTCTATTACTAAAAATGATGTTAAATAAACTGCATAATTTGAACATTCTAATTCCCAATATACAATCCAATTTAATTGAATCAATTCAAAGAAGTGGAAAATGTTATTTATATATAACATTTCCTAAAAAATAGATTTTTTTTAAAATGTATGTATTTTTAATCATCAAATGAATTTATTCACAATCCCTTCCAAGAAAAAATCATTAAATGAGTGATAATATTATTTATTTATTTATTTTTTGAATAAATTAAAGTAAATAAAGTATTAAATAGTGATAAATTTATTTCATTAATATAAATATACATAATATATTAAAAAAAGTTTTCCCCAAATTTAGTTTTTTAAATCATCAAATGATTTTATTACTATTTTTTGAAATTTATTGTTTATTTCCTAGGTATTAATCTGAATATTGTTTTTAATTTCATACATATAATTTTTTGACATTAAATATTATTAGTATTCCTAATTAAATTATGATACCATATATAAATTAATAATTACACATTTATATAATCAGCTATTATATTTTAAAAATCCAATAAATAAATTCACATATGATACAAGGATTAGTTAATTAATGATGTTTCCCATGAAGGTGAATCCAAATGCTTGGGTCGCATAGTTATTTTAATGATCCTAAAAACAATGAAGGGTAATTATGCTCTAATCATTATTTTTTAGGTTTATTTTAAGATTAAAATATAGAAGATCTTAATGAATTTTCCTCAATTATAAGACCTTAAAATTGGGCCTCATATGGAAGAATCCCACTACATAATTCCATTGCCTCCCCATTCATCATAAATTTATTAATGTGTTATCTTTATATTACAGTAACAAATAAAATTACTATAAAATAACAGTCAAATTTAAAAAACATTAATTTATTGCAGTTTACTTTACATGAATGTATCAAGTGGGTAAATCTATTGATCACACAAATTATTTTAAAAATAAATATATACTCGAATTGTGGTCTCACACACTTAAATAAAATGAATTTAATTATTATATTTATAAATTCCTTATCTCCCAAAATCATCATATTTTGTTTATAGTGGAATAGATACTTCTTAAATAACATGTCATGTTTTTATGATTGATTTTTATAATTATTTTTGTAATTAAATTACTATTTTTTTATTTTATTGTATTCTTTTGAACTTATATGGACATGAAAATATTTTTAATAGATATATAAGAAGATATAAACATATTTTATATGATATAATAGCTAAGGAGGTTGTTCTCTTATTTTTAGTCACAAAATAGTTATGGTAATCTTTAATTCTGAAATTTATTCAAGACGGGGTGGTTATGTTGTTCAGGAAGTAATTCTCAATGCGGTGTTTAAGATGGATATAAAATTTAATTCAAGAAGTTATCCTAGAATTGGATTTCCAATAAGTAACCTTAAGGTCTATATGTAAATTATAATTATATAAGTTATTTTGGAATGATGAGATAAATAATTGTGATTTTAGAAGACACATTTGAGTGAGAGAATGTATCATTTCATTGGTGGAGTTATTAGAAAATTTTTTAATGAATAGGGCTTAGGGAATGTTATATATTTTTTGGGAAGTCAAATAATTAGAGAAAGAAGAACATTTCCTATATATGTTAGAGTAATTTTAGTCGATATATAAAATAGTATAAAACTTTGAGAGAAATGAGTGATAATATAGAAGAACCACATTGTGATATCTAAATATAATAAATAATACTACGTAAATGTAATCAATTCCAAATTGTACTGGTAATCTATAAAGGACTATGGAAAAACGTTTATTACATATAGTGATGCTTTATTATATCCAATGTTTATATGTACATGTATTCAAGATGATAAAATTGAAATTTATTGGATTTCACTATGATATATAAAGATAATTAATAAATATATAATTGTTATCTTGTTAAGAAATTGGTAAATTATGAAAAATGAAGGGAATACATAATGTTAAAACAATTATATTTATTTTTTGACCAGTGGAAAAACAAAAAAGTGATTGAGTTAATTAAAATATATAAGAGTATCTTTTTTGGTAAACGATAATACGTACGGGTTATTATCACCCTCAAATAAGGATTTAAAATGTAGATAGTTGCTATTTATGATAAACTATATATCAAAATAAATTATAGATAATTAATAAATTTATAAAATTTGTCATTTGATGGGAAGGATGGCCATGTCGTTAATAATATCTAATTTATTTAAAATTTTATGTCAATTTATAGATTCCTATTACCTAGAATAATATGGTCACACATATATAGGTGTGTATTTTAAGAATAGTGAGACATATTTTCATTATTTCTAGATGAGTTAAATATTTGATATTATGAAGATAATTTTGATCTTGTAATTGACTGAGTTTCATGGAATGATGATTTTATTCACATTTGAAGAACATGAATCAACAAGCTTCAATGTTTTATATAACCTATATTTCAAGTGGGATATCCTAGACTTAAATAAAATACTTTGACTCGGTCTTAAAGGATAGAGTTGGTAGAATTATCCAATCCCACTTAGGCATAATTGAAGATCATTTATGAGAAAATTATGGATAATTTCTCTATGTATGGTAAAAAATATTGAATGTTTGATTTATGGAGATATTTGTCTCCATAATATATGATTATTTTTTGTGTGAAAAGGATTGGAAAAACATAAATAAAATTTTATAAATTTTAAAATTTGATAGATACATTCCATAAATAATTGTGGAAAAAGATTAAATAAAAAATGTAAATATTTAAATTTTATTCTCCTTCGATCAGCTGATATTGGGTGAAGTTATTAAATTAATTATTTCATTAGTCCAATGTTTATTTATATTCTAGAAGAAATAAATATATGAGTGTGGGTTAATTAATCATTGATCAAATAGATTAAGGGATAAATAAAATCGGGATAAAAATTAGATATTCATTAATATAACCAATGTATGACCCTATAAGATATCTGTTCATGATTAGTTAAGGTAATGGGAGTTTTGGGAATAATCATTTATATTGGAATGGAAAAAAACCATGATTGCCCACTAAAATATTAGGATTTCTCTCACTAAATTCCATTATGAAACTAGAAAGTGGTATCAGAGCATAAGTCCCATATTTTATATTTTTATATGTAATATGTTAGGTTTATAATGTCATTATTTATTATTTTAGTAATGTATAAATGTGAATAATTTTGAATAAGAAGAAGAACTATAATAGAACTTCATATAAAATATTAGTTTTTAGAAACATTGAGACTCAATTAAAGGATTCCATAATCTTTTTTAAGAATGGTATCAATGATTCTAATAATTAAATTTCAATTGAATCAATGAAATAGATATATTAGCTAAGGAGCATGATATCCCAACTAAAATTTGATATTACAAATATGATGTGATGTCAATAATTCATGTGGTAGAATAAGTACACTTAGAAGAGAATATAGATAATAAGATTCAAGAAGAATATATGAAGTATATATAGGATAATGATTCTCCGATTCTAAAGGTTTTGGGATTAAATTTTAAGGAGTGAAAATTATGAATCCCAAATCAATGACTAGTTTATTCAGATAGTAATTTTAATAAAAATAATAATTATCTAGATGATAAATTGAATGAAATGTGTTTGTGTGATTGAAAAAATTATGTTTTCTATAATGTAAAAGGACTAAACTACAAAAAAATGATCAAAACATGATGGATTTGAAGGATGAACATTCTACAAAAATGGAAGGATTCGTCAAATAGACACAATGGCCAAAAAAGATTAGGTAAGACTTAAAGAATTATTTACTCAGATAAATATCAAGATTAAATTATTATGTGACATATATGAAAATAATTTCATGTTAGTGGATGATTATATTTATAATGTGATGTTACTCTGGGTAAACATGAATATTAAACATTATAAAATAAGAAAAATGTCCATTAAGTTAAAGAAAATATTTTTTTTCTTTATGTTTAAAATGTATGAATCAAATTACCAGGATAGACATGTTGTAAAATATTTTGTAGATATTTCATTTTATTATCCTTTAGTATAATATAGATAGATAAAGTGAATATTTAATATATTTGGGGGAAATTTGTTTACATCACAAAGGAAATATTAAAATGGGAAAACTGAGCCTTAGACATAAATCCACACTATTTATGCATGATATTATGAAAATTGATGTTGTTCCCATGAAAATAAAATAGTGGAACAAATGAAAACATATATGAGAAGGTTCCGATAAGTGATAAAGAAAAATTTATATATTTTAGAATAAATTAAACTGAAATGTTCTTTTTAAAAAAATGTATTAAAATATTTCATGGATTTTATGAAGAATTAAAACATATTTCATGCAATTAAGTTCATGTAATGTTTTTAAAATATTTTTAACCAAAAAATATTTATGAACTTTAATTTAATAATTTATACCTTGGGAATCATGTCTCCAATAGAGATATCATGATATTTTGAGCTACTATTAATGGAGATAAATACATTAATGAATACTTTGAATTTAATGTAAAATCAATTATTTTAGGTAATATAATTTAGTGAATGTATGAAGGATATCGAAATGATTTTAATGATTTGAAGATATTTTACAGATATGTTAGTGAAATTTGCATATTGGAATGATCATGAAGAGATTTGTAAAAGGGAATGAAGTTCGCATATTGATAAAAACAATATGGATTATATAACTCATTAAAAGATATGTTTTTAGAAATCTAATGATTCTTGTAGAGATGAAAAAAGGAATAATAAGGTATGTAAGGGAAAATTCAAATTAATGACATGTTTAGACACCGTTATAAATAATATTACCCAATGATCAATATATTTGGATTCGATAAATAAATAGAATATCAAACTCCAAATATTTATAATAAGTTATAATATATTAAAACTATTTAAGATCTAAATACAGATTCAATATTTAATGTTAGTCTTAATGTAGTGGTTTATAGTTACACACCATATTATTTAACATGGGTAAATCGATTTCCCCTATCCCCTTGTATATAGATGTTATAACTATTATTTACATTTTACAAGATTTTGTGGTGTTATGATCCATGGGAATGCCTATTAACAAAGTGAAAGAGTTTTTGTGATAAGATTCAATGTTCAATATGTTGTCGAACAATGCTATGAGTTTATTTTAAACTATATATTTTCATGAACATGATTAAATAAATTAGACAGATGAAAAATTAATATCAATGTTCATTTTAAGTGTTTACGTCAACATAAAATAATAATTTATTAAATTAAGTCCTTAAAAGTATATAAAGATATCATAATGTTGAAAAAATAATAAATTTCAATATTTGTTTTCTTCTTACTAGTGATCTTATCATGACCACTCTACATATTGTGTACCCTCCTTAGACAATAATGTGAGAATATATATAATTACACCTAAGTCTCACTTCCAGTAGCCTTCAGGTTGGTGATTAGCACCAATGGTTAAGTAAACACACACATTGGGAGGTATTACACTCATAAAGAACACATCTGAAGGAGAGAGATAAGAATGACACCGAAAAAATCCAACTCACATAGTAATATTAATGAAACCCAAGTACACAAGTGTAATGACATGAAAAAAATACTACAGTTGAAATGGGAACTACAAGTACCAAAAAAAGTAAAAGGAATGCCACCACGAAGCCTGAAGGAATCCTATAAACCCAATCTACTAGTAACAAGCTAGATCTCCAACTTGATTAATGTTACCTGAATGATTGTTTATATAACATAGGGTGAGTATAATAGTATACTAAATAGGATCCCGCACAGATCCTCTTGTGAAAATGTAAATGAATCTTGCTAAAGCAGAGTGAATCGACATGTGAATCTAACTCGTCATCTAAACTAGTATGCTTTGTTCCCATCCTCACCATGGATACTCTCACCATGTATTAGATATTAGAGATTATAATATAGTAAAAAATATCAATGGTACCTCCTATCATTTCCCCACTAATTATCTTATTTTTTCCAACATCGCATGTGCTATGACATCTCTGTCCAAAAAGGATGTCCTAAAGACACCTGGGCGAGCACCACATGAAGATCCTAATGTAGCATAAGGGTTTTCCACAGACACTTGTGTGAAGCATCACCCCATCTACACAACTATAACTAACCATGTAGTTTTTAGGGGCCATTACAGTCCACATAATGTGTATCATACATCAGGTATTATACCTCATGCTACTACAACCAATAAAATGAGTAAGGAACCAAAATACATCATAGACTATACACAATATACCCATAGTAGCACATAAAAAACTTTATATTGGATATATGTGTTTGAAATAACCAAAATCCTTAATACACTCTACACACATATATGGGGAAAACTAACCAATGTGCATACCAACATAGGTAACTACCATGAGAAGAGAGTGGGGCCAGTGGGGGAAGTCAGCCGTCCATCATCCCATCAGAATGTTGGGGAAACCCCACCACCCCCTAGGGCTTAGAATCCAGAGGATGTAGTCACCCAAACCAACATGGTGGGGTTATGTATTGAAACACAAAAATAAGAAGATATAATATAGATTACAAAAACACGATGGGAATAACCTAGTTTTATACTTAACTGCAGCCAATTTCTCACAGACTTCTGGCTTCCATTGCTAATACTAGATATCATATAAGTATACAACCATATAAATAGATACATTATATTATTTATCCCTTTTCATCAGTTTCACCTTACATTTATTAAATATTGAACCATTAATTAACAATTATAATACCACATTACTGTTCATTAACATCACACCCAAAGTTCCATGCCCTCCACGCATAATCAAACAAAGTTCGCAGTTCTTTGAAATTGTAACCTCACCCTTACATCCCAATAAGCACTAACACAATTGGATAACAACATTTATTCAATAATTTATTAACATCATTATATCATTTCCATAATTCCATGTATTATAGAAAAAATCATTCTATTTTTTCCAACACAAGGTCTTAACATGGTGAGTAGATCAACTACCTTTAATGTCTTTTACTGATATAGATGGAGTGTAGCCCCGTCCATCCTCTAGATTAAAACCATTGAAAGCATATGGCACACCCCAAAAATAATCACCTCTATTAGAATGAGGGTAAACAATACCATCTACCTCAAGCAATGGGGAAATTGATGAATATAACAAACAACAACATTCAATAAGCATCCAACATTCTCATACAAACAATTTCATCATCTATGGTGTCTTACCTAACACTGACATGCATAAACTGATGCATCTCACCACTCTGTCAATCAACTACTACCACAACCGTAGGGCCTCCTAGCCTCAAAGAGCATAACTACCTTCCATGATCACATTATATCACAAGCAACAAGAAATAACAAGAAACTGGGATCTTCTCCCAAAACAAGGAATTCACCCTTCACCAATAATGAGCACTCATGGATCCAAATCATAAGTCTCTTGTCTATTACAAGAATGTGGGTAACATAGAAACTACCAATAATTATTATTTATAGAAAACCAGTTCTTCAATCCATATTAAGTTATCTAATTAATTTTTAGTATGTTCCAACTATGGTCAACCTGCCCAGCAAGCTACCATAGATATCAAAAATTAATTAAACATGCTTACTACATCCATTGGATTATCATAAAATTACAATAATAGCCACATTCATTTAAATGCCTCTTTATCTTTTGAAAATTAATTTAAAATAAACACCAAAATTATGTTCTTTACAAAATTCCATCAAGAATGACATGGTAAACAATAAAATCATAGATATCACACTATATAGAAAATCAAGAGCAAATAACATGCGATTAAAACCATTTCATTAATCTAGTTCAAATATTTATTATGTTTATTCCATTGTAAATACATGTTTAAATCATTCTAATTATATAGTTTTACATTATAAGAATATAAAAGTCATGAATACCCAACCTCAAAAGGATTTCAATGTTCTTTTTATGAGAATGGGCCAATAGAAAGGTTCACGATCACCTCTCCATAAATATTTTATTCACTCAGAAATGTCGAGGCACAACTGGTCAACTAATACCCAATATATATCCATTAGAAACATATAGAGAACAATCCATGAAATTGAAATGTGATATGATTTAAAATAGACCAAGGAATGCAAAATATGGAGGCATGACATAACTTATATCAAGGAATGATTGACACATCATGGTTTCACAAAAAAATAGGGGGTGTCCTTATTGCAAGAAAAAACACCAATGGTAAAAAAATCTAAGGATTAATGCTTTATTGCATGGATACTATAGGAAATAAATTTATTATAATATAATGTTAGGGAAAACTAATATGGAAGAAAAAATTGAAGGGAATCTTATCCTCGAAATGATCTAAAAAATGTAATTTTTTAGATATTTTTTAAATTATTCATTAATAGTGGATCACATTAAACCATTGAATTTTAACAATAAAAAGCCTCTGTATTTTTAGAAAATCAAAGATATTATTTATATCCCTTAAAACATCTTCAAAAAACTAATATATGGAATTAACCTCATTTTATTTCAATGAAAGATGTCAACGTGGAAAAACTAGGAAATCTCGAAAAAATTAGGGAATTTGAAAGACTATTGGAAATGTCTCACCGTTCTTGAAGCACTATTCATGACACTATTATAGAAATTTGGAAAAGGAAATGACTCACCTTTCTAGAAATAGTAATAATGACACCATTAGATGTATCTCAATTCTTGAAACACTTTTCATGACAATATTTCAAAAATTTGGAAGGAAATGACTCAACATTTTGGAAAATTGTTCTCAGAACTGGAAATTTGGGAAAATATTGGGGATAAGTCACCATGACCTTCCAATTGACCTCAAATAAAAAATTCATTAAATGAATAGACCAGAATGGTATGGTCCTTTACATTATATACCCCTTGAAACATTTTCAACCTCGAGAATCTAAAACCACCCTAGAGAGGAAACAAAAAAAATCATTTGAACAACCATCCTTTGAGATACCTCTTAAGGATCTTTCCCCTAAAAAATCTCAACCACCTCAAAAAGGAACATGTGAAACCACAAAACACCCCCAACTATTACCTAAACTCTCTCCCAAGGGTTGTACATCTAAAAAGAGAACAAATCAAGAACATGAATCAAAATAGATCCATATCATAAAAAGAAAGGGTATAATACCACAAAAAGAATATCGTTAGAAGAAATGTGCCCGACATAAAACCTCATGGGGAAATGATTATGAATCTACAACTCGTATTCCCAGATACTTCATTCTATGAAACAATGCTACCATAATACATGAACAAAGGGGACAACACACCCACGTAATACCTTCTCCTTTGGTTCTAATATCTCTATATAACACTCATTGGAGGTCGCATCATCATCAATATTGATCTCACCTCAATTGATGATGTGGGAGCCTCCTTAAAGGTAATGATGGAAGTGCGACACATGAAAACAAATCTTGTATTTAGATCATACATGGGAGAAGTTCTACCCAATATTTTATGGCTCCAACAAAAGAAAACACCTCCAAAAGACCAATAAAGGATTCAGAAAGAATTATTCCATGACTAATCCTTTACTTTCCACAATGGGAAGTCACCTTCAGAAACATGTGATCAACATATTCAAACTCCATGGATCAACACTTATAGTTTACATTGGACATATGAAAATCCTATGCTTCCTTCATCCACTCGTGAGTCACCTAAACTATCTCTATTTTATTTTGTACCAGTTCTTACCAAATAATTACTAACTCTATGATCATAGTCCAACACAACAGAGAATGGGAACGTCGGTCATACAAGGCTTAAAATAGTGACATACTGATAGTGGAGTGGAAACTATTGTAGTAAGTGAACCCTACTAAGGGAAAATTTGTCATCAATGTACCGTAAAAATACTGGACACAAGAGAACAAAACTTCTTACACCGTATGGTTAGCTCGATCTATCTGACCATCCATCTATAGATGAAAAGATGTGCTAAAGCATATCTAACAACCAAAATCATAATGAAGTCCTCTCTAGACCCTAGAGATAAAACAAGGATCTCAATCAGGAATGATCATCCAAAGTAACCCATGGAGTCTCACTACCTCCTCTAGATATTTCCTTGACATAACATTATTTGAGCTCAACTGCATGATTTCTATATAGTGGGATTATTTCTCCAAACGATGCACAACTACCCATGCAGCTTTAAATCCTTCATAAGACAAAGGTGAACTTGTAACAAAGTCTCCCTAAATATGTGAACTATCTTTAATTGAGGAACATCAAATGGATATGGAAAACCAATGAAAAGAATATGACTGACCTTCACCTTATGGAGGATGAAACATCAAGATACAAACCCTACCACTTGATTTTTTAACCTAGTCCACTAAAAATGACTCCTCAAAGCTCAGTACATCTTTATCACACCTAGATGGGATGCTAATGGAGAATTGTGGAACTCCCAAAGAACCTTCTCTTATATCTCCAAAGGAATGTAAATCCTTCCATTAAATAACATCCAGTTTTTTCAACACCATACCTACATTTAAGGGCCGCACCAAAAACAACTCGGTCTCTCCAGACCGCCACCTCACGGTCTCCGAAATGGTACTCTTCTACCTGCTGCACCAGAGATTATTGTACCATCATCTAAAAAATTTAACTTATTCCCCCAAAATCTCCCATATCATCATGTAATGTTGGACATTCTTCTATCACTCTCAAAGAATCACCAGATTGACACTCTACATCACTACGAGACTTCTTGCTCAGTGCATCAGCTAAAACATTCCCTTTAACCAGTGTGTAAGAGATTTTTATGTTGTAATCTTTCAAGAACTCCATAAACCTATGATGTCACACGTTCTGGTCACGCTGAGAGAAAACCTACCTCAAAAGCTTATAATCAGTGAAAACTACAGTGTATATGCTGATAAGTTAATGTCTCTACAACTTTAGAGGAAATAGCACACCCGCAAACTCAATATCATAGTTGTAATAATTAAATTCCTAGGGATGCAACTATCGAGACTCATAAGGAATGACCGATCTCTATTAAAACAAATTTCATCCCAACCCCAGATGTTATGCATCACTGAAAACATCCAACTGAACTCCCTCTACATGTAGACAATGAACCAGAGCACTAAACAACATCTCCATGAGATAATAAAAATATGTCTAACACAGATCAGTCCACATAAAATCTTGATCATTCTTGGTAAACAGTGTCAGAGGATTCATAACCTGATAGAAATTTTCCATGATCTTTATATAATAGACTTTGAGACTAAGAAAAATTCCCACATCTATGAATTTCTGGGAGGCTACCCAAGAGACAACTACTTATATATCTGATGGATCTATATCAACTCCTTGATGGGATACAACATTCCACAAAATGAAAATTTATCGAGCCCAAAACTCACACTTCATCGAATTCCCAAATAGCTAATGTCGATGATGAACACCAAAAATGGCACACATGTGGTCTACATGATCCTAATCAATCAAGGAGTACACAAGGATGTTGGTAATAAAAACCAATGTGAAAATATCTTGAAACTCATAGAACATAATGTTCATCAACCCCATGACCTCATCTGGAGCATTCGTCACACCTAACGACATCACTAAGAACATATAATTCCCATAAAGACAACAAAAACAGTCTTTGGGGTATGCTCATCCTTCACACACATAAGATGATACATGGACCACAAATTGATCATTGATAATTGACTTTAAACCTTATGTTGATTGATAAATTCATCAATCCATGGAATAGGATGTGCTTCTTCAATTTAACATTATTCATATGATGATAATTAACACACAACGACAAACTTTCATTTGATTTATTCATGAAAAAAATAGGTTCACCTGACAGTGACACACTTGAAAGAAGAAAACCACACTTAAATAGACCATTGAGTTGTATACGCATCTCCTAAAATTTAAAAGGTATCATACAATATAGATACGTTTTGGTAGGAGCACGATTAACTGTAGCTCGATCACAAACTCGATCTCTCGAAGAGGGGGTAATTCTACAACCTCTTTAGGAAATAATTTAGGCTACTCTTCAACGACCCTATGAAACACCCATTTTTGATGCTTTTAGGAAATCAACCTCAGTTCATCCATCAAAAATGACTATGATGGTCCATGCTTTTGAACCATCTGAGTGTCTCAATCTATAACAAACACTGATGGATCTCCATAAACATCTAGGAATAACAGCTTACTCCATAAGAAATCCATGATATCCTCTACTAAGTAAAATCATTCCATGATGAGTATACATCATATTGTTGTATTCATAAAAATAGGAAATCTAACCAAGATCAGTGTTTCCCCAAAACTAGATATCAATCTCTACATACCTCAAGCAAGTCATGTCGACCTCCATCTTGAGTTGTTAATGCCATGGAAACAATAAGTCTCTCTACCTCATATATCAAAGAATGGAAAAGGGTATGGGAAATGAAAGAGTTTGTCTCTAATGATTCCATCATATACTACACCAATGAAGAAAAAAATTGAAGTGTATCTCGAATGATGTCTGGATTTCCTGGAGCTAACAATGATAAAGAATAAATTTGACCACATCTTTCACTATGGACTCTCCGACCCAGATGATAAACACCAACATGGTCAAACTCTACTCCTTGAGGATGGAGAGAATCATGAGACATTCGTTTTCCTGCCCTATCTTCTATCTAGAAATCCAATGCATTTATAACCTACTACTACTACCTTGACTGGAACATTCTCAATGGAGGAACCTAGAGATGAACACCTGACACACAAAGACTTCTCTTAAAGTTTGTCACTCTCTCTACTAATAACCCAAGACTCCACAAAAAAGTAGGTACCTTGTCCCTTGGTATAGGCTAGAAAACTTCCTTCCTTAGTGAAATGATATGTTGAGGGATGTGACCTACCCTAGGCATAATGGAAGCTCTAATTGGTAGAAAATCGGGAACCATATACCACAACTCCACTTCATGAGTCATCTTGACAAATTCCTTCTAATGATGATCTGGTTATAGATAATTTCTTATCAATGACCTCTTCCCTCTCCAGTACATCAATATATGACCTCACCATAATTGAAATAAGCTATCTCTTGATCTCTTGATGCAAATATTCTTCAAAATGTTTCTCCATGGCCTCCTCATCTAGAATTTGGTCTGAAGTTTGTAGAAGTAGGTTCAAAAAATGGATCCTAAACTCTCTCACACTAGAACATCCCTACTGTAGGGTAAGAATCTCTTAGAGAATAGCCTCTTTCATGGCCAAATAAAGAAACTAAGATCTAAAATGCTAGATAAATGTCTCCCATTGGACCACCAAATCCTCGCAATCCCAGAGGAATAAGAACCACAAATGTCTCACATCTCCACACAATATTGTCACAACCAACCACACCCATCACTCCATTGAAGAAGGATCAAATTGAAGGTTATCATAGCCTTCTCTAAATAGTCTCTGGTGACTACATCTAAAAGGGAGACCTCGTTCTTATGCACAATGTAGAGCTGAAACTCTTGGAGTGTCTTCCTCCTCGTTTCATCATCATCAACCTCTACTATCTAGGGATATGATGACATATCCTTCCAGGCATCTTCTGCACGAACATGATGATGATGTCAACCTTGAGCCATACCAAGAAAAGTAAAATAGATAGAACTCATAAACCTAGAATATGGAAGACTCTACTTTAATTAATTATTTTTTTATTCATTTAATGTTAACCAATCCCATGGTCGACCCATTCAAACATGGCCATAAAGAGTAATGATGAACGATACATTACTAGGTCTCTACCCTGAAACCAGTATCACATCATTTAGTATCCATTGTAAACATATAGGTATTTGTATCATATCATAGGGGCCCTAAATACCAATGTCATTTCTAATATCCCGTTTTTATATTTCTTTCTGTACTTGGGTATCACTGTTGACCTACCAACCCATATAAACTCACATATTTCTACCTTTAAAAATATTATATCCATCAACCAGAGCTCTTATTCCACTCTAACATAACCCCCTCCCCATATCTTTAATTTCAATATCTAATTAGTTAATTTTTACTCTTTATGTTTTAAAATTTTCATATATATTTATTCTTTATATGCTTTGTATTTTTACTTCTCTATAAAAGTTCATACGTCTATAAAAAATCCCAATACTTGTATAAATGGTGTTCAAATGGGAACAACCATAAAATAAACCCCCCAAAATTTTATAGACCATTCGTAGATTTTTTTAAAATAGAGAAAATATTTTTTTAGAGGAAATTTGAGTTGACTGGTCATTCATGGAATCCTATTATTGAAAATGATGAACAAATATAACCAAATGAGGTCATTGTTACATATTTCACATTTTTTAAACTAATGATGCTTCCCTAAGAACTTATCTCATTATAATTAAAGTGATACATTTTAGATATGTTTGTGTGTGTTATAAATGAATTAAATTATTGAATAATTTTATAGAATATGACATAAAATTTATTATGGAAATTTAAAAAAATTAATGATGTTTTTAACACTTTAAATAAATATAATGTTCCTCAAAATGTTATACTGTAAATTGAAATACATTATACACTAATAATAGAGATAAATATTATCTGAATATCCTATCATCTGAATCAAGCACTATTTGGGACACAGTAAATATGAAATTTTATAATAAGTGTTCCCCTTGTCAATGATGGTGGAGCTATATAATGAAATTATAATTTTGATTATATTAATATGTAGTTTTATTTTTCTATCATGGAGTGATTTAAGGTGATGTTGTATATGTTTTTTTTGTCATGCAATTAGTGTTTGGATATACATTCAAATGATTTATCATTTATTATAGTTAAACTAAGTTTTCATGATGTATTCCTTTATGAATGGGGGATTAATTTTCCATGCACTAGTCCTCGTTAAGAATCATCTTGATCATATCTTAGTAAAAATAATTATATGGGAATTTCATATAATCCTATAATAAAGTAAAATATATTTAGTAGAGGAAATTATATTCATGGAATCTCTTATATAAGAAATGTTTCAGAATATTTACTTCATTCAGGTGGTATATCATAAAGATTAAACCCAAATAGAAACAAAAATTATAATAAGATTTATAAAATTATAGATTCATTACTAAAGTATACACCCTCCATAGAATCAAAACAACTAAATGAATTGAATTTTCAATAATTTAATATACATACCAATGTATTATTGAATATATAAAATCATTTATATATGCATGTTACCCAGAAAATTAGGCTGTAATTATATAAAAATTGGAATGAAATTAAATAAGAATCAGGTAATTATTGGTTATAATAATATATTGCATGGATGGTGTCCATATGAATATGATTATAGACCCAAAAGCCTCAATTTAATCAAATAATACAATATGTACACAAAACATTGTTGAAAAAAAACATTTCTTCAAATATATAATGATTATAATATAAAAAATTATATATGGTTGAATAACGTGGATTATAACATAATGAATCAATAATCCTCTTTCATAATCACTGAAATGTAGAACAATGTGATAAGTTCTATTAGATAAATTACCTTATTATATAACATGGATAAAAACCCACGACATGGTATAAATGAATTTAAATATTCAATAATTTCTTTCAATAGGACACATAAGGAATTAAAAATTAATTCATGAATATACTTAGAATAAGGAATGAAAATTAAGAAAATATAAAAATGAAAAAAAATTAAAAATGGATTAAAAATAAGACAAAATTCTATCAAATAATACTAAATATTTCAATAAAATTGGAATTTTAAATATTTAATAAAACTATTTCAATAATAGATATTATGAGTAATGGAAATTTTCATTTCTAATATAATAAATTCAAAGAAATATTTTGGAAAATAAATATCAGGCTACCCCTTTTGTGTCTATCACTCAATCATTGGATCATGATAACTTATTTACAGTAAGATTACATTATAAATTGAACACTGAGGTCATATAAATTATATAGATTAGTTAAATCCACATTTTTTAAAAGATGGTCCCTCTTAATATTAGTGATTTGACAATTTTTCAATTTCAAACACTATTAGTTAACATTCATTTTTTAAGAACAATATATCTTGGATCATAATATAAATAAAATTACACCATATATATTCAGGAAGCAACTATTATAATGGTAAATTGTAATACATCTTATCCTGTAAATATCAAATCGATTAGTAAAGTAATAAATGGAATTCTAAAATATGTTACTGTAGATGTAGGAATGATTCTATTTCCACTACTTTTCTCTATTTAATGATGGATGGAGAATGTTATAACCAAATGATATTTTTAAAGACCATAAATTATATAGAAGAATAACTAATATATTTCAATAAAGGAAAAATAATATTTTAAATTGGTGAAAACAAGGTTATATTCTTCATTATGAAAGGTTTACGACATGTGACAACCCATATTTGTATCCCATTATTATGTTGAATATATTTTATACACATAATAATTTACCAAAATATCAAAATTATATATTTTATTAAGATAATGATTTACATTTTTGGATTAACATTAATAGATTTTTATAACATAATACAAAACAACATTATGAAAACATCAAGAAGAATAAAAACACAATTAAATAGTAAATAATTCTATATTGAAATATATATATCCTAAAGGAATTCATTGAATATCATAGAACATATTATAAAAAATAGTTGGAAGAATAATATTTTGAATCGAGAGAGAAATTAATCATTGGGAAAATATAAATTCAGAAAATTATGTAAGCATATGTATTGGAGTGAAAAAAATTAATATAACCACATGAAATATATATATTACAGTTTTACATTTTAAATATAAAAATAGTAATATCAAATATGTTATAATTGAACGTTTTAATATTTTTTCAAAATGTATAATTAAAATTTATCCAATGTTAAATAAATTGGGAAGGTAAATATGTAAAATACAATCGTTCATTACCTAAAAAAATCAAGAAGAATGTTTTTGCTGATGCATTCTGATTTTTATTATGTTTTACATTTCATATATTTTTAGATTCCATTTGATAAAATGGATTTATTTTTTAATCATATGGAATAAAAATAATGTATGATTATAATTTCATTTTAGGTGTATAAAATAAGTTATCAGGAAGAGTATTGAATTAAATTGATAAACTATATAAATAGTAAAATATATTATTTGGTTAAAATAAATTATAAAAGCTTATAAAAGTTATTTTTTAATATAGTTTATATAATGTTTCCATGGGTTTTTTAACTTATGGTCTACTAGATATGTAATAATGACTTTCCATTACTAATAAGTAACATGTAATTACAAAAATGATAAGCAAACTATCCATAATAAGGTCCCTCCTAGACACTTCCATAACAATTCCTCCCATTAGGTTTCCTCATGAGTTGATATAAATTTTTTGTAAAACCTTGATATTGTAATACATGACTTAAATTAAATTATCCAACCATATTTTATAGATTTATCCACATTGAACAATGAACTAAACCAAAACCGTGATATATTTTAGAAAAATTATAATTACAATGTATGGACCTTAAAATATAATAATTGAATTTTTTGGAATCAATATGAGTAATCTTGTTAATAAATAATTATAGAAATAAAATAATGGGTACATTTAAGATGAATAGAGTTCAATCAATATAGTTAAAATGGCTTTGAAAATATTTGAATGCTTGAAAATATTCTTTTTTATATCATTGGTTCATTGTCTCAAGAAACTATGTATATTATTGTTATTATATAATAAATAATTTATAATATTTATAATATATTAATGATAAATTTATTATTAATTGATAGAAAATATGAATAATAAATAGTTAAAATATTAAAAAAAATCCAATGTGAATAGTTTTACACTATATTTCAAAATTCTATTTATATTTCGAACAATAAAATTTTATAAAAATATTTTCTTTAAAATTAACATAAGTTTTCTATTAATAATAATAATATATGTTTCATATTATTTTTTCAGATTAATCTAAATAAAATCACATTAAGAAGAATTTTGGACAACAATCTCGGTATAAAATACATTTTTTAAATTGTTACAATATTTTTCTGAATTGGACATTCATGAAATATATTTATAGGAAAAAATGTGTATTTAATATTTTAATTCAATATTTTAAATTATTTTTAAAATTATAATCAAATATTTATTATTATATAGCTTAAGAAACTTGTTCTAAAAAATGAGTTAATACATTGTAAATTTTAATTTTAAAATTAATTTTTTTTCACTTCTATGATTGAATAAATTGAAAAAGATTAATTAATTATAATTTTTGGGTCCATGTTCTCAAAAATGGATTCATTATTTAGGTATAATTATTTTTTTAACTTAGGTAAAAACTAGTTATCATGTTAAATTATATACTATTAAAGTAACCATTTCTGAGGTTAAGGGATTGAATCATGATAAATAATCTATAATTGACTTTATATGTATTGGACATAACATATACTTTTTCCAACACATTTTTTATAGATTTTGGTGAAACATGACATGTTTATCATATTCACCCATTATATTAAGACTAAATGATTATAAAAACCCCCTTACCACCACTTATAAAAGGGTCTTTATTCCCCCTCATTAGAACCAACCTAAAATTTTTATTCTTATATAAAATCCTTACCCTTAATAACATATGTTACACTTTCCAAATCATGACATTATAGACTAAGGATATTAATATATTCTATTAATTTTTTTGTGATCTGTCATAGAAATATGAAAGTGCTTATGGTGGGTCATCATTTTCACTAAATGTATTTCTCTTCTATTTATATTTTATAATTAAAATATTAAATAACTATTTAATAAAATATGTTTTTTTTAGATTCATAATTTTCATTGTTCTAGGATGAATAGTTAAATCACATTTTTTAATAGACTAACTATGGTAAACCCATAACTTCATCCAAATTAGTTGAACACAAGTCCCAAAGTGTGTTCCTCATCCTAATGGGAGGGATAGAACGACCTCGGAATAATAGAGGATAATATAGGAATGCTTTCACCATCAGTATGCATGTCATATTAGAAAAATAGTGTAATATCTGGGGTATAAATAAAATACCATTTTCCCAAAAACAACCTAAAAGGCTAAATCAAATATCTAGATAATAATTTAACAATGAACACAAAGAATATTTTCAACCACATGGAATCATTAAAATCCAAAAGTTTTATCTTCACATGGCCATTGGTAAAATGTATCCCAAGACACATATAAGATACACTAGTAAGAATAGTAATCCACTACATGATGCTCTTATCTTTACAATTATCTGATATAACAAAGGATACAAATTCCCAAAGGAAAATGTAGCATGTAATCATAAATACTTTGTATGATTCTACCAAATAATCTATAAAATTTATATCCACATATATTAATTAGGTCGTAATTAAAAGTAGATTGCTAAAAAACTATAATAAAAAAATTCCATTTGTTGCACCCATTGTGTAGATTAGTTGGTATCTTCCCCTATAGGTTTATGTGAGGCTTTAGTTCGAGTCGCACTGATTTTATCCCTATACTACCTGTCACATTATTTTTTTATTGCAGCCCCATCCCTAAATAAACTATGTCTTTTGACTAAAATTATAGCAATGGTTTTTTTTTTAAAATCATTCCACCCCATTCCAAATAATGGAATAAACAATAAAATATACCAGTATGTAATATTGAATTTTCATCAGCATAAACAAATAAATATTAGATTTTCAAGCAATAATTAATATAATATAAATATTATGTAAATAAAAACTTAAAAATGTCAAGAAAATAATGTAAAAAATGAAACCAAGGGTTAAATAAAAAACATATTGGAATATATAACAAAACCACTAAGACTCTGTAAATAAAACTAGATAACATTTAACTCTTATAGTTTTGGAACCCTTGTCTCTTGGAATGGTAAAATTCTAGATTTCATGATATCAGGGGAACCTATCCAATTAAAAAATATAACATCATTCGGTATAGTATTTGATTATTTTTTATCAATACCTGAAATCCCTCAAGTGTTTTGTTACAACATCAATTCATTTATAGGAAACCAAAATAATGTTCTTTAAAAAATCTATGTCATAAACCAAAAACACTTTTCAAAAACATTTTTCCAACTAATAATAATTTTCAAATACCTAAATATTTTTTAAATAAATACTTTTATAGGAATAAACACATATTTTCACGATTATGAAACCATTTATCATTTTTAAATTTCATTAAGTCCACTAAGAATCAACGTATAATGGCTGAAATGGATTCCATGACAACCAATTCTCTAAAAATATGATGTAACCCTAAAATATCAATAATAATTGGAAAAATAAAATTTATAAACAAAAAAAAATTAAATAATAAAATAATATAAAGATTGAAACACCCCAAGCTTCTATGTTATGCTTCTCGTTGAATAAAACAGTAATATGTGTTGTACGTGACTTCGAGTTCCAACACACCACAACCAATCAAACTAGCCGGTATGAATAGTAATACCCACTTTTTGAAATTTTATCAATTTTATATTTCAAAATGGACTTCACTATGGGATTCGGAATACTGAAATTAGCTTATGGTGAATTTTTGGTTTTTTCTGAAAACATTCTATTTTTTGATGAATAGTGAAAAACACTGAGTTATAGTTTAAAACCAAATTTTAATTTAAATAATTATTTATTTTATTTAAATTTAATTAAGGTAAAAATAGATACATAAAACCTATATATGGTCAATGTAATTCAATGGAGTTTGTTTCGAATAATTTTAGATATGAAAATATTTTTTTGAACTTTTCACCGTCTTTTAGCCACCTCCGAGGAGAATTTGCAATTTCACATAAAACATAATTTTACCTCTTCTGTGAGTATAATTTCAAAAATCCGAGAGACATGGTTAATATCAAGGAGTAAAATGTGGTTCAAAAAGATAAAAAAAAATTTGGTGAATAGTAACTTTTTACTTTTATTTACCACGGTTAAAAGTAAATAGGGTAATTAAGGGTAAAAATGATATTAATATTACCCTAACACATGTCCCAATTCTATCGGACAAGTCTATCTCGACCATAAAAAACCTTAGGAATAAAATATTATCATTTATGTTCACTTCGATTATATTAGGACATTTATTATTATTTAATTCAAAGAAAAGTTAAAAGAGTTAAAATCAAGGATTAATTACTAAAAATATTTTAATATAAGGTTATACATAAGATAAATTAGATTGTAAGTATTATTTAAAAATATAAAAATATTTTCTACCTAATGGAAGTTTATTTATAATTTTTAGACATTACATAATTTATGTTATATATGACACAATGGTGATGCAGTAATTACCTAATTAATGAAAAATTTAAATAATTGATATTATAAATATCCAAATAAAAGTAATTTTAGACTTTTTATAAATTACACTAATTTTATAGGATAATATGACATGTGAGTATATATTTAATCATGTTTGTTCGAAGTAATCATTCTGTCATGATTTTCACAAAAATCAAATACCAAGTAGTGTCAAAATTGACATAAAAGAGTTTTTAAAACAAATATTATTTTATTAATTGATATTCAATTCCTAAAAACCTAAGTTTAGGCCAAGATACTTATATAATGATAGGTGTATCATTACTGAACCAATTGGGGTTCTCTTGGATGTATATGGTATGTTTATTGACTATATAATATAAAAATACAAAGAGACATGGTAAATGTCAAACTATTTAACTAAGAGATAAATATAAATGATAATGTCAATTTAGTGATCCAAACTTATCTAAAATATATTGGATGAATGTATTTCTACCAATCCCCACCTTATCCTTGAAATAAGTCACTTTGGAGCCATTATAAACCAAATATAAATTTATTATAAATTAATACTTTAAGTTTTTCAAAAATAGCCCCTCCTCCCCCTTATAAAAGGACACCACTTCTAACCAATTATTCACACCTTCAAAGCCTTTTATATAGGCCAACGCTTGCCCAAATATTCTCTCAACTTTCATCACTTCAACCTAGAGGCCTTAGTATGATCAGAAAGCCATCCTAAGGATCCCTTTTGATCAGATCTAAAGGAAGAACACGAAGAAGAGGTAATGTTTTCACCACCCTCTATCAAGTTCCTTTCTTTATCATCCTCTTCATTCTTTTTTATTTACACTCTAAAATAATAACTCTAGTATCTTATATACATTGTGAGGTTATTATAAATAGTTTACAACCATATTCAGTATTCTATCAATCCTTTGAATGACATGTCACCATACGTGTGTATGTACGGCTTACTGTCTCCACGTCGTGGTGTAATTGTTATTTAAAACATTATTATTTGGATGAGTATAATAATGATGTGTAATTCATGTAAATAATAAATATAAAATTATAATAATTCTTTATATATGATATACCATCCAATTATATATTATTTTAGCATCAAAAGAATGATATTGTCGCTCGTACGTACGTTTGGACTACCACCTCCACGAACGCGATGAGATTCATTCCCCATCATATCCATGCAAGTCTAATTCTAATTTGATGATTAAAAAAAATTTAAGGACTTTATATCATTCTGTATATGATTAAGATACCACCACTCCATAACATACGTGACTTATGTAACAAAACTTATAAAAGGAAACAAATCAGTTAACACCCAAAATGACGATAATACTAAGTTATTATTAAAAAATAAATGTTAAAAGATCATATATGATATCATATTAATGTATATGGTTCTTGTATAATTTAATAACAATCATTTCACCATTATACAGGAGGTTAATCTACCCTCGTCAAAGGAAAAGTACAAGGTAAGTGTTTATTTCACAATCTCTTCACTATTTGAGGTTGTTTATACGTAACTATCTACTAAGACCTCTTTATCATCCACATCCATGTTTCTTAAAAATGTATTTCAAATCATTCTTAATATTTTACAGACCATGGGTTAATTCCATTTATACCCTTGTTTACTTTTTATAAGAAGTTCATAATGGAATATTTCTATCGTTTTCCAAACAAGGTCCTTTTTATCCTTTTCGACAGAATTAAAGTAAGAAAGTTTTCTTTTAACTTATACGGCGGGTGCGGCTATTTTCCGCCATTATAAAATCATCGAATATTCCCTTAAAATCTTATAAGGATATTTTCAAAGTAAAAGTTTTATTTTATAATTATGTTTCTTTTAAATGATTTCTGAAAAGAGATATTTCTCTCAAATAGTTTGGATTTCATCTATGTCAACATTCTTTGGTAGATTTTGAGCTTATTTGAAGTAGATTTATTATGATACAAAACTTCCATATTGTATTGATGGTTTTGTGATATGTTTAACTGTGGATGTGTTATTTTTATATCTTTTAGGGTTTATGGAGAAAGTATTTACATTTCGTATGCTTGTTTTAGTACGAATGTTTTTGTTGTGTTTAAACATTTTCATATGAGTAATGCATTGGACATAATAAGTGACCGGTGGAGCCCGCTATATCTCATCGATGCATCGGTAAGTCTCATGAGACAAACTATTTTCTTGGTACAAGACCTTGACATAATCTTTTTTTTAGTCTTTGCAAAATGCCTTGACTATGTGGTTATGATAGTCTGGCATTATGCATTCCGTCATTATGAAAGTGGTTATTGGTATTGCATGTGATTATTCGATTAGTAGAATATCTATGTGAATAAGTAAATGGAATTATTTCATTTTATTTTTTCCATATTATGTGGATGTTCATGTTTAAAACGCTTTTGTTTTAGTTATACATTGCCTTAAATGTTTATGCTTATTTATGAAAGTTTCCGCTATATTGTTATCTTTACTGGGCATTTGATCTCACCCCTTTCAATGTTTTATTCTTCCCAGGATGTGAAGAAGTATTTTATGAATGACCTGCAGGGATAGTATAAGGGGATATGACTGTGAAGAAAAGATGTTGTTATAGTTTTCACTTTATGATGTAATGTAAACTTTACGAATGTATCTAGTGATTCCAAGGCTACTGAACTAATCGGTCATTCGAGAAATGATCATTTGTGATCATGCCAATGTTATGTAATAATGCACCGTATCTGGGTAACTGGGGTCAGGGAGTTACAGTTGGTATCAGGGGAAGTTTAATACAATCATTGGAAACTAGATTTAGATAAACTCATATTAGAGCACATAGACCTAAGATAGACTTTGAGGATTAGTATAGAAGAACATCCTTGAATTTTTTTTATCGTAGGGATTTTTTCAGTTTTCTGAGGAATACATCCCTGTCTATATAGGAGCAGGTTGAGGTGGCTCTAGCATAGATGTACCTAGGGGTAAAACCCGAAAATACCGCTTTGAGCTACACTCAAACGGGAACTGGTGCACGACAATGGGCCTTGCTGCACTCTTATTTACAAAAATCCTAGGGTATATGCTTAGGATAATTATAATTTTCTTTACAAACCATTAAGAATGGTTTAGGAGTATATATATTCTACAAGAAATTATTTTTATGACCATGGATTATATCCATAAATAGTTCAATTTTTGTTAAGTGTTTTACAAGTATGGAATTATGTATTTTCATTCATAAACTGATCTAGTTTATGCCATTGTTTATAAATGGCGCCTTGTGGAAGAAATTGAAACCATATCAATGCATGAACTTCATGTAAGGATTTCCCTCCTGCTCAAGATAATTATAGTGGAGCTGGTGATGCAACTGATGCTGATCAGTTAATCACCATATTGGGATGACTCACTCAAGTTATAAATATTAACCTTACTCATATGAAGCACCCAGATCCGCAGCGTGGAGGATAAATGTGTGATCCCTTCATGAAAAAACAACCACCAATATTCAATGGGAGTAAAAATCCCTTAGTAGCTGATAAATTGATAGTTTCCTTAGAGAAAATATTCCATGCCTTTGGGAGTAGTGAAAGGGAAAATGTTATCATGGCAGTTTATCACCTCACTAGAGATGCTGATCAATAGTGTTCATTAATTCAAGACACAAAGGAAGAGGATGAAGTATCAAATATGGAATGTAGGGAGTTCAACAATCTTTTCTTTGAAAAATTCATTCCTCATGACCATCGAGCTAATATGGAAAGGGAATTTCTGAGTCTGAGACAAAAGGAGGATGTGAATTACGTAAAGTATGAGGCTAAATTTACAAGGATAGAAAGGTATGCTGGATATTATATATGTAACCCAAGAAGTATGATTGATCATTTCATTGATGGTTTAAATCCATTTCTTTGTCGAGCATTAGTCTCACAATCCTTCTCGTCGTACGATGATATTGTCTCATGTGGTAGCAAGATAGAAAATGAATTCTCTATGTCTTATGACTTTAAAGAAAAGCAAGAGAAGAATACATCTTCTGATCAATCAGGGAATGGAAATAAGGGGATGAATGGAAATATTGAATATCCATCCTATAGTAAATGTGGGAAGAAATACCCAGGTACTTTCATCAATGGAATGAGAGTCTGTTACAAGTGTGGTGAAGAAGGCCACCAAGCTCGTGATTGAAAATGGAAGAAAGAAGCTACCGATGTTCAGTGATACAATTGCATAGATATGGGACATTAATAAAATGAATGTCCTAAGTGTCAAGGGAACATACCTCAGAAAAGGTCAAGGGATCAAGGCCAAGATTATGCTATCACTACTGCTGAGTTTGAGGCTCCAAACGACGTGGTGGAAAGTAATTTAATGGGTTACTTTAGTTTAGACAATGATTTATTTTATTCTGGATCATCACATTGTTTCATATCTTCCTAGTTTGCTAATAAAATTATATATTTCTAATTTGATTTAACAAGAGAGTTGTCGGTTAAATGACCTAAGGGAAGTATCATTGCTACAATGTACTATGGATCTGTTCCCATTAGGACATATAAATGTTCTTTATCTGCTAAACTCATCGCCATAACCATGACTGAATTTGATATAATCCTTGGAATGGATTGGCTTTTGGACCATGATGTGAAAATTTATTGTAAGAATAAGGAGGTTACGATTTTTATGATGATGATAAAGAACACCTTATCTTTAGAGTAGGATCGCCACCACCTGATTCTTATCTAGATCCACCCCCATTAGCTCAACTAAATTTAATTATCAGGGATGAATAGAATGAATTAACTATAGGTGAGGAAAGGAATGTTCAAATAGAGGAAATACCTATTTCGAATGAATATGTTGATGTGTTTCCAGATGATTTACCTGAACATCCTCCAGAACAAGAAATTGAGTTTTCCATTGATTTAATTCCTGGATCAAGACCCATATCGAAGACCCCTTTTAGAATGGACAATGTGGAATTAGTGTAACTAAAGAAAAAACTGGAGGAATTGAGTAATAAGGGATTTATTTTACTTATTGTTTCTCCATGGGGAGCCCCTATCCTTTTTTGTAAGAATAATGATGGATCTATGGGGTTATGTATCAACTACAGGGAAATCATTGCTATAAAAATGATGAAAAAGTATCCCCTACCTCGTATTGATTATTTATTTGAGCAACTGCATGGACATCAATACTTTTAAAAGATTGACCTTCGATCTGTATACCATCAGTTGTGTGTGAAGAAGGAAGACATTCCAAAGATAGCATTTTGAACTAGGTACGGGCATTACAAGTTTACAGTAATGCCTTTTGGGATGACTAATGCACCCTCTGTATTCATGGATCTAATGAATAGAGTTTTCAAGGAATATCTCGATGATTTTGTGGTGGTATTTATTGATGATATCTTGGTAAATTCCAAAATCTACTAAGATCATGAAAATCACCTGCGTATTATCATGAAGACTCTTAGAAGACATGAATTATATGGGAAGTTTAGTAAGTGTGAATTTTGGCTTCAAGAGATTTATTCTCTTAGCAATATTGTCTCCAAAGATGGAATCTCTATTGATCCTTCTAAGACCAAGGCAATCCATGAATGGATAGCACCGATGAGTATAACCAAGGTATGCAGTTTTATTGGCTTAACAGGTTATTATCGGTGTTTTTTCCAGAACATTACCTGATTGGCTAACCCATTAATGAAGCTCACACATAAAGGGGTTAAATTTGTTTGGACAAAATATTGGTAAGAATGTTTTGAAGAACTGAAGAAAAAATTATTCAATGCTACTATATTGACTCTACCATCGGGGAATGATGGGTTCATTATTTATAGTTATTCTTCAAATAAAGGACTTGGTTGTGTCCTTATGAAGAATGATAGGGTTATTGAATATGCATCACAACAACTGAAAAATGATGAGAAAAACTATCCTACTCATGATATTAAGTTAGCTGGTGTAAACTTTTCTTTGATGATATGTAGACATTATCTCTATAGAGAAAAATGTGATATTTATACAAATCACAAGAGTTTGAAGAATATTTTCTCACAGAATGGAATCAACATGAGGCAAAGGAGATGTCTTGAACTACTCAAGGATTATTATTGCACAATACAATACCACCGGGTGAAGGAGAATAAGGTGGCAGATGCTTTGAGCAGAAAGGATCATGGAGTTATGAACAAGATGAGAGTTGAAAAGGATCCTATATACATGGATCTTGTTAATAAGGATATGGGAATCACCATGGAAGGTGAAACATCAATACTTTTTCAAATGGTTTCCAAACCATCTTTAATATAATCGATAAAGAGTTCTTAGACAAATGATGAATAATTTCAAAAGAAGATTAAAGCTGTGAATGATGGGAGATTGAGTGACTTTATATATGAGGATGGAATTTTGAAATTTTGGAAGAGGCTTTGTGTTCGCGATATAACCATTCTAAAAAGGGAATTGTTGGATGATGCTCATAGTTCAATTTCTCTATAAAAGATGGGAGAACCAAAATGTATATAGATTTGAAGGAACATTTTTGGTGGGACAAAATGAAGAGGGATATAGCTTATTTTGTGTCAAGATTTATGGTTTTTATACAAATGGTATCTTGAAGGAAATATCCTGTAAGAGTCATGATTCCTCTTCTCATACCTGAGTGGAAATGGGATAATATCATGATGGACATTCTCATGGGACTACCAAAGACTCCTAGAAGGAACGGTGCAATATGGGTCATTGTTTATCGTCTTACTAAGTCAACACATTTTCTTGCTATAAGGTACGATTTACCACTTGAACGTCTCGCAAGGCTCTATATTAATGAATTTGTGAGAATTCATGGAGTACCCCAATCTATTATTACTGTTCGTGATCCCCATTTTAATTCAATATACTAGAAGTGTCTTCAGAAGGCCTTGGATACTGAAAATTATTTGAGCACTGCCTACCACCCTCAAACAGATGGACAACCAGAACAGACTGTTCAAAACTTAGAAGACATGTTGAGATCTTTCTCACATGACTTTCAGGGTATGTGGGATCAATATTTACCTCTGGTAGAATTTTCCTATAACAATAACTTCCATTTGAGTATTCAGATGGAACCATATTAATCGTTATACGTAAAGAGATATTGCACACCAACCTGTTGGGATGCTGTTGGTGAAATAAAACATGTAGGCCCATAACAGGCGGAGGAAATGATGGAGAAGGTGAAGGTAATACAAAACCACATCAAAGAAGCTCAAAGTAGGCTGGAGATCTATACTGACAACCAAAGGAAGGATTTGTAGTTTCAGGTGGGAGATCAGGTTTTTTTAAAGGTATCTCCATGGAAAGGAGTTAAAAATTTTGGTAAGAAAGGTAAATTTAGTCCCAGGTACATCGGACCTTTCGAAATTCTAGAATGAATTGGAGCTGTAGATTACCGTCTGTCAATTCCTCCAAATATCTACAAAGTTCACGATGTGTTCCACGTATCACTTCTGAGAAAATACATGCCTGACCCAACACATAGACTCACCTATGAGGAATTAAAACTGGAAACTAGTCTATCTTATTGTGAAGAGCCTGTCAAGATTCTTGATATGAGAGAACAAGTGTTGAGAAACCGGAAGACTCTTCTGGTAAAATTTCTATAGAGAAACCATAAGATGGAAGAGGCAATGTGGGAACCTGATGAACTTATGATGAATAACCACATGAGTCTTTTCATGTAGTAGTATTCTATAAATTTCGAGGAAGAAATTATTTGAAGGTGGGGAGAATGTAACACCCCAAGCTTATAACACCCTAAGCTTCAATGGTACGCTTCTCTTTGAATAATACAGTTGTGTGTATTGTACGAAACATCGAGTTTTAACACACACCACAACCAATCAAACTACCCGTTATGAATATTAATACCAACTTTTTGAAATTTTATAAATTTTATCTTTCAAAATGGACTTCATTTGTGGATTCGGAATATCGAAATTAGCTTAGGTTGAATTTTTGTTATTTTTCGGAAAACATTCTATTTTTGAAGAATAGTGAAAAAACTCTAAGTTATAGTTTAAAACTGATTTTTTTAAACAATTATTTATTTAATTTAAATTTAATTAAGGTAAAAATAGATACACAATACCTATATAAGATAAATTTAATTCATTGGAGTTAGTTTATAATAATTGTAGATATATAAAAAATTTACGGAACTTTTCACCGTCTTTTACCCACCTCCTAGGAAAATTTGGAAATTCACATAAAACATAATTTTACTGCTTCTATGAGTGGAATTTTGAAAATATGAGAGAAATGGTTAATATAAAGTAGTAAAATGTGGTTCAATGAGATGAAAATAATTTTTGGTGAATAGTAACTTTTTGCTTTTATTTACAACTCTTAAAGATAAATAAGGTAATTAAGGGTAAAAATGATATTAATATTACCCTAAAACATTTCAAAATTCTATTGTACAAGTTTATATCGACAAAAAAAAACCTTAGGAATAAAATATTATCATTTAGGTCCACTTGGATTAGATTAGGACATTTATTATTATTTAATTCAAAGAATAGTTAAAAGAGTTAAAATCAATGTTTAATTACTAAAACATTTTTAATATAGGGTTATACATAAGATAAATTCGAAGGTAATTTTCTATGGAAAGATAAAATTATTTCCTACAAAATGGTTTTTTATTTATAATTTTTTGACATTATATAATTTAATTTATTTGTTACACAATGGTGATGCAGTAATTACCTATTTAATGAAATATTAAAATAATTGATATTATAAACACACAAATAAATATAATTTGAGACTTTTAATAAATTCCACTAATTTTATAGCTTAATATGAAAGGTTATTATTATTTTAATTAGTATTTTTTGAATTAATAACTCTGTTATAATTTTCACAAAAATCAAATATCAAATAGTGTCAAAATTGACATAAAAGAGTTTTTAAAAAAAAAATATTATATTATTAATTGATATAAAATTCTTAAAAATCTACATATTGGAAAAAATAATTACAGAATGGTAGTTGAATCATTAATGGAACACTTGGGGGGTTTCTTGGATATATATAGTATGTTTATTAACTATATAATATAAAAATAGAAAGTGACATGGTAAATGTCAAACTAATTAACTAAGAGTTAAAACAAAAAGATATGGTTAATATAGTGACTCAAACCTCTCTAAAACCTATTGGTTGAAATGATTTCGACCCTTCCCCACCTTATACTTTTAATAATCCAATTTGGATCCATTATAAACCGAATATAAATTTATTATAATATAATACTTTATGTTTTTCCTAAAGAGACCCTCCTCCCCCATATAAAAGGACACAACTTATATCCAATTATTAAGACCTTAAAGGATTTTTAGTTCGGCCAAACCCTACCATAATATTCTCTAAAATTCCCTCAATTCAACCTAGAGGATTTAGTTTGATCAGAAAGGCAACCTAAGGATCCCTTTTGATCAAATCAAAAGGAAGAACCCGAAGAAGAGGTATTGTTTTCACCACCCTCTTTCATGTTCCTTTCTTCTTCAACTTCTTCTTTATTTTTTATTTCCATTATAAAATAATAAATCCAATATATTATATATACTGTGATGTTATTATAACTATGGTACAACCATATTTAGTATTCTACCCATCCTTTGAATGACATGTCACCACACGTGCGTACATACGACTTACTGTCTCCATGTCGTGGTGTAATTGTAATTCAAAACATTATTATTTGGATGGGTATAATAATAATGTGAAATTCATGTAAATAATAAATATAACATGATAATGATTCTGTACATATGATATAACATCAAATTATATATTATTTTAATAACAAAAGAATGATATTGTCTCCTGTGCATACATACAGACTACCGTCTCCACGAACACGATGAGATTAATTCTCCATCGTATCCATTAAATTATAATAGTCATTTGATAATTAAAAATAACGTTTAATGACTTGATATCATTCAGTATATGAATTATATACAACCTTTCTATAACAAACATGTCTTACGTAACAAAATATATAAAAGAAAATGAGTAAGTAAACACCCGAAACGATGATAATTCTAAGATATTACTAAAAAATATATGTTACAAGATCATATATGATATCATATTAATGTATATGATTATTTTATAATTTAATAACAATTATTAAACCATTATAAAAGAGTTTAAACTACCCTCAACCAAGGAAAAGTACAAGTTAAGGGTTTATTTTACAATATCTTCATTTTCCATGTTTGTTTATAATTAATTATCTATTGGGACCTCATTATCATAAACAATCATGTTTCATAAAAATGTATTTCAAAACATTCATACCATTTTATAGAATATGGTTTAAAGTCATTTATACCCTTGTTTTACTTTTTATAATACGTTTATAAAGAAATATTTCTGTCGTTTTCCAAATAATGTCCTTTTTAACCTTTTTGACAGAATTATGGTAAGAATGTATTTTTAACTTATACGGAGGGTGTGGATATTTTCCGCCATTATTAAAACGTCAAATATTACCTTATAAGCTTATAAGAATATTTTAAAAGTAAATTTTTTCTTCTATAATTATTGACTTTTAAATGATTTCAAAAAAAGAGATATTTCTCTCAAATGGGTTTGATTTCATCTATGTCCACATCCTTTGATGGATATTATGCTTATTTGAAGTTGATTTATTATGATACAAAACTTCTATATAATATTAAAGGTTTTGTGATATGTTTGACTGTGGATGTTTTATTTTTATACTATTCATGGTTTATAGTGAAAGTATTAACATTTCGTATTATAGTTTTAATACGAATGTTTATGTTATGTTTAAACCTATTCATATGAAGAATGCATTGGAATTAATAAGTGATGGGTGGAGCCCTCTATAACTCCTCGATGCATCGGTAGGTCTCATGAGACAAACTAGTTTCTCAGCTCAAGGCCTTGACAATATCTTATTTTTAGTCTTAGGACAAGGCTTTGACTATGTGGTTATGAAAGTCTGGCATTATGCATTCCATCATTTTTAAAGTGGTTAATGATATTTCATGTTATTATTCGACTAGTACAACATCCCTATGAATAAGTAAATGGAATTACTTCATTTCATATTTTCCATATTATGATGAAGTTCAAGTTTAAAAGGCTTTTGTTTTAGTTATACATTTCCTTAAATGTTTATGGTTATTTATGAAATTTTCCGCTGTATTGTTATCTTTACTTGGCATTTGAGCTCACCCCTTTAAAAATTTTATTTTTCCCAGGATGTGAAGAAGTATTTTATAAATGACATGTAGGGATAGTATAAGGAGATCTGAGTGTGGAGAAAAGTTGTTGTTGTTGTTTTCACTTTATATTTTAATGTAAACTGTATGAATGTATCTAGTTATTCTAAGGCTACTAAACTAATCGGTCTTTCGAGATTTGATCTTTCTTGTGATCATGCCAATGTTATGTAATAATGCACTGAATCTGGGTAACTAGGGTCTTGGCGTTACATTTCGTATCAGAGAAATTTTAGTACAAACCGTGGAAGCTAGATTTAGATAAACTCTGATTATAGCACATAGACCAAAGATGGACTTTGAGGATTAGTATTGATGAATTTCCTAGAATTTTGATATTGTATAGATTTTGTGTGTTTTCTGAGAAATACATCCCTGTCTGGATATAAGAAGGTAGAGGTGGCTCTGGCATAGATGTGCCAATGGGTAAAACTCGAAAACACCGTTTTGAGCTATACTCGAATGCAAACTGGTGCACGACAACAGGTCTTGCAGTACTCTTGGTTACAACACTCCTGGGGTATATATTTAGGATATGGAGACATTTTCATTAGTAACCATTATGAAGGCTTTATGAGTATATACATTCTCAAAGAAAACATTTTTATGATTATGGATTATATCCATAAATATTCCAATATATGTTAAGTGTTTTACAAGTATGGAATGATGTATTTTGATTCATAAACTGATCTAGTTTATTCCATTATTTAGAAATGGTTTCTAGTGGAAGGAATGGAAACCGTATCAATGCACACACTCCATGTAGGGATTTCCATCCTCCTCAAGATAATTATAGTGGAGCTGGTGATGCAACTGGTTCTGATCAGCTAATCACCATACTGGGAAAACTCTCTCAGGTTATGAATAATATCCTTACCCATATGGAGCACCCTGATCCGCAACATGGAGGATCAATGATAGACCTTATAATGGGTCAAATACCACCAACATTCAATTAGAGTATAAATCCCTTAGTAAATGTGCAATAGATAAGTTCCCTAGAGAAAGCATTTCAGGCTTTGGGTACTAGTCAAAGGGAAAAAGTTATAATGGATGTTTACCACTTCACTGGAGATGCTGATCAATGGTGGTCATTAATACAAAACACTAAGGAAGAAGATGAAGTATGAAATATGTAATGGAGAGAGTTCAAAGATCTTTTCATCGAAAAATACTTTCCTCGTGTCCATCAAGAAGATATAGAAAGGCAATTTCTAAGTCTGAGACAAAAAAAGGATGACAATATCGCAAAGTATGAGGATAACTTTACATGGTTGGCAAGGTATATTAGGGATTATATACGTAACCCAAGAAGTAAGATTGATTGTTTCATTTATGGGTTAAAACCATTTCTTTGTCGAGCATTAGTGTCACAATCCATCTCGTCGTACAAAGATATTGTCTTTTGTGCTATCAAGATAGAAAAAGAATTCTCTAAGTCATACGACATTAATGCAAATCATGAGAAGAAGAGATCTACTGATCACTCTGGGAATGGAAATAAGGGGAACAAGGGAAAAGTTGAATATCTTTCCTATAGTATATGTGGGAAGAAACAGCTCGATACCTTCTTTAAGGGAATGTGTGTCTTTTACATGTGTGGTGAAAAATGCCACCAAGCTCATGATTGTAATGGGAAGAAAGAAGCTACCGATGTTCAGTGATATAATTGCATGGAGATGGGAAATTATGAAACAAAATGTCCTAAGCATTTGGGGAAATTAACATAGAAAAGGAAAAGGGATCAAGGCCAATATTATGCTATTACTACTGCTGAGGTTGAATCTCTGAAAGATGTGGTGGCATGTAATTTAATGGTTTCCTCAAGTTTAGTAAAATTTATTATTTGATTCTGGATCATCAAATAGTTTTATATCTTCCCATTTTCCTAAGAAAATTAGATATTTCCAATTTGATTTAACAAGGGAGTTGTCAGTTAAAACTCTTAAGGGAAGTATCATTGCTACAATGTTCTGTGGATCTGTTCCCATTATGGCATATAAATGTTCTTTATTTTATGATCTCATCTCCATAACCATTACTGAATTTGATATAATCCTCAATATGGATTAGCTTTCAGACCATGATGAGAAAATATATTGTAGGAACAATGAGGTTATGATTTTTGATGATGATGATAAGGAACACCTTATCTTTAGAGATGAATCTTAAACACCCGATTCTTATCTAGATCCACCCCCACTAGCTCAACTAAATACAATTATCAGGGAAGAAGAGAATGAAATAACTATGGGTGAGTAAAGGAATTTTCAAATAGAGGATGTACTAATTGTGATAGAATATGATGAGGTGTTTCCAGAATATTTACCTAGACATCTTCGAGATTGAGAAATTGAGTTTTCCTTTGATTTAATTCCTAGTTCAAGGCCTATATCGAAGACCCTTTATAGAATGGACAATGTGGAATTAGATGATATAAAGAAACAAGTATAGGAATTGAGTAATAAAGGATTTATTCACCATATTGGTTCTCCATGGGGATCCCCTGTCCTTTTTGTTAAGAATAAAGATAGATCTATGAGGTTATGAATCGACTACAGGGAAATTAATGCTATAAAAATAATGAACAAGTATCCCCTACCTCGCATTTATTATTTATTTGAGCAACTGCTTGGACCTAAATACTTTCAAAAGATTGACCTTAGATCTGGATACCATTAGTTGTGTGTAAAGAATTAAGTCATTCTGAAGATATCATTTCAAAACAGGTACAGGCATTACGAGTTTACAGTAATGCCTTTTGGGATGACTAATGCACCCTATGTATTCATGGTCCAAATGAACATAGTTTTCAACGAATATCATGATGATTTTGTGGTGGTATTTATTGATGATATCTTTTTATACTCCAAAATCTACTAAGATCATGAAAATCACTTGCGCATTATCCTGAAGACTCTTAGAAGACATGAATTATATGGGAAGTTTAGGAAATGTGAATTCTGGCTTCAGGAGATTTCTTTTCTTAGTCATATTATCTCCAAAGATAGAATCTATGTTGATATTTCTATGATAACAGAAATCCAATAATGACCAGCACCAATGAGTAAAACCGAGGTATGCAGTTTTATTGGTTAATCATGTTATTATCGACATTTTATCAGGAATTTTGCTCAGCTGGGTAACCCATTAACAAAGCTCACACGTAAAGGGGTTAAATTTGTTTTGACCAAAGAGTGCGAACAATGTTCTGAAGAACTGAAGAGAATATTAGTCAATTCCCCTACATTGACTCTACCATCGGGGAATGATGGGTTCATTATTTATAGTTATGCATCGAAGAAAGGACATGGTTGTGTCCTTTTGCAGAATGATAGAGTCATTGCCTATGCATCACGACAACTGAAAATTCGAGAGCAAAACTATCCTACTCGTTATCTTGAGTTAGTTTTTGTAATATTTTCTTTGAAGGTATGGAGACATTATTTATTTGGTGAAAAATGTGAGATTTATAATGATCACAAGAGTTTGAAGTATATTTTCTCACAGAAAGAACTCAACACGAGGCAAAAGAGATGGTTTGAACTACTCAAGGATTATGATTACGCAATACACTACCACTCGGGGATGGAAAATACGGTGGAAGATACTTTGAGTAGAAATGATCATGGAGTTTTAACAAGATTAGAATTGAGAGGGATCCTATTTTGACGTATCTAGTAAAGTTGTTTATAGGAATAACCATGGACGGTGAAACATCAATGATTTTTCAAATGTTTTCCAAAACATATTTACTAAAAAGGATAAAGAGTTGTGATACCTATGATGAATAGTTCCAAAAGAAGATTAAGGTTGTGAATTATGGGGGATTTAATGAATTTGTGTATGAGGATTGAATATTGAAATTTGGGAAGAGACTATGTGTTCCCGATACACCTGATCTAAAAAGGGAACTGTTAAACGATGCTAATAGTTCCAATTTCTCTATACTCCCTTGGAGCACCAAAAGGTATAGATATTTAATGGAACATTTTTGGAGGGACAACATGAAGAGGTAGATTTTTGATTTTGTGTCACGATGTACGGTTTTTCAACAAGTGAAAGTTGGAAGGCAACAACATGAAGGAGTCATGCTACCTCTTCCCATACCTGAGTAGAAATGGGATAATATCACAATGGACTTTTGTCATGGGAGTACCAAAGACTCCTAGAAGGAATGATTCAATATGGGTAATTGTTGATCATCTTACCAAATCAGCACATTTTCTTGCTATAAGAGAAGATCTACCACTTGAACGTCTAGCAAGGATATATATTAATGATGTTTTGAGACTTCATGGAGTACCCTTATCGATTGTTTCTGATCGTTATCCCCATTTTACTTCAAGATTCCGGAAAGTATTCAGAAAGCCTTGGATACTGAGCTTCGTTTGACCACTGCCTACCAGCCCCAAACTGATGGACAATCAGAACAAACTATTCAAACTTTAGAAGGCATGTTGAGATCATGCTCACTTGACTTTCAGGGTATGTGGGATAAATATTTACCTCTGGTGGAATTTTCTTATAACAATAGCTTCCATTCAATTATTCGGATGGCACCATATGAAGCGTTCTATGAAAAGGGATGTCTCACACCAACATGTTGGGATGACTTTTATTAAAGAAAACTCATAGGCCCAGAGCTGGTGGAGGAAACGATGGACATGGTGAAGGTAATCCAAAACCACATCGAAGCAGCTCAAAGTAGGCAGAAGAGTTATGCCAATAACCGAAGGAAGGATTGGGAATTTCAGGTAAGAGATCATGTTTTCATGGAGTAATCTCCATGGATGGGAGTTATACGTTTTGGTAAGAAGGGTAAATTGAGTCTCAGGTACATCAGACCTTTCAAAATTCTAGAACGAATTGGGGCTGTAGCTTACCATTTGGAAATGCCGCCAAGTCTCTCCAAAGCTCACGATGTGTTCCACGTATCTCTGTTGAGAAAATACATGCCTGACCCAATGCATGTACTCACTTACGAGGAATTAGAACTGGAACCCGATCTGTCTTATTGCGAAGATCCCGTCAGGAGTCTTGATATAAGAGAACATGTGCTGAGAAACTAGACGAATCGTCTGGTAAATGTTCTATGGAGAAACCGTAAGATGGAAGAGGCAACGTGGAAACCCGAGGAACTTATGACGAAGAACCACCCAAGTCTTTTCATGTGGTAGTCTTCTATAAATTTCAAGGAAAAAATTAATTGAATGAGGTGAGAATTATACACCCCAAGCTTCCATGGTACGCTTCTCTTTGAAAAATACAGTAGCGTGTATTGTACGCAACATCGAGTTCTAACACGCACCAAAACCAATCAAAATAGCCTTTATGATTAGTAATACGCACTATTTGAAATTTTATAAATTTTATCTTTAAAAATGGACTTCATTTTTGGATTCAGAATATTGAAATTAGCTTAGGGTGAATTTTTGGTATTTTTCTAAAATCACTCAATTTTTGATGATTAGTGAAAAATCACTATGTTATAGTTTAAAACCGAATTTTTATTTAAATAATTATTTATTTTATTTAAATTTAATTATGGTCACAGTAGATACACAATACTTCTATAATTTAAATTTAATTCATTAGAATTAGTTTATAATAATTGTAGATATATGAAAATTTTATGGAACTTTTCACCGTCATTTACCCATCTCCTAGGAGAATTTGGAAATTAACATAAAACCTAATTTTACCACTTCTGTTTGTGGAATTTAAAAAATATGGGAGACATGGTTAATATCATGGAGTAAAATTTGGTTCAATGAGATGAAAATAATTTTTGGTGAATATTATCTTTTTACTTTTATTTACCATGGTTAAAAGTAAATTTTTTAATTAAAGGTAAAAATGATATTAATATTACCCTAAAACATGTCCTAATTCTATTGAAAAAGTGCATCTAGAAATAAAAAAACCTTAGGAATAAAATATTATCATTTAGATCCACTTGGATTAGATTAGGACATTTATTATTATTTAATTCAAAGAAAAGTAAAAAGAGTTAAAATCAATGTTTATTAACTAAAACATTTTTAATATAGGGTTATACATAAGATAAATTCGATTATAAATATTCATTAAAAATATAAAAATATTTCCTACAAAATGATATTTTATTTTTAATTTTTATACATTAAATAATGTACTTTTTTTATGACACAATAGAGATGCAGTAATTACTTAATTAATGAAATATTAAAATAATTGATATTATAAAAACCCAAATAAATATAATATGAGACTTTTAAGTAATTACACGAATTTTATAGCTTAATATGTCATGTTAATATTGATTTTATTATGTTTGTTCTAAGTAATAATGTTGTTATAATTTTTACAAAAATCAAATACCAAATAGTGTCAAAATTGACATTAAAGAGTTTTTAAAACAAATATTATATTATTAATTGATATTAAATTTATAAAAATAAAAGGTTCAGACAAAGGACATATATTATGATATTTGTATCATTAATTTATCACATGGTATCACATGGATGTATATAGTATGTTTATTAACTATATAATATAAAAATACAAAGTGACATGGTAAATGTCAAACTAATTAACTAAGAGTTAAAACTAAAATATAAGGTTAATCTAGTGACCGAAACCTGTATAAAACCTATTGGTTGAACTTATTTCAACCCATACCCTTCTTATAATTTGAATAATCCACTTTGGATCCATTATAAACCGAATATGAGTTTATTATAAAATAATACTTTACGTTTTTCCAAAAGATCCCATCCTCCCCCTTCTAAAAGGACACCAGTTATAACCAATTCTTCACACATTCAATGCCTTTTAGTTCGGCCAAAACCTGCCAAAATATTCTCTCAACTTCCCTCAATTCAACCTAGAGTCCTTAGTTTGATCAGAAAGGCAACCTAAGGATCCCTTGTTATCAAATCAAAAGGATGAATCTGAAGAAGAGGTAATGTTTTCACCACCCTCTTTCATGTTCCTTTTTTCTTCTACTTCTTATTTCATTGTTATTTCCATTCTAAAATAATAAATCTAGTATCATATATATATTGTGATGTTATTATAAATATGGTACAACCATATTCAGTATTCTATCAATTCTTTGAATGACATGTCACCATACGTGCGTACGTACGGCTTACCGTCTCCACATCGTGGTGTAATTGTTATTCAGTACATTATTATTTGGATGGGTATAATAATGATGTGAAATTCATGTGAATAATAAATATAACATGATAATGATTATTCATATATGATATAACATCGAATTATATATTATTTTAATAACAAAAGAATGATATTGTCGCTCGGGCGTATGTACGGACTACCGTCTCCACGAACGGGATGAGATTCATTCCCCATCGTATCCATTCATGTATAGTTGTCATTTAATGATTAAAAATAATTTTTAAGGGCTTGATATCATTAATGTATATTAATAAGATACAACCTATCCATAACAAGCACGACTTACGTAACAAAACATATAAAAGAAAACGAGTAAGTAAACACCAGAAACGATGATAATACTAAGATATTATTAACAAATCAATGTTAAAAGATCATATATGATATAATATTAATGTATATGAATATTTTATAATTTAATAACATTTATTTCAACATTATAAATGAGGTTAACCTACCCTCAACCAAGGAAAATTACAAGGTAAAGGTTTATTTCACAATCTCTTCATTTTCCGAGATTGTTTAAACATAATTATCTACTGGGACCTCTTTATCATCCACATCTATGTTTCTTAAAAATGTATTTCAAACATTCTTACCATTTTAAATAATATGTTTTAAATTAATTTATACCCTTTTTTGACTTTTTATAAGAAGTTTATAAAGAAATATTTCTGTCATTTTCCAAATAAGGTCATTTTTAACCTTTTCGACAGAATTATGTTATGAATGTATTTTTAACTTATATGGTGGGTGCGGCTATTTTCCACCATTATAAAATTGTTGAAGCTTCCCTTAAAAGCTTATGAAAATATTTTCAAAGTAAATTTTTCTTTTATAATTATGTTACTTTTAAATGATTTCAGAAAAATAGATATTTCTCTCAAATATTTTTGATTTCATCTATGTCAACATCCTTTGATGGATTTTAAGCTTTTTTTAAGTTGATTTATTATGATACAAAACTTCAATATTTTGTTGAATATTTTGTGATATTTTTGACTGTGGATGTGTTATTTTTATACCATTCATGTTTTATGGAGAAACTATTGACATTTCATATGCTAGTTTTAATATGAATGTTTATGTTATGTTTAAACGTATTCATATAATGAATGCATTGAACATAATATGTGACGGGTGGAGTCCGCTATAGATCCTAGATGCATAGGTAGGTCTAATGAGACAAACTAGTATCTTGGAGCAAGTCCTTGACAAAATTTTATTTGTAGTCTTGGCACAAGGCATGGACTATGTGGTTTTGATAGTCTGGCATTATGTATTCCATCATTATGAAAGAATTTATTGATATTTCATGTGATTATTAAACTAGTAGAATATCCATGTGAATAATTAAATGGAATTATTTCATTTTATCTTTTCCATATTATGTTGAAGTTCATGTTTAAATGGATTTTGTTTTTGTTATACATTGCCTTAAATGTCTGTGCTTATTTATGAAAGTTTCCACTATATTGTTATACTTACTGGGTATTTGAGCTTACCCCTTTCAATGTTTTATTTTTTCCAGGATGTGAAGAAGTATTTCATTAATGACCTACAGGGATAGTGTAAGGGGATATGAGTGTGGAGACAAGATGTTGGTGTAGTTTTCACATTATGATGTAATGTAAACTTAATGAATGTATCTTGTTATTCCAAGGCTACTAAACTAATTGGTCATTCGAGATTTGGTATTTCTTGTGATCATGCCAATGTTATCTCATAAGGCACAAACTCTGGGTAACTAGGGTCAGGGTGTTACAAAGCTTCTACAGTACACTTCTCGTTGAATAATACAGTAGAGTGTGTTGTATGCAACTTCGAGTTCTAAAACACCACAAACAATCATAATAGTCATTATGAATAGTAATACCAACTTTTTGAAATTTTATAAATTTTCTCTTTAAAAATGGACTTTATTTTTGGGTTCTGAATATCCAAATTATCTTAGAGTTAATTTTTGGTATTTTTCTGAAAACATTCAATTTTTGATGAATAGTGAAAAACACTGAGTTATAGTTAAAAACCGAATTTTTATTTAAATAAATTTTTATTTTATTTAAATTTAATTAAGCTCAAAATAGATACATAATACCTATATAAGTTAAATTTAATTCATTGGAGTTAGTTTAGAATAATTTTAGATATATAAATATTTTATTGTACTTTTCACCATCTTTTACCCACCTCCTAGAAAAATTTTCAATTTCACATAAAATTTAATTTTACCACTTCTGTGAGTGGAATTTCAAAATTCCGAGAGACACGGTTAATATATAAGTGTAAAAGGTGGTTCAATAAGATAAAAAAAATTATTGGTGAATAGTAACTTTTTACTTTTTTTACCACGTTTAAAAGTAAATAGGGTAATTAAGGGTAAAAATTATATTAATATTACCCTAACACATATCCTAATTCTATCGGAAAAGTTTATCTCGACCAAAAAAAATTAGGAATAAAATATTATCATTTAGGTCCACTTGGATTAGATTAGGACATTTATTATTTTATAATTCAAATAAGAGTTAAAAGAGTTAAAATCAAAGTTTGATTACTAAAACATTTCTAATATAGTGTTATACATAAGATAAATTCGATTTTAAATATTCATTATAAATATAAAACTATTTCATACATAATGGTGTTTTATTTATAGTTTTTATACATTAAATAATTTGATTTATTTATGACACAATGGTGATGTAGTAATTACCTAATTAATGAAATATTAAAATAATTGATATTATAAATATCTAACTAAATGTAATTTGAGACTTTTTATGAATTCCACTAATTTAATAGGTTAATATGAAATTGTTGTATTGATTTAATTATGTTTGTTCTAAGTAATAATGCTTTTATTATTTTCACAAAAATCAAATACCAAATAGTGTCAAAATTGACATAAAAGAGTTTGTAAAACAAATATTATATTTTTAATTGATATTAAATTCCTATAAATCTAAGGATCAGACAAGAGACTTATATAATGATAGGTGTATCATTAATGAACCAATTGGGGTTATCTTGGCTGTATATGGTAAGTTAATTAACTATATAATATAAAAATACAAAGAGACATGGTAAATATCAAACTATTTAACTAAGAGTTAAATATAAATGATAAGGTTAATTTAGTGACCCAAACCTATCTAAAATCTATTGGTTGAAAGGATTTCGTCCCTTCCCCACCATATCCTCGATTTAAGTATCTTTGGAGCCATTATAAACCGATTATGAATTTATTATAAATTAATACATTATGTTTTTCTTAAAGAGCCCCTCCTCCCCCTTATAAAAGGACACCACTTCTAACCAATTCTTCACACTTTCAAAGCCCTTTGGATCAGACAACCCCTGCCCAAATATTCTCTCAGCATCTCTCAATTCAACCTAGAAGCCTTAGTTTGATCAGAATTACAACCTAAAGAGCCCTTTTGATCAAATCTAAAGGAAGAACCCGAAGAAGAGGTAATGTTTTCAGCACCCTCTTTCAAGTTCCTTTCTTCTTCAACTTCTTCTTTCTTTGTTATTTCCACTCTAAAATAGTAAATACAGTATCTATAATATACTATTATGTTATTATAAATGTGTTACCACCATATTCAGTATTCTATCTATCCTTTGAATGACTTGTCACCATACGTTCATACATACGACTTACCGTCTCCACGTTGTGATGTAATTGTTTTCCAAACGTTATTATTCTGGTGGGTATAATAATGATGAGTAATTCATGTAAATAATAAATATAACATGATACTTATTCTTTATATATTATATACCATCAAATTATATATTATTTTAATATCAAAAGAATGATATTGTCACTCGTGTGTATGTACGGACTACCGTCTACACGAACGCGATGAGATTCATTCCCCATTGTATCCATGCAAGTCTGATTCTGATTTGATGATTAAAAATAATGTTCAAGGACATTTTATCATTATATATATGAATAGTATACAACCTCTCCATAAAAAACACGACTTATGTAACAAAACATATAAAATAAAACAAATCTGTTAACACCTGAAATGACGACAATACTAATATATTATTAAAAAAGTAATGTTAAAAGATCATATATGATATCATATTAATGTATATTATTATTTTATAATTTAATAACAATAATTTCACCATTATACAGGAGGTTAATCTACCATCATCAAAGGAAAATTACAAGTTAAGGGTTTATTTCACAATCTCTTCATTATCTAAGGTTGTTTATACATAATTATCTACTAGGACCTCTTTATCATCCACCTCCATGTTTCTTAACAATGTATTTCAAATCATTATTAATATTTTACAGACCATGGATTAAAGTCATTTATACCAATGTTGAATTTTTATAAGATTTTTATAAATGAATATTTCTGTCATTTTTCAAACAAGGTCCTTTTAACCTTTTCGACAGAATATTAGTAAGAATGTTTTTTTAACTTATACAGAGGGTGTAGTTATTTCCTGCTTTTATAAAATCTTCGAATACTACTTTATAAGCTTATAATAATATTTTCAAAGTAAATGTATTATTTTATAATTATTTTACTTTAAAATGATTTCAAAAAACAGATATTTCTCTCAAATAGTTTTGATTTAATCTATGTCAACATATTTTGACGGATTTTGAGCTTATTTGATGTTGATTTATTATGATACAAAACTTCTATATTGTATTGAAGTTTTTGTGATATATTTGATTGTGTATGTGATATTTTTATACCATTCATGGTTTATGGAGAAAGTATTTACATTTCGTATGCTAGTTTTCGTAGAAATTTTTATGTTATGTTTAAACCTGTTCATATGAAAAATGCATTGAACATAATAAGTGATGGGTGGAGCACGTTATAACTCCTCAATGAAACAGTAGGTCTCATGAGACAAACTAGTGTCTTGGTACAAGGTCTTGACAAAATCTTATTTTTAGTCTTGGCACAAGGCCTTGACTATGTGGTTATGATAGTCTGGCATTATGCATTCCATCATTATGAAAGTGGTTATTGATATTTCATGTGATTATTCGATTATTATAATATCCAGTTGAATAAGTAAATGGAATTATTTCATTTAATTTTTTCCATATTATTCTGAAGTTAAAGTCTAAAAGGATTTGGTTTTAGTTATACATTGCGTTAAATGTTTATGCTTATTTATGAATGTTTTCGCCATATTGTTATCCTTACTGGGCATTTGAGCTCACCCCTTTCAATGTTTTATTTTTCCCAGGATGTCAAGAAGTATTTTATGAATGACCTGCAGGGATAGTATAGGGGGATATGACTGTGAAGACAAGATGTTGTTGTAGTTTTCACTTTATGATGTAATGTAAACTTTACGAATGAATCTAGTGATTCCAAGGCTACTAAACTAATTGGTCTTTCAAGACTTGATCTTTTGTGATCTTGAAAATTTTATGTAATAATTCACCAACTCTTGGTAACTGGGGTCAGGGTGTTACCAATATTTTCATATCTTATACCATATAATAGAGACATCTCCCCAATTTTGATGAAACCATCATCACACTTTTATATAGGTGAAACAAAGATAAGAGATCTGAACCTTAAAGGTCCTTGATCCAGTTGAAAAAATATAAATGACTTATGTCCATAATGGGTCTTGTAATATAGTCTCATGTGATTTCAATTTCATGTATTACAAGTAAAGAAATACAATAGAATATAACTTAGTTACCAAATTATGTTCAATGGATAATCAAGCATCCAATCGTTAATAATATTTCCCACCGGGTATAGGATGATATCTAAGAACCTTACATTAAAACCTCTAAACTAATAAAAATGATGATAGGATGACAAGGGATGTATTTGTGGGATCATTTTTCTAATTTAGATGAAAGTTTAATTTAAACCCATACTAATTCATGTCTCTAGTGCAGCCATCAACTAGATAGTGTGTGTAGGTAAAATTCCCACACTCATAGGCATCCCGACAATTGGCTAGTGGAACATGAAAAAATGAAGGTGTTCTACACAAAATAACTAGAAAGATAATGACCTCCAATGGCATTGTGGTGGAATCATACATTTATAAACATGACAAAACAGATCCTCCATCAACGAGTGACCAAAAAATAAAAATGTAAATATCTTGAAGAGATACATACATGGTTCATCGTACCCGGGTGTTAAAATTATACCCACCACAAAAGCTTTTTGTACCAAAAACGAAATAGGTATTGAATCCAATAAATGATAAGTTCATTGCTATATCATATGCACATCATGAGCCCAAGACTAATGCATTTACCTACCACATATTATCCTCACTATAACCAATGTGACGACCATTCCATGTAATAACATATCATGTGAGTCCATTATTAGTGAAGGTATCTCTACCATTATGGTTTCATGTTAAATCTCAATTTTCCCTCACCCAATAACATGGGAGGGGACTTTATAAAGTATAATTATATTAGAAACATAGAAAAAATTGTGGATATATTTCAAATGAGTATGTAAAAACAAGAGTTATGTTACCTAAATTAGTTTCACAATAATTTCAAATGGGATAAAATAACAAGATACAAACTTAGTAGGCTTCCCAAGTGCCTATGCCCCGAGTAAGTTGAGAATATGAGAAATTAGGAATCTCCTACCACAAAAATAACCAAATAATGATTTTTATTAAAATAATTTTTTTGCTGACTTAGAGACCTCACTAACCAATTCTAGATCAATTTCATGCTAGCTACTAACTTCTGTCCAATATTCCATCCACCTAATGATTATTTTCCAACCACTTCCCAATAAAGAGAGGACCTATAAGACCTCTCATATAATCTCTTAAACAATTTATTTATATAAAAAAAATACAATTTTTGTAATATAAATCTAATAAGGGAACATATATCTCAAACATTACACTGATGTTAATGAAAAAATCTTATAGCATGTCCTCAGCTATCTGGATGGACCACTCATTCTAGAAACTCATTTATGGATTATAAGTTATCCAAAAAATTTACTAAGTTTCCATTATTTTCTACAAATCACTCGTGAACATGGATGTAAAGCCATGTTCTCTATTATAAATGATATCCAATGACACTCTGTGATGTATAACAACCTCTTTCCCATACAAGTTCCAACGATCCACTAACCTTTCATACCCCTTTATAGTTAGTAAATGCAATGATTTAGTTATTAAATTAGAAATCACCCATATTAAATGATTACCATTAGGTTAACAAGATATCACAAAAAAATTATATAGGTATCTCCTCCCATTTAAAAAAATAATCTATAATAGTGGTTATAACAGAATAGGTCACAAATGTTCCACATTGATTTTATAAACATTGAGGCACCGAGTTAGAAAACCAAAAATAAAACACCTCATACCTTACTAACTGTAATGAAATATAAAATCATGGGAAAATATTTTAACATTAGTCTTCATGGACCAACTCAATGTATTCTAGTTATAAATCACCTCCTTCCTTAATCCAATATTAATTTCCCCCATTCCACTTAAGTGAAAAATCCCAATTTGAAATTGAGACCACAAACCCTTGGTCTCCCCACTACAATGTTTCATTTTAAACCATTAACACTATGTACCATAATCCAATCTAAGTTGAATCTAATAGTCTATTAGTGATCCACCCATAGCAGAATATATGAAAACCTATCCATCCTATATCCCCTCATCCATGTGAATCTCGGTGAAAAATCTCTTCAATCACCACACTGCCGCTAATTCATTCATCAATTGTGTTATTAATTTTCTACTCAAACTATCTGAGTACATGTTACCTTTACCATGGGATAAATTTATATCAATATTTGTGGTCTGGAGAAACTACAACTACATATCTATTTTCTATTTGTATCACGATTTGGGTGAAAATATATTTCAATATCTTGTTGTTATAATACATTATGAACTTATCCATGAAGTGATAGTAGAACCAAGTCTTGTATTCATTCATAACCACCACCAACCAAATATCGTGATTGGTATAGTTTATCTCATTAGGGATTAAATTGAACAAGCTATAGAATACCTTTAACTAAAATGTATGATAACATAATACAAATATTTACATGATGAATCGTTTTAGCCATCTTCACTATAGCTGAACTAAATTAGAATCAACAATAGTGTATATGTAATTATAACTTTCAAATCCTCAAAATGATTATGGAAATGATCCCTAAAATATCTACACCCTTATATGTAATCTCTAAAATTGGAAAATAAATCATGGAGAATCCACACATAATGATCCTATAATAAAAATATGATCCCAAGAATATTTGGATCTCAAAAATATTTCTATGAGACTACCCAACCATTAGTGCCTAAATATTTTAAGGATCCACTAAGACACACTTCAATGAAATTTAATATCCCATAAATTTCAACAATTGAATACCAAACTTGAATTGAGATATAATTAAGTATATATTATTCTCACTCACGAATCCATGTATGAAATTCATATTATCATCCTGATCATGATCTAATATCTGATGAAAAATAATTTTATACAAAAAACAATAATGGAATCTAAGAAACAATGAATTATATGGTTTATCAATTTCATAAACCCTTCTTGAGAGATATTAATGTTTTATTTAATAACTAATTACTGATAATGTTTTAGAAAAAAAATTACTCATAAAAACCATACCTACCCATGAATGTCATCCTAGTAATATCAACCACCCAAAACCTCAACTATTAGTACCCAAATCTCATACCAATATCTATAAACCACCGAACCCCTTAATATTATAATAAAATTTCATTTAATATTTTAAGGTGATATTTGTTTTTTATAAAATTGTAATCTGTTTTTTGGCAGTAAAACAAAATCTAGATACTTTTATAGACCTTCTTTATAAATATAACTAGTTAAGCCTAAGGTGAAACATACATATGAATAAATACCTTTACCTTAATATTCTATAGTTGAAACTCTAATTATTTTAATCTAGTATGTTAAATTTGACGAGAAGGTAAAAAAATGGGTCTCATCACCAGAAGTAAGTCTACAAGGAATTAAAATTCCCAAAGGTGTGGTAACCTATATAAATTATTCCTAAAATATATGGATACTAACACACCACCTTTGGATGATGGAAACTAAAATGTTGATCATCATCATCATGAATTAACTCTAACCATAGATTGGAGGTAAACATTGAACAAGGAATAAAGAGATATTCTCTATCAAATCAGGGATCACACTCCCCCTAAATTACATGAGAGAATCCATCAAGAGATACAATATTTACGCAAAAAATAAAGTAATATACATGATATTTGTTATTAATCATATAATTCACACCAATGATAAGGTCCAATTTGTCATGAAAGAGAGATTAATATTCTTACAAGGTGTAGATGCTTAAAATCCTCACACAATTGTTATGAAATTTAAATCCCTTGTGTGAAATATTTCACAAAGGGGTGGAAAGAGTTATCCTAAAAGGCATGATTATTGAATGCAAGCCCTAAGGGTGAATATGAATAGGTGATATAAAAGAATCAGTAACACATATATCATCAAAATATAAAACTATAGAAGATAATATGATCATTATAACTTTTATGGAAGTTGGTGCTTACTTTTCTCATATGGTGCACACCCTACTATATTCAAATTCCAAGCATCATCCTTTTAATTAATTACCAACTATGAGTTTCCCTCACCATGTGGTGGATATCCCATCCATTTTTCAATTGTATGTATAAAGTAGGATCCCTTGGTAATGGTGGATCCATCTATACATCCATAGGATGGTCTCTTATAAAAATGATAAAGATGACTTCTTTTACCCCATGTGTGACACACCCATGGTGTATTATGAAAATCATGTTTGAGTTGTCCCATTTTCCAAAACTGGTAATATAACACATGTATCTTAACTAATTAGTATTATACAATCATTCTTCAACAATAAAACTAGCCTTCACAAATACTTTTCTAAATAGAAATGGAACCTTACCTACCTCTTATATCTCTATTTCTCCACTGAACCATGTTTTAAGGACTATGTCCACATCAACCATATCCTCCTTTTATAAAAACATCGTACATATCAGTTATAATAATATAATCTAAATATATATAGAATCCCCCCTTAAATCCATTTAATAATTATAATAAATGAGATAATCCATGAAAATAAGTTCTAGGGACCAACTCACAAATTATAAAAATTTAGTATCACAATCCATGACCACAATATTTCCCCTATTGAATGTAATAGAGTCCCAAGACTTCATATCCCTTAAATTATCAGGATAGAAATATTGAACGATTGAGTTTTTAAAGGTTGTCCAATTGAGATATTAATGAAACTTTTATTTCATTGTATACTACCAGAACAACCTCAATATCCCATTTAGGATATAAGTGGTCAATCCAACCATTGATTTTAATGTTCTTTTGAGAATATTGAAATTTCTCTAGATCCTTTAAATCCATCCCATGATATCTTATAGACCCTTTTCAAAAAGAATAATTGGCAGACACTAATATTAAATTCTAAATCAGGAATCAAAATTAATTTTGATTCAACATTGGTGATATGTCCCATAATTTTTATTATATAAATGAATGTTTCCCCCTGTGTAGGATCAACATAAGGATTTTAGTATGGGGAATTTATTACCACCACCTCTCTATTAACCTATAGAAGTCTTCTAAGAGGACCCATAGAATTTAAAAAAAATTAAAGAAAAACACTTGAATGTAATTTCATTAATTTATTTTAAATTTAATTTAAGAACCAAATAAAATTATTTTAATATTTTAAAAATGTATACTAGAAAATTTGAGACAACCCATAGTAACTCAAGGCTTGTCATAAGAGTGATCTAGTCGGGGAAACTCCTATAATATCTTTTTCATCTTGAATATTCATTCAATAGTCTACCATTAACCCATAATCATAATTGGATGATACAAAAGCACGATAATGAGAATCATGATATCATAAGGTATTATTAATAATTTATAACAGAAAAATCTTGGTAAACCATTGACATTACCCAAATGGCCCCCAATAAGGCCAGAAACACATTCCCAATCAACATGGGTTAGAGTAATCAACCTACATATCATAGAATAGTTAATGTGAATGATTTCACCCTCAATAAACATATGATATAAAATAAACAGATAAAAAAAATATATAAACAAAAAAATAACATATTAAAAATAAACAACCAAAAATTTCACACTAAACATTTCATTAATAGGGTCTCCATGCAGAAAAATAAAATTGAAAACATGGAACCTGAAACAACCCAACATTCCATCTCCTCCAGACCGTATGTGCCCTAGATCCTAGAACACCAGTATAAAAAATGAGGAGAGAGATTTATCTTTTACATGATGCTCTTGTGTTAGCCAAGATATAATAAAGACAAGGATAAATACCCCAAACTGAAAAATGAGGGTGTAAACCGAAATTCCCAATATGATATCACTAATAATTAAAGAGAATTTCTAACCACATCCATTAGATAGTTATTATTTGGAAAATTATTTTTGAAATAAATCACATGAATTAATTTATTATTAATAAAACAACCTTTGGGTTTTTTTCCAAATAATTCCATCATCTTCCAAATAATTCCTTATTCAATGAAATTGATAAATATCTCACAATACATTTTCAGTGGAATAAATATATAAAAATAATATTATTAATTATAAATCCATATAACATTAACATATGGGAAAATAATTAATTTTAAATATAATTAATGTAATTTAATCTCAATGATACCAAGTGGATAATACATGACATGTGTATGTACACAACCAAACAACTAATAATCTCTGAGGAAAAATAAATATCATATGTGGCTCCTATAGCATGGGAAGATCGGTCCCATGGAAAGGCTATCCCTAGCCACTAATAAATAATGTTATCCTCTCCTAGTGATAGATAAATCCACTAGGGATAGAATATGTTTAGTTTTTTCCTTTACTAAAATATATTTAAATTGTTATATTACATAGTCATCTTGTTTTAGGAAATCTAAAATAGTGTTATAAGAAAAATTTCCATATAATTAGAAAAACCCTAGTTTCAATAAAAATTACCATCACATAATACATTTAAAATATATTCTAATAAAGTAATTAAACAAATCTATAGTTATCAACACTAATTTTCAGGCATGAAAACCCATTTCCAATTTAATTTTTTTTAGAAAATTATAAAAAAAACATAATATCTCTCAAAATATTTCAATAAAACCCCCCATTTTGAAAATATAATATGGTTCTCAATGAAAAATTATTTTTTTAAAAATAAATTTCATAATCAATACCAAATGAAATACATGATTCACATAAGATAACTCATAGTTTTTACCATAAGATAGAGACACTCAACTGAGATTGATGAAACAAATGTCACCCTTTTGAACTATTGATGGGGGAGGATAGATTAGATTCCATAACTCCTAGAACAAATGAAAAAAACTAAAAAAATTAATATTTTAAATATATATAGTGATCTAGTCTCATTATAGATAAATTTTATGGGGAATAATATAAGAAACAAGGTAGAACATATCTTACTTATATGATTTCAATCAATGAAGACTGAATATTCCAATTAGTAACATGTTTTTCCACTTGCGAGGGGACAAGATCCAATAACCTTAATGTGATGAATATAAAACATGAAAATTTTATTTTGATTCAGAAAGTCATATTATGGAAACTAATAGACCAATAATGGTGAAATTTATTTTTTCACCATAACTAGTATATGTCTCTTGTGATGCCACTAGATAGAATGTGTTTGCTATTAGAATTATAATATCCAATATAGCCCCTCCATTTTGATAGAAAATGACCCCAACTATCTTGAAAATGTATTTATAAGTACTAATCTTATATTAATTCTGTTATATGTAAGGCTTCAATTTTAGTTATATAGGTGTTCTATCTAACCTTGCTTATTAGTCGGTGCACTTAATTAGTTAGATTATGGAATTCGAATTCCACCAAGAACAAAAAAAAATCCCTCATCAATTGAGTGACCCAAAAATAAAAATGAAAAAATTGTAAAGGGACCCATACCAAATTCACTGTACCATTTTGAGACAAATCATTCATTTTCTATTATGTTTAAATGATTCCATATTTTGTGCATCATGTGGATTATGAACACCATAATGAAAAATATTTCATTTACCTTCACAACATTTTAAGGATTTAATAAAAAATAAATTTATTAAATAATTGTTAAAATAAATTTATTTATATTACTCTGAAATAAAAAACCATATTAATCCTTTCTATTATTATTCGGAAAAATAAATTGTCCAGCATGTATATTTTTAGATTATCACCTCCATGGATTGATTGATTATCATTTATTTTTGTGTAATATACATAAATATATGCTAATGAGGATGAAATTAAATGATAAATATTAATTTTACGATATAATTAAGGATCAGGTATGAATGTTTTGATATCCTATTAGTGATTAGATCATAAAATGTAAAACATTAATCTAATAATTTCAAATTAATATACGATGAGGGATATGATATCTTAATTCTATGTGATGACATAATATAAATCATACCTTAATTATAATTATATTAAATTATGATATATCACTTTAATAATATCCAAATAAGATCATTATGATCCTGGTATAATGATATTAATACTAAACTACCTCATAATCACCCATAAATCATTATAGGTTCATTTTTGGGTTACTTTAACCACATTCTTGGATAATACTAAGAATTTATAAAATGTATAAAATGTATAAATATGAAATATTATTTTATTGTGTAATATGATATCAATAATTATATATTATTATTTCTATTAATTTTATATTAATATTTTACTCAATAATTAATAAAACAAAATTCTTTCATAAAGACACATTGTAATATTCTCATCGAAAAATGATTTATCATAATGGGGATTCTGTTTCATGATTTATCATTATTTATTAACATATATAATATTTATGAGTGTCATACTGGTAGTGTCAATAAATTCTATTCTTGATCCATTCTTTTGGGATACTGATTTAATCACTCTTTTTGCGAGGGGGTTTTTCATATATTTCATCACCATTGTATCTTTTCTTTATTTCAGATGGTGTTATGTTGTTTTGAAACCATCCACCTTCTCCAACTTGATGGAACATGATCATGTTATTCCATTATTTTATTATCCACATACTCATTTATCTATAAAATAGGAATATCATTTTTTATAATTTATTTTGGATGATGTTCACCTAGAAATAATGTTATTCTATTGACATGGTGAAATGGCTAGGATATTTAAATGTTATTATTCCAAAAAGGAGGATTATTGCAATGTTGAAAATGTGTTATTGACAATCCTCCTTATTTGTTTGTATGTTTCAGGGTTATGTTATCCCTTTTGTTAGTATGTGAACAATATTGAGATTTTTTATTATTATTAAAAACAAATATATGGTGATTATGTGTTAGAAATATATACTTTTTATTATATGGGTATCTATGTTTTAATTTTGTTATAGGATCTATAGGGAATGGTATGAATTATCATGTTGATTATTATAGTGAATGAATTTTACAAAAAAAATTTATAATTGGGGCCAAATATTATATCATCCTTTGAGTTATCAATGGGTCTCATGAGAAAAAATCAACTTGGCATCTGGTTTATACCGTTATTCATATTAGTATAGTTTTTTATAAAAATTTCTTGATAGTTTTTTAATGTATGAAATTATGTTTTCCATCAATATGTGATGCATATTATTGATATCAATTTTTTCTGTTACTATTATGTATATATAATTCTATCAGTTTTAGTATATGATTTCATTTTTCAAATTATTTATTCATACACTATTTTTTATACCATACATATTTTTTTGACAGTTTAAGTTATTTTGTTTCTTTTACTTATCATTTGAGCTAACTCCTTCTCATCCATCCATTTTCATAAATATTTATGAAAATTATTACACATTCCATTGTTAATAGGATAGCTTGTGTGGAGATTATGATTTTATTTAAAATAATTTTAGGGTGGATAAGATAACATTTTTCATAACTTCAATGGAATAGATAAAACTTTGGATAGTGTATGATTTAATGTTAAGGTAATTTTGCGCTTTTAATTTTGGTACGAGGATAAAATAACAACAGTGAAAACCCTACAATTAATTCCATGTGACAATTATATATATTGGATAACCACTTCATGTTTTGGTAATGTATATATTTGGGTGTTTTCCCAGTTATTACATCCCTATTTGGATAATAATTTTAGATTATGGATCGAGAAATGATGTACTTAGGGGTAATAATAATTAAATGGTATGTGAGAAAATTACTCAATGGAAACATGGAGAATAACAAAGTCGGATAATGAAACACATGTATAATAATCTGGTGGTATATGAATTAGTTGATTGAAATTATCATTATGAATAATTGTTATGTATTTTAATATGTTTTTGATAGATTATCCAATTAGAATGTGACCAAGGAAAACATAGATTAAGAATTAGGAAATCATATATTAATGTACATATTAGTTTATATGTTATTTCCTGGATAGAGTATTTGTTGGATTTCTAGATAATAGATTTCAATTAATTTTTGTGTTAGAATATTTTATGAAATTTCATGTTAATTTTGGATATCTATTTTGAGAATTAAGTTTACATGTATGAGAGATCCCAACATAAATTCACCTAAATTGAACAATAAATGAGATTTTTTATATTAAGACTGGTATAGTTTAAATCAAGAGTGATACAAGTTATATAGTATTATCTATAAGTTAATATGATTGTGTTACAAGTGAGATATATTGATGGTAGATTTTTCTATTGTTATTTATGAAAATTTTATTTTAATAATTCTCAATCACGATAAATATTTGGGGTTTGAGTAATGTTCGATGCACAACGGAACCAAAATAATAATTGATTTCAAGGTCAATATCTATGGTTTTAAGAAAACAACATAATTGTATGTGGTGGAGTGAGAATGCTTATGATTAGGGAAAACAACTTATCAGGAATTTTTATTATCAATGGGAGAATAATTGAAATATCAAACACAACAATAATTAAAAGTATACAATTTCATTTAAATTCAAATGTCTATAAAGATATATTAAATAATATTAATTTTACTAAAATTCAAAAATTTATGAAGAAACGTGGGGAATATGTCCATAAAGGGACATGTAAATTTTATAAAAGTGGATATAAAATTCATTAGACTCAAAAATATAATGTAAAAAACATAACCAACAAAAATATATTACTTTTTAATATATTTTTGTACTATGAGACTTGATTTCTCATTCAAAAGGGATAACAGGGTAAAGAATCACAAAAACTCATGTGAATAATGAAAATGCCTATGTAAAAACTAATAATGTATCAAATAGTGTGTATTTACTTGAAATTTTATTTTTTCTTATGTATTGTATATTTTGACCCACTACTAGATATTAACATACTATTAAAAACATCATCTTGTTCGGTTATCAAATAAATCATTTTCATGGTTTGTGGGATGTTTTACCTTATGAATCTATTTTTTCTTCCCTTATTATAATACTATGTAAAAATAGTAATGTGATGGGGGAATTTAAAAGTTCATTTAATAAGATTTTATAAAAAAATTCATTCTGCAAACTAAATAAACAAATGACCATCTAGGGTTGTATAGTTAGTTATGAGTTCCCTATAGAAATTAATATAATATTTTGAGTCTAGTTTTGAGGATAAAATTTATTTAAGTTGTATTAATTTAACACCTTGTGATTTTAATATGTGACATAATATATGTGAGATAACTTTATTTTATATATCCATCCACACAAAGCATTAACCTAAAATGATACCATTATATATTATAGAGAAAATACAAATATTAACTATACATGAAATAAATATATTTACAGAATTATAAGGAGTGTTTAACAGTAACCAAATTGTGAAAAAATCAAAGAAGAAAATAATCTCTACTCTATATAAGAACGATAATCATTTAGTTTAGCTTAAAAATCAAAGAATTCTATTTTATGCTTAAAATTATATATTTCTCAAATTTTGATTTTATTTAAAGAAACTATGATTATTATGATTAGATAATAATATAATATATATAATATGACTAATATATTACCTAAAAATTAATTTATAATTGATAGGGAATAATAATAATGAAAGGTTTTCAATTTGTAATTATATTTTCCACTATTAAAAATCAACCCTATATTCTAATTTTTTATATAAATATTGATTTTTATAATTTTAGAGATTAAATTTTAAAAAATGAAAATTATTTTTATATTATCTATCATAATATAATATTAAAATTAATTTTGGTGGTTTTTTAAAAAAAATATTTCGGCGTGAATAATGATAAATAACAATGTTAAAATTACATGTGTTTTAGAAAATTATTACTATATATGTATGAGATGAAAATGTATTAAAAAATTACAATACCAAATAAAAAGGTTACATGTTAATTTATAATGATTATTTTTATTAAATTTAAGAACTCATATATGATATTTTCTAGCCTAAAAAATATTTCGTAAAAATAATATTTTTGAGGAATTATATATATATATTTTATAATTAATTTTTATCATGTATAGAAACATAATCAAACAAAATGGATATAAAATTAATAATTTTTGTTTCCAATTTATCGAATAAGGACCCTTTTCTATTTTTCCCTATTTTATTAAGTGACCTTAGTTTAAAACTAGTGACTGTAGAAAAAAGATTAAAAATTAAAAGTAATAATTCAAGGGGTATAGGTATGAAACATGAATATAAAGTGTGGACAATTGATTCTATGAGTTTTTTTATAGTTATGTACCTACCCCATATTATAAATTATAAATATTGGGTCCACTGGAAATTTTTCACATGTTCTACCTTTATATTAAGTTACAATATTTATTGAAATTCCATTCTAAGAACTTATAATGGGGGCCTCTTTTCAACTCTTAAATAAAACAATAAAAATTACATTTCCTCGTGAAAATATTCCTTTAATAAATCAATTAAAATATTATATCACTCTATTGATTTTTTAGTCACCATAGATTACTGTATTCTATCCAATTCTAAGAGATCTTTTAATTAAATCTCAATGTGCTCAATATGAGTAATCATTTTTTCATAACTTTATTCTTTTCAATTTAACATTTTAAATTATAATATTTTATTACCTATGTAATGAAATCAGTATTGGATATATAATGATGTTATAGTTCTATGATAATAATCATTAATCACATTTTTCATATATAGTAATAAACAAATATTGTAATTGATGTGTTCGGCGCATTACATCCGCTACGATGTACCATGTTTCATTTTACTCTATAATAATAAAATAATAAACCATACTAATAATGTATCACATTATATAGAAAAAACATTATCAAACATGTATCTGTGTATACTACCACCTTTGTGGAATGATAAATTGGTTTTCTTCCTTCAACAAGATTCTAGGATGGTCATGAGGAAAGGATAAAAGAATAAATATAATGATTATAATATGATATAGTTTCTAGTATGAAAAAATTTAGAAAATATTAGTGATATAATAAATAAATTATAATCATTAATTCAATTATTTAAATCAAGCATACATTCCAAAAATGATCCCTTTATTCAATGTAATACATTATAAACAATATATCCTTCTATTTACCACAATGTTTGATATAACACAATAATAAGAACCAAAATAAGATAATTATGCATTATTTGTGATGATGTTACTACTAAACCACCTCATAATCACTCACTAATCAAGGTAGAATAATCTTTTGGTCAGTTTAACCATAGACTTTCCTAATACAATTCTTTTATATAATGAATGCCCATGAGAACATATTTATTAGAGTAATAATATATAAATATGTAAATATTTTTTTGACTAATTTTATATGAATTTCTAACTAGTTAATTATGAAATCATCATTCATTCATTAATAAACATAAGAATATGTTCATCAATAGATTCAAACCAATTTATTACAACCAAAACAAACATTGAATAAAATTATAGCCTTATAAGCTATATTTAAAAAAATATTCTAGTAAATTAGATGATCTAGTAGTAATGTTCAATGGAAATTTAATTTATACCAATACCTATTTTATGAAACCAGTTCATAGTGATAAAAATTACATACACAATGTGTTGAAAATTGTTAAAAATTAATTTACATAAATAAATATATGTATATAATGATTGTAAATAATGAGTATAGATAGTAATAGTTATGAATAAATTTATTGCGTTTGAATAAAATATGATTAAATTAATTATTCATTTTATTTGGATCATGTCAAAAATCAATGACAACCACGGAAAGGGTTTTCGTCTAAATTTACTATCTTTAATTCATGGTTGGTATTATAAACGAAATTTCATATATGTGGTGTATATACATATTATATGAGATATCATATAATGAATTATCATTTAATATAGGCTTTATAAATTTAATTACAATCCCTCTCTTTTTATGGTGGTTTGATTAAAATATCACTCAAGTTGCAGGGGTTTTCTTGATCTTAATTCATATTCTTTGACTAATTTTACCATTTTGGAACCATATTTTCATTGGATGGTGTTATATTGATTTAAAATACCAATAATATTTTATAAATTTATCTATTTTAATTCATAAGATTTGTTGATCCAAATTAATATCTTTTTCTTTCATTATATATTTATGAAAATGTTACCCTAGTCATAAGTGTTTTCAGCAACACAATTTTCATTAATTAAGTTATGATATTTCACATGATTTTATTTACAACAAAAATGGTTGGTTATTACCAATTATTTTATTATTATATTCTAAATAATTGTATACATTATCAATACGTAAACCTATTTTCTAAATGCTTCATTCTTCATTTAGTATGTAACCTACAATGGGATATTTATAATTTACATATTCATTACCTAAGTTATAATGTCACATCTCAAAACATTTATTCCATGATTGGGTTCCACCATTTAATATTTTATTACAAGGTACATTATAATCATCTTTTGTAAACATTTAATTTAATGGAAATTATTGTTTTGTTTCTCTAATTATAATGTCAATTTGAAAAATGGTATTTTAAAAATGATAAAAATGGGTTTTCAACTTCACATTGATATGTTTTGTTTTTATCTCCACATTTTATGAATATAAACATTTTACCTTTTAAAGGATCTGGTATAATAGATTATTTTTAAAATTAATGGTTTCTAAATTATTTCCTATCAAATTTTTAGATGTTCCATTTTAAAGAGGCTTATTTTTTCTATATTAAAAACATTTTCTTAAATTTATTTTATATTTTCTATCCCATTTCCCTTATTATTTTGAAACGTATATAAACTGAAAGGGTTTTTATTTCTTAATTTATTCTCAAATATATATAATAATTTGGGGGATTAAATCCTAGGATAAAACAATTTAATTATTGATCCATCATTTGTGATTATGATCGAATCATTCATTTTTCATGGGTGTTTTCCATTTATTGTAGTACCCTTCTTGGATTCCTTTAATTCCCAGGTATTATGTAATATTTGAACCATTAGCCATTACCATTTGGATGGTTTATGATCCTTTTATTCTGATATTCGTATATCTTTATAAGCATTTTTCTTTATGGTGTGAACAACAAGTTTAAAGAATTTATATTGGATGAAGGTCAACTAAAATTAATGAAAATATACTAACTAGGGGAAAATACTTGATTCTTGTATTTATATTCCAATATAGATGATTGTTGGATAGTTTACTTTGTATGTTTTGCCTTCCAAATTATTTATTTGAATGGATTATAGTCAGGTAATCCCCATTACTAATGTGGGGATATTATTTTATTTCTAAATGATTACTCATCACTTACAATAGTTGATTATTTATGGATATTACACATTTTCATTTTTCGAATAGTTATGTTATTATTCTGGTAGTGGTTCCTTAGGGAATTTTATAAAATTTATTTTTTATATATATCTGAAATTATTTCTTCTAAAAAATTTCTATGTGGGTTTTGGAATTATGAATCCCATTAATACATCGATAAGTCTCATAAAATGAAACTACCTGGGTTCTGTTGTGTACATATATATATTGGTATAGTGTATTAGAATAATGACTTGAAAATGTGTTTTTAATATTAAAAAATATGCATTAGACCACTATGATGTTAGTATAAATAAAATCAATGTTGTTATTTATTGTCATAGTTATAACATGATCTTAGTTTCAGTTTACTACTAAAATATTTAGATTATTTATTCTTATTGTAATATGTATGTCTTGGATAATGTTTTTGATATATTTAGTTATGTGAATCCCCATTCGAGCATTTTATCTCACCCCACCATATGTTTTCATTTACATTGGTCCTGATGAAATATATGACACATGTTATTTCTAACAAGACATCTTCAATAAAGAATTAGTGAGAGATTTTAATGAATTATTAAGGATTAATTAGTTTCCAATATTGAGAAAAATTATTTATTATTTTAGAAATTAATTTTATATATAGTTTATGTTTGTTTCCTTATATTAAATTATCTAAACCTAAATGGTCTTGGGTAAATATGTAAAATAAAATTTTTATAATGTGATGTAATTATGTGATAGTTATGTATTGAAATATGCATTTTTTCAAATATAGTCAACAAATTAATGACTTTATTATTGTATAATATGACAGTGTTAGTCTGGGGTATCAAAAATTCACTCTCCTATAGAACTATACCACTTTGGTGAGATTATGCACCTATTAAATTAGTTGAATCCCTAGTTATTTTTAAATCCATTATGAGAATGAGAGAATATATGAAAGGTAGTATCTACTTTATATCTATCTTTTTCAATTTCCCACTTATGTCCACTCATTATAAATCAAATTTTATATTAAAATAGAAAAATAAACATTAGTATTTTTTTAAAAATTTATTGTTTTAAAATACCTCTAATATCTAGGATTTATATTTGTATAACATGTTCTTGTTTGGTCAATTCGACTACCAATATGATAAATTTTTATTATAATTTTCATCATAGAAGAGTGTAAAATAATAAATTAGGATAAAATCTGATATTAAATATTAATTTTAGTTATTATAATGATAATTTATTTTTTATGTTGAATGTGATTATAATTATAATTTAACTCATTCGTACCAGTCATGTTACCAAAAACATGCACATTATGAAATCTTCTATTGGGATTCATCCAAGTTAATTTCATCACATGAACATGTAAATATATAAATAATTATAATATTATGATTCAAAAAGCATAAAAATCATTTAATTTTGATACTTTTATAAATGAACATGAATAAACATCACTATATTCAAATTATTATAAAATTATAAAAACTACTAGAATTTTATGATAAAAATAAAAAAAAAATTAATATATAATATAAATGCACATAATTGAATATTATAAAAATTGATAGATATGAATATGGTTCCAAAATAATAATGTAACATCAATATATATATTACGTAGGGGTCATACTAATTTCATGAAAATTGAGAGTAATGTTAAGCGGCTTTCACTTCAATCTATTTTTATTAAGATATCTTCTAAATAAAGAATTTTATTTTCAGTTATATGTTATATATACTACTCCAAGGATATATTTGAAAATAATTTTCATGTAATTATTCATATTTAAAAATCCATCAAGTGTTCTCCCTTCAATTTTTTTATTCAAAAACAAAATTCATATGGTTTTTCTTCCAAACACTCTTTATAATGGAGATGATATATATCTAAATTTATATTTATTGTAATTTCATGTAATTTCTCTCTAATTTCCCAATATATTTTATTTTAATTTATTAATAATTATTATTTAAATTATTTTTTACAATTTCTCCACTATTAGAAACATAATTCATCCAAAATTTAATTAATTAATAGAAATATCATAATCTTTTCTTTTATTTCAGTATATTGAACCTCCATGCATATAGAGTTTAAAATTTTTCTTGAATAAAATTCCGTCAACATATAATATCAGAACCAGTTCTAGTATAATGGTTTTGAATTACTCAAAAAAATAGATGGAATCATTTATTATATTACCTCGGTTGTGTTACTCGATCGATCATTTTCCCTAATTATTTTATTTGGTTTTCTTAAATATATTAATATCAATTTCTTTGATATTTCCATGTAATTATTAAACACCTTGTAATTCCTTTTAAATAATTTTTTTTTCTAAATAATTTATTCGAAAAAATATCAATTTTTCAACCATATTTCGTTTTATATTATAATATATTTTTAATGATTCTTATAATTCTTTTATAAACTATATAAATTTTAAGTAAAATTATTATGTTCTAATAGGATATGTTTTAATGGAATTTTAATACACCTAATCCTTCACTCCAAAATATAAAGAAAAATCATAAAATTTATATTTACATATATGAAAATAATGAATATATATTAATTTTTTTCATCAAGAACATATATTGTCCAAAGGAATATTGTATCACATGCATAAGTAATGACCATTTAGGATTAGAGTTTCAAATAATCAGGAAAAATATTAACATAACAATTCCAAAAACAAAAATAGATTATCCTTACCCCTATATCAATATTTTATTATTTCATAATAGGCCATCATCAACATTAATATGAAATAATTCTATAAATAATTTATTTTACATCATTATTAATGACTTGAGGAAGGCATAACTACAGAATAATGAGAAAAAAGTCTCAGTATTTGCAGAAATATGTATTAACAAAAAATTTAATCAGTGTATATAAGAAGATAATATTTTTATATGACATAATCAATGTGAATGATCATAACATATGAATATTCATGCACATCAACACTAGGATCCTCAATCATGAAACATGGAATAATTATTTAACAATACAAAGAGTCATATGTATCAATAATAATAATTCTTTTGATATAAATGTTTATAAAAGTAATGATTAAAATGAATAGTAATCATAAAGAAAATGTTTTGGTATATTCTAACATTATCTTCATAAAAAACTTGTAGAACCATTAAAAAATGAACAACCAAATAGTTACTTCTAAACCTAATGCATTGGATCTCAATAATACCGCACTCATCATTCAAGCTATGTCAAGCTCACTAGATTCTTTCTGGGAACACCCATCATATAAAAAATGACTAAGAACCATAACATGAATAAATTTCATAGAGATTTCAAATTCATCATTTAATTATTAGAAAATCCACTGTCATTTTCAAAATGTGAATAACCATTAGAAAAGAAATGGGTTCCAAGGAAATATATTTAAGGAATCAAAATCCATCTACTAAAATAAGGAAATTTCTTGCATTAGAAAATATATCTAGTTGATTATAAGTAACGTCAACTATTATTTATGTTGATTAACGGAAATTCATTTAAAATTAATTTAATAAAACACTTGAGTAATATACCCTTGTGAAGACCTGACCTAGTGAGGCTTTCACCGCAACTACACCAATCTTGCCTCTAATAGGCTTGGGGATGTTGTTCTTCATCGAGTAGACATATAAAACACAAGAGGGAGAATTAGACTAATTTACATGCAAAAATTCACATATATCCAAGCCCATATAATGAAGAAATATAAAAACTCTGATTCTAATTCATGTATGTATATATAATCCCACAATCCGAAAATGACCTAAATTATATAAGGAATGAATAGTTGTAAAATAAAAATCAATCCAAAACTATAAGAATTTTTTAAATTCATAATTGTGTGGGATATCTATAAAATGAAACACCAATATCCATCTTGGTATTTCTGTTCAAAAATTCCCATACTTTTGTTCCTCTCAGTATTTGGTAAAAACGTCCATCATTGGCAAAAGACAAGACATGTTTTGGAAGATACCATGAATGACTGATTATAAAAATACCTGGTAGGACAGCCTGAAAACACCAAACACAAATAATCATGAATAATTATCTGATCAAATAGATATATGTTAAATTATATTGGAGACATAATAATATCAAAAGATATCCCAGATATACTCATAAAATTTTCTATGTTGTTAAAGGTGTCAACCACTTCTAGGCATAGAACTTTTTTTGTGTTTCAAGGTAATGTTCACCATATCGTCTCACTCCATAATCCACACCATAACTAATGGAAATAAAACATGAGATAACAATCCTCAACAATCATTAATCAAATTAAATATCCCGTCTATTCTAAGGGGTATGATTAAGTAGGATGATCTAATATGTGAGCTCCACTACCCCAAATGACACTCATCCGAGAGGTCATTGTCATCATCAGTTTCCAAGATAAAACACATAGAAATTTGGTAGGGTTTGTCTAAGACAAACACTCAATAAAACTAATACCCCTACAAAATGATCATATCATGATACAAAAAATATGAGATTAACACCATGGGATGATATTGGTAACATCGTACCTATAACAACTCTGCTGTTTATTACACACTAAAAAATGATTTATTACATAAACATCACTTTATACAATATAGAATGTTGATTGGTATAGTGATTTTGGGAATTAGGATCATTACATAACAACATATAACATGAAATACCACATCTTTATTGAAAACTTCTTTTACATCACCACTACATTCCCTCAAACTTAGAATTTCATGGGATAACCTGAGGACATGCATAAGAAAAGGGTGATCTGTAAAGACCAATAAGGGAATGAACGTGTAATAACACGAGGAATACAATACATGTTATAAAATAGGCATATCAATGTTTCATAAGAGAATCATGAATGTAAATTCATGATAAATCATTATAATCATAACATGGAAATGTGGAAACAACACTTAACATGGAAATAGCATGAGCTATGACTCATTACACATGAAGCCAAGGTAAACCCTAACTGCACATGAAGCACGAGTAAAGCCACATTTCACTAGAATTTGCATGAGTCAAGACTCATTGAACATGACCTATCAGGATACTATTCTTTACCCAATGCATTGGATCTCTATTAGGGTGCACCCTTCTTAAACATTTCATTTCATGCATAACTTTTCCACATAGATCATATAACATGGAATCAATCAACATTATAAGTGTTTTCAAGATTATGTATTGTTTAATAAATACATGAAATTACCAATAAATATGTATATGTGCATAAAGGTGAATATCCTTGATAGAGACATGGGTATGGTATTCACTACATAATGAACTAGGCTTGAAAACCGTGGTGCAATTTCAGCAGCATAACAACTTGACATAAGGATTCATGAAAATGGTTGATGAGAGAGAAATGGGTGTCTCAACATATGTTCAAGAAATGGACAGTTATGGGGTCATATAGATACAAGTCCCAACGAACATACTGGAATTTAGATGCATAATACAAAATAATTACATGGATGTAAAAGAGGAGAGAGAAATCTCTCACGGAATTTTGACATGGTAACAGGTGTACATGGGTGGAATTAATTAGATATAAGGGGGTATCCCAATATCCAAAAATAAATAGGGAAGTAGGGGGAGGATCCAAATCAAACCCTGAAATTTGTAATTGAAAACAAAAGGGCGAAATAACTTAAAAAATGGAAAAAAAGGAGAAAGGAAAAAATCCCTTACTTGGAAGTGCGATTCAAAAAGCATAGGAGAGGCTTGAGAGAGGCTTCATGGGAGCTTGGGGAACCTTACAAGATTCTGGAGAGAGTAGGGAAGGGTTTTCACGAATTCCATAGGCTTTTAGGGAAGAGGAAGTGGGAGCTTGTGTGGGTTTATATAAGAAAGGAGACAGAATTCTTTATTATTTAGGATTGGGACACCTAACATTAAACTAATCAAAACCACAAAACTAGCAATGGTTTTTTCCCATGGTTTTTTCCAAAGGGTATTGAAAAAAAATATTTTATAAGGACACTAACCTAACTCCTTAAAATAACTGGGTTTCTTATGTGGAGGTGAGACACACTTTCAAGGAAAGCAATTTAAAAAGACTAAATGTTTTATAAGCCTTGAAGGGCCCACTAATGCTTTGTAAAATATATCAAAAAACCCAAAATCAGATTATTTTAATGGTAAAACATATATTGGCCGAACATAATGTTTATAGTATTTTATTACATCACTATTGGGTCATTATAATGTCCTAAAACACATTATATATTTAAACGACATTTAATTTTTACCCTAAAATTTTAATGTCTCAGAAAATAATGAAAAATTCACTATTGGATAATTTCAACATTCTGATTTTAAATTAATATAAATTTTACCTAAATAATTTTATAAATATTTGAATTTTTTACATTTAAAAAAACTCACATTAATAAAAAAATTCATGAGTTTTGAAAAAAACTACTTTGAAACCTTAATAAAAATTACAATTGTATTCATAAAATAGTACGATATTTTATATTAAATAAAAAGTAATTTAATAATAATAATAATAATTTATTAAAATATTATTTAATCCAAAAATCTATTAATTCCTCAAAATAGATTTCTTAGTTTGGTATTAACTAAAAATTTTATTTTTTCTTTAAAAAATATTTCAAAGTAACAATATAAATAATTTATATTTTCTATACAAGAATAATGTACATAGTCATAGTGCTGGGGTTTTATTACATAACCCCTTATAACACATGCATAAGAATGAAGGGTTAGGTGTTCAGTGGTGAAAGACTCTTGGGTTGGCTCAAATAACAATCCTCGGGTGGTAATGTCTATTAACATCCACTTCTCCCATATTTGGTTCTGCTCAATCTTAATGTGTTCAAACTCGTCTTGGGATTGGTCAAGAGAAACGCCCAATGATGCAACCTCCTTTCTGAGCTCTGAAAAATGGGCTTTTATTGGGAAAGTCTACTGGATGAGGTCATCGCTTCCTTTGATTGAGTAAATTGGATTTGTTAATTCCATATATTTATATTAATCATGTGATCATTGTTCAAAATATATATTAGAAATGGTCACAATTCTTAATTTTATTTTAAAATCCAAAACATAAAACCAAATAAGTGCATATATTTTACATTACCATAATAATACATTTAAATTGACCAAGATGAATTTTCATTAAAGAATGTTTAGATCGTTACATTCTTTCCCCCGTAAAAAAATTGCATCCTCACAATCTGATTACATACATAAAGAAATATAAAATATAAAAATTACTTAAAGGTTTATTACCCACCTCCATTAAGAATTAATTAACCCTCATTATCACGTTGATCACAGAGAATGTGGGTCCACTTAGTGCAATAATACCTCAATACACATTCAAAGTCTTCCACTTCCTAAGTCTAGACATAGTTCGAGCAACATTGATCATATAATAGAAAATATGATGCACTTTTGGAAGGAAGATTATTTCTAACGTATAGTTTAAAAACATCTCCATTTATCCAGTTTTTGTAAAATAGTCTAACATAGACAGATTTGGAATTTTTGAAGTCTTGTTCTTTTAATATATTTTCTATGTTTCCAAAATGACTACAAGAGAAGACTATATATATATTGGTGGCTCAGAGGTATCCCACATTGGAAGTAATTCTAAAATAAAATAGTGCATCGTATTCTCTAGATAGGATGAAATATCTGAATATAACCTGATGCTACCTACCTCATCTTGAAAGAAGGTAGATTTGGGATATTAATATTTTATCATAGGTGATCCATGATCCCAGATGATTTTGTGGTATGGAGAAGGTGTTTGATATGTTATAGGGAATGTTTCAAAAAATCTGGACATTGGAAAAAAATTTGATGCTAAGAGAGATTTTCATAGCAATAATTATAGCTAGTAAGTCCTCAGGAAGGAACAAGAGTGTTGTATGAGTTTCTTCCCGTTTTATATCGAAACAATCCATTATCCTACTGATGAAACATATCAAATTTTGAGTAACCCTCTAGACATGATAAAATTGTGATATAAAACTACATAAAGTTGAACTATTTATTACTCCTTAATGAAATGAAAATTATGGGTAACACATAAAGGTAATCCGAGGAAAAAAATGGATGACTTATAAGTTCCTTATCCTATGATTCTATAGGCTTAAATCTATGTTATCCACGATCTATTTTCTATAATAAATTTTTAGGGGATTTGTTTAATTCGCATAAAAATCGGTCACACTAAGCATGTAAATTTAACAATGAATATACCCTAGGAGTGTCATAACTGAGAGTGAAGTGAGGTCTGTTGTCGTGTACCGTGATACCTCTGGTGCAGCAGGAAACTTCTTGTTGTGGTTTTCACCACTAGGTGCATCTGTTCCAGAGCCGCCTCTACCTGCTCATATCCATACAAGGATATATTTGAATGATAAACCACTTACTCAATACCAACAAAAAAATGGGGATGTTTTTATTATACTTATTCTTCTCTCTAAGGATTCACTATGGGTTTTCTAATCCTAATCCCCAAAATAACTAAACATATCCTTTGATACCAACTATAACAACCATGCTCTTTATTACACAATAATACATGATTTATAACATAATCTACACTTGATACAACATAAATGATCAATAGTTATCATGTATTTGGGGCTTACGATCATTACTGATTTTCTTAAAACATGGAATACAATGTCTTTATTGAAAAATTCCATTACATGACCAATTCATTCCCTCGTACTTAGCATTTCATGGGATAACCTGAGGACATGCTTATGAAAAGGGTGAGCTACAAATCCCATTAAGGGAATTAATATACAATAACATGAGAAATTAAATACATGTTAGAAAATAGGCATATAAATGGATCAAAAGAGACACATGAACATAAAGGAATAATAAAGCATCATAATCACAACATGGAAATGTGGCAACAACACATAACATGGAATTAGCATGAGCCACGACTCATTGCACACGGAGCATGAGTAAACCCTCATTTATAATGAATCATGAGTCAACCATTATTTTAATTGAATTAAAATGAGTCAACATGCATTGCATATGATATATCATGATACTATACTGTACAGAATACATTGGAGCTCTATTAGGGCACACCCTTCTTAAACATTTCATTTAATGCATAAGTGTGAAACATGGATCATATAACATGGATTCAATCAACATCATAAGTTATTCCATGATTAAGTAATGTTCAATAAATACATGAAAGTTCCATTAATTTTGTAAATGTACATCAATGTGAATACCCTTGGGAGATACATGGGTATGGTATTCACTACACAATGATATTTTCTTAAAAAAATGTGTTGCAATTTCCGCAGCCTACTGACGTGACATAAGGATTAATGAAAATGTTCGATGAGAGAGAAATGGGTTCCTCATTAGATGTACACGAAATGGACAGTAAGGGGGTCATATAGATATACGTCCTTAAATTTTAATTGAATTTAGTTTCATAATACATTTATCGAAAATTCCTGGGTTTTGATATAAATAGCTTTCAAACCATAATAAAAAATACAATTGCATTCATTAAATTATATGATAATTTATATTTAATAAAAATTTATTTAATAATAATAATATTTTATTAAAATATTAATTAATTCAAAAAACCATTATTCGTTAAAATATATTTCTTCATTGAATATTAACTAAAAATTTTATTTGTTCTTTAAAAAATATTCATAAAGTAACAGTAACAAGAATTTATATTATTTATATATAAATAATGTACATAGTCAGAGTGCTCGTGTATTATTACATAACCCCTTATAGAACCAGCATGAGACCTATGGGTGATGTGTGTGATGGTGACAGATGTTTCTAGTGGCTCAGATAACATCTCTCAGGTGGTAATCTCTATTAACATCCACTTCTCTCATAGTCGGTTCTGCTAAAACTTAATGTGCCCAAGCTCAGTTTGGGATTGGTTAAGAGCGAATCCAAATGACGCCACCTCCTTTCTGAGTTCTAAGAATTGGGATTCATATGGGGAAATTCTACTGGATGAGGTCGTCTCTTCCTTTGTCTGAGTAAATTATATTTTTTAAAGCCCTATAGTTATACTAATAATGTGATCATTGTTCATCGACTATATTAGCAATGGTCACAATTCATAATGGTATTTTAAAATCCAATACATAAAACCAAATAAGTGCATACATTTAACATAACCATAAGAATACATTTAAATATACCTAGAATAATTTTCATTAATAAATTTTTTGGTTGATACAGTACCCTATTGGAAAATTCCTCCTATATAGGGGGTCAAAGCCCATGGTTGTGTGTCCAAGAAATTCCACAAACCCTGAATATGGAGACATGATGTAAATGAGGTTCTCTTTGGGCCTCTATGAGGGATGTAATCCCCAATCTAATGAGGTTCATCCAAAGTATGCTAAGATGACTCACTCAAGGATAAGGGAACTATCAGATACTTCAATTGTCATTTGGAATCCAAATATGGGTCACTCTTTAATATATAGATGTAATTTTACATCAAAACCTCAATGGAATGGATTAAGGGATAACAGTGAACTAATATGTAGGACCTCGGGACACCCTGAGTGGGGAGGGGTGAATTAGGGTGTCAAAAGTTTCTTTTAAACTGATGGATCTTGTTCCCACGTTGGTAGGAACTAGTTTAACATATATGATTGATATGAGAAGCAATCAACCATTCAAATGAATAGAGAAAACACGGATCTTTTTACATGGTTCACCACTAAGGGATACGTCCAAGGAGCATACGCTGACAGGTTTTATGATGTACAAAATTCCACTATTATTCACGGGTTGTGGATTACAAGGGTTTGGGAACAATCACTTTTTCCTAGGCTCACTGCCATTACAACTATTCAGGGATAGCCCACAGCGCCCCTTGGGTCACTCCTATTGACTCCCCCTAGATCACATCCTTTGGTGAGGTCCAATTAGGTTAAAGACATGGAAGTCTCTTCAATAGATTTGCATTGAAGTGTTTTCCTATGCTTAGCACGAGACTCTGCTTGCATCAATGTCCGAAAATGATGCACTTATACAGACATAACCACTAAACTGAATAAGCAGAACGTGAAAATAGGATACACTGATGATTTCACGCAGCAACTATCCTATATGTGCGATTTCTCACTTTTTCATGAAATACCTGATTTTTTCGCGGAAAAATATTTCGCGGAATTTCAACTTTTTACGTGCAACCTCTCCTTTTTCGCGCAGCACCGAATTCTCTACTCAAGCTGGAATTTTTCACGTATCTAAGAAATTTTCGATTATCTCCCTTTACGTGAACCTTTGAAGTGCATCAGACCTCGGATCTTGTCTGAGTCTTCAATCGTGCTATATGAGGGGGTCACCTCTTATTTATAGGCGTCTGAGAACCCCTGCACAAAACCCCTTGTGGTGTGAAAAACATCTCATCTGGCGCGAAATCTTTCTCACCAGTATCATTTTTCATGCACATCTCCAGATTTTTCGTGCACCCCTTTCCTTTTCCATTTTTCGATGTTCTTATTCCGAAACACTATTTGCGCGAAAAACCTCGATCCACTATTTCACACACCACGCTGTTTTTTTATCCCAGCTCAATTATTTCACGCACAAACCTTATTTTTTTGGAACCACATACACTTTGAGTGCACCTGCTTTTACCAACAATACATGTGTTCATTTATTCGATTTTGAGGCCCAAAATTTTGGCAAACATTGGGAAATGGCACCACCTTCAATACTGTTGTCTGCATGAACTGGATGATTACTTTTTTGACACACATTCTAAACATCGACTGAGGATTGAAAACAAACACAAACAATACTCCAATTCAAGCATAGAATAGACATGGTTCCAACAATCCCCCCCTTTGGGATTGTTGGAAATCACTAAATAAATTCAATAGATCACCATCCACATGCTAACCAAAAAGGAAAGTATCAACTCATCCATCACTCTAAGTGTATGTGAGAAATGCTCGGTGTAGAAAACAAGAGATGAAGCTTGAATTGGGTTCCAGTGTTTTGGAGTTCTCAATGACACCGAAGTAAATTTCTTACAGTGTCATAGAAGCATTACATGTCCAATGAATTCCTTCTCATCCTCTCACCAATGATGAATTCTCATTGTGTCAATGACATGCCTAAATTTATTCTTTTCTCCCCCATTTCAAATAAACCCAAAGACTGTTAATTGTTCATTGTTCAGCTCAAAACACACCCCCTAGATAGTATCTCCCCCACTAACCTACATCACAGCCATAAACAGATAAAAAGTAGTTAACCTAACTGCGGAGAGGGGTACTGTGTATCCTCCTTATGAAATGGGAGGTGGGTGAACACTGAGGATCAACCGATGCTTCTCAAACATAGCCGCTGACAGTGGCTTGGTTTGGATATCATCCACTTTCTCATTAGTTCCCACATGATCCATTCTAATCACACCTTTATCAACATTTTCATTGATAAAGGGATACCTGATTTCAATACATTTTGTACAAGAATGCTGAACATGATTCTTTTTACGATCAATGGAGCTCTTTTTATCATAGTAAATTACCATTGGTTGTTTCACCTCATCACCAATATCTGTTAGTTATTGCCTCATCCATAGAAGTTGAGTTCATGACTTTGTGTTTGAGATATACTCAGCATTAGTAGAACTAAGAGAAGTAATTTCTTGTTTCTTTCTCAACAAACCAACACATTTATTCCAAATATAGAATACTCCACCACTGCTGTACATTATCTCCACTACATCACTAGCCCAGTCAGCATCATAAAATGATGATAATTCACTATCTCGTCCTATATCAAAGTATAAGACACAACTCTGAGTTCCATGAATATACCTCATGATTCTTTTTACAGTTGTCATATGTTCCTCATTTGGATTACTCTGAAAGCGGGCCGCTAGAAAGGTTGCAAAGACAAAATCTGGCCGTGACACTGTCAGGTATAGTAGGCGCCGAATTATCCTTATCTACATAGTGGGGTCTACAGATGCCCCATCATCATGCTTTCCATGTTTTGTTCCAAATGAAATCGGAGTCGATATTGTTTTGGAGTCATGCATATTAATCTTATTCAACATCACTCTTTCATACATTTCTTGAGAAATGAAAGTGTAATCATGCCATTGAATAACCTGTAACCCCAAGAAATATGTGATCTCCCCAATCATAGACATTTCAAATTAAGATTTCATGTGATTGTAAAATTCATCCATTGATTACTGCCTGTTGGAACCAAAAACAATGTCATCAACATAGACTAGAACTATGAACTGACCTTTTGGAGAATTCGTCACATATAGATTGTGGTATACTCCTCCTCTTTTGAATTCCAACTTTTTGAGATTTGAGTCAATCTGGGAATACCATGCTCGTGGTGCATGATTCAAACCATATAGAAATTTATTCAGTTTTCAGATATTTGTTTCATCAGTACTAAGAACAAAACTAACTTTTTGTTTGTTGAAGACTTCTTCATCATGTACACAATTCAAGAATTCATTCTTGACATCCATTTGATATACATTATATCCTCTTTAGAGTTTCATGGCAAGGAAAATTCTGATTGACTCTAGTCTAGCCACAGGAGAAAAGGTTTCTTCAATATAAACACCTTCAATTTGGAAGTATCTTTTACATACTCGCCGTGCCTTGTTTCAAATAACACTTCCATGCTCATCAAACTTGTTCGTGAAGATCCATTTTGTACCAATCACATTATGACCTTTGGGTCTCACGACAAGATCCCATGTCTGATTTTTTTCAATCTGATCTAACTCTTTATTCATGGCTCTTACCCATGATTCATCCTTTGCAGCTTCTTCAAATGAGGATGGCAGCACAACTGACAGAAATTCAGATTGTGTGTTATTCCTCATCCTCCTTGTTTGTGGGGGTGCACTCTTATCCCAAATTATGTTAGATGGATCAATATCAGCTCTTCGATTTCTCCTCTGAGGTTCAATTGCATTCTCTCCAACCATAGATTCTTTTCAGATTATTCCTCTAAGTCAACATCATGATGTGAATGCTAAGTGTTTTGTACGGATTCCTCTATTTCTGTATTTGTATTTTCTCCACGTTCACATTCTTCCTCACTTTCTATCACATCGAAATTTGACGTCCTTGAAGAATTTGTGGTTTTCTCTTCAATTATCTTAACATCACTGCTTTCCCCAATCCTTCCTAATCATTTTTTGAAACACCTGTTGGTTTTTTGTTCATTGAGTATCCGAGGAAAATTCCTTCATCTTCATTGTCACCATACTTCCCATTATTTCCATCTTTGTTTCTGATGAAGAATTTACTCCCAAAAACACGATAGTATATCAAATAGGGATTCCTTCCATGCCACAATTCGTATGGTGTCTTTGTCTCACCCATATAAAGTCTTGTTTGATTTTGAATATACACTGCAGCTTGAACAGCCTCCTTCCAAAAATGTCATGGAATAAAACTCTCAATCAGCATAGTTCGTGTCATGTTGTTCACCTGTCGATTCCTACTTTCAATAACTCCATTTTTTTGTGGAGTTCTCATAGAAGCTACCTCATGTTGTATCCCATGCTTCTCCATGTAATTTTCAAATTCAATGGATTTGTTTTCCCCTCCATTGTCAGATCACAACACTTTGATTGTTCATCCGATATCATTCTCAGCGATTCGCCGATATGTTTTCATGTATTCAAACAATTTTTGTTTCCTGTGAATGACCATAACACATTCCATTCTACTGTAATAATCTATGAAAAGGAAAAATTACCTTTCTCCATGAGTTCCAGCAACATTTATCGGCTTCCATAAATCTGTATGAATTAGATCAAGAAGATGAGTTGCTTTTTTCTTCTTTGGCTGATATGAACTGCAGACCATCTTTCCACGAATGAAAGAATCACAAGACTTTTCATGCTCACGCTTCATGTTGGGAATTTCCATGATGATCCTCAATTTTGATATTTTCTCCATGTCTTGTTGATTGATATGTCCCAGTATCAGATGCCACAAATTTATTTCTTCTTCAATAGTCATATAACAAACATTTTCTTTACTATCAACCTGATACAAGTTTCCCTCTGTTCTGCATCCCATCATAAGTGAATTTTCTGTCATTCCCTTGATAATTCATCCTTTCTCATAAAAAGTAACAATATGTCCCAAGTCATTGAGTTGACTCATGCTATGTAGATTATGACGTAGGTCATCAACGTAAAAGACTTCAGTCTTCTTTTTCTCTCCATTAGTTGATCCATTACTTCCACTACATTTGATTTTCAGAGCTCCATCATTACAAAATAATATTATACCATCAACCTTCCTTTTGATGTTCATTAACAGGCCAACATTACTTGTCATATTAGAAGAACAAACATTGTCCAGAATCCAGGTACTGTTGTTTTTTGTAGCTTTTAGGGCCACATCTGCAAGGTTGGATTTCTCAATTTTATTCCTTTCTTTCCATGAGACATTGGATTGAGTATAGAGAACTGATGGCCTTTAAATTATCTCATCTGTGTACATTGGTTCTTCATAGTCGATGTATTCTTCGAGAGGAGAAAAACTGTTTGTAAGAGAAACAATATCTTGTTGACGAGATTTGACTTGTCTTGAACTCCGGTATGTGATGTCCATGCCCCTTCTCTTCCTACAATTAACATCCTTATGACAAAAGTTAGAACAACAAAAAAAGTTTCCATAGAAACTATTTCTTTTATAGGACGGTGGATACGAATTAAGTCTCCTTTTTTGACATCCCAGATCTTCCCCATTCATGTAGCTCCCTGCCTCTTCGCAGTATGAAATGGTATGAACCAGATAGACACAAAACTGAGACTTCATGGGAGGAAATGTATTCTCACTTGAATTTCTCCTCATACCTTCTTCCATGGGAGAATAGTTGGATTTCCCGTCATTTCTAAATGTTTGAGGATAATTTTCAGTTCTCCATTATGTTTGAATTGAGGGTTTCTTTTTCAAGTCTTTAGGAAACATTTCTACATGTCCAACTTTAATCTTGTCTTTCTTTTGGCTCACATCACTTCCAGCAGTTGATGTCTCAGCTTCACATCAAATTCAACTCATTACCATGAACGCGGGTCTTTAATCACTCAATATTTTTGCAACCCCATCTGAACCACACTTGGCTATTTCTAGTAACTCTGCATCTAAAAATCTTCCAAAATGAATTTTCTTCTTGACCTCATTTGTGGTTGATCGACACTCAAGTTTACTCGGATGAGTAAAAAATTCTTCCACAACACCCTCAATAGTCATGGAATTCTCTTCCAATCTACATGTAAGTTCATTTATGACCTTTTCTTGTTCATCAATTCTAAGCTTCAATACCCCAATGTCGTCTATGCATTCAAGGATAGAAGATTGAACTCTCACTAGTTATTTTAGTCGTTCATTTTCAACTTCAAGATCATCCATATATTCTAATGATTCTTTCACCATTACATTCCACTTATAACATCTATTTAATTTTTTTTTCAAGATTTGAAAAGGAATCCTTAATTTGCAACTCAGGATCTGCACTAGTTTTCAACTGATTTTCTCCACTAGTATCTTCTGATTTTTCAACACTGGCCATAATGGAAGCATGGTTCCATATTTTAAATTCTGGTTCTTCTTCATCTCAGAATTCATTATCATCTTCTTCCTCTTCATAGAAAAAACACTTCTTCAGAACATTATTTCTATATTTGAAGTATCCTTTATTTAAAAACCTTTTCCGAGGCTTCTCAATGTCTTCAACATCACTATAATCATCATCGATCATTCTTAAGCACTAAGAAGCAATGTGCTTGACTTTGCCACAACGAAATCAAGCTAGAGGAAACATCCCTTTGAATTTTCCTTTTACCTTCTGAAACATCTTGTCAATGAGAGAAAGAATTTCCTTTTCCTCATCATCTTCAAAACTACTATCTTTTGAAATTTTCAGTTTCTCTATGGATTTTAATTACATTTCCTTTCTTACTCGTGTAGTAGCATCTTCTGGTTGGACTCTCATTTCCTATTCCACTAGGCTACCCAATAGATTATCCAAAGAAAGTTTTGAAATATCTCTTTCCCCAAGGTCTAACACATTTTCATTTTATAGGGGTGGAAGTATTCTTAATATTTTCTTTACAATGTCAATTTCTTTGATTTCTTCACCTAGACCCCAAATTGCTCCATCCAATTTAGTAATTCGGTTGAATAAGGAGTCTGCATTCTCATCAGGATGCATCTTCATATCATCAATCCTATTGTGTAGGACTTGTAGTTTTTCCTCCTTCAAATTTCAATCTCCATCTTAAATATTTTCATGTTTATCCCGCATGGACTTTGCTGAGGTGGAACACATCAACTATAGATAGATCTGATCAGAAAAGGGATACGGTGAGAGCATTCTGCGCTTTAGCATCAGCATCAAGAATTTTCCAATTGGCATCAGTCAAAGCTAGCCCTGTTGGATCAGTTACTTGTATACCTTCTATAGTGGAAAAGAGAACATCCATTCCAAGAGATCTTAGATGAGATCTCATTCTATTCTTCCAAATATGAAAATTACTTCCATCAAAGAGGGGAACTCCCATAACACTGGCTGAATTTTCCATAGTGGTATAAAACAGATCAAACACTAGTAACCTCCCTATGATACCGCATGTAGGACCCCGAGACACCCTGAGATGGGATGGGTGAATCATGGTGTCAAAATTTTCTTTTAAACTGATGGATCTTGTTCCCACGTTGGTAGGAACTAGTTGAACCTGTATGATGAATATGAGAAGCAATCAAACATTCACATGTAGAGAGAAAACATAACACTTTTTACTTGGTTCACCACTAAGGGCTACATCCAAGGAGAATACGCATGTAGGTTGTTGGACATACCAAATTCCGCTATTCTTCACTAGTTGTGGATTATAATGGATTTGGAATAGTCACTCTGTCCCAGGCTCACTGCCATTACAACTGTTTAGGGATAGCCCACAGGGTCCCTTGGGTCACTCTCGTTGACTCTACATGGATCACTACCTTTGGTGAAGTCCCAATCAGTTTATATACATGAATGTCTCTTCAATTCATTTGCATTTAAGTCTTTTCATCTTCTTATCATGAGAATCTTTTTTCATCAATGTACGTAAATGATGCACTTATACGCACTGAACCACTGAACTAGATAACCAGAACGTGCCAACAAGATTCATAGATGATTTTGTGCAGCAACTATCTTTTCCGCGCGAGTTCTCACTTTTGCGCACAATACCTAATTTTCACATGGAAAAATATTTCCGGCAATTTCAACTTTTTACGCGCATCCTCTCCTTTTTCGCGCAGCACCGAATTTTCCACGCAAGAAGGAATTTTTTGTACACCTCGGAGTTTTTTACGCAGCTCCCTTTACAAAAACCTTTTACGCGCATCAGAAATCAGATCTTCTCTGAGTCTTAAACCGTGTCCTATGAGGGGGTTCAACTCTTATTTATAGGCATCTGAGACCCCCACACACAAAACCCCATGTGGCATGAAAAACATCTCATATGGTTCACAATCTTTCGTACCTGTATCGTTTTTCGCGCACATCTCCAGATTTTTCGCGTAGCCCATGACTTTTCCATTTTTCATTGTTCTGATTCCGAAACACTATTTGCACGAAAAGACACGATCCATTGTTTCATGCACCACAGTGTTTTTTATGCCCAACTCAATTATTTTGCGCACAACCCTTATTTTTTGTGCTCCACTTCCTCTTTTCAGGCACCTGCTTTTTCCAATATTGTTGTCTGCTTGAACTGTATGATTACTTTTCTGGAACACATTATGAACTTCCACTAAGGATTTACAACAAAAAAACCATACTTCAATTCATTCATAGAATAGCCATGGTTCCAACATAATTTAGGTCCAAGGAATCTCACAGAAGAAAAAAAAAAGTTAATATGGAAATAAAAAAGAATTCATGATATTATAAAATGAGTATAAGATGTGTCCTTAGAGGTATATGAAACAACTAATAATTAATTCCACTGCTCATGTACCATGATCACAATGCATGCACTTTTCCAAAACTCACATTCTGTCTAAAGAATACATGAGGTGGATATGTCACCCAATAACATATTGTTTAGTTTGGAGTATGTCCTTATAAACTCGATCATTTTCATGCTCATGGTTGTATCTTAGTACCTGATTCTTCCCATGTACTTCCCAGGTATAGGGGTGGGGGCCACATGGACACATGGTCATGGACTACCCATAAATGCAGAGTAATCTGCCCCATGTTACATAGTGTGTGAAAAGAACACATGAAATGTTACACTATATATACTCTTAGTCATGTACCAATATGTATATTTCATGATATTCAGATAAGGTTCACATGGTGTGTGAAACATTTCACATAGAGTTTTGTTCTAATCTCTACATGAAAAATTAATCACCACGAAGAAGGGAATACTTCATGGTTTTCATTTGAATAAATTCCCTACAGTTGGGTTTTACATAGATCATAACGATTAATAAAAAATCATCATATATTGATTTCTCATACATTTATTCATCCCATGAAACTTTTATTTTTTTTATCTTGGTCGCTTCATCATCTACTCTTCGGATAATTTCATAGAAATCATTGATCTGACACCTCCCATTTCCTATCCTCCATAGAGTGTGAATAACCATGCCAATGTATCTCTAATCTATACTAAATACATCTCTAGGTATTTTTCAATTTTATTGTATAAAAACCATGACATCATATCTGTACCTCAATCCCGTGTTAGGAATTTGTTACACCAAATATCAAATTTGCAATTTTATTAAACAATTATTTGTCCAGTAATAAGATAAATAAAAATTCAATTAATAATGACATGTAGAACATGGAGATAAAAAAAGAAACATTATATATGAAACTCAACCAATGTTTTTATTGACATTAATTTATTATCAAAGGCTTATAATAAAATGAATGTATGAAATCAAAACAATACCAATTCCTATATCGCAACAAGAAAAACCAATTATCTGAATCCAACGATCAATCCATAAATTAATTTTTTAGATATTATTTCACAATTATCATTGTTAAATCAAATAGTGTATAAATCCACAAAAAAAATACTAACTCAATTTGGATCAATTTTTATTGAAGAATGATTGATAATCATTTTCATTGACAAGACCCACAAGATACGCTGGCACACGATCCTTGATCCAATATCAATCTCATTTTGTATACCGAGGATCCTCCAACATCTCCTATCCATTGACTCCTATAAAATATATTGGTTTATACTAAAAACCCTAGGATTTTTAAATATTAAAACATTCATGGTGTTTTAGTATTATTTTCCTTTAATTTAGATAATTAAATAAATACTAATTTATTTATTTAATTATTTTTCGAATTATTGTGCTCAATCCAAAAACCAAACAACATACATGGTTATGTTCTGAATATTATTAACCACTCATTAAAAATTCAATAGTGGTCATACATTTTTTATGTGATACTCTATTACAGTGTTATTCCATTATTTTAATAAAACATAATTAGTTTGATATTAATATATTAAAATTATTAAAAATAGAAATGTTAGTCTCACTGAGCCTCAGAATGTCATGACGACTTAAAAATTGTCCATAAAAATATTTTTAAATATATTAAAAACTATTTCTTAAAAGAAACACGGACAATATATTATTCCCCACATCATGGATTTTCTTCTTTAAAGAGCATAAAAATCAAACTAGTATGGTTATAAAACTCTGAAATGGGTCCCCAGATCCCATCTGTTTCACTAATGGTTTCCTTTTATTTCAATAATCTTTCTTCCAAAGGAATTTTTTTTCCTGGGATGTGTATTTATTTTATAGTTCACAATTACTTTAAATTATTTAAAAAATAAAATTATATATCAATGATTATCTTACCTATTTTGATATTAGGTAATGATAAATGTTCACACATCATCATATGAGATAAGTGAACAACACCCAAGAAAAAAATATTGTGGTCTTAGGGTTAAATGGTATGAAACCTTGCAAACCAGACACATAAGTAGAAACAAGAAAGAGTATAACATCCACGAAGATATCCAAACAATCTGGATGAAACACCGTAGCTCTAAAACTCCAACATAATATATCATTGTTTAGTCAATAACTTCTGATGTTTTTGGGATGTAATAATCCACCACTAGATAAGAATCACCTTAACAACCATCATTTAAACCAAAACATAGAACAAAGAGTTTTCACCCACAAGCTCAAACCTGTATAATAGAGACTTTAAAGGTCTCTCATACATTTCCACAATAAGTTTATACAAAAGTGGTGGTGTATTAATCCATCTGATACCTAACTCAACTAATGGTAGATTATCCACCTAGAAATATCCTGAAACAATCATCCAACCTCGAAGCATGTTAAATAGAACAATAATACTCAACATTAACTAGACATGTTACAGGGGTAATGGAGTTTGATCAACTATAAGTGAGTCCTAAAGGATTATCCAAATAATATCCCAAGTCTATTCATGATGTAATTTTCATTGTCTTCAAGGACCATTATTTTATTTCCAAGAATCTAGACTACATCATGTGCACACAAGTGTTTTGAAATCTCAAAAAATCTCTACTGTTCATCACCCTCAAATAAGGGAGAAAATAATATTTTGTCTTGAAATCATATTATAACTCCATTGTATTCTCAACTAATGCCAATAGATCATCGTTCATTCTCATCTTCATCATATATACTACTAAGGGGAAACAACCTCCCACTATCTCCTCTCATAACATGAAGGGTGTCCATATCCATCTTTGAAGAAGTATAATCAGATTCACATATTTGAAAAATCCATTAGGCTTAATCTAGTGGATATCTTGTCAGACAACGTCTCTCAATTAATATATTGGATCCATACTTCCTAGGATTGGTGATTAAGTAAAGGGATAAAAAATATAGACTAGAGGTAGAACACAGTATCCTCAGGTGTCTAAAAAACTCAATATTAGATGACTAATCAAACATTTATTTCATCTAATAATACTACCAATAAATGATCAAATATGGTTATGGTTCTATTACATTAATCACAAAATTAATTTCAGAAAAAAAAAACTCTATAAATGGAATCAACAAAATATGAAATCAACCACATTGTATTTGGACATGAATTTCATGTTTACCTGAATCTAAAACAAAAGTAGGTGATAACCAATTTTGAGGTCATTCATTATCAAAGGAGGAAAAATCCACCCCAAACAACTAGAATCACTACTAAAATCCCAATTAGAAATCAACCATGCATGTATGGAAGGAAATCGTTCCATAATGAGTAAAACATAAAAGGGTCTCACCACCACTGAGAAGATATTCCACACAAGGATATCTATATATCTACATAGAGTTAATGTCACAATATCGGTTGGTGTGTGTAATAATTATCCTATCATCTAGATCTGTATACACAAGGGTAAATAAAAAGGCTCACATGGTATCACTAGGTCTTGAAAATGGTATATTATTTAGTATATGATGACCATGGATCTGTGTGTACACAAAAAATGTGGCTGGGAATACACATGTCATACCTCAAACTGTACTCACCAACATTGTGGGATCAAACATAATAGAAATAATTCATTACGTTTCACAAGTATTTACCACAACCAATACTTTTTTTGACACATTTTTAGATCAATAGATCCTGAATAAAGTCAAAGGAACTTGTCCACTATACCTCCACACTATCCCCTTTGGGTGGGACTAAATCACCCCCCTGGTTTTGGATTTCATTGGAAGAACGCATCTATGTGGATTAAGAATATCTTCCAAACATGTCTAATGTCACACAATACATCACCAACCTGGTGTCCTAACAACAACTTGTGTAACATTATAAAAATTATTTAGCAAAAGATAAAAAATATTGGTTTATAACTATGTCTAAAAATACTAAATCATAAATATAATGAACATATATCACTCCTTATAACACTCCATGATCCTCCAGTTAAAGAACCTAGATTACCTATAGCTATCGAAGATTACAACAATTGGATTCCGGATCCAATAGTGCTACAACTAGGTGTGGTGTTAGTATCACCAAACCATATCACCTAGCACGACCAAATTCTATTTAGATCCTCCATCACATCATCCCATAATTAGTCAATCTTACTAAAGACAATGAATCAACCTATGCCATTTTTCTACGACCCAATTGACTATAGATCATTGTGTAGGAAAATTATATGTGAGAATTACATTCCCATCACAAGAATAATAATTTATTAGCCTCCAATAACTGATATGTCCTTGAGATCATTGATAAAACCCAATGTTTTGTGAATCACATTGTAAGCATGTTATTTGTAGGTCCTACTAACCGTGAAACAAAAGAGATCATGACCTTTGACGCTTGTGATCATTATAAACCCCTACAAATTATCATCCAACACCAAAGGATCTATATGTGACTCATTCTGGTATGTTTATCCACCTAATCCACTAGTTGGGGGTCTAGAACTGATTAATGGGAAAAATAACCACAACCTTATCATTTTTAAACACGTTCGCATTGTGACATACCGCATTTCGGGAGGCTTCATGACTCCTTCAGTAAAACATTTTACCCTACCTTGTAAATATCACTACATTTAATTGTGAATATATTCTAAAAGAATAAAATAAAAACCATGTAAAATGAGTATATATAGTGAGATAATATCAGAAGGACATGTAAACCACAACGCATTCATATACGATGCATGTAGGAATGTTCTCCCTAAAAGTATTTTCAATATGTATAAAGTCAAAAAGTATGTTATAAGATTATTAGTGAATGGTTACACTGGCCATCATACAAAAAATTGATCTATTGGCCTAAAATAAAAAATCAAAACACATAATACCTTTTCCGTAATTATTATCGAAATACATCATCAAGTGTTTAAAACCAAACATAGACCCATGGAAGATCCACCTTGGATACCACTTAGTCACAACCAATACTTATAGGGATATATCCAAGACACCCCCAACCCAAATCCAATAGGATAGGGGCAGGAAACCAACATTGAGTTGGTATATCACACACCTTGGTGGCATTATAATAAATTACATGTACACATGAACCCAACTCCATGACCATATAATGATGAAATGTAAAATGACATAAAAAAGTGCATGCATATATCTATAGTCCTAAAATCCATGTATGAAATAAACTAATGGAACTCATTAAAGTCGATATATAAAAACCCACCAAAAATTTGAAAAATAATGTCAAACTTATTCATGAGGAGGGGATTGATATCAAATGCACCATTGGAATACACATTCATCTGTATTGACCAATCTAAGATCCTCCTAATCTTGGTCCTCTAATGATTCAATAAAAAAGATCTATTAATTTCATAAGAAATTATAATTTTTGGCATATCCCAAGCATGGTTTAGTGTAACAACACCCAGTAAGACACCCTAACCGCACCATACCTAAAGCATCAATATTATTAATCTCACCAAACATAGGTATGTAAAATAGAATAGGATACATAATTATAACTATGTATATCCCTTATTAGCAAAAAATATTACTTCAATTTAGAAAATTTTCAACCCCAACTATCCATAGATCTATTGTGATGTTTTATTGTAACGCTCTTCAAGATTATCTCACACTATGAGCCCTACAATACATAATGGCTCTCAATTGAGAAATGATAGTCATTGAGAATCAATTATCCAATGGATAATCCTTTCCATGCCATAGGTTACAAAAAACTATAAGGAACCCATCCTCGAGCTATATGACCACTAAGGAAATTCGTCACAGAGGTCACACTATTAATTTCTAGCCAGAATAAACACTTAGGAAAATAAAAATGTTCATCTAAGTTACATACTCCCTCATAATAATATCCCATCATAATGATCAGATCTCAATTCACAGAAAGGGGTCAACACCCAAGGCTCATAGGGGGGACAACTAGACCTACTAGAAAAAATCCGCCTACATTTGGGATTGATGCCCATGTTGTATTATTTATGCCAAGTAGACAAAATCTATCTAAGGAAATATGACGGAAATTAGGATCTCATTAAGCCACTTGAGGGGATATATGCTTCAATCCAATGAGGGTGTGTCAAATCAGGCTAATACAACTCACTCCACAATAAGGGAACTTAACCACACTTAACTGATCATCATGAACATATAGGGGGGACACCCTTAATGATGAGAACAAGATGATGCACCAAACCCTCTTAGTAATGGTCTGAGGAATCAAACTCATCAAATACTAGTCCATGGAAGTTAAAAAAAGCTCACAATAATTCTATAATAAGAATAAAGAGAAATAAAACCTATTCAAATAAGAGTTCACGACCTTTCCTTAGGGGTAAATGGTGTGTCTCACAAATACAGTAACTTATCTTGCCTCACACCCATTCTAAATTAAATTTTTCTAAACTACAAGGAATGTACTAATGTTACATGACATATATATGTATCCCAAGCTCTCAATGTGATGCACAACCCATGCCCATATACATAGATCTATTCTGATATACTTGGTCATTACTGAGTACAAAACTCTTCCCATGTACTCCTAATTTCAAATGTAATTCCCAATTACATAGCATGTGGGGATACATGGACCCATGGTCATGTACTCCCAGTACACACCAATCCATCCACCATATGTTACATGGCATGTGACAAGGAAAAAAAGATTGTAAGATTACATTTTCTAAGGGTCATATTTCCAATTGTACATTATAAGCTACTCAGATATGGGTATCATAGCATGTAACTTATGTCACATGGCATGTAACTTGTGTTATAAGATGTGTTATATTTCTATGTGGAAACCCTAGTGTCATAGAGATGGAATTATATGACATATGTTCATCAAACTACACACCATATAGTCTGTGTTTCCAATGAACATGTAGAAGATTCACACAATATTATATTTTGATTCTTCTACCTCTGATTTGGCCCAAGTAACTCAAATATAGATCAATTGAGTCTCTCCAACACCTAATCGATAAATTTTGACATTAAAATCATCGAAATTGTGTCTCATGTCACCTCTCCTCATTCATGTATGAATAACCACACATGATTATCTTTGATCCATACCTGATCATTATGTGGATCAATAATTACACAATGTAATGAAAACATGATGTCAGATATCTATCTCATACCTACTATAGTGATACATTTTTCTAATGAAAAAATGAGAAATTATCCTTCATCAGGTATTCATCGAATCATAGTCTAAATGAGAATTCAAACAATGAACTCACATAGATGGGGGTAAAAAATTAACAAAAAATAGATAATAGTAGTGGACACCAACCAATGTTTTTGTTGCCCTCAATTTGATTTCATTGGTCAAAAAAATATTGTGAATTAAATATAAGAAATATCAATTCCTATACCACTAGATGATAAATCAATTATGCAAATCAATTGATCTATCCATGGAATTATTTTTTCTGATAATGTATCCCATTCATCATGAGTAATGATGTAGTGTGATAATCCAACAACACAAATTACATTTATTTATTTTCATAAGTAAAAAATGAAGAATAATCACACATGGTTATCATTGATGAGATAAACTAGATGTGTTGGTGCATGATCCTCAGTCTGGTCCCATTCAGAATTTTTCTTCCTATGATCCTGTAATGTCTCATCTCTATTACATACTTTTAAATCTCATGGGTTATGCATCAAATCCTATATATTTGGGATAAAAACATATTTATAGAGATTTCAATAGTTTTTTTCACCTTAAATTAAACAATTTATTAAATAATATCTTATTTATTTAATTACTTCACCTAGTATGGTGCACAAGAAAAACACCAAATACTAATGAACGTTCTAATGTGCATATGGTAAAACACTTGTTATAAACTCTATAGTTGTATCATATTTCCAATATGTGGATCAGTTTTATAGTTATTATACCTTTTTCATTAAAAAGGTATGTGTGTGTGATATTATCATATTTAATATTTTTAAAATATTAATTCCAGGCTCACTGGGCCTTAGAATCTCACATCGTTTGAGTTATTGTGTCCAGAAATAATAATATATATATTCCCAAATCATACATAGAAATAGATGATACATCACAAACCCTTTCACTTTTTGTAACATATAGATACCTTGTCTTTTTAATTATATCATTGCATTATTTTAATCATAATTAGCCACCAAATAAAATCATGGATTGTAAAGTCAACTAATTTTGGAATATACTGAATATAAATTTGAAAATAATTGAATTGAATAAAATATATCTATTTTTATCATACATAAATAGCAAATAAATTCAATTTATCTCATATATATTCAAAGGATATCCTAGGTAATTCATGAAAAGAAGGTATGAGATAAAAATACCAGTAAGGGTATAAACATAGGAATAAAACATATCAAATTGGTTATAAGGAAAAAATGTTTACATCAAAGTCATAAAATGAGAATTAATGTAAGAAATAATGACATGTATAACATGGGAAAATATAATCATGGAAACAATATATAACATAGCATAAACATGAGTCAATGCTAACTGCCAATAATATATCACATGTTGTAAAAAGTCACATTAACAAATATGGTTCACTCTCTATCCCAAAACAATGTCTCATGAAAATAATCATGACCCAATTCAGTGGTTTATTTTATTTGAAAACCCAACATAGCATGTTGATTTATTTGTGCGCCACATCAAGAATCAAGCACAAGGGTTACACATAAAATGAATTGAGTACCATAATCAAGTCATAAAGCATAACCAAATAGAATATCATATTTTTGTCTAAAAAAAATGGAGTCAAATTATAAAAAGGTATTAAAATGGTAACATAGTATAAAATCCTGAAAAGTGATGTCCATTTTTTGTGAAAACATGTAAAAATAGTTTTATGTAACTTTAGAAATGAATCATTTATTTTTCTTTGAGGAAAATAAAAATGAGTATTATAAACATAAAAGGAATATTTTTTTTCATAAAACCAGAAGTAAAATAAGATAGATTATTATTATAAAATGAGTGAATTTAGGAAAATAATGGTGAGTTAAGAAATATCATGGAGTGCATCTAATAATGGTAATAAATCAAAAAGTTTTCTTTAATCGAGCTATCTTCTCTTGAAGAATTGACGAGGTAATTTCATTGAATCATTTGTATTATATGATCTGTACACATGAGATTTGATCATATACATAATATTTAGAATAATTAAAAAAATTAAATAAGAATAACATTGGGGTAAATAGAGATTTATAATATCCAGACAGAAAAAATGGGGGTTCAGGTAGAATCCTTTACCTTCATTATAAAACAGTTATTCACTTGATCTTAATGATGTAGATAATCAGATTAAATATATTAATTAATTAATTCAGTACCTTTTATAAACATATTTGATTTAGTATTTTTTTTTGTTCATTTATGGCTGTTTTGATGGGTTATGAAATTCAATTTCATTGATTGGGAGAATTTGTTTCCTTTGTTTTCATGTTAAATTGACTTGTATAAATTTACGAAAATAATTTAAAATGAGAATGGTTTTCTATACTTAAATTTAAATGTTATTAAAAACATATAAAATAATAAATGGTTTTATAAGTCATTTGGTATTTATATGTGATGATGAATCTTTATATATGATGGTTGTGATAATCATTTTGATTATTTTCATGGTTTTTTGATCATCACAAAAACATTTTGTTTTATTAATTAATATTACCTATATAAAATGATTTAAGAACATTTAATATGTTATAATACATATATTATGATCTTTTTTGATGATAAAAATTAGTTTATGAGAATTCATGATAGTGATAACAGAAATTGAATATGATAAATTAACACATCATGGTTGATGTTTTCATTTTGAGTATAAAATTAGAGGGGAAGACAAATGATTAGGAATTATCCCATTATCAAGATATAATTATAGTATATATATGTTACTTGAGATTTCATTCCACTTGGATAAGGGGAGGTGAAGAGAAAATAAGAAAATAAATGAATTTGGAAAGATATTTTATAAAAAAGGAAAGAGTATTTTACCTTTTGAATTATCCTCCTTCAAAACCACTAGGAAATTGGTTTTTGTATTTTTTTAGACTAACAGATCATGGGAATAAGGGAGGGGCTTTTATAACACCTTGAGTTTTTATGGAATATTTTATTGATTAAATTAATGTTTTATGTGTATCTTGTAATTCTCTAAGACAAACATTCCTTTCACATGAAACCGACATTTCATATGTTACAAACAACACATACTTGGCCTATGATACAAGCAATACTGAGTTGGCATATGATATACAAAACATTTAGTTTCAATGAAACATCCCATTTTTATAATTATTTAATTGAGTTAATTATAACATATACATTAAACAAAGTTATGTGAATATTAATAATTAATTTTCAAATTTTTTTTATAATTTTTTTATAAATAAAACTTATTGTTTATAAAATATCTTATTTTTTGGTAATGTCTTCTTATGTTTAAAGATATCATTTTCTAGAATGAACGGATTTTAAAGTCCTTATCTAAAAAATAACAAAATTAATTTTAATGAAATATATAAATATTATTTGATAAAATAAACCTTATTTTGTAAATTTAGAGAATAGAAATTATCTTAGGGTGAATTTTTGGGATTTTTCTAACAAACTTCAATTTTTTTATGCATAGTGAAAAATAATTGATTTTAATCCAATCCTTATTTTTAATAAAATTCATTTATAATGTTATATTATATTCAAAATTGTTTTTGATGAATAATTAGATATTAGTATTAAAAATTAATCCTATTTTTTTTATTGGAACCAATTTCAAATTGAAATTGGATATATAATCTTCGAAAACTTGTGAACGATTTTACGTTAAAAACCACATAGTGTAGTCTAAACAAAGAGATTAATTTTGAATGAATTTAATCACTTCTATGATTATAAATTATAAAAATTGATTCCATATTTTGTATCATAATAATTTATATTGTTTAATATGGTCAAAATTGTTTTTGAGAAAAAATATTAGTGAAAGAGATTATAATTAATTACATTAGTTAATTAAAAAATTAGGTTAATAATGTACTAATACATAAATATGAGAGCCAAAATAACATCTAATTTTGTAAAAAAACTCATTTATGGAAATTAATCTTCTATTAATCTTCATTTATTGCATTTTATGGTTTTTTGTGACTTTATTTAGGTAAAAACATGTACACCTAACTTGTTTTCAAAAATGTTAGGTCTGTCCTTTCCCATCCCTATAAAAGGAAACCACATCTTCCAATTTACTAAAACCTATAAATCCCCTTGGATCACCCAAAATATAAAAAATTAACCTCCCAACATCCCTCTATTCCCTCTATAATCCTTCCATTGGGAATTTGGAAACTCAATGAAGCCTTCTGGAACAAACCAAAAGGAATTACCCGATTAAAAGGTAACAACTTCTCTCAAGATCCTTTCATTTATTTTCATTCCCCAACCCTCCCCTCTATTTCCTCCATTTTGGTATGAAATAAAAATATACTGAATATAAAATTAATATTTTTTGAATACATTGTAACCTAGAATTACACACACCTACATCTAATGGATATTAAACAAACAGTTTATATGTAAGGCAAACTACTGCGTCACCAAACGATGATTGTTCAATTCACCCTTATCACCTATCATGGTTGATGTTATGATGGAAATTATGTTTATGTTTCACATATATTATATTTATTATTTATATATTCTTATTTATTTCTTTTACAACACACATATATTTATCTTCAATTTTTTGTAATTTGGATTCTTTTAAGGAATACTGAACTACCGCCCCTCAAAGCGACGTGATTTGTTCACACACTACATGGAATGCATTAATGATGGGTTGAGTGAAATTATATGATATATATATAATTTTAATTAAACATAAATAATTTTATATATTCACTTTTATTTTATTTTCATTCTTTCCTTTCAATATGACAATTGTAATGGAAACAATGTTCATGCGTACGTATGATTCACCATCTCCATGAACGGTGTATTCAATTTCATAATTCTTTATGATATTTATATTACTATAATTTACATATATAGGATATGAATGATATATAAATCATTATATAAATAACATAATTATGATATATGTATAAGGACCAATGATATAACAAATTAATACACATGTGAATAACAAAGAGAATTCTAGCTGATGTGAAACATTAACATAGGGTTGATAACAAGAGGGTAATATAAGGTCATAATCAAACCATATTTGGTATTATGTATAAAAATATTATCATATAAAATATTTATAATAAACTTATATTTATTAGACTATAATCTTTTATGTGTATGACATGATTCAAAACACTAGGTAATGGGATTTGATCTCATTATTTATTCCCGTGAGATACATGATATATTTTCCCATATTTCCTTTTGTGGGGTGAATGTACTACCCCTTATTGTATTATATGAATCTTATACATAAAGTTTATGGTCATTAAAAATTTTATTTTATGAAATTTCATTCATGGAGATTATTCTTTAAAATTTACCAATTCAATAAATATTGTTTTCCTTAATTTTCCTTCTTTGAGACTCATTCTTTTTATGAACCTAAGCTCTTTTTTGAGGAGTAATTACTTCCATTTTGCACGTTATATCATGAATATAATTAATTTAATGATATTTTTAGCTTCATGTGACATACGTTTCTTACATGAAGAGTATAATCCCATGATACCATGTTATAAGAGATTATTGAGACAATTTGAACACATTTCGATATTTTTTACCTTTATGCTTCCTTTAATGAAATCATTTGATCATACCCTCGTGAATATGCATAAGTTTCCATCACCTATATTTATTAAGTATATCATAACGTGTTAGTAATAATATTTACACCGATAGGTTCTTAATATAATTTTTATTTAAAATATGACCATCTCCCTCTCTTCATCCAGAATTCTATTATGTTAATAAAACCTTTTATTCTAAACAGTTTACCAAACAATTTCCAAAATTGTGTTCTAAAGGTCCTCGAAAATAATTTCCACAGAAATTTGATTTTAATTTTTTTATTTCTCTCAAATCTCCCTTTTTTATTTTTCAATTATATTTTCCATGAAAATGGTTTTAAAAGGATTTACGTTCAAAAAAACATTTGTTTCATAGAATAAATGATATTTTCCTCAAGAGTTTTTTTAAATGACATTTCAAAATTATTTACCATCTATGATTAAATAAATTGGTATTATGAAATCTTTAATGGATAAATTATGCAATGTTTCCATTCATATTATTTCTCTAGATGGGTTTTGTTTGATGGCATGATTTTTATAAAACCTATTTCTCTTTCATATATTGTTTGATTTTAAAACCCGCTTCTTTTAAATAGTTTTTTTCATGATGATATGATTATGTAACCATTCTATTTACATAGGTTGTGATATGAATACATGTTTATAATACCCAGTTAATTTCATGGGTTACTATATGAATATTTATGATCTTATGGAACATGTATGAATTATTTCACTATTATATGTGTGTGACCTATATCTCCCTCTAATGTATTGGTTAAATATTTAAATCTAATTAGATAGACTATGATGGTATAATGAATGAACCATGACTTCTATAATGGCCACAGGAGTGAACCATGGTGACCAGGATTGTAAGAGGAGTGAACTCATGCAATAATGATTTCCATGGGAGTGAACAATGGCTACCAAATGATATGGTAAGTGAACCCATACTACCAAGGTGGTATTGGTAGAGATTCCTTGGATACTATTTAAATCATATTATTTTATTAATTGATCATTACGATTCCATGTTTTATTATCATGTTATAATTTCATGTATTATGATATTTTTTTCACTATGATTCATGTCTTATGAAAATCCAATATTTATTCTATAATTACAGCTATATTCATTGATATGGAGGGTATGATCTTTTTTTCATGAGAACATTATCATACCCTTATGCTTATGTTTATACTTACATGTCTCCCTGGTTTTCCCATACCGAGCATCTATGCTCGCCCTTTTCTATGCTTCCATTACCCTAGGATATGATGATATGTTTTATGTTTGAGGTGTCTAATAAATATTCAAGTTAAGAAGAACCTAGTTTGAGATGATGTTGCTCATTTATGTACTACTTTTTTGTTTCTAGGTTTCCAAAGGCACTAGAAACATTCCAGTATTTGGGCATCTCTTTGGATAGGTTTTATGTGTTTTGAAAACGTTTTTTATGATTATGTTTGAAAAAAGAGAGTCAATATTTCTTTTGTAGTGTATCTGGATGAATTTGGCTATGGATCAATGCTTGGAAGGTGGAAAATGAATTGGTGACGAGGGGTAGTATTTATAGGGGATGAGAGGTGTTCTTTCTGGTAACATTATTTTATCGTAAATTATTTTTTGTCATTATAATGAATATTATGGATTCTTATGACTACATATGGTAAATAATTCATGTGATTTATAAACAAAGGACACTTAAATTATTCATGACTCAATCATCACTCAAAAATGCATTTATTTACCTTATATCGTAAATTTTAATATTTCACTATTCACAAAATTCATGTATTTTATAAATATCAATAAAAATTCCCCATAACTATATTATTACTAATATAATTTATAAATTTACTCCATTTTATTAAAATAATTTTCATAATATGTGGAATTTAATTTTTAATTAAATTCATATTTTACATTCAAAATACCAATTATGAAATGATAATTTATTTTCTTAAACTCTGAAATGTTAATTAAGGTCACATTAATATATCATATAATCATAAGAAAAAAATATTAATTTATTAAGGGATTTTATGAATGTAATTTTCCTTTAAAATAATTAAATTAATTATAATATTGATAATATGCTACATGTTTTATAGAAAATTCCAACACTTAATTAAACATCTCTGAAAATTTTATTAACGTAAAATATGATATAATATATAATATAAACATTTAAAAGATTACAAAATTTTACTTATATTGTCATAGGGGAAGATACTATTCTATCAGTTGAATTACTAGTCCGAACTGTCATGTTACTGTTCCAAATGCAATGTTACAATTCAATTAGTACATGTTCTTTATCTTTTTGAAATAGTTCTTATTTCAATCATTCTTCATTTGAAATGTTTTTATTGTGTTCTCTATGAATTAATATATGACTTATACTAAATGGAATAATTATAAGAAGTGAATTTCCATTAATATACTTCTAGTTTGTTTACAATCTTTACCCTTATAAACATTGTCCCTCAAAATATTATTTTACACACTATGTTGAAAACAACTGAGTGTACTTCACCTTCATTGCTTCTTATGATTACAATGTTGCATACATGTACTTATGGTTCCACCAGATTACTCTAACTAACTGAGTGGTCTTTTTTCATAATAAATTATCACTAATATCCAAGATCTTAATTGGATTCTCCTCATATGAGAGGTCATCTTCCAATTGTACCACCTATAAATTTAGAATATGTGAGGGATCTATTATATATATTCTAAACAGGGATATGGGGAATATATCATGTACTTGATACATGGTAGGTGGAAGAAATATTTAAAAAGAAAGAGATCTAAAAAATAATAATGAATATCAAAGGGTCTAATGTACATGGGCCATAATTTTCTTTCTTCCCAAATCTCATGATCCTCTTCTAAAGAGATATTAAGAGGAATACCTTGCCTCCAATATTAAACTCAAGCTCCCATCAATGATTATCCACATAGATCATATTTTAATGTTGGGAATAATTCATGTTCTATTGAATGGATTTAACCTTGTCCTCTAATTTGTTGTCCATTAAAGGAAGTGCTAGCTTATGTTCACCAAAATCATCCCATCATGTTCGTTATCTGAATTATTTCCAACAAAGAAATTAATATGGAGACATTTCTTTGATCGAGTTGAGAATATTGTTGTAATAGAATTCATCCTTATGAATATGGTGGTCCAATCATCCTTTTATGTCAATAGAAAAATATATCAATATAAATTACAGTGTCTAAATAGTTCACTCAAAATTACCATCACTTTTAGGATGATTGGTCATACTGATATTTATCTCAGTGTTCAAAGCATGATAGATACTTTTGCAGAACATGGATGTGAATCTTGGATCTTGGTCAGATGCAATCGATAGTGGTTCACCATGTAGCCTTGACACATTAATGATGTGTATCCATTCTAGTTGATATACTGATAAGTCTACTCCAAATGTAATAAAGTGAGATATCATTGAAATATGATCCATAGTAACCTATATAACATTATTTTCTTTGGATTTCATCTAATGTTTAGTGAAAAAGTTCATGGTGATCGTTTCCCCTTTAAATGTTAGAATGTGTAATAGTTTCAGAATACCTTTATTCTTTTCCAATTCATCCTTTACATGATGAAATTTCAATCACATTGATGTATATTATGTTTTCTCCAATTCTATATTGTCCCACTAGACACAACTTTTCGCTCACTAGGTTAATAGAGAATATTGAGATAATTAACTCATTTATAAGAAAATTTGGTGTCTCTTGATATAATGTTACACATAATCATGAAACAAATATCATTACTCTTTACTCATCTATTTAAAAGTCTAAGGATTTCCATCTTTGATAGTTTCCACATTTTCCATAATTTCAACATCATTTATTTGAGCATCATTTTTTATGACGGATGGTTGAGAAATCATTTTATAATGGAAAGATGATGTTCATCCCTTAATGATTACCATATCCATACATTTAATATTTAATAATATTTACTCCTTTTAAATTCTAATCATTGATAATTTTGTCAGATCATTTCCAAAAAGAGCATCAATGACCATATTTTCTTAACCATTATGTTAGTTTATTGAGATGTCATAATCCAAGATAAGATCTAATAATATTATCAAGAACATATTCATATACTTTAGTACGAATATATATTTTATGATTTTATGGTTAGTATATCTCCCAGACATATCCACATAGAGATAATGATGTCATATTTTCAATGCTAATAGCACATATTCCAACTCTAAATCATGTTTGGGATAGTATTTCACTTTAGATTTCAAATTCTTTGAGGTTGAGTCTGGTCAATTATCATTTTAAATTATTGCACATCCAAAACACCCATTTAAAACATTTTTTTACACAGTAAAAGGGTCCCCACCTATCGGTAGTGTCAAAAATGGTGAATTGATAATCCTCTTTGTTCAACTCTTTTAAGTAGTCTTCACATTAACTATTCCATAAAACTTTTACTCCCTTATGAGTCAACTTCATTAATGGGTTTTAAAATTGTGTGAGTTTATTAAAAAAAATTTTAATACCTAGTTAATCCTTTGAAACTATGGACCCCATTACAAATGTCGTCTCGGGACACTCTTAAATTTTCATTTTTATGGGAATTTTCTATATAAATCCTGTTACTGGGGATTACATACCCCAATAATGAAACTTCCTGCACACAGAACTCCCATATATTGTATATTTAAGAGATTGTATCCCTTATAAAAGTCATTAGAATAATATTAAAATACTCCTCATGTTCCTCCATACCATTGTTGTATATCATAATAAAATCAATAAAGACAACAACATGTCTTTCAATATAATCAGAAAATATGCACTTCATTAAATCCAAAAAATGGTTGAGAATCAGTGAGTTCAAAGTGCATAAATATAAACTCATAGTATCCTTAACTCATTTAAATGCGATTCTTGGAAATATCTTCCTTCCTCGCCTTAAATTGGTGATATCCCAACTAAAGGTCCACCTTAGAAAAAGACATGGCCCTATATAGTATATCATACATGTCATCTATCAGAGGTAGTGGATACAGGTTCTATATCATGATTTTTTTATATCACATTATTCAATTCAAAGATATATTGATCCATATTTATTTTTAAAGAATAGGACTAATGCACCCCATGTTGAATCCCTTGGGCATACAAAACCCTTTTCTAGACATTATTGTAACTACTTATTTTGTTTTTTCATCTCAATAGTGGCCATTCTATAAGGATTATTTGACATAGAAAAAATATCTTGGAAGAAGATAAATTTAAATCTCACACTCTCTATCATGATGAAGACCATCTAATTCTATGGGAGAACATCATTATAGTCATTCACAATGGGTATATCAACATGCCTGATCCTATCCTTTATCTCAAACTTTTAAGATTGATATTATTGCTTATAAGGAAATAATATCCACAATTGAGATGGTGATTTTAAAAAAAAATCATCTTCTTCCTTACAATTTTACAAAATTAGAGGATACTGTGAGATGTAAAGAGTGAACTCCCTTTCCTAATAGTGTATTTTGGTGTTGTTAAATGATATCCAATCCATGCCCAATATAGCATCCAACTCTACCAAATGTTGTAAGATCATATTTTTTTGGGTGTTTTTACCAACAAAAATTAACTAGAGAGGGGTTACATAATTTGCCGGAAATAATTTCCACATTTTCTATTATTATATATAACTCAACCTCTATATTTTGGGGAGTTGTTCGGATAGTTCTACTAAACATGAATGATATGAAAGTATTCATAGAACCCTAATCAAATAGTATGTTCATAGTTTTTTAATAAATATCCAGTGTACCTATAACCAAATAATTTTTGGGAACCACTCTAGTAGTATTCATAGAATACAACCTTCCTTTCTAACTTGGAATTTTTTGTTGTTTATTTCCTCAAACAACCCTTTTTCTTAGTTTAATGGATTGTATAATTCACATGTTCCTTATAGTTTAAACCTTCAACTACATGATGAGTGTTGATCTGATCCACCCTTTATTCATCATAATTAGTGGTATTCTTCATAAAACATTGATAGTTATTAGCCATATTCACCTCACTTCCATAATTAAAGAATCTATTGGTTCCCCTTATGTTATTTCCAGGATGCTTCTTCCTAGTCTTTTAATACATGGATTTATGGGTCTTATTTACATCATAGGGTTTATCTATTTATCCACCCATATTAAACTCAATTTTCCTCTTATTTTTATTTGGTCCATGATACTAATGAAGGTCTCTGATATCTGTTTCAACATTAATGTCACAAAAAAGAATATCATCCTAGCTGTTAATGTCTCAAACCACCAATACAATTCCCTAACTTATATTTTGTCCACTACAGTTGTGATACACATTGATTTATGTTTTTTGAAAAAGCTGAAGTTGTATCTGTGAAGCCTTGGGATGTTTTTCTCACTCACCTCATTAGAGTCATCTCCCTTTTTTCAGTCCTAGCCACACCCTTTACTTATCAATAGATAGTTCTCAAGGAATATATTTATTTGAGAAATATTTTCTAGAAATATTTCCATTTCTTAGAATAATTTTACTCCTTTGACTTCATTTTATTGAACTAGGTCACCCAGTAAATCAGATACCCCATCAAAAATATAGACATCCAGCACAACATTATCTTCTTCTGAGCAATTGAGGATGGAGATTATATTCTCAATGGTGTTAATCCATTGTTACATGATGATATGATTAAAATATCCACTAAATATGAGAGACTATTGAAGCATGAAGTATTTGACTACAACATACTCATTCTAAGGATAAAGATGGTGTTCCACAAAATTCTTGTTATTATTCATAACTTGAGTTTGCTATGAAATTAATGTATTGATGTTTTGGGCACCCATTCCTATCATATTTGTAATATTTTTAGTGAAACCATCACCTTTCCAATCACATTTATCATCTTCATGAGTTTTTTGACAACAATAAATTCTCTATGAAAAAAAACATACAATTTCGTGGGATTTTATTCTTTTGTAATTAGTATATAAAAGAAAAAACTTATAATATATATAATCTTGTAAATGAAAATTATATCCTATGTTGTGATTCCCTATGTTTCAATCTCAGTTATCCATAGTGATACAATAACACCTAGGATTTTTACTAAAGTTCTCTTGTATAAATCCAAAAAGACACTGGAATGTGCCATGATAACTGCTATAGAGAACCTATCCTTCTACACATATCATTACATGATTTATTTCTTAATTATCCATCAAATAACCCCATGGATCATAAAGTCTACTATATTTGGATGATTAGTTACATAAAATTAAAAATAGGGAAATAAAATAAATCAACTATATTTTAATCATCAATAATGATCACCTGACGTCGATGGAGCTCATACATCTATATTGGATAAATTGGGGAAATATTTGAATGAAATGGATAAGTTAAATACCTCGTAAGGGTATAAATATAGGAATAAAACATAGGCACATTGGATAGAAGGCATAAAATGATGACAAAAAATTAATGGAATATGAATATATATGAGTAATAAAAAACATATATTACATGAAAACTAATAATTATGGAAACATATAAATCTGAAAAAAACATTAAACAAGACAAAAACATGATTGAAGGATAAGTACCAAGTCTATATCTGTTGGTTAAAAAGTACCATATAGTAAGTAGGTTCACTCCATTTCCCAATATGATGTTTCAGGAAACTAAATTTTAACCAAAACACTATATATCTATCTTGTAATATCCATTATAACATGTTCATTCATATTTAGTTCACATGAATATTCAATCATAAGGGCTACCCATTCAAATAATTTGGCATTATAGTCATTTCATAGGAAATAACAAAAGATAAAATCATAATGGTGTATAAGATAGACTAGATTTAAATCAGTCATAGGCATACATATGGAAAGATATATATATTTCATGATAAATTATGTTCGGTTATAGTGGAAACATGAAAAAATATTGTTTAAAATTCATTATAATAAAAACAATTAGCGCCAACTATAGAAAATATCAATGGGAATTTAAAGCAGAAAATGGATATTTGTTTTCATAAAACTAGATATGAAACTAGATAGTTTATCATGATGAAATTTGTAATTTTATATGAATAATTTTTTCTTAAAACATATTATAGATTTCTCTTGAAAATGAGTAATAATTTGGAAATTTCCATTTAATCGGGCATGTTTGTTGGGAAGAATTGAGGAGGGAATTTATTTAAAACATGTATTTCACCATCTATGAATGATTATATAATCATGATACATGATTTTGGAACATATAAATATAATTTATAAGAATTAAATAAAAAATAATGAATAACTTCATGGGGTAATGAGATATAAATATTAACCCGAAGAGAAAAAATGGGGGTTTTGGTAGAACCTCATTGCTTCAGTCTGAAAAGGGTTCTACAATTTATATGAATTTCATAGATAATAAAATAAAATACATTAATTAATTAATCCAAAACAATATATATATATATATATATATATATACATATTATAGTTTTAATCGGTTCATTTAAAAAAATTATGGGTTTTGAGATTTAATTTCATCATTGGGGATCGTTGGTTTCCTTGGTTTTCGTGATTGATTTACTAGAATACATGTACGGACAATCATGAAAAATGAAAGTGGTTGTATTAAATTAATGTTATATTTCATTAATTAAAATAAATAATATTAAATGGTTATTTAATTCATCTTTAAAATTTGGATGCTCTTGAATCGTTAGATTAGATGTTAGTGATAATCGATTAGATTATTTTTGCTGTTTTTTTGTCATCAAAAAGTAGTTTGGTTTCATTACTTAATTTTATCAATATAAAATGGTTTCATAATAATAAATAGGAAGTAAATCATATATAGTTACATATTTTAACCATAAAAATGGTTTTATTAATAGTTTTAAAAGATGTAATTGAAATTGTAAGCATTGTCGTCCTTGAATAGGATATATTAACACATTACAAACTATATATTCATTTTTAGTAAAATTTTTAAGGGGAAGAGAAATGTCAATAAAAAATTCTATTAACAAGATAGTTTTATAGTATATATATGATACTTGGTTATTCAAAAGACTTGGATTAGGGGAGGTGAGGAGACAACATGGAATGAAATGAAATGGAAATTAATTAAAAGAAAAATAGTTGATATTACCACATGAATTCACAAGAATTAGAACATCCATAGGGAAATTTATTTTCAAATTATATTGAGACCAAGGGCTCCAAGACTTGGGGAAAGGTCTTGGTAAGATTATATTCTATAATTTGGACAAAGATCAAAGCTTATTTGACGTGAGAAGAATAGGTGGTGGGATGGTATTTATAGGGGAGGGGAGGGGTGTTTTCTCAACATTTTATTCAATAGATTATTATATTGGTTGAATATAATAAATAATATGGAATAATGTGATGAAAAATAGTAACTAATTCATTTGAGTTATAATTATACTCCACTTAAAACATCCATGACTGAATAAAGTCTCAAATGATGCATTTATTTACCTTACACTGTAAATTACAATATTTCACTATTCAAAAAAATTCAATTATTTTTGAAATACCCCAAAAATTTACCCTAACCTTTTTTTACTTGTAGGATTAAAAAATGAAATCTATATTATAAAAATAATTCCCCAAGTATTATAAATTTAAATTTAAATTTTGATTATCTTTCACATGGAAGTTAACAACTTTAAAATTATAAGTGATTTTATGACAATATAAAAAATTAACAAAAATCTTATAAAATTCAATTCTAATCATAATTAAACGAATTATTAATCTATGAATTTATTTTATGAAAAAATTAAACAATAATTTCAATTATAATATTGAAAATAAACATTTATGTTTTATAAAATATATCAACTCTTAATTAATATTTTCTAAAATATTTATTTACTCATACTATGATATAATTATATAATATTTCCACTTATAATACGAAAAAATTTAATCTATACATTCATAGGTGATTTTACTATTTTATTGGTAGATTTAATAACCCTAATGGTTAGGGTATAATTCCAAACATCTAGTTACTATTCAATTAGCATATGAACCTTATCTTCTAGAAAAGCATCTTACGTCCTCAATTATTCATTTTTAAAGTTTGTATTATGTTATCTATGCAATTTTATGTGATTTAAACAATAATAAATAATTAAAAGAATTTAATTTCCATCGATATAATTCTATGTTTTCTTATAACATCAATAGGTGTAATCTTATATAGAATATTATTTCCAATGAACACTTTGATCATTTTTTGTGAGAAATATTCATTATATTGCAAAACTATTGTTTTAAAATAATAAAAATTTTCAATAACTGATGAAATCATTTTCCTTGATAAAATAATTGGAAATTTACAATTTATTATTTGTATCATTGAGCGGTCAATATAGTAGGAAACCATTATCAGCTTTTGAATGTCAAAAATAAATATTATTTTCAAACAGTTTGTAATGGGATTCATAATGACCCATTTTGAAATTATTATGAAATATCATTTTTAACAAAAAATAAAAATAATTAAAAATATGATGAAAAATATATTTAGTTACTCATTTATGATTAAAAAATAATGTGTTTTAATGAAATAGGGATAAAAATTATTCCCTATAAAAAAGTAAGATACAACATCAGTATCACTTACAAACTACAATCATGATATTTATTAAATAAATAATTGAGGAATTAAATATTAAAATTTTGATACACATTATTTAAAAAATTAGAATAAATGATATTTTTTTAAAGAAAATAAAATCATATTATTTTCACCCCCCCCCCCAAATGAACCTTCAAATATAAACAAACCTGAAAAGAAAGGAGCTTTTCAAAAAATGACTTTTCCACTTTCATAACACCTCAATAGTAAGCCCCCCAAAAATAAATATCATTATAGAAAACATTTAATATTGTTAAAAAAAGTAGATTCATGATACAAAAAATCCAATTTTATGTATACACATATCATAATATAAATAGGATTGTAACATAATATATTCCCTAAAGAAGATAAATTGAGAGGAGAAACTCATTCAATGATCATAGAATTGATTCGATAAATAAAAAATGAATCAAATGTGGGTATAAAATTTAAATGCATAGAATAAAAATGTGAAAAAACACATAATGATAACGAAATTAATTTAACCCGGTGAAAAAATGAGTTGTAATATTCTTTACCACTTTGTAAATTTCATGTCAAATCCCATTGGATGAAATCATTCAAATAAAAAATAAAAATAAAATTATTTATATATATTTTAGGATATTATATTTTAAAGTGGAAGTATATACACCATATTAAATAAATTAGGTTCATAATAAAACAATATTTTTCAATGATGGAAAATTGAGATGAAGTCCCTTACATCAAGTCCAAATATTCACTTTATGTCCTTTAGCTCGTGTATAATTATCTTATTTTAATTATTTTATATATTAATAAACGTTTATAGGTTTAATAAATTATACTTAAATCATATATTGTATTTATTTTTAATCACATGCTTACATACATAATCATGTATGCCCACGTTCGGTGTTTTGAAGATGTTTCGTTCACTATTTCTAAATGGATGCTATGTGTTGCTGAAGAAAAAGAAGTCATTATTTAACCATATATAGAATCGTTATTATGAAATAATAATACATTTTATAAATTAACTATAATTGTTAAATTATCCATTATTAATGGTTATGAAAAATGAATTATGTTTTAATCATGGAAACGGTAGGTTGTACATAGAAATGAGTAAGGCTTCCATTTTAAAAGGTCATTATTGAATGATTGTATGTATAATTTTTTCATTAAAAAATTAAAAAACGATCATAAATAAGAAATTATTTCATTTTTAACTCTTATATATACCTCACATAATATGTGTCCATGAAAACATAATTTCATCAATTTGTGGTGGTGGTAGTACACTTGTATGCACAAACACCATTAACATTTATTAGTGAGTAGAAATAAAATAAAGTAAATAATAAATTTTATTTATAGAATGAAATTATTTCATTACTAAAATAATTATTTCATATATATTTTAATTATATTGATTAATTTTATCTTTTTTACCTTAAACATAATATATTTTTAAAAAATGAACAACATCTCTTCATGAGGTGGTATTTCATTATACAGACGAGGGAGATTATTGTACACACCACATAAAAGAAAATAAAAACCTATACATGATATCATTAATAATGGAGAATAATTATGATTTATATATATTATAAATTCTTTAAATCCATTATTATGTACAACCTTGTGAGTCGATGATGGGAAAAATTATTTTTCTTCCTAAGATGGTTGAATTTCGTACCCACGAATGATGGTTTTATTTCCATTTGGTAGGAATAGGGGACATTGTAGATAATGAAAATTAAAATAACTAAATATCATTATATTTAATAGATTTTAGATATTATATTGTCATAATTTAATAATATTATTAGGATGTGGATGAAGAAATCTAATAAAAAATCGATTCAGCATGATACAACATTTTCAAACAACCTCCTTAGGTTTTCACCAAAACACATCATAGGATATATATTGGACCAAACCAAGTGTTCTAGTTTGTGTTAATAGATTTAAGGAATTTATTTGGATGGTAATTTTCTTATCCAATGTTATTTTATGGTGTGAAGAGGAGAGGAGTTTGGGTGGCCTTTTATAAATGAGGGACATGGCACACCTGGATTTTGTAAAATGAAAATGGTGTATAAAAATTTTTCAAAATAAAAAAAGAGAAAAAATGTATCATTACTAAGGATTAGTTTATATAAGATTTAAATATGGATATAAGATATATTATATACCTTTTTTGGTTATTTAAACCAATTTATTAGATTATTCCCTAGTAAATATGTTTTTCCCAGAACCGCTGTATAATATTTGTAATTTTTTTACTTTTCATCATGACCAAAAATTATGATGATATTATTATATAATATAAATTATTTTTATTAAATATATGTAGAAACATTTACCAAATTAAATAAATATAAATTAATGAAAAATGTTTAATATAATACTTTCAGATGTGATGAAAATTTAAATTTTCATGAATTGTAATTTTTAAGCACAAGATGATATTATATTCAATCAATTATAGGTAATAATGTGTAAATTAATTTAAATTTATATATAAAGATATATAATATATTATGATAAATTATTTCATCACTCATTAGGGTATTTTTAAATTAAAATATAATTGTTAAATATATTTCATATTAAAAAACTTTTCTAAAAAAACCATTTCAACATGTAAAAATAAACAAACACTAAAATAAAAAATATTCTCAATTGAAAATAAAATTTGTGGATTAAATATCAAAAATAATAATTATTATTAAACTTTTAATAACATTAAAAATATAACAATAATTTTAAATTACTTAATTTATTTAATGTTATTGACATTAAAAACAACGACATTTTTTAATATTCACAGAAAAATCAATATTTTTCTCACGACCTGTCCTCGGGGCCCATGCCGTGACTACACCAAGCCCTCCTTCCATAGGCCAGGGGCTGGTGACTAGAACCAAAGGCATAAATCCTGATAAAGGTAAGGCATTGCCTTTATATAAGTAAAAACCACACAAAAAAGTACACAAGCTAAAGAAAACACTATGTAAACTGAGTACGAAAGTATGTGCTGGAAGTAAATGGTCCAGTATACAAACCCAACTGAAAGTACAATACAACTAAGAAAAGAAATTACAATTGCTAAAAAGTAAAGCAGCAACCACCAAGTCATCCTCCGGAATTCCCACCTGAAGGGTGGGTACAGATAGTCTCGTCGGCTCCTCGGGTCCGTCCGTCCGCTCTGTGTACGTCCTGCCTGATAGTCCACCTCCGAGTACCATCCCGCTCCATAAGCCTCAACCACAATCAGTTTTTTCCAACGTCTGCAACCAACACAACTTAGTGCAGGCATATCCTGTGTAGGGGTGAGTATATGATACTCAGTAGGGATCCCAAGACCATCGAAGGCCTCCGAGAATCCACAAAGGATATACCACAAAGAAAAGATACAAATATAAAGTATCAACTAACTCTAATTAGGTATACACCCATACATGTAACTATGTCATCAATTCTAGTTCAAATCCAACTCAAGAGCCCAAGTACAACCCAGTCCACACCGAAAAGCACAACTCAGTCCACATAGGAAAGCAAGACAATCATATCGAAGATAATAATTGAAAGACAATACTCAGCTCACACAGGTATACTAATTTCGAAGAGGGGTAGAGATGATTAGATGTATCCTTTGAATCATCTCAATTGTCGAACCCATGTAGGATCCATGTATAGAAGTCATCGCTGCCGAACCCACGTAGGTTCCAAGTACAGTAACCATCACTGCTGGACCCAGATAAGATCAAAGTACAGTCGTCATCCCTGCCGAACCCACGGATGATCCAAGTACAGTCATCATCGCTTCCAAACCCACGGAGGATCCATGTATAGTCATCCTCACTATAGAATCCTCGTAGGATCCAAGTACAGTTTTTCTCACTGCCGAACCCATGTAGGATCCAAGTATAGTCATCATCGTCGTCGTAGTCGCAGCCAGCTCTAGGGTTCCCGCACACAGCATGCTCAATCCCTGGAGGGTCCACTCCATTACCAAGGGGGTCGATACATCAACATTAATGAATTACAGTGTTTATATATCAAAAAATTAGTTCTCATCAATAGGAACTCAACGCGACGGACGACACGTCAATCAGATGCCCGGTTTGAGAGTTATTGGTTTCTCCGTCCTAGGGTCCCGGTTGGTTTTTAAGCTAAACCAACCCAACCGTACTCTAGCTGCATCCAAACCTTGAGTGGAGTAAGCCAAAATAACCGTATCACTATGAGGAATTCACCCTAATTGTCGGAACGTCTTTCAGACGTTCGGTCGTTAATTTATAAGCGTTTCCGCTCCAAGGGCCCGGTTGGTTTCGGGTTCGAACCAACCCAGATGTACCCAGACTTCGCCGAAATGTCAAGTGTAATATACTAAAATGACCGACTTGATCCAAGGATCCCTACACAACTTATGGTGCATTGATCAGAAGTCAGTATCCCATGATATGGTTGTTTTAACGAACGTGGTCCGAAAATAGGGGGTGTGGGCCCGGTCCGACCCGACCCAATACCCCCTGGGTCGGCCCGAACCGGGTCAACCTAAACCGGGTCTGGGTCCATCTTGAATGGGTGTGGCATGACCTGGATGGCATATCCTGGCCCGACACTGGCAGCCCAGCCTGGCGCTGGCATCCCAGCCCGGCTCGGGCAGCCCGGCCCGACGCGGCCTGCGTCTCGGCTCGAAATCGGATGTCGGCTGAGCAGGGTGTGAAGGGGGTGTAACGCCCTTTGTTTCAGAAATTGTTCCCCCGCCGGTGGGGTCCTTCCTAGGCAGGTCAGGGGGGGTTACACACACCCCCTACTTCGGGTAATGGATGACCATTATGGTCGGCCAGTAGTGAGCCGCTGCGGGACCCGCGAGGGTCCCGCCTCCTGGAGCTCCAGCAGTCGTCTTGGCAGGCCACCCCCTGCTGGCCCACCGCGGCCTAAGGCCGCTGCACTTCCTCGACCGGTACAGTGTGACTGCGTCGTGCACCTCCGCCACGGCCCGCTCCAGCCGCGGTCCCTTTGCCCTCAACGACGCGGCGTGACGGCACCGCACACCACCGCCATGGCCCGCTCCGGCCGCAGGCCTCTTCATTCTCGCGCGGTGCAACGACATCATGCCGCCATCACCACAAACATCAACATTCATCAACAAGAAAGAAGGGAGGATAATCGGCCGTGTTTGTTCATTATGATCTCCTCCCGTTATTTCGATAACAAGCAGCCAATGTATACGAGATACTCAACGATAAAACAAGCACAATTTTAATTCATTAAAATTGAACTTAACCCCTACTTCAAAGGAAGTTCATGGTTTTCAAACGTTGAGAATGTTGGCATCGATTCTGTCATCGTCGGTGTCTCCTATCTTGTTGGGGAGGAAGAATAGGATGTAGAAACTAACCCGTTGTGCCGACGTTCTTCGTCGGAGAGTTGGTGTTCTTCATTGAAGAAGAAGTTCATCAGAAGGAACTAGAGCTCTCTCCTCCAATTCTCAACCCAAAAAGCCAACCCCAAATAATATAATCCTCCTCTTATTTTATTAAAACATGCCATGCATTTGAATTAAAAAATTTAAACACTTAAATCAATTAATTGATTATGTGTGTGTTGGCATGAATTAATGTGGGAGAGGAGGAGTCACTTAAAAAAATACAAGGGGTTTAATTGGGGGGTTTAAGAGGTTTTAGGGAATGTAAAGGGTTGGGGCTCATGCGGGCCCCACCTAACATTTATCCCCACATGGGTAGTTAGGATGTTAGTGGGTCCCACCCTAACTCCCCAATGTAGGAAAAAACCACCTTAGATTTATAAATAAAATTATACAAAATTTTTTTAACATTTTATTTAATCCAGATTTTTTAACAACTCCTCCAAAGAAAACACATCTTCAGTAAATTTCCTCTTAAGAAATTACTGGCGGTTCGGTTACATCGGTGCCCTTAGATTTCAATTTCGAGCACCGGTTCAAATGATAGAAAAACCTGCTCGTTCGTTCACTAAACGTACCCAATCTAAACATCAGAAATTGATTTCGGGCACACCGGGCCTCGGAATCAGGTGCTTCCAGAAACCACGTACTCGTAAAATACCAAAGCATTTCTGAAAAAACTTTCCTTAAAATTTACGGGTCATTACATTACTCCCACCACAGGGATTTATTTCCCCATAAAGCTACATCATAAACTAGGGAAACAAATGAGCGTAATGTGCACGCATCTGAGCCTCCCGCTCCCATTTTCTCTCCTAGAGGTTCTCGTGCTGCCACCTGATGCACACTAGAGGAATCAACTTTCCACATAGCACCCACTCCTGTCGATCCTCATTCTCCACCAGGACCTCCACAAATATCGCACCGTCATCAATGTTCAGCTCCCCGTGGTCAATGATACGTGTCAGGTCGTGCACGTATCTCCTCAGCTAAAATAAGTGGAAGACGTCATGCACCCTGTGCAACTGAGGTGGAAGAGCCAGGCGATAAGCCACCTCGCCTATCCTATTGAGATCATGAAATGGTCCGATGAAGCGTAGATATAAATTGACACCCCGGCCAAATCTCTGTAATCCATGTCAAGGTGAGACCCGTAAGAAAATGTGGTCGCCATCCTCAAACTCTAGTGGTCTCCTCCTCCTGTCAGCATAGGACTTCTGTCAGCTCTGAGCAGTCCTCATCCGCTTCTGGAAGATCTGTACCTTCTCCATCGTGGCCTAGATCATCTCTAGTCCTACATGTGCTGACTCCCCAGTGTCTGTCCAACACATAGTTGATTTTCAAGGTCGGCCGTAGAATGCCTCATATGGTGTCATCCCGATGGTGGAGTAGTAGCTTTTGTTGTACGCAAACTCCACCAAGGGTAGATGATCCTCCTAGCTATGACCAAAGTCAAGGAAAAATGCACATATCATGTCCTCAAGTGTCTGAATGGTCCTTTCCGTCTGGCTATCCGTCTGAGGGTGAAAGGTGGTACTCAGGCATAGCTCCATCCCAAAAGCCTCCTATAACCCCTTCTAGAGATGGGAAGTAAAGTGATATTCAAGATCAGAGAGTATAGATGATGTCACACCATGAAGTCGTACGATCTTCTGAACATAGAGGTGTCCCAAGCTCTCCATTGACCACTGCTCTCTGATAGGTAAGAAGTGGGATGACTTGGTGAGTCGGTCTACGGTCACCCAGATGGAGTCATGTCCTTTGGAAGTGCGTGGAAGTTCCATCACAAAATACATAGATATCCCATCCCACTTCCACTACAGGACCTCTAAGGGATGTACCAATCATGCTCGTACCAGGTGATCTGCCTTCACTTGCTGGAAGGTGAGGCATCGCGAAACAAACTCTGTCATAGCCTTCATCATACCCAGCCGCTAGTGCTGTTGTTTGAGATCTCGGTACATCTTTGCTACTCCTAGATGTACCGCCAATGGGGAAGTGTGAAATTACCTTAGCACCTCCTTCTGTAACTCAACTAGTACCATGGTACGTCCTCTTAAAAGGATGATGTTCTATCCTCCTAAAGAAAATCCATTAGGTGCCTATCTTGTGGATATCTGAGCACGTCGCGTCTCACAGTCAACGTCTTGATGTTGTTCCTCTCTGACCTGCTGATGTAGTGGTGGAGTGTCTATGAGAGACTGTACAAAGGCTTCCCCATCTCTATCAATGAAGGATATATGCAACGCGGCTATCTACTCAGTCGCCTCTCCAAGTAGCTAAAATCCTGACCTCCTAATGATATCATCAACTACTATGTTCCCCTTCCCAGGAGTATAGACTATCTCAAATTCAAAGTCCTAGAGGAACTCGATCCATCGCCACTATCTCAGGTTCAGGTACTTCTGCGAGAAGATGTACCTGAGACTCTGGTGGTCAGAGTAGACTGTAAAGCACTCACCCAGTAGATAGTTCCACCACCTCTTCAAGGCAACTACCACTGCTGCTAACTCCATGTCATGGGTAGCATAGTTCTGCTTGTGCTTCCTCAACTATCATGAACCATCAGTGATCACTGCCCACTCCTGCATCAAGACACACCCAAGTCCGGTCCCTGATGCATCATAGTAAACTACGTACCCTACGCCCTCCTCCAGTAGCCTCAAGATGAGTGCATTGGTCAATCTCTGTCTCAGATCCTAGAAGATAAACTGACATCAATCCGACCACATGAAGGGTTTCCCCTTCTTCATCGAAGCTGAAAGTGGTGCTGCAATTCTGGAGAATTATGGCACAAAACTCCGATAGTACACATCCAGACCTAGGAAACTCTGTACCTCCATCACGCTCCAGGGTGGCTCCCAATCTAGAACTGCCTTGATCATTGTAGAATCCACCACAACTCCCGCCTTAGAGATGATGTTCCCCATAAATTGGACCTCTCAAATCCAGAAATGACACTTCAAGAGCTTACAATATATATATGGTGCTCTCGATGTTTGTCTAGTGCAACACACAAGTGGTAGGCGTGCTCCTCCTCAGTAGTCGAGTAAATAAAAATTTCGTCGATGAATACTACGACAAAATGATAGAGGTAAGGATAAAACATCAAGTTAATGAGACACATGAACACTATTGGAGCATTGGTTACACCTAAAGGCATAGATAATAACTCATAGTGGTCATACCGACACCTGAAAGCCGTATTCTGGACATCCTCATCTCGAACTCTAGGCTGATGATAGCCTGACCAGAGGTCTATCTTCGAGAACCAGCGTTCTCTCTTGAGCTGATCGAAGAGATCATCTATCCTTGGATGTGGATACATTTTCTTCATAGTCACCTGGTTCAAGAGATGGTAGTCGACACACAGTCTCAAGCTCCCGTACGCCTTATTGGCGAACAAATTCGGGGAAGCCCAGGGTGAAACACTGGGTCGGATAAATCCATTTCCATGCAAGTCGTCCATCTGTACCTGTAGCTCACGAAGCTCAGCGTGACCCATCCGATATGCTGGTGTAGATATCAGGGTTATCTCAAGGTAATAGTCAATATAGATTGCTACCTCCCTGTGAGGAGGTAGTCCTAGAATGTTGTTAGGAAAGACGTCTGCATACTGATTCACGACAATAAGAAAACTCAGACTCTGCACATCAACTGCTCCTAGGATGAGACTGGCCAACTGATGAGTGATCGGATATCCTCTCCTCTGTGTTAGTCCATCCTGTGCTGCAAAGGCTCCCTTCTCGTCGGTGAAGCTGAACCTGCTACCATCAGTGTAGACACACTACACATTGAACCTAATATAGTCGATCTGAGCATGAACTGTACATAACCATTATATGACCAAGATGATGTCGTAAGGCCTCAACGTCGCTAAAAAAAGATCATAGCCGAATCTCTCACCTCCTAGAGTAATCTCCCACTGCCGGCACCAATGCATAATCGCCGAGTCTTCTCCTGTAGGAGTCTATATCCATAAGGATCGAGCCAACGGCTCTGTAGGAATCTCAGAGATCCAAACAAGGACAGCGACAATGAAAGAATGACTCACTCCTATATTTATAAGAGATGCAACAAGGGTGGAGTAGAAATAGATAGTACCTCGATTCATATCAGGTGCACCGTGATTGTAAGCCTCCACTGACTAATGTTGAGCCTTCCTATGCCTGCCAGCTCCCTGTGGTCGAGGTGGACCTCCTAGTGGTGGTCGTGGTAGATCCCTGAAGCATCTTCCACCACCTGCTGCTCAGCCAGCTCCTCTACGTCGTCCGCCTGCTCCCTGCGGACCACCACGGTCAAACCTCTACCTCTGCCTGGGTGGCCCCTCATCCATCTGCTGGTCCTCTGTATGGTGGGTCAGGCAGTCACGAGCCATGTGGCCCTGCCCCCTGCATGCATATCATTGTTTGCCTCTCGTATGACTGACTCTGCTACGTGTTCCCCACACCTTCGAACCAGTATCCTGTGGTCTCCCACCTGATGGTCTAGTCCGCTTGGACCTCTTCGACATCTGTCTACTGCCAGATGGAGAAGACTCTGCTACGTGTCACCCTGCGGTAGGCCTCACTACTGGTGTAGGCTCATCAAAAAAGCTCTCCACATGAAGGGCTAGCTCCAGTACTCATGACTGCGTCGAAATGATCAGGGAGATCATCGAATCCCTGATCTCATGCCTCAGTCCCTGCTCAAAGGTCCGAGCCTGGAAAAATGGGTCTCGTACCATGTCCATGGAGTAGCATGAGAGATCAATAGATCTCTTCCAGTACTGGGCTACTGTCATGTTTCCCTGCCGCTACTGTAGTAACTCTAGGATGCGTACCGCACGGAGGGTGGCCAGAACTAACTCTGAGCGGAAGAGGGTCTCGAAGTCCATCGAATGTTGAGATGCCTCTTCGTACACCTGGAGCATCAGGCTCCACCATCTACCTGCTCCTGCGTACAAGAGACTTGCCACAAGGATCACCATTAGTTCTACTTGTGTCCCTACCAATCTGAAGACACAGACAACAACCTCAAACCAGTCCTTGACTGCCTGAGGGTCTGTCTCTCTATGGAACCTGGGTGGCCTCCAACACTGAAACTCTTGCAGTTCACTCAGGCGACATGAACTCTCAGCTTCTGGGGCTGGTGGCATCGGTGTCTCAGCGGGTAGAGGTACCACTGGTGCCTCCGCTGTAATGGGGCATTGCTCCGAGGCCTCGTCGCTTGGTGGGCTGCCATATCCCACAAAGATCGAAACCCTAGATGGCTACCATCATGGGACATCCTGAATAAAAACAGGTGTTCCGCGGTTAATACAATATATGTAGTGAGTTGACACAAAGTAATCACAAATAAAACTTTTAAAACACACATGCAATCAATGTTTTCATGTACTGAGTTGGAAATCAGAAGTCAGGGTCCCGATTAATGGATACGTAGGCCGTTGCACAAAAACTTGACTCCATGGACTGATAACCACACTCAATACCCTAAACATTACTACTTCACATAGAATAAATTATCAGATTCCAAAGTTCTGCGGTAGAACTGACTCCTTTTATACAAATTTGTCACAACCTGTCCTCGGGGCCCATGTCGTGACTACCCCAAGCCCGCCTTCCCTAGGCCAGAGCTTGGAGACTAGCACCAAAGGCATAAATCCCGATAAATGGAAGGAATTAAATTTATATAAGTAACAAACACACAACAGAGTACGCAAGATGAAGTAAACACTAAGTAAACTGAGTATGAAAGTAAGTGCTGGAAGTAAATGGGCCTGTATACAAACCCATATGAAAGTATAGTACAACTGAGAAAGGAAAGTACAACATCTGAAAAGTAAAGCAGGAACCACTATGTTGTCCTCCTGAATTCTTTCCTGAATGGTGGGTATAGATAGCCTCGTCGTCTCCCCAGGTCCTTCCATCCGCTCCGTGTACGTCTCGCATGATAGTCCACCTCCGGGTACCGTCTCGCTCCACAAGCCTCAACCACAATCAGCGTTGTCTGTCATCTGCAACCAACACAATGTAGTGCGGGCATATCCCGTGCAATGGTGAGTATAGGATACTCAGTAGGGACCCTGAGACCCCTGAAGGCCTCCCAGAATCCAAAAAAGATATACCACAAAGGAACAACACAAACAAAAAGTATCAACCAACTCTACTTAGGTATATGCCCATACATATACCTAAGTCATCAATTCCATTACGACTCCAACTCAAGAGACCAAGTACAACCCAGTCCACACAAGAAAGCACAACTCATTCCACATAAGAATGCAAGACAATCATATCGAAGATAATGATTGAAAGTCAAGACTCAGCTCACACATGTATACTACTTTCGAAGAGGGGTGGAGATGATTAGATGTAGCCTCTCAATCATCTCCTCTGTCGAACCCATGTAGGATCCAAGTACAAAATTTATTGCTGCCGAACCCACGTAGGATCCAAGTACAGTAACCATCGCAGCCAAACCCATATAGGATCCATGTACAGTCATCATCGCTGTCGAACCCACGGGGGATCCAAGTACAGTCGTCCTCGCTGCCAAACCCACAGAGGATCCAAATACAGTCTTCCTCACTTCCGAAACCATGTAGTATCTAAGTACAGTCGTCCTCACTACCAAACCCACGTACGATCCAAGTACAGTAATCCCCGTCGTCGCAGTCGCAGCCAGCTCTAGGTTTCCCGCACACAGCATGCTCGATCCCGGAGGGTCCGCTCCATGAGCCAAGGGTGTCGATACATCAACTTTCACTAATTCAAGTATTGATGTATCACAAATTTCCATCTCGTCAATAGGATCTCAACGCGACAGACGGCGTGTCAATCAAACGCCCGATCTGAGAATTATTGGCTTTTATGTCCTAGGGGCCCGGTTGGGTTTTAAGATAAACCAACCTGACCGTACTCTAGCTGTGTCCAAAACTTGATTGGAGTAATCGAAAATAACTGTATCACTAAGAGGAAATAAACGTAATTTACGGAATGTCTTTCAGACGTTCGGTCGTTATGTTATAAGCGTTTCCGCTCCAAGGGCCCAGTTGGTTTCGGGTTCGAACCAACCTGGTCGTACCCAAACATCGCCCAAACATCAATTGTAATATAATGAAAAGACCGTCTTGATACAAGGATCCATACTCAACTGACGGTGTGTGGATCGGAGGATCGTAGCCAATGATATGGGCATTTGAATGAACCTGGTACGAAAATAGGGTGTTTTGGGCCCAGTCCGACCCGGCCCAATACCCCCTGGGTCGGCCCGAACCGAGGGGACCCGACACTGGTTTGGGTCCGGCCCGATTGGGCACGGCCTGTGGCCCAGCTCGGAAGCTAGCCGCGGCTCGGCTGTAAGCCAAGAGGGGTGCGAAGGGGGCGCGACCCCCTTTGTTTCGGAAACGCCCCCCCCCCCCCGGTGGGGTGCGCCCTAGGCAGGTCAAAAGGGCGGGGTTACACACCCCCTGCTTTGGGTAATGGCCGACCATTAAGGCCGGCTAGTAGTGAGCCACCGCGAGACCTGTGGGGGTCCTACCTATTAGAGCGTCAGCGGCCTAAGGCAGCGGCTCTTCTTAGACTGCTGCGGCGCGACAGTGTCGCGCACCTCTGTCGTGGCCCGCTCCAGCTGCGGTCCCCTCGGCCACACCGGCACGGCGCAACGGCGCTGCGCACCACCACTGCGGCCCACTCTGGCCTCGTCCTCTTCATTCCTGCGCAGTGCAACAGCACTGTGCGTCCTTTGACTCAAACGTCAATGTTTATCAACAAGAAAGCAGGGAGGAGAATCGGCCTTGATTGTGCAGTCCGATCTCCTCCCACTATTTCGATAACATGCGGCCATAGTATAAGAGATGCTAAACCATAAAACAATCATAATTTTAATTCATTAAAATTGAACATAACCCCTACCTTGAAGGATGTTCACGGTTGTCAAGCACCACGAATGATGGAGTCAATTTTGTCGTCGTTGGTGTCTCCTCCCTTGTCGCGGAGGAAGAAGATGATGGAGAAACCGAGCCGCCGAGTCGACATTCTTCGTCAGAGAGTTGGCATTCTTCATTGAAGAATATGTTCTTTACAAGGAACTAGAGCTCTCTCCTCCAATTCTCAACACAACAAGCCAATCCCAAATAAAATAATGCTAATCATATTTTATTAAAAATTCCATGCATTCAAATTATAAAATTTAACACTTAATTCAATTAATTGATTCAGTGTGTGTTGGAATGAATTAATTTGGGAGAGGAGGATCCACTTAATTAAATAGAAGGGTTTAATTGTGGTGTTTAAGAGGTTTTAGGGAATGTGAAGGGCTGGGGATTGTGTGGGTCCCACCTCACATTTATCCTCGCATGGGTAGTTAGGATGTTAGTGTGTCCCACCATAACTCCCCCATGTAGGATATAACCACCATAGAATTATAAATAAAATTGTACACAATTTTAGTCACTTTTCATTTAATCTAATTTTTTTAACAACTCCTCCAAAGAAAACACATATTCAGTAAAGGTCCTCCTAAGCAATCATCGGCGCTGCAGTTTCATCGATGCCCTCATATTTCAATTCCGAGCACCGGTTCAAAAGATAAAAAAACATGCTCGTTCATTTACTGAACCTACCTGAGATAAACATCAGAAATTGATTCGGGGAACACTCGGCCTCAGAATTAGGTTCCGTTAGAAACTGCGTACTTGTAAAATCCCGAAAAAATTAATAAAAAAATTTACTTGAAATTATTCGTCTTTACAATTTTTATAAAATACCCAAATTTCACCGTATATAAATTTTGATACGATGATTTAGAATATCAATTTAATTATATAAAATAAATTTTCTATAATTTTTTTAAATCATTTAGAATATTTTATCATACAAATAAATAAGAATTATTTTTAGCTAGAATAAAATATTTTTCAAGAATAATAATTTCTTTACTAAAAATTGATTAATTATTTACAAATAATTGTTTAATATATAAATATTAGATAGGAAATATATATATATATATATAGTAGTTGTTGATATTTATACCTTCCAATTTTATATATAGGTTATAATTTTCATATTTAATATAATATTATTTCATGGTTCTTTTTTACCTTTTTGTTTCATGTCTAGTAAACTATCTAGGAATGTTTCCCTTTTAAAAATAAATCATTCAAACAGTCCACCTCACCCAAATTATTAATTTCTTACTAATAATTTTCAATTCAACTCAATAATTAATGGTTTAAAATTTTAAAATACTATTATTGAAAAACCACATTGTATAAAGGGTTAAAAATTTCAATATCAAAAGAGAGAAATAGAAAGTATGAGGGTCATCTAGAATAAAACATAAATGAGTCTCCATATAGGATAACATTAGTGGGGTTTGAATATTTGGAAAAATAATAATAGTTTGAATATTTATTGAGATTAATAAAGTTCAATTATCATAAGAATTTAAATGATCTAGAAAATGTAATGACGACAAATATATGATTTTTTATGATGGAAAATACCTGCACATCATTAAAAATTAGTTCAGTATGATAATTTTTTATTATCCTTTTCCTCATGTCATGGAATTAAATAACCATCTACACTAAAAACATACTAACATATAGTTATTTGACAATTATAATTTCATCATCCAACCAATTTCCACCCCAATTTAATATTTTTCTCTAGAAAATTACTATTGAAGAAAAATATTTCATGATTGAAGAAATAAAATTAAATTTTAATGGATCACCTACAAATACATGGAAATATAGATATTCATATTGAATTGTCACATTAATTTCTACAAAAATGGTTAGTAAATGCTATGATATACCTAATATGAACTAACCTTCATATGATAAAAAATTACATTAATCCCTAAATTCAATATTAATACATAGAGTTAAAACAAAATAATTCCATAAATAAATATCATTAAATAAATTCATAATTTTTATTGAATCCCAAGGATTAAAACAATTTGGTTACCTAATTTTCTGATATAAATTTAACATTTATCTATAAAATTTTATAATACATTCCATACATAATCTAAATCACCATTAATCCACATTAAAATCATAATTCTTCAAAAAGATAATTCAACCATTTTTCATCAAATAGAATCTTATTATGATCTATTTTAAATAGTAATATAATGTTCCACAATATAATTAAATTTATCATTAATCACATAGTGACCCAATCTATTTTTCATCTCATGGTTAGGTATATCAAAAGTTCCCAAATTATAATAACCCATAATTACCTCTAAAATGATATAATAAACTCTGAATTTAACCAATACCATTAGTCATACCTCCATAAATTTAATAGTATTGTTACTTAATAAATAAATACCCTTATACCTAGGGGTTACATATACCTAAACAGAAAAAAAAATCTAAAAAGTTTTTAATAATCACTATAACAATTCATTATTTAACCTCAATGTTTTTATGTATACATTTAGTTTTTTATTATCCATAATCATGTAAACCCGTGATGGAATATATAACTCTTAAGATATCATCAAATTAAAAATTCATAATCTCTAAATTTTTTCAAAATATTTCCTTAGATACAATATTTTAATGCCCCAAACCTCTCTTGGATCTTGTTCTAAAATAACTAAAATTACATATTAGGCTTTGATACCGATTAATTTGAAAAAAAAATTCAATAAAAAACATAAAAGAAGAAGAAGAATAATGGATCACTTATTTACAAAAGAACCATTTAAGTTTAGATATTTATGAAACTATAGAAAACTCAAACAAAACAATACCAAGTACATCATGAGATAATCCTTCCCAATATACTGAAATATTCTTATTCCATAATAATTAATCATCATGATCCAAAAGAAACACATATAGAAATACTTCATTAAATGAAATTCCTTATAAAAAAGGGAAACTGAAAGAAAATAAGTGTGACCTAAAATACTAAGTAAGGGTAAATATAGGCATTAATAATTTAATGTGAATAGTGAGCATAACAACAAAATATGGGTATGTTGAAATAATCAATGTTTCTGAGCATACAATAATAATATTCATTCCCATTAATAAATGTATCGTCGATAATAAAATATAAAATAAGGCATTAAAAATAGAAATATTCATAAGAATAAATATTCAAAACCCATATAATATATTTCTTGAAGAAATCGGTCATTAGTACCGATAAAAACAATATAGAGAAGGAATTGTAATGTTAGATAATTATTATCATATAACCCTTGTGGAAACCATTAAAATTGAATAAATATACTTTGAACTTCCCTAGAAAATAATTATAGTCCTATCTGGGCGCACCCATCGTATAAGCTATATCAGGATAAAACAATGATATTTGGGGGAACCGATTATGTAAATATTTTCCAAGAACCATATCATTAATAAATAACATATATCATTAATTAAATAATAAAATATTAGAATAACCCATATTAAAGTATTAAATTTATTAACCCTTTGAAAATAAATTCTTTCTACGAGAATCTCCTTAAATAATCATAATCCATTTGATGAAAGTATGAGGATGTTATAATTAACAAATATCCCCAGTAATACAGAGGTAACATAAATTATTCCAATTATTTATGAATATAAAGACCATTAAAATATCATTAAAAACATAATTTAGTTAAATAACATTTTAACCTTGAGAGACATCATTGGATGCAATCTTAGACATAAAATTGTTATGGAAGATCATGTGAAACATTTCATGAGGATAATATACATTAAAATATTTAAAATTAAATCTCATATAATACATTCTCAAATATTAATGAAAAAAAATTATTTGAAAATAACCATTGAACCATCAAAAGTATGATTTAATAAATTGATTTTTATTGATAGTGGGAAAATATATTCGTATTAAAAATTATGAAGTTTAAAATTATTTTCAAATATTTTTTAATAGGGAGTCAAAGTGAACCATTTGAAAATTGATTATAAATTTATTTTTTCAATCAATATAAATTAAGTTCATAGATATTGAAAAAAAACTTTTGGAAATAATTTATTTTTATAAAATAACACTTTATGAAACATTCTATAAAACATGGATGAGAAATATTCCAAATAAAATAGATGGAAACTATGTCAATATCATTTATAGAAAACTTTTATGATATTTCATTAATAAATAATTGAATAAGTGTAAATTAAAAATATGATTCAAATTAGAAATAATTCGATTAAATTGATATTTTGAATAAGAAAAAATTATCAAATTATTTCCCATAAACAACCTAAAATATAAATATCATGAGAATAAAGTATAATGTATCATACCCCCCTCACTGCATTGATAACACCTCAATCATATTCTACAAGAAAGAGTAACATCACATGAAAAAGTAAATTTATTTAATATAATTATATTCAGGATAAAAATATCTATGGTGATGTAGATACACCTGATAAAATAATAACGGTGTGTAATATAACATATATCCTGAAAAAAAATATTGATGAGAAACATTTACATTGATCATAAAATTGAATTGAAAATAAATCAATGAATTAATAATGTACATAAAATTTAATTCCAAATAAAATAATAAAAATAAAACATTTGATAATTATATATTATTACACACGTATTCATGGAATGTCAATGATAATGATGATGTAATATAACCCGAATAATAACCTTGAGTTATAAAATTCTTTACCACTTAATAACACTCAAGTCAAACAAACATGTAATAAAATAATTAATATTGAATCTTATAATACCATGATTAAGTAAATATTCCTGATATTACCTGTACTATGGGATGTATATACACAATATAAAGAATGAGTTCCGTAACATTAAAATATTCGTCAATAAAGGAAAATAATGATGAATCCCCTTACCTCAATTCCAGTCAATCCATTTACATCCTTTTACTCATTATTAACAAGATTATATCAATTATTTGATTTATTTATAACCATATATGTATTTAATAACAATTAAATTTATTACAAATTTTATTTATTTTTATTTACAAATTTAAATACATAATTTTTCAAGTGCATGTTGTGTGTCTGGAGGATATTCTCTTAATTGTTTCCAAATAGATTTGGTGTGTTGACAGGGTCAAAGTTGTCATTATTTCACCCTATCCAGAATAATAATTTTCAAATAATTTTAATTTTTTTTATAAATTATAGTTTCAGTATTAACCACGAATCGTGATTGTGAAATGTAAACTATGTTACGATCATGGAGATGGTAGGTTGTACATAGGCATGAGTAATATTTCCAATTTCCAATTATAATTATGGAATAAATTTAATTATTATTTTTCACTATATAGTGATATAAATATAAAATAAATAATATTTTTTATTTATATAAACTTATATATGTTATCCATGTGTTGTGGTGTTGAAAAAAATAATGCCATTAGTTCTTAGAGGCGGCGGTCCTCATGTGCACATTAACAACGTTATCATTTTTTACTAAGTGGAGTGGTAATAAGAAAAATATATTATATATTAAAAATTATAAATATTAAAGTAACATAATAGTTCTTTAATATTAATATCACATATATTTGTAAGTTTTATATTTATTACCTTCATTATAACACAATTGTGAAAAATGAATCGCATCTCTTTGCAAGTTCATTGTCTGCTGCATACAAAGGTGATGTTATAATATCCACCATAGAATAATAAAAATTTATATTTAATATAATTACTCCCATAGTATAATTATGTTATAATGTTCATATATATTCATTAAATCAATCATTATTTATATCCTTTTGATGTAGTGATGGAAACCAACTTACATAAATTCATAACGCGGTACTCCATTGTACATGTGAACAACGATTTCAATTAAAATATTATGGAGGAGGTTTTGGATGTAGGTTATTAAATTTAAAAAAATTAAATATAAATATACTGGAGATTATACTTTTATAATAATAGAACAATTTAATATATAACACAGTAAAATTATAATGTAAGAACCTTGTATTCAATAACGTGCATGACACGCGACAACAAGCATGTTAGGGAATATAATAATCGAATACATAAAATATATATTTAGAATTTAAAATATGTTAGATATATTATATATATTATAATTAAATCAAACACTATTTTTTATTTCCATACATGGATGAACACCACTATTCAATAGCTGGCGTTACATGCAAGATCAAGTATTAACTGAACAATATTATATTATTAAAATATTATAATGTAATATAATAAGACATATCCTAGGCATTAAATATGTGGTCAAAAATATTATTAAATATATTATTAAAATATATTTTTTAAAACATATATAATTATTTCATTTGTTATAAATTAATTTGAAATTAATATAAGAACTAATTTAATCTAAAGAAAATATTTTAATATAAATCTATTTTTAATCTCAAAAATATATTTTACAATAATAAATAGTTTCTTTGGTTTTATTAATTTAATATATATTATAGATTCAATAAAATATTTTTTATACTTATCCAATATATTTTATAGGCTCAATATAATGACAAACACAATATTATATATGAAATACTATATTTTTGAAAGTATACTTTTGCTTCCTTTTGATGGTGGAACCATTTGAAATATAATTTTTGACCATTTAATAAGTATAATATATAAAAATAAATATCATATGTGGAATTGAAATATAAAAATTAACTTAGAGTGAGTTTTTGGTATTTTCTTTTGAATATTCATTTTTAATGAATAATCAATAGTACAAAAATTTAACTCAGAATATCTTATTCATATAATAAATTTATAAGTTTAAATTATATTTTAAAATTTTTTAATGTATAACTAGTTCATATTCTTATCAATTTATCCAATTTAGGTCATTAGAATCAATTTTAATTTGAAATTGACAATAAAACCTACCAAACATTTGGATGTATTTACATTTAAAACCTACAATGTCATCCTATCTGTGAGATTAAATTTAAATTATTCTCTATCACTTATATGATTATAATTTGGGAAAATGGATTAAATATTTGGATTATGAATTTATAGTTTATAGTAAGTTCAACAATGTTATTTATAAAAAAGATTAGTGAAAATAATTTATTTTAATTAACATGATTAAGGTTAAATTTAGCTAAATAAGGGATTAAACGAAATCATTAAGGAAAAAAACCAATAATAATGTCCCAAATCTATTTTATGGCCATATCTGGACCATGTCCTCTATGGGATCGAATCGGGTCCATTATTGGATTTACATGAAACTTGAAAATTGAGGGGAGAATTCCTTTGTCAAAATATTAGAAGAGTGCCACCCATCCACTGTAATTGGGAATCACTTCTCGTCGTTGCTCACACATATCATAACACATACGTTTAGACAAGATAAACCCAAATTGCTTCCAAAAATCACCCAAGACCTTTAAGCCTCCCTTTGTGTAGTAATGCTTCCAAGGAATCCCTTTGTTATAAACCCAAATGAGTTAACCAGATTTTATATTAATGTTTTCTAATGATATCTTGTCTTAAATTTTCTTCTCCACTCCCTATACTATTTTTATTCCATGATTAAATATCAATTATATTATAATAAATATACTATGATTTTTTATGATATTATTTATTCCAAAACTTATACACAACTATATCTAATTGGTAATGAATATATTATTTTTGTGTATAATGAAATATTGCCTCGCGAATTGATGATTGTTAATTTATTATTTACCACCCCTCATGATGGAAATTACAATGGAAACACTATTTATATATGATATATATGATATTTATAATTTTATTATTCTTCTTTATTTTTTATTTAGAACATACCTTTAGGCTTTCCATATTCTTTAAATACGATTGTTTCGTTTGTGGGTGTGTGGACTAATTATCCCTCAAAGTGATGTGACTCAGTCATTCCATATATAAATATATAAAGGATGGTATTAATATAATGATGATATATATATAACGTAGATGTGATTCTGGAATTATAATTACCATATATCATACACTTTTGATTCTTTTAATACAACAAGAAAATGAAAGCAGGGTCAATGTGTACGTATGGCCTACCTTCTCTATGAATGTTGCATTAAATTTCATATATCAAAAAATTATTGACTATTATAAACAGATATTTATTGAATATATAGGTTAATTGAGGCATGTTTTACATTTGAGATATTTTTATATAATTTTATAATTAATAGGATAAGAATATAACACGTCAAAACATACTTGATAAAACTTGAATATTAACAGCCGAAATTTTTAAATTAATGATGAATTGTTAACAAATGGGTAATAAGATGTTATAATAATATGAAAAATAATATTGTAAATATTACTATGGTTGTGGTATAATACAGAAATATATTATAAAAAAATATTATTTTGGGTAAATACAAAAAATATATTGTTACGGTAATTGATTTCATCTCAATTTAAATTCCATTGATACATATTTGTTGTTTTGGAACACATTGCATTTATATGGTGAACATTATACCCTAATTCATGTTGTATATTTAATACCATTATATTCAAGATATTATAAGATTAATATAATGTTATAACTTCATGGATATTATGATTTAAATGTTTCAAAGTTGTATGGGACACTTTGGAGTGTTTAAGGATTCTCTTACTCAAGAATGTGATACATAATCTTCATTAAAATCTTTATATATTTTGATTTTAAAATATATAGTGAAAAAAATACTTTATATAGATTTGAAAAATATTTGTTTATGGATACTATTATTTCTTATATCACATAGCATTTTCACATAAATTTTTTACTTTGAAAATTAATTGGTTAGTTTGAGAATTATTGATAAATCCATGTCATTAATTTTTTATTGGTAGTTGATAATGCATATTTGTTACTAAATAAATAAATTTTTATATTTGAGTAATTATTTTTATAGGTATGAAATTGTTGAGCCCATTTATAGATATCCCCTCGATACATTAATGTTATAATTAGATGAGATAGTTTGACAAAAAAATTTTTGGATTTTACATGATAGCTAACCCATATTGTGAAGGGTATTAATGGTAATGGTTTCATGTTCTTAGGAAATATGGAATCCAATAATTAAAAATTTACCTCATTGTGTTTCTATTATTAATATTGTTGACCACACATGTTTTTCTAATCCCAATTATGCTTTCACACACTTTGATAGTCCCAATTAATGTTTATCTATATATTAATTCTTTCAATCTATAACATTCTATTATCAAGATAATAATAATATTAAAATAATATTTGAAATTTGGTAATAAATTTTTATATATGTTTATATGAATTTTGAAATTCTTCTAACTCAATCGGATATGTTTTGCATAAATTAGATAAGTGTTAAGTCACTGATATGATTATAGCTACTGATATAGATCTACTCGTACTTAGTCTACAGATATACATAGTCACTGATAAGAAAATGTCACCGATACGTAGAGCTATCTCTATGTATAAGTCCACCTGTAAGCACATTCCACTGATAGATCAAGTCCACTGATAACGAAAGCTACTAATAGAAGCTGAGCTACAGATAGAAAAAGTCTACCAGTATGCATAAGTCTACTGGTATACACTAAATCACTGGTACAGAACGAAGCTACCGATATGCACAAGCTACTGATACAAAGTCTACCGATATGCAAGTCCACCATTATAGAAATGTCACTAGTGCACAAGTCCACTGATATGCACTTTAGACTGGAACAAAACAGATCTACCGATAGGCCAAGAGCTATGGATAAAAGGAGTCACCAGTATTTAGAGCTACTGATACACAGAGTAACAGCTACCAATACATGGAGCTACCAGTACAAGGACAAAGGTCTACCGATAGGAGCTCACTACTATACAAAGTCCACCATTACATATCTACCGACAGAAAGAAACTGATGAAAGACTTCAGCCACTAATTTCTAAACTCTACTTTTGTAAATATTATTTATTTATTATGAAATAGTCATATTTGATGATTTTAATGGAATTAATGTTATTTAATGATAGTTTTTGGCATGTCAGGGAACCGTACCTCATACCTGTATAAATTTAATCATTCCCATTTCCCGAGCATAAATCTATCAAAGGAAGGACAAATTCCATGAAGAGTGTGTGCACAAAAAGGGAAAAAGAATGTTGTAAAGTGGTGCATACAGAAAGACTACATCCAAAATCGAAAAACACTGGAAATACACGAAGTAATTCATACAAGAAGAGAAAACAAACTGAACTTCAGTCAAGGAGTGAAGAACTACAACGAGTTACTCATACACTCAGGCTGATCAAGCTGAACCTTACAACCAAGGAAGCAAACAACACTCGGTTTTCCAAACAAAAACCAGAGAAGGATTTAGAATCATTACTGTCAAATCAAAAGGAGTCCAGAGCTGCACTTCGAATCACTAGATCATTCTATACTCATATCTACTCACTTAGTGATTATTCTATTTACATTTCGATCAATGTGTGTACTCTGTATATTTTATACACAAACCGTATCCTATGCTAAACTGGAGGATCTCTAAATCCTCACACAAACATTTTATTAATCATTTGTATCCCACTGTGCATAGTGGTAGAGGTCATGTAAGACCTGGACAGCGAGTGTGCTATTGTTTTGTTTTCTCATTTAGAACTGTGGTAGAGGTCTTAGTACCTGGACAGTCATTGAACTATTTTTTAACTCGATCCAGGGTGTGGATCAAATTTATATAAATTTGTTGAGAGGAATAAGTCTTAGCTTGAGACTAAATATCTTGGTTATATCTTTTGTGCATGTTAGATTAATTCTAATGTATATTACATACATTATTTTCCGTTGATAATTAATTTGAAATTAAATTTTATTTAAAGATACTTTGATAGTTAATATAGCAAGTGTTTGTAACTATTGTAAATCAGTAGGTTAGTTTCAAAAGCTAATTTAATCTACTGATTAAATTAACTGATACCTAATCAATCTTTTGAGAACCTAATCGAACGATTAAAGTTTTACAAATTCACTACAGTTTAACATAGTTTCTAAATTGGGGGATTTTTAGAGAAATTTTTTTAACAGAAATTTTAATTGGAACTCTATTCACCCCCCTCTTGAGTATCAACTCTGACCAATATTTGGTATTACATGATTGTTTATTATTAAAGGATTTCGAAACACTTGGTTTTTCAACTGTTATTTTAGTTTTATCTCAAAGTTCTTAAATTTATGTTTGTTCTAAATTTTATATCTTTAAATATATTTGCTAAAATCTAACTATGGACAATATATTAGAAGTTGATGCTACCAAAATTCCACCTTTCATTAATAGTATAAATTATGCCCAGTGGAAGATTAAAATGAAAATTCATTTAGAGAGTATATGATCTGATATATGGACTACTATAGAAACTCAATATAAAATTCCAGAATTTGAACGAACTACTTGGGATGATCCTACTAAAATAGATTACAATAATAACTGTAAATCAATGAATGCCTTGTACTATACTTTATGAGATGAAGAATTCAATCACATATCATCTTGTAAAACTTCTTATGAAATTCAGGACACTTTGGCTATTAACCATGAGGGAACAACCAATGTTAATGAAATGAGGCGGAATACCTATAATATTAAATATGATAATTTTAAAATGAAGCATGACAAACCCATTTCTGACATATATATCAGGTTCAATGAGATTTTCAAAACTATGAGCTCTCTTGGTAAATCTGTTCCTGTAAAAGAACAGATCATGAGGATATTAAGATGTCAACCAGAAAGATGGATAGGCACACCTGTTTCCATTAGAGAATCGTGTGACATCACCAACTTCCTATTAAAGAATTAATTGGTAAGATTATGATATAAGAGGAATAACTAAAGGTAAACAAATAAGAGTATGATGAACTAAATAATAAGTCAGTAGCCTTCAAGAAATCTACTTCAAAGAGTAAAGACAAAGGAAAAAGTCAAAGTGAAAGTTATAGTTCAAGAAGTTATGAGAGTGCATCTGACAGTGATGCTGAGATGGCTCAGATATGCAGGAGATTCAAGAAGTTCTATAAGAAGAAGAAAATCTTAAGAAAATAAAAATAAAATGGAAAATATGATAACAAATGTCATTGGATGAAAGACTGGAAACATCCTGATAAAAGTGAAGAATTGTCTGCTATGAATGAAAAAGTAAAGGACATGTAAAACCAGACCCTATAAAATTGAAGTTCAAAAAGAAGAATGACTACAAGGAAAACAAGTATAAGAAAGCTATGAAAGTAACTTGGAGTGATTCAGTGGATAGTTCAACTGATTCTGATTCTACACAGGATGAATAATCTCAAAAATCTAATATTTGTTTCCTGACAAACACATCTGAGGTAACATCGAATACTCATGCTTTAAATTCTTATTATTCTGGAGTAGATTCTGATTCTGAATATGAAAATATTTCTAGTGAAGAGTTATTTGAATATTGCAATATTCTAGAAGACCATGTTTTGAATTAAGGGATAAGTATAAAGCTATAAAGAAACAACATGCTCTAACCAGTTCCTTTAAATCCTTCCTTAATATTGAAAAGGAAAAGAATGCTCAATTACTTAAGGAAAATACTAGACTGAAAATATCTAACGAGAAACCAAGAAAGGACTTAGAAGGTTCACAAATTTAAAATACACTCTAACTCAAATGTTAGGAAAACGAGTGACACCAAAATATACCACTGGAATAGGCTATCAGCCTAGAAAGAGACAGACTACTAAAACTAGATTTATTCGAAAATCTAGAAAGAATGCTACTAGTTTTAGTTCAGGAAATTAATATGCTTAAACTAGTTATCCATATGGTTATAGATCAAATAGTTTTTATTTTTCAAAAAACAATTGATTCTTCAGATTATATGAGACCCATGAGACAAATCTGGGTACCTAAGGCTTTGCTTGCTAACCTGTCTGGACCCATGAAAATATGGGTACCAAAATCATTTTCTGTTTAAATCTTCTTTGTAGGAGAATTTCATGAATATTTCTCATAATAAGGTATGGTACTTGGAGAGTGGATGTTCAAGACAAATGACTGGAGTCTACTCATGCATTAAAAACATAATTAATATTTATGGAAACCATGTCACCTTTCGTGATAATTCTAATTGAAAGATAATCAGCCTAGGCCAGATTTGTAACACTGATTCAGTTTTAATTTCCAATGTATTGAATGTTAGAATAATGATTGTCTCAACAACTTTGGTGAATGTTATCTTATTCAAAAAAAACATAATGAATTTTTATCCATATATAGAAATTAAAATATAAAAAAATGGAAATGATCAATCATTATTGAATATTAAATTTATAACTTAATATATGTTAAACATCATATGGACCTGGATGAAAATTTTCAATAATTAATGATGATGTAAGGCTTGTTTTCCTTAAATGCATTCTCTCAACCATCATAAGTGACATAAAATGAAGAGTGGTCATATTAGAAAAAAAATAATTTATTAATAAGAGAATAATAAAATATATTTGTTTTAAAGAATAATATATACATACATATATACATACATACATACATATATATATAGTTTCCCCTAATATAAATCTAGAATGGGAAGTCCTAAAAATAAATTATATTGCTATATAAACACTTACGTCATGAATTTTTATGCTTCATATGAATCCAATGATCATGTATAATAAATATATATTTATACTAAATATAATATAGAAACATATTAATACATATTGTACCCCATAATATTTATTTATAACATATTATCACACATTTTTTAACTATTATTTATTAAAATCATTGTTTTGGGTCATTTTTCTTTGGATTTTCATGCGCATTTTATTTTGAGGTTTTAGTAATTATACATCCAGCATTTTTAAATCATCTAAAGAATGTAAATTTGTCGTACATATATAATGTAATCATTATTAACCCTTTAGTGACTTTCTATGTAAATATTTTGTACAAAATCAATTACATCACTTTGCATAGATGATAGTTTGTACGATAACAAGAGTGAAATTTTCACATTCCCATGGATTGAAGGAATGAAATGAAAATAATAATTCGAATTTCATGAATTATTATTATTTCTTAAATACCATATTTATAATCACCAAATTGACACTTATTATCATTCACATAAATTTGAAATGAAAAAACAATCACAGTTCTTCCTAGAGATAGTAGTCCACATGTACGTTTGAGGAATGTTATCATTTCATAAAGGATTGGAAGTTAAGAAGGTATAAATGATATTACGATTCAATCATCATAAATTTCATATAAATATTCATTTTAAAAATTAGCTAATTAAAAATATCCCATTATAAATATTGTTTATGGAAAATGGTTCATATCGCTATGTGGATATGGTAGTCCACGTGTACGCACGAGTGAGACATTCATTTTAGATTTTATGGATAAGGAGATCAATAATGATTCAAATACCAACCTAATAATATTATTATATATTATAAATTTTATTTTTATATCATAATTTTTATCATAGAACTGATATATGTATAAGTAGAAAAAAATGAAAACCCCCAGCTGAAAATTTTATCCATTCTTTTGAAAAACTCATTTGACATACATCGGAAAACTTTTAATGATAATATTGAAAATAAAAAAGGACCTATAGATCATGGGGGAGGATTTTATGAATTTTAATTGCAATAAATTTTTATATCTATATTTATCATGAATTTTCAGTAAGAGAGGATAGGTGGTTCCCTTTTCTAAGTGATGGAGATGAAAAGCATGAATTTTTACTTAATACAAATATATCCTAAAATAAATATATTAAAATATTAAATTTTACAGATTCTAAATGTGATAAATTAGAATTATTTATATAGGTTTTGACATTATTTTTACCATTATCATATTTTTTTAATGATTTTAACCCGTTTGAACTCTTACTGTTGAATCTAGAATTTGTTTACAAATGATACTATTCAAAATGAAAAAATGGAAATAGACTCATTATATAAAATTCTCTTTTATATTATCAATATGTAACCAATTTTATGAAATTAATTTTATATAATGGGATGAAATTAATTATAAATCCTTCCTATAAAAAATAATGCATGCAATTTTCCATAAAAATTCTTTTTGATGTTAGAAAATGTTTTTAAAGAAAAAAATTAGAAAAATGTTAATAGAAAAATATGTTAATTGAAACATTTTTATTCAATATTAAGTAATTAAATATAAAAAAATATCAAAAAATTGGATATTTTAAATATTTAAATCCCAAAGACTTCTTTCTATAAAATATGTATATTTTTTCTATTCACTTAAAGTTTATTCTTTTCTATAAAAATCCCAAAATTTATCTTTATGATGAATTTGATATCAAATTTCACAAATTATATCATTTTTATAAAATAATATTTCTATAATTGCTTCTAATTAATTATAATATACTTGTAAATATATAAAAAAAATATTTTTTAAGAAAACACATTTTTAAAGAATAAAATGAAATTAATGAAAGTTGCGTACTTATTTATTATGAATTAATCAATTCATTTTAATTATAAAATGTCTTTATAAAATTATTAATTACTTATTTACCTATTTAAAAAAAATTGATGGACTTGGCAATAATGGAATACTATATCATTGTTCATTTGCATAATTTTTTTGTGTAAAAAAAGATATAAAATAAATTTAATTTTTAGGCAGAGGAATATATTATAAAATATCGTGGTGTTACATTATAACCTCAAAATAATAATATGTCCAAAAAAATCAATCGTTTTATATAAAAAATAAATATAGGTATGCGCCATCACATACTTATTTTCTCACAATGGTTCCTCAACATTATGGTTGCACCAAGAAACATTAATAGGGTGAGGGGTCTTGTTTTATGGAACATTCTCTCATAGATCAAGAATATACACTACTTACACTACATAAAATATACCATTATCCAATGATGAAACCTCTATGATTATTACATTCAAAGGATCATGAATGTATAGACAAAATAATGACACATAGAACACATCATTAACTAGAGAGATATTCATTGGAATCACAAACTAATATGAAAATATCCCTTTATAATGAAGAATGACAAAGGTAATGATTTATCTAGGGACCAGATTTACATTATTTCAAAATATAATAAACTTATTTAAAGTATATACTTATAATAATTCCATATCACTAACATCAAACTCTAGATATCATCTATGATTGTTAGCATTAGTTTTTTGTCAACTCTGTTTTACCATGTTTTATTGATAAATAGATATAATATTACCTATTATTTATTTTGTTATATATGATCCCAAGATATTTATTTTTCTGTATTTATTCTATAATATTAGAGTTATGAACTTCCTAATATATAGGGCTTTATGAGGATCCATCATGAATGCTAGAGTGAAAGCTATTGTTGTGAGAAAATTACACAAATGGAATTTGTTAATACTAACTGACTTAAAAATACTTATATCAGGCATGTAATATTCATTCTAGTGGTTAAATTTTCCACTCAAAATGAACATTTATATATGGATGGTATTTATGATAGAAAATAAAATTAGTTTCCATTTCCTAGATAAAATTTCTTCAGAACACTGAGGTATTCCTTGAATCATAATAAAAAATGGAGAGTGGTACTCCATACAATCATAAAAAAATCTTCAATGTATATCCATTCAAGTTGATAAATATAAAAATATTCTCTTATTATAATAAAATTATCATACATTGTTAGGAAATTGACTCAAATATTTTTCCATAATTTCCTTTAGGTGTCATGGTGAATCTTATAAAAAATCCATGGTGAGGTTCTCACATATCCATTCATGTGTGGGTAATGGTTGCAACATTCCTATAGGCTTCTGTATCTATGTCTTAACTCCATTAAATACCATCAATAATGATAAATACTTTGTAATATCATTTTTCATTTCACCCCTCCAAACAATTACCCTTTAATTATTTATACATCATTGTATTATGATATGAATAGAGAATGATGAACTATCCTCTTCAGACAATAAATCTATCATGATTTGTATTCATAAGACAAACTATGTTTCCTACCCTTATCATTCAATAACTTTCATGGTTTAACTCAAGAATTTTTCTAACCGTCATGTGTAGTTCCAAAATTTCTTTTTCTTCATTATTAATCCACTTATAGTTAACTGTTTGTGCATTAACCTTATAAAGAGAATATATGTTATGTTTGGTTGTAATTTCAAGATATATCTTCTAAAAATTCATAAATATTAGGTGTATTTCAATCCTGATCAAGGTTAAACTAATATAGTATTTCTACTAAGAGAAACATCCACCATCTTTTCCTTCCCTAGGTAAATTTGTATTTTGTACTCATAATTCATAATCAATTACCACCATCTCATTTGTTTTATAAGAAAATATTTCATTCGAAATATACACTTATTTCTATTATGGATTGAATATATAAATATAGATATATCACCTTTAACACTATTTATAATTCCTCTATGTCATTAATTAAAAATTACCAGTTGAACCTCCAAATCTTGAGTATTGTAATTTTCCCATGAAATTTCAATTAGAGAGAGTCATAATCAATCAAAATACCATTCTACATGAGTAAACATATGAAGACTTGATTTAAATTATCACGAAATAAATATAAAATTATCCATTGTAGGGTTTTGTAAGAATAAGTGAACTGAACAACATTCTTTTAAAATCCTTTTATATTTCATCAAATTAATCTATCCACATAAACTTGGCTCCCTTCAGAGTAAATTTTTTTTATAATTCATTCCTTATAAATTCCTTATAAAAAATAATTTGTATATATAAAACCTAAGAAACCTCAGTGTATTTATCACTATTATTGGAATCATCCACTATTCAATATCATTTCCCTTTGATGGATCCACTAATATACTACCAATTGTGATTATATTTACCATGAATGAAATTTTTTATCTAAAATTCAGTCATTAGAATTTTGGAAAATAACAACTCATTCCAAAATTTATTCATTAAAATAACAACAATTTTTTAGCATATTCCATTATCATTTAATATGTATGAATATTATTTATAAATACTAAATAAATTGTTCATGGTAATCTATAAGGATTATATTTATTATATCCCTTAAAATAGCACCAGAATTGGAATGTCTAAATAGAATTAAAAAATATTCATAATCAAAATACCACATAAATAATGTTTTCATTGGTATATATTTATTCTAAATCCCAATATGATGATATCTAGATCAATGATTAATCAATGTAAAATATGGAGCTAATTTTAATTGATCGAAATAATAATCAATATGGGGTAGAGGATATTAGTTATTAATAGAGGTATTATTAGGTTCCCAATAATTAATACAAAGAAATTTTGTCCCATATTTGTTATCAATGAAAAATGAAATGGATCAAATCATGTTTATGCCTTATGATAAATGAATTTTTTTTAGATTATCTATTAGTTTATTCATTTATTCCTATAACTCAATAGAGTAAATTCAATATATAATCCTAAATAAAGTGTAACACTAGTTATGAGTTCTTTTATAAAATCATTTTCACAATTCTATAACATACAAATGATGTATTCATGATATAAAAGAAACCAATTCGGAAAAATAAGAATAATTTTGATATTGAGTTTAAATCTAACTAGTTAAGATAAATATCTCATTTGAAAAGGTTAAAAACCCCAAATAAATGATGAAATTTCCATTTGGATTTTAGGTTCTTCCACATACAAATTTATTACCAAAAGTTGATTCCCAATATATAATGTATCTTCACATCATTAATAATTCATATGGTATATATTATAAGGGATCCAATCCAATACAAAAATATATATCAAATTCAACAATAGATACATAGAAATAAAATTAAGATGAACACTAAGATAAATAAATTATTTGAAGGATCTATATAAATGAGAGGTGATCATCATATCCTTAAGTGTTTTTACTATTAAATCAAAATTTATTTTTTTCAATATTAATGAACATTCCATGTTAAATTTTATGATATAATGTAATTAGTATGACTATGTTCAAATTTGATCCATCAATATTTGAGGGATCTGTTCACTATATCATCTTCATCATTGTGTCTTCAATAAATCACTAAAAGAAAAATGATTACAATTACCATCATGAATTGTTAGTCAGATTGATCCATATTATAATAATAAAATCAATCCATAATTCCCTAAATAATTAATCCTTTAATGACCCAATGAAACATTCAATTTATCCCATATAGCATTTAATTTTTTTCAGATTTCATTGATTCTATTCACGTAATCACAAAAAATGGTTTATAAATCAATATTTATTCAATAATAGAATATCCATTGAGAGTGTCTAGTATGGTGTACATCCTTTAGTTCAATCACTGTGATCTAGTGATGATATACTTAATACCCAATCCACCATTTTTAGATTGATTTCCCTGAGGTACATTTATTCTAGATTTGCAACCAAATGGATGTATACAGGCATGGTTTATTTTCTAGAAAACCCAAACAATATTTATATGACCATCTCTCTGGGATGTTATCTGATACATAGACATACACCCAATATTTTCTCTAATTATTAATAGTCCTAGTGTCTAAAAATATCAAAACTATTCTCTTACACTAACTGAGGTGACCCGATGATAACATTCCTAAATAATATATAATATTATTTGAATATTTAATACATAAAGTATTATAAATTCCCTAGAATCATAAAGTATTACTGTCTTCATAGACTAGATACATAGAAATATTATTTTATAATGTATATTTAACAAAACCATTATACATACATTTGATATACCCTACTTATAAACGTTCATTTTAACCTGGTAAATAGAAATATAATAATTTGTGAACTTAAATGTTCAGAAAGTATAAAAATTACAGATAATAATCAATGATTATATAAGATAACAATGGTTTGTTACCTTAATAATAACATAATAAATTCAATCCCAATCAATTAAATATCATTAATCATGTTTAATGGAATAATGATTAGTCATAACAAAAGACAACAATCCGAAGATTGGGGAATCATTACTAATCAATCATGATAAAGGGTTTTATATTAAAAAGAGAGGAGGGTGGTATAAGAATAATCTTATAATACTGTGAAAATGTAAAAATACTAACATGTTCACTAACTATGTTAAAGATATAAATATACTCCCTTGAATAAACTTATGGACAATAAAAGAAGTCCATGCATAAACCTTTCTGCATGATCCCAAATCCATTCATAATTTTATTAATAGGGAATCTAGTACATGCTTAAAATAATTATCTCTTGATTTATGTCCCTTTATCAAATGCATTGGATAACTATAAAAGAACTACTGATCTTATAATCTATTTATATATTTGAACTAAGATCAAGAAAATATTTATCAATTTTTCAGAAATCAATTAAGGGAAAAGAAATTGGGTTTTGTTATTATATATTTATCATAATCATAAAACATCTAGTGAATGAATAAATATACCATGATTATATCATATCTATCATGAAGAAATTAAATCAATAATATATATTAACATATATTTTAATACATTAAAAATATAACAAGAAATAGTTGTTCAGGAAAATAAACATTCAATTTTGATTTCATGTTTTTAAAATAAAAAAATTTATAATATTGGAAAATTCTTTTTTTTAATACAACTATGGAAAATTGTAAAGAATATTCAAATTATAGATGTGTTATATCAGTATTAAAAATCACTAAAAAATGGTTTTTATTAAATCTGCAATTTTTAAATATTCAGTACAGAAATATTATTTTCAAAAAAATTCCAAATTTCACCCTAATAAAATTATTATGTTGTGATTAAAAAAATAATATCATTTTTATTAAATTAATTATCAAATATTATATTAAATTAATTATACTATCTTAATAAATAAATTAATAAATTGTTTTCATGAAATCTTATATTTGAATTAGAGAATGAAATTACTAAAGATTGAGTAATTTTTATTATGAATTAAAAACTAAATTTGAATTATATAAAACATATAAATATATATCATCATAATATGGTTATTCCTATTGAGATTTATAATTTAATAAATAGGTTCTAAGGATATACTATATCCCAGTTCATTTAGATATGAGGTTTCATTTAATGAAAGATATCAAGGAAATTAAATTTATTTGATGAAAAATTTATAGTAAAATCATGTGGTGTTATAGTGGATGTATTAGATGAAAACAAAAATGAGAAATTATAATTATAATTCCTTGACATACTATGATGTTGAATCCATTAATAAGTGGTTTATATCTTCACAAGGTAGACGTTTGATTATATATGTACACAAAAACATGGATAAGACTATTGGGGAGGGATTTGGAATATTTTGGTTAATCTATGAGATTATTTTTTTTCATTGAATATTTGGTAAGGTGAAAAGATCCTTTTAAAAGAGTGAGGGGTATAATTTTTGTAAATATTAATTTTTTCAAATAAAAAATAATTTCAAATTCAAGGAAAGTGGATCTAAAATTGAAATTTAAGAAATATAAAATGATTGGACATTGATCAAGGGCATATCAAAAAATTTAATTATAAAAATTTATGTGCTTATCTATAAGTCTAACCAATATACCTTATCTCACGTCCCGTCCCCCGGGGCCCATTCCGTGACTACCCCAAGCCTTCCTTCCATAGGCCAAGTGCTGGCGACTAGCACCAAAAGCGTAAAATCCCTAAACAGGGAAGGCATATCCTTTATTAACTGAAAACACACACAACAGAGTATGGACTGGAAGTGTAACACTAAGTAAAGTTATATACAAATGAAGTTTTGGAAGTAAAAGGGGATGGAAATACATTCCCAATAGGAACATACAAGTATAATGAAAAAAATACAACTAAAGAAGATTAAAGAATCTACAAGGTTGTCCTCTAGTGTTCCTACCTAAAGGGTAGGTACAGATGGCCTCCTTGGCACTCCACGTTCATCAGCCTCCTCCGTGTACCGACTAATCATAAGGTCCACCTTCGGGTACCATCCAGTCCTGTTACTCTTATCCTCAACCAGAATTTTCCATCGTCTTCATCCAGTAGAACAAGGTCCACGCATAGCCCATGTAGGGGTGAGTATAACGACACTTAGTAGTGACCCCGAAACCCTTAAGGTCTCACAAAATCCAACAAGGATAAACCACAACATATGAAAATCTACAGATAAACCCACATAGGTATATGCCCATACATATACCGAAGATATCAAGTATTTCATCTCGTTCACGAGGAAACAAAAGAGTTGCTGACTCAGCTCACATAGGTATATAACATATGTAGAGACACAGAGATGATCGGATATAGCCATTGAATCAACAGATCTGTCAGACCAACACATGATCCAGGAATAGAAGTCAGAATTGTCAGACCAACACATGATCCACGAATAGTCGTAAGAACCGTCGGACTAACACATGATCCAGGACCAGCTATTCCGTCGGACCAATGCATGATCTATGAAAAAAAGTCAGAACTTTCGAACGACACATTATCTAGGAACGTCGTCAGTGCATAGCTAGCCATAGGGTTTCCACAAATCACACTTGATTTCGGGAGGGTCTGCTTCTAAAGCCATGTTTCGACATGTCAACTGCCACAATTTCCCACAAATAAATATATCAAAGGTACGTCTCTCATAGGGGTCTCAACGCAACAGACAACGCGTCAATCAGACGCTCGATCTGCGAGTCATTAGATTTTTAGTCTCAGGGGCCTGGTTGGATTCGTGTATGATCCAACCTGACCATATCTCAATATTACCTCGAACTCCAGTGGTGTATACTCATGGGACCATTGTGCTCCAAGAAAACCAGGGACACTAAAGGTTCGTCAAATGGTCGTCTGGTGCCAATGTTACGGCCAAAGGATGTAACAGGGTCGGTAATGGGACCGGGTCCGGTCTGACATAGTCGGACCAACTCGGCCCAACCCAGTCTGGGCTGAACTGGTATGGTTCAACTCGAACAGAACAATTGAGTCTGACCCAACCCATTGGGCGGGTCACCCCGTTAGTATCAACTCGGTCTGCTAGGCCTGGTCCAGCAGACTTCGAGGGAGGTTCGGCCCGGAGGCAGCCGCGTAGGTGGCTCGGCCCGAAGACTAGGGCCGGTTTGACCAGCGCCCTAAGGGCCGCGTCTCGATAACTCGGCCTGGGGGCTAGGCAGGTTCATCCGGTGATGTCGCGAGGGATTTCACTGGTTGGCTCAGGAGGCCGGCGGCCCGGAGGCCGGTGGGAAGGAGTGCGGGGCGCTGGGCACGGGCAGGCAGCGCGCGGTGCAGCGACATGCAAGCAGTCCGTGGGGCACGCAACCAGTGCGTGGTAGGTGTGGGTAGGCCCAGGAAACGTGCTAGGGGCCGTGGGCAGGGGGCCTGGGCACCGGGAAGCATGCCGATAGGCTGACTGGGAACTCGGCAGCACGCCGGGAGACCGGCTGGGCACCGAGCAGCGCACCGAGAGGCCATAGGCAGGCGGTCGGAGTGCTGGGCAGGCCACGAGTTCGGTAGCTGCACGCGGGGCACCGCTACTGCGCCATGGTTCACAGAGGTCGCAGGTAGTGTGAACTTGTCGTTGCCACCTCAATCGCCTCGTCGTTGTTACATTTCCATGCCAGATAAACATCACAAGAGATCAGCGGAGGGAGTTTGGCCATGTTAGTTAGCCCTCACCCTCCGTGTTTAGGGTTGATAACAAAAGGATCATCAAGAGACAAAGATGGTCAAAAATTCACCCGCGACAATTACTTTCCCATAATTGAAAGATATAAGAAAAAGGAATATCAACACATAATAATCCCCTACCTGGAATGTCCAGTCTCGACGATGAAATCGTGGGAAGAAGACGTATTCATCATTCATCGCGTCCGCCTCATGCTTCAACTTATGAGTTCACACGACGGTTTTGGAAGTGGCTCCATGTCGGTAGGTATCCAGGGAAGAAGTCCGTGGAAGATCTTTTCTGGTGTTCTTCGTTCTTCATTCTACGTTGGTAGAACATCTTTTCTCCCAAGATCTCCTCTCAAAGATCCCACCAAATGAAAATTGCGTAGCCAAAAATAATATATGTTTTCTATTATTTTTTGGAACTACATTTTCTAATTGGATAAATAAATTAAGAGGCTCCCCTTAATTCAATTCACGTTGATGCCTCAATTAATTAATGGGGAGGTAAAGAGGCTCCCCTTAATTAAATCACAGGTGTTGGTGCAATTAATTAATGTGCAGGTAAAGAGGCTCCCCTTAAGTAAATCACACACATTGGCGTAATTGATTAATGGGGCGGTCAAGAGGCCCCCCCTCTTTAATGAGGTTAGTTGGGAGGTTTTTCTCTACTCCCATTAATAGTGGTGTTAAGCCCCATGTGGTCACCACCTCATTTATCCTCAAATGGGAGGTTGAGTTTAGGTGGCCCCACCACAATAAACTCGTGGGAGAGGTTAAGGTGCGGTGGCCCTACCTCCAACCTCCATGGGGATATTTTAACCACCACATACCAAATGGCAGCTCTAAATAAAATAAAGTGTTGCGAACATTAATTTATTATTATTATTATTTTGAAAAGCCAAAAACTAACTTTTATTCTCGACCAACTGTCATTGAGGTGAAAGTCTTCTTAAGTGAAAACTGGCACTATGAGTTCAACGGTGCCCTCTAATTTCTATTCCGAGCACTGGTTCAAAATTTATAAAAATATGCTTGTACATTTACTGAAAATACATGAACAAAACTTCGGAAATTGATTCCGGGAACACCAGGCCTTGGAATCAAGTGCCGTAAATTTTTTTGGACTCGAATAAATCCGATGTATTAAAAAAATTCCACAAAATTTCTGGGTCATTACATTCTCCCCACTTCAAGTATTTACGCCCCCATAAGGTACAACATGAACTAAGATTACAAATGGGGATACATAGCATGCATCTGAGCCTCATGCTCCCATATGCTCTCCTAAAGGTTGTCGTGCGAGCAGCGAACGCGCACAAGAGGTATTGACTGTCCATGTAGGACCCACACCTGTCTATCCTCAATATCCACTATGACCTCTATAAAAGTCACCCCATCATCTACGTCCAGCTCTCCAAGGTCGATGATGTGAGATGGGTCATGCACGTATCTCATCGGATGAGATACGTGGAAGAGGTCACACACCCAGTGCAATTGAGGTTGAATAGATAAGCGTTATGCCACCACGCCAACATTCTTGGGGACCCAGAAAGGTCTGATGATCCTTGGAGATAACTTGTCACCCCAGCCAAATCTCCATAGACTTCTTCATGGTGAGACCCGTAGAAAGACATGGTCTCCATCCTCGAACTCCAGAGGCCTCTGTCTCCTATCAGCATAGGACTTCTGCCTACAATGTGCAGTCATCATCTGCTCCTGGATAATATGCACCTTTTCCATGGTAGCTCGTACCATTTTTGGTCCCACCAATGTTGACTCCCCAGGGTCTGTCCAGCACAAGGGTGATATGGAAGGTCTCTCGTATAACGCCTCAAAGGGTTCCATCCCTATGTTGGAGTGATAACTATTGTTGTAGGAAAACTCTATCAAATGTAAGTGATCCAACCAACTACGACCGAAGTCGAGGAAACAAGCATGTAGCATGTCCTCGATTGTCTAAATGGTCCTCTTAGTCTGTCAATCTTTCTGATTATGGATGTAAGTTCTTAGACGTAGATGCATCCTAAAAGACTCGTGAAACCCATTCTATAGGCGAGAATTAAACCATGTGTCACGATCGGATACAATTGAAGAAGGTACTCCATGTATCCACACAATCTACTACACATAGAGGCATCCCAAGCTCTCTACTGAAACCTGCTCTCTGATCAGTAGGAAGTGGGACGACTTGGTGAGTTGGTTGGCGATCACCCAAAATGAGTCATGACCCCTAGATGTATGTGTAATAATCATCATGAAGTACATGGATATATCATCTCACTTCCACTCTAGGACCTCTAAAGGTAGAACCAAACCTACTGGTACCTGGTGCTCTGCCTTGACTTGCTGACAAATAAGTCATCGAGAGAGAAAATCCGCTACTACCTTCTTCATACCTGGCCACCAGTGCTTTCGTCGAAGGTCCGGGTACATCATCTCCAATACTAGATGTACCTCTAATGGGGATGTCTGGAACTCCCTCAACACATCCTCCTAAAGTGACATTGCTACCATAGTACGTCCTCTGAAGAGGATGATGTGCTCCCCACCTTCAGAAAATCCATCAGGTGCATGACTTGTGGATATCTGAGCATGTCATATCTCACAGTCATCATCCCTATGTTGTACCTCCCCGACTCACTAAAGAAGTGGAGTGACTATAAAATACTAAAGGAATTGTTCTCCATCTTGGACCACATAAGAAATCTGTAAAGCATCCAGCTGCTCTGTAGCCTCTCCTAGTAGTTTTATATCATATCTCCTACTGAGCGCATCCACAAAAAATGTTCTTCTTCCCAGTAGTATAGACTATCTCAAAGTCATAGACTTGGAGGAACTCAAGAAAACGTCGATGTCTCGGGTTGTGGTCCTTCTGATAAAAGATATACCTGAGACTCTTGTGATCAGAGTATACAGTAAAATGTTATCCCATAAGATAGTGTCACCTCCTATTCAAGGTGAAGAACACTACTGCTATCTCCAGGTCATGGGTATCATAGTTCTTCTCATGTTGTCTCAACTGCTGAGAACCATACGCGATCATTACTCGCTCCTGCATCAGGACACACCCGAGTCTGGTCTGTGATGTGTTGTAGTAAACTACATACCATTCACCTTCCAATGGAAGACTCAAGATGGGGGCACTTGTCATCCACTACCATAGCTCCTGGAATCTATACTGGAATCTCTCTGACCACACGAAGGGTTTCCCCATCACTTTCAAGTCTAATAGTGGCGTTGCAACTCTGGAAAAATCATGTACAAACCTTCGGTAGTATCTAACCAACCCCAGGAAACTCCGCACCTCCCTCACACTCCTAGGTGGATCCCAATAAATTACTGATTCAATATTATCTAGATCCACTAAAAATCCAGCCTTCGAGATGATATGTCCCAAGAATTTAACCACTCGATTCCAAAACTGGCACGTTGAGAGCATACAATAAAACTGGTGCTCTCAGAGTGTGTCAAGTACTACCCGCAAATGGAAGGCATGATCCTCATCAATAGTCGAGTAGATCATAATGTCGTCAATGAAAAATTCGACAAATAGATCAAACTAAGGCTGAATGATCCTGTTAATGAGTCCCATGAACATTACTGGAGCATTGGTTACACTGAAGGGAATAACCAAGAAGTTGTATTGGTCGTACCGACACCTGATTGTCATCATCCTCACATCATTGTCTTGAACTCTGAGCTGGTGATAGCCTGATCTGAGGTCTATATTTTAGAACCACCTCCCTCCCTTCTGCTGATCAAAGTGGTCTTCAATCCTCGTGAGTGGGTACTTGTTCTTCACGGTCACGTGATTCAGGTGACGGTAGTCAACACAGAGCCCGAAGCTTCCGTCCGCCTTCTGGGAGAACAGAATCAGGGCTTCCTAGGGAGAAACAGTGGGTCGGATGAATCCCTTCCCCTGCAAGTCCTCTAGCACAACTGGAAACTCAAGAAGCTCCTCGATATCCATCTGATACGCTGGAGTATGTATCGGTGTCTTCCAGGGGTACAAGTCAATGTAGAAGTCCACCTCTATGCAAGGAGGTAGTCCTTGAAAATCGTCATGGAAAACATCTGCATACTTGTCCACCACTATAGGATTGCTCGGACTCTCCACATAAACTGCTCCAAGGGTAAGGCAGGCCAACTGATGAGTGATCTACTACACCCTCCTCCGAGTAAGTTTGTCCTGTGGTGGAAAGGCTTCATTCTCACCGGTGATGGTGTACCTAGTCCCATCTGTCCGGAAACACCACACTTTTCACCTAATACAGCCGATCAGAACATGGACTGTAGATAACCATTCCATACCCAAGAAGACATCGTAAGGCCTCGATGCTGATACGAAGAGATCCAAGCCGAAGCTCTCGCCTCCTAGAGTAAGCTCACACTACCTGTACCAGAGCCTAATCATCGATTCTGCTCCCGTAAGAGTCTCAAGATATAAGGATCGAACCAATGGCTCTGTTGGAATCTCCATGCTCCAAACGAGGGCAGTGGAAATGAAAGAGTGACTAGAACCTGTGTCTATAAGAACTTCATCTCAGGTGGAGTAGACACTGACCATATCTCGAATCCTCTCCGGAGTGGCATGATCATAAGCCTCAGCTTCCTGGAGCTGAGAACAACCTTGTCCACCTACTCCCTACGGTCATGGTGGACCTCATTGTGGTGGTGGAGGTAACTCCTCAAATTTACATCCACCACCAGTTAGATGGCCATTTCCTCTTCCACGTCCTCCTGCACCCTGTGGTCCACCTCGATCGAATCTATGTCTCTGCCTGGGAGGTATTTCGATAGCCTGCTGATCGTCAGTATGGTGGGTTGGATATTCATGAGCCATGTGACCCTTCCTGCCGCAAGTGTAACATTACCCTCTACTAGCATGACTGGCTTTGTCTCATGTGCCTCGCACAACTAAGCTTGTATCTTGAGGTCGTCCACCAGATGGTCTGGTCCGCTTGGACCTCTGTGACATCTGTCTAATGCTAACTGCAGAAGACTCCGCTGCATGTCAACTAGTGATGGGTCACGCTGCTGGTGACTACTTAGCCAAGAAAACTCTCCACTAGGAGGGATCTCTCTAACACCCCCACCTGCGTAGGGATGCTAAGGGAGATCATCGAATCTCTGATCTCTCGCCAGAGCCCCTGCTCAAAGGTCTGGGCCTTGAATAATGTCTCTCATACCATATCTGTAGAGTAGCGTGAGAGGTCCGTGAACCTCACTGAGTACTATGCCACCATCATGCTACCCTACTATAGATATAATAGCTCCTTTATCTTCATTGTACGTAGGGTGGCCAGGAAAAACTCCGCCCGAATTAGGCACTAGAATTCTGTACAGAGTAGTGTCGCCTCGTCATGCACCTAGAGAATCAGGATCCACCATCTGCCTGCTGCTTCCTAAAGGAGACTCTCAGAAAGGATCACCATAAGGTCATCTAGTGTCCCTACTAGTTTGAAGACTCTAACCATAGCCTCCCGCCAATCCTCAGCTGCCTATGGGTCCGTCTTTCCCCTGAACATGGGCAGCCTCTTGCACTGGAACTCGTGAAACATGCCCAAGTAGCGTACACTCTCAACTGCTGGGGCTGGTGGTATCATTGGCCCATCGGGTAGTGGTACCACTGGTCACTCTACTTTGATGGGGCCCAACACCGAGGCTTCGTCGCTTACTGGGATTCCACCTCATATATCTCTCAGAACCCTGGTTGGCAGTATGTGTGGAGGCATCTTGAAAATAAACAGTTGTGCCATGGTCAATAAGTTATACATGGTGAGATGACTCAAATATATCACAAAGAAAATTCTTGAAAACACACACACAATTAATGTTTTTGTGCACTGAGTCGGAAATCAGTAGTTAGGGTCATGTTGTATCGATATGTGAGCCGCCATACCAAAACTAGACTCCCTGAAGTGAGAACCAAACTCAGTACCCTTATCACTGTTGCTTCACATAAAAGAAAGATCAAAGTCTTAAGCTCTATCGTAGAACTGAATCCCCTGATACCAATTTATTACGACCCGTCCCGCAGGGCTCATGCGGTGACTACCCAAAGCTCGCCTTCCATAGTCTAGGGGCTGGTGACTATCACCAATGGCGTAAAATCCCTAAACTGGGAAGGAATTTCCTTTATAAACTTAAAACACACACAATAGAGTACAATATGGAAGTGTAACACTAAGTAATGATGTATACAAATGAAGTGCTTGAAGTAAAAGGGGCCGGAAATAAATTCCCAACTAGAAAGTACAAGTACAACTGAAAACAAGTACAACTAAAGAAAAGTAATGTAGTTAATGGATTTTCCTCCGGTGTTCCTACCTGAAGGGTAGTTCATATGGACTCCTCAGCACTCCGCGTCTGTAAGTCTCCTCCGTGTACCGACTCATCGTAAGGTCCACCTCTAGGTACCGTCCAGTCCTGCTACTCTAATCCTCAGTCAACATTGTCCATCATCTACATCCAACACAAATAAGTGCGGGCATAGCCCATGCAGGGGTGAGTATAACGATACTCAGTAGGGACCTTGAGACCCTCATGGTCTCACAAAATCCAACAAGGATAAACCACAAAGTATGAAAATTGACAGATAACCCAATTTATGTATATGCCCATACATATTCATAAGTTATCTAGTAATCCATATCGTTCATGAGAAAACACAAGAGTTGGTGAATTAGCTCACAATGGTATACAACATATTTAGAGATATAGAGATGGTCAGAAATAGCCACTACATCATCAGAGATGTCATGCCAACACATGATCAGGGACCAGCTATTCAGTCGGACCAACACATGATCCAGGAACAGAAGTCAGAACTGTCAGACCAACACACGATCTAGGAATATTAGTCAGAGCTATTGGACCAACACATGATCGAGGACCAGCTATTATATCAGACCAACACATGGTCCAGGAATAGAGGTCAGAACTATTAGACCAACACAAGATCTCTGAACAGTCGTCAGTGCACAACAAGCCAAAGGGTTTCCACAATGTACGCTTGATTCCGAGAGGGTCTTCACCTCAATCCAAGTGTCGACATGTAAACTACCACCAAGTCCTAGGAAGATGTATCTCAAGGTTATGTCTCATCATAGGGGTCTCAACACAACAGATGACGCGTCAATCAGACACATGGTATATGAGTTACTAGCTTTTTAGACCCGGGGGGCCCGATTGGATTTGTGTACGATCCAACCCGTCATTGTCTGAATATTACCCCAAACTCCAATGGGGTATACTCAATGTCCCTTCGTTCTCCATGAAAATCAGCATCGATGACAGTTCGTCAAACGGTCTTCCGATGCCAATGTTACGACCAAAGGAAGTAACAAGGTCGGTAATGGTCCCAGATCCGGTCTGACCCGGTCGGACTGACTCAGCCCAACCCCGTCTCGGCCGACCTGGTTTGGGTCAACTCGGAAAGACCTTTTGGGTCTGAATCAGACCGTCAGGTGGGTCATCCCATTAGGTTCAACCTAGTCCTTTGCCCCATCCTAGTGGTCTGCGAGGGTGGTTCGACCCGAAGCCCGCCGCATAGGTGGCTCCGCCCGAAGGCCAGGGCTGGTTCGGCCAGCGCTGCGAGGGGCGTGACTCATCGACTTGGCACGAGAGGCCGGAATGGTTTGGCCAGGGATGCCTCGGGTCAGCTCAGGAGGCTGGCGGCCCGAAGACCGGTGGCCAGGCTGGGGGGTAGGCCGGCGGGGCGTGGGCAAGATGCGGGCTGGAATGGGCAAGCGGCGCGGGGTGTGACAACATACAGGTAGTATGCAGGTTGCACGTCCTGCACGCGTTCGGCACGGGCAGGCACGGGAAGAGCATCAGGAGGCTGCGAGCAAGAATCCTGGGCACTGAGCAGTGCGCTAGGAGGCCGGCTGGTCACCAGGCAGCACACCAGGAGGCCCGGGGCAGGTGGCCTTGGCACCGTGCAGTGCGTCGAAAGGCCACGGGCAGGCGACCTGGGTGCCGAGCAGCATTCCAGGAGGACGCAGGCAGGCGGCCTCAGTGCTGGGAAGGCCGCGGGTTCGTCTGGGGCGTACAGGGCACCGCGGGGTCCTCTTGGTTCATGGAGGCTGTGGGTAGCACTGCCTTGTCGTTTCCACCTTCGTCGCCTCATCGTTGTTACATTTCCATGCCGGAGAAACATAACAAGATATTGGAAGAGGAAGTCGGGCCACGTTAGTTGGCACACACCCTCCGCGTTTAGGGTGTTAACAAAAGGCTCATCAAGAGATGGAGCTGGTCAACAATTAAACTGCAACAATTCATTTCCAATCATTGAAAGAGATGAGAATAAGGAATATCAACACATAATAAACCCCTACCTGGATTTTTGGGCATAGATGGTGAAGTTGCGGGAAGAAGATGTAGTCATCGTTCATCGCGGCCGCCACTCGCTTCCATTGCCGAGTTCGTAGGACGATTGTGGAAGTGGCTCCACGTCGGTAAGTATCCGAGAAAGAAGTCTGAGGAAGAAATCTGTCGAAGATCGTTGTCGGCGTTCTTCATTCATCATTCTTTGTAGGGAGAACTTCGTTTCTCCCAAGATCATCCCTCAATTATCCAACCAAATGGGAATTACCATGCCAAAAATAATATAATTTGTCTATTATTTTGTTGGCACATCAATTTAAAATTGGTGAAATAAATTAAGAGGCTCCCTTTAATTTAATTCACGGTGATGCCGCAATTAATTAATGGGGAGGTCAAGAGGCCCCCCTTAATTAAATCACACACTTTAGAGCAATTGATTATTGGGGAGGTCAAGAGGCTCTCCTTAATTAAATCACACGCATTGGCGCAATTGATTATTTGGGAGGTCAAGAGGCTCCCCCCTCACTAATAAGTGGAGTTCGGAGGTTTTCCTCTCCTCCCATTAATAGGGGGTTAAGCCCCATGTGGTCCCCACCTCATTTATCCTCACATGGTAGGTTTATTTTGGGTGGGCCCCACCACCATTTCCTCTCAAGAGAGGATAAGGTGTGGTGGCTACACCTCTAGCCTCCATGGGGAGGTTTTAACCACCAAACTTCAAATGGTGGCTCAAAATAAAATAAATTGTAGGGCACATTATTTTATTAATTTTTTTATGAAAATCCAAAAACTAACATTTATTCTCAACCAACTGTCATTGAGGTGAAAGTCTTTTTAAGTGAAAATTGTGGATACGAGTTCAACGGTGCCCTCATATTTCAATTCCGAGCACCAGTTCCAAAGTTATAAAAACTAGCTCGTATGTTTACTGAACATACCCAAAAAAACAACAGAAATTGATTCTGAGCACACCGGGCATTAGAAGCAAGCACCGTAAATTTTTGCGGACTTGTAAAAATCCCATGTATTAAAAAAATCCACCAAATTTCCGGGTCTTTACACTTTATTTATCCTTTACTACGGTGACTAATGTTCTCAATAGGTACCATTGACTTTTTACCAAAAATGAAATTGAAATTGATACCTAATTTGGACATTGTAATTCCTAATAAAAAATCCAATTTAATTGATTAAATTTATTTATCATGATCTGTCCCCTGGTCCCCATGTCGTGACTCCCTCAAGGACACCTTCCAAAGGCCAGGGGTTGGAGACTAGGACTGGAAAGTTATTTCATGAAAAGGGGAAGGAATTTCCTCAAAACATGTACACACACACGTTCAAGTGAAACACAATGAAAGAGTAAGGTGAAACAACAGTAGATACTGAAACTGAGTGTAATGACAAGTACTTAAATTGAAAGGGCCAAAATACAAGCTCAACTAAAAGGTACAACTAAAAATAAATAATAGGAAATAACTCCTAGAATAATCCATCAAGGATACTACCTGAATGGTAGGTACAACTCTTCTCTACTACTCTCCACGTCAGCCAATCTACTCTATATACTACCTGGTCCTGGCTCCATCAAGTCTCAACCAAGGTACTAGTCATCTGGACAAGAAAAAACAAGGTGCAGGTGAAGCCGGGGTAGGGGTGAGTATAACAATACCCAGTAGGGACCCCAAGACCCCCGAAGGTCTCTCAGAATTCTTCAATGGAAAACCAAAAAGCGTGATCTCAATCACAATGCACAAAGTATTACACACAACTCAAATAAGGTATATGTAAAGAAAATAATTACACATGATTAGTCAAGAATCTTGATCATCTTATTTTGTCTAGAGGCACTACAGCTGACCATTCGGAGTCTGACCCACACATGTTCGATAGGTACTAACCCCTGTATGACCCACAAAGGATTTGACCCATCCGGAGTCAATATGTTATAAGCCCCGCAAGACCGATATAGGATATGACCCACATAGGAGCGGTATGCACTGAACTACAAAGGATCACTAAGTGTAGACCCAGACAGGATCTGACCCACCCAGGACTGGTATGTGCAGACCCAAATATGATTACTGAGTGTTGAACAACATAAGAGCTTACCCACACACGGTCGGTATAGGCGGACCCACACATGATCATTGAGCAATGACCCACACAATATCTGACCCACATAGGATCGGTATGTCACTGTCCCACACAGGATCGCTTGGTACTAACCTCCTTATGATCTGTCTCAAACCTACGCCTCACTACAAGCCACTGGATTCACACTTATAGTGAGATTGATTCTAAGAGAACCACTTCTCAATTCATCGGTCATATTTCAAGTGACATGAAGTCTCACTAAGAAGTTACAAAAATATCCCTCATGTCATAAGGGTTCAAACACAATAGATAAATCATAAACCGGACACACGGTCTATAAGTTTTAGGTATTTTAGTGCTGAGGGCCCGGTTAGATTCAGAATCTCTCCAACCCAGTCATTCTGCAACATTCCACAAACATTTTATGGAGTATCTCAAAAGGACAGCATCTATCCATGGATCCCAGTGCTATTGACAGCTCATCACACGAACGTCCAGTTCACCAGATACGGTCACTTCAATGTAAAACGTGATGGTGTGCCGCCTCCGCCTCAATGGCCAGCTGACAATTGGCCGCCTTCTGTATCTGTCGTGGCCGACGACCGACATCTCTTTCCCGTTCTTGTCACCGGCACCAATAAATATTCCACGGGGCTCCAACGATGCTCTATTGTTCCAATTTTAATCTCTTCTATGCCTACGGGCCTCCCGGATGGCTACCATCACAGCGTGATCCTCTATCTAGAGTTTCCCTCCAATTGGGAAAACCATCCACGAAGAACGCAAAGAAAAACATACAGCGGAGGTTTTAGACCTCATGTGTTTGGCATGTCCCCTCTACATTAGCATTATAATGAGTGGGAGTAATTTATTCATCACATTAAAAATAATGATAAACCCTGTTCACATCACCTGCAACGACCACCCCCAAATTGAAGAATGAAGAAAAGAATTTAGGGAATTATAGAATTAAAATAAAAACTCTACCTCATGTTATATTAGAGGTTTCATGGATACGGCGAGAGGAGCATCCACTTTGGTTGGAGTCACCAGAATTCGTTGATCCCAGATCGTTGCTGCCCAAATTTCCATCCTTCGTTGGTGGATGTTGCTGTAGGACTTCACCAGAGTTTCCTCACTTGAAGAAGCCTTGCAAAAACTCCACCTCGAGCTCTGTCTAAATATAAAGGGGAAAGGTGAATAACCCATTTAAGAATTAATGAGGATCATTAAATGAATTAATGAACCTATTTTTATTCACAACAGTAGAGTTACACAATTAATGATTCAAGCCATTAAATTTCATGACATGTCCCCAGCCCCACCACCACCACTCATCAGTTGGTGAAAAAGAAAATAAATGAACTTTAACATGTTATTTTACTTTTCTTTAAAATGTCTAAAAACTAACATTTTCTCCTGACCAACTGCGGTCGATGGGAAGCCTCCCTTATGTAAATACTGGCACTATGGATTCAATGGTTTCCTCATATTTCTAATCTGAGCACCAGTTCAAAAGACAGAAAAAACCACCCACGTGTTCACAGAACATACCTTAAACAAAGATTATAAATTCATTCCGGGCACACCGGGCATTGGAATCGAGGGCTGAATTTTAAAAGACTCATAATAATCCCAAATGATAAATTTAAAAAAATTACATTGAGTTTTCAGGTATATTCATTTTTCCCACCGTAGGGATTTTCATCCCCGAATGCTATAACAAAACTGGGGGAACAAATGGGGGTATTGATCACTCATCTAATCCCCCCTCTCCCATGTGCTCTCTAGGAGGATCACATTCTACCAATGAACTCACACTAGAGGAACCAACCTCCAAAGAAGGACCCGCTCCTATAAATCCTCTATCTCCACTGGGAACTCTGCAAACGTCACCCCATCATCAATGTCTAGCTCTCCCCAGTCAATAACGTGCGATGGATCATGCATGTATATCCTCAACTACATCACATGGAAAATACTCTTCACCTGGTGCATCTGTGGGGGAAGAGCTAGAAAATAATCCACCTCACCTACTCTACTGAGGATCTGGAATGCTCCGATGAACCTCGAAGATGGATTTTTTGCCTCGGCCAAACCTCTGTAATCCACATCGGGGTGAGACCTGTCTGAAGACATGGTCTACATCCTTAAACACCAAGGGTCTCCATCCCTTATCTTCATAATACTTCGGCCAACTCGGTATTGTCTTCTTCCACTCGAAGATGACCTGCACCTTCCCTGTGGTAGATTGTACCATCTCTGAACCCATAAGTGCTAACTCCCCTGGGTCTGTCTAGCAAAGAGGTGATCTACATGGTTTCCCATACAAGGCCTCAAACAGTATCATGCTGATGGAGGGGTGATAACTATTTTTGTATGAAAACTCTACCAGTGGTAGGTGGTCTTCCCAACTGTGTCCAAAATCGAGTAAATAAGAACGAAGCATGTCCTCAACTGTCTGTATGGTCCGCTCTGTCTGGCCATCTGTTTGAGGGTGAAAGGTGGTGTTCATGCATAGCAAAGTTCCAAACACCACTTTAAATCTCATCCATAAGAGAGATGTAAAATGTATGTAGTGATCTGACATTATTGTCAATGGAAGACTGTAAAGCCTCACTATGTCCAGGATGAAGAGGCATCCCACGCTCTCTACTGATCTCTGCTCTTGGATGGGTAGGAAGTGGTCCAACATGGTGAGTCGATCAACGATCACCTAGATGGAATCATGGCCCATGGATGTACGTGTTAGCCCGGTCATGAATTCCATGGATATACCATCCCATTTCCACTTCGGTACCTCAAGTGGATGAGTTAATCATGGTGGTACCTCCTTCTCGACCTTCACTTGCTGACAAGTGAGGCATCGAAATACAAACTGTGCCACTAGTTTCTTTATCCATGGCCACTAGTACTAATGCGCGGGAACCTAGTACATCTTTTCTACTCTTGTATGTACCACCAATGTGGATGTTTGGAACTCACTCAATCCTCCTTTTGAGGCATCACTAGTACCATAGTGCGTCCTATAAAGATGACTACATGCTCCAAACCTTCATAAAATCACTCAATAGCCTATCGTGAGGATATCTGAGCACATCGGGCCACGCTGTCTATGTCCCCAAGTTCTGCCTCCCAATCTTGCTGGAGAAGTGGGTGACTGATAGTCATAGACTGGAGTTAATCTGCTCAATCTATTTCCACAAAGGATATATTTAATGCATCTAGATTCTTATTCACATCACTTCGCAACTGTAGGCCATACCTCCTTCTGAGTCTGTCTGGTACTATGTTTCCCTTCCCAGGAGTATAGACTATCACAATGCCGTAGTCCTGAAGGAACTATATCTATCATCGATGTCTCAGGAAAATTTCATTATGTGAGAAGATATATATGATACTCTTGTGATCATATTAAACTGTAAATCATTCCCCTATCAAGTAGTGTTTCCCCATCATTATCACAATGACCACTACTGCTAACTCCAGGCCATGGGCAGCATAGTTTTACTCATGATGTCTCAACCTCCATGAGCCACATGCGATCATCACTCACTCCTACATCAGAACACAACCTAATATTATCCCTAATGTGTCACTGTAAACTACGTACCCAATGCCCACTTCTAGTAGCCTTTTGATGGAATAACTCTTCAGTCTAAACCTCAGTTCTTATAAACTCTTATTTCACTTATTTTCCCTCATGAAAGCCTTACCCTTCTTTTTCAAGAATGAAAAGGGTGCCTCTACCATGGAGAAGTTAGGTACAAATCACTGGTATTACCTTGCTGATCCTAGGAAACTCAACACTTTGGTCACACTTTATGGTGGTTCCCAAGAAACCACTGCCTCTATCTTTTGTAGATCCACTATGACTCTAGCCTCCCAGATATCATTCCCTAGGAAGGGGACTTCCTGTATCCAGAACTGGTAGTTTGTGAACTTTCCATAATGTTGGTGCACTCTGAGTGTATCCAGAACATTCTGCAGGAGTGTGGTGTGTTGCTCCTCTTTTTCCAAGGATACCAAGATGTCATCGATGAATACCACAAAAAATCGATCATGTTTTAGCTAAAAGATTATGTTCATGATCCCCATGAACACTTATGAAGCATTGGTCATGCCGAAATACAACACTAAGAACTCATAATGGACATACCAACATCTGAACGGTGTCTTCGGTACATCCTCGTCTCATACAATAAGCTTATGATAGCATGATATGAAGCCTATCTTCAAAAACCATTGTGCTCCCATCATCTGTTCGTAGAGATCATCGATACCTGAGAGTCGATAAATGTTCTTCTTGGTCACCTGGTATTGGCACTAATTTTCCACACAAAGCCTAATCTCCCATCCACCTTCTTGTCGAACAAAATTGTGGATTCACATGGAGAAATAGAGGCTCTTATTAACCCATTTCACTAAAGTCCTACAGTTTTACCCACATATATCTATGCTCCATGATATCCATCCAATATCCTAGTGTTGATATCAGTGTCGTCCCAGGGTACGGTTTGATGTAATATTATACCTCAATAAATGGAGTTAATCACCGAACATCATTCAGAATAAAATTATCATACTGGTCCACCACTACAGGATAACTCAGACTCCTCACAAAAACTGCTCCAAGGGTGAGGCTAGACAACTGATGAGTAATCGGCGGCACCCTCCTCCGAGATAGTCTAACCTGTGCTGCAAATTTTTCCTTCTCACCAGTGAACAAAAACCTGATCCCATCCTCATGGACACCCCGCACATAAAAGCTAAAACAATCGATCTGAGCAAGGTCTGCAAAAATCCAGTCCATACCCTAGATGCCGTCATAAGGCCTTGACGCTGCTACAAGGATAACCCCGATGGAGCTCTTACCTCCCAGTGTAAGCTCACACTATCAAAACCAGAGTGTAATCGTCGAATCATCTCCCGCATGAATCTCTAATCACAAAGATATAGCCAACGACTCTATCTGAATCAACGAGCTCCGAAAGAGTGTTGTGGAAATGAAAGAGTGACTGGAACCTATGTCTATAAGTACTGCAGATTGGGAGGAATAGTCATTGATCATACCACTAATCATCTCTGAAGCACCATGGTTGTTGGCCTCTTCTACATGTAGTTGTATTCACCCATGTCCACCTACTCCCTATGGTCGGGGTGGACCTCCAGGTGGAGGTGGCGTTAGAACCTTAATTCGCCTACTACCATCTATTGCACAACATGATCCTCTGCCTCATCCGCCACCCTACAGACCTCCTCACTCGAATCTATTTCTCATCATTGGTGGTCCATCGACTGTCCACTAATCATGAGTATGGCAGGTCAGGCAGACGCGAGCCATTTCTACATGCCCACTGCACTTGAAGAAAAGTATGCCTCTGAGCTGACCTTCTATACCTTGAATGCTCTACACCTCTGACCCTATGTCCTGGGGGCATCCACTGGTGGGTATGGCCCACATGGACCTTTGTGTCATCTGTGTACTTCCTTCTATAGAAGACTCTGATACATGTCGTTCGGTTGTGGCTACCACCATTGATGCCTTCTCAGCTACGGAGATCTCTACCAACAGTTATCGCTCGAGAAATCATGCCTGAGTCGTGATATTAAGTGTTATTATCGATACTATGATCTCTCTCTGGGGGCCATGATCAATGATTTGGGCCCTAAATAATGGTTTTGGTGCCATTTTAGTGGAGTAGCATGAGAGGTCAATAAATATTTCGACTACTAGGCCACTGTCAGTATGCCCATCTATAAGTGCAGCATCTCCTAGATATGAACTGAGTGTAGTGTCTATGAAATAAACTTCTTCCTTGAAGAGTCTCTCAAATTCTGTCTAGGTGAGGGTCACCCAATCATGTGACTGGAGCATCAAGACCCACCATCTCCCTATTGTTCCATGGAAAAGACAAGAATCTAGGAAAACCATCTTCTCTGATGGTGTCTTAACCATGAAAAAAACTTTATATACAACCTCCTTCTAGTCCTTAGCTGCCTTGGGATCTATCTTGCCTCAAACTTGTAGATACCTCTATCTCTGGAACTCATGAATTGAACAAAGTCATCGTTCAAGGTCTTCTGGTGGGGATAGTGGAATCTGCTACCCAATGGGTTGTACTGGTGCTGGTGCACCACCCGAAAGTGATAACATAGTAAGAGGGCCCTACACCAAAGCCTTAATGCTCTATGGGACATCATTGTGTACTCTCTCAGGAATACTTTTTGGATGTCTATGTGGCAGATTCTAGAAATGAAATAGGTGTTCCACATTCAAGAATTTATACATGGTGAGCCAACTCAAAAGATATCAAATTAAAAACATTTCCAAAACACATGAAATCACTGTTTTTTTTTAATTGAGTCAGAAATCAGTATTCATGGTCCTGGTGTATGGATACGTCGGTTGCCACACAAAAAATATACTCCATGCATTGAAAACCATACTCAAAACACATAACACAGTTGTTTCAATAAAAATATCCGACTCCTAGTTATTCGGTGGAACCGACACCTATGATACCACTTTGTCTTGACCCATCCCCCCATGGCCCATTCCATGACATCCACAAACCCGACTTCCAAAGGCCAGGGGTTGGAAACTAGCACTGGAAAGGTATTTCCCCAAAATGGGAAGGCATCACCTCAAAACTTCTACACAGACATGTGAAAGTGAAACACAATGGAAGGGTAAGGTGAAACTATACAATATACCACAACTGAGTTTAATGATATGTTGTGAATGTAAAGGGACCAGAATACAAGCCCAATTGAATGGTACAACTACAATTGAAAAATAGAAAATAGATCCTGGAATCGTCCACTGAGGATCTTACCTGAAGGGAAGGTACAATTCCTCTCCACTGCTCTCCACATCAGCCAATCTACATCATGTACCGCCTGGTCCTTGTTCCCTCAAGTCAAATCCATGCTGCTCATCATCTTCACAAGAAACAACAAGGTGTGGGCGAATCCCTTGTAGGGATGAGTATAACAATACATAGTAGGGACCCTAATACCCCCGAAGGTCTCTTAGAATTCTATGAAGGAAATCCACAAAGAATGATCTCAATCAAAAAGCATAGAGAAATAGACAAAATTCAAACCATGTATAAGTAAAGAACTGAAGTATATTTGATTAGTAGAGAATCTATAACATCTTATTCTATCGAGAGGCATTACTGCTGACCATACAGTGTCTGGCCCAAATATGAGTGATATGTACTAACCCTCGCAAGAACCACATAGGATATAACCCTCCCAGAGTTCATAGACACTAACCCCCACAAGAATCACATAGGATCTAACCAAAAAATGATCAGTATGCGCTCACCCACACATGATCATAGAGCACTAACACACACAGGATTGTTATGTGCAAACCCACATAGTATCGCTGAGCGCTGACCCACACAGGATCTGACCCACAGTGAATCAGTATGTGTGGTCCCACATTGGATCGCTGACACTAGACCCACACATGATCTGGCCCACATATGATCAGTATGTCTTTTACCCACATAAGATCTCTCAGTACTAACCTCCATACAATCTGTCTCCAACATCCAACTCACTACAAGCCACTGGATTCCTACCCATAGTGCACATGATCCTAGGAGAACCGCTTCTCAAGCCATCAGTCATTTTTCAGCTAGAATGAAGTCTCAACAAGAAGATACCCAATGGTCTATCACATCATAAGGGATCCAACGCAATAGACACTACATGAACCAGATGCTCAGTCTGTAATTTATAGGCATTTTAGTGTTGAGGGCCCGGTTGGATTCAGAGTCGATCCAACCCAGCCATACTCCTACATTATCCAAAAAACATGTGGAGTATCTCAAATGGATCCTATTTCTCCAAGGATCCTAGCACCGCAGACAGTTTGTCAAAAGGACATCCTGTTTGCACGATACAATCACTTATGCATATTAGGGCCCGAGAGGGGTACGGGTCCATTCTGACTCAGTCAAACCGACCTCGCCCCCCTGCTGGGCGGGGACGCTGCGTTCTGGCCCACTAGCTACCGTGACTCCTGTAGGGGTTACACAGTACGCCTCAAAAATGGATCAAAAGACCCGTTCAACTCCCTTATTGGCGGCGCCTACTGGCACCACCTTATAACCTGCGGGACCCGTAAGGAACAGGTTCCAGCGTTCCCCACTGCCACAGCTTCAAAGCCACAACCCTTCAACGTAGTGTACGCTGCCCCTGTCTCTGCTATTGGCTGCCTTCTGTAGCCACCGCGGCATGATGTCGTGGCTCCCCTTCATGGCACGCGACGGCGCGCCATCTGCACCTGCTGGGGCCAGTTGCTGATGCTGGTGGATCTTCTGAAGGGATCCATTAATGCTCCGGAGCTCTATTTCCACTCTCATCTGCACCTATGGGCCTCCTAGACTACCTCTGTCATATCATAAACCTATGCATTATGTTTCCATAAAATTGGGAGAACCATCCCCGAAGAACACAATAAAAAACACACATCGGAGGATTTGTGCCTTGTTCGTTTGGCCCGTGCCCTCCGCGTTAGCATTATAATGAGTGTGGGTAATTTATTAATCACATTAAAAATAATGATAAACCTAGTTCAAATCCCCAACAATGACCACCCACAAATTCATGAATAAGGAAATGAATTGAGGGAATTCTTGAATTGAAAGAAAGCCCCTCCAGTAATATCCATTGGAGGTGTTATGGTTGCGACTGGAGAAGCATCCATGTTTGTTGGAGTTTCCGACATTCATCAATCCTGGATCATTTCTACCTGAACTTCTATCCTATTTCGGTGGATGTTTCCTCAGGACTTCTCCAGAGTTTCCTCACATGAAGAAGTCATGCCAAAACCCCACTCTATTTTCATTTAAATTGGAGGGGGAACGGTGAGTAACACATTGGGGAAATAATGAGGTTCATTAAATGAATTAATGAACCTATTTTAATTTACAATGGCGGAGTTACGTAGTTGATGAGTCAAGCCATTAAATGGATTGACAAGTCACTGGCCCCGACATCGCCACTTATCCATTGGAGAAAAAAGAATATAAAATAACAATTGCATGTTATTTTAATTTTCATTAAATGTCCAAAAATTAAATTTTTCTCCCAAACTAATGTTGTCAATGTGAAGCCTACATTAAGAAAATCTCGGTGTTGCAGATTCAATAGTGTCCTCAAGTAATTAATCTGAGCACCTGTTCAAAAGATAGAAAATACCACCCATGCATTTATAGAACGTACCTTAAAAAAAGTTTACAAATTCATTATGTGCACACCTGGCCATAGAATCGAGCGCCGTAAATTTTCACAGACTTGTAATAATCCCAAATAATTTAATTTGAAAATGAAATTCGTGGAATTTTTGGGACTTTAGATTTTAGAAGTGATAAAAATTAATTTTATATAATAATTCATTAGCAAAGTTAGTTTTTTTATAACATATTTAATTTGAAGAATCAAATTTATTTATTCATAATCCCTTCCATGTAAAAACATTAAATTAGATATAATATCATTTTTTAATTTATTATATCTTAAAATTATATAAAATTAATTATTAAATTGTGATTAATTTATTTAAATAAAATTAAAAGACATAATAAAATGAAAATATTGTTTTTACAAATTTGGTCTTTTAAAAATTTAATGATTTTATTAATATATTTTCAAATTACGTATTTATTTAGTATGGATTAATATAGATATTTTTATTAATCTCATACTTTTTTGTTTTTTTTAAAAAAATTATTATTTTTATTCCAAATTAAATAATGATAAAATATATTTAATTAATAATGACATATTTGTATAATCCTGTATTATATTTAAAATACCCCATTAATAAATTCACATAACATATGAGGGTCATATATTTAATGTTGAAAGTTATGTGGGTGACTTAGAAAGCCTAGTTCCATAATGATTTTAATGAACCTGAAGAGATCTCATGGATGATTCTACTCAAGTCATTCTTGTGGATGTTCAGATTACGCTTAATATAGGGAAAATCTTAATGACTCTTCCTTCATTAAAAGCTCAAAAAATTTAGCTCTATTTGGAAGACTCCCACTAAATAATGTCATTGTCTCTACTTTCCTCATAGATTTAATAATGTGGTATATTATACTTAAACAAACCAATACAATGACTATAATATAATAGTCACATTTTGTACTCGTGAATATATTGTGTCCTATTTTACATCCATGTTTCATTTGAGGAAATCTATCAATCATAAAACTTATTTTACATATAAATATTAACTATAATCATGGGATGTTACAGTAGCATAAAATGAATTATATAATTATAATTATATATTAATTATCCCCCAAAATCATTATATTGTGTCTATAGTGAAATGGTTACTTCATAAATAATTTTTCATGTGTTTATGTATGGTTTTTTAGTCCATGTTAGCATTTAATTATTTTAGTTGATTTTGTTGTATTTTTTTCAACATATATGGACATGGTTATATTTTCAATTGATATAGAAGAATATATAATGTTATTCTAGATGTTAGAATAGTAATGGAGACTATACTAGATGTTTTATTCTTGAAACAGTATGGGGAATATGTAATTCTGTAATTTATTCAAGATGAGGTTCCTATGTTGTTGTAGAAGAAATTCTTAATGTGGATTTCATGATGATTAGTAAATAAAATTCCAAAAGATTTATTAGAATGTGGTTTTAAAAAATTATATTTCATGTCTAGAAGTAAATTATGATTATAGAAGTTATTTTGAATGGGTGATGTAATTTATGGTGATTCATGAAGGAACATTTGAGGGAGAGGAAGGAAATTTAAATTAGTGGAGTTATTAAAACAATAGAGAAGGCGTAGGGCTCTACGAATGTGAAATATTTTTTAGGAAGAGAGAAAACCAAAAAAGTAAAAACCTTCCCTATATATGATAGAGTAATTTGGGTCGATATATAAAATATTTTGAAACTGGTAGAGGAATTAGTCCTAGTATAGGAGAACTCACAACGATATGTAAACATACCCAATACTTGTATGTAAAAGTCAATAGTGCCAATATGTAAGGGTAATCTAGAAGGGCTTGTGGAATATTTTTTTAGAACTCATAGTAATGGATAACTATAACCCAAGTTGATATGTAAATGTAATATTATTGGTAAAATGGAAAATTATTTGACACCAATGTGATATATAAATGTAACCAAATCAATATATAAATGTAATGTTGTTAAAAAATAGGTAATTTTTTATAAATGAATGTAATACATAAATTTAATTAGATTATATGTACTTTTTGACCAATGACGAAAAATGGAAAAGATATTGACTGAATTGGAATACATAAGATTATCATTTTTTTATAAATTATTATATGTATGGGTTATTACAACACATAAATAATGATAAAAAAATCTAGATAGTCATGGTATAAGATTAACTATATATCATAAAAAATGATTTCTAATTCATCCAATCGTGGAATATTAATTTCTAGGGAAGGAAGACCATATCGTTAATGGTCTTAGATATATATCAATTTTTATGTGAATTTGGAGAGGTCCATTCAATGGAAGAATATGGTCACGCAGACATAAGTGTGTAGTTTAAGGAGATTTATATATCTTTTCATGATATCAAGATGAGTTATATCTTGGATATTATTAAATTTTTTTGGATCTAGTTATTTATTTAATTTCATGACCTGATTATTGTGCCCACTTCATGAAGAATATGATTCAATAGGATTCTTAATTTTGTATAACATATCTTTCATGTGGGTAATCTATGAATTTGATAAATACAATGAATAAATATTAAAGGAGAGAGTTGGATTAATTTTTATATCCAACTCATGCTGAAATGTAGATCATTTATTTGTGAAATATGGATATTTTTTATAAGGATGGGGAAAAATATATGAATTTGTAATTATAGAGATATTTTTATCAAAAAGTATTTATTATTTTTTGTGTAAAAAGGGAAGGAAAAAACACAAGCATAAAAATATATATATATTTGAAAATTAGATAAAGACATTCACAAAATTAATATGGAATAAGATAAAAGAATACATTAGAACATTTCCATTATATTTTTCTAGGATTTTCCAAGTTTGGGTGAAGGGATAAAAATTATTATTTCATATGTAAATGGTTTATTTATATCCTATTAGAAATAAATAGATGCGTGTTGGTTAATTAATCATTGATCAAATTGATTAAGGAAAAATGAAAATTGGGAAACAATTTAGGTATTTATTATTAGACCCTATGTATAACACTAATAACTATTTGTTCATGATAATTTATGGTGGTTAGAGTTTTAAGAATAATAATTTATTTTGGAATGATAAACACACCATGATTCGCCTATAAAATCTGAAAGTTTCTCTCACTAAAGTCTATTGTGGGACTAAAATGTGGGATCAGAGCATTGGTCCCAATTTTTTTAAGTAATATATTTTGCTCTAAGAGTTATGCTTTCTTATAAAATTATATTATTTTAGTAACATATAAAATATAATGAATTTGAAGAAGGAGCAGAACTGTAATAGAATTTCATATAATATAATGGTTTCTAGAAAAATTTTGACTCAAATTAGGGATTACAGAGTCATTAAAAGAATGTTATGAATAATTATAAAGATGTTTCTGATCCTCTCACGAAGGATGTTTCTGATCCACACAATTCTGATCATCCATCGGTTGGGAAGTTCGACTATGTTAGTCCTAAGGAGTAGTTTAGCATTCTAATTAAGAAGCACCCTGCGAAGGTTCCTACCTCCGAGGATTCAGGTTTAAAGGAGAATTTTGTAGATGTTCTTAAATCCTCAGGTAAATATCTTGTGTTTTAGTGTCCTCCACCTGGTAGGATTATTAGAAAGGGGTGTGTTTCTCAAGTTGTGGCAGAACATGTTTCTATTGAAGAGAGAGTTAATCTTTTTAGGTTTTCAATCATTGCCCGTGTTCTTCTTACAAAGGGGGAGCCTTTGTGAATTCAATTATCTCTCACAATTAATTTCACAAATATGGGGGTTTGATGATTGGAGGATGATTTAAATGGGTTGTAGGTATTATCATGTTCTCTTTTTTTTTCTGAGGAATCCAAATGCAGAGTATGGAGATTTGGATCTGTTTTATTGAAGCCGAGACATATTCAAATCTATGAGTGGGACAAGAACTATGATCCTGCTAATGTCAAGGAAACTCATGCTCAGGTATGGATTCACATTCAGAATATGAAATGGAAGTATAATCATACTAGAATTTTATTGGACATTGCGTCATCTATTGGAAATCCAGTTTGTATCGACAAGTAAACTGAAAATCCAAGATTTGGTCACGTTGTGAGGGTTCTAGTGGATGTGGATATGGCTGATACGTTGGTTGAGGAGGTTGTTTTGTAAACTAGAGATGATCTATTTAATCTAGATATTCTGTATGAGAGGAAACCAAAACTCTTCTTGAACTTTCATTTTTCTGGGAAGATGGATTTTGAGTTCAACCGGAATAAGGTCGTTGAATAGTGTAACGTTAAAGGGCACTTTGATTCTTTATATAGGAAGCATAAGCTAATTGATCTTGGGTCTTCTAGTGAGCCAACTAACATCATCAATGCATCTTTTATTCGTGAACCATTATAGGATATTTTGGATCCCATTATTGATCATGTTGTTTAGGTCTCGATGCAGACTCCTGCACAACCTTTTATATTATTGTTTGCATTGATTGCTTCAGCCTCCATACAAGGAGCTCAACCTGTACTTCCATTAAGAACATAAATTGATCCTCTCCCTCACTCTTCTGAGCTTGAATCTTCTTTTACGGCTCCAATGCAGGGAGATCTTGATCCTGGTCTCCAGGTCCCAATACAGGCTCCAGCTAAGTTTGTTCCTCCTTCTTCGGAGCTAGTTTCTCATGTCCCAGGGTAGGACTCAATACAGTCAGCCCTTGAACCTGGGGTTGTTTTAGTCCAGGCCCTTGATGGAAATTCTATTTCTGAGTCTATGAACTGGGTCCTTCTGTAGGTATATGTTGAATTGATTGATCACTTAACTGGTCCTTTTAATTAAGTCCCAGTGAAGGCTATTTCTGACCATATCATAGGATCTGAATTTCCTTTTGGTTATTAGGTTTGTAAGAATTTGATGGATTCTGATAAAAATGAGACTGAAATTTCCTATCAGCCTCCTGTTAAGGATATGGTTTAGCAAGCTGTGATAGATCTGTCTTCCTAATCTATTGATAGGACAAGATCTGGTGAGATACTGCAACATGTTGAGGGATTTTTTTATCAAGTTACACTATCTAAGGCTGCAAGGAAGGCCTCTTCACAGGTAATTCAAGAACCGGTACACTCCCTAAATAAGATCACTCAATTGAGAGGCTCTTTTGGTGTGATGACAAGGAGCGCTCATCTTTTGAAGAGCAACCTCATTTTTTGGGATGCCCTTTGGTTGTTTGAGCTCCTACCTCACTTGTTGCAGATAAGGGAAACAAGTAGAGAACTGGTAAAAATGTCAAGAAAATGCAACTGCACTGGGATGATGGGCCTATCACTAGGTCCAAATATTCTCTTCTATGAAGATTTTCTTTTAGAACTACTTGGGGCTTGGGAATTCTCCCACGGTCACTGCCCTTAGGCTCTTTATTGTGGCCAATAAACTTAGCCTTATTGGAATAGATGAGCCTCGAATACCCTTCTGCAAATGGAAATAATTAAAACGGTCGACTCTTGGGTACTCTCTGGTTTCCCATAATGCTCTTCATACCCCTTCAGAGTTGCTCTGGGTTTTGAAACATGACTGCATATCCTTGATTTCTTCTCATAATGATCAGCAATCAATCACTTTATCTACTGGTATTGATGGACATGTTATTTCTTTTAAGTTTGTTTATGCCATGAATCATTATATTGGAATACATGATTTATGGTCAACTCTCAAAAATATAGCACTTGAAATGAGATAGAGCTACATTATTATTCATGCTTTCAACTCGTTGCTTCAGCCTGAGGATAAGACAGGGAATATTTTCAACAGAATTTCTGCTAACAAAGTCTCTGCATGTATTGATGGTTGAAATTATATTGAGATTCCAATCATGGGAGATTATTTTATTTTGATAATATACACATTAAATTGGATTCAATATAGTATAATTGATAGGTTCTTTAGTCAATTGGATGAGGGAAGTAAGAATTATTTCTAGTCTAGTATCACTCTTCCAAGAGTGCATTCTGATCACAATCTTCTCTTAGTGGACTTGTGTCTTAGCAGAGTAAGATCATCTCCATTAACTTTTAAATTTAATAATTCTTGGTTAACTATCCTTGGTTGCATGCATATTTTTTGTGAAGCATGGGATACTACTTTCATTGGAAGTCCTTTTTATTTGAAGGTTATGAAACTTATGGATTTGAAGGCTAAAATTAATGTTTGGAGTAAATAGTCTTTCTCATGACTTGATCAGGATATTCTAGGTGTAGAGGATAATATCATGTAGTGTCAAAGACACAAAGAGGGTTAAGATGTGATATTTAGGGATGATCTCCCTTCTATTTAAAAATTTAATGATCTCCTAGCTTTAAAGGAAAAACTTTCTCAGACCCAATTAAATGTCAGGTGGTTGAAGGATGGTGATAGGAACACAAGACTCTTCCATTTCTTGCATAGGGAAAAGAAGGTGAAAACTGGCATGAACTCATCATGGTTGATGGAGTTATTTTCAACTCTGATAATGAAATTTCTTGTGCTATTTTTAAATAAATTGAGAATCTATACAAGGATTCAGCTAATGAAAAAACTCATAAAATGTTTGTAAATATCTCTTCTATAGTTCAGGCCTCTCAGAATGACATGATCACTAGTGTCCCCATTAAGGAGGAAGTCATGAAAGTTATCTATTATATGAATGCTGATAGTGTGGGAGGGATGGATGGTTTCTCCAAAAAGTTTTTCATGACCTGTTGGGATATTATTCATATTGAGTTTGTTAATTTTGTTAGATATTTCTTCTATCTTGTTTAATTCCCTTTTGGTGAAAATGCTAGATTTATTTCATTGATTCCAAAAAAAAAGAAAGGTCTATATATTCATGATTTCGGTCTTGTGAAAATAGGGAATTATCTTCTAAAGGTTATTAGTAAAAATTTTGCTAACAGATTGGGAAGCATTTCCAATGATCTTATCTCCACCAATCAATTTGGGTTCGTGCCTGGAAGGAACATTCAAAACAGCTTGTTCATGTCTTCTGAATGTGTCAATATTATGAGGAAGAATGGGAGGTAGGGTAATATGTCTATTAAAGTTGATATTTTTAAGGGATTCGTTAAAATGAAGTGGAGTTTCATTTTTTTAGTCTTAAGAATGCATGGTTAAACTATTGGGTGTATCAGTTTGATTAGCTACATTCCTAAAAGCTCTATGATCATTGATCTTGTAAATGGTTCTCCTAGAGGATTCTTTGGGTTGTCAAGGGGAGTGAGATATGGTGATACATTGTTTGTATGTCTCTTTTCTCTTGCTAAGGATTATATGAGTTTTTGTATTTCAGATCTTGTGCACACTGGTTTGTTCCAATAGATGAGTTTTGGAAGTGGTTTTTTTCTCCCTCAAATCTTCTTTATACTGTGGATATTCTATTGTTTGGGAAGGCTGATAGGATCACCATTTCATCTATTAAGGACACTTTTGAGAATTATGAGGAGTTTTATGGTCATGTTATCATCTAGGGAGAATCCTCTATGTTTTTTGGGGAGTGGGTTATCATTTCAAAACAAAACAAAATTTCACGGAAGCTTTGGGTTAAGAGAGAATCTCTACCTTTTAACTATATTTGAGTTCCTCTTTTTTGGGGTGTTGTTAATGGATGATACTTTGACAATATTTACATTATAATTCTTAATCATATTTCTACCTAGAAAGGGAAATCTATGTCTCTAGAAGGGCATGTTTTTTTGGTTAACTCTGTGATTACCTCCATGTGCGTTTATGACTTTTCTCACTATAAATGGCCTAGAAATCTTCTCAACTAATTGCAGAGATTGATTCATAATTTCATTTTGACTGTCTCAGTTTATGAAATAACTCTTCTTACAGTTTCTTGGAGAGATTTAATTAGGCCTGTTGATATAGGAGTTATAGGGCTAATGATCTTAATCTTTTTAATGAATATGAAGTTAAAAAATTTTACCTGGTCCCTTTTGAATTCTATTGATTTCTCTCTATAATTCTTGTGAAATAAACAGTGGCCGACACTTTTAAATGGGTATTCTATTTATGACCCCTCTTCGATTTGTTCTTCCATCATGAATTCTTATCTTAACCTTTCTCAATCCTCAAAATGGGTGGTTTGTAGAAACTCCACTATAAATTTTTGGAATACTATTTATTTATGTTGTGTTATTGCTGATGTTATTTACATTCCCTCTTAGTTGAAGGATCACTATATTTTTGTGTTTCTTAATATGAGAAATGCTTAGGATATTCGTCCAGGTTCGTTGAAGATAGATTTGTATTATTATCATTACTCTGCTATGGATACTTTGATTTTTTTTCCTATTGTTCTTGGCTCCTTTAGCACTAAAGAGGATTATAGATCTATGTGTGCTCCTCCTTTGATGGTCCCTTGTTGGTTGTTAATGCTTCACACATCCTTTATTCCACCAGCACATTATTTACCCATGTGGTGGATTTGGAAGTGCAAGCTTCCCTTGCAACAGATGTTGCAGAAGTATGGGTCTTATCTTGCATCTGTTTTACTCTTTTGCCTTTCTACTGATGAAACTGTAGATCATTTATTCATCTGTTGTAAATTTCCATCTAGCCTATGGTGCTACTTGCAGAGAGTTTTTGGATTTCAATCGCACCTAGTAGGCTTTGTCCAGCATATGGAATCTTAGTATCTGGTTGATTAGAGTACTAAGGTGAAACCTTTTCTTCTCTATGATGTTTCAGTGCAAGTTTCTTTTATTTGGCAGGCCCAGAAAGCTCTTTATTTTGTGAATAAAATTATCCCTGCTTCTATAGGTATTTGGAGCTTCATATTGGTGTTATGGCGGCTACACGGGCTATAATTGGTGTTATGTAGAATGATGTTTATGATATGGTGATATTTTTGTCCCTGGGGATTTCTGGTAGATGAAAACAACCCCGTGTCATGATGTATATTCGATGGATACAACTTATTTCTCAGGGTCTGAAAATTATTGTTGATGGGGGCGGTCTCATGTACACGAGGACCGTCAGGTTGTGGTTGCGTCTTCTACACTTATAGGGGTTTCATTAAAGGATATTTCTATTATTTTCTATGAAATGGTTTGGAATTTGATGCTGAGTTATGGGCTATGATTAAGGATATCTGGAATGCTTCTTATCACTGTTGGATGGGTTTATTGCTAGAATATGACACTACTTTGGCGATTGACATTCTTTGAAACCGATCAAAGAATGTTCCATGGAAAATGCTTTCAGACTGGGATGACTGTCTCAAGCTTGTGGGGCAGTTCTGTTTGGTTGTTACTCATGTTTATAGGGAGGCAAATCGGGTTGCTGATTCTCTCTCCAAATGTTCCATTGAGGAGGTTATCTCTTTTTTGTCCTTTTTCACAACAACTGTCTGTTTTGAGTTGGTGGATGTGGATGCACATGGTGATTTTTACATGCATTCTTTTAAACCCAAATATTTCTTCACTCTTCCTACCTTTTATTGCTTTTTAATAAAAAAATTTGGGGAACAGGGTCTTCACCTTTTTCTATGTTTTCTTGTTATTATAATTGTGAAATAATAAAATGAATTATTTATAGATCAGGATTTGCTGTGGAGTCTGATATCTAAAGTGAAATATGTACTTCTAAATATGATGTGATATAATGAAGTCCAAAGGTAGAATAATTCCACTTAGAAGATGGTATTGTTAAAGAGATTAAAGAAGAATATCTTAATTATATATAGGATAATTATTATCTGAATATAAAGGTTTAGTGATTAATGTTTAAAGATAGGGAATTTGGAATCATAAATCAAACACATGTAGAATTGGATACAAACACTGGGGAAAATAATAACTATTAGGATGATAAATTGAAGGAAATGACTTTGAATGTGTATAAACATAATGTTTGAATCAAGGTGAAGGTCCAAAAAATAGGATTAGAGCATGAAGGATAATAGTGAATAACTTTCTACAAAAATATAATGATTGTTTAGATAGATAAAAAGTTGAAAAGTAGAGAATGAAACCCTAAAATAATTTATTTCTCATATAAATGTCCTAATTAAAGAATAAAGTGACATATAAAAAAATCATTTCAAGGGAGTGGATGATGATATATCTAAAGTAAAGTCACTCTAGGTAAACCTGAATGTTTATCTTTAGTAAATAAAGAAAACACTTCTAGTAACCTAAAGAAAATATTGTCTTGTTTATGGCGAAAGTGTAAGAATCAAATTCCAAGGAAAATAATATTGTAAAATATTAATTACAAATGTTATTTAATTATAATTCAGTATAATACAATGAGATAAAGTTAAAATTTGGTATATTTAATCGGGAAAAAGATTTTTTATATCGCATTTTTGATATTCCCATTGAAATCATGACTTTGGATACGACGTCACTACTTTAAACCAACAGATTATGAAAAATTTTACAGTTTCTAATAAAAAGAAATATTTGAATATTGAAAACATAGATGAGTTGGTATGAGTAAGAGATAATGAAAAAATTATATATTTTTTATAATTTAAATATAATTTTTCATTTCATATGAAACTCATTGACATATTTCTAGTATTTTTGAAGAATTAAAATACATTTGATGTAGTGATGTTAATGTATTGTTTTCAAAATAGCGTTAATGACCACAAAAAATATATATTTGAAATTGACTTCAATAATTCATAAAAATATAATCACATCTCTAGTAGTGATATCATTATAGGTGTAACTATTATGTGTGGAGAGAAATTCATTGAAGAAGAAATTGAATTTAATGTAAAATCAATTCTTTTAAGTAGTAAATTTTCGGGGATGGGTGAAGGGGGTTAAAATTCATCGTCTTTTAAAGGATCTTTATCAGATATGTTAGAAAAATTAGCATATTGGAATGATACTCGATATATTTGTAAGATATAAATAAGTTCTAATGTTGATAAATATAATCAAAATAATGTAACCCATGAAAATTAATATTGTGTGAAACATCATGATACTTATCGGGATAAAAAGTTTCATAAGAATGTGTGGAAGGGAAAATTCAGTTAAATGACCTGTTAAGACCTCATTATCGATATTGTTACCCAAGGATCATGAAATTTTGATTTGGGAAATAAAGAAAATATCAATCCTAAAAAAATTTATAGGAAGCTAGATTAAATAAAAACTATTTTATATCTCAAAATATATTCCAAATTGATGTTTAATGTGAATGTAATGGTCTATAGTTACACACCTACTTTATTAACATGGGAAATGGATGTTCCCATCTCCCGATATATATATATATATATATATATATATATATGTTATAACTATTTTCGACCTGCTATTGGATTTTGGTGAGTTTTTATCCGTATGGATCCCTAATTGGAAAATGAAAGTGATATTTTAAAAATAATTGATATTGTAAAATTGGTTGGATTAGTGTAATGAGTTTTATGTAAAATTGTTATTTTCAGATACATAATTTTAATAAAAATAATTATAGTTATAAAAAAATAGTATGAAGGTTCATTTTATTGGTTTATGCCAATATAAATTAACAATTCCATAAAATCATGCCATGAAATTATAAGAATACAACCTAATGTTGAATGAAAAAGATAATAAATTTCTTGATTTATTTTCAAAATAATTATTGATCAAATTTTTTTATTTTAAGATTATTATCAAGTCATAAAAATATATTTCAGTTGATAATTATCATATTGAATGTGTCCTTGAGAATAAAGGATGCATTCCTTAATATAATCTTAATGTTTTTACTGCTTATAACTTTTTCAAGTAGGTGACTGTAATGATTAGCAATAGTATTTTTAGTTTAAAAAATTGAAAATTGTTGAGTATAAAACATTAAATATAAGAGTATTAATCTTGAATGTTAAACATATAATTATAGTAACTAAGTTATTATTATTGGGAAAATTAGAGGGGTCTTGAAGTGCATATAAAGAAGGGATTTCTAGTGTATCTAATTAGAAAAAACAATTATTTTCACAATGGGGAATAATATTTATTGATGATTACGTCATTATCAATAAATATAATATAGAATAATTCCTTGAAAAAATTTAATTATTGTATAAAAGTTGAATTATAACTTAAAAATGGTGTTTTATTAACATCCAAAAAAGTCAATAATGTCAATATAAGAGGTATCATGATATTTATGCTTTTGTTAATTGATATAAAGAAGACATGGGAGCATGATATTCAAGAATAATTGTATAAACCTTATATAGCAAGGTAATTTTTTTTACATATTTTGTATTTCTATTATTGGGGGGGGGGATGATCCATGGATTTTATTTGTAAGTAGGGGAAGATGCATCATGAATAATTAGGCTATCAGTGGGATAATGAGGTGGAATAATGTGTGATAAGAAAGCATAGTAGATATTCGGAATTGCATATTTTTTATCATTATATTTGATTGGTATTGGATTCATTATTGTGTTGTTAAAAAATATGAAGAGAGAGATCGTGAGAATCCAAGTATGTATTTTTATATTATTTTTAAACATGGGTAAAAAGGGTTATATTATAAATTTATCATTAAAATAAGATAAAATTATTCATGAAGTCATTCTTTAATATATGGTTTCTTAATAAGTATTGATGTTCTACAATTTATAAAAAAATTCGGTATGTTTATTAGGAAGAAGAGACAAATTTATTGTAGATTTTATTTAAGAATATGTGTTAATGTTGGTCTCGAAGTAATATTTAAAATATGTCATTAATTGGGATTCTCTAAATTTGAATAAGATTACTAGAATAAGATTTGATGTTAAGTTGTAAGTTTTTATAAGGATGCTCTAAATTCCCTAGTTTTAGAAAGACAAAATGATTTCATCACAATGACCATAATATGAGTTGAGTTTATAGAAATGTGGAAAAGGAAAGGCGAAAACTGAATATATAATATTTTATTGGAAAAGGTAGAATTGGAAATTGACATTTTAACACCTCGCCCCTTCCTCATTGTCTTGAGGAGGCAAGGAGGGTTACTTGGCCTTAACTGACGTTCCCAAGGTGCCAAAGGCTGATAGTAAATACCGAGGGCTTCGAGTACAAATTGGGGAACGATTTTACCTTATGACAAAACCAACCAAACCATCCACTATAAATCACTATATGATGTATGTCAACCAAAACATTCAAGCATGTATTCCCAAAGGACAACCAAGTTGTTCCACAATACAACCCAAAAACAATACAACCAATACAAGATCAGAGTTCTATGTGGAAGACTTGACAAAAGACCAAAAATAAGACAAGGCACACTCCATGGCTCCAAACCATGCTCCATGCTCCAGGCTCCACCCAGACATCACGATTCACCACTAAAGGGGGGTGATGCCTTACCTCTTCCCACGTTACGGTACATAACATCTGCAAAGACACCAACATGCCAAAGCAGGGGGTGAGTACTAAAACTCAGCAGGATTTACCAAAATGACTTCCCTACACACGCTACTAGGATAAAACCATTAGCACATTTATATAAAATAATTTATATAAAATAATCACAAGTACCACCATTTCCATAATCCAAACATGCCCTCACCCAGCCATCACACCCAAACCAAGCAACCAAGGGAATGCCAAAAAGACAAGACACAAGCCATTTCATCATTTACATACTGGTACAAAAATTTCCAACTTGAAAAGAAATGAACAATATTCAACCAAACAGTGGGAATTCATCCCAACTCGTTCACCTATTCACAACAAAACAACCAAAATGGTGGGACTTCCACCCAACCCATTCACCCATTCAGAACTAGTAGTACGCCCCAACCACTACTCATATGGTGGTTCTTCCAACCACTATTCATCACCTTTTATTGTGAGACTTCCCTCCAACTTCCACCCAACATTTCAACCATTCATAACAAATCATATAACCCACCAATGTCACAACAACATGAAATCAACAACTTCCATCACATACCAATCCACTTGAATAAATCATCCATTTATTGAAACCCATTTTCCTTGCCAAACAAAATTTTTATAAAAAAATATTTATTGAAAACCATTTTGATCAACCATTTTCCCAAATCAATCTCAAAAACCAATTTTAAAATCTCTATTTTCAAATCCACATCATGAACCTTTCACCATAAAACCCATTTTTCCCAAAAATTCCCAGAACATCGCCCAAGGGATTTCCAACCAATATTTCACAACAAATCACAATTAATTTTTGAGCAGAACAAATTAATTGTAACAAATAAAAACTACTTCTTACCAAGTGGAGTCGAGAGAGAAGACACCTAGCTTTAGGGTTCCTGAGAAATCGACCCATAAGCAACCACAACTCAAATCCAGCGAAAACACCACCGAAACCTCTGTAGATCCCTTCCCCTAACATTAATAAGCCTTTAAATCAACATCCAAGGCAACCAAAACCCTATATATACATGCAAAGGGTGTAGATCAAGAAAACCAAGAGATAGGGAGATATAGATCTAGAGGAAAACACAACGAAACCAAGAGGAGAGACTTACCTGGGAGAAACCACCTTCAAACCACCACGAAACCCCATTGAATTTCTTCAAGAATTAGTGGAAGATCACCTTAAACCCATGAGGACCAAAAATCTTGAGTGAGGATCAGGTGGGAGGAATCTTGGAAAGAAATGAGGCCAGCCCGAGTGAGCCAGGGTTTTAAAACCATATTTTTAAGTGGACGCACGGTTAGCCTGCATGGTTTGGAAAACCGTGTGCAAACCGTGCATACACTACTACCTTTAGAGAGTGGGTCTACATGGTTGCCTTGCATGACTTGGAAAACCATGTGCATGCTATGAGAATCCAACTATCTCCCCCTACACAGTTTCATAGAGCATCCACATAGTTTCACCTAACTTTTCTCAAACTGTGCTCCCCTAGAAAAGCCTCCAAACATATCCAAAACCATTCAAAACTCTCCCAACCTCTTCCCAACTAATCTCATGCACATTAAACACATAAAAAGGCATAAAAAAGGCCACATACCTCAAACAGGGGGTACTATAGACATTCATTTCCTATATACATAAGATTAGTTCTTTTTAATATGTATGATATACTAAATGGGATAGGGAAATGTGTAGAAGTATTTATGAACCTCAAAATTATATAGAAAGGTCACTTGTAATAATTTATATATGTAACTGGTGTTAATATATAAAGTTTTTATAAACATGGATCTTTTAAGTCCCAAAATAGTACTTTAAATATTTAATGGTAAAATAGTAGGATATGTAAATGTGATATGGATGAGAAAAAGAAACAATTAATGGAATGAACTATAAAAATGAATAGTTATCTAGCCTATAGATATAGGTTTTTTAGATAAAAAACATCCATTATATGGAATTTCACGGAAATATAGAAATTTATAAGGGAAAATACATAAGTGTTGGACGGATGGGGAAAATAGAAAATATATGATAATTACTCTAACATAAATGGGTATATTTTTTAGGAAAAAGTGTTATATATGTGTTATTATTAGTGGTAAAATATAATTAGTAATCCCACCAACATTGGATTATAATATAAAAATTTTTGAAAGAAATAATTGAAAATGTTGAATTTCATGGAAATTATAATTTTGTGGGAAAGATGGTTATTTCCGGATAATTTATATAATTATTTAAATGGTTTTGCTTATTTATTTATGTCTATTTTCTAGAAGAAGATATTCCCATTGAAATAGGTGCAATGTTCAAGAATATTTGGATATTACCCCAAAATATCTAGAAATTTAAAATTTATGATATTATATCGATTTCATGGACTTATTTTTGGTATTATTATCATATAATGGTGATAGTACACACATCATGAAGAATATTCATCAAAAAGATTCAATTTATTAAACAAAATTCTATTCTATATGGGAATCAAGGGAAATAATTAATGACATTGACATGTTTTTAAAGGATAGTGTTAGAAACAATTTACCATCATACACATAAGTAATAAATTATATTTTATTGGGGGATATATATAGAATTTATATAGATATTTATAAAATATAATTCCAAATTTTTTTCATTATGTTAATACATATCTCCATAAATGATGATAATTGATGGCATAAAATAGAGTGAAAAAAAGTGATTAGAATATATGTATTGGATATAATGATGTAGTCATTAAAACATTGTGAGAGGAATGATAGTGAAGAAATCATTTGTACTCTTTCAATATAATTCTAATGAAGGAATGTAGAGTTCCATGATGACTCATGGGAGTATATGATGTTTTTATAAAGATATTCACAGATATTATAAAGGTTAATTCATGTAAATATAAAAGAACTTATTTATATAAGTTTAATCAATGGTCTATTTATATTATCTTGATTTTTATTTCATGATATGGTATTTTACATTCTATAGTATCTATAAAAAAGATGATTAAGTTAGTAACCTTAGTTAGGTCGATCTCTATCCCTAAACCTTGTAATAATAGTGAACCATTTCATCGAATTCCCCATAGTAGACCCCATTCACCAAATAATGATTTAATTGTATTTTGGAACATAATTTTTTTTATTATATTCTCCTTTGAGTATTCTTAATAGATTTAACAAATTAAAACACATATGTATTTTTCTCATGATTTGTTTAAATTATATTTACATAATTTTTTTAGTTTTGTTAATAAATCATTGTCCAAACTTATAAATGGATAAATACAATTATTATAACAATTGGGTAATAATTATCAAATGAAAATAACTATTAATATACTAATTTTGTTCAATATCAGTTTGGGTGTAAATAATTTAAGAATATCTTTTTATATTTGAATTTTATCATTAAATGATCCCACCAAATTGAGTTATCTCACACTAAATGCCAATGAAGGATTTCTAGTTGACTATAGAAAATGTGTTACTCTATGGATAATTTACATCTCATATTGGGTAAATATTTTTGGAATATATCCCAAATAGTATACTTGGTGATTATATATAATTATGCCTCACTTATATGTATGTAATGGAGGGTCGTTGTATTATGATACTAATTTCAGTAATTAATTTTTCAAATGAAATTTAATTCTGAAAGTGATTTGTAATTTATTAACCATCAATTCATTCATGATCTAAATATTTTTTGAAAGAATTATTAATATTAATATACTTATAAAAAAATAATCATATCATATAAAATCCTATCATGGAAACTCATTTTATCTCTATGGATTCTCTAAAAATAATCACTAGAAACTAATAACACAAAAATTAATCCAAATTATAAATATATATAAGGGAAAAATTGGCTGAATGATTCATTGATTTTTATACTTATTTTGTTTTTGATATCATGTCGATTTTAGGATATCCTAGTGAAAATAAAAAAATGGATAGGCTAATCGAGTAGTAAAATCATAATGGCTCTTTATTTTGATAAAATATAACAATTTTTTTAAGATAATGAAATCATATTATTTTCACGAAAATGTAAAATTTTCTTAATTTCAAAAACAGTATACCATCTTTTTTAGACAGATAATATTAAAAAAATGTGTAATTCTATTCATAAGATTGAGTCTATATAAAATGGTGACAAGTGAAACACTTTGGTATTATGAAAATTATATATAAATATACTTTATCTAATTTTATATGGATTCACGTACTATGTACATTAATATTTTTATTTTCCAATATAGATATTTCTTTTAAAATCCCACAGTAATTATATTGAGTTATATTTATTATCCATGAACCTTTTTAATTAAAGTAATTTCATTCATTCATTGTACACAAAAAACATAACTGGGTTTTATAATTTTTTGTTGAATATTTTTCAATCAGGATTATCCATGTTACTTAAGAGAAATGATGTCTATAATAGAATGATATGTAACAAAATTGTTATTCAACTTCAATTTTCAATAATTTCGAACTTTTTTGTATTAATTCATATTATATTATTATATTACATAATAGTTATTTAGTAAATATAATTGTCTAGGGAAGTTATTAAAGACGTTTAAAAATATTAAAATGTAAAAGGTCATTTTAATTTATATTCTATTAGAAGTGACAAATATATTATTCTATTTATTTTATTTTCTATTTGAATAAAATAATTGAATAAAATATGGTAGTATAAGAATATATTTCCATATTATATTCAATTTGATTTATCATATTTTAATTAATTAATAAAATATAATTTTGGAATGAATATGGTCATATATATTAGAAAACCCATCCTTTAAAATTAAAGACTATTATTTTTACATGAAGGTTTATACATAAAATATTTTGAATATTCATTATAATAAAAAATATAATCATTTTTATTGTTCTGATAGAATTAAAAAGTAATGAATTATAAACATAATATCATCAAGTGTTATCATGGGACATTCATAAAACTTATATAACATAATTATTAATATTTATATAATAAATATGTTTTAATTATGAAGGCTTTCACATTTAAAGACATCTGTTTATATAACATATCAATTCAAAGTGTTGTCTTTGCCTTGTTTTTAGTTATATAATAGAAAACAATAATTTTTATTTTAATATAAAATTAGTTAATGTCTATTATTTATCTTATAAATTCTTCATATAAATTTGTTATTTATATGTTATGTATTTTTAAATTTCTGTTATAGGTCAATAGTGTATGTGAGAAATACTCATTACATAGTTAAGTGGTGTTTAAATGAAGACATGCACAAACCAAAACCCCCAAATTGGGAAATAAATTCATAGAAAAAATGGTTTTATTGAAATAATGGAATTAATTGTTGTGAGGAAATTTTAGTTCATGGGTCATTTTTTCAATCAAGTTATTCAAAATGATGAAAAAATATAACCAAGGGATGGGATCGTAAAAAATTTATCACATTATTAAATAGTGACGTTTCGCTAAAAATTTAACTATTTATAATTGTAGTTAATAACTTTGAGATATTGTTGTGTGTGTTATAAATGAATTAAAATATTTAATAGATTTAAAGCACATGATAAATACTAAATTTTGGAAAATTAAAAAAATTTAATGATGTATATTACACATTAAAGAAATTAAATGTTCCTTATTATATCAAACTCTTATTTGAAATCACATTTCCACAAAAATTGTTGATAACTATTGTTTGATTATCTTATTTTATAAATCTACCTCAATATTAGACACATTGGATAATAAATTTCATAATAAATATATACCATTTTAAAATATGGTAGTTATATATATTGATATTAAAAATTTTATTATATTAATAGGTAGTTATCTTTTAATATAAGGTCATTCATTACTGGGATTCTTCATAATTTTTTATATCATGATATGGTTGTTTGTAACTAAATTCTAGTGCTCTATCATTGATAATAGTTCAACAATGTTTTCATGATGGACTCCTTTAATAATGGATGAGTAATTATCAACACACTAGTCCTCATTAAGAATGATCCTGACCATATCCACTAAATGAAATTAATTGGGAATGTTATCTAGGTATACAATGATGTGAGATATATTTAGTAGATGAATTAATTTTCATGTAAACCCTTACGAAAGAAATTTTTTAAAATATTGATTTCATTCATTTGGTAAATCAAAAAACTAATGTAAAAAAGATACAAAAAATACTGAATGATATATAAAATTACACATTCATTCTTAATGTATAGATCCATCATAAAAAAATCAACTTCATGAATTGAATGCTCAATAAAATAATATGCATAGGCTATTTACCTAGATAATTTTTGTGGAATCATATTGAATATTAGAAAAAATTAAATATAAATTGTTGAATTATTGGGTATAATAATTTATAGCATGGATAAAGTCTATATCAATACACATATAAACCTAAAAGCCTCAATTTAATCAAATATTACAATATTTTAACTAACCAACGTATGAAGGAAATTATTTTAGATAATATATGAGAATAGTAAGATTGAAAATGATTATATAATGTTGAATAACATGGATTATAACAAAAAGAATCACTAATCATATTTATGAATCATTGAACATCATTAGGTTCAAAGAGCTACAATCTATTAAAGATATTAACATATAATTTACCATGGAGAAAACCCCCTAACATGATTTTAAATCATTTTAATATTAAATAAAATCAATATTTCAGTGTCCCCATAAGAAATTCAAAAGAATCCATGAATGAAAATGGAATAATGAATGAATGTTATGAAATCCAAGAAAAATAAAATAACTAGAAGGGGTTTTTAAATTAATACAAAATTGGATCAATTAAAACTATTCTTTTTCAATAATATTGGTAGTGTATGTATATAATCAAACTATTACAGTTATTGATATAATTAGTGAAGGAAATATTAATGATCAATATAAAAAATTCATTGAAATTTTTATTAAAATAAATACTATAATACACATTATTATATCCATCTCTCAATTCATGCATTATGATAACTTTTTTAAGGAGATATTACTAAATAAAATGAACATGAAGGACATATAATTTAGCTCAGTCATTTAAATCTATATTTTTATATTTTAATGGATGATCCCTCTTAATATCAGTGATTTGGGATTTTTTAAATTTTATACACTATTAGTTTATATACATTTGGTAAGGAAAAATGTATATTGGTTAAAAGTATCAACAAAATTCCAATATGTATATTCTAGAAGCAAGTATCATATGACTAAATGTTAATACAAATTATCCTATAAATAACAAACAGATTGGTAATGTACCAAAGTGTAACTCTAAAATATATTGATGTAAAAAGAGAAAAACTTCTATTTTCCACTAGTTTTATATATCTAATGGTGGAGGGAGATGGTTAGATCCCAATCTTATTTTAAAAGACAATAAATGATATAGAAAATGCTCTGATATTTGTCAATCAAAGAAGAATCATATTTTTAATAGGTGAGGACAAGGTTATATACATCTTTATGAAAGGTTTACAACATGTAACAACCAATTTTTATATTCCATGATTTGGTCGAATAGATTTTATACATTTAACAATATAATAATATAAAAAAATGATATATTTTATTAGGATATAAATTTTCAATACCAGATTACCTTTAATGCTATAATGACCTACCCCATGCTAGGGCTCAAGCCGCAACAACACCAAGCTCCCCTACACCTGTCAGGGGGTGCCAATAAGTACTCAGTGCACAAAAAAATCATGATTCCCTATTCCAATGTATCTGTACACGCTCACAAAACCACATCAATGGAAGATTTTAAAAGTAAAGGAATAACATATGCTACAATAATATAAATAAACTAAAAAAGCGTGTACCTCAAAATAGTACAAATAAAATATTTTAAACTGAATGGAAAATAAGGAAAAATACATGCCCCACTAGAAATGTGTCCCAACAAGAAAAAAATGGAAATGTATAATTGATGGGAGATATCCACTCCATGAATCCCAAACTATGACCACCATAAGTAGTCTAAGAGACCCGTTTTCCTAAAGTCCACTAATTTCACGATCCACCATTGCATCATATTCATAAGGCACAACACATGTAGGAAAAGACCATGAAAGGGTTTATATAAAAATAACCATTAATACACTCCAAAATTTTATGGGGGAAGTAAGAGATACAATAGAAATGAAATAAAACATATAACACAAGGTACAATGAAAGAGTGATGCTCAACCCAATAAAAGAGTGAAGTAAATTCATCCAAACACAAAGAGATACAGATTGTGAGAATACAAAATTCCTATCATGTCACTAATACCAATAGTATAAGATAAGGTTTTTCAAACTATAAGAAGATAGTAAAAAAATTCATGTGGAAAATAATGTGAATATTGGCATCTCATAGAAGTAGAGTAATCCAAAACATAGGAATTTGGTATTGAAATGATATATATATATATATATATATATGATTAGTCAAAATAAACCAAGAAGTGAGAGTAAGTGGATCTCCACCTCATAGTTTGTCCTAAGAAGAAGGGTCACCAACAGTTCCAAAAGTATCCAACAACAATGTATATAATTCCATATGTCTTCCCTGAACATGTAAGTCAATGGGGTTCAATCACCACACCTTTATACTATCTGCAATGGGAAATGCGGACTGGCCCTCACAATTTTAGGTTGCGATGAAAGGATGCATCTTAGCGAGGAAAGTGTCCCTCTGTCTCATGAGTCCAAAGGTGCATCAAACCATATCTCCCCAATGATTATCATAGTCAGATGGTTTATACTCAAAGGATAGGACCCATGTTGTCGTACATCAGGGGGTTTTCACTCTAGTCATTAGGGATCCATGCCCTAGTATGTCAGGGGATCATTACCCTAGAGTCATTGTGGAGCCACTACCCAACCCAACTTAAGGGAAAATTGATGGATGGTACTACCCATCTTGCAGTTATCGAAAAATGTGACCTAGTGCATCAAGGGGGATTCACTTTGGCCATTTGGGATCCATGCCCAAGTAAATCAAGTGGATCAACTCCTAGAGAGATTCCTCGGATAAACTGCCTCGACGATGCCCGATCACTACTTGATCATTGTCATGGATTTTCTTTAAACACATTAAAAAGATATTTCATTGATATTCCATTCGTGTTTCCACATTTATTATGATCATGAATAATTTATTGCACATCCACACTGATCAAACCCTTGAGATCCTTGTAGAAAAATATAAATGACGGACTATTCATTCTCTATAATCGATCATCCAATGAAAACATTGTATTTAACCACATTATAAAATTAATGGAATCTCATGGGGATCGTACCTCAATCCCCAATAAATTATATGGATCAATATATCGCATTCCTTATGAAAAAAACACACTGGATATTCTATTAATTTCTCCAAAATGGAAACCCAATTAAAAAGATACATTTCACAGCTACAATCCCGAATCGAGCTTCTTGGGACCCACACCATGATTTTAATTCAAATTCCAAAAATTGGCCTTAAAATTTCTACATTAATTTCAGTGTCGAGATTCCTCTAACCTCACATGAATATAATGTTGTACGCATGAGTTAGGCCCGATACAAAAATCCTCAAAAATAAAAATTATATTATTATTATTATATTTAGGAATGTTATTCATCCAAGCCATGATGCTAAAAGTTAAAATTCCAAAACTGGCCAAAAATGGCCCTCCTTGATGTGAGTATCACATTCCCTTAAATGAAACAATACATGGGAACTATTTTTAAATGTTATTGTGCCTTTAATCCGTAGCTCAAAGGCTCTCTCTAGCCCATTCGATCAACTTTGTCCTGCTCTGACCCCCCTCGGCTCAGCCCACCTCTGTCTGATGTACTACTATGGCTTCAACCGCTCTGTTTTATATTGTCCACACCATTATTCCATCCATCGCGTTATGTGAAAGTTTCACTGCCTCGGGTCGTGCCCCACAACCCCACCATTCCAACCGGCTTCTCGCCTTGGTTTTTACACTTGACAACCCACCATATGTCTTGCTCCAGCCACACCCCAATACCCTCGTACCCCATCACTGCCCTCTACTACCATACTATCTATGTTTCTCTTTATAAGAACCACCTGGGGCTACCCTCCATGCACCGCTGTCAGTCGTCATCATATTTCTTTGTTGTGGTGTCGCTCTAGAGGACCCTTCCGCATAGAACAAAACATTCTATGGTGCTCCGAAACATGAAGTGAAACTACTTATGGAAACCTCAAGTTGTGAAATTAAAATATTCATGGATTTACCAATTTTTCTACCATCCTTCAACGTATAAAAAATTAATGATGATGAATGAAGAAGAACGGATTAAAAATCCAAAAAAAAGGGGATTTGAAATAAATCTCAGATGATGTTCGTGTTTGTTGGGCCATCGATTTGAGGTTCAAGCTATGAAATTGGAGTCAAATTAAAGAATAAAATTAGAATTAAACTCTAGTGTGTAAAAATATTAAAGATTCCTACCTTGTTTTTGTTCTGATCACTCTTGACAATCATGCTCGCCGAATCTTTTTCAATATTTTCTCTTAATTCACCAAAGGTAAGAAGGGATAGAGAGAGTAGTCGGTTGAGGGAAGGATAGAACCAACCCTAAAAAATCCTATAATACTGTATTTATAATATGTGATTAGATTTAGCGTAAACACTAATCCCTACCTTCCAATGGTCAAAGAATCCTTACATCCCACACCCTTTTATTTTAGAACACGTTAATTTAAAACATTGTAACATGAAATCAACTAGATTCTCATATTTTCAATATGATTCTCCTTTTAAAAGTTATTTGATATGAAATTATATATACAATAATTAAATTTTTATATTTAATTTATCATTATTCCCCTAGGTGACTTATTTCACAGGAGACCCATGTTGATGAATGTAATGTCCCTTAGGTAAATGCAATGCTCCAGACTCAACTATACCCTCAGATTTCTAATGTGGGTTACTTTTTAAGAGTTATCCCATATTTTTCACATGCATATAAATACTAGAAAATTTTATAAAATTAATTTCAGGCACATCTGGCATCAAAATATCACTCCATCACAACATATATCTCTGGAAATTTAAATAAAAATACTTCAATGTCTTTCAAGGAAAAAACTAGGTCTCTACAACATTCCCACCTTTAATATTTTTATCCCAAAAAGGAAAATATAGGGGAAAATTTTTGGATACTAAGCTATCATATATCTCTCCTATTCCCAAGATATCTCATGTTTGTTTTCATAATTTCACAAAATGAAAACCAAAGGGTTTTTTCATCCAACAAATGTTTTCTCCTATCAATCATCAATTTCCACTCGGTGCTCTATAAAGGTGGATCGATATTTAATGTCCATCTCATCCCAGTTTATAACGTGTGTTGGATCATGGACATATCTCTTCAGCTATGACAAGTGGAATTCATCATGTTCTTTATCCAACTGTGAGGGTATGTTACGGTGATAGGAAACCTTTCCAACCCTCTAAACAATCACGAACAACCCAATTAACCTCAGTGATATCTTTCCTCTCCGGTTGAACCTCCTCACTCCACATCGTGGGGGGAATCACAAGAATACATTGTCTTGATTCTATAACTCCAAAGGACAATAATGGTGATCTGTGTAGTATTTCTGTCTGATCTGGGCTCTCTTCATTAGTTTATGGATGACCTAATCATTCTTTATTTCCTCCTACACAAACTCTGGCCCCCTGAGGGATGACTCTCCAGCATCCATCCAGCACAAATTTCACATGAAGCATCTTCCATATAGAGCATAAAAAGGATCCATGCAGATTTTAGAGTGTTAGAAGTTGTTGTATGATAAATCAATGAAATGTAGATGATCCTCCCAACTCCAACCTTACTCAAACACACAATCCCTCATCATATCCACCAACACCTTGAGAGGGCTCTCAGTCTGCCAATCACTCTGTAGGTGAAAGGTTGTATCCATCCATATTTGTGTCCCAAATACCTCCTAGAGGCCTCTACACAATTATTTCATAAACTGAACTTCACGATCAGAGACAATCATCGAGGGTATCTTATGATGGAGGATGATATCCCATTTTTACAATTATTCCAAACTCTCCACCGAACTCGGTTACTTGATAGAAAGATGTCCACCGACAATGTGAGTCATTCCACTATCAACTAGATGATTAAATGGACCTTTAATTGGTGTGGAAGACATGTGAAAATGTCAATAGATATTCCATCCCATTTCAACTCTATGATATCAGGATTCTCCAACAAAACCACAAGATCTTGATGCTCACCCTTCACCTACTAATAGGCGAGGCATTGTGAGATGAACTCAACTACGCTTCATCACATGAAGAACAACCAAACCTGCTAGTGAATATATCTATACATATTCTTTACACTCATATGTATTGTTAAGGGAGATGTGTGGAACTGCTGCTTCACCTTTTTCCACATCACGCCTGGAACAACTGTTTGTCCCCGGAAAATGATATGGGGATTCCATATTCCAGAATATCAATTTGGTGTTTCATATATGTATTTGTGATCATGTAGATCATCATATTTGATGACACCACCTCCCCCTCTAAGAATCATTCACACACTCAGTGAACGAAGGATCCAGCACCATCAACTGTTGAAAAACAGTACCCTCCTACTCCATTAGGGTTATATGTACGACCTCTAACTTCTCTAAAGATTACCACAATAGTGGAGCCGGAGACATCATATAATGTCCACACACTATGAACTTTCCCTTCCCTAGATTATATATTATATCAAATCCATATTTCCCCATGAACCACAACAGCGTCACTGGTTCAAATTCATCTCTCTAGGTGAAGATGTACCTACAACTCTGGTGGTTGGAGTAAACCACAAAGTTCTCTCCAAAAAGGAGGTTCCTCTAAATCCTCAACGTGAACACTACTGATAATAGCTCTAGCTCCTTAATCTCATAGTTATTCTCAGGGGGTCTTAACTACATCAAAATATATATGACGACTTCATGTTGTTGCATCAACATGGAACTAAATCCAGCTCATTAGGAATAAAAGTACACTATGAACTCAACGCCTTCGTTTGGTAGACTCAAAACTAGAGAGATGGTTAGCCTCTACCTCAACTCATTGAAGAATTTATATCACTACTTAGACAAGGTAAGTGGTTGTCCCTTCCATGTTAGAGAAGTCAAAGGGGATGGGATCCTATAGAACCCTTCCACAAATCTCTTGTAGTACCCTACCAAACCAATAAATCTGTGTACCTCTTACACATTCTGGGAATATCCCAACCATGAAATTCTTTGATCGTTGTTGTATCACAAACTAAACCTTTTTTATTAATGAAATTACTTAGAATGTGATCCTCTGGTATATAGAAATGGCACTTATTGAGATTTACATAAAGCTTGTGCTCTCGAAGTAGAAGACAAACAATCCTCAAGTGATTTGTGTGCTCCTCCTCTAACCCAAAGTAGTTGAGTATTTATTTGATGAATACAAAAAAAAACTGTTTGATGTAAGGATAGATATTCTATGTCATGAAATCTATAAAGATTTAAGGGAATTATTTCACACCAAAGTCTATAACTAAGAACCCATAGTTTCTACAGAAACATCCAAAAGCCAAATTCAGGATGGAAGCATCACAGACCCATAGCTAGTGGTAGCTGAACCTAAGACAAATATTATAGAACCGTCTCACTCATTAAAATTGGTAAAAGAGGTCATCGATCCTTAAAAAAGGGTAATTTTTTTCTTTATCATGTCCTGGTTCAGGTGACGGTAATCCATCTAATGATGTAAATTCCCATATGCCTTCAACACAAATAGAATAGGAGCTACCTAGCGTGATACACTGGGCAAGATGAATCCTTTCACTCGAAGGTCCTCTAACTATAACCATAGCTCAAATATCCTAGTTGGTGCCATATGATATGATATAGTAGATATTCGACTAGTCCTTGGTTGTAGGTTAAGGAAAACCTTAAACACCGAACCCTATGGTATCCCAGGATTGTATTTGGGGAAGACATACTTATAATCCTCCACAATTAAAGGAACCCAAATACTATAAGATTATGATGTACAAATGGTTACACTCCCAAACTAGTTGATATAAGGATGTAGAATTCTGGTCACAACACCTTACTACTCTTCTACAAGGTCTCTTTCACAAATAAAGAAGATCCCAATCCCATCAATTTTTTGGTATCCAACTCGTCTATGGTGACATTAGATCTAGAATCAAACCATGGATAGACAATCCATGCTCAAGAAAACATCATATGGTTTCATCATGATGTCCATTAGGTCCCACGTGAACCTATAACCTCCATGTGATATCTCGCTCTACCTGTAGATAAAAGATGCTGAAAAAGTGCACCCCATAAGGATATTGAGAGAAATATTCTCTATTAATGCCTATACGGGGAGCTCCAACTCGCATACTAGGAGTAATGAGGGGAAATAATGACTTTTACACGTGTATACTAATAATAAAGAAAGAGTAAAAATAACACATAGTGGACCTCAGATCATCTCATGTGTTACGGGATTTTGAACTTCAAAAGAATGATGATTTATGTGGCCTCGGCCGCCATCTCCTTGAACCTTAAGTGGGCCACTGGGTTGTGGTGGTGGAAGAAAATCATAGGTCGTTTCCCACTTACAGATCTTTCTACCCCTCCAATGGAACCACCTCTATATGGACAACCCTATACCAAACAGGGGGATCCTAGATCAAGACACATTCATTACTATAGTGGTTAACCTGTTATCTACATGGGATTCTTAGCTTTTCTGTTTAGGAAGTCTCATTCCATGTGGCTTCATTTGTTAGAAGCATAATATTGTCTCTCTAGGGGATGAACCGATGCTCTATACTTCCCTTGTGCTTCATGAACATGTGCCTAAGTCTAATCCTATGGATGCCTCCTACATCGTGATCCTATCAACATATATATACCAACTACCATATAGGTCTAAACTTTGAATAATCCACTTCCAATCCCATCAAACTACCTCCCCTCAAAATGAAAGTTCTATGTTGCATGTTCTTTCTCTAGCACACTAGAATAGGTGGAGATTCACAAGGGAACAAAACTAGAATGGATATCTCTAAAAAGTCTCTTCTTGACATTTAGTTCCCAAAAGTATCCAATGTGGTTCATGTATAGTGAGTACCTATTAAGGTTTGTGAACCTATCTAGGAAATATTCCACTGACATCCATTCATGTAGAAGCTCTAGATGCTCCTGAATCTGAACGAATCCTAGACTAGAGGGCCATTACTTCTCACAGAACAACTACTAAAACTCATCCCATGAAAATGAAAACTCATTGTGCATCTGATCAACCAAGCTCTACCGAGGTCCATCCATCATGTAGAAAATATTGGATGCTAGTGAAACCTTTTGATATATAAATGTCTAGATATTCCCAAAAACATAGATCCTTGACTCCATCCAATAGTCTGCTGCCATAGGATATGGATCACCATGGAACCTCAGCAGTGTCTGGAACTTGAACATTCCAAGTGTGTTCATACTACACTTTTCCTTGGAATTTTCTTCTTGGACTATATATATCTCAAAAGCTGGTGGTTCTACTAAAGTCCCAACTACAGTAGGGGGATCACATGATGGATCCTAAACTGAGGCAACATCGCTCACTAGTTCATCGTCATGTATCGGAGCTGGTATTCTATATGGCTGTCATTTAGGAGGCATCTTGAAAGTTATCAAGGAGTCAAACAGTCAAATTTTCATATATAAACATATATATCAAAAAAAATTAATGATTAATCAGTAAAGATAGTTAAATAGTTAATCCTATATGATTCATGTACCATTTTTCCCTACAACATGTGTCTTCGAGTGACGAGTTTACAAGTAGGTTAATTAGGGTGTTAGTGAATGTATACATAGACCACTCGTACCATCAATTGACTCCCTGATTTGAGAGCCACTCTCGAGAGAAATATAATGTGTATTATTAATAATAATGGATCTTTTTTAGGGAAGCATCTGAACAATTTTCCAAAGGTCGAATCACATGTGATACCAGTTTTTCATAACCAGACCCATGTCGGTGCTTGACCCAGAACTACCCCATTCCCACCTCTATAGGCTAGGGGTGGAAAAAATTGACCAAGGAACAAAAATCCAGTGATTCCATTGCATAAGTAACTGTACAAACACACATAAAACTCAATTGAAAATCTCATAGTGGAAGGTGTAAAAGATGATACACTACTGTAAATAAACTAAACATTTTTAGACCTCTAAATAGTAAAAGAATAGTAATTTAAATAGAAAGGAATATAGGGAAAATACATGCCTATTTAGAAAAGTGTCCCAACATAACAAAAACTGGAAAATTAAAATAGCTAGGAGAGACCTGCTCCTAGCATCCCAAGATACGTCCACCGTACGCGGTCCCAGCACACCATGTCTGTAATCTTGTCTGATGTCATGATCAACCTATCCATATTATTCATAAGGAATGACATGTGTGGGAAACTCCCATTGAAGGATGAGTATAAAAATACCCAATAGTATGCCTATAAATCTGAAAGGAGTGTGCTAATACACACAATATAAATTGAATAAAACAAACACAACAAGGTCTAATGAAGGAGTGTAGCTGTACCAAAAAAGGTAGCAAAGTAAACTTATACAAACACAAGGTGCTAGAAATGGTGAGAATATGAACATCACATCATGTTTATTTACCAATATTAAGATAGTATGCTCATGCAACAACAAGATTCCATAAACGGAAATCATGTTTCATACCCATATCCATTTCACCTCTCCTAAAAGGGGAGTAATCCAAAACCCATGGAGTGCGTGCTAAAATGATATATATATATATATATATATATTCATTCAAAAGAAACCCAAATGGGGGATTAAGGGGATTTCCATATCATAGCTCGACCCAAAAATAAGAGTCGCCAATAGTTTTTGAAGTATCCTACAACAATTCTTGGAATCACATACGTCATCCTAGAACACACTAGTAAAAGGGGTTCAAAAAATATCCATTAATACTATCTAATTTGGGTAGAAATGACTAGCCCTGAAGGTTTTAGTACATGATATAAGGAACTGTCTTGGTGGGGAAAACCTCCATCTTTCTTATGCGTCCAATGGTACGTCAAACCATATCTCGCACCCGATACACAAATATGGATGGTAAAAAAATGATATAAATGACTCCAAAAATAGTAAATCAGGAAGATTCCAATATAGTCATCGGGGATCCGAACCCTATTACATCACGGGGATCGACAACTGGGATTTGATGGGGACCAACTGCCTAGCCCTGCTAAATGGTAATATAGTGGAGGGTACTACAAAGAATTTAACTATAGAGGACTCGTGCCCTAGTGCATCAGGGGGATTCAACTCTATTCATTTGGTATATTTTCCCTAGTACATCATGGGATAAACACTTGAAATAAATCCCCTATCAATCTACATGAATGACTCACAATGAATACATGGTCAATGTCACCAATTCTCTTCAAAACCATGTAAAGAATCTTCCACAGATATTCCATTAATTTTTTGACAATTAATTATAAAACTATTAAGGATCTCCACATCTAAATAGATCACACCATGAAAATCATTACAAAAAAATGTGCATTATTTGTTTTTCAATATCTATAATAGGACATCTGATGAAAAAGTTGTATTTCACCGTATTACACTCAAATGGAGTCTCGTAGGCCCCATGTGTCAATCCCAAAATACATTATATGGATTACACAATCACAATAATCTTAGGAACACAAATAATATCAACTATAAATTAATCAAAAAAGAACACTTGGTGAAAAGGATTCATTTCACCGCAACACAAATGAACCAGGATGCAGGTGACCCACACCTCAATTTCATTATAATCACTTGAAATTGGTCATAAAAAATCCCCCATAAAATCATGGTCGATATGTAGCTAATGTAAAATCAATCATACATCATATTTATGGGTCAATCACGATACATAAATCCCCATTAATAATAGTTATTTTAATATTAATATTATTATTATTATTATATTTACATGTTTCGTGAAACCGAGCCACATGCCCTACCATAAAATTAAAAAAATTTATTCAAAACTTTTTTCTTGAAGTGATGATCATGTTTCCTTTGATATCAAATAAAAAATTTCTTTGTTTAGATTTTAAAGAGGTTTTTTCCAATAGCCCAACGGTCGGCCTTGCCAACTTGGACTGGCCAGCCATCTCAGGCCAACTTTGGATTGCGCCACCTCGACCTGCTCACTTAATCCCACATAGGATGAGGCCACCTCGATATTCTTTCTCATGGAATTATGTCCTTCTATGGACTTGGTTGCTCTCCCATCTGGCATCAATGATAGGGGATCATCTATGGAATATATGGGTGGTGTCGCTGCCTCGGATTTCACCCTGCTACCCCGCCCTGCTGACCGTTTGCTCTCCTTGGCTCCTCCGTATGGCACCCCAATGTCCGTTGAACTCAAGCCGCACACTAATGCACAAGTTCTTCCACACCTCCTACCACCACCATCCCAGTAGATCCCCACTCAATGGGCACCTCCCCCATCCAGTCGTCATGTACCGCTGCAGGCCACCATCGGCCACGGTTGTCCACCGCAACACCGGTGCTGCATCGATGGTACCTTCTCTTATCCACCAAACCACATATTGTTCTTAAAAAAATGAAACAAAATTATTTTTAGAAACCAAAGGTCTATACCTTTAAATTTTTATGTTTTTTTAGAATTTTCACCAATGTTTCGACGTAGTAAAAGTTAATGATAAAGAACTAGAATGAATAGGTGAATAAATCAGCAAAAAGGGGGATCAAAATAGAGATTAGATGATTATTGTGATCGTTTGGCCATCAACTTGGTGTTCATAGTAGTAAATTTTGAAAAATAATTCAAGAATAACATAGGAATTGAAATTGGGGGTTTGATAACAACCCAATGAATCCTAAATAGATTTGGTTCTGGTCTTCGTTGACTAACACACCCGCCAATGCATCAACAATGTTCTACATGATTCACCGAATAAAGGATGGGCGAGAGAGATTCATCGACAGAGAGAAGGATAGGTCCAACTATAAAAAATAATATAATCATCTATTTATAACAGGTGATTGTTTTATGGTAAACACCCCTCTGTACCCACAAACGGTCGAAGAATACTAACATCCAAAATCCACTCATTTTAGGGATTGCATAGGTAAAATGTTGGATTACTAACTCACCAACAATATTATATTTTCATTCCAGTTCACCGTTCAAAAGTAATACTATATGATGTTTGAGATAAATTAATTAAATTTCATAATTTTATTAACAATTATACCCATGGATGATTTTTTTCAAAGAAGACCTGTAATGATGAAAATTATGTCCCGCCTAGGTTAAACGCCATGCTTCTAACTCACCCATGCCCTCAGATTGTTTATCTAAACTTCCATTTAACAGTTACCTTGACTCCATCATGTGATCATTATAAAAATATACATTATATTTTAATATAATTATTTTAGGACACAGCTGGCCTCAAAATCGCATGTCATCTGAGGTCATATCTCAGTAAATATACATATAAATAATTCAAAGCCTTACATTGAAAAAACTGGTTCTCTAAAAATACATTTTTATAACACAATTAGAAACATCATTATAAAAATTTTACGAAGAATAACAACATAGTTAAATATTAAAGGGTGAAAAATTGAAATATTTATCCCCAAGGATTTCATTGAATAAGATACCACATATTAATGTAATGGGTTGATTGGAAAATATATTGAATCAATATAGAAATTAAATATTGGGATGAAATAAATTCCAAAAGGTTTGTATGGAATTATATTGGATTGAAAAATTTTAATATGACCATTGGATATATATATATGACTATTTTACATTTGAAATAAAATAATAATAACATTAATTTTTTTATAAATGTATAATGTATAATATTTTGATAATGAATAAAAAATATAATTTGATAAATAAATTAGGACTATAAATATGTAAAACAAAATCATTCATTCCATAAAAAAATTCAAGATGAATGTATCTTATAAAGTATTATGAATACATTTTTTTGTTTTAAATTTTATATAGTTATAGAATTTATTTCAAATAATGGATTAATTTTTTCAACTAATGTAAGAAAAAAAAGAATGTTGAATTTCATTTTTAGGTAATAAAAAATGTTATCAAGGTGAGTACTGGATAAAATCGGCAGACTATAAAAATAGCAAAATGCATTATATGATTAAAATAATGTATAAAAACGTTTAAAAAATTAAAGGAGATAATATCAATTCTCCTTGGTTTTTTTAATCTAATGTGCTACTTGATATATTATAATGATCTTACATTAGCTATAAGTAACACATATTCACAAAAATGATACTCAAACTTATACATAAAATACCCATCCTCGATCCTTTCCAAATCATTCATATCTTTAGGATTCATCTAGAATCATTATAATTGTTCTTTAACACCTAGATATTATTATACATGACATCCTTTAAATGAGGCAAATGTATTAGATGTCTTTCTACGAATGAAACAATGGACTAAAAGAAAACAGTGATAAGTTTTAATAAAAATAATAATACAATTTTTGAATGTTAAATCCTAACCATCGAATTATTGGGAATGAGTATTATTAATATATTTAATAAATATTTATATAAAAAGTATAATTTCCACATTAAAAATGAATGTAATTCATTTATTATATCTAAAACGATAATGGAACATTTTTTATGCTTACAAATATTATATTTTATTATATTGGTTCATTTTATCATGAATCAATGTATATTATTATTGTTCTATAGTAATATTTTTATAATATGAATAATATAAAACTATTAAATTTATTATTTATTGATATTAAATAAGAATAATGAATTGTATAGATTTTAGAAAAAAATTTCCAATATAAATAGTGTTACATTATATTTTAAAATATTATTTATAAATTGAAATATAAAATTATAGAAATTTAATTTTTGTAAATGAAAATATTCTTCCTAATAATAAATTAAATATATGTATCATCTAATTTTTTTGGATTAATCTTATAAATTAAAAGATTTTATAGAAATTTTAACTATATTATATTGTATTGGACATTCATTACATTTGTTTTTGAATAAATGTGTATTTTATATTTTACTGAATAATTTTAAATTATTTTTTAATTTACAAACCCATATTTAATATTTTAGTACCTAATAAATATTTTCTATAAAAAATACATAATAAATATTCATTTGAAAATTATTGTTTATCATTATTGTAATTCTATAAAATGAAATTGATTTGAAATTTACATTTACTTGGTCTATGCTATAATGGATGGAAGTATTTTTTTGGAATAATAATTATGTTACCTTAGGTGAAATCTAGTTATCATGGTAAATTATTTAATGTTAAATTAATAATTCTGTGGTTAACAGGATTGAGTCCTGATAAAAATAATCTATAATTGAGTTTTTGAGGTTTTGGATATATCTTATCATTTATTAAAAACATTATTTTTTTTTGAAACAATACGTGTTTAGCATATTAAACCATTATATTAGCATGAAATTACTACATAAACTCCTTTACCACCACTTATAAAATGGGAATCATTATAACCCTTAATAACCATCCTAAAATTTACGTTTTCCCCTTTTACCCTTCCTAATTACTTCTCATATAATATACATTCACTCCCTTGATATTTTTTCTGGTGATATTAATATATGATATCGATTTCAATAGGATCTTTATTTTAAATATCATAGTGCTCAACATGAGTAATCATTTTCACATTACTTATATCATTTTTATTTTGATTTTAAAATTAATATTTTTAAATACATACATAATAATATATGTATTAGATAGATTATAATATTTTTATGTTATGGTATGAATCATTTTTCACATTTTGTAATAGGCTAACTCTGGTAAACCAATAACATCACTGAAATTATCCTACCACATGTCCCAAGGCATTTTTCAAATCATAATGGTATGGTAGGAAGCACCTAGGTATAATAAAAGAGAATATTCAAATGATTTTACCATTAAATAGAATATTATATAAGAATGATAGAATAAAATACTAGACCAAAATAAAATATCATATATCCAAACAATAACCAAAAATTTTAAATCCAATATCTAGATAATATGGTTTCGAAGAAAAAAAAGATTTTCCAGAACACGGAACAATAAAAAACCCAAGGTTCCATTTCAATTTGATTCTAGTTCACATGTATCCAATACCACCTATATGAAACACCTATTGTGAGATTCATCAACCCCACGTTTATCTTCTCTTTTCCATTATCATATAATAGAATGTATTCAAACGATCAAAAAAATGAAGGGAGTGAGCATAACATCCATATGTGATGCGACAAAATATTTCTATAAAAAGTATAACCACATATATCCATTAGTTCTTAATTAAAAATATATCATAAAAAACACATCATAAGAAATAATTTTCCATTTAAAAACAACATTGGGGTTTCTTTCCAAAATCATTATATCCTATTCAATATAATTCAACAATAAAAAATAGAACAATATATAATATCAAATTTTCCTTGGACTAAAAAGACAATTTAATCATTTTCAAGAATCAATTAATATAATATAAAAAATTATGTAAATAATACCATAAAAACATCTACATAATGAAATATCAATTCAACCATGTGAGAAATAAATGACATAGTGGGATACACAACCAAACCACTGGGACTCCCAATGGAAAAATAGATAATATTTATGACTCTTATACTTTGGGATCCTTGGTCCCTTGTAATGGAAAAAATCTAGATTCCATGATATTTTTGGAACCTATCCTATTAAAATATAACTCTATTAAGGGTATTATTTTCATTGTTTTTCTCTATACCGCTAATCCTTCCAATTGTTCTGCAAAAACAACATTACATTTTTTGGAAACAAAAAAAGTTTCATCAATATTTTCCAAGGAATAAACCAGAACCATGTTTCAAAAACATTTTTCAAATTTATAACACATTAAAAATAGAAGATCATATGATTATAAAATATTTATATAATTAAACATACCACTTTTCATGATTAAAAAACCATTTGGAACTTTAAAATTTCTTTGAGGCCATCAAACTTCAGCTTATAATGCCTCAAATTGTTTCCATGAAAACCCCTTTTCTAGAAATACGATATACCCCCCACCAATCAATCCAATTTTGTACAATAAATTTTATAATTAGAACCAAATTAAATAATCAATTAAAATAATGATTGAAATTTTTTGGACCACGAGATAAAGACACCTACCCAAGATTGACTAAAATATCATCACTCTTTTACATAGGTGACAGGAGGAGAAGAGATCAGAACCGGAAGCTCCTTAATATGATGGAAAAAATAGAAATGATTTTGTTTCTATAGTTGGTCTAATTATATAGTTTCATATGATTTCAATTACATGAATTATATGTAAATAAATACGATATAATGTGTTTTAGTTTCCAAATTATGTTCAATAGAGAACTACGCATCCAATTGGTGATAAGATTCACCTCCAAGGATTGGAAAAGAACCGTCAAACTCATTTTAGATCTTTTAAAATAGGAATATGTTGACAAGATCATAAGTGATGTATTTTTGGGATTATGTGATTAATTTATGTGAAAATTAAATTTCCATCTTTACTAATCCATGTCTTTAGTGATGCCACTAATTAGATGTCTTCTGCAAGTACAATTCTCACACCTATAAGAATCCCACCAATTGGCTGGTGAAACATGAAATAATGATTGTGTTCTATCAAATATCACTAGCTAGATAATTCCCTCCAATGACTATGTGGTGGTCTCCATTTTCCATAAATAAGCCAAAAAAACATTCCTTGATAAATGAGTGACTCAAAAATCAAAATGTAATGACAATGAAGGGCACCATAAATGGTTCAACATAACTGATTTTGTAAATTCTACCCACCATAGATGATTTCAATACCTAGAAAATAAAAATAAAATACATAATCCAATAAATTATAAGATCATTACTATATCATTATTCTATCTTACTCAAATGACAAATTGGATTCCCTACCACATGTACATATCACTAGAACAAATGTGACCTCTTTTCGATGAAATAACTTATCATGTCACTCCACTATCTGAGAAGGTATCTCCCCCACTAATTTCTTGGGTTTAATCTAAATTTCCTCTAACTCAAGAAAGTGGGATAGATCTGGCTGATACATAATTATATCAAAAACATAGAAAACATCATTGACAGATTCAAAAGGAATAGTTATTTCCAATATATAATATACCTTAATGAGTTGGAAAATAATTTATAATGGGATTAAATAACAATGTACCAACTAACCCTACCTTCCCATGTAGCTATGCCTCAAATATGATGAAACTTTGAGAAAATCCAAATCACCTACCTCAAAATAGACCAGATAAAGATTTTGATTAGCATTATGTTTTTAGTAACATTGAGATGTCACTAGCCAATTGTTTATAAAATTCATTCTAGATGTCATATATGGACTAGTATTCAATCCAACCAAGGAATATTCTCTAACCAACTCACAAAAAAGAGGCGACCTGCACTGGATCCCATTTAATCTGTCAAAAATGATCGATCTAGATAAAATCCTAAATACTATTTTCATAGAAGAAATATAATAATGGAACATATTTCGACAACATTTTAGTGATTTTATAGATGCATTCTTGGTGTTTTTCCTTGATTATCTGAATGGTCCACTCATTCTGAACATCTATTTATGGATTATATGTTTTCATGAACATTAATTGAGTATTTATCATTTTATACAATCCACTATAAAATAAGGACGTATAGAGAGGTTATATTTTATAAATGTTATTCAATGACACAATAGTCTAAAAACCTCTTACACATATAAGTTCCCAATATCCACATCCTTTTCTAACTCTATTATAGTTAGGAAATGAAATAATTTAGTGATTTGATCAATAATCACACATCTTTAATTCTTACCACTATGTTTAAAAGATTCCCCAATAAAATTGTATATAGATATCTCATCCCATTTAAAAACTATAACGGGTAATAGTAAAAACAACCCAATATGTAATGGTTGTTCTACCTTGAATTTCTAACATTTGAGGCACCGAGTCACAAAACCTGTAATCAAACACCTTATACCTTTCCCATATTAATAAAATAAAAAAATAATGGATCATATTTTCAGCTTCATTATTCATGGACCAACCCAATATATTCTAGTTATAAATAACCGCCTTCTTAAATCTACAAATAATTACCCCCATTCCTCTTATGTGAAAAAACCCTAAAGGAAAAATGAGACCACTCACCTGATCTCTCTCCACTACAATGTTTCCTTTTAAAACACTAACAGTATCTACCATGATCTTGGATAAGATGAATCTAATCAATCATGAGGGATCCTATATAATAATAAGATTGTAATACTGATCTGTCATATATCCCATCATTCTACTGGAGGTAAAATTAATAATTATTATTATTTTCTGAACAAAATACACCAAAAAAATATTTCCTTTTTATATTTCTATTTGGGTGAAAATAAAAATCAGCATTATATAGTCAGAATACAGTGGGAAACGATCTATGAAGATCTAGTGGAACCATGTCTTGAGAGCATGCACAACCACCACCAAATCCTGATCATGAGGTGGAAATTTTATCCCATGATGGATTAAATTACATGTGATATAATTCATCATATAACTACTATGTATTATAAAAGAATCCAAACATGTACATGATTTATAATAATATACATATTAACTAGAACCCAACTAAGTAAGAATGAAGAATGGGGTATAAGTAATTATCACTTTCATCTCTACAAAATCACTATGGAACATATCCTGAAAAAATTACACCCTTTTAGTTAAACACTCAAATAGGATAATAAATTTATTGAAGTCCCAAATAATGGTCCTATAATAAACTCATAACCCCAGGAAGTCTGTATCTCAAAAAAATTTCTATTAAACACCCAAGAGATCACTACCTTAATATTTCCTGTATCCACTAAGATAGATGTCTTAGAAATTAAATGGCCCTAGAAATTTTCCAATCGAATACATAACTAGAACATTGATATCAATATCTCTATATTTATTTCTCCCATGATTCCTAGTATGAAATTCATATTCTCATCATGATCATGAATTGAACTCGAATAATCAAGAATGTTGTCCAGAAACTGATGGGATCCAGGAACCAATGAATGATTTTGTTCATTAGTTCAATAATCACTTATTGACAGTTAGGATGGATAAATAGATTAATTAAATACTCATAATGACCATACAAAATATTTAATTCCATATTAAGAATATTGGCCACCCAAACCCACAACTATTGGTATCCAAATATCATATAAATATTTATAAACCACTGATCCCCCTTAAATAGATAAAAGATCTCAACAATTCATTTTTAAGGAAATTTGTTCTTTACATTCAACTTAATGATTTTTTGGTAATCAGTGAATGTATAGATACTCCCAGACAACTTTATTAAAAAAAAGAACACAATAATCCCAAGGTGAATAACATAGATGAATAAATCCATTATACTAAATATTCTCAATATGAAACATTAATTATCTTATTCTAGTGGGTTCCATATGGTGAAAAGTTATAAAAATGGGTCTCATCCCCAAAGGTTAGTATATAGAAAATGGAAATTCCCTAGGGGTGGTAACCTATATAAATCATTCCAAAAATGTTTGGGTACTCACAAAAAAACCTTTAGTATAGGGACACTAAGACACTGATCAATAACATCCTGAATTAACTCTAAAAATGGATATTAGGTAAACTCATAACGAGGAATAAAGAGACATTCCCTTATATATCATGGATCCCACTAACCCTAAAAAACATGAGTGACTCCATCAGAAGAAAGAAACTATACCAAATAATTATAGTAATAGATTTTCTAATTTTTGATAATCATCTCATACATTTCAATTAATAGACAAAATATGTCATGGAAAAGAACATAATATTCCCCAATGTTTTAGAAGATTGAAAACCTCACCCAATACTTACAAAATTTAAATCCCAATTCTGAATTGTTTCCCAAAGGGGGGGGGGGATTCATTAAAATGCCTTAATAATTTAATGCAATCCCTATGTATAATTATGTATGGATGATATAAATGAATGAATAACACATTTATCAAAAAATTGCAAAACTATAGATGATACTATAATCATTATACCTCTTATGGAAGTCAGTGATTCCTTTTTCTAATATGGTTCACACTCTACTATATACAAATGTGAAGACTCATACATCCACCTATTTACGAACTAGGAGAATCCCTCAGTATGTCGTTGAGATCCCATTCATTTTTTCATAATAGGTAAAAATTGATATCCCTTAGTGAAAGTGGATCTATCTCTACATCCATGGGATTATTTATTATAGAAAATATGAAGATGACTTGTCTTCACACAAGTGTTACACACCCATGGTGTATTAGGAAAATCATGTTTGATGTTTCCCTTTTCCCACTATGGTAACAGAACACTTTTATCTTCCCTAATGTTTGTTATACACTCTTTTATCAACCATAGTTCTAGCTATCATACATCCTTTTTTGAATAGAAAAGGAACTTTTCCTTCCTCTTCTATCAGTGATTCTCTAATGATCCATGTATTCTTAAATATGTCCACCTCGACAATAGCCACCTTGTATATAACATCATAACATGTTGTTAGGAACATTAGATTATATATATATACAGTGTAACACCATAAATCAATTTAATACAACCAATAATTGAGATAAGAGGTGAAGAAAAAATATCGGGACTGGCTCACCATCTCTGAAAATCGAGTAACACATACCATGTCATCATGATTTCCCTACTCGAATGTAAAAAACAACCAATGCATAAAAATCCATAGTGTATCATGTTAGAAATATTGGTTTATTGAATTATTAATGGTAGTTGATGTATAATCTTCATGAAACTTATCTATCATGATATACTACCATAAAATCCCTCATTCGTTTAAGAATATAAGTGGTGATGCCATCCATGTAGTCTACTATTTTTTTGAGAATGATAAAAAATTTATATATCCATTCAATTCATTCCAATGTATCTTATAGACCCTGGTCATCATGAATGATCGATGAACACAACATTGCTAACATATAATATTTATTCACCATTCAATTTGATTCAACTTTGGTGAAATTTTTCCAAAATTGGATCATTTAAATGAACGTTTCTACCAGAGTATCATCAACTAGAAGATTCTCCTATAATGAATACATTTCAACATCATATTTAGTAATCTCAATAACTATTCCATGAGGATCTGTAGAGTATGAAACAATATTAAATAAAAAATTGAATAAATTTTATCAATTTCGTATAAATTTAATTAAAGAACCAAATAAAATAATTCTATTAGTATAAAAATGAATACTAGTAAATTTTAGACTGCATATATTAACACAATGATTGTCATAAAATGGATCTGGTCATGGAAACTCTTACACAATATCATTTATTCAAAATATACTATCTCATTTTTATTATTAACCCACAAAAATAATAGGATGATACAAAATCATGATAATGAGAATAATGGTAGTATAATGTTTTAATAGTAATTTCTAACATACAAATCTAGGTAAACCAATGATATTAACAAAATTTTCCACCCCAAGGCTATAACGACATTACCAAACACATTGAGTTGGAGAAAACCTCTTAAATATAATATAAGAGATTATTAGAATGATTTAACCCTCAAAAGACATATGATATAAGAGAAATATGTAAAAATTTGGATAAAAAATAACATAACAAAAATGAACAACCAAAAATTTCACAGAATATATTTTGATAATAAGGTCTCAAAGCACCAAAAACATTCAATTAACAACATACAACATGAAAAAACCAAAAATCAATATCCAAAATACCATACACCTCCATCAATGAACATAAAAATGAAAAATGTTGATAATAATTTATACTTTAAAATATGATATTCCAGATACCAAAAAATATTAAAGCCATGCCTATAAATATGAAATGTAAAATTTAGGGTGTGAACACAAATAACCAGTATGATATCCCTAATAATTATATATAATTTATTACCCAATGCGTTTGTTAAATCTTATTTAGAAAATTAATTATTAAATAAATTACATAGATTTATTTTCCATTAATAAAATACCATTGATTTTATTTTCAAATTCATTCAACTTCATTCAAAATAATTCCATATTCAGGAACACCTATAATTATTCTATTTTAAATTTTAATGAAATAAATAGATAAATATACAATTATCAAGAATAAATCAATATGACCTGATCTTATAGAGAAATAATAATTTTTAAATATCATCAATGTTATTTTAATCTCAAATCTACCAAGTTGTTAATACATGAATTTAGTATTTACATAACCAAACCACTAAAAATTACTAAGGAATAGTAACTGACATAAGAGAATCCTATATTATGTGATCCTCAGTCTCTTGGAATGGTTATCCTTAGTAACCAATAAATAAAGTGAACCGCCCAATGTGTTAGCTAACTACCCTAAGGATATTATTTTTTAGTTCTTCCACTTCCTAAATTTCTTTCATGTGTTATATAACATCATCATCTTATTTAAGGAAATCGAAAACAATGTACTGTAACCAATTTCAAAGGAATAATAAAAACATATTTTTCATGAAAAAAAAATAATATCACATAAGATATTTGTAAAATATTGCAATATATTTATTAAATGTAGCTATAGTGGTACAAACTGTTTTTCATGAATGAAAACCGATTTCAATTTTCATTTTTTTTTGAAAATTAGGAAAACACATCCCATGTCTAAAATGATTTCTATGATAACCCTATTTCTGAAAACATAACATTGTTATAAAGGATAAATTCTATTTTTTAAAATCACGATCTTAATAAAATCAAATTAAATTTTTAATTAACATAATTCATCCCATGGCGTGTACCATAGGACAAAACAGTAACATAAGATTGATGAAAATGACATCACCCTTTTACAGTACCAATAATAGTTGATGATATTGGATTCTAAAACACTTGAACCAAATGGAAAAACCCATAAAACATAATATTTTCAAATCATATGGTGATCTAGTGCCATGATAGGTCAATTTAATTTAGAATAAGATAAGAAACAAGATATAACAATTCTAACTTATAATAATTTTATCAATGAAGACTAAAGTTTCCAATTGGTATATTGTTTTCCACTAGTGAGAGGAGAAAATCCAAGAACATTAATATCTGGAATATAAAACATTAAAATTTTTGTTTGACCCCTATGTTCATTCTAGGGAAATTAATAGACTAATAAGGTTGAAAATTATTTTTTCACCATATCTAAAATGCATATCTAACGATGCCACCGACTAGCTTAGGTGTGCTAGTTCATTTCTCATACCTACCAGAACCCCACTATTTTTGTAGTCCATGAACAAAAAATATAACCAGTACTTGTATTTATAAGTAATATTCCTAAAGGAATTCTATTTTATGCGTAGTGTCACTTCTAGTTATGCAGGTGTTCTATCTAACCTCCCATATTAGTCTGTGTTATCTATTTGTTTTGTAATGTCCCCTTGATGCCACCAACAACACACCTCATCCATTGATTGACCCAAATATCAAAATGAAAAAAAATATAAATGCACCCTTACATAGTAATGTGTCACTAATTGTGACAAATCATCCATTTTTTATTATGAAAAATGATACCATATTTTGTACACTTTGTTGATTACCATTTCTATTATGAAACATTTTTCATTTTCCATCACCACCATACCAAGATAGAATCAAATTGTAATTTAATAAATAATTATGATATTTATATAATATCTATGATTCTAAAACAAAAAAAACCTATTAATCTTTTTTATCATTTATTGGAAAAATGAACATTCAACCCTGTATATGTGTAGACTATCGTCTCCATTGATTGAATGGTATTCGTTTATCTTTATATCATATCCATAAATTTATGGGAATGAGGATGTAATTAAAATATATATATGACTTTTATGATGTCATTAAGGATTTTGTAGTAAATTTTATATATTATATTATTTATATGATCATTAAATGTTAATCCTTAACTCAACCATTTCAAACGAGAATAATAATAGTAAAATGATCTCTTCTTCCTATTTAATGACTTAATATAAATTATCACTATTTATAATTCTATTAAATTTGGATATATAATCATAATAATTTATAAATAATATCATTGCTTCTGGTATCATGATATTAATACTAAACTACTTCACTATCAGCCATGAATCATGGTTAAAACAAGTTTGGGTTAGTTTAACAACTATCTTGAAAAATAAGCTGAATTTGTATAAATGATTAATATGAATTTTTATTTACTAGTGTAATACGATATAAATATTTTTCTATCATTATTTTTCTTATGTTTATATCAATATTTTAATCATTAGTCAATATTTCATACTTCATTCCTAAAATCCCACTTAAATATGATCATAAAAAATTTCGACTTCATATATCATAACAAAAACTACCAAGTAATGATATAATTTCATTATCGAACGTAATTTAAAATCTATTCCAATATTATGGATATTATATTATTTATTTAAATTGAAAATTTAATAGAAACAAACACCACTTTAATGAAGCTAGTTCAAATTGATAATCATTACAAACACTTGGTGTTGGAAATATGTAAAAATTAAGTAATATATATATATATATATATATATATCTTTACACAATATTTATAAATGCGGAGTGTAAATGGTTATTGATATTAATATGGTTATAATTTATTTACTTAATTAATCTAGTTAACTTATTCATTTTATTTGGTGCATGCATAGAATGAATGAGAAAGGAGGAATGAGTTTTTGTCTCAAATTTCTTTTTTAGACATGTTTTGTATTATGAACATATATTCATATTTTTTCTGTATATAAATACAATTTAATATATCATCTCATGAATTATATTTTAGTCCGGATATTTTTTGTTAAATTAAAATCACTCAATTTCAATGTGTTTTTATTAAATAAGTATAAACACCGTTAGTATTTTCTTATTCTAAATCATAATTCTTTGAGAAATTTTACATATAATTCACCGTGTTTACATCTTTATGTGTTATATTTATTTTCACTCTCAATAATTTTTCATACTTTACCATCTTTTCATTCATGTGATAATTTAATAAAAATTTATATATTTTGATTTATTTTCACTCATGTGTTACCTGAGTCATAATAGTTTTTTACATAAATATTTATTCATTGAGTTATGATTTTTCACATGAATATTTTTCAAATATCTTGGGTAAAATTATAAATTATATTTTATTATATGAAATTATATCATTGTTTAAATTTTTACCACATATAACAATTTTTTAATGATTCATTCAGCATTGATTATGTTTCATGTAATGGATATTGATAAATTAACCCACTTTTTATTACTATAATGATTCATCCTAAACATTTCATTTCTATGATTAGGTTCATCCTAACAATATATCATTAAATGGTATTTTATAATTATATTTTGTAAAAATAAATTTTTAATACAAATTTATATTTATTTAATGTACTTATAATATTCGTTCTGAATAAATATATTTTGAAAATAATAAAAATGCCTTCCATTTAAACTTTTTAATGTTTTTTATTCCACTCTTCATTTCACCAACATATACATTTTCTATTATCAAGGATACATTATTCGACATTATTTTTAAACATAAATTTTTTCCAAATTTTTCATATCACCATTTTAAAATATATTCTTCAATATAACATTAAAATTTTTATTGTATGTTTATGGTAAAAATTAATTCTAACAGATCATTTATGTTATTTCATCCATTTTACTTTCCATTTTTAGAAGGACTTACCATAATGGGGATTATGTTTCATTATTTATCCTAAAAAACACACACACACACACATATATATATTATATCTAGTGGTATTGAACAAGTAGTATCAATAAATTATATTAATGAGCTATTTATTTCGGATATTGATTGAAGCACTCTTTTTCCAAGGGTTTTTAAATAAATGTCAGCACCCTTCTAGGTTTACTTTATTGAACTAGGGTTATCTTATTTTGACACCATCCACGTTGATGACTAGATGGACTTTGATCATGTTATTCCATTACTTTGTAATCCATATACTCATTTATCATAACAATATTAATGTCACATTTTACATAATTTAGTCTAGATGATGTTCATTAGAAATAATGTTATTATATTCACATGTGGAATTGTTTTCAAATTTTGTATGATTTTATTCCAATATATAGGGTTATTGTAATGGTAAAATTGTGTTTTTTTGACAATCTAACGTATTTATTGGGATGGTTCAGGATCATGTTATCCCTTTCATGAACATGGGAAAAATTATTTACATTCTTTCTTATTATTGATATAAAATGTAAGTTGGTTATTTATTGACAAAATATATTTTTCATTATGTGGGTGTCCATATTTTTATTTTATTACAGGTCCTATATGAAATGGTCTGAAATATCAAGTTGACTGTTATGGTGAATGAATTGGTCATAAAATAGTAATAATGGAGGCCATATATTATATCACCATTTGAGGTATTGATGGTCTTATGAGGAAACAAACGTGGGTTATGGATTATACTACTATTCATAATAGTATAGTGTCTTGTAAAAAGGACATGATTGTCTTTTAATTATTGAAATTATATATTCCTTCAATATGATATATGTATTATTGAAATACATGTTTTAATTTACTATAATGTATATATAATTATATCAGTTTTAGTAGATTATATAGTTATTCATATTATTCTTTCCTACTACATTATGGATACACTACATATTTTTTGATAGTTAAAGTTATTTGCATTCCTATACAAACCATTTTAGAGCACCCCATCTTATCTTTCCATGTTAATAGGTTTTAAATAAAATTATTACACATGTTATTCCTAATAGGATATATTGTATGGGGATTTTGATTTCTTTAGGATAATTTAAGGGCTTAAAAGATAAAATTGATAGTAATTTCAAAGGTATATATGGATCTCTGGATAGTAAATTATTTACTGTTAGGGTAATGATGCACTTTTAATTTTGGTATCTCGATAAAATAACAATAGTGAAAACCCTAGGACTATATTCAAGTGAGAATTTGAAATATTGGATAACATCCTAATGTTTTTTTAAAGTAGATATTGTCGGGTTTTCCAAGTAATTTCATCCCTATTTGGTTAATAAAAGTGGACACATGCTATGTAAATGATGTACTCAGGGGAAGCAATCATAAAATATTATGTTTGGTAATATCTTATTGGACAACTTATATACAACAAAGACAGATAACTGCACACATTCAAACAATCTCTGGTGATATGATTTAGTTTATTCACATTATCATTATGAACATATATTAGGTATTTTAATATGTTTATGATAGATTAGATTATTAGAAAGTGACCACATAATGCATAGATTAATAATTAGGGATTCCTTTGTCAATTTGAATATTAATTGATATGTTATTTCCCATATAGAGGATATGTTTGATTTTTTTATAATAGATTTCAATTATTTTTGGTTTTAGAATCTTTTATGAAAGGTCATGTAAATTTGGGATATATATTTTAATATTTAGGTTAAGAATTATTAGATGAACCAAATCAAATTTACTTTTTTTGAACTGTAAATGATCCGTGTTATATAAAGAGTGATATAGGTTAAATCAAGAATGATAAAAGTTATATTATAAGAACAATATGTTTAAATACTATTACTAAAAGTGATACATCTTGAGGATAAAATTCTCTGTGGTTATTTGTGATAATTTCATTAAAATGATCATCAATGATGTTAAATAATTTGCATTTAGTAAGGGTTTAACAACAAAGGATCCAAGATAATAATAGATTTCATTGGAAATAATAATGGTTTCCAAAATAATTATATAATTGATAAAGTGGTTGGGTGAGAATACTTATTATCATTCTAAAAAACCTATCAATGATTTTGATTTACTAGGTGGAAATATTTGAAAACACATGTGCACTAAAGAATATAAGGATATAAAGATATTGAAATTAATGTTTTCATACTGGTAAAAAGAAAAAAGATTCAATTTACAATAGGTAATAAAATTTGTAAGAAATATGGTGTATAATTTCGTAAAGGGAAATGGAAAGTTTATAATTGTGGAGATAAATGTCATTAAACTCAAAATTATAATGGAAAAATTTAACCTATAGAAATATATTGTTTTGTATGTTATTGTTGTATTATGTGACTCGATGTATCAATCAGAAGGGCTAACAAGGTAAATATTAATCCAAAATCATGAAAATAGTGAGAAGGCCTATTTAACAAATAAAAAAGTATCATATAGTGAGATGAAATATTCTAGAATTCTATATGTTGTATTTTTTCCCAACTTATATATATTCAGATAAAATTAATAACAATAACATGTATGGTTTTCGTATAAATCGTGTTCAATGTTTGTGGGATTTTTTCCCTATGAATCTATATCTTCTTCCCTTTGTAGAATTTTATGTAAAATTTGTAATGTGTTAGGTACTATTAAAAAATATCAATAATAAAATTTCATAAAAAAATCATTTTACATCCTATATAAACCAATGACCATCGTGATTTGTATAGTTAATTATGAGTTCCCAATAGAAGTTATCCTAATATTTTTAGTCATGTTATGAGGATAATTTTTATAAGAGGTTTGAATTTAAAACATAAAGATTTTAATATATGAGATATTTTATGTGAGATAGATTTATTTCATATATTTCTCCACCCACTGAGCCTCAAATCACCATGTCATCTTTGTGCCTCAAAATAGCAATGTAGGACTCACTAAGCCTCAAAAAACCATGTCATATTTGTTCCTAACCCTAGAAATATTCCAAATAATTTTTTAAAGAATTAATTTAAAGAAACTGAGACATTATATTATTCCCCTCTTAATATATTTTATTCCTAAAAAGCATAAAAAAATAAAATTTCTAGGATACTGAGATTTCAAAAAGGTCTCAAACACCCATGAGTTCTCCAAACGATTTCCAATTTTTTCAATAATAATGAAACAAATGAAAACACCTTTAAAAGGAAAGGCCTTTATTTGATGGTTCTCAATTACATTTTATCCTTTAAAATTGACATAACAATATCATGGCCTAACATAACCAGGTTGATATTATTTAATGATTCATGTGTAAACCTCGTCATTTGAGATAATTGGAGAACACCAAATAACAAAAAATACTATGGTCTTGGGGTAAAGTGGTACACCACCTTACTAACCCAAAACAGAGGTAGGAAAAACAAATCACATAATGTCTCTAATGATATTTGAAAAAACATTGGTAAAACCCTCCAACTTCTAATTTCAAAAGGACTATGTCATTGGTCCATAAATAACTGATGATGTTTATGGGAATTCCTCATCCACCCCTAGATGAACTTAACCTTTACAACCATTAATAATAGTAAAAATTTACCACATTAGTTGTCACCCACATGCTATGGCCTGTATAATAGTTACATTTAAGGTCTCTCATATATGGACACAAAAAAGTGGTAAACAAGGGGTGGAGTAGTAATTTCTTTGATAAACAAACTACAGTGATGGAATATGATCTACATAGCTATGACCCAAAATCATGATGAAACCCTGAAACATATTCACTATAACCTTAATAATCAACCTTTCATGGAATTATGACTGAGGAATTATACTATGATCATCTACAAATGAGTCCTCAATGAATTCCCACATCCTCTCCCATTATTTTCATTAAGTAAGATATATGATCATCAATGATCATTAATGTAATTTTCTGAAGCCATACTACTTCACGTGCACACAATGGTCTTGAAATCTATAAAAATATATATTTTTTCATCACCTACAGACAAGAGAGACAAAATTAGTTTATCTGGAAATCTTGTTGTAACATCCTGGTATTCCAAAATAATGCCAATAGATCATGGTACGTCATAACCATCATCATATATACTACTATTATAAAACAACATCGTCCCCACCTTTTCTCATAGTGTGACTTGTGTCACAGTCCATCATCAATGATGGATGATGAGCTTCCCATATTTGAAAAACCCCATTATAAATAAATATAGTGGATATATAGTCCCACAAAATATATCATTCAATATCATTGAATAATACTTACTAGAATCTCTAAAGAATATAAGGGGTGAAAACTATTGACATGAGGTAAACCACAACATCCTCATGTGCCTCACAAAATCCAAGTCAAGTTGTTGATCACACATGGATTTCATTGAATAAGACTACCCCTAATTTCTCTAATAGGGGTTAAGGAACTATTCCATTGGTCTCAAAATTAGTTTGTGGAAAACATCTCCATATAGGGTAGCACAAAAATATAAAAATAACCATAGTGGTTTTGGAAATGCATTTTGGGTTTTTCAAGATCTAATACTAGACTAAGTAATAACCAATCCTGAGGTCATTTATGATCAATGTAAGAACACTCTGTCAAAAAACTGGAAGCACTACTACACTATGTGTTAGAAATCAACTATAAATGTATGGTAGGAAAGTAATCCATAATGATTAAAATATCATAGGGTCTCACAACCACTATGTAGTTGTTACACACAATTCTCTCTCTCTCTCTCCTCCTAGAGTAAATTCAATCTGTCTGTTGAAGCGTGTAATCACTAATCCTAAATTAGGTGCATTAGATTCAAGGGTCAATAAAAAAGGCTCCCCTGGTATAACTAGGCCTCGAAAAGGGGATATTATTTTTTATAATATGATCATGGATCTATGTGTAAACATAATTTGTGGTTGTGAATAAACATTCCATTCCTAAAATTTCACTCAACACCCTTTGAGCTCAAAAATCATAAATATCATTAATTAATTTTCTCATCTTTTTACGAAAATGAAGACATTATATGACACCTGTTTAGATCAATTTTTTTTGACAAACTAGTCAAAGGGTATCATCCACTACACCTACACACTATCCTTATGGGTGACACTGACTAACATGCATGGATTTGCATTACATCTAAAAAAAGAATCTTATTGGGGGAATTATCTCTTCTATACATGTCCAATATCACCCCAAACATAACCAACATGGGGTTCATGCAACACATTGGGTAGCATTAAAAAATTTATTGAATAATGGATACTAAAGAGTGGGTAATACATATTTTAAACAGTGCTTAAACGTGAGTATAAGAATCATATATCACACCTTGAAACACTCTAACAACCTCTTGGTAATGAACTTGAATTTCTTGTGGCTATCCAGGACTCAGAAAACTAGATTATTGATCATGGACTTGTCTACCCAGGGAGGTGTTGATAGCACAAAACAAAATCACCCCCCACCTCCAAATTCCCCCTAGATCCTCAATCAGATTTGCAACCCACTATACTTCCTCGCTCGATCCAACACCTCTTCCTCGGAGGTTTGTCAACCACCCATTTTACTAAAGTATAATGGGTAGTAAAATTCTATTTGAGATTTACTTTCCCATAAAATTAATAATAATTTCATAGCATCAAATAACTAATATATCACAATGATTGTTGATGAAACCACATATTTTGTGAATCACGTCATATGCCTCCAATCTTTTGGTCCAGCTAACATGCATTCTAGGAGATCCCATACTTATAAGCTCATGATACAACATAGAACCCAACAAATTATCATCCAAAAAAAATATTCATATATGAATTTGCATATCATGATTTATCAAACTAAAAAATTCAAGGTGGGTCTAGAATTGATCGATGGGAAAAATCACCACATGCAAGACATTTTGGAATAAGTCCTCCTTGTGTATCACCCCGTTTAGGGAGGCCTCATAACTCCTAAAGTTAAAATATTAACCCTTACATGTAAATACCACCGGTTTTCATCATTAATACATTCTGAAAGAAGAAAATACAAACTATGTCCAGTGAGAATATCGGGGGAGATGACTCAATAAGGATAAGGATACCACAACACATTGATATATGATGGAGGTAACAAATTTCTCCTCGATACTAGTGAAAATATGTAATGAGTCAATCTGAATTGTATCAGGGTTTTAGTGAATGGATATATCATCCAACATAACAACAATGGAGTCCCAAGCCTAATATCTGAACATGAAACAGTTAACACTTTTTCTATAATTGTGAAACAAAAACACATCCCGTGTCTCCGATCAATCACAAACCCATGGTTGATCCACCATTTATAATAATCAGTCCCAACCAATCCTAAAAGAGCTATATCCACAAAACCCCATGACCGTCTCCGATATTTTATAGGCTAGAAAAAATACCGTGTAGGTATATCACACATATTGGATGAATTAATATAAATTATCGGTACACATGCCCACATCTCAAATCCCTTAAAATGATAAAATGTAAAATTAAACATAAAAATGAATGAATAAATCTATATTCCCACAAGAAATGTATAACATAATGTAATGGAATGTACAATAAGGTTATAAATACAAACCCACCCAAAAACTGAAAAATAATGGTTACCTTACTCATAAGTACGGGACTTCAATAAAATGAAACAATATTATACACCTATATCTATCAAGCCTAAAATAAGATCTACCCGCTCTCAATCCTCTAGTTATTTTGTTAAAGTTCTATTAATTTAAGGAAAATGGCCTTTTCAAGTAGATCACATAAATGGGTGAGTATAACAACACCCAGTAAGACACCCTGAAAATACCAAACATAATGAATCAATATTAATCATCTCTTCGAACAAAGGTATGTAAAATAGAATAAGAGATATAAATATTACAATGTATATCCTGAAAATACTCGTAAATGAATTCAATTTGAAATATTTTATAACCAATTACTACCATATATTAGTTGTGAGGTTTCAAGTTAATGCCCATTTGATAGTATCTCACTACACGAGCCTTCTATCCCTGATGAAACTCAATCAAGATACAAAATCCATCGAGTTTTAATTATCTATTTGAACATCCATTCCATTATATTGGACACAATCATTTAGAAAGAACCTCTCATTATGCTATACTACCACTAATGAAACTCATTATAGAGGTCACACGTGTTAGGTCCGTCCATGGGGAAAAAAATAGGATACATAGAGGGTTCATATAAGATACACACTCCATCAAACTACTACACCCTAAAAATGATCAGTTCTAGATTAAAATATTTGCATTAAAATCAAGTTCTCCTAGGGGGTACAACTGACCCTATGAGAAACATCATCTAGCATTTGGGATCCATGCCTTTGCAATATATTTCATGAAAATTAGGGAACCCATATCAATGGAAATAATAAGGAAATGAGGATCTCAATAGGTCTCTCAAAGGGATACATGCTCCCATCCACCGATGGTGTGTCGAAGTGGGATAAGGCACCTCACTCTTGGATAAGGGAAATCACCCACACTACACTGTTCATCTGGAATATGTAGAGGGGCCACTCATAATGATGGGAACAACATGATGCATGATACCATATTAGGAATGTCCCAAGGAAAAACACTCAATTTATAGTGGTACATGAAAGGTCACAGAAGAACACAACGATTCTATGATTCCAATACAGATAAATCGATCCAATTCAAAAAGCAGTTGATGGTGTGTTCCTAGGTGTACAAGGTGTGTCACAAAAATATGGACACTTTATGTGCCTCACACTCATTTGAAATTAAATTTTTTATAAATTATATTATATGTACTAAGAGTACACAGTATGTAGATGTTTCCCTGGAACTCGATGTGTGGTAATTCCCATTCCCATTCACATCGTGTTGTGCTGACATACTTGGTCTTAATTGAGTAAATGAATTTTCCAATTTATTCCTGATTCCCCATGTACTACCCAAGTACATCAAATTTGGGGCGATATAGACACATGATTTTGTAGTCCTAGTATACACTGATCTGTCAACCCCATGTTAGAAGGTGTGTGACTAGGAAAACAAGGTGTGTAATACTAAATTTTTCATGTGAATGTTCCCCTGATTAGATGATGAGTTAGTGAGATATGGGTTACATAGTATGTGACATTTTTCACACAAAATGTGATATTCTGGTGTGGAAACCCATGTTTCATGTAAAATGTTCAAGATTACATGTGTTCATCAAATTACACATTGTGTAGTCCGAGTTTTCACAACACATGTGGAAGAATAACAAATCATTTAATTATAATTCCACTTCCCTCAACTCTGCCCTAGGAACACGTATATTTACCAACTGAGCCCTCCCATCACCCATTTGATGATTTTAAGCTATAAAATCCTTGAAACCATGTCTCATGTAACCTATCCTAGTATGAGCGTGAATAACTAGACATTAGTATCATTGATCTATACCCGATGCATATTTGGATCTACGACTAAGACCATGTTTTGAAACCATGATTCTAATTCTCTATCTCATACCTAAGGTAGTGATACATTATGCCAATGACTGAACACACAATAGCCATTCGTCTAGTGTTCATCGAATCATAAGGAAAACGTAAATTCTAACAATGAATGCACATTGAATGGGGATATTGAATTAACAAAAATAAATATATGTAATGTTTATCAACCAATGGTTTTATTGGAATTATTTAAATTTAATAGGTCGATAAATGAATTGGAATAATTAAATCAAAATAATATCAATTATTATACCACTAGAAGATTATGATATTAGATAAATAAAATGATCAACCTGTCAATTAATTTGATAGGCTATAATATCACATTCATCACTTCTAAATAAGAATTTGGATAAATCAAAAAAATCACCTACCTTGATTTAGTTAAGTAAATGACTAAGAATTATCTCACATTATTATGTTAGACAAGATCCACAAGATGCATTAGCACTTTACCCTTGATTTTATACCGATGTGAATTAGTCTTCCAATGATCCTCCAATGTATCTTCTCCAATGCCTACTCTTAGATATCTTTGTTTACCAATATAAACATAGTTATTTTTAATAATAGCATATTTTTATATAGTTCATAGGGTTTGACAATAAATTAAACAATTAAATAAATAATAATTAATTAATTTAATTATTTCTCCCATGATGGCACTAAATCCAAAAACCTAATTCCGACCAAGGTAATGTCATGCACAGGGTAAAATGCATGTTATAAACTCCATAGTGGTATCATATTTCTGATAAAAGGCTTTGTTTGGGAGTTATCAATCCTTTTTCATGAAAATAGAATGCATTTTATATTAACATAATAAATATTTTTAAAATTTCACTTTCAGGCCAATTGGGTCTAGAAATCTCATTCTATATGAGTTCATGGGTCTTGAAATATTTGTATAAATATTCCAAAAATCATAAATAGAAATAACCAAGACATTACAAAACATTTCCCTTTTAGAAACTTATTGAGACACTGTCCTTTTACACATACCATTACATTATCTTAAGAATAACTATCCACCAAATACAACTAATGATCATAAAGTATAATGTCCATGTAAGTGTAGGTACATAAAATTAAATACCTGGAAATTGAATTAAAAATAAATATTTTAATCATATATGAAGAGTTACTAACATCCACTGAGAGCCTATATATTCAAAGGATAACCTAGGGAATACATGAATAGAAGGGATGATATAAAAATATCTATAAGGGTATAAAAATGGGAAAAAAATTATCAAATGGGTTATAGGAATAAACATAATGACATAAAATTCATGGAACATGATTAAACCTAATTAATATTAACAAGAATAACATAGGAAAATATAATCATGGAAACATAGAAATGTGGCAACATCATATAAAATGAATGAAACATGAGTTATGGAAATCTACCTAGACTATATCACATGGTGGAAAAAGTCCCATGAAGGAATTAGTTTCACTCTCTATTGCAACAATATGTCTCTTTATAGAAAGTATTAACCAATGAATTATATTTTTTTCTAGGAATACCAATCATAACATGTTCATGTATTTTTGTTCCACAAGAAGAATAAATCACATGAGTTACCCATGGAATGAATTTGGTATCATAATCATGACTTATGGAATAACAAGGGAAATATCATAATGATGTGCATGAAAAAAAGGATTTAAACAATATATTGACATTAATAAGGTACCATGGGCATAAATCAGGAATATTTATTTCAGATTTTAATGAAAACATGTAAGAAGTGTGTTTATGAAACTTTAGAGATGAATAATTTTTTTTGTATTTGGAGGAAAAAATGGGAATTTTAAGCATAAATGGTTTATTTTTTCCTAAAACCTAAAATGAACCATGATATTTATTCATGATAAAATGATTTATTTTACAAAAAAATAGGTGGATTAACAAATATTATGGTGTAAATTTGGAAATTCAAAAGAAATCAGAATGTTTTGTTAAATTTAGCTTGCTTGTTGGGAGGAATTGATGAGGAAATTTCTCTAAAACATGTATTTCACCATAAAATATGGATGATATGATCTATATCCATAATTTTGAAACATATAAACAAAATATATAAGAATTAAGTAAACATAAATATGAATTAAATTAGTGTAATGAGAGATAAATAGTAACCCAAAGGATAAAAAATTGTCATTTGGATAGAATTCCCTACCATATGATGAATGGGTATTCAATTGATTTGAATGTATTAGATAATAAGATTAAATTACATAATTAACTAATTATAAAAACTATTATTACTGTTTTTATTTTATTTTATTATTTTATTTTTATTTAGATATTTTAATTGTTTATTATATTCAATTTCATTGTTCAGTAGTGTTGGTTTCCACGGTTTTTATGGTCGATTTACTTGTATACAAGTATAGAATATCAGGTAAAATTAGAATATTTTTCTAGAATTGAAGTTATAAGTTAATAATTAACCTAATTTATATTAAATGGTTATATAATTAATTTGGTAAATATTGGTTAGTATGAATCATTATATAATATGTTAGTAATAATCATTTTGATTATTTTGGTGGTTTTTCGATCATCAAAAAATATTATTGTTTTATTAATTAATATTATGTATATAAAATGGTTTCAGAAGACATAATAGGTTTAAATACATATATTATGGTATGTTTTAAACATAAAATGGTTTTATGATCAGTCTTTAAGGAGGTAATGTAAATTTATAACTTCATCATCCTTGAAGGTTTTAAATTAACAAATCACAGACAATGTTTTCATTTGTAGAAAAATATTTGTGGGGAAGATAAATGATGTTGAATTATCCCATTAATAAAGAAAAATTATAGAATGTTTTATTTACTAGAGTTTTTATTTCTATTGAATAAGGGTAGCTGACGATGGAATAAAAACATAAATTAAATTTGAATGAAATTGATAGAAAAAGAAGCAGGATTTTACCTCCTAAATTATTCTACATCAGAACCTCCTTAGGGAAAATTGTTTTGGTATTTTTATGATACAAATGGATCTTAAACATGGGAAAGGTTCTCTAGGAGATCATTGGGGTGATTTTATACATGGATAAAATTCATAATGGTTTCAAGAGAATAAATGGTGAGGTTGGTATTAATAGGGGAGGAGGCGGTATTTTCCATTATTTTATCAATTTAATTATTATTTTTGGATCAAGATAATAAATTTTCTGGATTATTATGACTAAATACAGTAACTATTGTATTATAGTTTGAACCAATGTCCACATATCATCAATGACTCATACTTGATTAAAAAATTCATTTATTTACCTTATATTATAAATTTCTATATTTCAATATTAAAAAAAATCAAAAATTTTAGAAAACTCTAAAAAATTCAACTTAATAATACTAGGAAATTTATAATAAAAAAATTAAACCCATTTTATGAAAATAAATTTCTAAATATGATAAATGTAATTTTTAATTAAAATCATCTTTCACTTGGATAATAGTGGTTTTAATATTAAAACTTATTTTATAATAGTTTGAAAAATGAATTAGGGTCTCAAAAATTTATCATACAATCATTTGACAAAATAATATCAATTTTTTAATCTCTTTATTCACTTTAAATTTTATTTTCAAATAATTATATTAAATATATAATAGAAATAATCATTTATATTTTTTAAAAATAACAACAAAAAATTAATCATTTATAAAATGTTATTTAACTTATAATATAATATAATATTATCTTAGAATTTATAAGATACAAAAATATTATATATAGATTCATGGGGGAGGATACAATACGATCATTTGAATTACTAGTCTTAATGTTCATGTTACTATTCAAAAGGTTGTGTTACTATTCCATAGTATTAAGTTACTAATCATCTTGAAATGCATTTAATTTCATTATTTATTCATTTATAGTATTTTTGTTGTATTCATTATGTGATATTATTTGATTTATAATATATGAAATAATTATAATAATTAATTTACTTTGATTGAATTATAGGTTTTTTCATTCATGCCTCTTTATGAAATATCTCCCTCAAATGTTTTTTTACATAATACATTTAAAACAAGTGAGGGTACTTCACCTTTATTGATTCATGTGGTTAGCATGTTTTCGACTTGTACTTATGTTTATTCCATATTGCATTGAGAATGTGAGTTTTCTTGTTGTGTCTAACTTTTTCTCTATTATCCAAGATCATCGTTGGATGCTCCTAATAAGAGACTTCATTTAATTATTTGACCAACTTGAAATTTATTACATTCTAGGGATTTGGTATTTACTTCATTAATAGGGACATGTCGAATATATGATTCCCTTGATACAAGGTTGGGGTATTTTATAGTCGATAGGCTATAGCATTGAGCAGATCAAGAATATTTGAAGGGGCAATGTAAATTGGAATCAATGTTCTTTCTTCCCAAATCTCAGGATACTCTTTCAATGAGATATACAGAGGACTACCTTGTCTCCAACTGTAAATTCAAGTTGTCATTAGTGATTATCCATATAGACCATCTTTTGACAATAGGTTACTTTGATGTCCTATTGAATGATTAATTTCATTTTCCCACCATTTCTTTTTCCATTATAGGCCTTAGTGGATTAAATTCGCTGACATCATCCCAAAATTTTGATTATATAAATCTTTTCCCATAAAAGGATTCATATGGAGACATTTGGATACTCGAGATGAAACTATTGTTTTAAGAGAATTCAGTGAGGGGAAGATGTTGGTCCAATCATCCTTTTATGTCTATATAATATTCTATCAAAATGTAATGAAATTTCCAAATAGTTCACTCAAATAGGCTATCCATTTTAGGATGACTGGTTGTACATATGTACAACTCAGTGCTCGAGCATGTTATTGATTTTTCCAAAACAATGAATTGAATCTTGGATCCCAATTGAATACAATTTATAGTCGAACTCCATGAATCCATACAACTTATTTGATGTATATCTGTATTAATTGATCTATTGATAAGACATCTCTAATTGTGAAAATGTGAGCTATCATTTTATAAAGATCCACAACTACCCATATAATGTGATTTTTTATTGATGTCATTAGAAGTAAAGTGAAAAGGTCCATGGTGATGTTTTCCCACATAAATAATAGTATGGGTTATATTTTCATCATCCCATAATAATTATTCATTTTACCCTTATCTTGAAGTCATTCCAATCACCTTGAAGTATATTAAGTAATCTTCTATTTCATATTATCCCACCAATAGTTACCCCATAGATCCCCAATACATATTTATATTCACTAGGTTAATATAGAAGGTTATGAAATTTTCCCCATTGAAAATCACTTTCGTTTTCCCTAGAATGGATTGTACACATATTCAAGAAGAAAATCACATGAATCTTTCCTCATCAATTTTATACTCTCTAGATTCCATCTAAGATAGCTTCATCCTTTTACAAAATTTTCACATCATTTATTTCATCATAACTTATTTTGTCTATGATATATTGTTGAGTAATCATTTGATTATGTAATAATTATGTCCATCCCTTAATAAATATAATTTTCATACATTTCAAGTCTATGAAGTTTGGATCATATTAAATTCTCAACATTGTTAAGGTTACAATATCCTTTCTACTTAGAACAACTCCCACATAATTTTCCTTACCTGGATGATAGTATATTGAGCAGTAATAATCCATAAATGGATATAACCGTCTTCTCTTGTACATATTAATATCCTTTGGGGTTAATATATATTTGATGATAATTTTACCAGTATATATCTCAAACTTCTCCCCATAGAGATAATGCTGTAAGTTTTTTATTGTAATGAACACAACTGCCAATGCCATATCATGTGTGCGATAGTATTATGAAATAATATTCACATCCCATGATGCGTAGGCTATGAATTTATCATTTTAAATCATTAAACAACCTAATACCTTATTTCAATCATCATTTAAAATATAATGGCTTCCCCACATGTCAGTAGTTTGGGAAATTTTGACGTGATAAGCCTCTTTTTCAACCATTTGAAGTATTATTCACTTTTAGTGGACAAGAAAAACATAACTCCATTCGGATTCAACATTCTTATTGGGGTTAAAAATTGTTAAATGTTATTCAGAAATTATTTGTAATACCCAAAAAAACCATGGAATCTGTGAATCTCTATTACAAATGTTGGCATTAGACAATCTTCGATTGTCTTTGTTTGGGATGTGTCCACAAATATCTCTTTAATGGTGATTTCATACCCTAAGAATGATAATTCCTCCATTCAAAACTCCCACTTACTATAATTTGAATAGATTTTCTCACTTCATAATGTATTTAGAATAGTATTCAAATACTCCTCATGTACCTCAATACTCTTGGATTATATGATTATATCATCAAAAATGACTATTGAAAATTTATCTATGTAATTTTCCAAACAATATATTCATTAAATCCATAAAACATTATGTAGTATAATTGGGTCTGAAGTGAATCACTATTAACTCATATTTTCCATAAATCATTCAAAATGTATTCTTGGGAATATCTTCCTTCCCCACCGTTAATAGGTGATATCCCAAATGAAGGTGCAACTTAGAGAAATACTTCCCCTATATATTTGATCAAATATATCATCTATCTGATGTAGGGGATATTATTTATTTATCATGAATTTATTAATCTCACATTAATCAATGTAGTGATGCATTGATCCATCCTTCTATTTGGGGAGGAGGACAAGCACACCCCATGGGGAAGCACTCAGGTGTATAAAACCCTTTTCTAGAAATTATTCTAATTTCTTTTTCAATTATGAGATATCAGTGGTGGCCATTATATAAGTTTTATTTGATATATGAAGAGATCTAAGAATAATTTCAATTGAAAAATATCCCTCTTGGTCAAGAGGAAGTCCTTGCAATTTATTAATAAAAACATCAGTATTGTCATTCAGAATGGGAATGTATTCGAGCATGATCATATACGTTATCTTAATCATTGGAGATATATATTCCTTCCATTAAGAAATAATATTCACAGTTGAGATGATTATTTTTAAGGAGGTTCATCTTCCTCCTTTCATTTGTATAAAATTGGAGGTTGATTCGGGATTTGAAGAGTGATCTCAATTTCCTGACAGTTGATGTTGTATTTTTATAAAGATAGATATTGAATTCCAAATATAGAAACGAACACCACCAAAAGAGAAATGAAAATAATTTTTGGGAGGTTCCATCCACAAACAATAACAAGAGAGGAGTTGCATACTTTGGAGTAAATAATTTTCTCATTTTCAATTCTCATAGATAAATCAACCTCAATATTTTGTGGTGGTGTTTGAATAGTTCTAAAAATCATAAAAGATATGAAATAATTCATAGAACCAGAATCCAATAGGACACTCCCTATTATTTTGTAAATAACCATCATAACTATCACCACATAAATGTTAGGCTCAACCATAGTAGTAGTGGTAGAATATTCCTATCCTTTCCACCATGGAGGTTGTCATTGTGGATTTCCTCCAACAACAAATTTCATAGAAAAATGGAATGCATAATACCCATGTTTATTGTAGTTGAAACCCTACACTACAGGATGACTCTTTTTCTAAAACATCATTTATTCTTCTGCATTAATGGGATTCATCATATCCTTTCAACAGTTATTAGCCATACTTCTCTCTCATCCACATAGAAGCATATAGCTGTTACAATTGAGAAGTTTCTAGGATGCTTCTACCCACACTTTTGAAATGTGGAATGATGGGTCTTCTTTACATGATGAGAATTATCTGTTTCTCCACCATTATTAAACACTATTTATATATTTTTCCAATTGTCCCAAGATACCACTGAGGGTCTCCAATCCAAATTTCAACCATAATGGCATTATATAAAATTTTTTCGTAGCTTTATATGTATTTAATCACCAATGTATTTCAATAACTAAAACTTATACCTATATATATGTGATCAACATTTATTTATGTTATCATGAAAATTATGGATTCAGGTATTTAATGCCTTTGGATTTTTTCCTCAAACACTCTAATAGAGTCATCTTCCTATTGCATCAGTCCATGGAACACCCTTTCTATATTAACATATAGTGTTCGAGGAAAATATATATTGAAAACTATTTTCTTGAAATATGTTCATTCCTTGGAATCAATTAACTCTTTGGAAATCGTGTTATTGATTTCATTCCATCACTGATCAACATCCCCCTTAAAATGATAGACTTCCAGCACAACATTATCTCATTATGAACACTATAGGATAAAGAATATATTATCAACAGAGTTAAACCATTGTAACATGATGATGGGATCAGAATGTATTCTAAATATGGTTGTTTACTGTCTGTTGAATGATTTTACTAAAACATGATATATTTTAGGATAAGGGGGTCTTTCCACATAATTCAAGCTACTATTCCTTAATTGAGCCACCTAATCATGTAATTTCATGTTGTTTTGAGCACATGTTCCTATCATATTCACATATCATATGAGAAATCATCGCATTTACTACCAAATTAATTATTTTCAAGGGTTAATTTACATCAATTAATGTATTAGGAAAATTAAATTACAATTATGGGGCATGAAAACATAGATAATAAGTATTAGAACTAAAATATTGAACATAGAATGAAATCAGAAAAATTAAAAGTATATCTTACAGGTGATATATTGAGTTTCAATCATGGTTGTCTATGGAAATAGAATTATCCCTAGAATTCCTATTAATTTTATATAGTCAAAATACAAACAATTACTAGACCTTTCTTTGATACTTATAATAGTTAAAATAGCCTTCTAAACATATCATTTTATGATTTTACACATAATTAACCACCAAATATAACCATAGACTGTAAAGTCTAGTTCCTTTGGAAGAATAGGTACATAAAATTATAAACATGGAAATAGATTTAAACTAATATATTTTAATTATCCATATATAAATACTAACTTACATTGATCTCCTACATCTATAATGCAGAAATTCTGATGACATGAACTGAAGGGATGAGCTAAAAGGTCCAATAAGGTTATTAAAAAAGGAATAAAACATAGAACATGGGTTGAAAGTCATAACACGATGAAAAAAAATGAATAGAAAATTAATAAATAAATATATTAATAACGTTAATAATATGGTATCATATAACCATGATAACATAGAAATTTGGAATTAACATATAACAATATGTAAACATTAGTCACAACTAGCTTCTAATACTATATCACATGCTGGAAAAAGTCCCATAAAGCAATCAGGTTTACTACATTTCATTAAATAATGTCACATGATACTAAAACTAAACTAAGTAATTGGAGATATATCTGGTTTCAACCATTGATAAATGTTTACACAAATGTGGGCCATAATAAAAATCTAGCATAAGGGTTACCCATAGAAAGAACTTGGTAACAAAATCATGTCATAGGGAATACAAAAAGATAATATAATAATGATGTCAATGAGATAATGGATTTAAATTTCACATGGAGAATAAAATATTAAATTAGGTATATATCATGATCAATTATGTACATATGAAGTGGAAACATTAGATTAAAGTGTTTATAAAACATTATAAAAGAAATATTTTGGTGTTGTTTAAGGGAAATATTAATGAGAATTTAAAGCTGATAATTCATATTTGTTTTCATAATAATAGGAAAGAAACAATATTGTATTTAATTTTAATATTTTTTATTTTAGGTGAATAATGGTGTCTTAAAACTTCTTATGGAGTGATCTTGAAAATGCGTAAGAAATCAAAAAGTTCTCATTCATTGGGCATTCTTTTCCGGAAGAATTTAGGATGGAATTTATTTTAAACATGATTCTCACAATAATTTATTGATGATATAATATGAATACATGATTTTGGAATATATAAATAGAATATTTATGAATTACATAATATCAAATAAGAATTAAATTAGAGTTAGGAGAGAGAAATAGTAACCCGAAGGAAAAAAATGCGGTTTCAGGTATAATCCCTAAACATATGTTTGAAACTGTTATACACTTGATATAAATATCATTATAATAAGATTAAATAATTTATTTAATAATAAAAAGCCATTTATATATTTATTTTAGTTTAATTTATATAAATTATTGATTTTTTATGGGTTATCAGAATTAATTTCATTATTGGGGAATGTTTGTTTCTTTGATTTTTAGGAACGATTTACTTGTATACATGATGGGGAGTCATGTAAAATAATAATTTTTTTTGTAAATGAAGTTATATGTTATTAATAAAAATATTTATGATTAAATGGTTATGTAATTAATTTGGTATTTTGGGGCGAGGATGAATCATTAATTAAGAGGCTAGTGATAATCATTTAGATTATTTTTTCTATTTCTTGATCATTACCCACTAGTTTAGTTTTATTATTTAATATTATGTATATAAAAAGGTTCTATAAAATTAAATAGGTATTAATACATATATTAAGATCTATTTTAACCAAACACTCATTCTATGAGCAATCTTGAAGGGGTAAATGGAAGTTGAAAACATTATTTGCATTCAATGGGATAAACTAACACATCACAAATGATGTATTCAATTTTAGTACAAAAAAAGATTGTAAGAGAAATGTTATTGAACTAATCCAGGAAAATGATAATATTAAAGTATATAATATACTATATTGTCCATTACACTTGTATTATGGGATATGATGATATAATAAGGAAATAAATGAAATTGAAAAAAAAGAATAAAATTCGATTTTATGTCTTGAATTCTACTACATGAGAACTTCATTAAGGAAATTGGTTATGGTCTTTGTTTTAGACCATGGGCACTTGTATATAAGGATGGGTATTATATAGAATATTGGGTATAATTTAAACAAGGCTCCAAGCATGGATGGTGTGAGAAAAAGAGGTGTAAAGGGGTGGTATTTAATGGAGGTGAGAGGAGTGTTTTCTCATTATTTTATTCATTAGATATTTATTTTTTGTAAAAAACAATTAATATTATGGATCATTATGATTAAATATTGTAACTAATGAATGTTATTTCAATCCAAAATTAACCTAAATCATCCATAACTCATGAATGACATCGTAAATGCAATTATTTACCTTATATTGTAAATATGGTATTTTACTATTCACCAAAATAAAACTATTTAAGAAAAAACCAAAAACATTACCGTAACCATTTTTCCAATTTCACATTTTAGAAAATGAAATAGATTTTATGAAAATAATTATCTATATATGATTAATTTTATTTCTAATAAAAATCATCAGTTAACTAGAAAAATCCCATAATAAAAATATAACTCATTTTAAAAAAAATATGAAAAATTAATTAAGATCTCATGAATCCATCTTATTTTCATATATAAAAATTAGTTTATGAACATATTTTAACAAGAAAATATTTTAGATAAATATTTTAATGATGAAATAGAGAATAAACATTTATTTTTTATAAAAAATATCAACACATAATTAATAATTTCTAAAAAATTAATTTATTTATACCCTGATATAATCATATCATTTTACAGTTAGAATATTCAAAAAATTTATTAATACATTAAAAGGTGATGTTACTATTATATTGGTCAAATTATTATTCCTTATGACCATGATACTATTTCAAAGGTCATGTTACTTTTTAAATTTTATTGGTTCATTATATTCTATAAATACATCTTATTTCATTTATTCTTTATTTATAATATTTTTATTGTTTTATCTGTGTATTTATATGTGATATTTACTATATGGAATAATTATAAGAAGTGAATTTCCATAGATATTAATTTTGGTTTCCACATGACTTTAATAGGTGTAATATTATGTGGAATAAGATTTTGAAAGATCACATAGATGATTTCTAGGGGAAATAATCGTTTGATTTATAAAACATTTTTTCAACTATTAAACATTATCAAACAATGAAGAAATAGTTTTCCATCATCAAATCATTTGAAACCAATAAAATTAAATCATTAAATAATTTATTGTTCATGACAATATGAACATCCTCTCATGTTGTGTATGTTAAAAATAAACATGCTTTTCAAATAATTTTTATTGGGATTCAATGTGACCAATTTTTAAATGGTTATGAAATTTTATTTTTGAAAAATTAAAATGATTACCAATATCATGAAAAATAAATTTAGTAAATAAATTATGTTAATAAAATAACATTTTCTAATAAAACCAAGAATAGGATGATTCCTATTCGAAAAGTAAGATAAGAGATCGGTGTCACTTACAAACCTCATTCATGATATTTATATAATAAATAATTGAGGAAAGAGATATAAAAAATATGAACCAGATTCATAAAATAATGAGAATAAATTATATGTGTTTCATGAAAATAAAATCATATTATTTCCCTCCTCGCAATGAACCTTCAACATAAATAATCTTAAAAAAATAGTTATTATATCATAATGCCTTTTCCACTTTGGTAACACCTCAATCTTAGCCCCATGGAAAAAATAACATTATATATAACATTATATATAATTTAAAAAATGAAATTTGTGATACAACATATAATATTTAATGTAAATACACCTAATAAATTAATATAATAGTATAAGATAATATATTCCACATATAAATAACTTTGAGTCAAGAAACCCTTTCCATGATTATAGCATTGAAGTGACAATTAAAAAATTAATCTAATATGTGTATAAATTTTAAATCCAAAAAAAAATTGGAAATAAAACATAAAATAATAAAAATAATTACACACAAATTTTTATAATATCAAATATAATGTAAATTTAATATGAACCAATGAAAAGAAATTAAGTTAGGAAATCCATTACCACTTGGTAAATTTGAAGTCAAATCCCCTTGGTTGATATAATTAATGTGAAACTAAAATAACATTACCTATAAATATTTCATGATATTAAATAGAATGAGGTTATATATACACCTTATAAAATAAATTAAGTTCCTAATATTAAAATATTCCTCAATGATGGAAAATTGAGATGAAAACATTTACATCGAGTCCAAACAGTAACTATATTTCAATTAACTCGTGTATAAAAAGATTATTTTATTTATTAGATTTATTAATAAATGTTGGAAGGTTTCAAAACTTATTCTTAAATCATTTATCAAATTTATTTTTAATGAATCATTTATATACATAATCATTTAAGCCCATGTTGGGTGTTTTGAGGATGGCTGGTTTACTATTTCAAAATAGATTTTGTGTGTTGATGAATCAATGCAGTCATTATTTCATTATATATAAAATCATTATTATGAAATATTTATCGATTTTAAAAATTAATTATATTATTTAAATAATTATTTATTAATTGTTATTAAAAATTAACTACCTTATGATCATAGAGATAGTAGGTCATATATAAAAATGTGCAAGGATTTCATTTTAAATTATCATTATAGAAAAAAGGTATGTAATATTTTATCCTTAAAAAATGAAACAATATCATAAATATATAAAATTATTTCATTATAAATACTTATATATATAATACATGTGATTTGGATATGATAAAATAATTGCATATCTTTGTTGTGGCATTATTCCACATGTTTACACGAATGACATTTACTTTTTTATTGGATTGAGAGGTAATCAAGAGAATTATAAATTATCATTTTAGAATATATGATGCACTTGATATGTGGTTGGTGTAATTTCTAGTCTATAGTCTATAACTTCAACATGATTCAGAATCTTTGAAGGGGCCAATGTAAATATGAATCAATGATCATTATTCCCAAATATCATGATACTCGTTCAAGGAGGTATGCATCGTACTACCTTGTCTCTAAACATAAACTCAAGGGGTCATTGATGATAATCCATATATATCTTCTTTCAACATTAGTCAACTTTGATGTCCTGTTGAATGGTATTTTCCTTTTCAATAATTTCATTTTCTATTACTAGCCCTATTGGATTACAACAACCGACATCATCCATTCCTGTTGATTATATGAATCATTTCCCATAAAAACGATACATATGGAGACATTTGGATGCTTGAGATGAAACTATTGTTATCAAAGAATTCAGTGAGAGGATGATTTTTCTCCAATCATCCTTTTATGTCTATATAATATTCTATCAAAATAAAATGCAATGTTTAACAAGTTCACTCAGATATGCTATCCATTTTAGGGAGATTGGTCATACAAATGTAAAACTCAGTGCTCAGATCATTTTATAGATTTTTCCAAAACAACGAATTGAATCTTGGATACATATTAAATAAAATTTATAATGGAACTCCATAAATCCATATAACATATTTAATGTATATATATATATTAATTGATCAAGTGATAGGACATCTCTAATTAGGATAATGTGAGCTCTCTGTTTATGAAGATCCACAATAACCCATATAGCAAGGTTTTTTATGGATGTCTTTTGATGTAACATGAAATGGTCTTTGGTGATGTTTTCCCATATCAATTATAGTATGGGTAATATTTTCATCATCCCCTTAGAATTTTTCATTTTACCCTTATCTTAAAGACATTCTAGTCACCTTGATGTATATTTTGTGATCTCCTATTACATATTGTCCCACAAATAGTTATCTCATATATCTCGATACATCTTTATGTTCACTGGGTGAATATAGAAGTTTGAGAAATGTGATTCATTTATAATCTCTCTAGTTTTCTCTAGAATTGATGGTTAAAATATTCTTGATGAAAATCGCATGACTTTTTCCTCATCTATTTTAAACTTTGAGGATTCCATCTTGGATAGCATCAACCTTTTCCATAATTTTCACTTCATTTATTTGAGCATCATTTATTTTTTCTATGATATACAGTTGAGAAATCATTTGATAATGTAATAATTATTATCATTCCTTAATAACATTAATTTCTATACTTTTCATGTCTATAATGTTTTTATCCTATTAAATTCACAACATTGTTAAGGTTGCGTTATCCTTTCTACTTAGAGCATCTGCCATATTATGTTCCTTACTAGGATGATAGTGGATTGAGTAGTCATAATCCAATAATAGATCTAAATGTATTCTCTAGTACATATTAATATCCTTCGGGGTGAATATATATTTGATAACATTTTTCTCAGTATATATCTCACACTTCTCCCCATAGCGATAATGCGGTATGATTTTTAGCATAATGAAAACAACTGCCCATTCCAAATCATGCGTGGGATAGTATTGGGAATTAATTTTCACTTTCCTTGAAGCGTAGGCTATGAATTTATCATTTTAAATCATTACACAACCTAAGACCTTATTTTAAGCCTTGTGTAACTATATAATGGTTTCCACACTAGTCGGTAGTTTTAAAATTGGTGATGTGATAAGCCTCTTTTTCAACCATTTGAAGTATTCTTCAATTTTAGTATCCAAGAATAACATCACCCCCTTCTGATTTAACATTGTTATTAGGGTTAAAAAAATTAGAAGTTTTTCAAAAAATATTTGTAATACCCAAATAAACCATGGAAACTGTGAATCTCTATTACAAATGTTGGCATTAGACAATCTTCGATTTCCTTTATTTGGGAAGTGTCCAAAATTATCTATTTGAAGGTGATTATATTCCCTAAGAATGATAGTTCATTCATTAAAAACTCCCACTTACTATTATTTAAATTCATTTTCTCCCTTCACAATGTATTTAAAACAATATTAAAATACTCCTCATGTACCTGCATACGCTAGGATTATATGATAATATCTTCAAAATAAAAACAAAAAATATGTCAATGTAATATATAAATAATCTATTCATTAAATCCATAAAACATTATGGAGAATAATTGAGTCTGAAATGAATCACTATAAACTCATATTTTCTATATCTCATTCAAATGGTATTCTGGGGAATATCTTCCTTCCTCGCCTGTAATAGGTGATATCCATAACGAAGGTCCACCTAAGAGACATACATGGAACTATATATTTGTTCTAATATATCATCTTGGTGGGGTAGGGGATATTTGTTATTTATCATTATTTTATTAATCTCACATTAATCAATACAGTGATCCATTGACCCGTCCTTCTTTTTTAGGAAGAGGACTGGCACACCCCGTGGGGAAGAACTCTGGCGTATAAAACCATTTTCCAAAAATAGTTGTAATTGATTATTAAATTATTCCATACAATGGTGTCCATTCTATAAGGTTTATATGATATTTGAAAAGATCTATGAATATGTTAAATTGATAAATCTCTCTCTTGGTCAAGAGGAAGAACATGCAATTCATTAGGAAAAACATCAGTATTGTCATTAAAAATGGGAATTTCTTCGAGGATCATCATGTCCATTATCTCAATCATTCTAGATATATATTATTGCTCATAAGAAATAATAAACACAATTGAGATGATTATTCTAAAAGATATTCATCTTCCTCCTTTCACATGTATAAAATTGTAAGATGATTCGAGATTGGAAGATCAATCTCCATTTCCTGACAGTTGATTTTAGATTTTTATAAAGATAGATATTCAATTCCTAATATAGAAACGAACACAACCAAATGAGGTAAGAATTTTTTTTAAAGGTTCCATACAAAAACATAAACAGGAGAAGAGTTATGTACTTTGGATTAAATAATTTCCCCATTTTATTTTCTCACAGATCACTCAACCTCTATATTTAGTGGTGGCATTTGAATAGTTCTAAAAAGCTTGAAAGATTTGAAATAATTTATAGAACCATAATCAAATAGTACACTAACAATTATTTAGTAAATAATTCACATAACTACCACCACATCAATGTTAGGATCCACCTTAGTAGCAGTTATAGAATATTCCCATCCTTGACACCGTAAAGGTTTTCATTGTGTATTTTCATCCAACAAGAAATTTCTTAGAAAAACGGTTTGCATAATACACATGTTCCATGTAGTTGAAACATTTCTCTACAGGATGACTATTTTTCCGAACCTTAATTTATTCTTCTACATTAGTGGGATTCTTTATATCCCTTCGATAGTTATTATCCATACTCCCCTCTCTTCCACATTTAAGCATATATTGGTTACCCTTGAAAAGTCTCTAGGATGCTTCTACCCAGTCTTTTGAAATGTGGAATGTTGCGTCTTCTTTACATGATATGATATATCTATTTATCCGTCATTATTAAACACTATTTCCCTATTTTCAACAATTTTCCCACCATACCATTAAGGGTATCTAATCTCAATTTTAAACTTAATGGAATAATATATAATCTTTTCGTAGCTTCTAATGTTTATAATCACCAATTTATTTCACTAATTATAATTTATTCCTACATATATGTGATACACCTTTATTTATGTGCTCATGAAAATTTTTGAGTCTTGTCTTTTAGGCCTTCAGTTTTTTTCCTCAAACACTCTAATAGATTCATCTTCCTTTTGTATTGGTCCATCGAAGTCCCTTTCAATATTAACAGAGAGTGTTCGGGGAAAATATATATTGAAAACTATTTTCTTGAAATCTTCTCATTCTCTAGAATCAATTAACTCTTTGGAAACAATGTTATTGATCTACTTCCATCACTGATCAACATACCCCTTAAAATGATAGACTTCTAGAACAACATTCTATTATTCTGAGTACTATAGGATAAAGAATATCTTATAAACTGAGATAATCCATTGTAACAAGATGATGGGATCAGAATGTACAGTAAACATGGGAGTTTATTTTCCCATGAAGAATTCAACTGAGACATGACATATTTTAGGTGGGGGGGGGGGGGGTACCAAATAATTCATGTTATTATTCCTAACTTGATCCAGCTGATCAGGTAATGTCATGATGTTTTGAGAACCTATTCCTATCATGATCACATATCATATGAGAAATCATCACATTTACTACTAAATTGATTATTTTCCTAGATTATTTTAAATTCATTAATGTAATATGATAATGAATGAACAATTAGGGGGATTGAATACAAATCTAATAATAATAATAAAGAAAACATTAAATATAGAATGAAATCACAAAAATTAAATTTATATCCTATCATGTGACTCCCTAAGTTTCATTATTGGTTACCTATGGTGATAGAATTATCCATATAATTCATACTAATGTTATATAGTTGTAATACCAAAAATAAATAGACTTTTCTCTGATACCTATTATAGATAACACATCCTTCTTACACATATCATTTAATGATTTTAACCATAATTAACCACCAATTACTACCATGGACAATAAATTATAGTTCCTTTAGATGATTGGGTACCTGAAACTGTAAACATGGAAATAGATTATAACAAATCTATATAAATTATCCATAAATAACTACTAACTTCCATTGAGATCCTATAACTATAATAGATAAATTGGGGATAAATGAACTATAGGTATGTGCTAAAAAGTCCAGTAAGGGTATTGACATAGGAATAAAACATAACAAATGGGTTGGAAGGCATAAAATGATGACACAAATGGAATAGAACATGAATAAATACAATGAATAATAACATGCATAATATGGGATCATATAATCATAGAAACATATAAATTTGGAATTAACATATAACATTATGTAAACATTAGTCATGACTAACTGCCAAGACTATATCACATGGTTGAAAAAATCCCATAAATGAATCAGGTTTACTGAATTTCCCAACATAATGTCTCATGATACTAAAAATAACACAAGTAATTTTAGATATATCTAGTTTCACCCATCGTATCATGTTTATACATATGTGGTCCACAATAAAAAAATCATAAAGGTTACACATATAATGAATTGGGTTACATAATCATGTCAGTGGGAATAAAAAAAGAGAATATAATAATGATGTCCATGAGAAAATGTATTTAAATCACACTTGGATAGCAATAAGGTAAAATAGTTATATATCATGTTCGATTGTTTACAATTAAAGTAAAAAAATTAGGAAAATGTGTTTACGAAACATTCTAAATGAAATATTTTAGTGTCGTTTAAGGGAAATACTAACAGGAATTTAAAGAGGATATTGAGTATTTGTTTTCATAAAAATAGAAAATAAACAACACTGTTCTTAATTTTAATATGTTCTATTTTAGAAAAATAATGGTGTCTGGAAACTTCTTAGGGAGTGATCTTGAAAATGCATAAGAAATCAAAAAGTTTCCTTTAATCGGGCTTCGTTTTCTCGAAGAAATGAGGATGAAATTTCCTTAAAACATGTTTTTCTACACAATTTAAGGTTGAAATAACAAAAACACTTGATTTTGGAATATATAATTAGAATTTTTATGAATTTCATAAAATGAATGAAATTTTAAATTGGAGTTAGGAGATTGAAATAGTAACCTAAAGGATAAAATGTGGTTTATAGTATAGTCCCAAAACATATGTTTCAAACGGTTATACACTTGATATAAAGTTATTTATAATAATATGGAATGGTTAATTTAATAATAAATAACCTTTTATATATTTATTTTATTTTTGTTAAGTTAATTTATTGATTTTTTTGATGGGTTAACATATTTAATTTCATTACTATGGAGAGTTGGTTTCTTGGATTTTTATGAACGATTTACTTGTATACATGGTGGAAAATCGTGTAAAATAATAATTGTTGATTGTAAATGAAGTTATATGTTATTAATTAAAATCATTACGATTAAATGGTTATGTAATTCATTTGTTAGTTTGGGGTGAGGATGGATCATTAATTTAGATGCTAATGATAATCATTTAAATTATTTTTGCAATTTCTTGATCATTACACACTAGTTTTGTTTTATTATTTAATATTATTTATAAAAAATGGTTCCTTTAAATAATATAGGTATCAATACTAATATTAAGATCAATTTTAACCACAAACATGTTTTATGAGTAATATTGAAGGGTTTAATGGAAGTTGAAAACATTATTTTCATTAAATAAGATAAATTAACACATCACAAATGTTATATTCATTTTTAGTACAAAAGGATAGTGGAAGAGAAATACTATTGAATTACTCTAGTAAAATGATAATATTATAGTATATAATATTCTATAGTATTCATTATAGTTGGATTAGGGGTTCTGATTAGATAATAGGTAAATAAATGAAATTGGAACAAATTAAAAGAAAAAAAGATGATTTTATGTCTTAGATTCTTCTACATGGGATCCTCATTAAGTAAATTTGTTATGGTATTTGTTTTTGATAAAGAGAAATTGTAACTAAGTGTGGGGATTATATTGAGTATTGGGTATAATCTAAACAAGGCTCCATGCTTGGCTGGTGTGAGAAGTAGAGGTGGAAAGGTGTGGTTTTTATAGGACATGAGAGTGGTGTTTTATCATTATTTTATTCATTAGATTATTATTTTTGCAGAGAATAATTAATATTAATGGTGATTTTGATGAAATATTGAATCTAATGCATGTTATTTCGAGCCAAAAATCACTTAAAACATCCATGACCCATGAATGACATCATAAATTCAATTATTTACTTTATATTGTAAATTATGTTATTTTACTATTAACATAAATAAAACAATTTTTGAAAAATACCAAAACATTACCCTAACCATTTTTTCACTTTCACTTTTCAAAAAATGAAATCGATTTTATGAAAATAATTATCAAAATATGATTAAATTAATTTTTAATAAAAATATTCTGTAACCTAGAAAATAACCATTTTAAAATTATAAGTCATTTTAAAAAAATTTGAAAAATTAATTAATCTCTCATAAAACCATCTTATAATCCTAAAAAAATTAATTTATTAACCAATTTTAAGAAAATAAATCTTTTAATTCAATATTTTAAATATAAAATTGAAAATAAGCATATATGCTTAATAAAAAATATCAACATTTTACTTAATAATTTCTAAAACATTAATTTAATTATACTATGATATAATCATATCATTTTACGATTATAATATTCATACTATTTATCAATACATTCAATGGTGATGTTACTATTATATTGGTCAAATTAATATTCCTTATGACCATGGTAATATTCTAATGGTCATGTTACTTTTTAATTGTTATAAGTTCTTTATATTCTGGAAAATTTTCTTATTTAATTAATTCTTCATTTAAAATGTTTTTATTGTGTTATATTTGTAATTATATGTGACTTATATTATATAGAATTATTATAAGATGTGAATTTCCATTGATATAAATCGGGGTTTCCACATGACATCAATAGCTGTAATATTATGTGGAAAAAGATTTTAAAAGATCACATAGATGATTTCTAGGAGAAATATTCAATCAATTTTTTATTTTTTTAAATATTAAATATTATAAAATAGGTGAAGAAATAATGTTCATTCATAAAATCATTTGAAACAAAAAAATAATTAAATAATTTTGTTTTCATGATAATAGGAACATCCCCTCATGTTGTGATTGTTAAAACTGAACAATCTTTTCAAATAGTTTTTAATGTGATTCATTGTGACCCATTTTGAAATGGTTTTGAAATTTTATTTAGAAAAATTAAAATGATGTCAAATATCATGAAAAATATATTTAGATAATCATTTATGTTTATAAGATAATATTTTCTTATAAAACATGGAAGAGGATGACTCCTAGTCAAAAAGAATGATACAATATTGGTGTCACTTACAAACCACATTCTTGATATTTCTATAATAAATAATTGAGGAAATGGATATTAAAAATATGAAATACAGTAATAAAATAATAATAATTAATGATATGAGTTTCATGAAAATAGAATCATATTATTTACCTCCCTTTAATGAACCTTAAATATAAATAACCCTAAAAAAAATAAATGTTATTGTATCATAAAGCCTTCGCCACTTTGGTAAAACCTCAGTCGTAGCCCCAGGAAAAACATACCATTATATATAACATTAAATATACATAACTAAAGAAGATCTGTGATAAAACATATAAAATTGTATATATATACACATCATAATATAATATAATATTATAAGATAATATATTCCCCAAATAATAAAATTTGAGATAAGAAACCCTTACCATGATCATAGCACTGATGTGAGAATAAAAAAATCAATCGAATATGTGTGTAAATTTAAAATCCAAACAAAATTTTTTAAATAATACCTAAAATAATAAAAATTAATTGCACCCAAATTCTTATAGTATCAAATATAATGTAAATTTAATATAACCCAATGAAAAGAAATTGAGTTAGGAAATCCATTACCACTTGGTTAATTTGAAGTCAAATCCCATTGGTTGAAATAATTCCAGTGAAACATAAATACCATTATTTATAACTATTTACTGATATTAAATTTAAAGAGGTATTATACACACCTTATAAAAAAAATTATGTTCATAAAATTAAAATATTCCTCAATGATAGAAAATTGAGATGAAAACCATTACATCGATTCCAAACACTCATTATATCACCTTTAACTCATGTATAATAAAATTATTTTAATTATTAGGTTTATTAATAAATGTATAAAAATTTCATAATTTATAATTAAATCATTTATCATATTTCATTTTAATGAAACATTTATATACTTAATCATTTAATCCCCTGTTGGGTGTTTTTAGGAGGTCAGGTTCACTATTTCGAAATCGATTTTCTCTGTTGCTGAATAAATTCAGTCATTATTTCATTATATATAGAATCATTATTATGAAATAATTATCAATTTTATAAATTAAATATATTATTTAAATCATTATTTATTAATGGTTATGAATAATAAATTATGTTATGATAATATATATGGTATGACGTATGTTGAAATCTGCAAGGATTTCATTTTAAACAATCATTATAGAAAGAATGTATGTATTATTTTATCCTTAAAAATGATAAAATATCATAAATATATAAATTTATTTCATTATAAATAATTTTATATATCCTACATTTTATTTGGATATGAGAAAAGAATTGCATATCATTGTGGTGGCATTAGTCCACATGTTTACATGAACGACATTTACTTTTTGTGTGGATTGATAGGTAATAAAGAAAATGATAAAATGTAATTTTAGAATGATAAATATTACATAAATATAATAATTATGTCATATTTGTATCTATTTGAAAATTGTAATATAATAAATAAAATGAATAAACCTTCATGTGAAGAAAAACTACATTAATACCAAAAAATCAATAGCAATACACAAAGTTAAAACTAAATAATTCCATAAATATCAGTCACTATATATTTTCCAGATTAATATTTATTTCAAATTAAAACAATGATATAGTCTTGTATTATTCTAATATTAATTTAATATTTATTTTACAAATTTTATTATCCTTTCCATAAATAATCTAAATCACCATAAATACACTTTAAAATCATATATTCTTCCAGAAAGTCAATTCATCCTTTATTCCTCAAAAAATATGTTATTTTATATTTTCAATTATAATATAACTTTCTATAAAATAATGAACTTGTTCATTAGTCAAATAGTGACTAAATCTATTTTCAATCCAATGGTTATTTATATCAAATGATCCCAAATTCGAATAACCCAACTTTACCTCAACAATATTATAATAAACCCTAAAGGTAACTAATACTGATAAACATATCTCTATAAATATAGTTGTATTGTTACTCAAGAAATACCACACATTATACCTTGGGGTTACATATACATCAACCCAATAAAACATATCCAAATAATTCAATAATCACCATAAACTTTCATTACAGAAATCCACCAAGGGTTGATGTATCCATTTAATTTATTATTATCATTGAACTCATAAATACATGATGGAAGATATATAACTCTTTAAATAACCTCACATTAAAACATACTATTATACAATGTTTTCAAAACCATTCATCAGATAACATATATAAAATCCCAAAACCCACCCAGTTGGATCTAGCACTAAAATCATAAATATTATATATCTAATTTGATATTGATGAATGTGACCAAATTTTTGCAACCCAATACATAAAACATCAAAAGGTATATGGGATAACTTTTATAAAAAAGGGACATTTAGGTTTTCAGATTTATATAACTATGAAAAAATAAAACATAACAATACCTAGGACTTCATTAGAGAATCATTCCCAATACTCTCTTCATTTATTAATTTAAAATAATTTTTCATCATGATCCATAAGAAGCACTTATAGAAATAATTCATTTACCACCATTAATGATAACATGGTGGAATGAAAATAAAATAAGTTTGATCTAAAATTATCAGTAAGGGTAAACATAGGCATTATTAACTGACTGTCATCCGTGATAATAAGAATAGAATTAATGGTATAATGAAATAATCAATGTTCCTGGTCATACCATAACAATATTCAAACCCATAAATAAATGGATCATCATTAATAGAAAATGTAATATGGATTTAAAAATGGACTGATTCATAAAAATAAATAATCATTATCCACATGATATCAATCTTGATCTAATTAATCATTAAATTTGATAAAGAGACTACAGAAAAGGTATTTGTATATTGGAAAATAATCATCATATAAACCTTATATAACCCCTAAATTTTGAATAAATGTACCTTAAACATAAACTCATAAGATATTATAGTGTTATCTAGATGCAACCATCATATAATCATTGTGGGGCTCACCCAAATCTATTTGGGAAGACAGATTCTGTAATTAGATTCCATGTACCATAAAATTAATGAAGAACATTTGTAATATCAAATATTTTTTAATGTATTATTTTGAAATATTATATGGATTATTTTGGAGACTAGGCGCTGAGATGGTGTGAAATTCTGGAGGCCTAATGTTCCCAGATTAAATATTTGAAATATATTAATGTATTAAATAGCACCCGCATGTGGTTTTACAGAAAAATTAGTGGAATAACTCTTAAATGGGTGACTGAATTAGAAATATGAAGTCACTATTGAATCTAAAATGATATTGTTACCTTAGGTGTGAGATAACATTGTCCAATGTGGAATATTTATGAAAACGTATTTAGGGGTATGAAATTATTAAAAAAATTAATAAAAAAATTCATTTATTTTTATTATATGAATAATCTAGATCCTATATGTGTATACAACTATAGATCTTGCCTATGTATTGTCCATTGAACCTAGGAGACCTAGTTTCCATTAGGGGAGAGCTTTCTTGGAAAACAGCAATGGCCCAAGATTAGACCATGGATAATGGCACTATCAGAGTTGGAGGATCCCTTAAACAGTCTAAACAAAACCATTTCACCAAAAAAATCAATCGTAGCTCTATTTAGGTAGTTTTTTTTCAATTTTTTGATTCCCCATTCATTATTTCTATTATGATAACAAATAAATAAACAAATGGATTGGTTTTCAGATTTATCTCCTTCCAAGAAGTGTTTTTTTATATGGAGTTTATATGGGAGACTCGTTGTGGCTATTCAATACCCTTTAGTTATCATTATTATGAAAATGTTTGAAGGCCAAAATGATCATCAACCTTGGTTTGTTCTTAAGGTTTTTTCTCTCTGTTTTTATCCCACTTTTACAATTCATCTCTGGTGACCCCTTGGTTTTCGATTTGACTCCCTACTAACGGATGAATAGATGATCACGCGATTTGTGGAGAAATGATTTGAGAATGTAGATATGGACTGAGTGCGATGTAGCAGTGGTGTGATGGTGATGGAGGTAGACGGATCGAGGCAGTTTGGACCCCCGACCCCAAACATTGAAGTTTCATATGAGGAAGACGAAGATGATGAACACCATCAATTTTCAACTAGATTCGATGACCAGAATGTGTTGATCATTGATGGCATGGATCATCTTGAGAATAAATGTTTATTTAGGCTTCATAGAAGCCTTATACAAAGTCTTTGTCAATTCAGACATGAGAAAGAGGGAGAACCATGGATTCTGTAAAATCTCATAACACACATTGTGTAATCCATGAATACAGAGCATTCTGGGCTCTTTGATACGATGCTAGTGTTTGGTTGGAGTTAAGGATCACACAGTGTGTGAAAAAAATCACATGGTGTGTGAACCTCCTCCAATGAATCGTGTGGGGAATACAGATAGAAAATGGACACGAGTAAGAGTACATGGCTAGATATCATGCCATGTACTTAGATGTGGACACGGATTGGTCTACGTAGACTGGTACAAGGACATTACATCAGTACACAAACATGGATAATAGATAGAGAAAAAGAATCATGTGCCTCTACACACTATTTACATATCCTATATACCATATACATGGATACAACATGGCATGTGAGGATCTTCCATACATGAATGGAATGGGATAGCTATACTTGTTGTGTAACCACTAGGATATGTCATGTAATCCGACCAAGATTTCATAGTGCTCATCTTTTTCCTAGTTTGGACTAGTAGAGGTTGAGTGAATTTTCTTTATTCTTACATCCAAGGTATATGGCTACATTATATCTACATCATTGGATTTTGATCCCCTATAGAGTCCAATTTTGAGATAAAGTTGTAGTGTCCCTCCAAGAGAATTGAGTGTGATCATCAATCATCTCTAGGTGGGTTTTTTGGAATCCTCATGACCTCCCTGGGTATTAGGCTGATCCTATACCTAGTAGGTATCTTCAAAGGGTTTTTTGAATCATTGTCATGTGATCCCCTATATAGTGGGTTGATCCAGTTTGGGTTCGTAGTGTCCCCAAGAATCTATGTGCATGAACACCTTTCTAAGATTCATAGTCTCCTTTGTCAACTATATTAATATTTGGTGGGACACAAATGATATAAACCTCTTCATCGAGCATATCTGATGAAAACATGGAATGATTAGTGATTTCTATCAGAACAAATGTGCTTCAAGTAGAATCATATGGTTGGCAGTTGGTTATGACCACCTAATGGAGTCGTTTATCTACTAAGTATATCTTGGTTTTCTATTCTTGTCTTTGCATTGATTTTTATATATTGTATTGAGATTAATATACTTTGTGCTTAATGGGTGATTTTTTCCGGGTGTCTAACCTAGTATTTTAATACTCACCCCTACATGGGTTTTTCTCGCACATGTTGTAACACCCCAAACTTCTACGATACGCTTCTCTTTGAATAATGTGATAGCGTGTGTTGTACGCAACACCGAGTTCTAACACACCATAACCAATCAAACTAGCCGTTATGAATAGTAATACCTACTTTTTGAAATTATATATATTTTATTTTTAAAATGGACTTCATTTTTGGATTTGGAATATCTAATTTAGCCTAAGGTGAAATTTTGGTACTTTTCATATAACTTTCAAATTTTGATGAATAGTGAAAATTACTAAATTTTAATTAAAAACAACTTTTTTAATCAAAATAATTAATAGTGATAAATTATGAATTTGAGTGGTTTTAAAGTATATTTAGAATATATTTTTACCATTTAATATAATGTTGGTCATTGGACATAATTTTACAATTAAACCAAACATAAACAAGCGTCAATCTTTTGATAGTTATTATCTCTTAAAACACGCTTTTTGTTTTGATAGCGGGAATTAATTTTAAATTAATTTCTGCCACTTCTGTGTTTTGAATTTAGAAAAATGGATTCCATATTTGAAATCAGGATGTCCAAATTGTGTAAATAGGTTACTTTTATTTTTAGACATTTTGAATAATTACTGCGGTAAATATTTTATTCACCATGGTTAAGGGTAAATCCGGTAAATAAGGGTTAAACAAATAATATTATAATAATACTAAATTACCCTAAAATGTGTCCTAGCATTATTGGTTGATACAGGTTCGACCATAGTCATCTTTGGGTCGATTTGGGGACCCCATGATGCCACTTGTAGGTGATAGGGAGACTTTATTTTAATTAAGTTAAAATGAATACAAAAATGACACAAGCATATATCTTTTAGGAAAACAATTTTCACATAGCGTTATATATGTTGGATTTTAGATTATAAATATTCATTAGAAATATACAAAGATTTAATACATAATGATATTTTATTTATAAATTTTAGACATTAAATAATGTAATTTATTTATGACACAATGATGATGAATTGATTACTATAATAGTGAAAAATTAAAATAATTGATAATATAAATACCCAAATAAATATAATATGAAACTTTTAATGAATTAAACTAATTTTATAGAATAATATGATATAATATTATTGATTTAATTTACCTTTTTTGAAGTAATAAATCTTTTATGAGTTTCACAAAAATCAACTATTGAATAGTGTCAAAATTGACATAAAAGAGTTCTTAAAATAAATATTATATTATTAATTGATATTAAATTTATACAAATCTAAGGTTCGGCCAAGAGACTTATATAATGGTAGTTTCATCATTAATGGACCACTTGGGGGTCTCTTGGATGTATATAGTATGTTTATTAACCATATTATATAAAAATACAAAGATACATTGTAAAAGTGAAACTAATTAACATACAGTTAATACTTAAAGATAAGGTTAATATAAGTACCCAAACCTGTCTAAATTCTATTGGTTGAGTTGTTTTCGACCTATCCCCACCTTAAACTTTTAATAATCAACTTTGGATCCATTTTAAACCGAATATGAATTTATTATAAACTAATATCTCTACCTTTTCCAAAGGTGCCCCTCACCCCTCTTATAAAAGGGCACTCCTCCTTCTCATTTCTTCACACCATCAAAGGCTTTTGGATTGTCCAAAATCTTCCCAAATACTCTACCAACTTCCCTCAATACAACATAGAGGCCTTAGTTTGATCTGAAAGCCAACCTAAGGAGCCCTTTTGATCAAATCAAAAGGAAGAACCCGAAGAAGAGGTAATGATTTCACCACCTTTTTCCAAGTTCCTTTCTTCTTCCACGTCTTCTTCCGTTGTTTTTACCATTTTAAAATAATAACTCCAGTATCATATATATACTTTTATGTTATTATAAATATGGTACAACCATATTCAGTATTCTATACACCCTTTGAATAACATGTCACCATACGTGCGTACGTACGACTTACCGTCTCCACGTCGTGGTGTAATTGTTATTCAATATATTATTATTTGGATATGTATAATAATGATATGTAACTCATGTAAATAATAAATATAACATTTTAATGGTTCTGTATATATGATATAACTACCATTTATATATTATTTTAACATCAAAATAATGATATTGTCGCTGGTGCGTACGTACGGACTATCGTCTCCACGAACACGATAAGATTCATTCTCCGTCGTATCCATTCATGTATAATTATATTTTGATTATTTAAAAATGATTTTTAAGGACTTTATATAATTATGGATATGAATAATATACAACCTATCCATTACAAACATGTATTATGTAACAAAACATATAAAAGAAAACAAGTAAGTTAACACCCGAAACAACGATAATACTAAGATATTATTATCAAATCAATATTAAAAGATCATATATGATATCATATTAATTTATATGATTCTTGTATAATTTAATAACAATTATTTCACCATTATATATGAGGTTAACCTACCCCAACCATGGAAAAGTACAAGGTAAGGGTTATTTCACAATCTCTTCATTATCCGAGGTTGGTTATATGTAATAATCTACTGGGATCTCTTTATCATCCACATCCATGTTTTCTTAAAACTTTATTTCAAAACATTTTTACTATTTACAAGAATATGGGTTAAAGTCATTTATACCTTGTTTGACTTTCTATAAGGGGTTTATAAATGAATCTTTTCATCGTTTTCAAAACAAGGTCCTTTTTAACCTTTTCGACAAAATTAAGGTAAGAATGTTTTTTTAACTTATACGGCGGGGGCGGCTATTTTCTGCCGTTATAAAATATTCAAATCTTTCCTTACAAGCTTATAAAAATATTTTCAAAGAAAATGTTTTATTTTATATGGCTCTTAAATGATTTGAAAAATAGAAAGAGATATTTCTCTAAAAAGAGTTTTTATTTCATCTATGTCAACATCCTTTGATGGATTTTACGCTTATTTGAAGTTTATTTATTATGATACAAAACTTCTATATTATATTGATGGTTTTGTGTTATGTTTGACTGTGGATGTGCTATTTTTATACCATTCATATTTTATGGTGAAATTATTGACATTTCGTATGCTAGTTTTAATACGAATGTTTATGTCATGTTTAAACCTTTTCATATGGGAATTAATTGGACTTAATATGTGACGGGTGGAGCCCGCTATAGCTCCTCGATGCATCGGTAGGTCTCATGAGACAAACTAGTGTCTTGACACAAGGCCTTGGAAAAATCTTATCTGTAGTCTTAGCACGAGGCCTTGGCTATGTAGTTATGATAGTCTGGCATTATGCATTCCAACATTATGAAAATGGTTATTGATATTCCATGTGATTATTTGATTAGTTGAATATCCATGTGAACAAGTAAATGTCATTATTTCATTTTACTTTTTTCATACTATGTTGAAGTTCAAGTTTAAAAGGCTTTTGTTTTAGTGATGCATTGCCTTAAATGTTTATGCTTATTTTTGAATGTTCCGCTATATTGTTATCCTTACTGGGCATTTGAGCTCACCCCTTTTTCTATGTTTTATCTTTCCCAGGATGTGAAGAAGTAAGTTATGAATGACCTGCAGGGATTTTATGAGGGGAAAATAGTGTGAACTATGGATACATTATGTTGTTCTAGTAGTTTTTCACTTTATGATGTAATGTAAAACTTATGAATATATCTAGTGTTTCCAAGGCTACTAAACCAATCGGTCTTTCGTGATTTGATCTTTTTTTTGTGATCATGCCAATGTTATGTAATAATGCACCGACTATGGGTAACTAGGTTCGGGGCATTACAGTTGGTATCAGAGGAAGTTTAGTACAAACCATGGAAGCTAGATTTAGATAAACTCTGATTAGAGCACGTAGACCTAAGATGAACTTTTAGGATTATTATAGAAGAACTACATAGAATTTTGGTATTGTAGAGATTTTGTGAGTTTTCTAAGAAATACATCCCTGTCTGGATACGAGCAGGTAGAGGCGGCTCTGGCACAGATGTACCTAGGGGTAAAACCCGAAAACACCGCTTTGAGCTTGACTCGAACGGGAACTGGTGCACGACAACGGGCCTTGCTGCACTCTTGGTTACAACACTCCTGGGGGATATGCTTAGGATAACTCTCATTTTCTTTACAAATAATTATGAAGGGTTTATGAGTATATACTTCCTCAAAGAAAATAGTTTTATTATTATGGATTATATCCATAAATAGTTCATTTTATGTTAAGTGTTTTATAAGTATGGGATTATGTATTTTGATTCATAAACTGATCTAGTTTATGCATTTTTTAGAAATGGTTCCTAGTGGAAGAAATAGAAACTGTATCAATGCACGCACTCCATGTAGGGATTTCCCTCCTGCTCAAGATAATTATAGTGGAGCTGGTGATGCAACTGGTGCCGATCAGCTAATCACCATACTGGGACAACTCACTCAGGTTATGAATAATAACCTTACTCGTATGGAGCATCCTGATCCACAGCATGGACGATCAATGTTAGATCGATTCATGAGGAAACAACCACCAACGTTCAATGGGATTACAAATCCCTTAGTAGCTGAGCAATGGATAAATTCCCTAGAGAAAATATTTCAGGATTTGGGGAGTAGTGAAAGGGAAAAAGTTATCATGGCAGTTTACCGCCTCACTGGAGATGCTGATCAATGGTGGTCATTGATTCAAAATACGAAGGAAGATGATGAAGTATCAAATATGGAATGGAGGGAGTTCAAAGATCTGTTTTTAGAAAAAATACTTTCCGCAGGACCATCGAGCAGATATGGAAAGGCAATTTCTGAGTTTGAGACAGAAGGAGGATGAGAATGTCACAAAGTTTGAGGCTAACTTTACAAGGTTAGCAAGGTATGCTAGAGATTATATACGTAACCCATGAAGTAAGATTGATCGTTTCTTTGATGGGTTAAAACCATTTCTCTGTTGAGCATTAGTCTCACAATCCTTTTCATCGTACGAAGACATTGTCTCATGTGCTATCAAGACCGAAAAGGAATTCTCTAAGTCATATGACTTTAATGCAAAGCAAGAGAAGAAGAGGCATGATGATCAATCTGGGAATGGAAATAAGGGGAAGAAAGGAATGGTTGAATATCCATCCTGTGGTAAATGTGGGAAGAAACACCCCGGTACTTGCTTGAAGGGAATGGGAGTCTGTTACAAGTGTGGTGAAAAAGGCCACCAAGCTCGTGATTGCAAAGGGAAGAAGGAAGCCACCAATGTTCAGTGCTACAATTGCAGGGAGATGGGACATTATGCAAATGAATGTCCTAAGCGTCACGAGAACTTACCTCAGAAAAGGCCAAGGGATCAAGGCCAGACTTATGCTATCACTACTGCTGAGGTAGAAGCTCCAAAAGACGTGGTGGCAGGTAATTTAATGGTTTCCTCAAGTTTAGAAAATGCATTATTTGATTCTGTATCATCGCATTGTTTAATATCTTCCCAGTTTTCTAAGAAAATTATATATTTCCAATTTGATTTAACAAGGGAGTTTTCAGTTAAAACTCTTAAGGGAAGTATCATTGCAACAAAGTTTTGTGAATCATTCCCCATTAGAGCACATAAATGTTTGTTATCTGCTGATCTCATTGTCATACCTATTATTGAGTTTGATATAATCCTCGGTATGGACCGACTTTTGGACTATGATGTGAAGATTTATTGTAATAAGAAAGAGGTTACGATTCTTGATGATAATGATAAGGAACACCTTATCTTTAGAGCAGAATCGTCACCACCTAATTCTTATTTAGATCCACCCTGAATAGCTCAACTAAATTCAATTATTGGGGAGGAAGAGAATGAAATAACTTTGGGTGAGGAAAGGAATGTTCAAATAGAGTATGTACCTATTGTGAAAGAATTTTTAGATGTATTTCTGGATGATTTACCTGTACATCCTCCAGAATGAGAAGTTGAGTTTTCCATTGATTTGATTCCTGGATCAAGGCCTATATCGAAGACCCCTTATAGAATGGCCACTATAGAATTAGTTGAACTAAAGAAACAACTAGAAGAATTGAGTAATAAGGGATTTATTCGCCCTAGTGTTTCTCCATGGGGAGCCCCTATTCTTTTGGTTAAAAAGAAAGAAATATCTATGAGGTTATGTATCAACAACAGGGAGATCGATGCTATAACAATAAAGAACAAGTATCCCCTACCACGCATTGACAATTTATTTGACCAAATGAATGAAGCTCAATACTTTTCAAAGATTGACCGTCGATCTGGATACCATTAGTTGTGTGTGAAGAAGGAAGACATTCCGAAGACAGCATTTCGAACTAGGTACGGGCATTACGAGTTTACTGTAATGCCTTTTGGATTGACTAATGCACCCTCTGTATTCATGGATCTGATGAATAGTTTTTTCAAGGAGTATCTCAATGAATTTGTGGTGGTATTTATTGATGATATCATAGTATAATCTAAAAGCTACAAAGATTATTAAAATCACTTGCGCATTATCTTTAAGACTCTGAGAAGACTTGAATTATATAGGAAGTTTAGCAAGTGTGAATTATGGCTTCATGAGATTTCTTTTCTTGTCCATATTGTCTCTAAAGATGGAATATCTGTTGATCCTTCTAAGACAAAGTAAATCCAAGTATGGACAGCACCTATGAGTATAACTGAGGTACGTAGTTTTATTGGTTTGGAAGGTTATTATCGACGATTCGTCCAGGATTTTGCCCGATTGGCTAACCCATTAACGAAGCTCACAAGTAAAGGGGTTAAATTTGTTTGGACAAAAGGGTGTGAAGAATGTTTCGAAGAACTAAAGAGAAGATTAGTCAATGCTTCTATATTGACTCTACCATCGGGGAATGATGGGTTCATTATTTATAGTGATGCATCAAAGAAATGACTTGGTTGTGTCCTTATGCAGAATGATAGAGTTATTGCATATGCATCACGACAGTTGAAAATTCATGAACAAAACTATCATACTCATGATCTCGAGTTAGAAGCTGTGATCTTTTATTTGATGATATGGAGGCACTACCTCTATGGTGAAAATTATGAGATTTATACTGATGAAAAGAGATTGATGTATATCTTCTCACAAAAAGAACTCAACATGAGGCAAAGGAGATGGCCTGAATTACTCAAGGATTATGATTGCACGATACACTACCACCCGGGGAAAGAAAACAAGGTGGAAGATGCTTTGAGTAGAAAATACCATGGAGTTTTGAACAATATGAGAATTGAAAGGGATCCAATTTTCATGGATCTAGTGAATATGGACATGGGAATAACCAGGGAATCTGAAACATCAATGCTTTTTCAAATGGTTGCCAAACCATCTTTACTAGAAAGGATTAAGAGTTCTCAGACCGATGATGAAGAATTCCAAAAGAAGATTAAAGCTGTGAATGATGAGAGATTGAGAGACTTTGTGTATGAAGATGGAATTTTGAAATTTGGGAAGAGACTTTGTGTTCCCGATATACCTGATCTAAAAAGGGAATTGCTGGATGATGCTCATAGTTCCAATTTCTCTATACACCCTGGAAGCACCAAAATGTATAGATATTTGAAGGAACATTTTTGGTGGGACCACATGAGGAGAGAGATTGCTGATTTTTTATCATGATGTATTGTTTATCAGCAAGATAGAGATGGAAGGAAATAGCCTGGAGGAGTCATGCAACCTCTTCCCATACCGGAGTAGAAATGGGACAATATTACGATGGACTTTGTCATGGGGCTACCAAAGTCTCCTAGAAGGAACGATGTGATATGGTTTATTGTTGATAGTCTTACCAAGTCAGCACATTTTCTTTCTATAAGAGAAGATCTACCCCTGGAACGTTTAGAAAGACTATATATTAATGAAGTTGTGATACTTCATGTAGTACCCCTATCGATTGTTTCTGATCGTGATCCTCGTTTTACTTCATGATTTTTGAAAATTCTTCAGAAATCCCGGGATACTGAACTTTTTTTGAGCACTGCTTACCACACTTAGATAGATGGACAATCAGAACGGACTATTCAAAACCTAGAAGACATGTTGAGATATTGCTCACTTGACTTTCAGGGTATGTGGGATCAATACTTACCTCTCGTAGAATTTTCCTATAACAATAGCTTCCATTCGAGTATTCAAATGGAAACATTTGAAGCGTTATATGGAAAGAGATGTCATACACCAACCTGTTGGGATGACGTTGGTGAAAGAAAACTTGTAGGCCCAGAACTGGTGGAGGAAATGATGGAAAAGGTGAAGGTAATCCAAAATCACATCAATGCATCTCAAAGTAGGCAGAAGAGCTATGCCAATAATCGAAGGAAGGATTTGGAATTTCGTGTCGGTGATCATGTTTTCCTGAAGGTATCTCCATGGAAGGGAGTCATACATTTTGGTAAGAAATGTAAATTGAGTCCCAGGTACATCAGACCTTTTGAAATTCTAGAACTAATTGGGGTTGTAGCTTACCGATTGGCAATGCCGCCAAGTCTCTCCAAAGTTCACAATGTGTTCCACGTATCTCTGTTGAGGAAATACATGCCTGACCCAATGCATGTACTCACCTACGAGGAGTTATAACTGGAACCTGATCTGTCTTATTGCGAAGAGCCCGTCATGATTCTTGATACGAGAGAACAAGTGCTGAGAAACTGGACGACGCGTCTGGTAAAAGTTTTGTGGAGAAACCATAAGATGGAAGAGGCAACGTGGGAACCCGAGGAACTTATGATGAAGAACCACCCGAGTCTTTTCATGCGGTAGTATTATAGAAATTTCGAGGACTAAATTATATGAAGGAGGGGAGAATGTAACACCCCAAGCTTCTACGGTACACTTCTCTTTGAATAATGTGATAGCGTGTGTTGTACGCAACACCGACTTCTAACACACCATAACCAATCAAACTTGCCGTTATGAATAGTAATACCTACTTTTTGAAATTATATATATTTTATATTTTAAAATGGACTTAATTTTTGGAATCGTAATATCAAATTTAGCCTAAGGTGAAATTTTTGTACTTTTCGGATAACTTTCATATTTTGATGAATAGTTAAAATTAGTAAATTTTAATTAAAAACAACTTTTTTAATCAAAATAATTAATAGTGATAAATTATGAATTTGAGTGGTTTTAAAGTATATTTAGAATATATTTTTACCAGTTAATATAATTTTGGTCATTGGACATAATTTTACAATTAAACCGAATATAAACAAGTGTCAATCTTTTGATTGTTATTATCTCTTAAAAACACGTTTTTTGTTTTGACAGCGGGAATTAATTTTAAATTAATTTCTGCCACTTTTGTGTTTTGAATTTAGAAAAATGGATTCCATATTTGGAATCAGGATGTCCAAATTGTGTAAATAGTTAAATTTTATTTTTAGACATTTTGAATAATTACTGCGGTAAATATTTTATTTACCATGGTTAAGGGTAAATCCGGTAAATAAGGGTTAAAAAATAAAATTATAATAATACTAAATTACCCTAAAACATGTGCTAGCATTATTTTTGATAAACGTTCGACCATAGGCATCTTTGGGTCGATTTTGGGATTCCATGATGCCACTTGTAGGTGATAGAGACACTTTATTTTAATTAAGTTAAAATGAATACAAAAATGACACAAGCATATATCTTTTAAAAAAACAATTTTTACATAGGGTTATATATGTTAGATTTTAGATTATAAATATTCATTAGAAAGATACAAAGATTTATTACATAATGATATTTTATTTATATTTTTTGAACATTAAATAATTTAATTTATTTATGACACAATGATGATGAATTAATTACTATAATAGTGAAAAATTAAAATAATTGATATTATAAATACAAAAATAAATATAATATGAAACTTTTACTGATTTAAATTAATTTTCTAGGATAATATGATATATTAATATTGATTTAATTTACTTTTTTAGAAGTAATAAATCTGTTATGAGTTTCACAAAAATCAACTATTGAATAGTGTCAAAATTGACATAAAAGAGTTCTTAAAACAAATATTATATTATTAATTGATATTAAATTCCTAAAAATCTAAGGTTCAGCCAAGAGACTTATATAATGATAGGTTCATCATTAATGGACCACTTGGGTGTCGCTTGGATGTATATAGTATGTTTATTAACCATATTATAGAAAAATACAAAGAGACATTGTAAAAGTGAAACTAATTAACTTAGAGTTAATACTTAAAGATATGGTTAATATATGTAACCAAAGCTGTCTAAATTCTATTGGTTGAGTTGTTTTCGACCCATCCCCACCTTAACCATTGAATAATCAACTTTAGAGCCATTGGAAACCTAATATGAATTTATTATAAACTAATATCTCTAGCTTTTCCCAAGGTGCCCCTCACCCCTCCTATAAAAGGGCACTCCTCCTTCTCATTTCGTCACACCTTCAAAGCCTTTTGGTTCGGAAAAACTCTGACCAAATACTCTCCCAACATCCATCAATACAACCTAGAGGCCTTAGTTTGATCAGAAATCCAACCTAAGGATCCCTTTTGATCAAATCAAAAGGAAGAACCCGAAGAAGAGGTAATGATTTCACCACCCTTTTCCATGTTCCTTTCTTCTTCCACTTCTTCTTCCATTGTTTTTACCATTCTAAAATAATAACTCCAGTATAATATATATACTGTGATGTTATTATAAATATGGTACAACCATATTTAGTATTCTATCCACCCTTTGAATAACATGTCACCATACGTGCGTTCGTACGACTTACCGTCTCCACGTCGTGGTGTAATTGTTATTCAATATATTATTATTTGGATGGGTATATTAATGATATGTAACTCATGTAAATATTAAATATAACATGTTAATGATTCTGTATATATTATATAACAACCATTTATATATTATTTTAATATCAAAAGAATGATATTGTCGCTCGTGCGTATGTACGGACTACCGTCTCCACGAACGCGATAAGACTCATTCTCCATCATATCCATTCAAGTATAATTATCATTTGATGATTTAAAAATGATGCTTAAGGACTTGATATCATTCTGTATATGAATAATATACAACCTATCCATTACAAACATGTCTTACGTAACAAAACATATAAAATAAAACAAGTAAGTTAACACCCGAAACAACGATAATACTAAGATATTACTATCATCCACATCCATGTTTTCTTAAAAATTTATTTCAAAATATTTTTACTATTTACAAGAATATTGGTTAAAGTCATTTATACCCTTGTTTGACTTTTTATAAGGGGTTTATAAAGGAATTATTCCGTCGTTTTCAAAACAAGGTCCTTTTTTACCTTTTCACCAGAAATAAGGTAAGAATGTTTTTTTAACTTATACGGCGGGTGCGGATATTTTCCGCCGTTATAAAATCTTCTATGCTTTCAGTACAAACTTATAAGAATATTTTCATAGAAATTTTTTTATTTAATATGGATCTTAAATGATTTCAAAAATAGAAAGAGATATTTCTCTAAAAAGACTTTTAATTTCATCTATGTCAGCATCCTTTGATGGATTTTACGCTTATTTGAAGTTGATTTATTATGATACAAAACTTCTATATTGTATTGAAGGTTTTGTAATATGTTTGACTGTGGATGTGCTATTTTTATACCATTCATAGTTTATGGTGAAATTATTGACATTTCATATGCTAGTTTTAATACGAATGTTTATGTTATGTTTAAACCTTTTAATATTGGAATGCATTGGACTTAATATGTGATGGGTGGAGCCCGATATAGCTCCTCGATGCATCGGTAGGTCTCATGAGACAAACTAGTGTCTTGGCTCAAGGCCTTGGCAAAATCTTATCTGTAGTCTTGGCACGAGGCCTTGGCTATGTGGTTATGATAGTCTGGCATTGTGCATTCCAACATTATGAAAGTGGTTATTGATATTGCATGTGAATATTCGATTAGTAGAATATCCATGTGAACAAGTAAATGGAATTATTTCATTTTACTTTTTCCATACTATGTTGAAGTTCAAGTTTAGAAGGCTTTTGTTTTAGAAATGCATTGCCTTAAATGTTTATGCTTATTTTTGAATGTTCCACTATATTGTTATCCTTACTGGGCATTTGAGCTCACCCCTTTTCTATGTTTTATTTTTCCCAAGATGTGAAGAAGTAAGTTATGAATGACCTTCATGGATTTTATGAGGGGATAATAGTGTGAACTATAGAGACATTATGTTGCTATAGTGGTTTTTCACTTGATGATGTAATGTAAAACTTATGAATATATCTAGTGTTTCCAAGGATACTAAACCAATCGGTCTTTCGAGATTTGATCTTTCTTGTGATCATTCCAATGTTATGTAAAAATGCACCGACTCTGGGTAACTAGGGTGGGGGCGTTACACATGTCGAGTCTTGTAAAAACTACAACCCATTTGATGGTGACCTAGCAGGACAACGAGCGGGTGGTGGGTAGATGGAATATGGAAGATTAAGATTTCTACCAAGAGCATAATTTTGACTTGTTACAATCCTGTGGAGTAGGCTAGACTCTTTACAATTTTGGTTGGCATTGTTTTTCCCATTTTATGTTTTAATTACTTTCACTATCATACATTGGTTGGTGGAATTAGGTGTATTAATGAAAAATTTGAGTTATTTTACATTTCAAACATGTATGGTTTGGATATGTGTGTGTGCATATATGTACTTTAGGAATGTACCTCCCATTTTTTGGGATATTCCAACTCAGTTCTAGTCACCAGTCCCTGACTAGTTGGAGGTGGGCTTGGGGTAGCCAAGGTTCACATCCTGGTGAGTCAGGTCATGAGATAGTGGTATCTGAGGTGGTTAGTTCCAAATTATGACATGGGGTTCTTGATATTGGTTTAGGGGAATAGTCTTTTGTGGGATTAATTCAACATTCAGGCCAGGGACCCTAGTGTTGGTGTGGTAACCAACATATCTATACACCACTTCTCTAGTCACGTATTTTAGGACTTTGTACATGAGAACACATGTTTTAGTCGAAAACAATGGTGCATTCGACATATATTAATGGTTTTATTTCCCATGTCCTTGAGTAAGCTCCATGGATATACTCTATTGACCATGGGAAATAATTTTGATTTCAGGATGCCTACATGTAGACAGACATCCAAGATTCCACCATGTGATCATTAGGATGATCTTCCTAGTGACGAGGAATTGGTATAGGGTCTTGTACATGAGATAACACTTCTGGGTTTTCTTCCAAATATACCACCACCTATAGAGTACCATTTAATAATAGAACTACCATCTAAATATGTATACGTGATATTTTTTTCATGTGTTTCAGAGAAACATCCTCAAAGGTTTAAGGGTGATCTAGAACCAAAGGTGGAAAAACATTGGATAGAGGAAGACACATGTGGTTTATGTATTATGAAGACACATACTAGTCAAATATATGTAATTGTCTGGAGTCTTCTTCAGGGATATACATGGAAATGGTTGAGCATGGGGACTATGTTTCATGATTATACTGTACTCTGCTATATTTAATTAGAGTGTTTTTATAATGAAGAGTTATACCCATCCATGTTGTGATCAGTACACAAAAAATTGTTTATGCATCTGCAGCATGACAATATAACTATGGTAGAGTATTCAGGAATGCTTGCAGATATCCCTTAATACACTTTTGATCTGGTATGAGACCATTTCTTAAGGGATCAAACCTTCAAGTAGGGCTTATGAAGTGACATCAGGGCATCAGTTCTATCAGATAAAATTTCAACCTATTCTATGGTACGTTAGAGGGCCTTGTTAGTGCACTATTTTCGGGAAGAGGATACACCACTAATGGGATCTAGTAGTGGGAATCCAATAGCTGAGACTATGGAAAAACTTATCTGAAGAAAGTCACAGTGATCCAAGCGGGTCCGACACATTAGGTGGTGGTCCAAAGATTCAGGTTTAGTAGTATAGGGCTCTTAGGGTGGCTCAAATTTTCCACAATATTCGATTTTTTCCTCCTACAATAGTCAAGGAAATCGGGCATGAGATTTTCCTACCCATTTTACAGAAGATCAGTATATGGTAGAGGGACTACCAAGATAGAGATAGAGACATGATCAGCGTGGTCTTGAAGGTGTTGGACATGTTAGAGTGGAAGGCATGTCAAAAGAAGGTGGTCTAGGTTTGAACAAATATCACCTCTATCCCTAGGTGGTCCACAAAATACTCAGGGATTTGGTGGGATGGGAAGAGGCTACCTACAGGATATGGAGTATTATGACCTTGATTTTTGAGGAATGATTTGATGTGTGATTTGTGTATTCTCTACCTTACCTACAATTTCGAAATCCACAAGTGCCAATCACTATTTTTTACCATTAATCTTCATCGAGACTCTTAGATTTCTACTAAACCTCTAACTCGACCTTTTTTATTGGAGAGTCTTACCAGATGAGACTTGGTGATCACATAATGGTTACGATAGTGTGACATGACTCTTGGGGGAAAAATTTTAAGTTGGTATCTCTTCATATTGGCATCGAGGCCTTACTGCATCATTTTTGGTATGGATTGGTTATCCACATTTCGTGTACATATTAACTGGTTTAGACAAAGAGTGTATTGTGTCAATAGTAATGTAACACAGTTATTCCTTCATTTGTGAAATGGAAATCCAAGTAGTACAAGATGGGATCAATCATAGGAGGGTGAATCAGATTACTAATCAGTTGGCCACCCTGAAACTTTGTGCAGCGGATGTTATGAGTCTTTTGTATCCTATAGAGGTTGGAGAGTATGAGATTGTATTTACTGAAGATGTTACTGGTTTACCTCCCCACCGATAGATAGACATGTGCATTAATATACACCCTCAAACAACATCGATATATACACCTGCATATCAGATGGTTCTCATTGAGCTTAATGAATTGAGGGTGTAGGGGGAATACTTATCGAGGATGGGCTATTTGAGACACATTGTTATACCTTGAGAAGCACTAGTTTTATTTTCATGATGGAATAAGAGAGATTGAGGTTATGAGTTTATTTCCAGAACTTAATCCATCTAACCGTAAAGAAAAAATATCCACTACCAAGGATTAATGAAATAACTAATCAGTTGAAAGGGCCACGGTGGTTCTCAATGATTGAATATTTATCAGGCTATCACCATATGTGAGTATGAGATGAGGATTTAATGAAAACTACTTTCAGATGTATTTATGGTCAGATAGTGTACATGGTTATGTTATTTGTAAAGATAAGTGTCCCTTTAGTGTTCATGTGACTCATGAAATAGGTCCTTCATCCTTTTAGGGATGATTAATTTTTGTATTCAATGATGAAATTCTTTTTTATTAATTGTCTAAATAGGTGATCAAAAGAATATTGATGATGATATTGGATACACTCTATGAAAACCAACAATACAGGAAGCTCTCAAAGTGATATTTCTAGATTCGAGAGGTGCATTTTCAGGGACACATCATCTCATCTGATGGAGTTGGAGTTGATCTATTGAAGGATCATGTATTTATTTCATTGGAACCACACAATAGCATTACAATTTTTTAAATTTTCCTTGAATTGGAAGGGTACAATTGAAGTATTGTGCCTGACTTCCCAGGAGTTGAAGCACACTTGATAGATTTGACATGGTATGGGTAGCCATTCCTATGGACATAAAGGTAGTGATTTTAGGATATGATGTAGAGGTTAATGAGAGCTCCCATAATAAGTATAATTGAGGAAGTTGTTGTGTGACAACTGGGCCCCCTGTCATAGAACAGACACCCTGCCATAACATGGCTGTCGGGTCCTGACCCACCGGGTACCACCAGTTGCCCCACAAACACTTGGTCCCCACCCTAGGGCCCACCCACATGCCGGAATGGGTCATTTGACTAATGAATGTCCCTAGATGCCAACACATGTCCATTCTAGTGTGCTTTGTCCTCACTCGCACACACCCAGGGTAACTTCCTAGATAGTCACCCATCATGATCACTACTCCATTACAATCATGTTAAACTGTGGAGTTCTAATCATGTAGGCTCCAGAAAATAAATGTGCACCTTGTTGATATGAGTCATTTCATTTAGTAATTTATATATTTTTCATTTTGGGGTTTTACAATTACCCCTCTTTTAGAGCACAACATCCTAGTTGTGGACCCTACATCTCAACACAGGTAGTGCACAACACATAATGATGGGTACAACCTATGATACTAAATGTGACAACTAGGCCCCTAGTGATAGCATCGACACCCCTCCTAAATATGACTGTCGGTTCCCGGCCCACCAGGTACCACCAGTTGCCCCGAAGACACGTGATCCACAACTTGGGGCCCACTCGCATGCATGAATGGGTCATCTGACTAATAATAGTCCCCACAAGCCAACACATGTCATTTCTGGTGTGCATTGTCCTCACTCACACACACCATGTTTAACTTCTCAGAAGGTCACCCATCCTGATCACAACTCCAGGCCAAGCACGCTTAACTGTGGAGTTCAAATTAGGTAGGCTCCCTAAAAGGAAGGTGCACCTTGTTGAAATGATTCATATCATTTAGTCATTTAACATTTTCATTTTGGTGTGTTACATGTGAGTATGGGGTATTCTATGTTACATCATGAATCGAGATTGGATGAGTCTCGATGAAGAGGAATGTGCTGATTTTCAATGGTTTATTCTAGTTGAGACCACATGAGCAGAATTACATGACATATGATCTAGAGTTAGTAGCTATATTCTTATATTTGAAGATGTGGTTACACTACATGATGGGTGAGCGGTTTTTCATCTACACTTACCAAACTAGTTTCTCATATATCATATCTTAGAAGGATGTAAACATGAGCTAGAGATTATGGATATAGTTTCTCTAGGAATATGGCTTTGAGATTTTCTATACTGTTCAAAAGGGGAATGTGGGAGATGATTATCTCAACAGAAGATCTAGTTCGTAGTTTATGAACAAGGTGTCAAAAACGTTGGCCCCATTGATGTTATGCATTTTTTATTGAGGTGGGTTATCTTGCCTCTAGTCGATGGTTTTCACCCCTCCACTATTTTTGGGAACTAAGGAGAAATAAATTTGGGGTACCGAATTAGAGACCCTATGTGCTCAGATATCTACAGGTCATGCTTCTGATGGGTTTTATAAAGGGGAGGAGCACATCATTTTTTTCACAGGATGCATAATGGTATTTATGATGTTATGACAGTGGTATATGAGGGAGTTTCTTACGTCCCCAATGGAGGTACATATAGGGGAAGAAATGTTTTACCAGGACCTATAATGTCCATTTTGGTTTCTAGGGATTAATAAAGCAGTTAAAAAGTTTGTATCTTAATTCTTTACTAGTTAGCATGTGAATTCAAAACACCAGGTTCCAGTGATTTTAAGTCGTCCCCTTGAGGTTCCATAATGGACGAAGGATGATATATCTATAGACTTCATGAGATGCTTCACACATACATCCAGGGGATGTGATGATACAGGGTGAAAATTGATAGACTCAACATGTTGGCCATCATTTTAGAAATATGATAGTGGAGTTCAGTATAGAACATGGGATGTCTCTACATACAAGAGATAGTTAGACTCCATGGAGTTCCATTCACAATTTTTTCTGGTCTTGACATGCACTTTACATCTGAGTTATGGAAGGGATTATTGGAGGCATTTGGGCCCCAGTTACACTTGATCAGAGCATTTCACAAACAAATGAATGGCCAAAAAAATAGGCCATCCAAGTTCTGGAAGACATATTGCAGGCCTACATGTTATACATCAGGCATAGTTGCAAGAATCACCTACAAATGGTGGAGTTTTTATTCAACAATAGATACCATTCAACTATTGGTGTGGAACCATTAGAGGCTTGTTTGGGTGACCCTACAGGTCACCACTTTATTGTACTGACCCAGGTGAGTCGAAAATCATGGGCTCAGAGTTGGTGCGAGCTACTAAATAAAATGTGAAAATAATATAGGAGAGTTTGAATAATACATTAATTCATCAAATGTCATAAACTGATAGGCGGAAGGAGTTTGATTTAAGAGATAATGTGTTCATTCGGGTTTCACCTTGATTGGGATTTCATAGATTTGGTGAAGGTGGAAAGTTATATTCATGTTTCAATGGACCTTTCTATATATTGTGTACAGTTGGAAAGGTGGCATACTTCTTAGCTCTAATTCCACCGCTAGGTCTGCTAAAAAAAATCATTTTGATATCACAGTTGAGGACGTACTTGTATGACTAGTCATATGTCATCAAGTGGGGAGAGCTTGATATCGGGCATAAAAAATGTTTAATGAGTTCCAAGTAATGATCAAGGAACATCAAGAGTGGTTCCTTCGTGGGTAATTGATTCATTCGTTGTGTTTCTACTAAAGGTATTAAAATCTCAATGAGAGAACATGGGAGCAGAAGGATTAAATTCATGCTCAGTACCCTAATCTATTTAAGTATCCCTTGATTCTGATTTCCAGGGATGTAAATCTCTAATATAGGGAGAAAGTAACACCTCTAATTTTTCTATGTATTATATTAAAATATTATATGGATTACTCTCCAGAATAGGTGCTAAGAAGGTGTTTGATTCTGATTCTACTATTCTAGGATTAAAAGTTTCAAAAAAATAAGTATAAAATAGCAAGCCTATATGGTTTCTCCTAAAAATGTTGAATAATTCATAAACACATGCATCAATATGAAATTAGAATAACCAATTGATTATTGAATAGTAGTTTTTCCTTAGGTTTGACCTAACATTGGATGTCATGGGTCATTTGTGAAAAAGTTGTCAGTGGTGAAAAAAATAAATAAAAATAATTAAAAGATTCATATTATTTTTATTTAATGTAGTGAATTTATCCTATATATTTATGTGGATATATAGTTTTTCTCAAGGTTGTCCACTAAAAATGAGAGACCTAGACGATATTTGAGGAGAGTGTTCAGGGAGGATGAAAACATATCAGGATCGGAACATGCATTATTATATCAACAGAGATAGAGTGTCTATTATATATAGGCAATGAAACCATTCGTCTTCAATGATTTACCCCAACAATAGTTAGGGTATGTGTTTCAATTTTTTAAATCCCTGTTATTAATTTCTGTGATTATATAAAATAAATGGACGAATGGATGGGTTTGTGGATTGATCTCCTTGTGAGAATGGTTTTATTTTTTGTGGTTTATGTGGGAGTTTCCTCTTGGTTATTCAATCCTTTTAAATTAATATTATTTTTGAAATTTATTGAGGCCAAAAAAAATAGATGAGGTTCTTTCCTCAGGGTTTATATTTGTTTTTTTCTCTCTATTTTATTGATCATCAATGGAAATCTTTTAGTTAAATGTTTGACTGCCTACTAACCGATCGGTCATTGCCAAAATTATTTATAGTTCAATAATCCTAGATTATAGATCTGGAATCATTGTGATGAAACATGGGTGTGATAGAGATGGATGTGGATGGATCAAGGCATTTTGGAAACCCATAACTTTCATGCTTCCTAAATTAAAGAAGAACAAGAAAAACAAACTTGGCTCCCAACTAGATTTGATAGTAAGAGTGTGTTTTTCATCGACGGTGAGACGTTGATGGAGAATGTCTCTGTATTTCGTCTTCACTGAAGAAGGATCCCAATGCAGTGAAAACGCATATGCAAGCAGGAGGAAAAAATAGGGATTTTTGGAAAATCCCAAAACACAAGGTGTCTAATCCAAGATTACATGGGGTGTGGGGACCCCTAGATGTGTTGCAATGGTTTGTCTAGAGTTACTGATCACACGTCATTTCACCAAAATTATATGGCATGTGACCCTTCCCATATGACTCGGTGTGTACTCTAGAGAGTACACAGACACAGGTAACAGTACATGTTCAGATGGAATAATGTGTACACAGACAGGGACATGGCTTAGCGTACATGGATCAGTATATGAACATGACATTGGTAAATGGACTCAAACAATTGAGATGGGAAGGGAACCATGTATCTTTACACACCCTTTACATATCCTACATGCTCTCTGTATGAATACTACATGTTTTTTGAGAATCATCCACAATGGATAGACTTGTTATAGCTGGAGACATCATGTAACCCTTGGGATGCTCCATATACTCCCACCGAGAGTTTTTCAGGCACTTATAATTTCTAGATTGGACCAGTATAAATTAAGTGCATTACCTTGCTCCTTACATTGAGGATGCAGTGTGAAATTACATCAACATAGATAGATTTGGATCCCCTCTAGAGGTCATGTATTATATTGATATGTGGTACCATACATGAGGCTGGGGTGTGAACCTCTATTATAATTTCTTAGATTTTGTGGAATGAGTGTGACCTCCTTGAGTAGGGCATTGATCCTCCACCACATAGGCCTCATCAGTATGGTATGTGGAATCGCGGCCATGAGATCCCCTATGAAGCGGATTGATCTAGATTGGGTTTGTGTTGTCCCCTAGTAGTTCTAGATGTGACCCCCTCTCAATATCTCATATTCTTTTTTGGACAGCATGTTCACGTTGTTTGTGTCCCAAATTAGCCAAAAAACATTTTCTAGTGTCTCCAATTATAATATGGATTGATGAGTGTGTTATCTTGAAATAAAAGTTCTTCGAGTAGAACAGTGTTACTGGAATTTGGTTATGAACGCCTCATGGTGTTGTGTATCAACTGAGCATATCTAGGTTTTCCCTTCTTTGGTATACATTTATTGTTATATCTTGTAATGAGATGACTATACATGGTGCTTCAAGTTTAGTGTTTTTGGGGTTCTTTATTGAGTAATATTATACATAACCCACACATGCTCTCCGTGAAAATGTCATTTCTTATATGGACGGTGGTCCTTTTAAGGATTTCCTCTGAGGACAAGAAGTGAGTGGTGCATAGCTAGAGATTTACTGACCAATGTGTCTACAGAGAGTGTTCTTTTGAATTAGTCATATCCCATAGATCTGGTGGGACTCCATACAGTTTTTTTAGACTTGTTTTTTGCTAATTTTCTATTTACAGTACTTTCATTGTCATACTGTGTTTATTGGATATTAGTCGTATGCATGTATTATTTCAATTTCATTACATTTAAACATTTTTGTTCTTAAAGGTGAGTGTTTGTGCACAGTTACATTACAATAATACCTCACATTTGTGGGATATTCTTACTCTATGCTAGTCACAAGCCCCTCACTGATTGGTGGTGGGCTTCGGGTAGTCACGGGTTGGACCCCAACAGTACAAATTGTGACAACATATATCATTAATGTTTTCACAAAACTCTTTTAAAACCAAATTATTACATTATTATAATTATTAAACCTTGGAAAAAAATTGTTTCTGTAATTATCTCTTTAAACAATCACAATCCATACAGTGAAATTATGAGGATGGTATAATTAAAAACTATCCCTAGTGGTTCATAAGTAATCCAAATAATTTTAGATGTAGATGAATATAAATACCATTAAAATATCATTTGAAACATTATTCAGTAAAATTTCATTTTCACATTGAGAAACATAAAACATTGTCATCTTATATATAAAATTATTGTGAAAGATCATGTGAAAGATTTCATAAGGAAAATATCCTTTCCAATTTCCAAATACAATAATTTAAATATGAAAAATTATCAAACATTGAGGAAATAACAATCTTTAAAATTATCCATTAAAAATTTAAAAGTACTATTTAATACATTGAGTGATAATAAGAATTAGAAAATATATTCATTTTGTAAATATTAAAAATGAATGTTTATTTCAGACATTTCAAAAAAGGGAGTATAAGTAACCCATTTGGAAAAAGATTGAAATTTTATTTTTTTAAGCCACATAATAGAAATTCATTGACCATGAATTTTTTTTATGGAAACCATTTATGTTTATAAAATAACACATTAGAACACATTCTATAAAATATTCAAGGGAATGATTTCAAATCCAAAGGAATGAAACTAGATTAATAATATTTACAAATAACATTCAATATATTTCATCAAAAAATAGTTGAGGAATTAGAAAATAAACATGTGAAAAACAATCATAATAATTAGAAAATTTATGATACAATATAAGAAAATTCATATAATAAGATTCATTATACAAGAAATCCAAGGGGATGTATATACACCTCATAAATTAAGATAGATTTAAAATATGACATATATTCCAAAAAAGACAATTTGATATGAGAAACCTTTACAATGATAACAACATTGAATTGAAAAATAATCGAGGAATCATTTATTTATATCAAATTTAATTCCAAAAAAAATTAAAATAAAACATGAGATAATAAAAATTAAGTACACACATGTTCTTCTAATATCAATAACAAAAAATATGTAATACAACCTAATAAATTAAATCGAGTTATGAAATTCATTACTATTTGGTATCTTTCAAGTAAACTAACCATTGATAAAATAATTAATATTTTAACATATAATTCCATGATCTATTAAGGATTCATGATATTAAATGTACTAGGGTACTTATATGATAAAATATAAAAAAAACTAGTTTCATAGAATTAAAACATTCTTCAATGAAGGAAAATTAAGAAGAAGCACATTACATGGAGTCCAGACATTCCATTTATGTCCTTTTACAACTATATAACAAAATTATATCAATTATTTGATTTAATGAATATTTTTTATAGGTTTAATATATTTTATACTAATTAATTATTTTTTATACAAATTTAAATATATAATAACTCAAGTTCATGGTAGGTGATTGGTGGATGTTTTTTTCATTGTTTCCAAATGGATTCATCGTATTGACTTGGTCAAAGTGGATATTATTTCATCATATCTTGATTAAAAATCATGAAATAAGAATATTTTTTGTGTAAATAATATATCTAAAATTATCTTTGAATCATGTTTATGAAAAATTAACTATGTTATGGTCATGGAAATGGCATGCTGTACATACACATAAGTAACATTTCCATTTCTCAATAATTGTTATGAAAGAAAGTTATTTTTTAGTTGTATTCATATAATGATAGAAATATAAAAAATATAGTATTATTTATTTATACACACTTATATATATTATCCATGTGATGTAGTGATGAAAAAAATAATAACATCACTTCGTGGAGGCGGTAGTCCACACATACACCTGAACGACATTATCATTTTTTACTAAGTGGAATGGTAAGAAAGAAAACAATATATTATATAATCATAATTATAAATATGAAAGTAATGTAAAGGTTATTTCATATATATATCACATATATTTGTTAATTTTATCCATTTTATCATCCATGTAATGAATTAGTGAAAAAATAATCACATCCCTTTTTAGGACATAGTCCATCGTACACACAAGTGAAGTTATCATATCCCACAAAGAATAGAAAGTAATAGGTTATATCTGATATATTAACTCCACTAGTATAATTATGTTGGTAATTTCATATATTTTTATAAATAAATCATTATTTATTTCCTTTTTATATTGTAATGGAAAACAAATTATATCGATCCATGGTGTCGTGGTCCACTATACCCACAAATAACGATTTCATTTCAAATTTAATGGAGGAGGGGTTTTATGTGGTTATTAAATTTAACTTAATTAAATATAAATATATCGTATATAAAGGTGTCATAATATTAGAATAATTTAATATGTAACACCTTGAAATTCTAATGTAAGAACCTTATATTTGACAATGTTCATGACATATGACACCAAGAGTGTAAGGGAATATAATACCCTGATACAATAAAATAAATTTACTATTTTAAATAAATTCTATAGATTCAGTATCTTTTAATTCATATAGTAACTATGTTATCTCTCCTTACATGCAAGAACACCATAGTTCGATAGCTAATGTTACGCACAAGACCATGGTTTAATCGAAAAATATTTTATTAATGAATTATTATTAAGTAATTTAATAAGACATTACCAAGACAATAGATGAGTGTTTATGAATATTCTTAAATATTTTATGGAAATACATAGTTTATAAAAATTTAAAACTAATTCATTGGTTATAAATTAATTAGCAATGAATATAAGAACATGTTGAATATAAAAAGTATATTTTTATATAAATCTATTTTTTTCTCACAATAAAAATTTAACTTAATTAATTAAATTAATTTTTGGGTTGCATTAATGTTATATATATATTATATTCTCAATAATTTTTTTTAATATTTATCCAGTATATTTTATAGGCTCAAGATAAGAACAAACCCAATATTACACAAAGAATGATATATTTTTTGAAAGGTAGTTTGGCTAAATTTTGTTGTAAAACAATTGTAAATATAAATTTTTACACTTTTATAAATTTTATATTTCAAAATAATATTTATATTTTGAATAGAAAAATATAAAATATCTTATTTTTAATTTTTGGTATATTTCAATGAAGATTCATTTTTTAATGAATAGTAAAAAATACTAATGTTTAATTCAAAATAACATTTTCACCAAATTTATTTATAAGTATAAAATTATTTTATATATTATTTTTAATGTCTAATGAGATCATATTTTTACCAATTAATCCAATTTAGGTCATTGTAATCAATTTTAATTTAAAATTGATAATGAAAACATAGCAAACATTTGAATGTTTTTACCTTCAAAACACGCATTGTCGTCCTATCTGTGATATTAAATTTAAAATAATTTTTGCAACTTCTGTTATTGAAATTTGTTAAAAAGGATTTTATATATCGGATTGGGATAATTTATATTTTATAAAAAGTTAAAAGTTGTTTTTTTTTATATTTGTAAAAAAGAAAAAAAATGTTAATTACAATGGTTAAGGTCAAATTCAGCTTATTAGGGGACAAAACCCTATCCTTAAGGCCCAAAAAGTCAAATAAAATTATATAAAATCCATTTTATGGATATATTTAGACTCAATCCTTTAGTTTATATAAATAATTCAATTATTGGATCCACTTGCAATATGAAATATGAGGGGATAATTCCTTTTGAAAAATATTACAAGAGCGCCACTCAACTACTATAATAGGCCACCACTTCTCCCCATTACTCACACCTCTAAAAAATTATCTTTGGCCAAACTCTACCCAAATATATTACCAACATACATAATGTTTACCATTAATCATCCCTTTTGAATAAATCCTTCCATGAAATCCATTTGATGTTAACAAAAAAGTGTTACCTGATTTTATGGTAATGTTTTCCATTGATCTTGTTTCATTCATTTTCTCCTACTCTCCCTATACTTATTTTATTAAATGAATAAATAACAACACCAGTATCCTATATAAAATATGATTTCTTATGTTATTATTTATAAATATATTTATAAACAGCACGATCTAATGGGTAAAGAATATACCATCTCTGTGTATGGAGAACAACTGCCTCACGAAATGATGATTCTTCATTTTTACTTTGACACCTCTCACGGTGGCCATTATAGTGGAAATTATATTTATATATTATATTTATAATATTTATAATTTATTTATTCATCTGTAATTTTTATTTAGTACCTTCCATTATGCATTCCATCTTTTGAAAATATTATAATTTGATTTGAGGAACTATGGACTACTATCCCTCAAAGTGATGTGACTCATTAATTCCATAAATGGAATGTATAATGGATGGAATTAAAAAAACATATGAATCATATAAAACACATATATTATTCCAGAATTATAATATGAATATATCATTTAATATTATTTTTTTAATACAATGATGAAATGAAAGATGTGTTTAGGTGTACGTACGACCTACCGTCTCTATGAACTTTGCATTTTATTTCATATCTCCATACATTTTAGATTATTATAAATATATATTTACAGAATATATATGATAATTAAGTCTTGGTTTTCATTCAATATATTCTAAAATGCATATATAATTAATAAAATACGAAAATTAAAAGTCAAAACATACATGAGAAAACTAGGAAATTAACACCAAAAATAATGAAAATAATAAAAGATTTTTCACAAATGGTTTATAAGACATTATAATATGATGATGTATAATAATATAATCATGATTATGGTTTTTATATGTTATTAACGTATTTTAAACAACTATAAATTAAAATGAGTACTATACAACAAAAGTAAAATTAATTTAAGGGATTTCATCTCAATTAAAATTCCATAGAGACTTATTTGTTGTTATCTAATACTTCACTTTTATATGGGGTATATACAAGACCTTTTTCATGTTATATAATTAATACCCTTATTTTAATGATATCATATGTTTTATTCAACGATATTCTTTCATGGAGGTTATTATTTAAATGTCTCAAAGTGGTATGAGGCATTTCCAAATGTTTAATAATTATATACTCAAGATTGTGTTTCAGGATCTTCTTTGCAATGTCAGCATATTGTATTGTAAAATTTCTCCCAAAAATAATTTTATTTAAATATCCCCATTTTTTGGATATTATTATTTCATAAACCATATAACATTTTAACATATTGTTTTTACGTTGAGGGTTATTTAATTAACCGGGTAATTATTGATAAATAAATTTCATTTATTTAGTATGGAAAGTTGATAATGAATAGTGGATATTGATTAAATCCATTATTAGATATGAATAATTATTTTTATAGGTAAAATATTTGTGGGGAGTATTCTTTGATATCCCAACGAAGCATCGATAGTCTCATAAGATGAGATAGTTAGCAAATAACAGAAGGGGTTTTACCCGATAGCTAATCCATCTTGTGAATGTTCTTCACGATAATGGTTCCATGTATTTAGGAATCATTGAATCCAATAATTAGGAATTAATCTCATTTACTTTATTTTATTATTCAACAATGATGTTTTTGATTGACATCCTTATGGATACATTTAATATTGTGTTCATTGATTTAATTGCATGGGTTTTAGTTTTATAACATTCTATATTGAATTTGACACATAAAATTATTTTAATTGAACGTGTTATAACTTATTTTACATTTCATGTCGATTTATTCACATAGATTCATTATTTATTCTACTTTACTTACCCTTATATATCATTTGATATCACCTTTATTATGTTTCCTTTCACCTTTTTATAATGAAAAAATATTTGAACAAGCTTTCAAGGATTCTATTTATTTATTTTTATTATGTATCAAATTTTAATTTACTATTAAAAAATATATTATTGATATCATGTAGGTAATTTTTCATTCCAAGATTTCTATACTAATCGGTCTATAAGGAAGTTTTCCATGAAAATACACCACATTAATAAATTAGTGCACCGACACTCGAATTCAGGGGTTGGGGCATTATAGTTTTTGTCATAGTAACATTAGAAAAAAAACATGGAAAATATATTTAAAAAAATATAATAGGGATCATAAACCTATTATAGAAAATTGGTATAATTATTGAAGAACATATGATAATTTTTTTCAGGTGGAGATTATGTGTGTATTCATAGAAATAAATCACATTCTAAATACTACAAGTGGATGTAGTTATGTCATAGATGTACCTAGGAGTAATAACTCCAAAAAGGTGTTTTGCGCCCCACTTGGTGTAACCTAGAACATGACAACGACATTTAATATGCACCTAATTTTAAAATCATTGGGACACACATAGGATAATTCACTTTTTCATTACCACCAATTATGGGGATTTGAAAGAAATGATTTTCCCAATGTATCCATGGTTTATGATTCTAGGATTTAGGATGCCTAAATTTATGTTAGGTACTATACCATATTTTGAGTTATACAGTGTTCATAATTTTGGTATATAATCCAATATATTCTATTGTTTAGAAATAGTACCAAGAAGGAATAATGTTATGAATAATCATGGAAAATGTATAGGTATCCCTATAAAAAAAGTTAATGTTATTGGTATTAAAACATTGAAAGTTAAGGATATATTAATGATGATTAGTTTAGTAATGAAAAATAACCTTTCCCGATTAGAGATAACTATTCCATGGAAATAATATCAAATTTTATTTTGTATTAAGCTGGAGAAACCCCATAGGTTAGTGGAATTGTTAATCATATCATTGCTGAGAAATAGATTATGTCTCTAGAGAATAAATTTCAGACATGGAATGTGGTAAAAATGAAATGGTTACACTTGTGTTCTATTTTCTCTAAGGTGATGTTGATCAATGGTGGTCCGTAATCCAAAATTCTGATGAGGAATAAGAAATAGAACTCATTGAATTAAGAGTATTTATGGATACATTCATTGATAAATACTTCACTCCTAGTCAACAATTAAGATGAAGAAAATTTTCATAGTGTAAAGAAAAAAAGTATAAGAGAGTGTTGCAGATTATGAATCGTCCATTATAATGTCATACAAGCATTATATATATTAAGTATGTTACATGGAGATCATTATTGACCACATATTTAATGTTCATTGTCCAAATATTTCAATGTTGCAGGTTCTTCAGAATATTTCATCATATGTAGAAACTGTTTTTTGTTGCATCAAGACGAAGAAGAAATTCTCAAGATCCTATATTTTCAAGGAAAAAAATTAAATAATAGGTCTTATAAGAACCATGAAAATGGGAATTCATTAAATAAGAAAAATAATTTTGAGAAATTTACATTGTGTGAGTACTATGGGAAGAATCACCCTTGGAAATTACTGATATGAATTGGAGTTGTTAATATGTATGGAGAATGGGGGCACTGGTAAAAGGAATTACAAGAGAATAATATAAAGAATAATATTAAATGTTAAAACTATTGGGATATGGGTCACTAAAGATAAGAATTACACAAACATCAAGAGAATATAACTCCAAATTTGTAATGGTATAAAGGTAAAGAATATGTTATTATCACAGAGAATGTGTAATGATTTAGGTAATTATATAATTGGATATATGAAATATGTTAATTGTATTTTGTTTGTGATGTTATCATAATAAAATAATGAAATATGTAAGGATTTTACTATATTATTTTATTCGTTAAATACATGTGATCATATGCAAAGTTCTACCACGATAATCTATTAAGTAGAAAGTGATTTTTTTGTGGAAAACACGCGATTAAGGGATAGAAACCCCACAATTTGTTTCTGATGTTGAGATAATGATGAAAAAATTATTGACATAGATAAATTATGACTACCTTTTATTGGATTAATGTCTTATCAAAAAGTGGTTTATTTTATCATTTATGGAGTTTAATACTATTTTGGATATATGGAATATATCCAGTATCATGTATATTTTAAAAAATAAGGAATAATTAATGTTTCCAATAAATTTTTATGGTGATTTAGGTTATATACATATTTAAAGAGGATATATGATGAATATTATCAATTGACTGGGATGTGAAAATTTTAAATTGTTGCATGTTGAATAATGGTTAATGATAATTCCATTTGGTAATTTGAGCGAGCTTCCGACCAAAGTATTGAATAGTAATATTTTCTAAAAGATAACAATTTATAAAATGGTGTATTTTGATCATTGGAAAGATTTTAGAGGTTAATTTATTACTTCATCATATGATGTGTCATGTCGTAAAAGTTGAATTAGAAATTTATCAAGTCATAATCAAATGTAAATATTGGGATTATAAAAACTTATATATTCATACACACATAGAGAGTTAAGGAATTCCCTAAAAAGTTATTGAAACTAAAAAAATTTCCTATTACAATCATTTTTGATGATATAAATGACCATTATTCACACCCATGGTTTATGGTTTTGTTTCCAATAACTATCATATGAAGAAGTTCTCATGCACTCACCACCCGAATATGATTGTTTTTTTCTGTATCCATGCTTTAATTTCTCACATATGTTTACCTACCATGGAACCTAGTATCGTGACCATCAAACTTTTCTTCGTCTCTTATTTATAATATTTAATATAACTTTTTTTACGGTGCATTTCTTTCAAAAAAAAGTTTATTTTCACTCCCTCCATCACCTATATAAAGAATATATTTAGAGGATGAAATTCATCTTAGTCTTGCAGAATGTAACACACCGAAATTATAAAGTAAGCACCTTGTATTCGATAACGTGCATGCCAAATGACACCATGTGTGTAATGGATTATAATACACTGATATATTAAAATATATTTAATATTTTAAGTAACTTTAATCAATTATATATCGTTTAATTCACACAAACACAATGTTATATTCTTTTGGTGCAAGAACACCCTTGTTTGATAGCATGCGTTACAGAAAAGATCATGTTTTAACCAAATAATATTGTATTATTAAAATATTATTTTGTAATATAATATGAAATATCATAGACTTTATATCACTGTATATATATTTGATGAAATAAAATTTGAAAATATATGTTTTATCAAAATATAAAATGAATCAATTGGTTATAAATTAATTAAAATTTAATATAAAGGTGATATTTTTATAAATATGTATTTATATGCTAAAACATTATTTTATGTCAATAAATTAAATTAATTAATTATAAGTATTAAAGTAATATATATATTATATTCAATCAAAAATTTTTGATATTCATCTAATATATTTTAATGGATCAAGACAAGAACAAACCCATTATTACACATAAATTTATAAAATTTTTATAAATGTAGTTTTTCCTTTTTTGATGGATAAACAATTTAAAATAGAATTTTTAACCCTTTAATAAATATAAAATTTCAAAATAAACTTCATATTTTAATTAAAAACGTAAAATATTTCTTAGGGTGATTTTTTTTCTTTGAGGATTCTTTTTTTAATAAATAGTTAAAACTACTGAACTTTAATTGAAAACTTCTTTTTCGTCTATTTTATTTGTAATGTAAAATTATATTTTACATTGGTTTTACTGTTTAATTAGATCATATTTTTATCAATTTATCCAATATTGGTCATTGTAATCAATTTCACATTCAAATTGAAAATATATGAGTAGAAAATATTTAGATGTTTTTACCTTAAAATCCACATTGTTGTCCCGTATGTGTGGTTAAATTTATATTAATTTATGCCACTTATCTGAATATAATTTGGATAAATATATTTTATATTTTTAGTTGAAAAAATTTATACTTTCTAATAAGGTCAAAAAAAATCCATTTTTTTTAAATTGATTAAAATTAATTACAACGACTAACATTAAATTAAGAATAATAAGGGAATAAACCATTACCTTAATGACCAAAAATACATATACAATTTTCAAAAACAAATTTTATAGAAATATCTATTCTTTATCCTCTAATTTATTGAATTGGATTCAATATTGGATCCACTAGCAACATATAAAACATGTGGATAATTCTATTATTAAAATATTACTAGAGTGTCACTCGTCCTCCACTATAAAAGGCCAACACTTCTCCCCATTACTATCACTTATAAATCCACATAGTTTCGTCCATTATCATCCCAAATAGATTCATAAAATACACCCCTTATAGATTGAAGCCTCCATTTTTGCATAAATCTAACCAATAATTCCCCTTGGTACAATCCAAAATGAGTTACACAGTTTTAAGGTAACGTTCTCCAAGGATCTCTTTCTTTAATTTTATTCTCCACTACCTATACTATTATTATTCAATGATTAAATAAAAAAATTATCCTAAATAAAAAATTATTTTTTTATGTTATTATTTATACCTACACTAATACAAAAATATATTTCCATATGATATATATTATAATTATAATGTATTTATGATTCTGAAATTTTTATTTTAAAAAAACATTTCTCTTTCATACTTTTGTAAATATGAGAATTTAGTCTGAGAAAGTGTGGACTACTGCCCACTCAAAGTGATTTTAGTCATTAATGCCATATAAATAATTTCTAAATGATGGTATTAATAAAAAATGACTAATATATAACAATGATATTATAAAATAATTATAATATTAATATATAATTTAATTTTAATTATTTTATGAAAATAATGAAATGATAGTAGCGCTCAGGTGTACGTACGACCTACCATATCCCTTAACATTGGATTTTATTTCATATCTCCAACCATTATAGATTATTATAAATACATATTTACTGAACATATAAAAAAATTAATTTATATATTAACTTTTTTATATGATTAAATCATGATCTATGTAATAGGATAAGAAATTAACAAGTCAAAACATGTTTGAGAAAACTAAGCAATTAAAAATTGAAATATTGAAAATAATGAATTGTTTTCATCTAATGGGTAATAAGACATTATAAGAAGATTATATATGATATTATAAACATTATTATTGTTTTGGTAAAATTATGTAACAGATTTTAACCCATTATACATGTGTATAAATACCACCCAAAAAAATGAAATGTTAAGGTAATAGATTTTATGTCCATTTAAATTCTATTGAGACTAATTTGTTTTTATACACCAGTTAACTTTTTTATGGAATATATTCTTCACATTATCCCCTCCCCACATAGTTTACCCCTCTTGGGATAGCAATGTGAGAAGGGAGATTATAACCCCCGAGTCCTGCCTCGAGTAGGCCCCGAGTTAGTGACTAGTACCGGGGGTATGGTAAACACAAAAATGGGAGGTGTTACACTCTAAGAGAAAACATGTGGAAGAGAGAGATAAGATAGAAACCAACCAACTTCATCTCAACTAGTAGATAAAAGTAATCCCAAGTACACATATGAAATGTAAAGAAAAACCACTACAACTGAAAGGGTAAAAAACTGCAGGCACCAAAAAAAGAAGTAATATAGCTCCAACCAAAAGCCCAAACAGCTCCTCCAACCGCAAGCTTGTAGAAACTAGCTTGATCTCCAACCTTCTTCATATGACCTAAAAAAATAATTTATATATACATATGGTGAGTATAACAGCATAATCAGTAGGATCCTCCCTAATGACTCTTGTGAAAAAGTAATGAATGAATACTAAAGCATAGTGAACATCAAGTGAAACTAACTCATCACCTAAAATGATATACTATGTTCCCATCCTCAGCATGGCTACTCTCACCAAGTAAACCATACAATAGAATATAATATAACAAAGAATATCAAGTGTACCCTGCTACTATTTCCCCATTAGTTTTCCACTTCACCCCAACATCGCATGTCCTACGAATCTCTCTCCAAAAGGATTGTTCGTAGACACCTGAGCGAAGCACCACATCATCCACCTCATGCAAAAAAACACCATGTCCAGGAAAGAAACTAACCAGGATGTTTTCGGGAGCCACCACAGATCACATAATTTGTATCATACATCGGTTATTATACCTCAATCCTTTACATCCCATACACAAAGTAGGGATTCTCTAGCCATCATAGCCTATACATATTACACCTATAGTATTCCATAGGATACTATATCCATAATATTTGTGTGTGAATAAATACAAGACAATACATCCCTCTACAAACATATATGTGGAAGACTAACCACCGTTCCTACCAGTACAAGTATCTTCCAAGAGAAGAGAGAGGGGACAAAGGGGGTAGTCAGCCATCCATCCTCCCACTAGAATTTTTGGGAAAATACCCCCTAGGGATCAGAATCCCCAGGGTGTCAGTTTCCCTTTCTGACAGGGTGGAGTAGTGTATAGAAACAAAAAAATTATATAATATATTATATCTCACAACCACACTATGGGAATAACCTAGTCTTAGACTCAAATGCAACTAATGTATCTCGGACTCTGGGATGACACTTTTAAGACTACGTAACCTATAACCACACAACCATTTAAAAATCATTATTTCCTTACATAATTCCATTTTTATCAGTTCTACTTTACATTAATTAATTATTTAAACATTAATTAACCATTTACAATTCCACATTAGTCTTCCTTAGAATCACACCCAAAGTCCACTGTACCTTTAAAATTATAACTTCATCATTATGTTCCATCAAATCCAACCCCAATGGTTAAAATCATTTATTCAGTTATTCACTATAGAATTACATTCCAATATCCCCATGAATTCTATTAAAACATTCTATGCTACTAAACACAAGGGGGATAAACACGGTGAGTAGATGTACTAATCGTTGAGTATTTTCCATCTATGGAAAGTGTGTAGACCCATCCTCCCTTAAGAATAAAGAAATGGAAAAATGTGGTATACCTCGTGAAGCTTCTCCTCTTTCAGAAGAAGGGTAAGTACGGATAGCTTCCTTGAGTACTGGGGAGAAGTGAAGAAGATAATAAACCTATAAGAATCAGCAAGCATCCAACAATCCCATCCATCCCGTCCATCATCCCTGGTTTCCTCCCCGACACCCACATGAATAAACTGATGCATCTCACCACTCTAGGTGTCATCTGCTTCCACAACCAAAAGCCCTCCAGGCCCCCATGTATCACAATTGCCATTGAGGCTCACACAACAACACAAGTAGTAGGAAAAAAAATTTTAACATTTGGTATCTTGTCCCATTAAAAAACAACAGGGTAACTCAAAACCCATCAAGTAGTTCTATTTTATCGATCAACATGTTCTTTAATCCATTTTAGATTAACAAATTATTATTCTTAGGTTCCAAATTCCATAAATCTAATCAGTAGTCTATTAAAAATAGTTAAACATTCTTAATACACCATTTTGATTGATATCAAATTATATCAAGAAGAACCATATTCATTTACATGCATCTTTATCTTTAACCAAAAGATTATCAGTTCATTTCGGTTTTATATACATTAACAATTTCTATCAATAAAGAAATTATAAACACAACAAGAACTGATATCACACTATCTATCAAAACAAGAGGGAATAACATATAATCAATATCAATTTTTTTATCCAGTTAGAATATTTATTAGGTCAATTCCATTGTGATCCAGTGGGATAAACATGCTAACAATAGAGTTGAACATAAATGAAGAGAGAAGCAATGAATCCCCTACCACAAATGGTTCTTGATTTTCTTTATACGAGAACAATCCACAAAATGGATCACGATCACCTCCTCTCATGACAACTTCATCCACTCGAGGATTCCATAGCACGACCGTACCAACTAAAACCCAAGAAAACTCCATTAGAAGCCTGGAGATCACATGCTATAATGTGGAAAGGAGAATCCGGAGAAGATAAACCCAAAAATAATAACGATAAGACATACCTTATATCGAAGATTGATCGATACTGGTTGGTTGCCTCAAAATAGAGAAGATACAATACGAGGAGGAATGTTTGATTGTTCAACTCCTAAGAGAAGGAATGGGATGTTCGAGCATCTCAAAACCGAGAACAAGGAGAATTAATTATGTAGTGATATATCCCATCCATTTAGAAAATTTATGGAGTAGTGGTTTAAGATACGATGGATTTCCCATTAAGAACATAGATCACTAAACCACGCGGTTTGACCAAGTAAAAAAACATCCCAAGACTTAGGAATAATTAATATAGGTGTTACGATATAATATTTGTCCTTAAATCCCTTAAAAAATCCTTGAATGTGTTTTACGTCAAAGGAAACGTCAAAGGGGTGAAACTGTAGAAAGCTGGAAGCATTGTTCACCCTACCATTCTAGAAACATTGTACAACCTACCATTCTAGAAATTTGTACACCCTAACATTCTTGAAACACTGTACACCCTAAGGTCACTTATTTCACTATTCACAAAAGGTCACTAATGTCTCTATTCACATAAGGTCCCTGATGTCACTATTTAAATAAGGTCACCGATGTCACTATTCACAGAAGGGCATTGATGTGACTATTCAGAGAAGGTCATTGATGTTATTGTTCACAGAAGGTTTATGATGACACTATTAACCTAAGGTTAACATTGCACTGTTCATAGAAGGCTAATGATGACACTGTTCAAAGAAGGTCAACGATGACATTGTTCATCTAGCTTACAGTTTCACTGTTCACGGAAGGTTATTGATGACATTTTTCACAAAAGGTCAATGATGACACTATTCACCTAAGGTTATAGTTGTACTGTTCACAGAAGGTTACTGTTTCACTATTCCCAACTATCTACAATTGGAACTATTCATCGAACTAGAAAATTGGAAAAGTGTCGGGGATAAATCACATTGACCTCCTGAATCACATCATACACCGGATTTTCAAAAAGGAAAGGACCAAATAGGTCTGGGACCTTACATCAAATACATCTCAAAACATTATTGGCTTCGTGAATTCAAAACCCACGTAATGGAAAAACAAAACGGGGTCCGAACAACCACTCGTCGAGATACCTCTCAAAAGAGAGAAAGCACGAAGAAGTAAAAAAAGAAAATAATATTATAAACATGAATGGTATAACCACAACAGGGACATCATTACATGGAAAGAGTTAAACTTCAAACCACTCTTGTTACTGAGCACATATCTATGACTCAAGTTCCTAGTTACCCTCTTCTATGCCACCGTGTCGGCACAAGACACGAACCAAGGGGATAGGTGGCCCACGCAACACCTTATCTTTGCGGTCTGGGATCTCCATAGGTCACTCCTTGAAGGTATCATCCTCATCGACATCGCTCTCTCCCCAATCGATGATGGGAGAGTCATCATGAAGATAATGACAGAGCTGTGAAACATGTAAAACATCATGTATCTGACTCAACTGCGGGGGAAGTGCTACTCGATACGCATCAGCTCCAACACGAGCTAACACCTCGAAAGGCCCAACAACCCGGGGATAAAGCTTAATCCCACAACCAAACGTTCTCTGGACACAATGGGGACTCACCTTTAGAAACACGTGATCCCCATCATCAAGCTCTAAGGGTCTCCTCCTTTGATCAGCATATTATTTCTGACAATCTTTCATTATCTTCATCCTCTCACAAATCAACTAAACCATCTCTGTTGTATTCCATACTAGTTCCGGCCCCAGAATTACTGACTCTCAGAACCCAGCCTAGCACAATGGAGAATGGAAAGGTCGTCCATACAAGGCTTCAAATGGAACCATACCGATGGTGGAGTTATAACTATTGTTTTAATTGAACTCCACCAAGGGTAAGTCCTTCATCCAAAACCTCCAAAATTTAGGACAAAAGAGTGTCACATGTCTTCCTGAGTATGCATGGTTCTCTCTATCTAACCATCAATTTGTAGATGAAAAGCAGTACTAAGTCACAGTTGAGAACTGGATTCATGTTGGAGACCTCTCCACAACCTGGAGGTAAAATGAGGATCTCGATCATCAATGATCATCCTAGGGACTCCATGAAGTCTCAACACCTCCTCTAGACATTTCCTTCACAAAACATCAACTGATATTGACTCCTGGATTGCTATAAAGCGGGACGATTTTGTTAAGCTATCCACTACCACCCAAATAGCATCATGTCCTCCTAGAGCTCAAGGTAAACCAATAACAAATTCCATTTAGGTGTCCTCCCACTTCCTCTAAGTAATATCAAATGGCATATGTAGAACTCCAGGAACACGGTGTTCGACCTTCACCTTATGGAAGACCAAACATCGAGACACAAACTCTACAATTTCACACTTCATCCCAGGCCACCAAAACTGGCTCCTCAAGGATCGGTACATATTTTTCACACCAGGATGCACTACTAAGGGTGAACTATGAAATTCTCTCAGAACCATCTCATGCATCATTAATGGAACAAAAATCCCTTTTGTGATACAACACTCGGTGTTGTTCATCCTCCGACAAACCATCAGGGGATTCATCAAAAACCACTCGGTCTCTCCAGACTTCCACCTCAAGATTGCCCCACTGGGACTCATCCACCTTCCTCAAAAGAGATGATTGTACTGTCATATAAGAAATACAACCTTTTCCCCCAACTTATCTCATATCAAGATATAATGCTGAAAATTCATCCATTGCTCTCCAGGAATCACTGGATTCACGCACATCATCACTACGTGACTTTTGACTCATCGCATCAGCTACAACATTCCTCTTTCCAAGGGTATATGATATATTGAAGTCATATTCATGTAAGAACTCCATCCATTGACACTGTCATATGTTCAAGTCACACTAGTAGAAAACATACCTTAAACTCTTATGATAAGCGAAAACCACAATGCGCTCTACAATGGGGTAATGTATCCACAACTTCATAGAAAACACCACAGCTGCCAACTCAAGATCATGGGTGGCATAGTTATTCTCATGAGGATGCAACATCTGAGACCCATATGAAACAACTGATCTCTACTGCATCAGAGCACAGCCTAACCCCAGATGTGTATCATTAGAGAAAACCTGAAATTGAACTCCCTCATCTAGAAGACAAAGAACTAGATCCCTCACTAACATCACCTTTAGATACATTAATGCTTCCCAACACTGATAAGTCCATATTAATTCCTGATAATTTCTAGACAAAGCTATCAGAGGAGTCACAACTCATGAGAAATCAGCTACGAACCTCCTGCAGTAGGCTGTGAGTCCAAGGAAACTTCACACCTCTAACAGTATCTTGGGGGTTCCCAAGACACAACTTCTTCTATATTCGATTGATCCATAGATAATCCCAACTAGGACACATCATTCCCCATGAAACAGACTTCTCAAGCCCAAAAATAACACGTAGAAAACTTCCCGAATAGCATATGTTGATGAAGAACTCCCAAAACTATGTGTAGATGCAATGCATGCTCCTCTTCAGACGTGTAGTACACAAGGATTTCATCAACGAAATCCACCACGAACATGTCTAGGAACTCACAGAACATAACATTCATCAATCCCATGAACACAACTGCATCAATCGTTACACTGAATGGCATTACAACAAACTCATAATGCCCATGACGACAATAGACTGTAGTCTTCAGGATATCCTCCTCTTTCACTTGCATATGATGATATCTGGACCACAGGTTGATCTTTGAGAACCAATTAGCATCCTTCAGTTGTTTGAATAAATCATTAATATGTGGAAGAGGATAGGGAGTCATTATTGTCACTTTCTTTAAGCTATGATAATCGACACACAACCGCAAACTACTGTCATCCTTATTCATGAAAAAAACTGGTGCACCCCACGACGACACACTTGGCCGAACAAAACCACATTGTAACAGTCCATCAAGTTGTATACGTAGCACTTGTAACTCAGAATGGGATATCCTATATGGAGATATTGAGATACGAGACGCTCTTGGTTGTAGCTCAATCCCAAAATCGATCTCTTTTCAAGGGTGTAATGCGACAACCTCTTCTGGAAAGTCATATGGGTACTCTTCTACAACCGTTAAAAGCTAAAACTGAAGAACCTCTGATGAACTCAACATCATCTCAGCCATCATGGATGATAAGGATGGAATGTGCCTATGACCCATCCAAGGATCTATCCCACCAATAAACCCTATTGGATCTCCATCTGCGCCAAAGAAATCAACCTTCTTCCTGAAGAAATCCATGATAGCTTGCACTGAATACATCCAATCCATGCCGAGGATGACATCATATGGTAGTATTTGTAAACATAGGAAATCTCCCAAGGAGAGGTGCTTCCCCAACAATGGCTCATAGTCTCTACATATTTCAAATAAGTCAGCTCAACCTCCAAACTGCATAGTCAACTCCATGGGAACTCAAAGCCTCTTGAACTCAAGTCCAAAATCATGGACATTGGATGGTGATATGAAGGATTGTGTTTCTCCTAAATCAAACAAGGCGTACACCAAGGTAGAAAACAAGAAGAGGGTAACTCGAATGACATCTGCCTTGTCTGGAGCTTGAAACACTAGAGCATGATGCTAACCACAACCTCCTCTACATCCTCTCTGACCCTGATGATTACCACCACAATGATCGTGCTCTTCTCTTTGAGGACGGTGAGTGTCACGGGACTATCCTCTGCTTGCACTATTTATCCTCTGCTGATCTAAACGGGTGAATCATGTTGCTTCTGCCTCAGCTAGAACTGCTTCAACAAAGGAACCTGGAGCGGAGCACCTGGTGCATGATGACTACTCTGAAAGGTCAGACACTCCCACTGCTGATGACCTCAACCACCATAAGAAAAATAGGTTCCTAATCCATTGGAATAGGTCTGAGAGTCGCTGCCTCTAGGGAAATGATATCTGAAGGGTTGGGACCTAGCCCCGGCTGAACAAAAAGTCTTCTTCCCTGAAAATCGGGATCCCCAAACCACATCTCTGCATCACAAGGAATCCTAATGATTCCCCTCTCGTGATGATCTGGTCCTGGAAAAAGTCCTCTTGACAACCTTTGCCCTCGCCAGCACCTCAAGATATGTTTTCAGCATAAATGGGGTGACCTAGAACTGGATCTCTGGACACCAAGCCTCCTCGAAATGCCTCACCCCAGCCTCCTCATCTGGAAGCAGGTTTGAAGCATAACGTAAAAGGTCCCTAAAAAAATTTCCAAACTCACAAACACTAGAGATCCCATGTCGAAGGGTGAGAAGCTCCTGGCGACTAGACACCTTCACAGTCGAAGAAAGAAACTCGACTCCAAACTTTTCTCAGAACTCCTCCCATGAGATCTCTAACTCCTCACAATACCTAAGGAACAAGTACCTCCACTGCCTTGATTATCCATGAAGCATCTTCAAAACCATGACCACCTAGTGGTCTTCAGAGAACAGATCGAACCGAATCCAATCTTAACCTCCTCCAACCAGTATACCGTGACTGCATGTAAAATGGAGCCCTTGTACTTCTGCAAACTTTGGTGCTGAAATTCATAGAATGTTTTCCTCCAAGTGTAGTCGTCGTCAATCTCTACCCAGTAGAGATCTTCTCGAACAACCTTCTGGTCATCTTCTAAACAAACCGGATGAGGACCTCATCATGGATCCATACTTGTTAAATAACAAAATGTTTGAGCTCCTAAACCTAGAATATGGAATACACAACATACATTAATAAATTGTTTTCATTCATTGATTATAGGTTAACATATCCCATGGTATACCCATTCAAATACAGGGGCAAAGAAGAATGATTCATGATCCTTTCCTAGGTCTCTACCATAAAACTTGTATCACCTTGTTTAGTAGCTATTGTTAAAATAAAGGCTCATACATAAAATCACTGGGGGCCTTAAACTCCTATGTCTCAACCGATCGCTAGTGTTTACATCACATGATAAACATGAATGACACTATTTCGCTACCAACCCATGCAACCACACCTGTGCTTAACTCCAAAATCCATCATATCCCTCAACCAGACATCTGACAACACTCTATCATGACCCCCTCCCCACAAAGTGTACCCCTACTAGACTGGAAATGTGAGAAAGGAGATAATGACCCATGAGTCCCGCCACCAGTAGGCCCTGGGTTGGCGACTAGCACCGAGGGTATAGTAAACACACAAATGGGAGGAAAACCCCTCTAAGAGAACACATGTGGGAGAGAGAGATAATATAGACACCAACCAAATCCAACTCAACCAGTAATATGAACGAAATTACAATTACACAAATGAAATGTCATGAAAAACCACCAAAATGGATGGGGGAAAACTGCAAGTACCCAAAAAGGAAGTAAAACTGGAGAAACAACAAGCCCGAACAGCTCTTGCAACCACAATCTAGAAGAAACCAGCATGATCTCCAAACTAATCCAAGTCACATGAAAAAAATAGTTTATATATACATAGGGTGAGTATAATATTATACTCAGTAGGATCCTCCCTGATGCCTCTCATGAAAAAGTAATTAAATAATGATAAAGCATATTGAACAAAAAGTGAAACTAACTCGTCACCTAAAAAGGTATTCTATGTTCCCAAACTCACCATAGATACTCTCACAATGTAACACATACAAGAGTATATAATATAAAAAAGAATATTAAGGGTACCACACTACTACTTCCCCACTAGTTTTTCACTTTTCACAAACATCACACATTCTAAGAATCTCTCTCTAAAAAGGCTTACCCGCAGACACCTGGGAGAAGCAACACAACATGCACGTCGTGCAAAAAAACCACTCTGTCCACAAAATAAAGTAACAAGGTAGTTTCTGGAAGACACCACAGCTCGCATAACATGCAACATACATCGAGTATTATACCTCAATCCATTACAGCCAATACATCGTGTAATGATCCTTGATCCATCACAGCTTATACACATTACACCTATAGTATTCCATTGGATACTATATCTAGAATGTATGTGTGGGAATAACCACAAGCCATTATAGCCCTCTACACATGTATATGGGGAAAAATAACCATTGTGTCTACTAACACATGTATCTAACGAGAGAAGAATGTGGGGCCAAAGGGGGTAGTCAACTATCCATCTTCCCACCAGAATGTTGGGGAAAACTCCCCCAGGGCTCAGAATCCCCAGGGTGTTAGGTTCCCTTACTGACTGGGTGGAGTTTCATATAGAAAGAAAAAAAATTACAGAATATACTATATCTCACAACCACACTATGGGTATAACCTAGTCTTATACTCTACTACAACTAACGTCTATCAGACTCTAGACTTCCACTTCTAAGACTAGGTCTCCTATAATCCCGCATCCATTTAAAAAGCTTTATTGCCTTACTTTATTCCCTTTTTATCAATTCCACATTACGTTAATTAATTATTTAAATATTAATTAACTATTTACAATTCCACATTAAGCTTCATTAGCATCACACCCAAAGTCCATTGTCTCTTTATAATTACAACCTCATCTTGATGTTACAACATCTCCAACCCCAAGGGTAAACATAATTTATTGAATTATTCATTACAGAATTACTTCCCCATATCCCTAGGAATTATAGAAAAATGATCTATGCTACATAACACATGGGGGATCGACATGGTGAGTAGATGTACTAATCTTCGATTCTTTTCCACCTATAGCAAGAGCGTAGACCCATCCTTCCTTGAGAATCTAAACATGGAAAGAACGTCGCATACTCCATGCGTCTTCGCCTCTTTCAGAAGAAGGGTAAGCAAGACCAGTTGTCTTGAGCAGTGCGGAAACGTAAAGTAGATATTCAACAAATATGAATTAGCAAACATCCAACAATCACATCCATCATGTTCCATCATCCCCAGTTTCCTCCCAGACACTCACATGCATAAAATGATGCATCTTGCCACTATAGGCTTCATCTTCTTCCACAACCAAAGGCCTCCATACCCCAACATATCACAATAGCCATCTAGGCTCACATAAAAAAAAGAAGCAGGGAAAAAAACATTTTAACCATTGGGATCATGGCCCTTAAACTAACTATTGGGAATCTCAGAACCCTGTAAGGATTTATCTTTTTTCGATCAACCATTTATTTAATCCATATTTTATTAACATATTATTATTCATAGGTTCCGAATTCGAAAAACCTAATAAGTAAGCTATCACAAATAATTAAACATTCTTACTATACCATTTTGGTTAACATTATATTACAACAGGAAGAACTAGAATCATTTAAATACATCTTTATATTTAGAGAAGCTATTATCGATTAAATTCATATTTACATTATTTACCAATTTCCATCAAAGAACGAAATTATAAACACCCCAATCATTGATATCACACTATCTAGAAAAACATTCGGTAATAAAAAATGATTGATATCAATTTGTTTATCATGTTAAAATATTTATTAGGTCAAATCCATTGTGATCCAGTGTGATAAAACATGCCAACAATATGGTTGCATGTAAAAGAAGATAAAATAAATGAATCCCCTACCTTAAACGGTTCTTGACATTTTTTATACAGGGAATGTTCCACACAAACAATCATGATCGCCTCCTCTCGCGACAACTACATCCACTCCAGGATGCCACGGTACGACCGTACCAACTGAAACCCAAGAATACTCCATTAAAATAATTGAGATCACATGATATAACATGGAAAGTAGAAACATGAGATGATGAACCCCCAAAATAAAGATGATAAAACATACCTTATATCGAAGATTGATCGATACTGCTTGGTTGCATAAAAATGGAGTGGAAGCAATCCAAGGAGGAAAGTTTGATTGTGCAACTCCTATGAGAAGGATTGGAATGTTTGAGAATCTCACACCCAAGAACAAGGAGAAAGAATTAGGGAGGAAGATATCCCATACCTTTAGAAGATTTAATAGAGGTGTGGTTTAAGATACACTATATTTCCCATTAAAAACGGAGCGCACTAAAAAACATGGTTTGACCAAGTAAAAAAACATCCCGAGATTTAGGGATAATTAATATAAGAGTTAAGAGATTTTATTTGGCCTAAAATCCTTTAAAACAGGGCCTTGGATGCTTTTTTCATCAAATGAAATGTCAAAGGGGTGAACTATAGGAAGATGGAAACATTGTTCACCCTACCATTCTAGAAACACTGCACACCCTCCCATTTGGGATACATTGTTCACCCTACCATTATGAAAATATTGTACACCCTAAGGTTACTGATGTTACTTTTCAATGAAGGTCACTGAAGTCACTGTTCATAGATGTTCACTGACATCACTGTTCATATAAGGTCAGTGACGTCACTCTTCACAGAAGGTCACTAATGTCACTGTTCATAGAAGGTCGTTGATGTCACTGTTCAAAAAAGGTTAATGATGAAACTTTTCACCGAAGGTTAACGTAGCAATGTTCATAAAAAGCTAATGATGACACATTTCAGAGAAGGATAACAATGAAACTGTTCATATGAGGTTAAAGTTGCACTGTTCTCAGAAGGTTATTGATGACACTATTCACAGAAGGTCAATGATGACATTGTTCACCTAAGGTTACAGTTTTACTGCTCACCGAAGGTTACCATGGCACTGTTCACAACTATCTACTGTTGGAAAAATTCATCGAACTGGAAAATTGGAAAAGTGTTGGGGATAAGTCACCTTGACCTCCCGAATCACCTCATACACCTGATTTTCACAATAGAATGGACCAGAGAGGTCTAGGCCATTTCAATGCTCCCATTTTTCATGTTACATTTTGAATCTTGATATTTTCATTATATTATATGTTTCATTTAATGTTCTTCATTCACGTATATTGTTTTTTAAATATATAAATGTGGTATGGGACACTTTAAAATGTTTAAGGATTATTTTCCTCAAAAATATGTTTAATGGTATTATTTAAAATATTTATATCTTATGATTGTTAAAATTCCCTTGACATAAGAACATTATTTAAATATCTGAATCCATTAATATTTTATATTATTTTTTCATAAATTGCATACCATTTTTGTGTACTTTGCTCACTTTTATACTTATTTCATTGACATGGGAATTATTGATAAATCCGTGTATTTTATTCAGTACAGATAACTTATCAGGTGTACTGGATATAGATTAAATACATTATTAGATATGATTAATGATTTTTATAGGTACGATATGGGTGGGTCCTAGTTATAGGTAACCCCTCAATTCATCGGTTGTGTCATGAGTTGAAATAATTGTCCCATGTAGATGGGTTTAACTAAATATCTATACCATATTATGAAAGGTATTAATGGTAATGGTTCTATATAAAAATAAAATATGGTGTGAAATAATTTAGCATTTACCTCATATATTTTAGTTATAGTTTTTCTATGATATTATTCGTCGATATATATATGGGTACATTTAATTTCATGTCCATTGACTAAATGCATCTCTTTCAGTTTCATACATTTCCATATTTAATTTTACTAATCATGTTATTTAAATGGAATGTATTATAAGTTATTTACCATTCAATGATGATTTATTCTCATTCATTCATTATTTATTCTTATTTACATTCCTTTACAGAGAATTCCACCTCACCCTTATTTTTTTTCCTTTCGCTGGGTTATGAAGAATAAATATTTGTATAAGTGTTCTTCAATTATATTTATTTATTTTTATTAAAAATCATCTAGTTATTTTAAATTTTCAAATGTATTATGGGTATTATGTATGTAATCTGGATTTCCATGACTACTAAAATAATCAGCCTTTTGGGATTTGTTTCCTTTTAGACATGGAAATTAAAAAAAAGGCAATGGAATCCTGATTTTGGGTTCACGCATTACCAAATATGATATTATGGATTTTGAGAAATAAATTAATTGGAAATGAACAATTAAGCATCATAATTATTCCTCAAGAAACCTTCTTAGGTTAACACCAAAATCTATCATTAGTGGGGTTTATGATCAAAAAAGGATCTTGATGAAATTTTCGGGCAATATAATGAGCTATTTGGGTATGGATTTACATATAAAAATAGATCAAATTATGTTAATAGAAGATATATGTGATTTCCATTTATTAGTGGGTGAGGGGAGACACTTTAAAATTTTTTCAGTAAAAGACTAATGCCACATTTTCAAAATGAAAAAACGATCCAAAACGGATCATCATCATGAATTTTATTATATAAGGTCAAGATATTAATATTAAATATATTGTTGATAATTTTTATTATCATTTTAACACATATATGTTTACTTTAAACAAATGTAAATATATTTTACCTTAATTATAGTAAATTTTTTTAACTTTTTTCCCTATTCCTTGTGAGAATTATTTATGTTAGCCTTACTATATAATAAGATTAATTTTGATTCCAATTATGGAATCCATTTGAAAAACAATAATTCATATATGTTTCATAATAAAATTTAAAATTAAAGCCACATACATGATGAAAAGGTGGGATTGAATTAAATTAATTTTTCATCCATATGATGATTATTTATTAACTCTCAAAAAATTAATTGTTAATTTTTTTAAAATTTAAATTATTATATATATATATATAATTTTTATTTAAATAATCCATCACTTGGGTTTATTTTAGTTAATTTTAATAGATAAATTGCATGCACATTAAAATGGTTTTTAGAAAAAAAAATTAATTTTGAAACACTAAAAAAATTATAATATAATATAATGTAATGGGGATTCCAATTTGATAAATTACATTAAATATAACTTAAAAATTATTTTATTAATTAATAAAATATTTATCACATTATGGGAATTTTTTTTCTTGATTTATGAAAAATAAATGCCATTTTTACAAAACTGATTATTTAACATTAGCCCCTAAAAATTATATAGTTTTTGAAAAATAAAAATATTTCTACATAAGTAATTTTGAAATTATAATTTTAAAAATTAATTTAATTTTATCTAATGTTTTTCCAAAAATATCAATAAATTTGTATCAATATTTACTCACAAAAACAAATAGTAATCCTTTTTGAAGAAAACATATTCTTAAAGAATAAAATTTCATTACTAAAATAGAAATATTATCTAATAATATTTTATCAAAAAATTTATATTGTGTAGTAAATATATATATATATATATATCAAAAATTAGATAATATATTCATGCGTTCCGATTTAATGAAAAGTTATAAAGGTTATATTTAAAATAATATTATTTCATGGTTTGTTTATGATCAGTGATGCACATCTTGGATGGTATCGATAATATCATACTTTTTTAAATTCATTGGTTGTTATAGGTTTCATCCCACTTATTTCTATAGATATTTCTATAACATTTTCTTATATTTAGGAATCCCACTTCATTCAAATTTTCTAACTATGTTTTGATGAATTTTTAAAAGAAATATACTCATCTTCTACACATATGTGTGGTTTATCATTATATGAATGTTAGGAAATAAGTTATACACCCCTATAATACATTTGTTAAATAATTATATATCATTAGAAATTGTGTTATTGTACATTGTGAGTCCTTTTGGTTTACTATGTTATCAAACAACTTTTCTGTTATTTGATAATACTCATCTTATTGAGGCTCTGAATGTGATATGATATTTTTTTTCCTTATTCATGTTTGACAATTAAATGTCATTACAAATTCATATTCTTAATTTATTATGATAATAAAATGTCAATACATTTTTTCATGGTTATTTTGTAGGATTCTTATTTCATTTATTATGATTTACATATGTTTATATACAATGGTTATGTTATCATATGTATTTGTTAATCTTATACACACATATGATCTTCATTATGGTCTGCTAAATGGAATTGATTTATTAAAAATATGTTATACCTCTCACTGAAAATATGTGATGACCATTTTTATGTTCACATTCCTTGAGTTCTGAAGAAGGATTTAACATGTGATATTCCAATATGGGTGCTATGTAATGTGTAATTATAAATGAAATATGAATTTCATTATAAAATATGAATTTAACCTAGAGGTTATAGGGGTGTTATATATTGGGATATGTAATATATAATATTTTATAATGATTTATTTTATATGTATGATACTGTAGGGTCCTCTACGAGAATTAAATATAGTTTTTGTAATCTTCTAGAGCGTTCAGATAAAATTATTTGTTACAAATTTTAAATTTAATGTAATAGGAAGAACATGAATAAAATATTGTTATGTGAATTGGTTAAAATATGGATATAAAATAACTTATGATAATATTAAATTTTGATGAAATAAAAAGAATATAATTTACTTGAAAAATATCAATGGACTCTAAAATTTTTTCACTTAAATTATCAAGGCATAAAAATTTGTGCAGAATTTTCTCTTTAAAAAATAGTCTACTATTTTTTTGTGATAAAGTGACAAATCCAATTGAAATCGATAAATATATATCAAGGGAATAAGAATAAAATATCTCTAATTTATTGAGGATTAAGGAAAAACCAATAGAATGTGGGTGGGTTGGTATCAACATGATATTACCCTCTATTTAAATATGTATACTGCTAGTAGAAATAGGAAGTACATATAATTGATAACCACAACACTGGTTAACACCTCCAATGATGTTAATAGTAAATATGTAGGTACTAAATATCTTAAATATAGGGATTATAGTAATAAGAAAAACCTGAATTACAATCATAAAATATTATTATGTAATTTGGTGAAATGGTGGATATCAAGGAACTTCTGATAATTTTTCATTTTTAGGAATCAAAATGAATATAATGTATTAAAAAACATTCAACGGACTATAAAAATGATTTGTTCCCTTAATTTCTATAAACAATAAAATTTGAGTAGGATTTTTCCTTAAAAACAATTAATATCTTTTATGTGATAAATAGAATCATCCAATTGAAATAGATAATGATATATCAAGGGAATAAAAATAAAATATATCTAATTTTTTTTGGATGAAGGTAATAAAATTGAATTTGGGATGTTTGGTATAAACGTGAAAAGCCCCACTATTTAATTATATATACAGCTAGTAGAAATAACAAGAATTTCTAATTGATAACCACTATTTTGATTAAAACCTCTAATGAAGTTGGTAATAATAATGGAGGTACAAAATATCTTACATCTAGGGATTATATTTTTTATCTTTGAAAATTAGAAGTTAATACATCTATAATTCATTTCGAATAAGATAAGAATGTTCCTGATCGAGAATGAAGATAATAAATTGATTTTTAAATTTATGTTCAAGTGATTGAGAGTGTGTATAATCTAATTGTTGATGAGTAAAATAATAATAAATAACAACATCCCACTTCCATTCATAGGCCATATTATAGGGAGGTTAGAAGAACATATGTTTTATAATTTTCATAATTTTAATATATATTGAATAATATTAAATTTGACTATATTTAGAAGTGTAAGTTTTTTCCCATACATATATAAAATAGTTTCTAATGGATAAAATACATTCAATTTGTATAACTAAAATGAGAAATTTAAATAGAGAATGGCACAAATGATTCATGATATATTAGAAAAATACCTCAGTATATTAAAGGATTATGTCATAGTAAATACATGGTAATTAAATTTATTCTTAGATCAACGGTACTCAGAGATAAAAATATGTGAATGAAATTATTTTCTCCTTTATTTAATGATTCTCTAATATATTTTAATGTATTGAATCATGCTTAGAATCTAGGTATCTAAGGATGTGAAATAGTTAAATATTTTAATTATTAAAGTGATATAATATATAATCAATCCCACAATAGTGAAATGTGTAATAATATTTTGTGTACATCATAATTTAAATCATAGATTAGATAAAAAATTATAAATATAGCTATCAGAAATAGCCCTATTTTTATATCAACATGTTTTCCTTATTTTGAGTACTATAAGGGATTATTTTAGGAAAAAATGGTATTTGGAAATTGAATTGAGAATGATATCTCAATATTAATAGAACATTATTGTGTTTATGCATAATAAAAATTTTTAGACAATGGTAGAATCTTTGTAACTAGTTGTGACCCATATATCACAACTCATATTTGATAAAATTAAGACTCTTTTGGGTGTAAAATACTGATACACTACTATAGGAATAGGGTTTATGGTAGTTAGAAATTATTTAGATAATATTTTTTCTTATCTTATAATATCAAAGGAGGAAATATATATAGATCATCATTACTTTTTATAAATAATTAATAATACTTATAGAAATCCAATAATGAAATGTGATAAATTATTTATATAATTATATAAATTTTAATGTAAATACTTTATGAGCTAATAAATTGTGTTGGTAGAAAACTTATTAATACTAGAGATAAAGATATATACATTCAAGAATAGAATTATTAATGATGATTTTTTGGATAATAAATTATTCTATTTTAATTTAAAATCAAAACGTTTGTTCATAGACATAAAATATTATTTGGTGAGGGGGATAATATATCCCCTCTTAATATTTATAAACTAGAATATATTCTTTGATAATGTATACTGTTACTTTGGGGATGATTTTTTTATATTCAAATATAGTAGACCAACTATAATTCAACAATGTTCACCAGATTTTATGGTCATAAGAATTCATTATATTTATCACTCATTATATATTCGTTGATAACCAAACCAAATAGAATACATTATATTTATAAATGGATTTTTTTTTAAAAAAATTTCATAGTTATTATCATAAAATTTTAATAACTGTGATAATTTATAAAGACGGATAAATTGTGGAAAAATAAATAAAATTAGTGAACAGCCAAGACAAGAGGTGGAACAGATCATTGTATAGGGATTATAATTCATGACACCCATTAATAAATTCCTTTGGAAACCCTTACATAAATTTTTATGTGGATTATATTTTTTAAATGGGTGAAATAGAAAGAAATAAAAACAACAACATCAGAAGATTTTGTAGAATTTCAATCCAAAAATGTTTTAACAAGGATTTAAATACCATAATGACTCATTAGGGCTCTTGAGACCTGATCCATTTACCATATATTATTGGGATACCATGAGTTTTAGAGATATTTATATTTTAACAATGTTATATTTCAATTATAAAGTGAACCGACATGGATAGGCATAATTTTTTGACAAATAAAACATTAAAAATAATACATTCAAACAAAATAAGAAGGATTATTTGAAGAATATGGAAGATTTACTTGGGTCATAATTTTTTTATTTGAATACCTAATTGTTATGTATCTTTTCTAGTGGGTGTACAAGAATCCACTCCACCCAATAGTGAATCTAGAAAAAAAATCATATTTTCTTTTAAAATGGTGATAACATACATATATAAATATAGAGGAGGTTGGTTCTTGTATCCTAATTAAAATGAATAGGTACTGAGGGTTGTATATAAAAAATTTTATTACGTGTAAAAAATAAGTGTTTTTGTCAATACATAATCAAAATAGAGTTCAATATTATACCATTGATCATTTATTGTAACTCAAAATTACATAGAATTCGTTAAAATATCATGTTACATTATACATGACCATTTTTTGTTATAAATATCAACCAACATATATGAATTGAGATCTAATGCAAGAATGAAATAAAAAAATTATTTGACAAAGTCCAAATATATTATTATATGATTCATATGAGATATTTGTTCCCTCAATTATTTATAGACAAGATAAAAATATATATCTCTTGATGTTAGATAAATAATTTTCTAGGGGGAAACACATATATAATAATAATAAACGAAAAAATTATTTTTAATTAGTATGATTTAATTTATACTTGATTTCTTGTTACATTTTTTTTACAGTAAAAATGGAAAAATATTTAAAAACATATATCCTTCTCTAAAAAAGAGTAAAATAGATTTTATATATTTTAATGAATATGGAATTTATAATAATAAAAATTATTAGAGGATCAAACCAAGACATGGTGGCCATTCAATAAACTCGTTGTTTTTACCCACTAAAGTTTTATAAAATGCATGAACTATACCATGTCCCAACCAATTATTTTCTTAAATTAATCACTCCCCATTTAGATACGGTCTTTAAAATAACACTATCCTAATATCATTGGAACAAAAACCATTATTTCCAATCTATTTTCTATATTAAATTCACAATACAACAATGAAACTTCATTAATGTCTCAATGATACATTTAATTCCATATATAAATATATATAAATTAAGAAAAAACTATACTTATTATCAAAAATACCACCAAACATAATTTTCACTTTGTAGTTTCCATGATGAAACCCAATCCATGACTAGGACACCATGGTCACATCACTATTATAATAGAAAGATTATATGTTTTATTTTACAACATCATTACAAAACAATTACTTGTCAGTGTAATCAACAACTTATTGAATAGAAAGATACCATTAATCTGCATGACCATGGTTGTTTCCCCTCTAATTTTTATACATTATTTACACGTGGAAAATAACATTCATTATTTTATGACTATGAAATACACCAAGTTATAGTAACATTATCATCCCATCATGAAGTTTACTGTTAGTATATTCCATGGATAATGTTAAAACCCCTGAATATTTAAACATAATATATACTAATGAATTAACCACATCACATTTTCATGAAATAATTTCCTAAAATTAAAAATGCCTAAACTGAGCATAATCTAAAACATTTCTTGTGTTGATCCACCATGTCATGGTTTTGTATACTATATAAAAGAAAACGTATTTAATCAATATGTTTGTTATGATTTTTCACCTTCTCATTTAATGAGGAGCAATAATAATCCATATGAATGTTTTTTATCCTTCATCACACCCCTAAAAAACTGTCCCAAATATTTTACCCTCATATATACCCTCCAATTTACATAATGAACATTCCCTAGTATCAATTCATTAATATTAAAAAATATGTTTATGAAGTGCTCATGTTGGAGTTTATTACTAATCATAAATATTATCATTAAATGATAATATTTTAATTTTTTGAAACACTGTGGAATGTAACTTCCTAAATTATTTTTTTTGACTAATTTATATATTAGTTTGTAATGTAACCAATATATTAAATCTTATTTTAAGAACCATATATTGAAATTCATATCAATAGTAGATTTATATTCAAATTGATTAATAATAGATCTAAAACATAAAAAATTATCTAAATAGTTAATTTTCAAACATCGATAAATTTATATAGAGAAATTACAACATTGTGTCTTTTAAAGAAACATATCATAAGAATGGTAAATCCGATTCATGTATGAATAATCCTAACTATCATACAACTACTTATACTAAAATCAATGAATCATTGAATGATATATGTAATGGTCATTAACCTCAATGAATCAAATTCATGCAATATATATAAAATTAATTATATATTTTCAAAATAAATTATATATATTTGATAAATCTGAACCCATATATCATTAGGTCCTACACAATTGGTTGTATACCTTACCATATTAATGGTGGGTGTGGATTCAAAAATTAGATTATTAATATTAAAAATAATGAATGTTATGTAGCCCAAGAAGATAATTAAGATCAATCTCGATATATGAAATTTGACACTAGGTATTAAAACTAAAGAAAGAACACAACTTATTCACTAATAAGTGCACCACTAATATCTAAAGTAATAGTTAATAAAGAGGATGAAAATGAGAATTCCATTGATATATATGATTATATTATGGATTTATTAGGAAACATATCAGATAAAGTAACATCCTCGATCTAGAAACCACTAAAATGGTGCTCCGAGCTAGGTGGTTGCATGGCCTTAAGCATGCCTCCCCATATACCAAAGTATGATGACTAGTAGTGGGGTCTGAATAGTCAATTAGGGAGACTATACTCCCTTATTATCAGTATAATACACAATTGAAAATAAACAAAATAGTGGAATAATAATCAATATTACAAAAGAATTCATGAACAACCATTCCCAAATGGGGTACATCTAGGTCCAATAATAAATATTCCATACCATGATACAAGTGAAAAAGTAAAAAAACCCAAAATAAAGAAAAACTGTAAAATCCCCAAAATGGACCTGACACCATGTCAGGGTCCTCCTCCATGTACACCCATGCCAAACCAACTCCCTACTCCAAAGCCCTTGACATTTTCCTAACCTTAAAGCATGAAGCCTTCTTGGGTACCCACAGTGGCCCAAGAAGGGTGTTAGTACAACTGAGTAGCCCACCACCAATGGTGTCTACAAAATATCTAGTATAAACAATTTGGAGTGAAAAAGGGAAATGAATAATAAATTAAAAGGAAATAATTATGTGCTCTTTGCTGGTGTAGGTCCATTACCAACATTATTACCATTTCCATATCTTACCATTTCATTCCATTTCCCATTAATGACCATTTCCAACACATTTATCACTGGTTCCACAACACAACATGTTACAAGACATAATGTAAACAATTACATACATGAGGAAAACACACAGTTGACCCATCTCACTAGGTACAACTACCCCATGCCAAAAATATCCTCACCTTGAAGCATCAGTTAGGGTGGATGTCAACCATATCCTCACCTCGATGAAACAGTCTGGGTGAATGTAACTGGTTGGGAAATAGATCATCAATCATATCCCTACCCCATGCATTATGGGTGGAGTTTACATCCTCAGTCCAACTCGACCCGTGGATGTATAACCTCAATCAATACCACCCCACCCCCACTACCAAGCTATTTGCACATTCAATATGTATATGTTACCATTAACTATTTACACAACATCACCACAATTGACCAAGGAAAACATAAACTATAAAAATAACATGATAGTTAATACCATGCCTTAACCCATTAACACATTTACCACATTTCACATCATTTAACCATTTATCCCAAATCTATTTTATTATGCTTATATCACTAAAAATTCATTCATTGTGTCTATATCACTATGCTTGGTTCGTTATGTCTAATTCACTATGCTTCATTACAATGCTCATAACCCATTCCATTATGGACTTTAATCATCTCCACATATAAACCCAGTATCCCTTAGGTTATTATCAAGCCTAGGTTCACCACCAAGATTCTAACCTGGCAGAAATACTCACATCAACAAGTTTATCAAGGGATCTACATTTTTACACAACAATCTCACTTGTTCATCACAAATCCCTAGGAATGGGAAATTCAGCTCACCCCATGGGTATCACTTGATTAGTGTCATTACCCTCAACTCATCCCATGTGGATTTTGAGGGTCTAAATTTAACTTTCATGTAACCATTTTCCATATCATTCCATGGGTGATCAAAAAATACAAAGAGACACCCAATAACAAAACCCCACATACACAAAACCTTAAATAAACCATGGTATATAAATTGTAAACCACCTAAAAAGATTTTAGGGGTGAACGCACTCTTAATTGAGCTCTTATATTCCACTTTAATAAACCCATGATGCTTGATCCTTGATCATTTACACAGAGTAGGGTATTAGGGATTTGGAAGGATAAGAGAAGAAGATACAAACCCTAAACTCAAAAGATAAGAAAGGTTGCGATTATCCTTACCCAGAGCATCGATCCACAACAAACGAAAAAAAACCTTATAAATTAAAAATATTGATCTCTTGGGTTTCTTGGGTTATTTGGTTCATCCCTAAAATTAATAGCTGATAAATGGGAGGAATTCATGAGTTGGGGTTAAAAATCCTAGAGTGGAAAAATAGTACTTTTTTAAAGGATACTGGGTTGTACAGTTTACCCACACGGTTTTCCAAACATTGCGCAAACAATGATGATACTTCTATCCCAGAAGGCCCCATATCGTGGTTTACCAGCATTGTCTTCCAAACAGTGTGCAAACCATGCAGAAGACAGTGCCCAAAAGTACACATCCTATACGGTTCCCTAGGCCATCCACACGGTTATTACTAATTGTTTACGAACCATGAGGCCAACTAAAAAACTCATTCTCACCACTTTTCATGTCCCTGACCCTTAGAACAGCCCCGAGACTCCTATAGGACTTGGATAACCACTTAATTAACAAAAAAATAGATTCAATCCAAAACATAAATGAAAACATACCTTTCTATGTTCTAAGCTCTTACAACCTCCCCACCTTATAACAGCACATCCTCAAGCTGAGCTCCAAGGCTTCATTTCACTTCAAAGGAAAAGATATTGGGACACTGATCCCACATATATGATTCCCGCATCTAGGTTTCTTCCTGAACATGCCATGTTGTCGTAGTACTCTCACTAATGGAACAACCTTACCCTGCAAGACTTTCTCACTATGATCCATGACATGAACCAGATGCTCCTCCAAGGATAAATTAACCCTAAGAAAAACATCCTCAACATCAACCATGTGAGTCAGTTCAGGCAGATATCACTGAAGCTACAACACATGAAAGACATCATGCATCCTGATATACCATTTTGGAAGATCCAATCAGTACGTCACCAGCTCGATCCTCTCCACAATCTCAAATGGACACACATACATGGGTGCTAACATTCCCTGCTTCTGAATGCATCAGTGAACCAACCATGGAGACACTCCAAGTAACACACTATCCCCCACCTCAAAATCAAGAGGTCTATAACTCCGATTCACATATGACTTCTACCTACTCTAAGACATTACCATCTATTTTAGAATCTACTCAACCATCTCTGATGTCTACTGCACAAGACTCGGTCCCAACAACTCTATTTCACTAGCCTCCAAATAATAGAACATAGATCTACACAGCCTCCCCTAGAGAGTCTCAAATGGTTATATCTAAACCATATCTTAAAAATGTTGTTTTAGGAAAGTTCTATAAAAAATAGGTGCTTCTCCTAGAAACCATTGAAATCCAAGACAAAATCCATCAACATTTCTTCCAACACATGGATTGTACGCTCCGACCACCCATCCCCCTCCAGTTGTAAATCTGTACTCAAGAGCACCTGTGAACCTAGCACCTTCTACAACCATTTCACAAATCTTGATGTGAAATTAGGATCATGATTTGAAACTATAGTCTGCGGTACACTATGGAACTGTACTATTTCCCAAAGATACAACTCACCCAACTGACCAATTTTATTAGTCTTTTGAATCAGTAAGAAATGATCCACTTTCGTTAGCTAATCCAAAACCACATAGATTTCATCATTATTCCGAGGCATCCTCGGAAGTCCCAAAAAAATATATCATCCATCATCCATTCTAGAATTGACAATGGATGTAATAGTCCACCTGGGAATTGATGTTTACCCTTCACTTTCTGAAAGGTAAGACATTGTGCCACAAATCCCACAACTTCCTTTTTTCATTCCGAACCACCAAAACTATATACGAGGATCAAAATTCATCTAGGTCAAACCAGGATGCACTTCCCATTTCGAGGAATGGAACTCCCACATCAATTCCTTTTGCATGCATATAGGCAGAACCATGTGATCATGAACACAAACATCCTCATCCACACCGACTGTCAAACCCGAAGGTGGATCCCAACCTTTAAGTATTTCCTTCATGGACCAACATTTCATATTTTCAATCTGACTTTTATTAACTCAACTAAAAAGTGTCAACTCTACCATCACAGAAGCAACAGTCACCAAACCATTTTCCTCTTGTACCTCTAGGTGAATCTCTAAAAAAAAGACATCACCTTCCACTCGGTGCTGGATTCTTGACCCACCTAGTTCTAAGCCTTCCTGCTCAAATCATTAGAAACATTATTCCCATTCCCCATTTATATACCATCTCATCGTTAAAATACTAGATATACTCTACCCATATTCTCTTCTAAATATTCAAATCCCACAGCTAAAAAAATACATTAAACTCTTGTGATCGGTAAACACCGTGAACCATTCCGCCAAAATTTAGTGCATATAGAACTTTAAGGCATACACTACTGAAGCCATCTCAAGATCATGAGTTGGATAATTCATCGCATGGGGTCTCAATTTTCTTGACCCATAAGCCACCACCTGCTCATCTTGCATCAACACAGCCCCATGCCTGATACAGGACACATCAAAAAATAGAACATACATCCTATCTAGCTCTGGTGTGATTAAGATCGGTGTGGTTATGAATCTCTTTATAAAGTCTTAAATGGAATTCTCGAAAGCCTCTAACCACTCAAACCTGATTCTCTTCTTGGAAAAACCTGATAGTGGTGTTACCAAAAAAGAGAAATCCTATGTGAACCTCCGGCAATATCATGCCAAATCGAGAAAACTCCGAGAATCTAAAACACTCTTGGGATGCTCCCATGACACAACAGCCTACACATTCATGGGATTTACCGACACACCTGCCTCAAATATGTTATGTCCCAAAAAATTTATTTCACCAATCTAGAATTGACACATTGAAAGAATATAATAAATTTTATGCTCTCTTAGTGTACTCAAGATGATGCCAAGATGTTAGGAATGATCATCATCAGTTTTTTAGAACTCCAATATGTCATCAACAAAGACAACCAAAAATTGATCAAGATAAGGATGAAAGACTCAGTTCATCAAATCCATTAACACTTCTGGTTCATTGGTCAAGCTGAATGACATCACCAAAAACTCAAACAACCCGTACCGAATCTTGAATGTTTTTAGTGGTATGTCAGAAGGCCTCACCCTCAACTGGGGATAACTTGATCTCCAGTCAATCATAGAAAACAACAATTCACTCCTCAACTAGTCAAACTAGTCATCTATTCTAGGAAGAGGTTTCCGATTTTCACCATCATCTCATTTAACATCCTATAATAAACACACATCTTTAATGACCCATTAGCCTTTTTTTCAAAAAGTCCAGGGGATTCCAAAGGAGACGTACTAGGATGTATGACCCCCTTATATTCCAACTCCTCTTGTTGAGACTTTATCTTCTGGTGTTTTTTCAGTTCAATTCAGTATGGTGAAATAGAAACTGGCTCTGCTCCCAGTAGAAAATCAATCGCTAACTCAACATCCCTCTCAGGTGGAAACCCCGAGACATCCTTAGGAAACAAATCCTAAAACAGTTACACTACTGGAGGGAAGAAAGAAGGTTCCCCTCTTTCATCATCAAGCACAAGACAAGATTCTTGAGTCGTGAACCTATACAACTATCAACAGAACTATCTCGCACAACCTGCTCAAACATCCCACTCTCCGTGATGGACATAACTGTCAACCTCAAGTGACCTGAATGATACCTTATGACAATAATAGTATATGTGCTCCCGATACACCACAAAAAAAATCCATAACTAAGATCATGTCAAATCCTGAAATCTTAATAATGATCATGTCCCACAGGAAACAATACCCACTGAATTTTAGGGAACATACCTTTCACTTCATGATGTCCTCATTGATCAACTAAATAGAGTGTCAATCGATATAACCCCACACACTTTCTCCACTGGAAAATCAAACACTACCACAAGTTTAGAAGAAACAAAAGAGTGTGTGGAACTAATGTCAAACTACACACTAGAAAGTGTAGATGCTACAAGGATCGTAACTCAAAAATTTGATGGCCCAGCCTCACCATCACACAGTGCAGACTGAACTACATGAAGTTTATTGGCCCCACTACTTTGGCATCCAACCTGCATGCCCTACTTAGAACTTCCCTGCTGATGTGGGCAATCTTGCCCTGGAGTTCCACATCCAAAGCCCCTAACATTAAGGAACGTGGATCTCAAACTACCTACCTGATATAGATCATGTAATACCTTTATTCTACTAGGAATATACCTATCACCAATGTTCATACTCTCCTACTGAGGGTTCCTATAGAACCTCTGCATGTGTCCCAATCTTCCACATTTCTAGCACTCAACTGGAGATTGAGGTCGGTTGCTATGCATGTGACCCGGCCTGCCACACTGATATCAGAACACCTGATCACTGACTTGAGAGGTGTAACCTTTCTTATGGACACCTTTCACACATCGGGCCAGATGAAAACATCCCAAACGACCCATCTGGCCCTCAGAAAAAGCACCACATGTCTGTGCAGCTGGAACGACATGGCCACTACAAGAAAATCCCTTAAGGTTCCATTTTTGAGATCCTTGAATAATCCACTACCTCTATAGACTCTTTAATTGAGTCATATTCACCTGATAATAGATCATCTGCGTCATCCCTTTTAGGAAACGCCTCGCAACTACTGCCCCATCTCCTGCCAACACTGGAACAAAGTGTCACGGGTCAGTGAAGCAGCCAACATAATCCATCACCGACATCGAACCATGAGTCAGGATCATGAACTTTGTATCACGCTCTTACCTCAAGGTCTCAAGGTTAAAATGCTCCAAAAACATATCCTGGAAATCCTTCCACAACAGCCCCTTAGACTCCTCAGTCTCATCCAGGATTTCCCACAAACACTTTGCCTGGACCCATAACACATAGGCTTCCAACTTGACCTGCTTCACTTCAGGAGTCTCGACACGATCAAGTATCATTAGGACAGACTCAATCCATTACTCCTTTACCTCTCTCCTACCCTTTCTGTAATGGTTAGAGGGTGATATAGCTAAAACTCTTTTTTCAGCTCAAACATAGTAGGTGAAACCCACCATGGGTTTTGATCCATCATCTGCATTAAACGAGCCATGTTCTCTTGGAACCTCTCTTCCCCACTTCCCTAGATCACCACATTCTCTTGCCCCTGTATTAGAGGAGTTTTTTCAGCAATATCCTCATGTTTCAAAACTAGCGCTCGATGTCATCGATGCATTACTCTACATTTCCAAACATGAGGTTTAGAACACATGCCATAGAACATTCACAATCTCATAATAAGAAATCTATTCACCATTCACAACATCTTACCATACATACACCATCCCAATAAACCTTAGTTTTCCAAAAAACACCTTCCTTTCCATCCCTACAACATGCCATGGTTCACATGGGGTAAACAACCATACACGAACACAATTCTCACAATAAATGTTACAATAACATTTTCCATTCATTATAACCCTTAAAAACAAATATTTAATTTTTCATCACTTATCATCCATTTATCTTTACCACTTTAATTTTTTAATTTACCACCCTGTCCCTTTTAAATTACCTAAAATGCAAGGTGCATTATATATTTCATTCCTCACACACCAAACCCATGTGTTCACACCATGATGCATGTAACCACCCTCTCTTGGTGCCTATAATGATGCAAGAATGCACATACTCATTCAAGTAATTCAATGAGCCAAATATCATAAAACAAGCACATCACACAACATGTGCATCACCAAATGGTAAAATATCATCAACTATAACATAGTTCAATGAAGAACAACAATTCCCGCCCTGGGTGACATGGGTTTTCGCTCGAACATGGGTTAGAAACTCCCAAGCATGAGCTCATTACCATGGCCCGACACATCCAAACTCCCATCTACCATCCCAAAAAACCTGATTTCAGAGAAGAAGATGAAATACCTCCTTAGATACCACTTTGTAACATCCCAGACCCAGAATCCACTAAAACAGTGCTCCAAGATAGGTGATTATGTGAACATAAGCGTGCCTCCCAGTACACCAAAGGATACTGACTAGCATCGGGTGTATAAATAGTTAATTGGGGAGACTATACCCCCTTTTTTCAGAGTAAGTCACAACATAAAATGAATAAAATTTCAGAATAATAATCAATATTACAAGATAAATCATAAACAACCATTCCCAAATGAGGTACAACTAGGTCCAATAGAAAAGTTTCCATTCCATGTTATAAGTGAAAATGTAAACAAAACCCAAAATAAATAAAAACAATGAAATCCACCCAATGGTCCCCACACCAAGTCTGGGACCTCCTCCACGTACAACCATGTGATCCTATCTCCCTAGAAGAAGCCCTTTCCCTTGTCCTGACCATAAAACATGAAGTCTGCTTGGGTACCCATAACCTCCTGAGCAGAGTGTGATTACAACTCAGTAGGCCACTAACCACGGTGTCTACAAAATATCTGGTATAAACAATCGTTCATGAAAAAGGGAAATGAATAATAAATGACAAGAAAATGATTAAGTTCTCTTATCTATTTTAGGTCCCTTACCAACATTAATTACCATTACCATATCTTACTATTTCATCCCATTTCCCATTACTTACCATTTCTAACACATATATCATTGGTTCATCAACATAATAAGTTATAGAGTTTAAAGAAAACAATAACATACATGAGTAAAACACACATTTTTTATATTACACTAGGACCAACTACCCCCATTCCAACCATATCATTACCTATAAGGATCAGTTAGGGTGGATGTCAACCATATCCTCACCATGATGCGTCAGTCCAGGTGGATGCAACCGATAGGGAAACAGATCATCAATCTTATCCCAACCTCATGCATTAGGGGAGGAGTTTACAGCCTCAATCAAACTTGACCGATGGGCATAAAACCTTAGTCAATACCCCAAACTAAAATTCTATGGGAACATTCTATACATATATGTAACTATTAACCATTTACAACATCACCACCATTTCCCAAGGAAAACAAAAACCATAAAAATAAAATGAGGGGTAATACCAAGACTTAATTCGTTAATACATTAACCTAATTTTATATCATTTAACTATTTATCCCAAATACATTTTATTATTCTTGTATCACTAAGAATTCATTCGTTGTGCCTATATCACTAGGCATGGGTCAATATGAAAAATTCACTAGGCTTCATTAACATCCTCATAACACATTCCATTATTGTATTTAATCATTTCAATATATTAACCCAATATCACTTAGGTTATTATCAAGCCTAGGTGCACCAACTATATTCTAACCCAACACATATATTCACATCAACATGTTTATCATGGTCTCTACATGATTACACAATAATCTAAATTGTTCTCCATAAATCCCTATGTCCGGGAGAGTCGGTTCACCCCATGGGTATCCCTAGATTAGTGTCCTTACCCTCAAAGCATCCCATGTGGACCGTTAGGGTCTCCATTTTCATTATTAATAAACATTTTACCAATACATACCAAGGGTGATGAAAACATACCAATAGGTACCCAAGAACAAAACCACACATGCACAAATCCTCAAATAAATTATGGGATATAACTTGTAGACCACCTACCTCAATTCCATGTTGAACACACTCTTAATCGAGCCCTTAGATTGTGATTCGACCTACCCTCAATGATTTAACCCAGATCTCACCCAATGAGTAGGGTTTCAGAACATCATAAGGAGATGAGAAGAATATTCAAACCCTAAACTACAAAGAGAATCAATGATGGGATTAGCCTTACCCAAAGCTTTGATCTGCAACCAACGACACCCACACCACCTTATAAATGAAAGATATTGATCTCTTAGAGATATAGGGAGATTTGGTTCAACCATAAGATAATGATAGGAGAAATGGGAGGAATACACGAGTTGGGGATAAAAATCCTAGTGTGAAAATTAGTGATTTTTTAGAAGTTTCTAGGCCACACGGTTTACCCCCATAGTTTTCCAAATCGTGCACAAACTGTGTGGATGTTTATGTCCCAAAAGGCCCACTCACATGGTTTACCCACATAGTTTTCCAAACCGGGAAGAAGACACTATTTAAAAAAAACATCTTGCACGGTTTCCTGGGTTGTTCGCAAGGTTAGCACTAACCATGAGCATACCATGAGGCCTACCCGGAAAACCCAATTTCTCCACTTTTCATGTCCCAAACCCTCAAAACACCCCCTATCCTCTTCTAGGACTTGGATAAGCACTTAAATAAAAAAAACAAGGCATTCAAACCAAAACATAAATGATAACATATATTTCCAAGATCTGGGATCTTACAGATAGTATATATATGATCAAGGATTGTGAATATTCCAACTTGATCTCTAGTTGATTCCACACCACTAATATACTTGGGTGGTGATTTTTTTTTGTAATTAAATAGTAATTTTTAATATGGTTTCCTATTTCAGAAATAAATTTTTTTTTAAATACAGAAAGATAATATATGTATTACCAATGAGTATCGCATTAATAATAATCTAGATACAGTACATATTATATCATTTATAAGCATCGATCCATTCATTTAATATTTATAAAACATAAACCTAATTGGATTGATCTTTGAAATAGTACATAGTGGATGGAAAGAAAAACACTATTGAGGTTAGAAATAAAAAATTAAATAGAATTAAATATTTTTACTTTAGAAAATTACTAGAAAGTATAATATTTTTATTGACGAAATAATCATTGGTAATAATTATAGGGATTTCAGGTTTCCTACTCATAAACACCTAAAACAATAGTATTATAAATATAAAATATTTCCATTTTATCAAAAATTAGTGAGGAGTATTATATTTCACACTTAGTGTTTTTTGAATATATTTTACGATAATAAATAAACATGTTTGACGTATTTTTAATTATAAAACTTAAGAAATTAAGTGAAAAAATATTATACCATAGAATATGAATCACATTATATGTTATTTAACTAAAATACAATTTTCTAAAGTATTTCATATTTCATTTATGAAAAACTATAGATTTTCAATAAATTTTTAGAATTATATTATTAATAATGATTATGTTTTTCATATCTGGTTTATTGAGATATTTTTTGAAATTATTAAACTAATGAGAAAATATATTTTCAACTAGTAGAAAATGAATAAAATGGTTATTAGTTTTCTTGAAATTGATGTAAATGCATTTGAGGATAATAATTGATGTTATTTGTGGAAAAAATTATTTTATGAACACAATGTGTTTTTATCATAATAACAGAAAATAATCTTTAGTTATTATAAATAATAATGAAATATTTATATAAAATACTAAATAAATTTTTTTATAATTAATTTATTGTTTATTTGTTGTAATACAATGGGAATAATCTCTTTTTTACATAAAAATTTATATTTATAAAAACGACTTTGATTACATTTTATGTGATTAATGTGACTAAAATTAAACAAAATTTATAAAATGACTACAATAATTTTTTTTTCATATTTTTAATTACGATTTTCAAATTTTTTTATTATTCCACATTTATTTTTTGAAAAATTAATTATTACTACGGTCAACAGTTTTCTCGTTATTTGTGGTTAAAAATGGTAATAAAGGGGGTTAAACTAGAAAATAAGGATTAAAATATCACAAAAGCATGTTAAATTTTAATTGGTTAAATATATTTAGATGTAACATTATCATTAATTAAAACTATGGGTTTCCAATTTTCCAAATTCACTTGAATATGACATTATTATATTTTCGTGACTTAATTATTTACATGTTTTCTACCCACCACACTTATAAAAGATAGTAACTTCTCATATATTCTTAACAAATTATTTTTCTAATTTTATTGAAAAAACAATGAATAAATGTATTTTTAACATATCAATCCATGTTAAATATGTTCTAGTCCTATCAAAAGTCTTTGAAAAATAACATTAATAATAGATTTGAATAAGGTTTCTCAAAGAAGAGTAAATCGTCATCATCAAAGTGATTTATGATTATTTCATATTCTATATATTAAAAATACAGTATAACCATATTTACATGATTAAATTAATATCACTAATATAATATTTTTTAAATTTTAATGTCATATACTTTATGTGCCACCTATCCATCCGATATGAAACAAAAACATCATTTGTGTGTGCGCATGGACTGCCACATCTATGAATCGATGTTATTCATTTTTAATTTCCCCATACATGGTTGGTTATATAGATGTATTTAATAAAGATGTTTTATATATATTATATTATTATATTTCTATAATGGTTTATTATAATTTATCTTCCATTTATTTCATTGATTGGAAAATGAAAACATTTCTCTTGTGTGCGTATAGACTGTAATCTACATAAATTTATATAATTAATTTTTTATTATATTATGGGTTAAAAAAATTTATATAATGAATAAATATGATAATTATAATATGAATATTATTATATAAATAATGAAACCATTAACTATGTGAAATTACCAAACTTATTAAACCAAAACATGCTAGAAAACCAAACTAGTTTTCACCCAAATGTTGATTTTAATGATGAATTCTTAATAAACTGGTAATTTAATGTTATAAGGGAATGTTGTATTACAAATAAAATTAAAAGGGATCTGTTATAAATTTAAATTAAATATAAATTTATTATATAGGAACATAATAGTTTATATAAATAAATTCATAATTCGAGGGAATAGTTTATGTAGCAATTTTATTTTTAATCATGATTTTTCTAATGGAATATAATTTAGTGGAATTAAATTTTATTTTTCTCGTAAATCCCATCTCTTTTTATAATATGTTTATTATTTTTGTTTCCATTTTCTCCCTTTTATATTCATCCATTAGGTACATGAAATGATCAGGAGAAGGGTTTGTAATAAAATATGACATCATTGCTTCTTTGGTTGAAATTTTTTTCTACCGTGTTCATATTATTTAATGTATTTTCAAATAAAATTATTTGTTATGATAAAGTAATGTTTTAATGTAATTTTAAATAATGGTTTACCTTCTTCTCTATTTTTTACAAGGTATATTATTGTCTTTTAATAAATCAGAGACTTTTTTTCTTTTTTACAAAAGTGTGAATGGAGTATTTATTTTTACATTTACCATAAAAATAGAATTTACATCCTTAATGATCATTATTTTAATTAAATATTATATTAAATTATCTAATAATTATTTTTGAAGAATTTTTTTTCAATATAGTTTTTACATTTTTTGTTTCGATTTATTGAAGGGACGATATTTTTTCTCTTATTTTCAATAAAATGTAAAATAGCTTTTTAATGGTAAATTTTATAACTGTAAACCCACTTAAATATTTCTTATGATTCTATAATGATACGATGTAATGATAGAATACATATTCCTTCCCTATATGGATTATTATTATGTGATGTTTAAATTTTTATAAATATATTTTGTTTTTGTTTAGTTATGATATGCTGAATTGACAATTTTTTAGTGATCATATATGTCACGTATATATAGTTTTATTTATGTGACGGGTGGGTATATTAACTTCCACTAATAAATTGGGTATTGATTAATATCTCTTGAGAAAATATGGACTATTATGGGGAGTGAACCCATTTCACTTTGTGTATCTTTCCATTATGATAGTCTTATAACTGAACATTAAATAATGAAATGATTTATTTATACTTTATATTATGACACACATCTCATTAAATAATCTTTTTCTTATGATATATTCTTATGGATCATTATTTATTAATTATTATTACACACTCTTGAAATTATTCTATATCGAAATATAAAATATTTATTATATGACTCATGATTTATGACTTATGATCAATTAGGTATAAACATCATAAGTTATAATCATACTCTAGACCCCATATTCATATGTTATGATTTCCTATGGTTATTAATTCATATCTCCCATGTTTACCCTTATAGATAATATAAGTTAAACATTACATATGATTCTATATTTTTGAAGATATGAAAAATTATTTTATGTAGGATATTCCTAATAATTGGACAATTATAGAAGCTGTTTTTGTGATATACTGAATATATTTTATAAAATATGTTGGTTATACATCTAGTTGGTAATAAAAATAAATTTTTATGCTATTTTGGTTTTTGTTATTATGAAATGTGTTTATCCTTAATTAAAAAAATGTAATATTTATATATATTATACCCTGGTTTTCCCAATTTATATTAGATAATGGTTTAGTTAATTTTGGTTAATGGGTTTTAAATATTACAAGGTTTGAACTTAAGAGGCCCTATGATAAATTTAATGTTATATATGGTGATAAAAAAGTGTAATAGATTGATAATAATGTGTTATAGTTTTGGAAATCTCTAGAATTGTTTTCATGATTATATAATTTATCAATCTATTTAATTTATCTTGATTCTAAATGTAACATCCTTTACTTGGAAGCCATTCTGATTGTTCCCCGAGTCAGGTCACCAATTGACCTCAAGCATGCCTCCCTGATTGCTAGAGGTTGTCGACTAGAAATGAAGTTTTAATAGGAACCACTGGAAGACTATAACCACTTTACTAGATTAATCCAAATAATATAACATATTAAATAAAGGAAAAGTAAATAAATCATCCAAACACTTTCATTACCAACCATTTCCCAAACATAGAACCAAACATAACCTAATGATAACTATTCCATGTCATGATAATAGTTCAAAAAGAGAAGAAGACCCAAAATAATGATAATAATCAAAATACCCAAACCATACCCTCGAATCCATATCATTATCCTTATCTATGGGCATCCCGTGCCCACTAAACTCCCAAGCACATGGCCTTTCACTTTTCTGAACCTACAACATTGAAATATGATTGTGTACCCAAATCCAACTGAGTAGGGTGTGAGTACAACTCAGTAGGCCACCACCAATGGTGTATAAAAAATATTAAGTATAATAAGATAGTGCAAGAAATTACTAAATTATCTAATGATATAAATATAATAGATCTTGGATTCCATTAGTTAACAATATTCACTTTAACCATTTTCAACAATCCTTTCATTTTTATCACATGTTCTACAGATTAAGCATGTACATCATTTTAATTTTAGCCAAATCATGCTAATATTCATACATATGAAGTAAATAATGTTCCCTATCTCAGTAGTTATAGCATCTCATAAAAATTATGTCACACTTAACTTTTATCCTTAGTTTAGGTAGTCTCATACAATGAAACCATTTGGGGCCTAATGCCTCAGTCAGACTCCCTAACCTATTCATTCATGGGGTTGGGTTTAGAGGCTCAATCCATCCCAACCCATGGGTGGATCCTAGTTGCATTATCCCTCACCACCCAGACATATTGAAATTCTTATTTATTCATTTACTATATATATCATATCAAAAATATTACACAAACAATATACATAATGTTTACCATTCACATTTCATTCAACACATTAGTAATCATCAAGCCTTAACCTTTTAATAGATTTTTCATTTACATATCATAGAAAATTTATCCCATTTCTCTTTTTATAACATAACCTAGTTTTCTTATTAAACACATTCCATACATTATCCCATTAAACATTATTCATCAATTCACATGGAATATCCCATTTATTCCATTCAAATAAAACACTTAAGTCCTGTGACACATTTACATTATTCGATTTATCCCTTTTGCACATTTTTATAAACAATACCTTATAACATTACCAAAAATATAAAAAAATATAAATAGTTTCATTTTATAATTCCAATTTATATTTCAACAAATTTATCATGGGATTTATTTCAACACAAACTAACTTTATGCAGAACATTACCATTTTCCATGATCAGGAATTATGCCACACCCCAACGGTGGACCTAAATGGTCTTAATCAATCTTTATGTATCCCATAGGGATCATGTGCTGTATAAATCCTCAGTTGTCCTTAAATTTTATAAAATCAGGATATATTCATCAAATAAACATCAATAGGTTTGTAATATCACTATCAGACATGCTCAAATCAAAAATAAAACTATGGGAAAAAACATGTAGACCACCTACCTCAATTTTAAAGAGAACCAAATCATTAACTATAACCATTGACCTAGATTGAATAATTGTTTCTCCAACCTACAATCCTAAATTAAGAAGATGGGTTTTGGTATTTTGTATGATTAAGAATGAAACCACTATACCTAATCATGAAATTGAAAGTATTAGACTTACATGGATATTCAATCTGCACCCAACAACACTCCAAAATTCCAATTAATGAATGAGATCGACCATTGGAAAGATATTGGATCATGGGTTTTTCACTAGTAATACTAGAGAAGAACTGGGGGAATAAATTAGGTATAATAATTAAAATCATGAAGGTGGAGTGGGTAAAATACCACTATTAATGAGGCTCATTGTTTAGCTGCACTGTTTTCCAACTCATGTGTGAACCATGCACTAACCTCTATCTAAGTCACATGGTTACTTGGGAATATTTCATTTCATGAAATTCCCTGAGCCAGACATGTAAAATTCCTCTGTTCTAGGTTGCACGATTGGGGTTTCTCCCTTGTTTGGTTTATACTATCCATGCTCAAACCGATTTGCACGTACATTAGGGCTCGATTCCCCTTTCTTGTATGTATCAAATCCCTTTAAAAACCATTAATATTCCTCATACAAATATTGATGGTTTAATTATCCCATATTATGATATTTAAAACAAAATTTATATAGGTTCATACATAAATAAGGACTAGGATCTAACAAAATATCCACATTGTAAATGCTCATCCTCGAGCCGCACTTCCAAGATTCATTGAGATTTCAATGCAAAGAGATTTAGACACCAAGATTGTGTTTCAATATCCCTATACTATGGTTCTTGCTAAACATTACCATGATTCCACACAACTCAAACCAATATAAAGGTCTTGTCGTACAATACATTCTCACTATAATCCATAATACAAACTAGATGCTTCTCAAAGGATCCATCAACCGAAATCTCAACATTGTAAAAATAAATTACATAAGATTGGTTCTGGTGATACCATAAATGATATGACACATGAAAAAAATAAATCATATCACTATTCCACTATGAAAGATAAAATTGGTTTTCCTATTTTCAGATCCTCTCCACTATCTTAAATTTCCACATGTACATGGGCGCCAACAGACCATATTTTGTAATTTGATGGTGTCCCAACCTTGGAAACACCCAATGAAACAAATGATCACCCACCATTAACTCAATTGGTCAATGGATTTGATTGGCATAAAACTTTTTCATACTCTGAACCATTTCAATATGTTTTTGAATCAACTAATCATGTTCTTATGTCTCTAGAACAACACTTGGTCGCAAAATCTCCGATTCTCTAGCCTATACTAAAAAATAGATATTTTCATGGTATACCATAGAGGGACTCATATTGAGCCATTTGAATCATATCCTTGTAACTATTAGTGTAGTAAATCTCAAAAATTGTTAACTTTGCCTCACATGATTCACCAAAATCTAAAACGCATGCCCTCGACATGTCCTTTAATACCTGAATATAAGCTATGATTTCTCATTCATCTATGATTATAAATCCATAATGAAGAACACCTGAGTAACAAACACCTTTTGTAATTACTTCTTAGGTAATCATGAAAAATTTGGGTCACCATCTAAAACAATATTATATGTAACCCCCTGTAAATGAACTATCTCTGGAACATATGGCTCACCTAATAGATATTTGGTGAAGGTCTCTTGAATCAGAACGAAATGGGCCACCTTAGTCAACTAATCAACAAATACCGAAAACACATCATTCTACTAAAGAATTTTCATGATACCAATCATAGACCCAATGTCATGGTATCCCATTTCTATTACAAAATGAGAAATTTCTACAGTAAACCACCTGACAGCCAATGCCCAGCCATCACCGGATTGCAGGTAAGGAATCACACCCTGAATTTTGCGACCTATGTATTCATCCTCAGATACCAATAGTAACTACAAAGATTATGACACATGTTTTTCAATATTGGATTCCCTTCCCATTTTGACGCTTGAAACTCATAATAATATCCATGGAAAAATTCCATCCCCAGAATATGTCTGCAAATGTATATGGTTCCATCATCACCAATGGCACAACTGAAAGGTGACACCCACCATTATTATTTTCCCTTAATGAAAACTCGTATGGATCCACACAATGCTTCTCCATAATCTGGTTCATAATCATGGGCTCAATATCCATGTATGCAAGGTTCATATTCCAATTCCCAGCTTGTACCTCCTGATGCATCTCAGTAAGTAATGACACCATTATAAATTTAGATCTAGATTCCTGACACACATAATTTTTTATCATTCAACTAAAAGAACATGAAACACTATTTCCCCTTCCCAGTAGGTAGGACAACACACAATTAAAATCCTGCATGTACTTAACCACCATTTATTTCCAAATATTCATATCACACTGATTGAAAATGTACTTAAGGATTTTATGATCAGTATACATGGTAAAGCACCATCCCAATATGTATTTCGACTAAAACATCAAGGTGTATAACACTAAAACCAACTTAGGATCCAGAATATGGAATTTTTATGGGACCTCAACTATCATGACCTAACAACTAAAAACTCCCACCTCAATACTTCCCCTAGACCAATACTATATGTTTCACATAACATTGTATACCCTTTTCCTAGATCTGGTAAGATTAGAATTAGTGTGGTAGTCAACTGCTTCTTTATCCCTTGGAAAACATTCAAACATGTCCCAAACCATTCAAACATGACTCCCTACTTATTTTTACCCGAAAGTGGTGTTGTAAAATAAGAATTTTCATTAATTAAATTTATGGAAACATCCATCCAAACCCAAGAAACAACAGACATTAAAAAAATTATTTGGATACTCTAAAGACATAATTGCCTAGACTTTCTCCCCATCCTCCAACATGCCTTCCTCTGAGATGACATGACCCATTAAATTCCCCCAATCAATCCACAAATGAAATTTTGATATCATGGTATACACAATATGCTCTCATACTGTACTCAAAATTATGTAAACATGTTTTTCATGATCATATTGATTACTATATTATAAAATATTTTATCAATAAATAATACTAAAATATTATATAGCTAAATGTGAATGATTTGGTTCATTAGGGACATAAATATATGTGCCACATTAGTCAACCAAAACAACATCGTCACAAACTCATATAAACAATTCAAGGTCCTAAATGTATTCTATGGTAAATAGAGAAGTACAACCCTCAACTGAATATATCCCAGCCTCAAATATATCACAGAGAACACTGAAGCACCTCTTAGTTGGTCAAAAATATCATCGTTTTTTGGAAGATGGTATATATTCTTAACTAGAATCTTATTCTAATTCCTATAAGAAACACAAAACTATAAGAAGCCATAATATTTCATAGAAAATAACATTGGTTATACCCAAGGTGTTGTACTTGGATGAATAAAACACTTGTTCTCTAGTTACAACAATAGGGTTTTTAGTTCTAGAATTTATTCCTGGGGAATTTTGTATGGTAAAATAGGAAACTACTTTTCCCCAAGTAGAAACTATATTGTGAACTCAAATCAGTATTCATTGGGAGAACTAAGAAGTATGAAAGAAATATATACTAAATCTAATCCATCAATAGAGGAAGGAAAAACTTCTCCACTCCCACATATTCAACCATAATACAATACACATTGGTTGCGAATTCACCCATCTGCTGACAAACTAGCCATACATGACCTCGCATACATATCATTATCCTCAATGAACATAGTTATGTCTATCCATGCACTCTAATGTCTCCCAATTATGGTAACTTTCAAAAGGTTCCAGGTACGACACTAGCCAACCCTTTCCCATAATCATATCAATATTGGACATATAAAAAATTTACCATAAAAATTGTACCCACCAACCTCAATAGAACTCCCTTTATACTAACAAATATTTTCTATTTACACCCAAACTTTTTATTGATTGATATAGCCCAAAACAAAAGTTCCAACACTTTGACCAAAACATTCAGAAATTGGGCATATATAAGAGAATATAAAGCATCTTTTTTTAAAAACGAATTGGAATGTATGGAATCTATAATAATCATTCATAGAAATATCTATGTCACAATCTCACCACTTATAGGAGTGGTTTGATGTTTATAAATCAGGTATATTCCTCTCCCATAAGATTTGGTATGAGTTCCTAGTGTTGCACAACCCTGCTTATATTGATGCTCTCAACGTAGATTACCTTATCCATCACTATGACTGGTATAGCCGGTAGAGCTCTGGTTTCCATCATGATATGGGGTAATCAACCCCTGAAAACATTTTTTCAGACACCACGACCCTCCATTAGTACCTTTTTTTGTGAGTTTCTATAGATCCTCTACACATTCCCTATCCTTAAAAAAACATGACACTAAAATTCTGGTCGAGGATATTGTCCATGCATGTTGCACAGCCTTCTACACTAATAGAAGAAATTTTATTTAGTACTCTGGGAGTATGGTTCCCATTTCTAACAAATCAATCCACTACAACCCTGTTGTGAACCCTCAAAGAGAAGCCTCCGGCCATCAGAAGCCACAAAACTTGTTTTTCTAATTGGAAGTGTAAGCCCACCACAATAATCCTACATGTGGATTTCTTCTAATATAATGGCCTAATAAAAAACTTTATAAACCCTATTTTAATGAAAAATATTTACATATGACTTGATCTCATTTCTAATTCCATCCTTGAAACATATCGTTATAGCCACCATATCCCCCACAAATGACAATATAATGCGTTCCAAGTCACTGATGTTTCCAGCATCCTGCATCATTGATATAAACCCCTAGGTTTACCAAAAAATCATTCCAACCTTATCCTATGTCATGGTGTTTATATAAAAATGTTCCAGAAGAATTTCCTGTAAATCATTCCATATAATATCGTCAACTAGTTGGTCATGAACCAGACCGTCCGACCAATGCTTATCCTGACCCACAACATGTAATCTGCCAACATGTATCTCTTCTTCGAAGGAGTCTCAATGTGATCAATATTTTTCAAGATGCACTATATCCAAAAAATGATAGCCTTAGGTCCACCCTCTCTGAAAATTTTATTGGGTTCTCAAACTGAAACTCCATAATCGTGTCAAACAATGATAGCACTATCCTCCCTAAGTCCATTTCCTTTAAAATAATTAAATGAATGATGTTCTCATAGAACTGCTCCCCTCTATAGTTACATTGGACCATTGGGTTTCCTTTCTCTATTATAGAGGGTTAATTCCCAATGATATCATCTTGTCACACAACTGGTACACGTTGTACTGTGGGTATTTCTCTACAATTACAAACACAAACCTTTGAACATATAACATAAAGCATCCATAAATTATAATGAAAATGGATCTACACAAGCCATAAATAACCCATTTTTCAAGAATCATTCCAAATGATTTTTCACACTCTAGAACACTACCCTCAATCATCTCTATTGTGGGTCACGGTCAACCAGGGGTAAAACTACTTACATACTTACAATTTTTCAAATAGAATACTTTATAAACCATTTCCACTTCCACAACATGTTACAACCAAAACTTTAACACATTTCTTAACATTTCATTACACCCAATTCATTAAAAATTCATTCAAATTATTTCCACCTATCCATTTGAATCATATTTGTTAGAAATTATTTTCCACCATTTACCATGGAAGTAAAATTAATTCTACACTTTATGCCACACACACCCATATCGGTTTTTCCTATCCTGATGCATTCCACCTAAATCCCTAGGTGCCTATAAGGATGCATGAATTCACAACCTCATGAATTTTATTGCATCAGTAAAATATCATAAAAAGTCTCATCACATAATAACTAAATCACCCAATGGTGAAATATCATCCAACCATAAGAACACACATCATGAACAACAATTTCCAACATGGGAGCTTGGGTTTCCCCCATATATTGGTTAGGATCTCCCATGAACGAGCTTATTGACATGGCCTCACACTTCCTAATATCATTTAAAAAATCTAAAAAGTGTAATGAAAAATAAATGAACTCCTATGATACCACATTATAAAATCCCCAACCTAGAATCCAACAAACTGGTTCCCTGAGTTATGTTCCCACATGATCTCAATCCTTCATTCCCATGTTCCAGAGTTTACTGACTAGAATTGATGTTATAATAGACCATATTGGTAGACTATAACCTATTTAATAGAGTAATACAAAATAGATAACATATTAAATAAATAAAATGATAAGAAATCATTTAGAAATATATTTTACCATCCATTTCCCAAACAGGGTAAAAACATAACCGAGTGATAAATATTAAATGTCATGATAATAGTGAAAATTCTAAAGAAACCCCAAAATAAATATAACCAGTCGAATCCCCCAAAGTGTAATGAATCTAAGTCTATATTCTCATTGATTCACACCCCAATCCATCATAAATCCTTAAAACCTAGGATTTTCCCTTATCATGACTTTCAACCACAATAATCTTCCCAGCTACCCAATGGCGTCCTATATAGGGTTTGAGTACAACTCAATAGGCCTCCACCAATGGTGTCTATAAAATATATAGTATTAAAAGATAGTTTGTGAAATTACTAATATATATTAATAGATAAACTGAAGAAAACATTGATTCCAATAGTTAAACATATTTGTGTCCATTTTTATCATTCATTTAATATTCATCACTTGTTCAATGGGATAGCTCATTACATCATGTACATTTACGAATAATCTGGTCAATTACCATGAATAAGTGGATAAATCAAGTTCCTAATCCCAATTAGGATAAAATTTCATAATAATTATCTCACACTTACCTTGGAACCTCAGTACATGTAGTCTTATCCAATGAAACCATTAGGGGCCTAGAGCGTCAGTCTGACTCATAACACGTTGATTCTATGGATGGGGTTTAGAGCCTCGGTCCAACCCACACCATCAAAGGATAATTATTCCATTATATGAAATCAAGAATCCATATTCATATTCTAATTTATACCATATAAAAAATCACACAAAAAAATAATGTTCCCAATTCATATTTCATTCAACACATAAAGCATCATCAATCATGAACCGTTTACCACATTTACTATAAACATAGAATATCCCATTTTACAAATTTACCTTTTCATAACTTATCCCATTTTTCATATTCAATTCATTCCAAATATTAAACCATTTTTTATAATTCATTAATTCACATAATTTATCACATTTACCCATTTCAATTACAAACTCATAAGACATTTGACACATTGACTTTATTCAAATTAACCCTTTTCCTGTTTTTCTAAAAAAAATAAATTATTCCATATCCAATGACTAGAAACAACTATAATCAGTTCCTTTTTATTATTCAAACTAACATGTCAACACATTTATCATGGGATATATTTCAACTCAAACAAACATTGTGATTAACATTAATATTTTTACATGTTCATGATTGTTGGAACAGACCATGGATGGAACTGAATTGTATTCAATTCTCATGATCCATCCCATTAGATCATGAGGGGTATTAATCATAATTTGTATGAAAATTTTACCATATTTCACTAAAGTCATCAAATTTATGTCAATAGGTAAGCAATATCACATGAACACAATCACAAATCAACAATAAAACTATCAGATATAACTTATGGAAAACCATCCTAATTTTGAATAAAATTCCATGAATAACCTTAGCCTTAGATCTAAACTCAAGTCCCCCAAGAATCCCAAAACTATGATCCACTAGAAAAGATTTTTTTAGGTCTTTGAATGAATAAGAACAAAACAATATGCCTTAATCCATAAAAGAGGAGCAAGATAATCATAAGACATACCTAAAGATTTTATTTGCACACAATGGATATCAAAATGGTCTAGAAATGAAGTAGATTGACACTTGGGGAGATTTGGGAGCTTCAGTTCATCCCTGGGAATACTGGAAAAAAAAGAGGAAGAGATTGGGTGGATTACTTAAAATCTAGAGGGGGAAAGGCTAAAATTACACTTTTAATTATGCAAATGGTTTGGATGAACATTTTTTAAAACAATGTACCAAACATGCACGATCCTATTCTGACGAGGGGCCTATGTTTCGTAGTTACTTGGGAATCACACATGTTTTGAGAAACCCTACTCCAACTGTGTGGAATATCTCTTTTTAAGGGAAAACAGTTTTTCATTCCCCATTTCATGTTTTACACTAATAGTGCACCAACCATCAAACATGAACAAAATGACCAGATTCACTTTTCATTCATATCTAACCCTATGGAACACCCCCACAATTCCTCAGAAAATGGACACAAATATCATTATCTCATTTTAAGATATTTAAACCCTAATTTAAATAATAAAATACATCCATTAAATTATGTTCCTACACTTAAACTAGGATTTACAATTTTACTGAATGACTTAAACCAGGGGGAACCATGTTAAAAATTAATATAGTAGATAATACAATGATTTTCCTCTTTTGTAATCAAATGATATTTGAGATGGAATAAAAAATCTTGTTGCTATGGTCATAGAACTATCTCAATTTGTGATTCATTTTGATATTTTAAATGACTAAAGTGGTGTCCAACACACCATTGAATATTTTGTGGAGAAACATCTAGGTATTTTAGTGTGTGCTTTGATCCACTAGTATTAAAATAATGGATTAGTTCCACTAAAAATGATATTATACATTCTACAGTTCTTAGAGAACAAAATTTTTCCTTGTAGTGTATCATTTGGAAGGAGAAGTAGAAAAATGGTGGAATCTTATTTAGAATGTGGGGAAGGAGGAAGAAATAAATCCATTGAATGTGATGAGTTCAAGAGGGTATTTTTGGTAAGAACATTCCATGAAATATTCACTTGAAAATTTAAAGTGAACTCCATGAGCTTATCTAAGAATGTAAAAAATAAGTTCATAGTTATGAGAAAAATTTTATAATACTTGTAAGGAAAAATCTAATATTATCATCTCGCATGAAGGTAAAATTTTTTTTTTCAAGTGGATGAAAACCAAGTCTCTAAATAAACATATCCATAAGATATTTTGGTAGATATGATGAAATTTTTTTATGTGCTCACATGGGATAAATAGATAGTGGAGATTATGACCATTAATATATTTCAAATATTAATACAAAGACAATGTCGGGAGGAAATTATAAAAATAAAATATGAGGAACAAAAATGAAACTTCCATTATTCTATAAGTGTGAAAGAAGCATAAAATGAATTTAAAACAAGGGGATTATAAAACCTTCATCCATCAAATGATGGTAATTGATAAATTGAATGTATAATAGATGTTAATAATTCTTTTAATGAAAATAATGGTGTGAAAAAACAGTTCAATTCATCAATGCCACATCAACTATACAATTGAAATGCCTTTGGGAATTATGTCAATCAGTTATTGAATAAATATGTTAATGATGATAATCAACATCAAAAAAAACATAATATAACATATATAGTTATAGATCATCTGATCACAACCACTTAAGGGGTTCATTAGAATGATTTCTAGAAAGGTACAATCACCCTACACTCTAAAATTCTAAATGATATATTTTAATCTGATTATACCATTTCATTTATATCAAAATAGTTTTTATGGGTATCATATTACACCTAAAATAATATATTCTTAATTATTAGTAGAATCTCATTATAGAGGGATGATTGAATCACATATCTTTATAACATCTTCGATTGGTCATTGTGTGAATGTGATTCTTGAAAATCTCATAATACTCCCTCTAATTGAATTTTATGTGCTCTGGGTATAGATTGGATCTCTCTATATAGATACCATAACAATATTTTAGGAAGGAAAGTCATGCTCAACATTATAAATTATCATAATATTATCAATCTGTGTGTGGATATATATAAATATTCAATCGAAATTATATCGATTAGAGACAGATTATTACCAATTAACATATGGTATCTATCTCAAATTTTTGGGGTGAAACTCAATATTAAATATATTCATATTATGAGGGAATATGATGATGAATTCAGTAATTATTATATTAATTTTTCTCATTATAATTAATTATTGTTTTGAATAGAATTCATTTACAGTTCTATTCCAATTTCAAACACATCGTATAGAATTTTTCAAATTATGTTTCTAGAATTGATGAAGATAACCTAGTAGAATCATGATAAGGGATTCATTCAGCCATGTACACCACTATGGGTGCACCTATTCATTATATTAGGAACAAGGATGCGGTGTAACATCTTTTCATGGATTATTGAGAAAATAAAAATGCAATATTCAAGAACATGTATCATATACCCTATATTCTTTAATTTTTTTTAATATAGAGGGTCTTAATACTTTTCCAAGATTAAAATTTGATCTAGATTTCATTTGATGGTGGTAAAAATGGATGACATATCCAAGTTAACCTTTCAAGTACGGTACAAAAATTATGAATTTATAGTGATTCTATTTGAATTTATCAATTACCATGTGGCCTTCATTGATCAAATTTATAGTGTCTTTAAAAATTAGATGGATCAATATAATTTGCTATTTACCAATGACATTCCGATTTATTATAAAATTATAGAAGATCATGAGTATCATTTTAGGATCATGTTTAACACCATGTGGAAGGGTAATTATTATTCCAAATTTATTAAATGATAATTTTGAATAAATTTAGTATCATTCAGGTGTCATGAAATTCTATGTGAGAATTTATCAATGGATCACTCGGAGAAAATCGATATTATAAAATGTTCTAAACCAAAAAATTTGACTAAAACCTATAGTTATCTTGGTTATGTTGGATACCATGGATTATTTGGGATAAATTTCTCATGAATATAATTTCCACTAATAATGTTTAAATAAAAGGGAATGATGTAAATTTGTATTGATAAATGTGAATAAATTTTAATTTATCTAAATTGAAGGTTGGATTGAGATCTTGTTCTCACACTACCCTACTATAGAGAATATTTTGTGATCTAAAATTTTGTATCATTGATAGTATTGGGTTTTTTTGTCATGAACAATGAAATGGTAGTATATTATGCGTCATTACAATTGATTTTTCAAACTCTATAGATATATTTTGATCTTTATGGGTGGATATCAAATGATTTTTGGAGAAACACATTCCCATGATCAGATTTTTTTATAAATGTAGATTTCAACCGTGTAATGAAATGGATCCTTATGAATAACTCTATGGATGGATGTTCAGGAATCAAACAATATAGGATGAATTTGGAGAATTATAGCTATTTGAATGAGAGCTACCCGAGGAAATGTCACGGAACATTATAATAATTTAATATAATATTAGAGTATCTCAATGACTATATAAATGTTTTGTTGAAAAATTTTTGTTACATAGAGAGTCCAAATTGGGTGGTAATTTCTTCATTTGAATATCTCATTGGAATATTTTTATGATATTTGGAAATAAAAAGATTCCAATACCTTTATATATTAGTCCTTACTGGATTATTCAACCCAACAGGATGGTAGAATATAACCTAGTACTTCCTATAAACCTATAAAAAGTATAAAATTTCTTATATGTATAACATTTGAGAATGTATATAATTTATAATTCAAATCTAAACAACTGAATTTTTATTCCATTAAATCATGATATTTCAAATGAATAACAAATGGTTTAAATCTTTGATCATTGAGACAATGTTCTAGAAAGAAACACTAATCTCATAGTTTTTTTTCACAGAATGAATAAATAATTAATTAAAAATTGAGATCCTGAGGAAGTGATGTTTCAAATGTAACATCATTTTTTTAATCTTATTGAAATATGTTTTATGATGAAATTTTTATAAGGGTGTAGTATGTAACACCATATGATTTTAGAAAATATTTCTCTTTAATAAATAAATAAATTTTATATATTCTGAATAATACAACCCAAAACATAGGTGAATAATTACTATAAATTAAAAAATGAAGCACATTATATTTCATTTTAATGAAATATTTTTTTTATAAATAATTACTTTTTCATTTTAGAAAATACAATCGATCATAATGAACTACATTGATGTATTTTATTTATGAGAAATTATTATCATATATGATTTGTTTGAAAATTAATTCATGGTATTAAACATAAAAAGTAAACTTTTACACATGTTGAAATATAATTAATTGTTTAGAAGTTTATTATAAATGAATATATATATATATATATCTACTAAAAAAGTGATGTTCAAAAAAATATAATTTATGATTTCAATGGTTTTTATCTTAATAAATTTAATTTTACCTATTTATGAATTACTTTTATGAAATTTATATATAATATATTTATTTAAAGTGTTTAAAGTTAATTAATTGGTTGTTGATAGGGAAATAATTAGAACACATTCATATTCAAAAATAATTATCGTTTTTCCTCAAAATAGTTTATTAAAAATTTTACATATTTATTTTAAATCTAATTTGAATTAGAAAAAAAATTATGTTTCTAAACAATAATTTTCAGAATTTTTTAGGATACATATTGAATTTTTTTAAAAAAATAGTAAATGTGAAAACATTTTTCATAACATTTAAGGTCAGAAATAGTTAACATGTGGTTTAAAATATTACATAATGTTTAAAATATCACCTAAATATGTTTTTATTTTATTCCATTAATATATTTCAACCATTATTAATGTTATATTTGTATTTGGGTTTCCTTGGTTCCATATTCAAATGAATAATATTTTGTTATATTTTAATACTTCATAAATTTACAAGTTTGTCACCCACCTCATAAATAAAAGGGAACCACCTCCCCTCTCTTCTTCACGCCTTATTTTTTACTACCCATCCTAAAGGAGATTATGATGTGACTCCCCAATCCCACCTGCAATAGGCTAGTGGATAGAGCTCAGTGCTGCATAGGCATATCACTAACATGGGAGGCTTTACACCATGTACATTTACACAGACACACATATCCAAGCTTATTCAATAATGGAATGTAAAAACAATTAAAAAACATTACAGTTCATAAATATAAATCCCATAACATGAGTATGATCGGATGTAAAGGATGTAAATAAATCCAAATACAATTCAAAAAATGAATACAAAAACAACCACAACATGAATGTTACACTGGGGAATGCTATCAAAAATACACTCGAACACACCTCAGTTTTCATGCACTGATTAAGAACCATATGGTATTGATCTGTATAGAACTCTTTCAAAAGGATTATCATCTTCACAAGACATTAAACATGTTGGAAATTCCTATTTGGGGTGATTATAACAATACCTTGTCGGACACATTGAAACCACTTAACATACAACAAAGAAAATACAGTCATCTCTACACAGGTATATGTCTAAAAAATATATAGTAACAATATTTAGATATACTCAACAAAGAAACAAAGTCTAAAGATAATTCATAATTATAGTATACCAGCCTAATATATCAGCAAAAAGGATCCATATAACAGTTATCTAATAGAACACATAGGTAAGTATGGTAACACAAATGATGTTTGTCCATGATGTAATGAACATCAGCTATCTCCATTATAATTACTCGCCAATGGTATGAGGAGATACAATACAAAGATAAGGATCACTTCCATGGCCATGGGGTGATACCAAAAACTCATTGTGGACTGTCCTACTAATTATTGGAACATTTCCCATGTATTGTATGTCATGATGATCCAATAATTCCAACTAGGTCACAAAGATAAAGAAAGGATCTCACTCTAAGACTCATGGAGGGATTCCAACAACACTATCTAAGAAGTCTTAATGACAGGATCATTGTCCAATGTGCAATAGATGATGTCTGTTTTTATTTTTTCAATCCCCCTAAATGTGTCCTGTGAAATTTTCACTTTGTTCGTTGAAAGAAGTTATATTTCTAAAGTAATACCAATCTCATTCTCTAGGATATGATTTCACAATAACCCTTAGGTAAAAGAAAACAGGGAACACAACCTAATGAAACATATGAAACCTATAGATGAAAAGTTCTACAAGACGTGTTTTATAAAGTACATAGTCTATACAAGTTTTCATGTCTTGTCCCTTGAACTCATGTACTACCTCTGTAAACAACATAGGTCTCAAGTCATGTCCAAGTAGAAGTACAAGTTATGTTAGCTGCCTGTGTACTATATCCATGTTTAACTACATGGATTATGCCCTTGTACTTGTGCATGTGTACCAGTGCATGGAATAGACCACACACTTTGGTCTAGGTCATGTCCATGTATGGGAGTACATGGCATGCTAGAACAATAGTACACAAAACTCTTTCTGTGTACCATCTAAGATACATGTTGATTCTTCATTATGTGACCCCACACCAGGAAACAGGTGTGACACACCATGTGATAATTATATTTTTCTGGAACCCTATCTACAACATAGGTGGCCTCACATAGAGTATATCTCTAACATAAATGACATGATGTATGTTATTTTAAAAAAACCAATATCTTGAATCTTCATTTCCAACACTTGTTCCATACATTTATTCACCACTCTTTCTACCAATAAAACCGATATAAATCATTTATGATTCAACCAAGGATGATCATCACCATAGTAGAAATTTCTAGTGATATTTTTCATTCAATAATCATTCTGAACATTCACTATCTCTATCTTCATACACAATTGAAATCAGATATTTCCAAAATGGTAAAATTCATTCAACACTACTATCATTGAACCCCACCACATTGATCCAATCATAAATATATGATTTCAAACTATTGATCCAATAAATGGGTTCACAACATTCGATTTTTTAGAAAAATTTCAAACTTGGGATAAAATGAAGAATTCCCAAAATGGATAGTTGTAGATACGAGAAAATAAATAATCACACAAAATAGGAAAAGAACCATGGCTATGTAAGGATTTACTCGACTCATTTACAATATAATGATGAATTAATAACCATAATAATTGAAAAACTCCCAGTAAAATCCTTGTAATAAAACCCATGCGGCAAATACACATGATATATAGATTGATCAGTTCGTCAAGTTAACCATGTTCAGCATATGAATTATGAACATTTAATTAAATATGAATATAAAAACATCCTACCTTGATTTAGATCACAAGATGGTGAGTCATGATGTGATGTCATAGTTGTTAGAGAGATTCATTGATTCCATTGGGTGTTGATCATTTATAAATGATCTAGGTATCATTCATTTGAGAGAGATCCTCCAATGCTCTATCATGTGGATCTCAAATTGTATTTGGTTCATGAAAATAAACCTTGAAATCTAACATAATAGTCTATTTAATGATACGTTAGTGGATTCATAAACAAAAAATATATAATATTGTTTATTTTTTTTATTTTACTCACTTCCACACCCCCAAGGACTTTTACACAATGTCTCATGTTGACCATGTTTATGTCAAGTCTAGGAGAAAACACATGTTCTAATATTAGAGGTTACCTTACATTTCTATTATGGGGACCTTGTTTAGAATATATTACATTTCATTATAAAATATGCATGTCTATGCTATTTAATATGTTTAACATATTTCAAATATTTATTTTAGGTCTAGTGAGCCTCGAAGTCACACATTTCTCAGCACCTGGTCCCGAAAATAATCCATATAGTATCCTAAAATAGTATATGGAAAATCTATGTCATCAAATTCTCCCAAGCTTATGGATTTATGTCCCGAAAAAACAAAACAAGGGATACACAAAGAGATTTGGGACTTGAGCATGAATCATAACATCCCTCTCTCTTGTTCTATCCTATAGATTCTCTTTCCACCATAAGACATATACTAAAGGAATATATCTCCCATGACGGATCTACATTTTACACTCCAAAATCTCTACCAGGAACTCATGAAATATATATACATCCTTGATGTCCAACTCACCTCAGTCGAAAAGGAAGATTAGTCATGCATGTACCTCCTTTTCTATGATAAGTGCATGATGTCATGTACTAAGTGTAATAGTAGATGTAGAGCTTAGTAGTACACCACATTTCAAACTCTACATAGTATCTTCAAAGGGACAGTGAATATTAGAGATATATTTCCACCCCAAAAAATCTATATAATTCACATACATGTGAAACCCATAAGAAGACATGGTATTCTTCCTCGAACTCTGAAGTCCTGTTCCATATTCCTGCAAAAGACTTCTAATGGATCTATGTAGTGTTAATCTACTCCAGGATGATCTTCTCTATCTAGATAATTTCTTGAACCAACTCTTTTCCCATGATATCTGACTCTACATGGTCAGTCCAGTAAAGTAGTAACTTATATGGTCACCCGTATGAAGTCTCTAATAGTTCCATACCTATGTTGATTGGTATAATTTTTTGTATAAAAACTCCACCAGTTGTAGGTGATCCTCCCAAATAAGAAAAATGTGTAAAAAATATTCCCACTTCATGTCCTCTTGAACATGAAGGGTCTACTCAATATGTCAGTCAAATTTTGGCTAAAATGATGTACTCATGCATAACTGAGTCCCAAAATCCACCTTCACTCCCTCCTACAACAAGGATGTGAAGTGAGTATCCAAATGAAAAATGATCATTGATGGAACTCTAAGGACTCAGAAAACCTCCTACATGTATATGCCTCCCAATATATCTAGTGAACTCTACTCTAAAAATAGTTAAGAAGTGGGCCCACTTGGTGTGTTAGTCTGTGTTCGCCCATATGGAATCGTGTCCATTGGACGTATGGGGTAAGACAATCATAAAGTCCATGGATATACCATACCGCTTCCATTATGGATGATGAACCTGCCAGAACTTGGGGTCTATATTTTGGTTGATGGTATGTAGGGAATTAAGAGACAAACTAAGAAATGCCGATTTTTATCCAGGGCTACCAAAACTAATGTCGAAGGTCTTGATACATCTTTTCCACACCTAGGTGTACCGCTAAAGAAGATGTATGAAAATATCTCATGAACACCTCCTAAAATTTCACTAGAACCATTGTGCATCATCAAAAAAAGAAATAAACTCACCCCACCATTAGAAAATACATCAGGAGCATGTTCAGTGGATATCTATGTATATTGGGTGTAACTCCTATAAATTCTAATATATGAACCTTTTATTCGATAGTGTGTATTAAATGAAACACCAAACGTGAAAGGGGAGATAATATTTCATGTATTTATAATAAATTTAATATTTTTAATAAATTTAATATAATTTATAGATAACAATGAATGTGACAATTAGTTATTATAAAAAACATGCAATAACTAGTTTCTTCAATGGAATTTATTACATGCAAAACCATATTTTATCGAACAATAATATATTATAAATTTATTATTATTTAAAATAATAATACTAAACATATATGATAAATTAGTAGTTATGGATATTATTTACAAAATTATTAAAATATATGTTTTACACATATATAAGAAAAAATAATAGGTTACCAATTAATTAGAAATGAAAATAAAAACCAAATGAATATAATATAAATCTTATTATTTTTTGCCCCTAAAGGTATTTTTTCTTAATAAGTTAAATTAACTGAAACATTTGTTTTCTATTATTGAAATATATATGATATATATTCAATAACAAATATTTGATAATCATCAAATAGATTCAACAAACACATGTTAAGAATGAAGTCAATATTACACATAAAAACCTATATTTATATAAAGGCGCTTTTATTTCCATTTAATGGAGTACCCATTTTAAAGAAATCTTTTGACCCTATAATAAATATAATATGCCAAATTAAACATAATATTTTAAAATAGAATGAAAAAATAGGTTTAGGGAAAATTTTTTTATTTTTTTGTGATGATTAATTTTTTTAATGAATAGTGAAAAATACTGACATTTAATTCAAAAATGATTTTTAATCTATTTTATTTATAAGGATAAATTATAATTTCAGTTTGCTTTAAAGTTGAATTATATTATATTTTTTTCAATTATCCGATATAAGTCATTGGAATCTGTTTTACTCTGAAATTTTCTATAAAACATAAAAAAATTAGGATTTTTTTACTCTAAAAACCCGCAATTTTACCCTGTGTATGGGATTTATATTAATTTAACTTCTACCACTACGATTCTTGGAATTTTAAAAAATGGATTCCATATTTGGAATAAGAATAAATTATAATTTCTAATAAATAAAACTTTGTTTTTAAAAAAATATATTTGTAAATGTAATTAAAATTAATAACATTGATTAGAGTTAAATTAATCATAATAAGATCCTAAACAGTCACTATAAGTACCACATTATCCTATCCTCTTGTCTAAAATATATTTGATTGACTATATCAAACATACCTTGAATTTAATCTACTTTGGACCATTATTTATCCACTTTCAATAAAGAAAATGTGGTTGGGGTTCCTTTTTTTTAAGTTATTACCAGTATACCGCCCCTCCTCAATTATAAAAGTCATCCTTCCCTCGAACATCCTCACACCTCTATAAGCCAATATGATTATCCAATCACTGTATCAATAGCTTAAAAACATCCCTAACTTCCTCCTTGAAACCCCCATTTGGTACGAAATCTTTCCAATGTAGCCTTAAGGTATAAACAAAAAGGAGTTACCCAATTAAGAGATGACACCCTCCCCCATACTCTTCACTTTTGTTTAATTTCTCCACTCCCTCATATATTCTTATTCCATGATTTTATAAAAACCATTATCGTCAATATAATTGGATTTCTTATGAAAATAATTCAACCTATTCATACAAAAACATCCACCTAATGGGTAACAAACATACTATTTACATCTATGACAGACCACTGCCTCACTAGATAATGATTATTCAATTATCCTTTACATCCTCTCATAAGGGCCATTATGATGGATAATATATTTATATATGTTATATATGATATTTATATTATATTTATCTTATTTAATTTTAAACTATAATATACCTTGATTCTTTCCATCTTGTTTAAATATGATAATTTCATTTGGGGAAGTGTGGATTATCACCCCCTTAAAGTGATATGATACATGCATTCCATACATGGAATATATAATGGATGGTATTTATATACATATGTCAAATTTGTAAAATATATGTGATACCATATTATAATATACATATGTATAATTTAGGTTTTATTATTTTAATACGAAAAAAATGTAGGTAGCATTCATGTGTACTTACGACCTACCATCTCCCAAAACGATGCATTTCATTCCTTATCTACCAACATTATAGATTATTATATGTACATATTTAATGAATATACATGATCATTTAATAATGGTATATATTATGTGGTTTTTTAATCCTTCATACAAATAATAAGAACAATAATGTTCATGTCAACGAAACTCGATAAAACAAGACAATTAACCCGCAAAAGAGTGAAATTAATGACATTTTATTAACAAACGAGTAATGAAATGTTATTAATAATTATTAAATTATATTAAAAACAGGATTAGGGATCTATAATAAGTTATTAAAATATTTTTAACAACTATATAGGAGGTTAAAAACCACACAACTAAAAGAAGGTTTAGGTACGCGATTGTTGTCTAATTTTGATTCAATGAGGCATAATTAATTATTGTGCACCTAATTTCTTATATATGGTATACGTAATGACACATTGACATGTAATATAATGAATTATTATTTCTTAATGTTATTTTGAGTTTCAATTTTATGTTTATATTTTATGATTATTTGATTAAAAAGTGTCGAATTTTAATATAATTTCATAACTCAATTTCATTTCAATGAGTTATATTACTTCCAAGTTGTCTTTAATATTTTATGATTATGTGGACAATAACATGTTACTATCTATTTTTTTTATATCCACTTCAATTATGTGGATTTAAATTTTATACACATAATTTACTCATTGATTTATTATATATATATATGTTATATACTTTTCAATGGGTTATTTCCAAATATCAATTTATTCGAGATTGTTAGTACATCAACGTACATTCAAGGAAATTATTAAATAATTATTAAATAAATCTTTTTTCGTACCCCATGTTTCTGGTATGTATCCCTTGATTATTTTCATGGTTATAATGTTAAAGGTTGTTTAATGAGAGATTTGGGAGAACTTTGGATGTAGTTTTGAGGAAAAATAGAAGTCACACAGGAGGCCCATAGTCTCTCTAACCGTGCTACCCAGCAATGTGTAATTAGTCATCGTGAGGTAGTGTCTCTAGTATAGTTGAAGCATGTTAAGGGAGGTGGTTTGAGGATGACATGCGAGGGTCTGCCTAATCCATAGGTAATACACAGTTACTGCATGGTTTGTCTAACCATCTGAACTAATTGTGCGGATGGTTTAAGTGAGATCCTTAAAAAGTAGCTCTTGCACAATTTTTTCCTATAAGTGGCTTTTTTTTTCTCCTAAATGGCCATAAATCTGGATTTTTCTTCTCCTAAGGCCAAATAAGGTTCTCCCATCAGTCCATATTCTATATGAAGGCTTTCCATGGTGAATCGAAACTAGATTCTAGAGGTATGTGAATGTTCATCATCGATAATGATCGATTTCTTAGATCTACTTCTCCTCTTCTCTTAGTTTCATAGAGATACACCCGTTATGGGTAAATATAGTTTTGTAGATTCCAAATATGATGAGAACTGGTATTGGTCTTTTATGTAGAGGATATCTATGGTGGGTTCTTAGATAATAGACTCGGTTGTCTTATGTGTGCTTCATTCATTATTGTTTTTTTCAAAACCATTGAGGTAGGGGGCTTCACTCTCAACCCCTATTGAATGAATTGATTGAATTATAATAAAATTAATATTCTTGAATTAAATTTATAAATAAATCTATGTTTGATGATTGTTATAAATCTTATTTAGTGATGATTAATTGTTTTTCTGAAATTGTGTAATATTGATGAAACATTGTGAAAAGTTATTTAGTATCTTAAAATTTAAATGATGATTTTTAATCGTTAATTTTCTAGTATTTTTAAGTGGTTTTTTTGGGAAAGAGTTTTTCATTAAAACTGTTGTTTTATTAAAATATTTTTTCATTGATATGATTTTCATGGAAAATTGTTTTCAATCAAAAGAAGTTTTTATTGAAGAGGTTTTTTGGCATTATCTTTGGGAAAATTGATGTTTGTATTCATATTACATTTTTGAAGCTTGGTTAAAATTTGACCTTGTGCTCTGTTGAAAAGGTCAAATGGAACATGGGATATAATTAACTTGGGATGACTTGGTTAAATGAAGATAAACCACTCATGGGTATGGAACTATCATAACCTAGAATTCAGGGTTGGTTGTAATGGTTAGTGGAATGGTTGGGTATTCTAAAAAGGGATATTGTGAAATAGTTTTAAAGATTGTTTAGTTATTTTTCTGGAAAAATAACTTTCTAGAAAAATTGGTTTCAATCGCACTTTTAATCTTTTAGTTATAAATGGATTTGGAGACTAGTTTATATATAGTTAAAATCTATTTTTAGAAATTGTTTTATATAAACTATTTTATATAAATATAAATAACCCTTCTATCCTAGTGTCACGAGTAGGGAAGTCATTGGAGAAAACATACTGAGTTTTACAATCACCCCTACTTTGTAACATTTTTTCTTTTGCAGATGCTATCTTACGGGATAGGGGAAAAGGTAACATGTCTCACATTTTTAGTACCACTTTGTTATACTTGGGATCTTTGGTGATGTTGGAGCTTGGAGCTGGTAAATCATGGAGGCTTATGGTCTTCCTGGAGTGTATAATTGTTTTCCACTATGTAATTTGATGTTTTTTTATCTTTCATTGTAGTTCACTATGGTTGACTTGTTTTAATAAGGTTGTTGAATTTCCTTGGTTTTCACCATGAATCATATAGTGTTTGTTTGGATATGGTTTTGTGTCTTGTGGTTTGTTTCTAAAAAGGAAAAATGTCCCCAATTTAATTTTGAAACCCTTTAGCATTTATTTCTTGCCTTTGGCATCTTGGGGATGTCTCTTAAGTCTATGTAATGACTCTTTGTTATCTCATGTCAATGAGTTTGAGTGGGTCATTACAAATTGTATCAGTCTAGTCCTTCCTTTTGGTAAAAATGGAATTAGTTTGTCTGGTCCATGACAAACAAGTAATCATTTATCTTCTTGGTCTTGGTGTTGAAATTTCATCTTGTCTATTCCTTGGGTGGGTATCTTATAAATTATTAATATTGTTGGAATTTGAAATGTATAGCATAAAGGGACATATCTAACCCTTTTATAGTGAACATCATGATATTGGGAAGCTTGGTAAACGAGTGTTTGGAGACACTTCTAGGACCTGAAAATCCCATTTTTCATGTGTATATCCAATGAGAAGATCATGACATGCATTTAAAGGAATAAATTCCCACATGGATTTAATATTTCATTTGGAGTTATGATTTATGATTTGGTGCAAAAGTGAATTTATTTTTAAAAAATTCAGAATTTTTCAACAAAATTAATCATTTGGAAAAGAGGATATTTGGAGTATTTTGAAAATTGTTTGATTTTCAAATGGAAGAAAGGAATTTTATTTTAAATAGGTTTGAACATGGAGAAAGGTTTTTTTTGGAAAATAATGTTCTGATAGTTGATGTGATAGAATTTTAAATTCTAAGTCATTAGATTATAGAGAGTGAGATTTTTGAATTTTTTGTTGGTTTTGAAAATGGAACTAGGTAGGTGTCATTGAAATAAACTTGATGAAGATGCAGAGAACATGTTTACACATGAACCAAAAGCGAAAAAGAGCTTGTTCAGATCATAGTCCTTGTGTTTCAAGCTATGGATATTGGGAACCAAAAGGATGATCCATGAAAAATAGATCACTCTATCCAATTCATGAAGCAGAATCCATCCATATTTAGGGGTGATTCTGAACATGAAAAGGAAGAGGTGTGTCTAAGAAAAAAATTCAAATCGTTGAATTCATCGGTACACCAATAGAGCTAAAAGTCAATCTGGCCACGTACATGCTCGAGGATCTTTCATGTTAGTGGTGGGAACTGATACTGAATGAAAATGTGGATCAAGGCCTTATTTGAGATGATTTTGAGAAGTATTTTATTTAAAAAATTTATCCTCACATGTTCATGATACAAAAAATGATGGAATTATTTATCATAAATTAGAATAATATCTCTATAATGGAATATTTTGCTAAATTCATGAATTTAGTGCGATTTTCACTAGAATTTGCAGTAACTACATCCTTAAATGCACACATCTTCGAATCAGGGCCACTGACTGAGATTCGATCGAAGATTACAGTGCTTTGTATTACTGATTACATAGGGATGGTGAACAGAGAGGCAGAAGATGAGAGAGATATCTTAGGATCTATGGGAGGAGAATATATGATGATACCTATTGGGAATGGTGGGAAATCCAATGCTGGGAATAAGAGGAATGGGACACCTATTTCAAGGATGGGAGGGGGAATTAGAAACAGATGGTTAGATCTGTAATCCTTCCTCAACGACCGAAGATCCAAACGTGGTGCTACCTATGTGGTTTACTAGACCACATAAATCAAGAGTGTATGTCACAACCTAGAGCATTAAATAATTTAAAGAATATGGGATACCTTCAGTGCTACTATCACTATGCTCAGAGTTCAGGTGTTTGATACACTTCTATTGCATCACAATCATTGTATGATTTATGAGGGTAAGGAAAGAAGAATCAGAATCATCAACAGTGCATATCTATCCATGTTGATTCTTGTAATACCATGACTCCTCAGCAAGGGAATTAATAGAAAGGGAATAAAGAACAGAGTGCAGCAACGAAGCATCTGCATATTCCTGAGAATATGACTGTGGATGATCAGTCTAGACTATATGCAGTGAGAGGTATGATTATTTTGAATTCAACCTTTTTGAAAGTACTGTTTGAAACCATTGCATCACATTCCTTAATTTATTTTCATGGGGATGACTTGATACGTTTAAAACTAAAAATGATGCCTTCTATTTTGAAACCGCAAACTCTTCTCGGTGAAAGATAATGTCAAGTCTTCGTGTGTAGATCTTGTGCTATAAATATTTATGGAGATGAGATGAAATGGGACTTCTCGATGTTGTAGATGAATTTATATGATGTAATTCTTGGTATGGATAGGATAACAATGTTCAATGTTCACATCGACTATTATAGTAGAATAGTTGCATACATGACTGAGGATGGTATTGTGCTTCTCTTCAGAGGAGAGTGGATTGAAAAGAAAGGTGAAAATTGTTTAATGACACCAATGGTGGGAATGATCTCTTATAAGTTGGAAGTGTTGAATTTGGAATCAATTGAAGATATCAAGGAATATAGTTTTCCAGTAGTTTTGCATCAATTTTATATGTCATTCCAATAAACTTCTCAGGGTCACCACCTATAACAGAAGTGTAGTTAATGATTGATCTCATTCTGGGGGCTAGTCTTATTTACCTTCCATATTATAGGGTGGCACCAATAGAGTTAGGGGAAATGAAACTTATGTTTAATGAGATGGAAAATAAGGGTTTTATTTGGCCAAGTACGTCTCTATTGGTAGAACCAATCTTGTTCGTGAAGAAATTATAAGGAACTCTTCATTTGTGTGATAATTATCTTAAGCTGAATAAAGTTATGATAAATAATAGGTACCCACTTCCGCACAGTGATGATCAGTTCGATCAATTAAGGGGAGCTTAGTGGTTCTCATAAAGTGACATGCAATCAGGATATCACCAATTTCGGGTTAAGAAAGAAGATATTCCTAAGACATCTTTTATAAGTAGATATGTCCACTATTAATATATTGTCATTCCTTTCAGTCTAATGAATGCAGTAGATGTCTTAATGGACATGATGAATTAGATATTTCAGCAATATCTAGAATCTTGTTGTGTTTTTTGTGGAAGTCATCATGGTGTATTCATATATAGGGTATGATCATTAGGAACACCAGGAAAAATTGTTATACATATTGAGAGATCGCCATTTGTTTGAAAAATTATCATAATGTGATTTTTGGTTACAAAAGTTATGCTTTCTTGGCCATGTGATTTCTGAAAAAGGTATTTTAGTGGATCCTAAAAATATAGAATCTACTTTCTCATGGAATCCACCGAATAATTTCTTTGAGATATGATGTTTTTTAGACTAGATGGCTACAACAGATTCTTTGTACGTTATTTCTCATGACTATATTCACTAATTATAGTTCTGAAAAAGAATAATTTCCCATTTTAATAGGAAAAGGATTTCCAGAATTCTTTCCAGGATCTGAATGTTTTTCCAATATCAACATTTATCATTATTTTTTCCAAAACTGGGAAAAGGCTATGTGGTCTAATGTGATGATTTAGGATCCGGGTTGGGTTTTCGTCTCATGAAAGGAGACCATGTCATGGATCATGGTTCAAGGAAGATGAGGTTGGATGACACGGATTACCCATCACACGATTTGTACTTTGCTATAGTCATCCATACATTGAAGACATGGATAAATTATCTATTTAGTGAGATATCCGTGTTTTTATGGATCATAAAATCTTGAAACACATTTTCTCACAGTGAGGTTTGAATATAAGGAAATAGATATGGAAGCAGTATCTCGAGATGTTTGACTTTGACTTGATGTATACACTAGAAAAAGGGAATTCGGTGGCAGATCCATTGAGTATAAAGTCATATAATCAGTTGGAAAGGGTGTCTTTAGATGAAAGGAAGTTGATGTCTATCATAGCCGACATGCTTGTGGAATGTTAATTCTGAGGTGAAGTTGTGGTTTTCTTTTAAACTATGTTGGTTCTTGATTTTTTAAAAATGGTGACATATAAACAATCATCTGATCCAAAATTTCTAGTTATGAGTTCAAAACTCAATGGTTGGGAGACCATTGAAGAATGTAAACTTGATGCAGGTTTAGTTTTGTGATTTAGATATCAGATGGCGGTACCTATGGATTTTCAGGAAAAAAATTTTGTTCTTACTTCCATACATCTAGGTACATATAATTTGTATAAGTCGTTGAAGGAACAGTTTCGGTGGAACAATGTGAAAAGAAAGGTGGCCAACTTCATCTCGCAATGCTTATCATTTCAACATGTTAAAGAACAACATCAGTGATTAGTGGGAATGTTGCAGTCTTTACCTTTACATTTTGGAAATGGGATAATATAACAATATATTTTGTTATAGGTCTTCCAAGAATGGTCCAGAAATACGGTATTAATTTTGGTAATAGTGGATCACCTTACCAAGTCGGACCATTTCATTCAAATTCAGGAACTCTTATGGTGGAGGATCTGCCCAAAATCTATATCTAAGAGGCGGTAACTAGGCACGGTGTGCTGGTGTCACTAGTATCAAACATAGATCTATGGTTCACATCTCATTTTTTGGACATCCTTACAAAATCTCTTGGGTCTCAATTTTCTATGATCACGTCATATCATTCTTAGACAGATAGGTAGTCGGAGTGAAAAATACAGACAATGTAAGACATGTTGTAGGCTTGTGTAATGGATTTTTGTGGCTAATGGGAGGATAATAAACCCTCAGTGAATTTCTCACACAATAACAGTTATCAGGACTAGTTACATATGGGTCTATTGGAAGCATTGTTTGGGAGTCCTTGTCATTCTCCACTATGCTGGGTGGAAATTGGTGAATCATCAATAGTTGGGTCGAGCCTGATCCTAGAAACAATGTAGAAGATCCAATTTATTAGAAAGAGGATTGATATGTCTCTGAGTAATCATAAAAATATATAGATCATCATAAAATACCGTTATTGTTCCCAATGGGTGATCATGTCTTCTTGACGATATCTCCAAGGCATGGAGATCATCATTTCAAGAAGTAAAGAATGATATATCTGACATAAATTGTCTTTTTTTGAGATACTAGATAATCTTGGATAGGTGGAATGTCAGTTTGAATTACCACCATAGTTCATTTCAGTGCATAATTTTTTCCATGTATCTCAGTTGAAAAAGTATCTTCTTGATCCTTACCATGTGATCACATGGGATCCTAATAACCTAGATTTGGTTGCTTCATTAATAAATATCCCGATACAAATTATGGATAGGCAAGAGAAACCTTTTCATTAAAAAATCATTGGTATAGTGCAGGTTTTATGGTAGCATGGTCAGATTCTGGAAGATACTTTGGAATGAATGATGGAAATTAAAAATCACTAGCCAGAACTCTTTTAGGTCAGCAAATGTTTTCTACTTGTGAAAGATAGAAAGGAAAATGCTATGTAGAATTTAGTACCCTCGTTTTTTATTATGTAACCCTTACTTGATGATTTTCATGGTTATAATGATTAAGGGTGATGAATGGAAGAGTTGTAAGTACTTTGAAAGTAGTTTCGAAGAAAAATTGAAGTCACATGGGAGGCGCGTAGTTAGTGTAATCGTGCGACCAAATCGTACGTAATTGTTCCTCATGAGGAAGTGGCTTTAGTATGGTTTAATCACGGTTAGGGATACCATGTGAGGAAACCATGGGAGGGTCTTCCTAAAAAGTATATGACACAAATTTATCACATGGTTTTTCTAACCATACTATCTAATTGTGCAGGTGTTTTATTTGAGATGCTAAAAAAGTGGATATTAGAAATTTTTACCTCTAAGTGGATTTTTCCCTCCTAGTAATCCATAAATTAGTATTTTTCTTCTCCTAGGAAAAAATAAGGTTCTCCTATTGACTTCTGGGAGATCCAAAGGTTTTAATTTGTGAATCTGAGCCTAATTCATGAGGTATGTGATCGTTCGTCATCGTTCTAGATTAGTTTCATTGATCGACTTAAATCTACTTCTACTATTCTATTGTTTTCTGAGATCTTCTCCCATTATGATTATATATAGGTGTGTGGATGACAAATATTATGATATTTAGTTTTGATCTTTCTTGGAGAAGATATCTAAGGTAGGTTCTTACAGAATCGACCAGGTTATCTTGTTAATTCATCATTCATTGTGATTTTTATCAAAACGTTTGAGGTAGGTTGATTCTATATCAAATCATCTTAATAAAATTGATTGGATTAGTTTCAAATTAATTATGTGGAATTAAATTAATTTTTAAATATTATTTTAATAGTTCGGATAAATATTCTTTAGTGATGATTATGGTTTTGGTGAAATTGTATAATCTTGATGAATCATTGTACGAAGTGATATAGTTTACTGAATTTAAAAGAATGAATCTAAATCCTTAAATTTCTTGGATTTCTATGTTATTATGAGGGAAAGGTGTTTTCAAAAAAATAATGTTGTATTATTGAAATGGTTTGGAATTTAAATTATTTTGATGGAAATTGGATTTCAGTAAAATGATGTTTTTATTGAAGTGGTGTTTTGGAATTATCCTTGGGAATATTGGTGTGTGTGTGTTCATATTTCATTTTTGGAGCATGGTTGAAATTTTTCCTTGTACTCTATTCCAAATTTAAAATCATACATGAGATATAATTACCTTGTGATGACATGGTAGATGTATGAGAAACCACTAATGAGTATGGAATTGTCATAACATAGCATGCATGGTTGGTTGCATGTGTTGGTGGAATGTTTGGGTATGCCAAAAAGGGATATTTTGAAATTGTTTTAAAGCATGTTTAGTTATTGTTTTGGAAATAAGTATTTCTTGAAAAATTGGTTTCAATAAAACTTGTATAGATTTTTTATAAGTGGTTTTGGAAACATGTTTATAATTAGTTATAAACTATATGGTAAATTTTTTATATATTTTTTTATATATAAATGTAACAAACAATTTTATCCTAGTGGTGTGATAAGGGAAGTCATTGGGTGAAACCTAATGAGTTTTATACTCACCCCTTCTTTGTCATGTTGGGGATTTTGCAGATTCTATCATCCGGGACAAGGGAAAAGGTATCCTTTCTCACGTTTTTAGTAACACTTCGTGAGACATGGGATGTTTGGTGATGATAGAGCTTGGATCTGGATGAGCAAGGAGTATTGTGGTCTTCCTGGAGTCGATAGTTGTTTTCTACTGTGTACTTTGAGGTTTGGTAATCTTTCTTTATTGTGCAATTTGTTTGAATTGTTTTAATAAGGTGGTTTAAATGCCTTGTTTTTCATCATCCATCATATAGTGGTTGATTTTTTGTGGTTATTTGTTGTGTGGTTTGTTTCATAAAGGCTAAATTGTCCTACACTTGATTTTGAAACCCTTCTACATTTATTTCCAGCCTTTGTAATCATGGGGATGTCACTTAAGGCTATGTAATTACTTCTTATGCTCTCAAGCTATTGAGATTGAGCGGGTCATTTCCTCATTCAATTTTGATATCCTCTAGTTATTAATTATTGTTATCAAGTATTATTATTTATGGTTCTTTCAATTCGTATGTAATGGAATTCTGTTTCAATTTACATCCGGTTGATACTTATTTGTTATTATACACGAATTCACTTATATTTGGTGTATATACTACCTTTCTCAAGATATATAATTAATCCCTTTATCATCATGTTATTTTAGGTTAAATTTAATGTCATACAATTCTAGGTATTATGATTTAAATATTACAATGAGGTATGGGACAAATTGGAATGTTTAAAGATTATTCTCTCCAAGAATGTTCGTAATGATTATCTTTGCAATATCACATTATTTTGGTATAGTTATCATTTCATAGAAACAATAACTTTATTTTACACTTTATTCATTATTATTTTTCTAGAATATTCATATACTCATAAAATAGAAATTATTATTTCTTAGACTATATTACATTTTCATACGGTGTTTACTTGGACAGTTATTTGATTAATCGGAGGATTATTAATAAATATGTATTTTTCAATCAATACAGTTATTTGATAAGGAATAATAGTAATTTTTATTATTCAATATGATAAATGATTTGTACTGGAAATGATAGGATGAGATCAGACTATATATAACACCTTTATTCATTACAATGTTCTCATGAGACAAATAGTTGGCCAAATTTAATGGGATTCTATCCATAGTTTTAAATTATCTTATAAAATTCCTTGATTGTATTATGATTTAATTTAACATAGACATGATGTCAATTAAGAAATAATTTCCCTCATTTTTTAGTCATTGTTTTTCCTTGTTATTATTCATTGACATATTTATAGATTAAACTCATTCCCAATTTATTGATTTAGTTCATGTGTTTTAGTTTCATCTTACAATATTATTTATTCGTTATCTTGTTTTGTAAATGGAAAGTGTGCTCGATTATTTACATTTCCATAGATATTGATTCATTATTATTACATTTAATTTAACCTTACTAAGAATTTGATCTTACCCTTATTGTGCTTCGTTCCCCATGTAATGCAGAAGAGAACATTGAAAAAGCATTCAAGAATGCAGTTGATTTCATTTTATTTTGTAACTTGTTTTATTTTCTATTTCCAATTTATTATTGGAATAAATTATGTTATTTAGCTTTCCAAAACTACTGAAATAAATGGTACTTTGAGATTTTTCCTTGTATAACTTATAATATAATAAAATATTTCATCGGATCTCAGTTATCTGGGGTTAGGACGCTATTATGGGTATAATAGGATGTTTACTAGAAACTGTGGGTACTAGACAGAGGAAATCCTTCATTAGGGAACATAACCCTAATGTTGAAAGTGAGGATATGTATATATAAAACCCCTATAATTTTTGTAATGTATAGATTATGTGGTTCTTCTTAGAAATACATCCCTATATGGATACTACAAGTGGACATGGTTTTGGAATAGATGTAACTAATAGTAATAGCTACGGTAATGTGTTTCATGCCTAAATCTAGCTACCCTAGTACACGACCATGGGCCTTATTGTGCACCTAGTTTGACCCTCATGAGGGATATGTTTAGGATAATACAAATTTTTTTTATTAACCATTATGATTAATTTGAATGGATAATTAAAATGAATGGTCAAGGTTAAACATAAGGTGTTTTAGATTTAAAAATAAGGTTTCATGACTTAAATATTGAATAAATTACTATATACTTTTCTCAATATGACTATTGTTTCTCAAACTATTCTTTTGGGTTTTAGTCAATTGATGTAACGCAATGGATTCAAGATAACATCGAATATGAAAAACAAGTTGGTGAAAATTAGAAACCAAATGTTGTATTAATTGGATTAAATGATATTGTGTTAACGGAAATATCAATTTTCCAAAAATATGATTAACAATATGAACCTTTTCCAACTCCCAATAATAATAAATAGGATAATTTTGGAGGTTTATAAGAGCTCAAATGGTGGAGTTTGTAATGAAAATAATGTTTGATTTATGACATGGGAGATGTGTGGAAGGAGACACCCTGAAAAGTGTCTCAATAAAATAGGGAAATTATTTATGTGTGTGAGAGAGGGACAAAAATAAAAGGATTTCCATGAAAAATGAAGAGTATTATGGATGGAAATGAAACAAATCCTAATAATCCTTTGGGGATAATTTCCTTAAAAGTGGGGAACCTAGGAATTACCCGAGTAAATGCCCAATCTCAAATGATAATCTTCATATCATGGAATGATGTATATTGGAGATAAATAGAATAAATAGTACTGTACTAAGAATTTATTGAAAACCATATTCTATAGGTTATTTAATTATTAAATTTTGAGGATGTCCATTATATTTATTTTTAAACATATATTAATATGGTTTTAGAAAAAAACTAAATGCCATTTGAAAAACATCAAGTCCGGAAATGCCGTGAGGCATGAACCCATGACCAAAGGATTATAAGTTTTATGCACATTTGACAGTCCCACATGATATCCCACTTAATGTGTAATTATTTAAATTATTTTGATAAATAAATATTAATAATGAACTTTTAAAGATACATTTTTTTGTTTAGAGATTAATATATTTACCATATCGACTTTGGTGCGTATTTAGTGACAAATAGTTATACATAACTACGTATAATAGGACTTATGATACACTAAATATTTTATTTATTCATGGATAGATGTTATTATTTGTATAGCTAGTTTTTTAAGAAAAGGATGAATTAGAATTTGATCAATGAACAACAAAAATATGATTTTTTTTCTTAGAAAATTGAAATTTATAAGGATATATTACTTCATTTTGTTCTTTGGATGAAAAATAATTATTCAATATAAGAAAATTGATAAAAAAAATTCTTTCCCCTAATACCTTAATTTTTGTTTATCCAATTGCCTATTAAATCATTCCAGATTTATGGTGTTCAGGTCCTCAATATCCCATTTATCATTCACTTGATAGTGATTGATGACCAAAATTTCTCATTATAAATATTTATGTTTTACTCTAAGTATGTATATCTGATTTTCACTAATATTCTCCTACTTAATGACCAAGTTACATTGTAGTCCATGTCACATTTTTTACATTCCAATCTCTAATTTCTATAGAATTTTTTATGAACTCTTCTAAAGATGTGGTATTTCAATATAGGTAATATCAAACATTTTATTGCCAACATAGAGTATAAATTGTGCGGATGAAATTTAAATAAGGTGGGGAGAATGTAACACCCAAATATTATAACGTAAGAAAATTTTAATTAACAGACTATATGAAATGCAACACCAACCTCATAAGAGAAGATAATTTCCCACATATTTATAATAATTTTTGTATTTTAAATAAATTAAATATAATTTATATATAGAAATGCATGAATCAATTTGTTAGTGTGAAAAATATTCAACAATGAGTTTCATCAATGACATTCATTACATGAAATACCATGTTTTACTAAACAATTATATTTTAATAAAATACGATTATATAAATAATAATACTTAACCTAGTTATTAAACATGAGTTTATGAATATTCTTAAATATATTATTAAAATATATTTTTACACAAATATTAAATAAATAAATAGTTTACCAATTAATTAGAAATGAAAATAAAAGCAAATGAATATAATGGAAATATTATTATTATTTGCTTACAAAGGTGTTTTTTCTAAATAAATTAAATTAAATAAAATTAGTGAACTATATTAAATAAAGATATATTTTTTATTTTCAATTATATAATTTTCATAATCATACAATATATTTGATAGAAATAATATAAGAATATACTCATTGTTACACATAAAATCCTATATTTTTATTAAAACACTTTCACCGAATTTTAATGGAGAACCCATTCTAAATACAAATTTTGACCCTTTGAAAAATAATATATAAAAAAATTAAAATAACAATCAAAATTAGAACATAAAATTACTTTAGGGTGAATTTTTGGGACTTTTATGTGAAGTTTCATATTTTATGAATAGTGAAAAGTACTAAAATTTAATTCCATAAAAGTTATTAATCTATTTTATTGATATGGTAAAATTATATATTTAATTTAATTTAATATTTATTAATATTATATTTTCTCAATTAATCGAATTTACATATTTGGAATCATTGTCACTTTTAAATTGAATATAAAAACATTGAAAAATTTAGTTTATTTTTACTCTAAAAAATCGAATACTCGTCCTTTCGGTGGGATTAATTTTAATTTAATATCTACCACTTTTGTGATTGGAAATTGGAAAAATGGATTCCAAATTTTTAGTCAGAATAATTTATAATTTCTATGGTATCCAACTTAGTTTTTCTTCAATAATATTTTTCATCTTAATTAAAATTAATTACAATTATTAAGGTTAAATTAAGATTAATAAGAGATTAAACCATATCCTTACGGTCCAAATCTACCTATACAAAATTCCAAATTCCATTTTATGGCTATATTTACAATTTAACTTCCATTTTTTACATTTTACCATTATTGAATAATATTCCATTTAAAAAATTGGGAGGGGGGTTCCATTCATTTAAAATATTAAAAGTGTTCTACCCCTCATCCATTATAATGGCCCTCCTTTTTTCTGAATTGTTAACACCACTCAAGAAACTTATTTCATGGAAACATATACCCAATAATATCCCCAAAATTACTTAATTTCTCCTTGAATCCTATATTTTTGTATAAATCCATCCAAGGTATCCTTTTGGTATAAACCAAAAGGAGTTACTCGGTTAAGAGGAAACTACCTCCTTCAAACTCCACTATTTTATATTACTTCTCCACTACCTAAAATATCGTTATTATATTAATGTGTAAATAACATGCTATCATAAAAATACTAGGATATTTTTAATCTATGAATTTGACCTAAACTTACATAGTCAGTCATCTAATGGGTAACGAACATTCTATTTATGTGTCTGAATGACTACCGGCTCACTAGACGTTGATTGCTCAATTTTCATTTAGTACCTATCATGGTGGACATTATTACGGACACTCTATTTATATATTCTATATAAGATATTTAGTGTATCATTATTTTTAGTAATTTTAATTTAGAACATACCTTTATGCTTTCAATCTATTCTAAATACAATAATTTCATTTGAGAAAGTTTTTACTACATTCTCCTCTAAAAAATATGACATGTTCATGCCATACATGGAGGGTATACAAGATGGTATTAACAAAACTATGTAACATATATAAAATATAGATTATAACTTAATTATAATATATATATATATATATATCAGTTATGTTTTAATCTTTTTGTCCGTCAAAAAATGAAGGGAGCATTCATGCTTATGTATGTCCTATAGTCCCGATGAACGGGTCATTTTGGGTTTTTATCATAAAAAATTATATATTGTTCTGAATAAATATTTATGGAATATATATTATAAATTAATAGTGGTTTAAATTTTTTATATGATTAAACCATGATACAAATAATAATAACAAAAAATCAGAAGCCAAAACCCTACTAAAAAGGACTAGACAATTAACCACTGAAAGAGTGAAATTAATGAATATTTTTTAAAACTGGATAATTAAATATAATATAGAATTAATACAAGATATTATAATCATTATAATGGTTGTGGTATAATTTAGTATCATTTTTAACCAATATAAATAATGATAATGACTACACTATAAAAGTAAGGTTAAGTTAAGGGATTCTTGTTTCATTTTCATTATGTGTGGCATTATTAATTGTTGTTCACCTAATTTATTATATATAGTTTACTCACTACCATATTTATATTTAATATCATGAATCAATAATTATTCATGGTATATTGGGATTTAATGTAAAGTATTCATTTTATGGGGATTTGAGATAAATGTTACAATGATGAATAGAATATCATAACTCAATTTCTTTTCATTGAGTTATATTACAACCTTTTCATTAATATTATATGATTATTTATTTAATAACTTGTTAATATATTTTTTATTTAAACTTACCTAATAGGTATTTACATTTTAAACACAAAATCTACTCAATGATTTATTTTTACACCAACGTTATATCCTTTTCATGGGTTTATTTCACAGTCTCATTTTATTCTAAATTTTTTGTACAAGAATTTCCATTCAATGAAATAATTGGATATATGTTCAATAGTCCTATTTATTTTTATCCCCTCTGGTTATTAATGAACTTTATCCTTTATTATTATTTTTGGTTCTATCAATTTTGATTTAAGGTAATTTCATCTCAATTTTCATTCTGTTGAGACTTTTTTATTATATTCCAACTCATATATATTTGGTATATATTCTGCCTTTTTCATTTTATTTAATGAATCCCCTTATTATAAATATATTTTAAGTTTAATGTAGAGTTATACTATTCTATGGATTATGATATAAATGTTTCAATGAGTTATGGGGCGCTTTGTAATGTTTATAGATTATTCTCCTCAAGAATGTTCTTAATGGTTATCTTTACAATCTATCATTCATTGGTGATTGTTAACATTCCTTTGAAACAATCACTTTATTTTAATATTTATACATTGCAAATTTACTTGAATATCCATTTTTCATACAATGTATATTAGTATTTCCTAAACTATATACCATTTTCATATGGTGTTTACTTTGACAGTTATTTTATTAATTGGAGAATTATTGATAAACCCACATTTCTCATTCAGGACAATTAGTTAATAAGGAATATTATTTATTTTTATTATTCAATATGAGGAATTATTTTGAATATAAATGAGGGGATGATCCAAGACATTATATCGATCCTTGATGCATCAATAGGTTCCCATGAAACAAATAGATGGCCAAATCTAATACAAATATATCTGTAGTTTTAAACTATATTGTGAATCGTCAAAATTATAATAGTCTTTCATGTGCCTTAAACATGACATATATTAAGAATGAATTAACATCCTTTATTTTTAGTTGTTATTTATCCATGATATTTTTTTGTCTAAATATCTATGGATTTAATTCATTTATATTTTACTAATTTCTATCATGTTTTTTAGTTTCTTACTTTCCATATAATTTAAGATTTATCTAGTTGTGTAAATGGACTGAGTTCTTAGTAATATACCATTCTATATATATTAATTCCTTATTTATTGTATTGTATTTACAGTTACTGAGCATTTGTGCTTACCCTTATTGAGTTTCATTACTCTGGTAATGTAGAAGAGAACTTTGAATAAGCCTTCAGGGATTCATTTTATTGTGTAGCATGACTTATTTTGTTTTCCCAATGTATTTTGGGAATAATTAATATAATCTGGCATTACAAGAGTGCTAAATTGAATGGAACATATAGATTTGTTTCCATATAAAATTTAAAATACAATAAAATAATGCACTATCTCTATGATTCTAGGGTCAGGGTGTTATATAGGGTCTCACAGTAGGATACCACAAGATGCACCCCACTAACTCACTAAAAAATATTTGGGATGAGAACCATTGACTAGATGTAAGCTTCACCATATACATCATCAAAAGATAACTAAAATATGGAAAACTACTATAATTCCTCACATAAAAAATATGAACAAAATCTCATATTGATAGAATCATCTACCATGTTCCCTTTCCTAGAGGTATAGAATATTTAAAAGTCATGGTCCTACTGTAAGTATATCCATTTCCTATTCCACAATTTCATATCCTTATGAGATAATATATACATGATACTGTTGTGATCATAATAGACAGTAAACCGCTCACCCATCAGGTAGTGTCATCGCATCTTTAGTGGGAAGAGAATCAATACAAACTCAGGATCCTAGGTTATGTTGTTCTACACATGTAATCTCAACTATCATGAAACATAATAAATCACTACATTAATATATATCATAACAAAACAAATCCCAATTCTTGATGCATCACAGAACACTACGTACTCAACACCCACCTCAAGATATATCAAGTTAGGAGAACTCGTCAAACTCTACCTCAACATTTGAGAAGCCTACTGTAAACTCTCTATCCACATGAAATCTTGCATATTATGGGTTAAAACTATTTTGGTTGATGAGATTATGGAGAAATCAGCAATAAATCTTTGTTAAGAGCATACCAACCTAAATAAGCTATGAACCTCAATCATGCTCTTGGGTGGACTCCAATCTAACAAATTCATCAACCTTGGAATGTTCTACATTAACTCCATCCAATGTGATAAAATGGGACCTAAATTGAACTATATGAATCCATAATTAAAACATCATGAGATTTATGTAATGTTGGTAACTTTAGAGTATGTTTAGAATTATCCTCAAGTGTCTCGTATAATCCCACTTGGATGCAGAGTATACAAGAATTTCATTAATTATTACTACCATGAAAAGTTCAATGAAATCCGAAAATATTTTTTCCATGACTATCTTGATCACTAAAAGGTCATTTATCATACAAAGGGTATCACCAAGTACTCATATTGACTATAGAGACATACGAATGTCATCTTCGGTATATCCTCATCTTGTACTCATAACCAGTGACATCGTGACCTTGGGTCAATTATCAAGAACCATCGATCCCATTTCAACTAATAAAAGAGTTCATCGATCCTCGGTAGTGGAAACATGTTCTTCAAAGTCACATGGTATAAGTGTTAGTAGTCCACGTATAACATCAATATCATGTCAAACTTATTGGAGAATAAAACAATGGTGTCCCAACGTGAATCACTGGGTCAATCAAAGACCTTACACATCAAGTCCTCCAACTGTAACCTTAGATCATGATTCACCATGAGATTCATCTGATATTCTAGGGTAGATATTGGTGTCGTCCTGGTGTGAATTTAAATGTATATTTTTATCACTTGTCCAGAAGGTAAACATGGATCATCCGCTAGAATGAATTCCTCATACACTGCCACTATTATAGAAAACTGGAGACTTATAATATCAAATGAATTATGGTTTATGATATCCAACTGATGATTCATCATATTCACCCATATGTATGAGTTCATATTGCAATTTCTAGGTTTATTTTTCATTGAGAAATGAATACATTGTTTTTTCCCAATGGATTCATTGTGTCCACCACCTGAAATAGCCAATCTAGGAAGTAATCGTTGATAACCAGTCTATCCATTGGATTATATCATAATACCTCGTTGATAATAAAAAGAGATCCCATCATAAATACTTTTCTTTAAGAGTTAGGTCAAACCATCAGCGTAACTATCTAAATGGTCAGTGTTATCCATTACGAGTCTCCAAGAGAAAGGGTTGAACCAAGGGCTTAACCATAATCTATAAGTCTCCAATAAGATATGTGGAAATAAATTAATGAATGTCCACTCTATATATTCATATTGTAGTTAAGGTAGAAATGACAAAGATCATTACTAAAATGATTCCTATAGCCTATAAGTCATAATATTCAACATACTATTATTGTCCCTGTCACTATCCTCTAGAACACATTGTATAGATTGGACCACATGGGGTGGTGGTGGTAACATGTGAAAGTGTCAACCACCTCCTGATTTTCTCCCAACTCCTCTTCCTTATCATCCACCTGACAAACCATTTTTCTCTTACTGTGGCCTCTACCTCATCATCCCATCCATGGACTCTCATTTAGTTGTGTGTTCAGTCCGAAAATCTCGAATAAGATGTCCCCTCCCATCACATTAGTAGCAAAACCTCTCTATGGGCTGACTGGACCCACACTATAAGCCCTAAACCATTGATCCTCTAATACCACTCTATCATGACACATTCTAAAAGGGCTTATGTCCCGACTCCCCAATCCCACCTTTAATATGAATGGGGCTGGTGAATACTATTGAGTAGGAAAATCATTGACATGGGAGGACTTAGCCTATGTACATTTACACACACACACAAATATATGAGCCTATACAATGCTAAAATTCAAAAACCACTGAATAGACACACAATGTATTCATCAAAATCCCAAAACGATAGTACAACAGAATGTAATGGAATGGAAGAAAGTCCAAATAGAAGTCCACCATAACGATTATGAAAACAAGATCTACCTAATAGTTACACTGGGGAAGGATTTCAAAATACCACATGAACACACTGTGTTATGACTAGTGTCACTAAGATCTATCTGATATTACTCAATCTAGTACATGATTAAAAGGTCGATCATCAGCACAATCAATGAAATGTGTGGGAAAATCATATTGAGAGGTGAGTATAAAAATACACTATAGGACACCCATGAACAATAAAGATTACCAAAATAAATACATCCATTGATAAAATGGTTTATGTCTATAAAATATATTTCTAGAATATCCATATATACTAAATAGAGACACATAATCATAATTTAATTCACAAGTATAGTATGCTAGCCTAGGATTCCAGCTCAAATATTACACAAAGCACTCATCTAAGAGAACAAACTCCTACGCCTGATAACATTTATGAAATGTTTTTGAGAGGTAATGATCATTGGGTCTCTTCATTATTATTACTCAGTGACTATCTTAAGAGATATGATACTAAAATGAAGATCAATTCTAAGGCCTTATGGTGGTACCAACAACTCAATATGGATTTACTTGATGTGTTTAGGATTAGTTGTTACTAAGTTTTAGTCAAGAAGATACCATTAACTCTATATAAGGCGCACATATGAATGGAGGATCTCACTCCAGGCCACACAAAACAATTCCAACAACATTATCTAATAAGTCCACCTAAAGGGATTATAGTTGTATGTGTAAGATATTATTCAATTGTAACCCTTAAAGAATAAGTTAAGGGGAATCGAAACTAATAAAACATGTCAATGATATATTTTAAAAGGGTTAATGTCAATTTTTAAAAAATTAAACACTTTTCAGAAGGGTTACAGGCCGTGTCACATGACCTCGGGTCCTACATACGTAAATAGACCATGTCTCAATTCAGGACCGTGTAGAATTTCATGTCGTTTCAGTAACCCTTATACTCTATTTTTATTCTAGTACATGTATTTAGCTAATTTAATTTTTCCAAAGTGCTAGTAAATATATTTTCCCATGTACTTTAGTCTATGTCCGGTTCATGTAGGGTAGTACATGGCATTCTCCATCCCGTGTTCTCAAACCCACCATTGTGTACACTCTAAGGTATACACATAGTCTCTAGGGATATACTGCATGACGTGTGATACGATTCAAACACCGTGTGATACATATCTTCTTTTTAAAACCTACCCACTTTTGAGGGGACCCCACAAAACATGTATATCTGATTTACACATTTTTCATCTTGTGATTTTCCGGAAACCCATAGATAGAATATGTGTTTTCATCCACTCATCCCACACCTAAATCCTTTACCACAACTTCAAATAACATTTTAAAACTTTCATCTATATAACTAATTACTTATCATCGTTGTAGAATAATTTCCTAGTGATCTCATTCATTCATGAATCATCTCGAACCACTATCACCGATGATTGAATGCTAGATCCAAATTATAGTGCTTCTAAACCCATCCAATCCATACACTACTACCAATGTCCCACATCCTATTTTTCATTGAAATCCCCAATCAATTATTTTCAAAAATTTCTCCCTGAAGCAAGTGTGAACTGTTTGATTTCATTGTAAGACATTGGACAGTGAGACAAAACAATTAAAAGAAAAAAGATGGGATAAAAAACAAAAAAGAATATAAAAAACCTAGGTCATCTTGGGTTGGACTTGTTTTGTTTCAATTAGAATGATGAATGATGAACCAAAACAAATAAAAATACACCATAGTATCCTTGAAATAAATCCCATACTAAAAATATGAATGATCCATAGATCAATTTGTTGGTCAATTGATTCGCGCTCATTAATGTAATTAATAACTCAGAAATAAATATGAATAAAAAAATCTAAACATGATTCATATAACTAGTTGAAGATGAATGCTTTAGTGTAATAGTCAATTATTAAATCCATTGATTTTGTTGAGATACAATCATCTATCCACAATTTGTTCACCATTATTCTGAGAGATATCCTCAAACACTCTCTCAAATCGCTCTCCTACAGTTCATGGGTAATGTGGAAAACTATATAGTTAATAAATAACATTCTATTTAAAAACATTTCTATGACACCAGCAATGAAAAATAAATAATATAATATATCTAATTATTTTATTTATTTTCACTCCCATGATGAATTTTCCACAAACAGGGCACATCGACCAAGGTGAAGTCATTCTTATGGTAAAACCTTTGTTTTAAACTCAATGGTGAACTCATATTTATGATCTGGGACCCTGTTTTTATGTTATTTCAATTTAAAATAAAACTAAGTGTTTTTCTATTTAATTTATTTAATATATTTTAAAAATATATTCGTGGAACATTGGTCCATAGAATCGTATGTCTTCTCAGCGTATGGTCTCGAAAAAAATCCAAGCAATATCCAAAAAATAATACGTTGAAAATACCTGAAATTAAATTATTGATCCACATTGATTAAATAATCCATACCTAAAAGTCTTATAAATAACAATATCCATCATTTATATGTTATGGTTTTCATAAATGACAAATTGAATGACCCTTTAAAGGAGGTCCCTTGTAGGTTTTTCTAAGAAGAGGTAATTATATTAACTAAAACATTAAAATTTTATTTCTCTCATCTTAATGATCCAAATGTTAAATAACCATATTAAAATTATAACATATGTATAATTACAATACATGATTATTTTTATGATAAATTTTTATCCATTTTATACACCTTTTCCAACCTATAATAAAGGATAAAGTTGTTTGAGAATACCTGTGTACTACAACCTCCATAAAGAAAGGTGATCCGTTTTTCATGTCCACTATATAATATTGGTCTTATGGATGGATTTAATTTATATATATGAATTTTTTTCACTATTATGTTTCATAATGGTATATTATTATATAACATAATTTCATTTCATTCTTTAGAAGGTGAAAATATTATTCATTCTTACGTATAGACTACTATAACCACTTGGATATATAGTACATTATTCATCACTATCATATATGAATGGTTAAGAAAGTGTATATAATTGATAAATTTAATAATTATTACATTATTATGATTTTATAGATATTGAAACAATGATATGATTACATGTATCAGAACCATCAAAATAAAATATGTAAGGATAATATAAATTTTTTACCAGAATGTTGATTTTGATGATGAATAATTAAAAAAAAATTATTTATAAATTATAAGAGAATTTATATAGTAATGAATGTATTAATATTGATTAATTTTTATTTATAATAAATCAAAAAAATTTACACAATAGCATAAGAATGAATAAAAATAATTTCAGTACGTGAGGCAAGTGTCTCTATTGCTATCTATTTTAAACAAGGATTATATATAAATGAATCTTCTTTACTATAATTATACCTTATTTATCACCTAAAACATTTTAATATTCATATCCTATAGTTATTTCATGGGAAGTCATGTTTTCCATTTCATTTTCCTTTATTTGGTACTTAAAACCATCAATAAAATATTTTTTCTTAAAAATTTGTCAATATATCCTCTTTATTAGGTGAAATTTTTATTCCATCTATATGATAACTAAAATGTTTTCATGAATATAATATTATATAAAAAATAGAATTTAAATTTATTTTCAAACATATTTGAAATTATTTTCAATTTCCTTTTAGTAATATTATATCATTTTTCTAATTGAGGTACATTTAGAAATTTTATGCAATTTTTGACTGGGGAATTTATTTTAAAATTTATTGCATGATCTAATTTTTACATAATCAAGAATTTTATTTTCATTAATGATTCAGTTATAAACTTCCTTTTTATTTTCAATGAATTTTTTCTTCTTAATAATATGGAAATTTTCATTTTTAAGGATACTGAATAGTAAATTAATTTTTTCTCATTTTTCAACAAATTAATCAATTTCAAGTTTTAATGTATTTTTTCATTTGTGTGTATATAATTTGGTCTATCTAGTTATTTATCAGATATATGATATAATGATAAAATAATTGTTAGTTCTATGAATGTATTATTATTATTTAATGTTGAAATGCTTTTGAAAATATTCTGCTTTCCAAAACTTATGCTATGATGAGTTGATTAATATTTTAATAAGAATTTCACACACATATGTATTGGTTTAATTATGTGATGGCTGGGTATATTAAAATCCTCCAATAAATTGGGTAATGATTTATATCTCAAGAGATATATTTAAATTGAATGGGAAGTAAACCTATTTCGGTAAGGGACACAATCCAATAATATTGTATATGATGTAAAACTTTAGTAATATTGTGATGTTTTGTAATTATGGTTATGATACAATTTCTATGAAATTTTATTATAATTATGATTTGATCTCATATTATATATTTTATTGATGTTGATTCCCCACCCTTATGACCTATATTTTTTTAAATGCTAATGCATTATTCTATAATTCATTATTTATGACCTGTGACTAATTTTGTGTGGACATCCAATGTTATGGACATTAAATCATACCCTTACCCGTGTCCAATGATTTCATATGATAAACGATTAATATCTCTAATGTTTACTTTTGTTGAGTATGTATGCTCCCAGTTTATTATGTTTCTATTTTTTCTAGGTTATAAAGAATGTGTTTAAATATTATATGTATAAATAGGGTAATATGAGAGAATATATATTTGATGATTCTTAAAACATTTAATTATGTATGTTTGTTTTATATACAGTCTTGTAGAAAATTGATCCTTTAGAGTTATCATATATGAATGATTTTAAAACATATTTAATATTTATCTAAAATAATTGAGCATTTATGTCAATTATTCTAGGGTCACCTCAAAAATCACCATACAGATTAATATATATATATATTTTCTAATGAAAAACAAGAAATTATGATTCTGAATTTTGATAATATATTTTGAGTGAAAATAATCCAATTTTAGTAAAGGATGATTTAGAGTACCATGGTGATAGGGATTGAATGACCAATTCCAACGAAATTAGTTATTTTGTGGTTTTTTTGATACTTTGTAATAAATTTTTATTTCATAATTTCTTATATAATGATTTAAATATATATTATATAATTAAATAAACCAAATAAATAAAATAAAATCATATTTTGGGTACACTTGTTTTTTCTAATATTTAATTATATTTATTTTAGAATAATTTTTTCATATTATTATATAGAATTATTTTTTAAATAGAATTAGTATTTGTAATATGACGAATAAAAACTTACCAAAATTATGCCAAGGAATTTGAAAAAAGGTGTGACCATAACTAGGGAATATTTCTATGTTATATTAATTTATTGTATTTCTCCTACTTAAGTTTATCTCTATATTTTTTATCTCCTACCTTAATTCAATCATTTGGGATAATATATTATTTTAACCTTTTGGGATATTTGTTTAGAACACTAAATTTATTTCTGGATCAAAATAATAAATCTAAGTGATGTATTCACTTTTGAAATATCAGTTTTATTATACAAAAAATTGTAAAATAATTACGATATTATTATTTATTATATATATTACTTATTTCGAAATAATTTTATTTATTTATCTAAGTTTTAATATTGCGATGATTATCTAATTTTGAAATGGAAAAATTAATATTTTATTTTAGAATTTAAATATTATTCATTAAAATTTTTGATTTTTTTCATTTAGGTATTAATAAAATAAATTTAAAATTTTTTCATAGAAATATAAGTTTAAAATTATTAATGGAAAAAATGGAAATAATGTTCAAATTTCCCAAAATAATTATGTATTTTCCTCAGATTGTCCAATTTTTTGAATGACATTCAAATTTTTTTCTACTGATTCAAAACAATAACCATAGGGATAATGATGGTAATGATTTAATGTTAGTGTTGGTTTAAATTATTTTTTTTGATAGAATTATATAACATGAAACACCCATTTTTTACATCAATCATTTAATAATAAAAATAATTAGTGTTGTGAGGAGATTGAAAAAGAATTAATAGTGTGAATATTGATCCTCACATTCATTTCCATAGTAAAATATAATTATAAGAAAAAATAGATTAAATTATAATAATGAATACAATTATGTGATATTTTCCTAAGTTTTGTTAATTGTTATTTAAAAAAATAGAAGGTCAAATAAATAATTAACATTTCTATTATCATGAAACATATTAATGATTATCTAATAATTTTGAATATTCAAGGGTTGTCCATATTTTTGCAGAAGTATTATGTGTAATGAAAAATAAATATATATTAAAAAATTTAGTTATGTACATTATTATATTTTTAGGATTAATAATGTTTTCTCTTTGGAAAATATTTTCCCAGTGAGTTTATTTTTGACATTTGTTTTATAATAAAAAATAAACATTTGATGTATTTGGTAATTTGATAACTAATTTTCTTAACTATTATGGTATAAAAAATTATTGTGAAATGAGATCAATAATATTTCATTCTATATATATTTAATGGATTATGTTTTTCATCATGGAGGGGGGATATTACTTTTTAGAATCATTAGGGTGATGACAAGTCATCATAAGTAGTTAAACACTGTTCTTTTAACATTCACATAAAAAATATTTTTTTAATGTTTCGAAGGATTTTCCATTTTTACAATATAATATATATTAATTAAATTCACTATTTAATTTTTTCTCGATTTTTATAATTATTATATTTAATTTTAATTTTTTTTCATATTTATTATTTTTATTTTATTCTAGAAACGATTTTTTCAATCTGTTCTACACAAATAATATATATTCATACATTTATTTGAAAATTTCTCTATGTCAACTAGATATTTCACATGAGAGGTAGGAGGTCAAGAGTAGGATTTCATATGTATAATTTTCTGGACCTATTCTATTTTACTTTTTCTTTAAAATAAATATGATAGGATTATTATTTTATAACATTAGTTACTAATTAATTATTATATAGAGTTATTAAAGTATAAAATCCAAGATGATAATGTATATTAAAATGATAAATTTAACATGGATATATTTTTTCTAAAATGGATTAATAATTAATTTATAATAGTGCTTTTGGTTCATCTAATTGGATAATTTAATGTATTAATGTATCATTAGTATATTTGACCATATTGATTGTTGTTACATTCATCAAACTAAAGTAAATTTATTCAACTCAACTCATGTGTTTATGTGTTTAAATATTTTTTTAATTACCATCCACTATAATCAAAGATTTACTTCATATTTTAATAAATATATTTTAAAAAATAATTCTTTATTTACAGTTAAAATTAAATAATATGTTATAAAATGGTTTCTTCGATGTGAGATTTAGTGAATCCTGAATATTGGTATTTTAAATATTCTCTTCTGATTGACTATGAATATGTACTATATTATTTTTTTTAATTTCATTGTTAATAAATTTTTTTAATTAGTTTATAATATTTTGAAAACAATTAGTGAATATAAGGAACCCTTTTTAACACACATATTTCAAAAATATTTTTTCATCCATTAATCCTGGTTTATAAGAAGAATGAGTTTGTTTAAATTGATTTTAGGAACATTTTTTTCTACATGTCATAGAAAATATTCTATATGAATAAAAATGAAATTAAAAAAAAATTGAATGCATTATATACAAATAATGAAACAAATATCTATCAAGATTTTTGTTTTGGTTGCTTATATTGTTGTTTTATGGGTTCATGGAATACAAAGAATATTTTATACTAACTCATGATATTGATTTAATATCATTAACATATAGAAGATTATATGTGTAATTTTAGAACCAATCATTGAATAACCATTACATTACACCAATTAATGGATGGGTAGAATAATATGATGATTAATATAATTGAATATATGTTTTGGAGTAAATTTTAGATTTTTTATATAATAAGTGGGGTATTTTGAAATAGTGGATTCATTTTTTAATAATGTTTATCATTAATAAAATATTACAATACCATAAGAGGTTTTTTGTAAGTAATCATATAATTATTTATTATGTTGAGTTGATAATTATATTTTAATTATCTAAAAGAGTGATCTGGTTTATAGAATGAACGAGTATATGTATTTGGTTTAGGATAGGATGTGGATGTAACATATTTGAAAGTTGATTTATTCTAAAAAATGGATTATTCTATTAGATTTTGATCTATGTGATCATGTACATATATGTTTTCTCCTGACATATATATTAAATGTTTGATAAAGGTGTAAAGTTATACTAAATATTCCTGGAACCCTATATGGTTTTAGAGTTCAATGTATTTTTAGAATACTTTTTAGTGTTACCTCCTCAATTGGAGTCCATAAAAGACATCCTCCATATATATATTGAACACAATGTCAATTTAGGTTAAGGAATATTATGTTTTTCATATAAATATGATTATTTGAAAATTATTGGATTCATCTTAAAGGTTCCATGATGTTTACTTAGAATAAGTAGTGATTGGAAGATCCCACATCAGTAATATATTTCTTGAAAATGAGGAGGATTTCATATATAAGAGTTTAAGGTATTCATTAATTAAACTTTTTTCATATTTATGGGAATTATCAAATAGAGTTTAATTTTATTGAAGAGATATAAAAATTTAAATTCAAATGAATGAGAGTTATTTTTTTTGAGGATTTATGATATATCTAGTTTTTTTATAAGATAGATTATAATAATGGTTAAAATATTGTATATCTCTTGGATAGCTTACCCATAATAGAATCATGTCTATAATGATGACAACTAGCTAATTTATAAGATTGGATTCAACAAATATTAGAAAATATTTTTCACTACTAGGGATAGTCAAAACATGAAATATATGTTAAGGGTGTAAAATAGGATAAACATCCATGATGAGTGGTATGATATACTCACTATTATCTGGACCTAGAAACTATTTGATGTACCCCTAATAGAATAGAAAAATTAATTAGGAATTATCATCCAAATATTTTTTTCATGTTGTAGACTATAAATTTGAGTGTTTTCACTACATAAAAAAGTGTATGTACTAGAATAAATTACATATATACAGTCATCTTATTTGTATTATTGTTCATTTTCCACAAGATCATGATTATGAAAACCCATGTATTTATTACACATTATATAATGATTTATTATAGATAATACAACCCAGAATATCAAAATTTCTAGTGTTGCTGTGTAATTGTGTACATTACATATCAACATAACAAAGGGGTACTTCAGAATTATTGAAAACATCCTTCACATGATATTAATATTAATTCACACATAAAACAACATAGGATATCCCGAGGGAAAAAAAGAATGGGGAGATCTATAAATACTAGTAAGGGAGAAATGTTTTAAAAAAGATGGTATGGCATGTTTGAAAATATTCAGTTAACTGGGACATAAAACGGGTGAGATTCATAAATATGAACAAAAAGACATGATATTAGAAGATAACATAAATGAAACTTGGGAATTTAGAAAAAAATTCAGTCATGAAATCATAAGCACATGTCAGGTTAAACATCATGAAATTATAACATTATATTATTAGGACATCCTCTCTTGCACCAAAAAATGGAATCTCGTGATACTAAAATATTAACCATCACATTAGAGAGATATTTGGGCACACCAATCATAATCATTTCTTGTACGTGCATAAATATCAAAGATAGATCATATAACATAAGAAATTATTTTTTTCATAATTAATTCTATGATCATGTTTTTTAAAAGAAATTAATGGAATTTACTAACAAAATAAATGTAGGTATGTCTCAGGGAACACCCTTTAGTGGAAATGGAATTTGTTCCAAAACATAATGGTTGATCATTGAAATGTAAAAATTAAATTTTGGAAATAGAATCGCAGGGTATAAATGTTCAAAAAAAGGTTTAATAAAGGTCAAATTGGTGTCTCATAATCTTTAAATAAAATTTAATGTAGGATGGATATGAAAAAACATATCCCAACATCCCTAATTTCAAATAAATGCAATAAAATTAATAAGTGAGTGAATTAAGGGGAGAAGGAGATGATAAATTACCTTTATATGGTGATTTCAAAAGAATTATAAAAGATTATTGACACCTTGGGGCCCCTTGGGAGGTCACTAGTGTGGGGATGGAAGAGTAATGATGTTCAGTAATGTTTTCAGTGACTATTAATAGGTTATATTTTGAGATTATATAAGAAAATAGAGGGGGTTATTTATTTTTCCCAAACATAGGTTTTAGGCAGTCTATAACAATACATCAAAACCAAAAAAATCCACCTGGGTTTTTCCATTTTCTAGCAAAGTGGAGTGGGATTAAATATATTATAAGGGAAATAGATGAAAATAATAAAATATTACTAATGGTGATGTGGCTACGAGTCAGGATTACAATGAATTGATATTAAAACATTAATATATAAAATTACTTTTAGAGGATTTATAAGAGAATTAAAAAATTACTCAAATAACCTAAAATTAACATTTAATAAAATGGAAAACTTAGATTCGACCATCTATAACTTTAGTAGCATTTATTACAACACTATTATGCCATCATTAAATCATAATCCATAGTTTATATTTGTATTCTATTTATTTATTAGTTAAATATTTAAATATCTCATGGAAAAATGATAAATACACCACTAGATAATTTTAAAAAGTTGATTACAAATTTAATATCTATCTTAGAAAAAAAATTTCTAAAGAACTAAATTTTTACGTCTAAAACTACAATCGATAATTATTGAGAAATTCAGGGTATTTTTAAAAATAAGAATTCTCTAACCCTTAAAATTTACATTTTAATTGTTAAAACAGTTATTGTCATTTATATTTAAAGAAAAATTATTATTATTATTTTATAAAAATATTACTTATTTTTAATATTCATGAATTCATAAAAAAAATTTAATTAAAATTTCATATTACCCAATAATAAAATATTTATATTATGATATCAAAATCAAATAAAGTTATAAAATAAAAAAAATAGTAATTATAGCCATAATTATTTTGGAAATAAAATATACACATATATATTATTAATGTTTTGATAAAATAACAATTTATTAAACTCAAAAAATATATAGGGGTATAGTGCATGATGGTGATATTTTCATACAGTGTTTTGGAATAAATTTTTTTGGTCGTGGTCTTAATGAGATTGAACTTCTCCCACAAATGTTTTCTCTCATGCTTTAGTAGTTGTATCATAGCATGATCTTGGATAACAGAAAGATTCAATTGTTTTATATCCTCATATGATATTTAAAATGGTTACCATATGGTATTATTCTACTTGTTTAGGCCATTTCTTATTTTTTCTATTCCATTTTGATTTATCATAACCCATGATTTTTACTAATTATATTGTCATTTTTCAACAACAATATTTTCAATATTTATGATGTGTAACGAACATTTAAATATCATAAGATATAATAAAACCCAAAAAGTTTGGGTTTTTTCTGATACCATATCACATAATAGGGAAATTATTCAAATCCCAAAAGTGAATTTTATTTACTAAAGATCATGTCATTTTAATCTTCCCTTTTAAATAATTCTCCCTATAAATTTTCATTTCATGCAGTAAAATAGAAGAGGGTAATTTTGATTCATCTCCTCCTCTAGTTCCCACACTTCATCTTCAAAATTTAGGTTTCTTCATAACACATCGACTAGGTTCATTGTCTTGATTCATATAATATTGTTACTACAATCATAGATCTTTACCACCTTATATTCATATAAATGATCATTCTAAAAAGGTACCATGTATGGATTTATTACAAATCAGGGGTCTACTATGTACTTACTCAAGAGGGATACATAGACCACATCGTGTACTTGAGATAGGATACGTGAGAGTGATAGTGGATATGACACAACTCCGATGTGATCAAGGATCTCAATATAAAAGATATATCTTGGACTAAGATGTACATTCTTTATTAATATCATGAATTTATTCATGGAGATATATTGAAGAATATCCTATCTCTAACCTCAAACTCTAGGTCTCATCTGTATGCATTAACATAGCTGTTATATTGACTCTGAGCATCTTTTATGTGAAGCTAAATAGTCTTGACCATTTTCAACAATTCTTTAACCATTTTCTGATACATCACTTTTTCCATGAACATTAACCCAACATGCATGTGATATTCTACACTTATCCTAATGTACCTCATATGGATCAATTTTGATTCTTACATGGAAAACATTACTATCTGGATAACTTGAATAGTGTAATATGTTGATCCCATCAAACATTAAATTCAATTGAGCATTATATAACCAAATATTCATATGTGGGGATATTCTTCATAGATTAGCCACCAGTCTTAGGGTGATGAGATATGCTAAAGTTCAACTCATTAACTAGAGAATTTTGGATATTATTTCATTACATTGATGTAAATCATGTTTTTCGATTAGATGAAATTGATTGTTGTGTTACATGATGACCCACAACTTCTTTTATTTATATCCTTGCATGTTGATTGATTGGGTAGTTTTTTTAAAAATATACAAAATGAGTAGTCTTTATAAATGAATACACCATAAAACATATATAATTATTTTATCTTTATGTATTTGAAAGACCAGTAAAATTTTGAATGGTTATGTTTTCCCATTTCCATGTAGGTACAGGAAGTGGTTGTATAATCCCATATGATTTTTTTCTTGTCAACATCCACCTACTAACAATATAGAAACCTTGATTTACATTCCCCGATATCCATCTTCATTACCCCCACCAATATTTCTCTCAGATATATCAACAAATATTCATTTCCCTATATGGATGGACATGTTGAGCTATGTGAATCATCCAATAAAACATTCTTCAACTAATGATATGGTTGTACACACAGCTGTGAACCAAAAAATTATGAATCCTTATTGAAATTTTTTAACTCTAATGATATACCATTTCTCATATTTTATTCTGTTATTTTAATTTCCACATCATCTCATTGAGAATCATTTATGTTCTCTATAGAGGTGGTTGTGATATAATCTGTAAACGGATTGATGATTTTCCATTCTTTATAATTCCAATGTCCATAATTTTCGTGTATAAGATTATGAAATCCTTTTAAATTCTCTTAAATGATAAAATTTTAGGATATGTTCTCCATAGAGAGTCTGTCACATTATTTTTCTTCTCATGAAGGTAGTGGATTGACCAGTCAAAGTCCTTACTCACCTCTAACCATCATTGATTGTGCATATTCATCTATATATCTGGGTATATATATATTAGACACTAATGATCTCTATATATTTCATACTTCTCCCTGATGGGTTAATGCTACATGAATTTCAATGTGATGATTAATGTGGCTAACATCAATCCATGAATTGGGTAGTTTTATTCTTGAAAATTAAATTTCCTTCAGAAACATGTAATAATGTTTTTCATTTTTCATTATTAAACATCCAATTACATTCTTCAAGATTTCATTTTATATCCTAAAATGTTTTCCACTTGTGGGTAGTGTAGGTATAACTATAGTGAAAATCCTGTTTTTCAACTCCTTGAAAGGCTATTAACATTCATTGTTCTATACATACGTGAATCCCATATGAGTTATCCCGGATAGAGAGTTTGACAATCATTATAAATTAATTGAAAATCCTCAATAATACCATGATATAATACAGAAACTGTAGATATTTTTCACAAATATTTATCCTCATCCACCCATTAATTTATTGCATATTTTATGTTTTAATTGATATCCCATTACATGTAATAATATTCCCCAATAATGAGACTTTCTTAAACTAGAACTTACACTTGCCTTACTTTTTATAGATATTCACCTTTCTTAAGGTCCTTATAATATTTGGACTCATGGTGTATTGGGGGTGGATGTCGTGTTTGACTAGGATCCAATTTGTGTATGATTTTTTATCAATAGATATATATAGTATTTTACATGAATCCAATAGATAATTCTATTAAAAAGAATTGGTACAAGAATTAATAATTTTATTGAAATTAATTTGTTATTATAACACCCTATCTTTTATGAAATATTATTACTTTTTAATAAATTTAATTTATTTGATGGACTTTATTACAAGAAATACAATTTTTTAACAAACCGCATTGTACTATTAATACAATTATTAAACATACCCATTACGGCTAAGTTGTTGAAAACAAATTTAGGAATATGAATGCACACATTTCTAACATAATTTTTAAGGGTTTTATATAAATAATTCTTATGGATAAAATTTTTTTAAATTTTTATTAATGTATACATATGTTTCAAAAATAAATTTTATTACAAAATTGTTTTATTTCATTTTGTGAGAAAATAATATAATTTTTTTTTTGCAATTTTAGAAAATTTATATTAAAAATATAATTAATTCTTCATATATACATGTCAAATTATCTTAGAGTGAGTTTGTGAAAATTTTCTATAGATATTATAGTTTTTATGAATATTAAGAAAGTACGAATATTTTTTAAAAATTTCCTTTTAATTTAAATCATTTAAAAGATAATTTTTATTTTATTATTATTTAAAAATAAGATTTAGTTCAATAATATATATTTTTAATACATTTTATGTACTTTTAGTTAACTATTATTTTGATTTTTATATTGAAACATTCTATGCATACAAAAACTTTCTGTTTTGAAAACAACTTTTCCATCTCATCTACATGTTTAATTTAAATAAATTTTTTTATCTTAAGTGAATGTAACTTGGGACAATCAATTCCAGATTTGAAATTATAATTATTAATATTTTATAATAAATTATGCTTAATGTTATGTTCAAATGGACAGTAAAAATCATTAAAATTAATTTTAGTGTTGAAACTTATAATGGGTTTAGTGGGAGTTAATATAAAATTTGAAATGTTAATTGATGTATAGTCATATTAAAATCCCATTATATTAGTATATTTTAATCTTTTAACATGTAATGTTTTATAATTTCCCCTTTAACATCCCTTTTTATGTTTAAAATGTGGGTTCACCTTTTTAAATAATTACTTTATTTGTGTACTTTTCCACTACTTTAAAAAAAACACATTATTATCTATCATACAAACAATAAAAACCATTTTTTTGTACAAATGGACTTAAAAAATACATTACATACTTAGCTACTGACATCATAGAGTCTATAGTTTGATTAGGAAACCCGGTAAGGAATGATTTTGGTGTAATCCTAATGCATTTCTCCAAAGAAGTTGTATAGTCGTTATCCATGCCTATTAATTTTATATCATACAATAACATTTCCAAATTTTATTAAAAAATTATGATATAATATAATGAATATATCCCATATAAATATATTATATTTTGTTAATTTAATTTCCAAAATATATATCATCTTCTATCAATTTTTAAATGATATTTTTTATCATGGTTATGGAGGAATCATGCCACATAAAACGATGAATTTTTTTTCCATCATCACCTCCAATGGCTAGAGATAACAATGGGTTTAATGATTTTATATGATATTAGTTATTTTATTATACATATGTATTTATAATATCACATATAGATATTTACCTTACAATCTCTTGTGAAATTATAACATTACTCATGGTTACCTGCATACTACCGCATGAACAAAGAAATGGGACACATTTTTCATTTTATTTGGAATTGGAAGGAAATAATGATATATTCAATTAATATATAAGATATATGTGATATAAAATATATTTTTAAAGTATTATTAATCTCTTCATTTATGTCATTCAATATATCTATGAAATGGAATCATCGTTCATGTGTATGTATTCCTTACATTCTCCATGAAATGTGTAATTCATTTTCTATATCTAAAATTAATAGATTACTCAAAATACATATATAATGGATATTTTATATTTATATACTGATTATTATCATGTAGATTATGGATCCATGATTAAAATAGAAGGACAAAAAAAACCAAACAAAATCATTCTTTAAAAAATGAAGTTCTAACTCGAAAACTGATTTTATGAAGGAATTGTTAAAAAATGATAATAGAAGGTCAGAACTCAAATATATATGATATTATATAAATATATATATATATATATGTTTCCATTATATATTTATTATAATTCTATATCTATTATATAGTAATCTCAACTTTATAATAAGTAATTTTACACTTAAGGTATTTTATTTTTCATCACACTTTTTGTTCTTTGTGACACATTCCTTATTCACCCATTGTTTCTTTTTGGTGTTGTATATACATTCCATTAATTTATTTTTGTATTATTTTTGGGATAATTATAGGAAATTTATATTTATATATGGTAATTGGTTTTATAGGTCTTACGATTCACAAGATAACAATGTGGGAAAAGTTTTATGTTATAATCAAATTGTTTAATTTGATTGATTATGATTATGCTTCCAATGACGATATATTATGGAATAACTCCAAAGAAACATGTTAAATTTATTCTCTAGTTTTTATTTCGTTAAATTAAATTTTATCATTCATTCTCCTCTATTTGTGTACTTATGATTCCAAGAGATGGTTTATGGGAAAATAATTCTTATTTCTCTCATTGGTCAAAAGTTTTTTCTTCCTTTTTTGTGTAAATAAATAATGTTTTAAAGAATAATTTCATTATTTCACAGTTATTTTTATATTCATTTTTAACCATCTTTTAATTTTTAAATAATTTCATAAAATTAATATTATTGTGTTTTTCTAAACAAGTTACTCCTATCTAATATCTGAAAATGTTAAATGAAACGTGGTTTTATGGTATACAACATGAAATATGTTAGACACCATCATGAATTATCAGTTATTTAAAGAATAATATAAAATAATCTATATTTATATGAAAAGAATATTTCATTTAAATTTTCTGAAATCCTTAGATTTCAATGACGTGTTTTCAAATTTGTAAGGATATATCCCTTATGAAATTTTTAGTGAACTTTTTATTGAATTTATATTAAACAATGTCAACAAAAAATGGTTATTATTAGGTTTTCCTTTGTATAAGATCCAACTATACCATCATTATTATTTCTGGTGGTGTTTTATAATTATGATGAAGTTATCTTTATGAATCATTTTCTATTTATGGTGTATTTTCTATGATGAAATGATAGGATAACTGTTGAACCCTTTTATTTTCTATGATTTATTCTATGATGGAATTTTTTTGAAAACCATTATTTCTAATGGTTTTTGTTATGATTATGTTTTTATGAAATACATTTCTTTTGTATGCGTCATGATATGAAATTTTTTTTATGTAAACTATTCCTTTTAAATGGGTTATGATATGATGAATATTTTAGGATCATGTGGAACATAAATTTATGTTTCAGGTTACTAGTTCAAACTATACCTACCTTAAATGCATTGGGAAATGATTAATGTTCTTTGATATCATAGGGTACTCTGTAGGTTATCATAAACCCTAAAAAATTATTACATGGGATGTTATCACAAATACAAAAAATATGACACATGTTCTACTATAATAAGCTCAAATTCGGTGCATAGTTTTTATCCCAATCTTTACATGTTATGAAGGTATTTTTGTCTAACCTTAACATAATTTTTTCTATGTTTATATATATTCCAAAAATCAATGTCTTATGAAAATTTTATGTTATCATGAATCATTATCTTTTATTCCCTTATGATTGATGTCTTGTAAACTAATAAAATGTATTCCATGTTTAATGTTTATGATCTATGATATGTAGGGAACTGTTTTCAAGTGTTTTTTTATCATGTTATAAAACCCTTTTGATCATGTTTTATTAATATCCACTATATTTAACCATACTAATAATTAAGATAAATATTTTTTATGTTTCATTTCCCAATGTTATAAAGAAAGGTTTCAAATAATATATTACTATAAATATTAATATGTGGGAATATATTTATTTGATATCTTTAGGATCTTTCATGAAATGAAAATATTGTTTATCTATTCTAAAAATACACTAAACCATTATTCTCCTTAACTATGTATTTGTGAAATGTGTTGAATATCCATCAATTAAGATGGAATAACTATTAATGAAATGAATAATTCGTTATAGTTGGTATTAATGGAACGGTTTAGTAAACCTTTAGAACTAAGATGATAACAATTTAGTTAGAATACTCAGGATATGTCTAAGGATAAGTGGTAGTATAGTAAATTTTCATGGAATTTTGGTGAAGGATAGATTCGGTTTTATAATGAAATTACATCAACATTTTGATACTAAAAGTGGATTTGGATATTTCCAAGATAGAACAAGGGATAGTTACTCCAAAAAAATTTACACTAGACATTACATTATCATCACTTGGGGAAAGACAATAGGAGTTGTGTCATACATGGTTTGAAACTCTCCAGGGATTTGATTTGGATGTTAAAAAATACATATGAACCATAATTAAGTACATTAATGATGAACATAAATGATCTTGGTTATTATTATATTTTCATATATTTAAAAATGTATTGTCATAATTTGGTAAACCCTATAAGTCTTTTTCATGACAATGTGATTTCTTATTATGATTATTATTTCTCACAAAATTATTTTCATTTTTATTTAATGGATGTTCTCTAATATGAAAAATGTTAATGATGAATTTAATAGAAAATGAAATTATTTACCTCTTGAGGAAGATCTTGTTATTAGAGATAGAATTAAAAAACATATCTCTCTGCTCACAAAACTCTCTTGTGATATAAATGAGGTTGAAATTCCAAACAAGAGAAAAAGGGAACAATGTTTTTTTGTGTCCTTCATTTGGTAATGTATAAATTATTTTTTTGGTTCAACTACTCCACTTATTTCTGATAAATGGATCAATACCATTAAATTTATATTTTCCATTCACTAGTTTTTTAGAATGATAAAATTATTTTGGATTTCTATCATTTATATTGTTATGAGGATCAATGGTGGTGTCTTATAAAAAATAAAAGGTCAAATGATGAAATCGAATCCATGGTCTGGGATGAGAATAATAGATAATCTACTTAAAATTACCCCATCATTTTATTCATATAAAAATTGAAATGGAATTACTTGAGCTAAAATAGAATTTTGATAAATCTATTAAAAACTATGAAGTACATTTCATAGAAAATATTTAATATTCTTTTGGTATTATCCCCCAACCTGAATGTATGGTTCAATGTTTATTTAATTGATTAAAACCATTTACTCTATGATCATAATAAATAAGTTAATTTTGTTGAAATGAAGAAATATTTTATTGTTCTTCAATGTTGGAAATGGATATTGAAGTTGTAACATACCAAACTTAATCAGGTACGGACAGTTTTTACTTTTTGTAGTCTAATTAAATAAGTGTCCCGGTACGTGTGCCTGTACACCTCGATGTGGGTCCTGGGAAACTTTTTATTTAATTTCAATAATTGTAGACCTTTAATGAAAAATTCCATGTCGCACTTTGGCATGGGGTTCGAGCCTTAAATAATTAATTAAGGATTGGAAAAGAGAAATAAGAGATTTAAGGAAATTTTAAAAGAAAGCATGAATGGATAAAAAGAAATTATAAAATAAAATAAAGAGGGGGTTAAGAGAAAAATTAAAATAATTAAAATGGGGGATTTCCATTTTTAATTATTTTTATTATTTTTCATTCTATTCTATTGTTTTTTTTTAACTTTTTCCTTTATTTCATTTTTTCCTTATCTTCTATTTTTTTTATTTTTTTCTTTTCTTTTCTTTTTCTTTTTTTCTCTATTTTCTTTTTTTCTCTCTTCTTCCCCTCTCCCACTCATTAGGTCGCATCGCTCAATCTCGCCACACCAACCAATATCCCCTTAATAAGGTCGTTGCTCCTCCAACCAAAATCTGATTCCTTCACCGTTAGGTGCGTAGTAATCCTTGGGGAGAGGCTAACGTTGCACAATTTTAGTCATACAATTTTGTTGAGTAATCTACACATAGTTCTTCATGGAAGATTGTTACCCTATTTTGGGGGGTTTTTTAAAATTCTTCATTTTCATCCATTTTAGGTCAAATCAAATCACAACATGGATCATAAAGGCATCTACGACTACAAGGTAGGGTGCCTACATGGTTTCCCTCTGTTTCGTTTCCATTTACAAAAACACACCATTTTTCCATTAGTCGATGCCTACCAGCTTTGTGCATTTCTACCCAATTTAATTACATTAATTTTTTGACTAATTTTTGTAGCCATAATCGTCTTATATTTATTTGTGTGAATTGTTACAAAAATATTGGACACCCCATTGGGTGTGCCGACATTGTCAGTGTATTTCTTTCGTTATCCGGTTATTAATTTATATAACTTCAAGTATTGTGCATCCCCTTTTTATTGTTTTAAAATATAATAAATAGTTTTTGAATTGCTGCAAAAAATTTCGACACCCCTTTGGGCGTGCCGACATGATCGTTGTAACCTTCTGTTAGGTGGGTACATTTTTTGATTAATTGCATGTGTTGAGAAGCCCCTTTTTATTTTAATTAAATCAAATAAATAGTTCAATTGAACATGAACGTCAATTGATGAATCATTGACACTTGTTTTTCTGAACTTTTTATTATATTAATGTGCATTATCTACTGAGGTTGATATGATATGTACATTTCTTTGCAAGTTGTTATGTTTTACTGTTAAATTTATGCCTTGTGATGCACTGGTGTATCTGTTTGTTTTCATGCTGAGACTTTATATGTTGATTATGTCATATCTTATATTGTGAAAACATTAATTAAATTCACGGAGGGGAAAGGGGGTAGGTCCCATATTAAGGTCCATGCTTAGATTTTTTTGTTCCACATGGGTTACCTCTATGTGTTGGGGGGAAGTGTCATTGGCTTTACCGGACCATGAATTCCCTGGACATCTAATTCATTTGTGTGATACCGGTTCCAAAAGGGCCCATTGGGATGGATCCCATTGGCAATGTGGCTAAGCCATCCTCGAATTACACTCAATCAATTTTTGCGAGATCGGGACGAGATCAGGGTGAACCCATACCTCGGTTGATTCTTATTCTTTTAAAAGATTTCCTTGGATGGGATCGATGCCATTGGATCAATTGACAGATGTTCCATAGTGACACCTTCAGGATGGGCTCGGACTCCAAATCTCAACTTTAACCTTAATAAATGATGTACTTAAGTGTTGATATTATTTCCATTTTATTTTTTCTTGGGAATTGAGATATCCTTTGATATGTGGTAGTACACCAAGTTGACACTTGACTTAGACCCCAATTCAAATCCCATGCTTGGGGTATACCTCTTTCTTATTTACCTTTCTATCTATGTTTCTTACATTTATACGTGTTCATGCATTTTTCTAACAGGTACCCTTTCAGACTACCAGCTTATGCTAGAGCAGGTGATTAGGCATGGGTGCCCTTTGGATCCCAAGGTGACTTATTTATTTCATTTCCTTTAAATTAAATATCTAGGATTATTATGTAACGGCACACTGCATTTTTATTTCTGCACAAAATGGAATGTTTTAGACACCATGGATGGCAGCCTATTGCGATTTCATCTCACAGCCTGCTCAGGTGTCATGGGCACCCAAGTAGATTACATGATCACAAGTATTGACAAAGGTAAGTGTGCTACTTCTGATGCTTGATTGTTCATTACTTCTTAGGATGAAAGCTGGGGAAGAGGACCGGACCTTGCTCGTGTTGAAATTGCTTCTTCTGTCTTTTCTTTTAGTTTACTATGTATTTGAGTTCTGTTTTCCGTAATTTCAGTTTATACTCATATCATGGCATGACACTGTTTTATGAGATTCTGCACATGGTTTTTATCTTTCATTTGGATTTATTTAAATTGATTCTAGAGTAATATATTTATTCACATGCTTATGCTACTTATAATTTTTTGTATTTTACATCTGCTTTGATATTATCTATTTCTTATGAGGGCTTAGTCTCCCCCATGGACACAAAAAGGGACCACGTAGCTAGTCAGCAACCTCTGGCGTTCAAGGAGATGCGCTTGAGGTTATGTGACCTACCGGTCTGGCCACCGTCGTAGAGGTGAGCAGGGTCGGGGTGTTACAAAGTGGTATCAGAGGTCTTTTTTCCTTTTGTATTACTATTTGGGTTAGAGAGGAGACTATGATATATGGATTTGGAATGTACCCTATGCCTAGATGTAGCTAACCCATGTACATGGCAAACCCAAATTCCTGGGTTTGGGATTGCAGTTATTGATTATGTTAGTTACTGTTGATTTGATTTTACTATGGGTGACTCACATGTATTGTTTTGTTGTTATGTTGGTGTTATTGAGATAATGGGTTTACCATTGCAGCCCGAAGATAGGAGGGAAATACATTCCATGCATTATAATTCGCACTATAGGATTTAAATTCCATGCATATTGCCATGAAATGTCTACTATCAGCGTGCATTTTTCTATATCCGTGTGAGAGTTTTTGTGCCTAGTGGTAAGATTTTGAAATGTTGGTTTGTTGAGTATGATGTTGTGATAGTTTATTAGGTGTTAGACTGACATAACTGAGGAGTGGACTGTAGAACATATTTAGTAATCCTTTTGAGTTGTCTCCTCTATATTGAAACCGATCTCTTGAGGCAGGTTCTCTATTTATTAGTGCTCAATGGCAGCCAATGTACCTAACCTCTTTTGAAACATACTTGATTTATAACCTTCTTTACTCCTTGTCTAAATGGGTGTTTGGATGTTGTCAACAAATAATGCTTGACTTCTTCATGTTGTTCCTCAGGAGAGTGGCAATGAGCGCATTCCAGAGATGGTGCGTCCTAAACCAATAGTGGTCTCTCTTGTAGAGCCTCCTATGGAACTACCTCATATCGATCTTTTGAGGGACCCTAACACTCAGTTCAGTGAGAGTCTCCCCAGGGTTATGCAGTCGGTTTAGAATATCACAAGACCTGCCACGTTTTTGGCAGACCTTACACAGGACTTTCTGCAGCAGCACCCTCCCACCTTCTTAGGGAGTGGCGGCCCTCATGCTGTCGAATCATGGATAGAAGTTGTACGGTCTATCTTCCACCACCATGATCCACCTCCTGAGTTAAGGTTCAAGATTTCAGTCTATATGCTTCGTGACACCGCCAAACGTTGGTGGGACTTTGTTTCTCAGGCTGAGCAGGCCAGTGACATGGTTTGGGCCGATTTCCAAGGAGCCTTATACAATAAATATTTTCTGTAGAATCTAAGAGATTATCATGTTCGGGAGTTCCTACATCTTCATTAAGTATCTATGACTATGATAGTGTATACTAATAATTTCATGAAACATCAGTGTTTTTCCCCATCTCTGAATGGCGATGTGTAGACTACTGCGAGGTGTTTTGAGGGTAAACTTGAGTAAACTATCCTATCATAGGTTAACATCTTCCATTTGACCACTATTATATAGATCATGGACCAGGATCTAATATTGTAGAGAAATGTCAGGGAAGCTAAACCAGTGAGCCATGGAGGTTCAGTTCTGAGATAGGGTGATGGCTCTTCTGGAAATAGGAAATGTCGTTTTCAAAGTGCACATGGGGAAAATCCAAGCCAAACATCACTTCTTGATACCTCTATTACTTTTTATCAGTGTGGTAGGGATGTTCACAAGAATACGGATTGCACGAGATATATGAAGGAGTCTCGAGCTTGTGGTAGGATGGGTCACCTTCAGCGTTTCTGCCGTTCCTTCTCTTCAACTTCCAGTGGTAGAGGATCCACACCTGCACCTCTGTCAGGTATGTGATCTATGACTCCACAGAAGGATGGAAGTTCTCTTTCCACTGGTCAATCAAGCCGAGGTAATGGTGGAGGTCATTTTCAAGTAAATAAAGTTCAAGACTATAAGCATCAACAGAGTGGACCTTCTCAAATCAATGAAGCAGCGTATCAGGGTCACGGATCAGGTCCCGTGTACACCGTTCAATCAGCGCCAGAGGAGCAGAGTGTCAAACCATCTGTTGTGAGAGGTAATATTCTAGTAGCATCTAACTTAGTTTTTGCTATCTTTAATACCAGTGTATCACAAAATTTTATATCTTCTACTATTTTGTGTTAGTCTTAGATTTTCAATTGACTACCACTGTGACATCATGTCTCTTGACACTCTGCTTGGGGTCAGGGCAGAGGGAATACGCCAGTGCAAAGAGTGCCCCTCAAGATAAGAATGTACCGTTTTGTTTGGAATTTTTATATCCTTGATATGTCTGGCATCTATGAAATTCTTGGTATGGACTGGATTTCTCCATACCGTGACCAAGTGTATTTTCTTCATCATCGAGTGTCCTTCACATCCCCTAAGGGTGACACATATCTTTACAAAGGAGAATGGGACATGCAAGGATACCGAGCTAAGACTAAATATGAAGGGTTGGGTAGAGTGACCGCTCAGTTATAAAGTCTCTTCATGAGTCATCAGGGAACAAAACTAGTTGAATTACCTCCAGTAGTGGATCTTTTCTGGGACGTCTTCCATAATGATTTCTCTGGCTTTCCTCCTATGAGAGACGTGGAGTTCTCTATTGATCTTGTTCCAGGTGTGAAACTAGTGTCTATTTCTCCATATAGGATGACACTAATAGAGCTACATGAACTCAAAAAGCATATTGGAGACCTCGAGGCTAAGGGTTTCACCCGACATAGCACATCGACATGGGGTTCACCTATCCATTTTTTCAAGAAGGCAGACTGTACCCTAAGTTTATGCGTGGATTGTAGTCGACTCAACCAGATAACGATAAAGAATCGATATCCATTGCCTCATATAGATTATCTCTTTGACTAGCTCTAGGGAGAAACTGTTTTCTCCAAGATTCATATGAGGTCGGGATATCACTAGGTGCATGTGCAACCAACTGACATACCACATACAACATTTAGAAGAATGTATGGCTTGTACAGGTATCTGTTAATATCATTGGGCCTCATGAATGTGCATGAAGTCTTCATGGCCCTGATGAATAGGATTTTTCATCTGTATCTTGATTATTTTTTGTTAGTCTTCGTGGAAGACATCTTAGGGAATTCACATTCCAGACATGACCATGAAACACATCTTGAGATCATGTTGAGTACACTAAGAGAGCACCATCTATACACTAAGCTCGGTAAATGCCACTTCTGGATTGATAAGGTACACTTCTTGGGTAATATTATATCTGATGAAGGGGTATCAGTTGACCCAGAAATGTTGAGCGCCATGGTTTCATGGGAGCATCCCATGAGTGTCTTCGACATCTGCAGTTTCTTGGGGATTTCTGGAAATTAGAGGTGATTCAACCAATATTTCTCCTATTAAACATTGACTCTCATGACCTTGACTATGAAAGATATAGTTAATCGGTTCAAAATCTTTAGAAAAGTCCTTTCTGGAATTAAAAGGATGACTGACCTCATCCTCAATCCTGATTCTATCTGTACATGTTAAGAGCTATATAGTTTATTGTGATGCTTCAAGAATTTGACTGGGAATAGTTTTGATGCAGGGCGATCGAGTTGTGGATTATGGATCCCACCAGCTGGAACCTCATGCGAGGAACTATCCTAAACACGACCTTGAGTTAGTTGTTGTGGTTCATGCTTTATGTTGTTGGAGACACAATTTGTAGGGTGAGATATTCATTCTTTACACGGATCATAAAATCATGAAATTTATCTCCACTCAATGATACTTGAACATAAGGCAACACAGGTGGTTCAAATACTTTCATTCGTTCGATTTTTAGCTTGCTTATACCCCTTGGATGTGAAATGCTGTGGCAGATGCTTTATGTGGAAAGACACAGACACATGCCCTACAGGTAGCCATAAGTGAGTGGTCGATGATGGCATTGTTTTCAAAGATGCATCTGGAGGTTTAGGAGCATAGTGGACAACCAGTTCTAGCATTCTCATAATGTGATATCCTCTCTTATAGAGAAATTCCATAGGAAAAAGTTGATTGACCCTAAGGGTCTTGTTCTAAGGAAAAGTGTTGCAGGAGAGAACCCACCTTCAATTTCGGTTATTGATTGCAGTAAAACTATCCTTTGTTATTGTTGTGTATAGGTACCTTCAGGTATACGAGAGGAGCTGATGAAGGAATCTCACACCTCTATTTGGGAAGTTCATCCTGGGCTGAACAGGATGTATAGAGACATGTGTCGATAGTATTGGTGGCCTGATATAAAACAGTAGATATATGTTTCATCACTCGGTGCTCCAACTGCCAACAGGTGAAGTCATAACACCAATGACCTGCTGGACTCCTACAACCTTCTATCCATTCCATGATGGAAATAGAATGAAATCACCATGTATTTCATTACAGTCTTTCCAAGATCTCCTCGAGGCCGCGATGGAGTATGGGTGGTTGTCGATAGATTGACCAATGTTTCCCACTTCTTCCATATCCAAGAGACCTTTACGATTGATGAGTTGGGAAGGTTTTATATCCAGAAAATTGTGTGAATTCATGGTGTACCTCCTTATATTGTCTTGGACAGGGATTCCCATTTTACTTTACAGTTCTGTCAAGGGTTGGAAAAGGCACTGGGCTCACAGGTACTTCCGAGTACTGCATATCACCCCCAGATCGATGGGAAATCTGAGAGATCTATAACAGTGTAATAGGATATGTTACGGTCTTGTATCCTTTATTCTAGTGGTTCCTGGGAGAATCATTTACCTCTTTTAGAGTTTACCTATAATAACATCTTCCAAAGGACAATCCAAATTTCTTCGTATGAGGATCTCTATGGCATACCATGTCATTCATGATTATGCTGGCTCGAAGCAGGTGAGGAAGCTCTATTGGGTCCTCATCTCATTCACGAGACTTCTGAGAAAGTTAAAATGATTTAAAAGTGTATGAATACAGCTTAATCTAGGAAAAAGTCTTATAAATATTTTTGTCACATACCTCTAGAATTTGAGTTTGGACATCGAGTCTTTTTGCGTGTTTCTCCAAGGTTGGTTCTCATGCAGATGAGGAGACAGAGGAAGTTATCATCGAGATACGTCAGGCCATTGGAGATAGTGGATACAGCTGGGTTGGTATCCTATTGGTTACTACTACCAAAAAGGTACCATTCCATGCACGACATTTTCCATATATCTCATCTTTGACAATATCATCTAGACCCGTCTCATTCTTTTTGACCCTGACGACATCGATCTTTAAGCTGATGAATCCTTTTTGGAGCATCCGATCTGTATCATCTACTATAGCATGAAATACCTATGAGTTATGTTAGTCCCACTATTTCAGGTGTTTTGGAAACACGATCACATTCAGGACGAGACTTGGGAGTGAGAGACAGATGTATGTGCGTAGTGCACAGAACTCTTCTTTAGTGATGTTTCACTACCATAGGAAGAGAAACTTGGGGACAAGTAGTCTTAAGTATTGGAGGTTGTAACATCCTGACCTTATTCATGTACAAAGCATTTTTATTTTTATTAATTTAATTAATTAATCGACCCGGGTCACACGCCTCCACGCCTCGCTACAGGTCTCAGGCAGGTTTTATTTAATTTAAATAATTGAAAACTTTTTATGAAAAATGTCATGTCACGCTTTCGTGTGGTGTTTGGATTTTAAATAATTAATTAATGATTTTAATTTAGAAATAAGATATTTAAAGTTGATTTAAAAGAAAGAAAGAAAGGAGAAAAAGAAATTATGAAATAAAATAAATTGTGGGTTACGGGAAAATGAAAATAATTAAAATGGGGGATTGATATTTTCAATTATTTCTATTATTTTACATTCCATTCTTTTTTTTATTTTATATTTTTCTTTTATTTCCTTTTTTCCTTATCTTTTATTTATCATTTTTTATTTTCTTTTCTTTTTCTTTATTTTCGTTCTTTTTTTCCTCTCCTCTCTCCCTCTCCCACTCATTACGTCGCACCCCTCAATCCCGTCACACCAAACAGTAGCCCATTAGGAAGTCTGAAGCTCCTCCATTCAACATGAGACTCCTTATCTGTTAGGTGCGCAGTAATCCTTAGGAAAAGGCTAACGTTGAACAATTAGAATTGTGCATTTTATTTGAGTAATATGCAAACCGTCTGTTGCGGAAGATTGTTACCCTATTTGGGGGGGGGGGGTTTAAATCCTTCCTTTTCATCCATTTTTGGTCAAATGAAATCCCACTCAGGATCTTAGAGTCATCTATGACTACAAGGTAGTGTGGATACTTGATTTTCCTCCGTTTCGTTGCGGTTTACAAAAACACACCGTTATTCCTTTAGTCAATGCCTACCATCTTTGTGCATTTTTACCCAATTTAATTACCTTAATTTTTTTTGCCTAATTGTTGTAGCCTTAATCATCTTAGTTTTATATGTATGAATTGTAACAACATGATCGGACACCCCTTGGGGTGTTCCGACATTGTTCGTGTATTTTTTTCATTACCCAGGTTATTAATTTATTTAACTGCAGCTATTTCACATCCCCTTTTTATTGATTTAAAATTTAATAAATAGTTGTTGAATTGCTGCAATAATGTCGGACATCCCTTTGGGAGTGCCGACATGGTCGGTGTGACCTTCTATTAGGTGGGTACATTTTTTGATTAATTTTATGTGTTCTTAAACTTCTTTTTATTGTAATTAAATTAAATAAATAGTTTTTTTTGAACATGAACCTCAATTGTTGAATCATTAGCAATTGTTTTTCTGAACTGTTTATTATTTAAATGTGAATTATTCACTATGGTTGATATGATATGTATATTACCTTTCAATATTTTTGTTATACTATTAAATTTATGCCTTGTGATGCATGGTTGTATCTGGTTAGTTTTCAAGCCTATACTTTATATACTGATTATGTAATATCTGTTTCTGAGAAAACATTAATTAAATTCAGTGCTCGGAAAGGGGGCGGGTCCCATGTTAGGGGTCATGCTTAGATCCTCTATTCTTAATGGGTTACCTCTATGTTCTAAAGGGGTGTCATTGGAATTTCTGGATAGAGACTTCCCCTGACTTTCAAATACCTTTGAGTGATTCCGGTTCCAAAAGGGCCCATCAAGACAGATCAATTGGCAATGTGGCCAAGACAGCTTTAGATTACACTCGACCCCTTTTTGTGAGATCGGGACATAAGTAGGGTGAATCCATACCTTAGGCGATACTTGGTCTTTCGAAATATTGGCATGGATTGTCTCGGTGGAATTGGATAAGTTGATGGATGTACCGTAGCGATACCTTCAGAATGGTTTCAGACTCCGACTCTCCACATGAACTTTAAGAAATGATGCATTTAAGGGTTGATATTTTTCCATTTTATTTTTCATAGTAATTGAGATATCCTCTGATATGTGGTAGTACACCTGGATGACACTTGACTTAGACCCCATGTCAAAGAAAAAGCTTTGGGTATATGTCATTCTTGTTTACCTTTCTTTATGGGTTTTATAAATATATGTTTTCATGAATTTTGCTGACAGTTACCCTTTCAAACTACTAGCTTAGGCTAAAACAGGTGATTAGGAATGTGTGCCATTTTGAATCCAATCAGGCTTATTTATTTCATTGCATTTAAATTAATTATATGGGATTACTATGTAATGGTACACTGCATTTTTATTGCTGCATGAAATTTAAAGGTTTAGACACTGTGGGTGCCGACCTACATGGATTTTATATCACACCCTGCTCGGGCATAATGGAAACCCGAGTAGATTACATGGTCGTGATTATTGAAAAAGGGAAGAATTCTTCATCATGATTCATGACATTTCATTACTACTTAGCATGGAGACTGGTGAAGAGGATCGAGCCTTGATCGTGATGCAGTTGCTTCTTGTGTCTTTTCTTTTAGTTGACTATGTGTTTGAGTTCTGTTTTCAGTACTTTCAGATTAGACTCATATCATGGCGTGCCAATCTTTTTTGAGTTTCCTCACATGGTTTTTATCTTTCAGTTGGATTTATTTATATTTCTTCTAGTTTAGTTTATTTATTCACATGATTTCTCTACTTATTATTTGTTGTTGTGTACATCCACTGTGATATTATCTATAACATATGAAGGCATAGTCTCCCCCAGAGACACAAAAAGGTCCCTCACTAATAGTTGGAAGCCTCTAACATTTTGGGAGATTCTCTTGAGGTTCGGTTACCTACTGGTCTGGACACCGTCTTAGTGGTGACCCTGGTCAGGGCGTTAAAGATGTAACCTATAAAAATCATGGTTTAGATAAAAAAATAAATATGGAATTCAAAGGAAACACTAAAAACCATGGAGTGAATAAGATGATATTTCCATCATTATCAAAGTTAGAATGGAAACATATAATAAATTTTATTAATGGGACTACTATGTGTATAATGTAATTTCATCAATTGATTGAATGTCAAAGTGATGGGATGATGTTATCCAATTACATGAATAATAAAAAATATACACTGAATGGATCAATCACACATCAGTGTCTCAAATTCAAATATTTTGGGAATTTGGATAACAAGTGATTAAAATAGAGGTTAATGGTGATTATTGATGTAAATAACCACATAAAATAAGGAAAAATAGAAATCTCAAGTGATATGTATTTTTAGGAGTGTTGTAATAATGAAATGGTGAAATGTACACATACCATCTACTCTGGAACTTATAAATTCCTATTTAAATATAACTCTACCAAGTCTTTTATAAATGAATATTCTTATAGAATTTCATAACTCCACCATAATAATTAGAGATTTAATTAGAAATGAAAACCACTAATTTCATGATAATCTCAAATCTAGTTTATGTTTCTCCCAAAGATGATGACTCTGGGAATATGTTTTCTACAAATATTTTATTCCTCCTCTAGTACAATTTAATGTTATCAGAATAATTTATAAAATTACCTCTATAAGCACCACAAAAATTTCAATGGAATGAAATTTATTTTTGATATTCCAAAATATCCAACCCTAACCCCTATAACTCGTTCTTGGTGTTTACATTAGTACATTTTCATAAAATAAAATTAATCACATCCTAAAGAACAGAATTTTATAGTAGTTTTCATAAAACCAAAAAATTAATTTATATTAAAAATAAACATATAAACATAAAATACAAAAAATATTTTTATTTGAGAATTCCATTATTTCCATTGTGTATAACTGCTTATTAGTCATAAAACACTTCCCACTATCTTGGAAATAATAAAACATAAAAAAGGGGTAACCTCAGATACCCAGTGTGCATAAGATTACTATAGACTCTATGAATAAATAATGGATAACAAACATGTCAAGGAAAATAAATAAATCACATGGGATTAAATCAATAACATGAGAATAGTTTGTCACTAATTTAGGATTATCAAATAATTCCATATAAATAATCACATTATAATGAATCCTAACCACTGATGTCATAACTAATCAAATAATCTCATGGAATATCAATTATTGAATTCATAATGTTATAATTAATAATAATGGAAATCTAAAACAAACCATAACAGACTTCTTCCAAAAAATAATATCGTCATGACCTTTTTCAAGGAGAAATATATAAAGGGGGAATACCATGGAAAAATCTAGTCTATTTTGTCACATAAGACCTACTGATGCATGAAAGAGCCATAATAGGTCCAACTAATCGCATACTACTTCCAATTATTTCTTTATTTTGAAGGGTTTAAACATAATCAACATAAACATTCATATTGAATACTAACACCTGAAATGTTAATACTTACCCCATCCAATTAAACATTATCATAAACCTATTTAGATTTATACGGTGAATGGTAATATATTTTTACATCCCCATTAATGTAATTATAAAGTAATCATATATTGTATAATTATTAATCAAATACAATATATACAATGTATAGCACATATATAGTAAATTTTGATGTTTCTGATGAATTTAGATAGCATTGAAATTTTATAAAAGACATTTTAGAGGAAAATAAGGTTTTAAAATTGGGAATCACATTTTAAAAGACAAATTTCAAAAAACATTATGAAAATTATTTTAATTAAATATATTCATTTTAGAAATTTAAAATAATCATTAAATCATTTTGTGGTAATTTTGAAATAAAATTTAGTTTATGTTGTACATGTTCAAAAAATATTCCATTCATGATTTTTGGAAAAATACAAATAGTAATTATTATGAAAATGACATAAAGAGACAATTAATTTCTTTAAAAAGTAATAAATAATTAAAAAATTATTTAATAAATAACTGTTGTAATTTTTAAAAATATTTTTGAAAACATTTTTAGAGAACATAGGTTTTGATGATAAATGTTTTCTGACTGTATATTGACATAAAGATACATTTTAAAAAACAAACATGTTATCAATCATTTTAAGAAACAAAGAGTTGAAAAATTATAATATTCCATGAGAAATATCATGAATCTCAAAAAAAAAAATAACAAAATCGATTTATTTTAATCTAGATCTTTAAAATAATTCCACCATGGGTGTCATAAATAGAAACAATCATGGATAATGATGAGATTGTGAAATAAACTCTTAGACATTGGTAACTTATGAATTGTAAGCCCCATAAAATAAATGTAGTAAATTAAAACATTAAATTGAATGAAGGTAAATATATTTAAGATATATCATATAAAAGGGTTACTATATATATCACACATTGTAAATAATTGTTTAATTTGGTATATGTCTCCTCGAAGTAAAAGTGAGACAAGAAATAATTTCATTGAGTCTGAATCAACATATACAGTCATTATATTCATGAATAATGAAATTATGTTAGTTATTAACTAACATAATAACTTTTTTGAGATCATTATTCTATTTATTTCAATTATTACCCTATTATTTGTGATTACATTGTCAATTAACCTTTCATCGGATGTTTTGACAAGATGTGGTTTATCTGTCAAAAATGACATTGCAACGTCGAATATTGTTAAATAGGTCATCCTTTAAAATATATATAATTATAAATTAAAATAATTATCATATTTATCCATAAATTATACTTTATTACCAATCATGAATGATGGTTTTGATTAATTAAGTATGTTCTGACCAGGGAGATTTTAGGTTGTATATACGCATTGGCAACGTTCCAATTTTCCATGATCATTATATTAACGAAGTAAGTAATATTTTATAAATATAAAATGTTAATAAAATAATAAATCCATATTCTTTGACTAAATATACTTAAATAAATCATCCATGTGGTTAGGTGATTAAAATAGAGTCACAATATTTCGTGAAAGTGGTAGTTCGTACATTGGAGAATGATGTTATATTCTTTCAGTGAGAGAATGAGTAAGAATTAAGAAGAGATATTGTCATTTAATTATTGTAAATATGTCATTAGTATAGTAATTATTTATTATATATCACATATATTCATTAAATTTACCATTATAACCTTCCTTGTAAATTTTTAGTGATTGAATAATCACACCCCTTTCATGGCGGTAATACGCCATACACACAATCGAAATTATCATTTCCCTAAGAGAATTGAAACATAAAATTATATATATTATGTAATTAATAAATAGGAATAATTATTTCATAAATATATATATATATATAATTTATATCCATAATCATACCCACCCATGAGAGATTGTAATGTAAAACCAAATGAAATCAATTTACATGGTGGTAGTCCATCGTACACAAGAATGATGATTTCATAATCAATTTGATGGAAGAGGGGATGATTATAGATAAATTCATTAAAATAAAAAAATAAAATATTATTGAATAAACTGTGGGTATCATATCATCATGGTTTAACTAGAATCAAAAGAGGTGGAAGAATAAAAAAAATACAAACCACTTGCTGAAGAACTTTATGTCTTCTTTGAGAAACCACCATAGGTTTTCACCAAAATACATCATAGGATGGATTTATACTAGAAATAAGGATTATAGAATATTGGTAAGGTATTTTTGAATTTATATTTTTAGGGATTTTCTGAAATAAAATGGGTTTAAAGATTGATGTAGAGAGGAAAGTGGGTTTCCATTTATAAGGGAGTAGAGTAGAACACTTATAATTTTTTAATGGAAAAAAGGTGTAGCATATTTTTTACATTCTAGAAGGATCCAAAATTTAATAGTTTCTAAAATTAAACATTATAGGATCTAAATATTGAAATAAAATATATTATAGAAATGTTTGTATTTAACTTTTATAAGTATCATTTTATTTTAACCCTCAATAAATCCATTTTTACCTTAATCACAATTAATATTTTTTTCTATTTTTAATATTAATTATGGTCAAAAATTAAGTTTAACTTTTTATATGATACAAATTATAATGGAAAAAAATTGCAAATCCATTATTCTAATTTCCATCTATATAAGTGAAAATATTTATCTTCATATTTTCCCCATAGATACGATGAGAAGAGGGTTTTTTTAAAGAGAAAATGTTAAAATGTTTACAATGTTTTTCATATAAAAAATCAAGGATAAAATGATTGTAATGAACTATAGTGGAATAATATATATATATATATATATATTATTGGACTTTGTTTTATTTAGACCCAATATAGAATGTAATATAGATATTAAAATAAATTTTTTAAAAATGCAGTTTTCAGTTAAAATTGTGTATTTTTTACTATTCCTTTTTTTAAAAATCCAACTAATCACCCTTTCCTAATTTATAAATGTTTATTTAAAAATTAATTTTTATTTTATTGAATAATATTTTTAAATATATTAATAAATGATATTAAAATATTTTCTTAAATGGTTACTTCATAAACTTTTAAAAAAGTATTATTTTCAAAAAAACATTTTTTATATCAAACGGTTCTAATTTTTTCAATAATAAATATATATTCATTTTATTTATTTTAACCATGTGTAATTAATATTATTTTTATAATTTAATAACATTTTCACTGAATTCTGAATATTTCTACAAATTGACATCTTTGAGGAACTTAAATAAAAAAATTGACTAAACAGAAAATCCTAAAAACTCCAAGGGAGTTGTGCATTAGTTTCGACACTAGCATGCAAGAAAAAAAACTCACGTTCATGGTTCTTGAATTTCCAATGTGATGTAAAAGGAATTCATTCACCCTATACTCCTAAAAATGAATAAGGAGTATATACTAAATAATACAATTTGGAAAGCAAAAGGCTAGCCCACATGTAAATCTTTTACACACCGAATATGATGTCAACTGGCCACATCCGCACCAGACTTATTTTACACTCCCTCTAACAATTTCACCTACAAATAGAAGAGTTAATAACCCATTTTAGGGTAACTCTTTCAATGTAAAAACACCACTCAAATTCAAATAAGATTTCCCCTTTCGTGACCATATATAAGTCATTACTTCAAGGTATTGGAACTTATGCAAAATGTCCCCCATGGATCCACCTTCAGGTGGGCCCAAAAGGGAGTGAACCTTAGCCATTTGTTTATTTTACTAATTCAATTGTGACCAAAATACCCTTATTTAATTTAATACTTTCCATTGTGCATTACCACTTATTCTCAAACCTCTCAATTATGCACAATCCTCCAATCATCCATGTACCCCTTCATTTAGGCACAAATGGTTGCCTTCACTCCAAAACAATAGGATTAAGACCCTCTTGTGCACAACACTCACATCTTGTACACACATCCTCCGTGATGCCCTCTAGGATTGTGAGTAGGGATTTTCTGTCACATTATGATGTGTCTCATGTTTAATTTCTTTACCTAATGCTTATCTAAAAATTTATGCTAATATGTATTGCCTCTTTTTATAGATATGCTAACGTGAACCCCTCATGTGACCACTCCTGCACCCTATCATACCCTATAATTGTTTATTCCATCCATTTTCCATGTGTGGGTAGGTATAAATTATGTTAAACCATAGGGTAAGGATGAAATATTCCACATACGACATCTAGGACATCATACTTCCAAGCACAATGATCCACATCGCATGACGTTAAATTGTGTCCTCACCTTGTGCAACACACATCCGGTACCCCTCCTCGGGCTTTTGAAACCCCGCATTTCTCCATAGTAGGAATATTTCCTTATCTCTCATGAAAAGGAATGATATACTCATAGGGTGGAATGAGATACACCTTTGGAATACCTTCTAGAGTATGATTGATTCTCTATCTACATGGGTTGCCTCAGTGCGTAATCCCCGCATCACTTCTAAGGGACACACATTTTGTGAAACAATCATCAGATCTATTATTAAATCCTATTTATTAAACTGATCATGACTCATGTGTTCTTAGAGATTAATAGTGATTCTAACCCCATAATGACCACCTTATCATGTAATACACATGCCAAACAACACAAGTTTTGATCCCTGCTTTCTAAAGTGAGTATGTAGGTATCCTCTTTGACGTTCAATCCCATCCAAAGGTAATTCTGGTATTCCATAGTAGGAATGTACACTCATGATATGACATTATCTCTTTTTTGGAAAAATCCCCAGGATCCACCTCTCTAAGGAATTCTGATATATCTATTTTGGGATGTTAACCATGCATAAGCACCATCCTGTCAATGGGGAGATAACCATGTCTTAGCCCCAATTCCATCTTAAACTACATGGAAATTGATCAATTTATCATATAAAAGCTATATAATAAGCCTCCCCATGGTTCAATATTGTCAAGGTCACATTCATGTCGGCTCTCCATTTTCCTTAACGCAAGATGATAAACTGCATGGGATACCAAAAATATTTTTACATTGATCCATGTTTCTGATACAAGGAATGTAATAAACCTCTCAAAGGATGAAAACCATAATCCAGTCACATCCTGATCTTTCCCGTGAGTCACTATGTCTCATATGATCATGCCTTAACATTGAGGTCACACTTCCTTTGGGTCCCCATCCATGACCTACATTCTAATGAGTCATTGCTTTAGGAATATCATCACCCCATTTCAAACTATGCTGAATTTACATCAATTATACTATGATGCAAAGGATTCCTCCATGAGGATCAATTCCATCAATACCGACACACCATTCCATCACCACTTGCTCCATATTCATCATCATTCTATGTTACTCCACCACATCGTAGTGAGATCATTCCATCCACATCCCCACATCTCCTTATAGCATCTTTGCATCAAACCATGCATATACACTACCCAATCCATATTCATCCTTCTATGATTTATCATCTTGCAACAAGAATCTAGACATGTGTAATCCCCAAATGACCCCTTCAAACTACATGATTTTCAATATATTTGTTCTATATATGGTACGTAGGAAGCCCCCATTGGGATTAATCCCATAAAATGGTAAACTTTGTCATCCCCCTAATAGGGGCCCACCATTCTGGGTGTTCCCTCAATGGTTTCAAGATCCTCCTTTACAATGTGAAACCTTCTATTTATGCGATAAACCATTATAGGGTCGTCTCTTATCAGGAGTTCTGATTAATCTGTCATGTAAGCCTTCTAGGAACACCCATATAGGGGCGTACAAATCCAATCCACCTTCATAAGGGTTCTGATCAGTCTAATCCATCTCTACTAGACATTAAACTCTCAAAATGCCTCATATTAAACATTCAATGACAAGGAAATACTTGGAATGAAAACCTTAGTAATAAGATACATTGTGATTGATGTGGGTTACATTGGGATTCCACACCCTTTAGAAGACCACTGACATGAAATAAGAAAGGTGATCAAATATTTTAACATCCAGACATGCCACATATGCATCTCATTACTACTCTCCATCCAAGGTGTTCTTACCTAACATAAATCGTTTCAATGTTTTGATATAAGTAGCATAATTAACATGAATCCATAATGAAATACCACTAGGAATGATTTTCATGAAAAATGACTTAATATTGAATGGAGACCCAGACTAGGAAAATAAGTACAAGAAAAAATCGTCAAAAAAAGGGAATGACTTTTAAGTGAATAAGGTTTCCTTATGGCTTTTCCATTCCCTCATGTTTTGAAAATCATAAACACTCTTCCTTAAGGAAAATTTGATTATCTTATTTTTTATCTTCTTAAGGAAAATTTTCTTTCCAAGGAAATTTATCCTTACCATGTTTTCATTTTTCATATTCTAAGTATAATATTCAGTTTCATATCCAAAACCTCAGAATCATATATATACTTAAATATAAAGCATTCTATTTTCAGGATCCGAATTTAGGTTCAGAGTTCTCTGAATTCAAACATTGAACTTTCAGAATTCATGTTCTGAGTTCTCTGAAATCAGACTCCGAACTCATATGTGTTCATAATCCAAATTCTCTGAATTCTGACTCTTATCTTTCTAAGCTCAAATTCTGAGTTCTCTAAATTCGGACTCCAAACTCTTATCAGTTCTAACTCCGAGTTCTCTGAATTCAGACTTCGAACATTCTGTGTTCAGATTCCGAGTTTACTGAAATCAGTCTCTGAACATTCTGAGTTCTGTTTCCGATTTCTTTGAATTTAGACTCTGAACTTTCTATGTTCAGATTCTGAGTTCTCTGAATTCAGACCCAAAACACTTATGAGTTATGACTCGAGTTATTTGAATTCATACTCCATACACTTATGAGTTCAAACTCCAAATTCTTATGAACTCAGAATCTGAATACATATATACTCAGACTCCGAATTCTTATAGACTCAGACTCCAAAATATTATAAATTCAGACTTTGATGTTTAAAGAGTTCTATTTTTGAATTCCTTAATAAACAAAATCTGAATATCCATGTATTATAGACTCGGAAGAGTTTTTTATTAGACTGTAAACTTACATTTTTTCTTAAACTCCGAAAAAAAAAGAATTTGGTTAAGAAACCATGTTTTTTTCTTACTCTTGTTTTAGTTATAAAACGATGTTGTGAATTCAGTTACTTACTAACCATGGTTTGAGTGACACATGTACAAGTCCCTCTGAAATTCGAGGAAAAATATAACCATTGGAGGAGGGATCTGGCTGTTGAGAATGTGCCTATAAATAGGAGCTCATTTGAATGAGCTCACAACATTTACACTATTCTCTGAATCTAGAGATTACATGTTGCTGAAGTGAATTCTAGAGAGAGACTCTAATGCTTTTTTCATACTGAACATCTTGTTTATACTTACTTCGTGCAACTCCGAATGTTTCTGAGAACATTAGAGGGATTTCAGGAATAGGAAGACAGAGGTGTCGACTACCTTAATGTTCGAGGAATTCTTTGCTGAGGAAGACAGAGGTGCCAACTACCTTGATGTTGAGGGATTGCGGGGATAGCAAGACAAGCTCTGATCTTCATACTGAGGGCTTACCCTGGCGTGGGTTAGACAGACATTCTTGAAAGTATAAATCAGGGTACCTTTATCCATGTTAGTTGGATACCCTTCTATTTGGGTTAAAAGATTTACTACATGTTACTTGTTTTGTTTCAAGTTTTCTACTGCATTTTGATTGTGGAGGAAAGTATAACTGTCTTATAATTTCTTAAACTTGTACTCTAATGAGTAAGATTCTATACTCTTTAAGGTATAATCTTTATCTTTGTAATCTTTTGTTATGTTTCCTTTCAAGAATAACTTTTCTGGAATCAAGCAATTTTGTAGAACTAAGAGTTCTTTTGAATTTACCTTGTTTAACATTGTTAAACATTCTCGTCATTAAAATTTCCAAAGGAATTTTTTAAAGTATAAAACTCATCCCCCCTCTAGTATATTGAGCATCTACATCATTATTATGATACTACAATCAGTATCATTTCAATCTGACAATTGGTATCAGAGTAGGTCTTTGAAATACTTATATCCACACATAAGTTTTCTTGCTCAAGTTTCATTGTTTTATATTTTCCTTTCTTAGTATATTCTTATCCTTTATTACAAATATTATTATTAAACAAGTTTGTGTGGAATGATATATTTTAATAACATGACAGGAATCAATGTTGGTTCCATAGACAACCTAAATCCGAATAGACCACCTATCTTTGATGTGAATGATTACAAATATTGGAGAGATTGTATGAAAACATTCATTATAAATACTTGAGTTGATAATTTTGTAATGCTTACTGGAGGATATAAAATCCCTAAAAAGGACGTTAGTACTTTCATCATCTCTAAAAAGCATGAATATCAACTGAATTATAAGGTACACAATAAATTACTTTGTTCTATGACAAGAAATATATATAGCCAAATTTAATCTTTTGAAGTAGCAAATTGTATTTTGAAGAAGCTCTAAGTTACTCAATTTGGAACTTCCAAAGTTATTCAAACTAGAAGATCCATGCTTAGAGCTGAATATCATGGTTTTTTACTTATAGAGAATCCATATGTATGGTGTAACAAAGATTTATGAATATTGTTAATATTTTCCAATCTACTGGGGAGAAAGAATTAGATGATGAAGCAGTTGTTGAAAAAATCTTAGACATCATTCCCCATGAGTGGGAATTCAAGGGAATTTCTTTTGATGAAAATAGAAAGGTCACTCATATTTCTCTTGATGAACTTTTTGGAACTCTTTCTCAACATGAGTCTAGAATGAAGAAATATTCTGATAACATTAATAAGAATAATCGAAATGGAATTGTTGCCTTTACAAAAAAATTAAATTATATGAAATCCAAGACTCTTGAGAGAGTCACACGATCTAAATCTAAGAAGGTTTTTATTCAATCTAAATCTAGTGGAAGCGAATCTTTAGAAATTTTTTTACCCAATCTTGCTCGTTGGATGAACAATATTGTTGGAGAAAAGTGTTTTCAATCCCAAAACCATAAGAAAGAAAGGAAAGATAAGAAATACTAAGAAGTCACATGTTATGAATGCAATAGATATGGACATATAAGACTAGATTGTCCTATGATTAAAATAAAAGAAAGAAAGGAAAAGTATTTTGAGAGAAATAGAAAGAAGTACTACAAAGCTAATTCAAATAATGTCTTGAAATTTAATGACACCTAGAGTGATAGTGGTGGTGACTCTTCAGATGAATCATCAGATTATGAATCTTATGGACACAAGAATCTTGGTTTAACATCCAAACTACTTATTAAAAATCATTGATTAATGGCTAAGGCACACAATTCCGCATCTATCACCAATGTATCTTAAAATTGTAATAGTAAATACTATGAATCCTTGGATGAAGAATCTTCTTCTGATGAAGATAATAATTTACCTACCTATGAAGAATTTTCTAGGTTTTCTAAGATCCTTGAGAATAATAATTCAGAAATCAAGAAAAGGATTGATAAGGAAAATTCTAGGAATACTATTTCTACTAATGAAATATCAGATCATTCTAAAGATCTTTATAAGAAAACCTTTGAATTTGAATGTATTTCAAAAAATCTTGAGGAAATAAATTCTGAGAAGGATAAACTTTCTAAGGATCTAGAAAAAGTAATTTCTAAGACAAATATTTTCAAGCCTATCTCTAGTTATAAAAGAAATGTTTTGGAAGACAAGAAATTAGTTATTAGACAGAAATAAAAAATATTTTCCTTGAGGAACTGATTTTAAAACATTTCCTTAGGTAAGGGAAATTTTGATAATATGTATTCTCAAATCTGACCTCTTAGGGATAATTTTTTTTGGTTATACTAGTTAAAAACCAATTTTTAGTAACAAATATTTTTTTCCCTCAAAGTGATCTATTCTGCATTAAGTGTCTGTGTGGTGGACACTAAGAAAAAGGTTGTTCCTTAAACAAAACACAATATTTTGGATTTCATAAAGCTTATTTTTCAAAGAAAATGTGGGTGCCTAAAATTCTTCTTTGTGAAATTTCCGGATCCAATAAGTTTTTTATTCCGGAAGTCTAACTCTCTTATTTTACATAAATAAAGATAGTACCAAAAGAAATACATGGTACATGGATAATGGATGTTTACTGCATATGACTACTAATAAAAAATTCTTTGAAAATATTATCTAGAAGAAAAGTGGAAAAGTATCTTTTGGAGATAATGCTCAGGGAGAAATTATTGGTATAGGTAACATTGTTCTTCATGGAAAAACATTGACTTTAAATTTTTTATTTGTTATGGTTCTTAAGCACATCCTCATTATCTTAAGTCAATTATTTGATGAAGGTTACCTTGTGAATTTTAGGAATGGCAAGTGCTTAGTACCCAATTCGAAGGAAGATTTTATTCTGCCCATAGGCAAGAGAGTGCATACACACTAAACTTGGAAGACCTTAGGAGCCAAGGTCTACATTGTCTAAGTGAATTATAATATCATTCTTGATTTTTCCATATATGTTTAGGACACTATAACCTTAGGAACCTATGAAAACTCTATAAGAAAAGTTTATTTAAGGATCTACCGGAGTTTAAATTTGATTCATCAAAAGTTTGTGATCTTTGTCAATATGGAATGCAACATAAATCAAGTTTTAAATCAGTTGTTGACGTATCAACCAATGTTTCATTATATTTAGTGAATATGTATCTTTTTGTTCCAACACAAACTTGAAGCATTGGAGAAAATATTATTTATTTTTATTAGTGGATGATTACACTAGATTTACGTGGGTCTATTTTCTAGCATAAAAAATTGAAGATTTTTCTTATTTAAAAAGTTTTATAGCCCATGTAAAAAATGAGAAAAACCATCCTTTTATAACATTTCATATTGATCGTGGGGGAGAATTTCAAAATTCTGATTTTGAAACATTTTTTAGTAGAAAAGTCATTACTCATAACTTCTCAGCACCCAGAACATCTCAACAAAATGGTGTTGTTGAAAGAAGAAATATAATTCTTCAAGAGATAACAAGAACCATGTTGAGTGAGTATTCTATAGAAAAACATTTTTTGGCTAATTCTATAAGTATTTCTTGTTATACTATAAGTCGACTTTTTATTAGACCTTTTCTAAATAAAACCCCTTATGAGTTATGGAATGGTAGAAAACCTAGACTTTCCTGCTTTATGGTTTTTGGTTGCAAGGTATTCATTATGGAGACTAAAGATAATCTACAAAAATTCACACAAAAATCTGATGAAGAAATTTTCATTGGCTACTCCACAACATCTAAGTATTATAGAGTTTTCAATAAAAATACATGTACTATTGAAGAAATAGTACATGTAAAATTTGATGAAACTGATCCTTTTTTTAAACAACCCCAACCTACATCTTCATATGTGTTTTAAAAACTGAATATCAACCTTTTTTGAATATCATTATGATAACAAAAATGTCTAAGAAGATATTTCTAAAACATTTACCCCAGAATATTTCCCACCCTACGTTGATGAATAGGTTTTACAAAACCCAAATTAGTTGTTTCATAAAAATCATCCAAGTGATAGTATCATTAGTGATGTAAATAAACCTGTAAGGACTATTAGTTCCTTATGAAATGAAGTAGAACATCTAGCATTTCTTTCTCAATTAGAACCAAAAAGAACTGATTAAGCTTTAGTTGATAATGATTGGATAAAATCTATGCAAGATGAACTAAATGAATTCAAAAAGAATAATGTCTGGACCATCGTTGAAAGACCTAAGGAAACTTCTGTTATTGGAGTGAAATGGGTTCTGGGAAATAGTGTGATGAAAATGGAAACATTGTAAGAAATAAATCTAGATCGGTTGCTAAAGATTATAATAAACAAGAAGGAATAGACTATGAATAAACCTATACTCCAGTATCTATACTTGAGTCTATTCGTATTTTACTTTCCTGTGCAACATTATTTAATTTCAAACATTTTCAAATGGATGTTAATTGAGAATTCCATAATGGTTCTTTTCATGAGGATGTTTTTGTGGAACAACCTCTTAGTTTTGAAGATACAAAATATCCTGAACATGTTTTCAAACATACTAAAGCTCTGTATGGACTTAAGCAAGACCCCCGAGCTTGGTATGATAGACTTAAAAAAAATACTTCAAAATAATTATGATAAGGGAAATTCTAATCCAAACCATTTTATAAAAAATAAAGAAATCTGTTTTTATTGTTCAAATTTATGCTGATGACATTATATTTGGTTTATCTCATCAATCTTTAACTGATTATTTCGCAGATCTAATGAAATATGAGTTTGAAATTATTATGATGGGTGATTTAACATTTTCCTTGGTTTTTAAATTTCTCAAAAACCATAAGGAATCTATATATCTCAACATAATTATATTAATGATATTCTTAAAAAGTATGGATATGACAACTCTAAGAGTATAAGTACTCCCATTGGTACCTCAAATTAACTTGATCTAGATAAAGTTGGGAAACCAGTATATCGAACTTCTTTTAGAGGTATGGTAGGAAGTCTTCTTTACTTGATAGCTAGTCGTCCAGATATAATGATTTGGATATAATTTTGTGAAAGATATAAATTCAATACTAAGTAATCTCATTTAAAGGTAGTGAAAAGTATTTTTCAATACATAAAGGGAACCATGGATCTTGGAACCTTTTATACTTCTGGAAATGATTTTGTTTTGAAAAGTTTTTCAGATGCCGACTTTGGTGGATGTATAATGGATTGAAAAAGTACATTTGGAACTTTTCATTTCTTATGAGACTCATTAGTTTCTTGGTCATGCAAAAAAACACTCAGTAGCACTTTCCACTGCTAAAGCTGAATATGAAGCAACTGGAAGAAGTTGTTCTGAAGTGTTGTGGATACAACACACAGTCACAAACTATGGTATGAGTTTTACCTAAACACAAATTTTTTGTGATAATACAATTGATATTTCCCTAAGTAAAAAACTTGCACGTAACTCTCATGAAAAACACATAGATATTAGGCATCATTTTCATAGGAATCACACACAAAAAGATGATATCATTCTTCAATTTATCAGAACTGAAGATCAACATGCTGATATTTTCACAAAATCTTATCCATCCGATAGATTTGAATACATTAAATAGGATTTAAGACTGATAAACATATGGTAATATTCCTTGTTAAAATCTTGTTGAAACATTTATCCTTACAGTAATAAATTCATTTTCATAGGGGTAGTACATCTGTTTGTTAATTTCAAAAATCATTGTAGTCTATTTTATTTTCCAATGTCCAAAAATTTATTGTAGTCTAGAAATCTTACATTTTTTCCTTCCTAAATTTTCAAAATGAAGATTTTATAAATTTTTGTAATGATTATTTTCTAAATTTTAGTAATTATAAATTTCAATGTTTATCATAATGAAGATTTTCTAAAATTTTGATAGTTAGTTTTTCAAAAAATTTTGTAATCAAATATTTGGAATCATAAGTTATTCAAAAAGAATTTTTCATCACTACGAATAATCATCCTAGAAATACAAAAGGTATGATATTTCCAGGGGTTTTCCTAATCTTCTTTTATTTGTTGGTATTTTTTATTTTTTATTTAAATTTTTTTTCCGTATTTTTTTTTAAATCTTAATGTTTTCCTTTAAAACGTCAAAAGACTGGATTCTACCTAAATTTCATCGTGGCTATCATCTCAACCGCTAGATCTTATGATGAAGTTCATCTTCCATTGGACCAATCATGGAAGTTGAACCATCGCCTGAATTGTCTATATAAAGGACCCCCTGATGGTTTTCCCACATCGAAACTCAAACCATCACATGATGAGGCTCTTCCCTTCAACTTAATCTCATTCTGAAATTCTCAGATCTTACTCAAATCTGATTGTCTATCGAAGAATCTTCTCAGAAATACATGCCATCTATCAAGACAATCTCGGTGTTGCAGGTTTATAGAGAATGGTCGGTGCATCCAAAATTCTTCTGCAAGTATGATTCCATCATCTCAAAGAACATTAAGCTAAATGGATGGGACAATGTTTGTGTATCGAAGCTAGGAGCTTAAGATTTAGTATATCTGGATTTTCTAGTTGAATATTTTGTAATAGTATTGTTTATGATGGATGAAGGCATTGAAAAGTTCTCTTTCAAGAGATATGGGAATCCTTGTGCACTTTCATACACCATGGATGCTATCTTGGTTGGAATTTTGTATGAAGGAGAAGCTAAGTTTTTTTATCACAAGATGCCTGATAATCAAGGATGTTTTAATAAGGTTAAGGCTATATCTTGTCTTGGACATTCTGAAGAAAAGACTATAATGATTTCTCATCTGTCAACAATGTTCCAGATTATAGAATTATGGGTTCATGGATTTATCATACCAAGAAAAGGTAACAAAGATTCATTGAAGAGGAGTGACATGTATATTTTTTATTTTCTGGTGGACCTGAGAAATATCAACTTGGTTAAACATATTCTGATTACGACCAAGAATATAAAGAATGAAAATCTAAAGGCATAGATCATTATGTATCTAGACATTCTTTCAAAGATGAATGTTTATTGCTTAGAGTCATTCAAAATTCCATTCAGTTCAATGCCAAGGAGTTGAAAAGTCATGTTAGTTAGTGATGATACCTTGAAAAAGATGAAAGTCAGTTTTTCTATGGAATCCAGGTAATTTTATGAGTTTCTAGAAGAAGATGTTGATGCCATAATGAAGAAAAAAGTGGTGGATGAACCTTCTAAAAAGGGTGGAGGGAAGAGGAAGTTAAAGGAAGTAGAAGATGAAGGAAAATCCCAAGAGCCTAAATAAATCCAATCCACACCTCCAAAACCTAAAAAGAAAAAAGATTATCGGGATGAGGTAGTAGCTAAATGGAGGGAATACAAGAAGAACAAGAAATCAGGTGATCCTAGCATTGGTTTGGATCCCACTAAAGCAAAATCATTAAAAGAAAATACTGCTAATGAGCTTGAAAAGGAAGAAAAAGAAAATAAACAAAAGAAGAAGATAACAGAAGCAGAGATTGTGCAATCTCGGCTGAAGTATGTATAGAAAGCCTCTGAAAATATTCCAGTACCACAACACTTCTTAGTAGAAGTGTTACTACAAACACTAGGAAAGAAATATTTGACTTCAGAAACAGTCCCAGAAAAAGTAGTAGAGGAAGAAGAACAAGAATAAGAAGGCAGTGGTGATACAGATGATCTGATTAAGAAAGTTGAAAGGTTTCATGAGAAGGAAATATATTATGAGAAATTATCATTCTGAACCTCTCAAGATGAATCATCAATGCTTGATACCCTTGGGAAAGATGACAAAGGTGAAGATGACAAGATTGAACAAGAAGTGAATAAGTTTTCTAAAGAAGAAAGCATCAATAATGATTTCCTACACCCAGAGGATGCTCATGCATGAGATAAAAAAGAAGAATTAGATGATGATAAAATCGTCCAGCTATCTGATAGTAAACAAGAATCAATTGATGAGGAATCCATTCTGAATGTTAATAAGAGAAAACAAGTGGTTTTTGATACACGTAGTAAACTTTTAGCATACAACTCTTCTCTAAATGTCACTTGTGTAACCAACACAGGGAGGATGCTGATCATATCTTTTTGTCATGTGCAACAGCCTCTACTTTATGGAATTATGTTCGGGAATTATTTAATTTAATATGGCCCCTATATGACTCTATTTGTTTGTTTCTTAAGAAATGCGTTAGATATGAAGCCTCTCTAAAGGATAAATATCTATTTACTGTGGTAGTGGCAGAACTCCTGCATGAGATCTGGAACTTTAGAAATGATCTTATTCATAATAAACACTCTTTTAGTCTCAATGTAAGAAAATCTCGGATTCTTATTGTGATTCATGAAGCTGCCTCAATTCAAAAAGACTGTTGCAATAACTCGGTTGGTGACTTTGAGATCCTTCGTCATCTCTGTGTGCCTGGTATTTTTCCAAAGTCCAAACGTTCCATTAAAGTATTCTAGAAATCACCGATGCCGGGATGGATCAAAGTAAATGTTGATGGTTCTTCAAAAGGAAATCCCAGCCCTGCCAGTTGTGGTGCCATCTTCAGAGACTCAGTCGGCCAGTGTCAGGGTTGCTTCTGTGCTGGATGTGGACATTCCTCATCTCTGGAGGCTGAAATGTTGGGGGTCATCCATGCAGTTGACTTTGCACTTCAACGAGGTTGGAGAAATATCTGGATTGAAAGTGACTCTACCACTATCGTTCATGCCATCTGGAATGGAATCATTCATCTTTCTTGGACGCTCACCACACTTTTGGTGAATTGTCTGAACTCGCTCCATGATATTAATTACATAGCTACTCATGCCTACCGCGAAGCAAATGATGTTGCAGAAGCTATTGCTGACAAAGGCGTTCATCAGAGCATGACATGGCTGGACACTATGCCAGCTGACTTATTATATTTTTTTTATAGAGATTGTAATAAAATCCCATCCTTCCATATTTTTTAATCTTTTTCTTAACAATAAATTGTTCTTTGGTCTTTGACCAAAGCATTGCCTTTAAAAAAATCAAGGATCACACAAATAGTTTTTAGAAAAGGCTAAATTTGGAACAAAATTCTTGGATTCAAGAAGTAAAAGATCTGAATAGAAAGATGTCCTCAGTTGCCCAGATTTGGAAGAGAGAAATAGATATCAGGATATAGATAAAAGGGATGCTTTCTAGGTAGGAAGAAATCTTTAAGGGTCATGAAGAATATCTCAAGGCTCAGGAACATAAAATCAAAGCCTTAGAGAAGAATTTAGGGGATCAGGATCAACTTCTTAAGCGAGCAGAAGAAGATCATAAGGAGCTCAAAAAGATGAAAACAATAGTGAATAAGTTGATTCCCAAAGATAAGGATGGATAAATTTGTTAAATTCCGATATTTTTGATGTATTCCATCCCTGTAAACATTTTTTCGATCATAATGATTTTTTTGGTTGCTTTTACTTTGTATGTTTAGTACTAATTTTTCAGGTGCCATTATTTCTTTTCCATTCCCTTTAATCATTTTTGACAATCAAAAAGGGGGATATAGGAATGAAAAAAATAATACTTAGTAAGAAGAATATTTTCTAAGGCAAGGGGAGTTCATCTAAGGGGGAGTTTTCATTATTAATATTTATGTATTCAATATAATGAAAAATCTCATTCAATAAATCAGAATACGATCTTTAGTGGTTCCTAAGCCTAAGGGGGAGTAAGTCATATTAATCATTTCCCATGTGTTAAAGGAGAGAAGTTTTATTTTCAATGTCTAGAAAAATATTTTCTTAAGTCCTTATATTATTTATCATAATTATGTTTGTGCTTTCCAAAAAGGGGGATATTGTTGAGTTAATAAGTTTTCCTTATGAATTTTTCATTCCTTCATGTTTTGAAAATGAAAAACACTCTTCCTTGAGGAAAATTTTATTTTCCTATGTTTCATCTTCATATGGAAAATTTTCCTTCCAAGGAAATTTATCCTTACCATGTTTTCATTATTCATATTCAAAGTATAAAATTTGGTTTCATGTCCAAAACCTTGGAATAATATATATACTTAGATATAAATAATTCTATATTTAGGATCCAAATTCAAGTTCTGAGTTCTCTGAATTTTGACTCTGAACGTTCTGAATTCAAGTTCTGAGTTCTCTAGATTCAGAATCCAAACTCTTATGAGTTTTGACTCTGAATTCTCTGAATTCAGACTCCGATCATTATGAGTTCAGATTCTGAGTTCTCAAAATTCAAACTCCAAAATCATATGAGTTTTGACTCTGAGTTCTCTAAATCCAGTATCAAAACATTTTATGTTTAGATTTCAAGTTCTTTGAATTCAGACTCTAAACATTCTGAGTTCACACTCTATATTTTTATGAATTCAGTGTTTGAAGTGTATAAAATTCTATGTCCAAATTTCTTAATAAAAAAATCTTATTATCCATGTATTATAGACTCTGAATAGTTTTTTATTAAACTCTAAACATTCATTTTTTCTTACACATCAAAAAATTAATTTGGTTATGAAACCATGTTTTTTTCTTACTCTTGTTTTGGTTATAAAATGATGTCATGCATTCAGTTACATACTAACCATTGTTTGAGTGACACGTGTATAGGTCCCTTAAAAATTCAATGAAAAATATGACCATTGGAGGAGAGAGTCAAACGTTGGAAAAGTTCCTATAAATAGGATCTCATCTGAATGATCTCACAACTTTAACACTTTTCTATGAATCTAGAGATTACATGCTACTAAAGTTATTTCTAGAGAGAGACTCTCATGTTTTGTGAATACTAAACATCTTGTTCAGACTTTCATCGTGCGACTATGAATGTTTCTGAGTACATTCGAGGGAATTTGGGGATAGGAAGTCCGAGGTGTCGACTACCTTAAAGTTTTAGGACTTCCTTGCTGAGGAAGATAGAGGTGCTGACTACCTTGAAGTTGAGTTCTTGCAGGGATAGCAAGATAGACTTTGATCTTCATATCGAGGGCTTAACCTACTGTGGGAATGACAGACTTTATTGAATGTTTAAATCAAGGGACCTTTATCCAAGGTTGTTGGATACCCTTCTCTTTGTGTTAAAATATTTTTGACTTGTAACTTTTCTTTCAAGTTTTCCACTATATTTTTATTGTTGAGGAATGTATAACTATCTTGTACATTCTTATACTTGTACTCTGATTAGTAAGATTCTATACTCTTTAAGGTAGATTCTCTATCTTTGTAAACTTTTGTTACATTTCATTTCCAGAATCACTTTTCCGGAATCAAACATGTTTGTAGAACTAAGAGGTCTTTTGAATTTACCTTGTTTAACTTTGTTAAACATTAACATCTTTAAAAGCTCCAATGAAATTTTTTAAAGTATACATTTCAAACCCCCCCCCCCCCCCACCCCCTCTTTTATATTGAGAATATACATCATTATTACAATACTAAAATCAATATCATTTCGATCCTACAATAACATCACATCATCCTATTTCGATAATGGAGAAGACATATCTAAAAAAGTTAAGAAAGCCACCCACCATTGGAAAGTTGGAATGTAGAGAAACAGTGTGGCATGCCCATTTAACATAATGTCATCATGGGCATGCCCCTATCGAAAGCATCCCAAACTAAAATACTGAACCTAATGTGAACTAGTTATCCTTCAACAATGGGGTTTTTTAGCATCTAATACATTGAAAGATGAAAGCTTCACTGGATCTAGCTATTTGGAGCCATGTCTCTCCAAGTGAATAGTGGGCCTTGATTGAAACTCACGGCAAATTGGGGTTGTCTATAATTGGTCATTCTGATCTTTGCAGTTGCCAGCATAGATATATCTCACCAACCATAGAAGACCGAAATCCATTGGGGCATTGAGTATTGATTTTATAATCTCCATATTGATAGTTGATCCTTACAGCTTTGAAAGACCCATGTTACATGAAACCAGTCAACCCCATCCCACTAATGTAGGGGCAAGAGGAACATCAATGTGGAAATCCCACAAGATTCCACCTATGACATGAAATCATTCATGACCACAAATACTGGGTTCCCACGTCTCATCTCACCATTGTAAATTATTCATAAGAGGTTGATTGATGTAATCGTCCTATGATAAAATCATGATGGGTCATTCTCATGAGGGATATAGGCCACCAGGACCTAGAGGATTTTGTGCCTCAACCCCTCTATCACTCAAGGGATGTGTAGGGTGTAACACCCCAGGTAAATAAAGAATATGACATTTTCATATTTATCCATATTTGGGAATAAAATATTAATATTACTTTAAAGGGGACACTATGCTCGATGGTGTACCCAACATGCAACAACGAGTTTCTTGGGAATCTTACGTTGCAATCTAATAATAAAATAATATTATTTTAAATGGTTGTTAACATGTAGCCGTTGTATTGGAGGGAATGGATATAAATAACTAAAATATGATTATATATGTTTTTAAATGTTTTTACATTTATCCAATAAAAGGTAGAGGCATAAAATACGGAAATAATTCTATTTTAGGCGTATATGCCCTAGTTTTCACTAAAGGTTCACTTATCGCCTTTTAATGGAGAACCGTCATTAAATATATATTTTTTCACTCTTATAAATCCTTTTGGACCAAATAAAACTCTTCTTAAGAATTGGGACATCAAAATTTACTTTGTGTAAATTTTTGGTATCTTTCTGATAAAGTTCATTTTTTAATGAATACTGTAAAATGTTGTATTTTAATTCGAATCCTCTTTTTAATCTAATTTATTTATATGATTAGTTTATCTTTTGAATTGGTTTTAAATTGAAATTAGAATATATTTTTACCATGAAATCCAATAGTGGTCGTTGGAATTAATTTCAATTTGAAATCAGACTTAAACTAGTGTCAATCTTTTGATACTTATTGTTTCATAAAAACACGCTATTTGCTATGACAGCTGGAATTAATTATTAAATAAAATTATGCGACTTATATGATTTGAATTTTTTAAAATAGACTTAATTTTTGAATTCGGAATATCAAATATATCTTAGGGTTAATTTTTGGGATTTCTCTAAAAAACTGCTATTTTTGATGAATAGTGAAACCACTAAGTGGTACTTATAAAAACTGATTTTTCCGTTTAAATGAAATATTTCCATCTTTTTGTTTTGAATATAAAAAATCCGAAATACATATTTGTCAATAAGAAGTAAAATGTGGTTCAATGGGATAAAAATAATTTTTTGGTGAATAGTAACTTATTATGTTTTTAATCGCGATTAGAGGTAATTAGTGTAGTTTAAGGTAAAGATAATGTATTAATAATATGAAATGAACTTGAAACATGTCCTCACCTCATTGTATGTGTCATGGACGACCAGGACAACCCATGGGTCTACTTGGGGACCCCATGAAGCCACTTTTGTTGGAAAATGACCTTAATATCTTTTTATTTAAAGTTAAAGTATAAAATGAGACAAACATGAAATGTTTTACTAAAACAATTTTTTCATGGGGGTTATACCAATCGGAGTTTCGACTATAAATATTAATTGGAAAGATAAAACGATTTCCTACTTCACAGTAATTTTTTTATAATTTTTAGACAATAAATAAATTAAATTATTTATGACATCATGATGATGCAGTGATGACCTCATTATTTAACGATTTAAATAAAATGGAAAGATAATGTAATATCTAAGACCTAAACAAGTCCAAAACCTATTGGATGAGTGGATTTAGAACCCTTATCACATTATCATCGAAACACATCAATGTGGGACCTCCTAAATCCGAATACCATTTTCAAATAAAGTAAAAGTTTCTTACATTCCAAGAGTGACCCTCCTCTCCTCTTATAAAAGGCCCCCACCTCTATCTCCTTACCCACACTCCCAAAGCCTTTGTCTTGGCCGACCTCTGCCCCTTTTGTCTCTAAAATTCCCTCTCTTACTCCTTGAAGCCTCACATTGGGCATAAGTCTTCCCAAGTAAGCCTTTGAGGTCGAACCAAAGGGAGTTACCCGATTTTAAGGTAATGTCTTCACTTGAGTCCTTTTGTTTTGTTTTGTCTCTCCAACCCCATAAACTCTTTTTATTAATTTATTTTGTAACAAATCCAGTATCCTAAATATACTAAGATGTTGTTATAAAAAGTATTCGAGCTACACATACACACACCTACATCTAATGGTTAAAAAACATACTGTTTCCGTGGATGGAGAATTTATGCCTTCCAAAACGATGATTGTTCAAAATTCTTTTAACACCTTCAAAGGTGGCCATTAAGATGTCCCTATATTTATATATGATATCTAATATGGTTCTGTTTTACTTAAGCTTATGTATTTTTCATTTATGGTGTACCTTTATGGTTACCATTAGGGGTAAACGCGATATCTTCATTTAAGGAAGTGCGGACTACCGCCCCCTCAAAGTGATTTGATTCGTTAATACCATTTGTGGTACGTATAAAGGATATATTTAATGATATTATATATGATACCATACTGGAATTAAAATACTATTATTTATCATTATGTTTTAATTCCATTAAATATGAAATAGAAATGGAAGTAGCGTTCATGCGTACGTACGGCTTACCGTCTCCATGAACGGTACATTTCATTTCGTATCTCAAAATGTTATGTAATATTATAAGTACATATATATAATGGATATATATGTAATATATTACATCTAAATTATGGATATCATTCTAGGATTATAACAAATATATATCTCTCTCATTTTTTTTTAATTCCATTAATATGACAAAAAAAGAAAGTAGCGTTCATGCGTACGTACGGCCTACCGTCTCCAGGAACGGTGCTTTTCGTTTTTTATCTCCAAATGATATTGAATAGTATAAAATTAATATTTACTGGATATATATGATATTTTAATCATTAATACTGTTCTGTAATTATTTAATTATAACTACATGGGAAAATTTTTTTCAAACAAGATCATTTTTGACTCATGAACCAAACATCTGCAAAAACATCTAATATGAACTAACATTATTAAAAAATTATTATAACATTATAATATGTGATATGAACTGAATAATAATCTCTAAAGGAGGTACTTAGGCAATTATTAATTGACCAATGTTTATTATTCAGGAATATAAAGAAACGAACAAGACAAATTGGACTTGAGGTAAGAGATCCTACTCGTCTCTTTCTTTTTAAGTACACTCTTTTATTTCATTCCTTCTAAGAGCATCTTTCATGTGATTGGGATGTTCTTTTATATTACTCTTACAGTAATTTTTATGTTCATATGATGAGAGACCCTATTCTCTCTCATCAATCCATTTTGGAATTTTTGAGTGGCGCCATTAGGCTGCCGAATTTTCATAAGAGATCTAACCTCTCTCTTTCTTTTTAAGTACTCTCCTTTATGTCACTTCTTTTAATCTTCTCTTTGTTATGTTGGGGGATGTTATTTTATATTCCACTTTCTATAAATATTATGTTAATATGATGAGATACCCTACTTGTTCTCATCAACCCATTTTTGTCAGTTTTATGTGGCGCCGTTAGGATGCCGAGTTTTCGTAAGGGATTTTTCATCTCACTTTTATTCCCGTAAGATTTATGCTACATTTGCCACAATTTCCTTTTAGTGGTTTATGTACTGCCCATTATTTTACTCATTGTGTTATATAATTTCTTTTATGAGTATTTACATCAATGTTTTATTGTCCTTATTTCATGAGGTGTATGTTTCGAAAGAAACCCATGTCGGTAAGGGAACCTTTCAACCTCTTCTTTTTAAAAGACTTCTTTTGTTGGGTCTTTTAATTTACATATTGTTATTTTGGGATATGTTCTCATATATCATTATTGATTTAAATTTTATGTCCAAGTGATGAGATACCTTTTTTTATCTCTCAACAACTCATTTTGATGTGACGCTGTTAGGCTGTCAAGGGAACTTCTTAACCCAATTTCGATTTCTTTGGGTTCAACATGTAGTTATTGAATATGTCATATTTTGAATATGTGTGAATGACCTTTTATTATTTTACACATAATATCCACTTATATTTGGCGTATTCGTTTGTCACACATAATTATGTAATTGATTTATCCTTAAACCAAGGTTACCGTCTTTGTAAGGGACTTCGTCTCAATCTCCATTCATTGAGGCATATTTTGTTTTATACACAACCTTCTTTTATACGGTGTTTAAACCCCTTTGACTTTTGCGTTTATCCAAAAAAGAATCTTTTTTATATGAAGCGTTTTACTAAATGACAAAAGGATATGTTTTTGTCGTACGTATGCGGCGACAACGACTTCTCCGCCTCTGTGACCATTATTTGAGTTTCGGCTTCTTCTCCAAGACATACCTTCTTTTTAAAAGAAAAATAAATACCATGTTTTACTTTTCTTTTATTTTGGTATTGAAAATGGTTTTCATAATGTTTTTGTATCAATGTGTTGTATTGATATCTTATTATTGAAAGGTGTAAATGTTATGTTCCCTTTATGCATGTTTTATGTGATACAATTATGTTGAGGTTCTTGGGAATTATTATGAAGACGGGTGGTTCCGTGATAGACTAAGGGCGGGTGAGCCCGATATAGCTCTCCAATGAATTGGGTAACGCGAAGGAGGGAAACGTTAAGGTTTCTCCGAAGAGATTTAGGAAATATACTGTGATGGGTATTCCAAACGTAACCAAGACTGTTACTCCCTATGTAAGAATGTTATGAATGCCTCAAGTTACCTTTATGTATTATGATTTCTATGATTTATTCATGGTGTGATAAGGTATGTTAATGTTCCTATGTTTTATTGGTAAAGTATGATTTCATTCTTATGTATATATGAACTCATGTTTCCTTTCCATATTTTTATAACCCTTACTGAGATTTTTATCCTCATCCCAAGTTTTTGAAATGGTTTTCACAGGTAAAGGGAAAGGTACACGATGTGATGATAATGTCAAGGATATGTCAAGAAAGAATCCGTGTTTTATTTTAAATATGTTTCCGTTGATGGGAAGAACGAATATTGTCTTTTATGTAACCACTTTGTTTAAATGTGGAATTTAATGCAAGTTTCATGATCTAATTCTCTAAAACTCTAAACCTAAAAAGATCCTCAATGTATAATCTTGTAATAACTCAAGATTAAGTAAGGTTTAAGGCTGGGGCCTTATAGTTGGTATCAGAGGTCGGTTTAGATAACTTTAGAGGTTAGGGTATTTTTTAAGCATAAGTGGCATTACCATAATGGTTAAGATTTCAAAAAAAGTCCTAGTTTTAGATAAAGTGAATGAGTTAGTGTATCTTAGTGTTTACCTTCCTCATTAGTACATGATGGTTCTTTGATATACTCACACTGACATTTCTGTTTTTAGTGAATGGATGGATCTAGCAGGCACCAAAGAGACAACAGGTTTGAAGGAAATTTTGGTGGTTCTATGATTAAGATACTAGATAAAATGGAGGATTCAATGAGGATACTAGTGGTTGTTCTAAACCAAATATCAAGGAGTCATGATGAACCACTTGAACCTTGGTATGTTCTGTAATGCATCATGTAAGAGATGACCAATCGATGTGGGAGTTCAGGTAATAATTATAAAGGTAACCATTAGAGTTTATATCATCCTTACTTTTGAGGTAATTATGGGTTATTATATGATATTCTGGAAAATGAAAGGCATGAGATAAACTTGAGGTTAAAATATGTTATGATCATTTTTGATGATTTTTTCTCTTTTCGGGGAATTATTTAAGAATTGTATAGTATTGGAAAAAGGACAACACGCAGACCGTGTGACGACCCGTCGCGTCGGACAAAGCTGTGGGAATCGAACCCACAACCAAAGTGCCACTGGTATTTATCACCTACCACTGGACTTCGTGAAGTCCCTGGTTAGTTTGATTGATTTTTTTTAGTTATATGATTTTATGAATTATGTCTAAGTTTATTTTGGGTTATTTATGAAAATGATTAACCTATCATGGAGGATATGTGATTAGGTTAATTACTTTTCAATACGAGACTTTAGGAGCAACTGATGTTGTTTGGAGATAAATGTTACGGTTTAACTTGGAAGACTATGTGACTAAATCCTTCAAATATTCGGGTTTCAATATTATATTGGTTTACATTGAAGAATTTTATGGACAAATTGTTTATCGAATGGTCTTCGTTGAACTTTGGGTCTTGTTGGACAAATTTTGGAGATTATGAATAGATTTTCTTTTTATAAAGGGTTATCCTTTTCTGGATTATCTGATCATGTACTAACCTTTTTGGTTTTGGTTTTGTTTAGAGTCTAAAGACATGGGAAGTATATAGTTCTCTATTGTGGATTAGGTGATTCTCTAGAAGTTGATTATAGTACTCTTAATGCGAACAAGTCTCCCTAAATACTCGTCTTTTGGAAAAAATTATGAGTTTGATTAAGGAATATAGTAAAATTTGAAAGTCAACATGATAAATGATTATGTTTCCTTATGAATAAATTCCTCAATAAGAAGTAACTTAAAACAAAAATGTTGTCTATTAACATTTCCTACTTGGGAATCTAATACCGTTTAACCTATCACATGTTTGTGATTTTCATATGGTTAAATTTCTCCTAGACATGTTTACTATCACTCTCCCTCAAGAACATGACCCTTTGCTTTTTCTTCCATGTACATGTTTTCCTACATGGAATCCTAGTATGGTTTAACTTGGGTGACCTCTGAACTTATCTTTCTTTATTTTAAAGTGATTGTTTTACCGACTCTTGTTCCGATGTGGGACTTTCAAGGATGTTTCCAAGCTCAATTTTAAAAATTGCGAGGACGCAATTCCCAAAAGGGGGGAAGGATGTAACACCCCAGGTAAATAAAGAATATTACATTTTCATATTTATCCATATTTGTGAATAAAATATTAATATTACTTTAAAGGGGATGCTATGCTCGATGGCATACCCAACACGCAATAACGAGTTTCTTGGGAATCTTACGTTGCACTCTAATAATAAAATAATATTATTTTAAATGGTAGTTAACATGTAGCTATTGTATTGGAGGGAATGGGTATAAATAACTAAAATATGATTATATATGTTTTTAAATGTTTTCATATTTATCCAATAAAAGATAAAGGCATAAAATACGGAAAGAATTCAATTTTAGGAGTATATGCCCTAATTTTCACTAAAGGTTCACTTATCGCCTTTTAATGGAGAACCGTCATTAAATATAGATTTGTTCACTCTTATACATCCTTTTGGACCAAATAAAACTCTTATTAAGAATTGGGACATCAAAATTTACTTTGTAGAATTTTTGGTATCTTTCTGATAAAGTTCATTTTTTAATAAATAGTGTAAAATGTTGTATTTTAATTCAAAACATCTTTTTAATATAATTTATTTATATGATTAGTTTATCGTTTGAATTGGTTTTAAAGTGAAATTAGAATATATTTTTACCATGAAATCCAATAGTGGTCGTTGGAATTAATTTCACATTGAAATCAGACTTAAACAAGTGTCAATCTTTTGATACTTATTGTTTCATAAAAACACGCTATTTGCTATGACAGCGGGAATTAATTATTAAATAAAATAATGCGACTTATATGATTTTAATTTTGTAAAATAGATGTAATTTTTGAAATCGGAATATCAAATATAGCTTAGGGTGAATTTTTGGGATTTTTCTGAAAAACATCAATTTTTGATGAATAGTGAAACCACTAATTGGTACTTATAAAAACTGATTTTTCCGTTTAAATGAAATCTTTCCATATTTGTGTTTTGAATTTCAAAAATCCGACATACATGGTTGTCATTAAGAAGTAAAATTTGGTTCAATGGGATAAAAATAATTATTTGGTGAATAGTAACTTATTAAGTTTTTAATCGTGATTAGAGGTAATTAGTGTAGTTTAAGGTAAAAATAATGTTTTAATAATATGAAATGAACATGAAACATGTCATAACATCATTGGATGTGTCATGGACGACCAAGACAACCCATGGGTCATCTTGGTGACCCCTTGAAGCCACTTTGGTTAGAAAATGACATTAATATCTTTTTATTTAAAGTTAAAGTAAAAATGAGACAAACATGAAATGTTTTACTAAATCAATTTTTTCATGGGGTTATACAAACTGGAGTTTTGACTATAAATATTAATTGGAAAGATAAAAAGATTTCCTACATCATAGTATTTTGTTTATAATTTTTAGACATTATATAAATTAAATTATTTATGACATCATGATGATGCAGCGATGACCTCATTATTTAACGATTTAAATAAAATGGAAAGATAATGTAATATCTAAGACCTACACATATCCAAAACCTATTGGATGAGTGGATTTCGAACCCTTATCACCATATCCTCTAAACACATCAATTTGGGACCTCCTAAATCCGAATACCATTTTCAAATAATGTAAAATTTTCTTACTTTCCAAGAGTGCCCCTCCTCTCCTCTTATAAAAGGCCCCACCTCTACCTCCATACCCACACTCCCAAATCATTTGGCTCGGAAAAACTCTTCCCATTTATTCTCTCCACTTCTCTCTCTTACTCCTTGAAGCCTCACTTTGGGCAGAAGTCTTCCCAAGGAAGCCTTTGAGCTCAATCCAAAGGGAGTTACCCGATTTTAAGGTAATGTCTTCACTTGAGTCCTTTTGTGTTGTTTTGCCTCTCCATCCCCATAAAATCTTTTTATTAATTTATTTTGTAACAAATCCAGTATCTTAAATATAATATGATGTTGTTATAAGAATTATTCGATCTACACTTACACACACCTACATCTAATGGTTAAAGAACATACTGTTTCTGTGGATGGAGAATTTATGCCTCCCGAAACGATAATTGTTCAAAATTCTTTTAACACCTTCAAAGGTTGCCATTAAGATGTCACTATATTTATATATGATATCTAATATGTTTCTGTTTTACTTAAGCTTCTGTATTTTCCATTTATGGCGTACCTTTATGGTTACCATTATGGGTAAACGCGATATCTTCATTTAAGGAAGTGCGGACTACCGCCCCCTCAAAGTGATTTGATTCGTTAATAACATATGTGGTACGTAAAAAGGATATATTTAATGATATTATATATGATACCATACTGGAATTAAAATAATATTATGTATCATTATGTTTTAATTCCATTAAATATGAAATATAAGTGGAAGTAGCGTTCATGCATACGTACGGCTTACCGTCTCCCTGAACGGTACATTTCATTTATTATCTCAAAATGTTATGTAATATTATAAGTACATATATATAATGGATATATATGTAATATATTACATCTAAATTATGGATATCAATCTGTAATTATAACAAATGTATATATCTCTCATTTTGTTTTAATTCAATTAATATGACAAAAAATGAATGTAGCGTTCATGCGTACGTACGGCCTACCGTCTCCATGAACGGTTATTTTCGTTTTTTATCTTCAAATGATATGGAATAGTATAAAATTAATATTTACAGGATATATATTATATTTTAATCATTAATACTATTCTGGAATTATTTAATTATAACTACATGGGAAATCTTTTTTCAAACAAGATCATTTTTGACTCATGTACTAAACATCGGCAAAAACGTCTGATATGAACTAACATTATTAAAAAATTATTATAACATTATAATATGTGATATGAACTGAATAATAATCTCTAAATGAGGTAATTAGGCAATGTTTAATTGACCAATGTTTATTATTAAATAATATAAAGAAACGAACAAGACAAGTTGGACTTGAGGTAAGGGATCCTACTTGTCTCTTTCTTTTTAAGTACACTCTTTTATGTCATTACTTCTATGCTAATATTTCTTGTGATTGGGATGTTCATTTATATTACTCTTACTGTAATTTTTATGTTCATATGATGAGAGACCTTATTCTCTCTCATCAATCCATTTTGGATGTTTTGAGTGGCGCCGTTAGGCTGCCGAATTTTCGTAAGAGATCTAACCTCTCTCTTTCTTTTTCAGTACTCTCCTTTATGTCACTTATTTTAGGCTTCTATTTGTTATGTTGGGGGATGTTCTTTTATATTCCTCTTTCTATAATATTTATGTTAATATGATGAGATACCCTATTTGATCTCATCAACCCATTTTTGTATGTTTTCTGTGGCGTCGTTAGGCTGCCGAGTTTTCGTAAGGGATTTTTCATCTCACTTTTATTCCCGTGATATTTATGCTCCATTTGCCACAATTTCCTTTTAGTGGTGTATTTACTGCCCGTTATTTTACTCATTGTGTAATATACTTTCTTTTATGAGTTGATTTATTTTCCTTCTTTCACGAGGTGTATGTTTTGAAAGATACCCATGTCGGTAAGGGAACCTTTCACCCTCCTCTATTTAAAAGACTTCTTTTGTTGGGTCTTTTAATTTACATATTTTTATGTTGGGATATGTTCTCATATATCGTTATTGATTTAAATTTTATGTCCAAGTGATGAGATACCTTTTTTTATCTCTCATCAACTCATTTTGATGTGACGCCGTTAGGCTGTCAAGGGAACTTCTTAACCCAATTTTTATTTCTTTGGATTCAACATGTAGTTATTGAATATGTCATCTTTTGAATATGTGTGAATGGCTTTGATTATTTTAAACTTAATATCCACTTATATTTGGTGTATTCGTTTGTCACACATAATTATGTAATTGATTTATCCTTAAACCAAGGATACCATCTTCGTAAGGGACTTCGTCTCAATCTCCATTCATTGAGGCATATTTTGTTTTATACACAACCTTCTTTTATACGGTGTATAAACCCCTTTGACTTTTGCGTTTATCGAAAAAGTAATCTTTTTTATATGAAGTGTTTTACTAAACGAAAAAAGGGAATGTTTTTGTCGTACGTATGCGGTGACAACGACTTCTCCACCTCTGTGACCATTATTTGAGTTTCGGCTTCTTCTACAAGCCATACCTTCTTTTTAAAAGAAAAATAAATACCATGTTTTACTTTTCTTTTATTTTGGTATTGAAAATGGTTTTCATAATGTTTTTGTATCAATGTGTTGTATTGATATCTTGTTATTGAAAGGTGGAAATGTTATGTTTCCTTTATGCATGTTTTATGTGATACATTTATGTTGAGGTTATTGGGCATTATTATGAAGACGGGTGGTTCCGTGATAGACTAAGGGCGGGTGAGCCCGATATAGCTCTCCAATGCATTGGGTAACACGAAGGAGTGAAACGTTAAGGTTTCTCTGAAGAGATTTAGGGAATATACTGTGATGGGTATTCCAAACGTAACCAAGAGGGTTACTCCATACGTAATAATGTTATGAATGCCTCAAGTTGCCTTTATGTCTTATGATTTCTATGATTTATTCATGGTTTGATGAGGTATGTTAAAGTGCCTATGTTTTATGGGGAATGTATGATTTCATTCTTATGTATATATGAACTCATGTTTCCTTTCTATATTTTTATAACCCTTACTGAGCTTTTTATGCTCATCCCAAGTTTTTGAAACGTTTTTCATAGGATAAGGGAAAGGTACAAGATGTGATGATAGTGTCAAGGATGTGTCAAGAAAGAATATGTGTTTTATTTTAAATATGTTTCCATTGATGGGAAGAACAAATATTGTCTTTTATGTAACCACTTTGTTTAAATGTGGAATGTAATGCAAGTTTCATGATCTAATTTTCTAAAACTCTAAACCTAAAAAGATCCTCAATGTGTAATCTTGTAATAACTCAAGATTAAGTAAGTTTTAAGGCTGGGGCCTTATATAGGGAGCCACTACCCCCACTCGAACATTCAATCATTTGGGGAGCCTCTCCCGGAAACATTCCTGTGACACATTACCCTATGACAATGGGATAAGGGACACACAATTCATCCCATCTACAACTACAACCCAGGAGCTTCCAAAGAGGGATCCTACTAGTTCACATCAACACCTCTATTTATTGGTCCCTCAGGGTAATGAATAGGAGGTTTATGCCCCTTTTCCACTGTCCCCAATCCAGATGTCCCAACATCAATGTCAGGTGCAAGGTCAAGAATATTACCAACATGGGAAGTCATATTCTACTACTTCAGTGGCCCATTATACCCCTGGAGCATTCTACCTAGTCCCATCTATTGTAGATCACATGACCACAAATGCTCGGTTGGGATTAAGACATCATGCACTCCATTGGTAGGCTGCGTGGACTATTTTGGTTGTCTACATGGCCAGAATCCATTGTACGCCAACCAGTGGTGATGATATATCATACATATTTCATCCCCTACCATTTCAAGTAATATTAGAGGTCATCCTTTCTCTAGAACTCAACATGGAGTTCCTTCCTTTATCACTTACATCTGTACAATCGGAGGTCCTCCCCATCTTCTTGACATTTGGCATGGAGGAACCCCCCATTCCTATGATTCTAGATAAGGAATTCCTCATCGTGTCTTAGATCATCAACATTAATTCCATCCTCACATCATTCCAAACTCAAGAAGAGGTCCTCTCCATAGAAACACCAACCAGAGAAAATGTCCTCATTTCTCAATCACTAATCCACTGAGATTCCCTCCCTATATTCTCCCCAACTCTAGTGGAGGTCCTCCCCACTACAGAAACCATCAACTTTTAGTTCATACCTACTTAATTAATATTCAACAAGGAGGTAATCACTCTATCTACTTCGATCATTATGGATTCCCTCCATTTCTACCACTATCAACTAATGCAGAGTTCCACCCCATGAAAATAGAAATAAACCTAGAGGTCCTCCTGTGGATCTAACCAGCTCTAGTGGAGGTCCTCCCCACTCCAACACTCCCTAACATGGAGGTCCTCCCCATGAATCGATCAACATACATGGAGGTCCCCCCATGTTTGATTTGACACATGCCTAGGTGCCCCTCATATCTCATCTCACCATCCTAGAAGCCCTCCCATATCCAATGACAGAGGATATGAAAGGTACTCCTCATGTCACAACTAGATCAAGTAGAGGTCCTCCCCTATCCATCACCAAACAAAACAATGGTCCTCCATGTGTTGAAGATCTACGATGCCTTTAAGAACTATCCTAAATAATAAGTGGGAACCATCCCCACCAATGGATGAACTCTATGAAGCACTATATCATTTTCAATCATGTTCATTTCTCAAATTCTTAATTAGAATGTGATTCCATCATGGATCCTTCACCCGATCTTCCAAACCTGAGTCTAGGCTAGAAACATAGTGAGTAAGTTTCATGATCATAGAAAATGATATGTGCCAAATCTCTGATACCCTCTCCAGTTACATGCAATTGGAGGAATATTTGACTCCCATCTAGGTTCTTGTGGTGCAGTTTTCTCTATCATCGCCATACTCATTCTCTACCTCAACACAAGGACACAATGATTTACTCTATGTTTTGGTAGGTGATGAGTGGAATATACTTCCACCATGAATGACCATCAAACTCACACAAGAAGTGGTGGTTTACAACCTATCTTATAGAGAGATGATTATATGGTCATTAATTCCCCCATGAGAAATGACCTAGTGCACAGGGGAATGTAAGACTAGACAATGTTCTTTCTACTAAACATCCCAACACAAAAATGGTCTATATCAATGTTTTTTAATGTTCATTAGACACCCCTAGTAGAATAATGAAGAAATAATGGGTCATATCCTGCTCCAGAATGATGAATTTTGAGGGAAAATATCATGTCAGACCCATTATCTAATATGTTCTTGATGATAGTGACTTTTGAAATTGGCATTTCGGGGACCCTTAATTAGGAAAAAGCCATGAGATTTTTCAAAACCCTTTAGATTATCATTTCATCCTCTATAAACATAGGTTGCATTATTAAATAAGCCAAGTAAATCATGACAATATCATGTAGTAGTGTTGTATAGTTGACCTAACTTCACTTCCTAGGGATCATCACCATGCATTTCTAGGCTGTAAATGGACTATTCAACATAGATGTGTTTAGAGAATTCATTTGCACCATATAATTATCAAACTGACATCTCTATACATATAGATATAGGGTTGGGGTAGTATCATGAACTCCACTTCAGCCGAATCCTGTGACACGAATACCTACCTAGTGATATTGACGTTATTCCATTGGGCATTGTCATAGTAAATATGGTAAGTCATGAGATATACCCAGAAGGAGGATTTGGAATGGGATACTAAGAGGATCAACCTCCACCTAGAGAATTACAAAACCTAGTGGACCATATAGGTTTCCACACCCATCAACATAGATTTTTTCTTGGCCTTAGAGACCCCTTTATATCATTGTCTGCCTATCGGAACACCAACAAGGGTAAAGATATACTATGACCTTTAATCAATTTGGATGGTCATGATTAATGTAGAAGATGAAATATGATTCAAATAAGGCTATTTTTCTTCAGCACCTAGAAAACTAGAAAAATATCATTGATGATCTCTTCAATGAGAATCTTGTAAAATAGTGTTCAATCTTTGTCGATCCCCTGTATAATAACATCCATTCTATACTAGTGAATTAGGGGAAACTACAGGTCATTCTCGTAGATTTTACTTCATCAAATCTCTACAGTCACATTCACCCTGATATGTGTGGATATTGGATATTATGGAAAGAGGAAATGATATGTTTCACCCAATCCAACCAAATTACATGATAATAATCTATGGGATCTTGATACATAGTTAGTTCCTTCATAAGATCCATTTTCTGGTTCATGAGTTGTATATCCTACCTACCATGATGAAGAACTCATTAATGCACTAGATGTAATGAATCCTCACCAACATAGGAATTCCTATTAGGAGGATCTAATGACCTCTCTCATCACCCACCATGAATCCCTAGAGACATGACTTTTGGTGACCCTATTAAAACAAAGGATACTATTTGCAGTAAATGGAGTTTTATTTGTGTTTTTTTTTCAATCCTCGGATGGAATATTAAAGATTTCGCAAGTAAACTGATCATAAAATTCAAATTTATATCAATTTCGAAGGTGGTGTCATTTTAAAGTGTTTTTAAAATCATCAGTGTCCAAAATTAGAAGAAGTTATATCATCGCAAAATAAGGATTTTCTTAAAGTCCTTATGAAAATATGGAAAATGAATGAGTTACGGGAAGATAGGCTTCGCAAATTTTGTTTCAGGAAGGATAAAAGAATATCAACAATGATCTATGCAACAGTGATGAGAATTTCGAATGTCGATGAGTTAGAGCATAACAATCACTGACAGTTATCTCCACGATTAAGATAATTTGATAATCATTATGTGATGGTTTGACAAAAAGCTTATTGATTATGACAGAAATTGAAAACTACAAATTTCAATGGATCTTATCATCAAGAAGAGCACTGTGAATATTTTTTTGAAGTATCTAGAAAATATTCTATGTTGTAGTGGAGATTTACAAATGGATGATCCTTTAAATTTGAGGCCACCCCGACATCATTTGGATGAGTTTTTCATGGAAAATATGGAAACACACTGATTTCACAAAGCTGAGGGAGCATCGTGAATCTGGATTTCTATGCAAGCATGAGGATCATGAAAAAAACTATAATCCTTGAAAGATGCTAATGCATCTGATTGAAGGGTGTATAGGCTATTCCACACTAACTCAGTGAGCATCATTAAAGAATTTGATCTATGAAGTATGTGGTGATTCATGAAGGAGTGAGCTTCATTAAGGAGCTTCGTGAAGCCCAGTTTTGAACAACTGTCACTAGTATAAAAATGGGAAAGGGAAGAACTACCCCTTTAACAGAACTAAATAAGAGTGCTGATAAAGGGGGGCCTTTAACAGCACTAAAAAGTGATTTTTGATGTGACCCTTTATCAGCGTTTTTTTAGTGATGATAAAGGCCCCCCCTTTATCAACTTTTTTTATCACTGTTAAAAGGGACCCCTTTTTCAGCGCTTTTTTTTGTAGTGCTGATAAAGGGGGGATTTATCAACCCTTTTTCCTAGCACTGATAAATTATATGTTTCAAAAAAAATAATTTTTCTAGAAAAATAATATATTGTTATATAAGTATATTTATATTGATATAAATATAATATATATATTTAAAATATGTTTTAGATAAGTATAAATAGACTATTACATTTAATATAAAAGAAATTTAGTTGAAATGGCATTAAAATATTTAAAACAATATAATTAATTATTAATTTCCAACTTATTATCGATTTAAAATCATTTAATTACAATTTATGGACACAAAAAATTAAAACAATTAATAAAAGATCTAAAATAAGTAGAAAATGTAACTCAGACGTCAAATTGACATAACTTTTGATCTGGGGATCCGTTTGAGCACTACAGCACATCAAATAGAAACTTGCGATGAGCTATATGAGACTAAGACTGAGTAAAATCCTTTATCACATTTTTTTAGGCCAAAAACATCCCATATGGCCTCCAAAAATGAGTTTTTAGTCGGGATACCCCGATTTGTTAACATTCAAATAGGTATAACTTTTGATCCGGATGTCCGTTAGCCCTGTACCAAATATCATATCAAAGATCGTTTCATTTTATTTGTTTTTAATGGTTTTGGAGTTGAAACGGGCTTCTATATTCAATGTCATGGTCGTTTTATCATTATACGTCTTTTCAGATACACACACACACACACATTTATATATATGTGTGTGTGTGTATTTATTCATATATGTGTGTGTGTGTGTGTGTGTTGTATATATGTATGTATGTATGTATGTATTTATTTATTTATAAACACAGGTAAAAAACATATTTTATAAATGTATTTGAAACTAATATTATAAATATATATTAATATAAAAATAAATATACAGATAAAAAATGGTAACTAAAAATATATATAAAAATAGATATAAATATATATTAATATATGAATGAACACATATATACTAATATATGAATCAATACATATATATTAATATAACTAAATATATTTATATTAATATGAATCTATATTAATATACAATTATATATAACTATATATATAAATAGATGTATCATTAAATAGAAAAAAAATGAAATGGCTTAGTGGAAAAGGTGTAGGCACGCAAGAGGGTGGTCACGGGTTTGAGTTCGGGTGTAAGCAAGGAAGTTTCACGCGCATGTGTGGGATGCATGGGGATGGGTAGCGCGCGGGAGTGGGGATGGGCTGCCTAACGTTGATAAATGGAGGGGGGCGTAAGAGCTGTTTAAAGCTCCCCCCGAATATAAATGTTTTTATATTTTTTTATATTTTTTTTACATTTTATCAGCGCTAAAAAAGCACTCATAAAATACCACTTTTATCGTCACTTTTTTAGCACTGATAAAATGGACCCACCATTATCTTCGCCTCAATTAACAGTGCTTTTTTAGCACTGTTAACGCACTTTTCTAGCACGGATAAAATCCATATTTGTAGTACTGTTTTTTTAGTGAAGAGTGACTTATGAGTGCATCAACACAGGTCTATGGTGAAATAGGATTCTCATGCTAGTTTGATACAGATACATTAATGCCATCCCATTGAATTAACATTCATGTCGATAAAATGTGTTAGAATTCTCTCAAAGAAGTGATCTTGGGGTGTTGACAGATGTGTTCCAAGGGTCATAATGTTTTGTCCCTAAAATATTTTAAAGGATATGTTCGTATTAAAAAGTGACTATGTTTGAACATATGCATTCCACAACATGTGATGATTACTAGATTCAGGTATGAATGAATATATGTTAGTGTATTATCCTCGTACTAGCCCTTAGTGGTAAACCAAGTAAAATTGATGTAGCATCCTTCTCTATGTGATTTTTTAAATTACTACACATTAATAATGGACATGTTTATTAGTTTCCCACCAACATGGGAACAAGATCCATAAATTTTGAGTAAAATTAGAAACCCTAATTCACAACTCCCCTAATAGGGTGTTCCAGGGTCCTTCAAGAGGTTATAGAGCCGAAGGGTTTTTGGTGTGAAATTTTTAATTTTTTGATGTCATGGATAATTTAGTTAATTTTAGGGGAGTACCCCAGTTTGATTGAATTAACATTCTAATATTGATGAATAGTATGAGGTCTCATATATGATCTCTTATAACATAAGTAATCATTACCACTGCACATGGAATACAGTTCACTGATCCAATAGGGTTGTCTATGATTGATACAAACTGGAAAATACATAATGTGGATGCTAAAGAACAAACTTCCATCAATGTAGATAATTCGGATCAAATTTATCTAAAGGCGATGAGTTTTACTTCATGAAATGTATATGCGGAAAAGCTATAAAATATATACGAAGGAGTTAATAAAGTTATTGAGGTGAAAATACATGTCTTGAAGAATAGTTTTTTGGATCTAAATATGCATCCTCAGGAACATTCACACACCTTTTTCTATCAAATTACTTAATTTGTTGGATCAATTTGAGGCCTTGGTGAAGAAATCAAATACATTGAAATTTTGACGATAATTTTGATAAGGATTCATCATATATATAATACAAAAGTGCCATCCCTTGAATAATGGGACCTTTCTAAAAATTCCATGGATGATCTACTGAGTTGTATGTTGGAATATGAAATCATCACCAAACTTGAAGATCCATAACTCATGTAATCAAAAAATTTATTTCAAAGCCATGAAAAAACACTAGGTATCTATAGAAATAGTTGACGAAGATAATTTGAAAGTTGAAATTATTTGTATTCTTCTAATGAAACTCAAGTGATGAAAAGGGATATTTTAAGGAAAGATTCCCTTGGAATATATTCTTTATGGTAGAGGTGGAACATTTCCTCTCAGTGCACGGGGAAGCTCAATGATGAAGAAAGTGAAGCTGTAAATTATTATAATCCTCTAGAAAGTCTTCGTCAAAGGAGAGTGTTAAAAACTATAAATAATGTACAAACGAAGAGTTTTTTCTATAAAGAAGAAGACGATGAAAAATAATTATTTGAAAAGAAGAACCATTGTTGAAATTGTGAACCCATGCATATATATTGAGTATAATTGAGAAGGTAGAATCATCCTTGGATATAGCTAGAAATAATTATTTGACTGCTGATAATGATATCAAGTTGCAACATAAGGATGTTGTTGGAATTCTTGATAATGAAATTAATAGATGAAAAAGTGGATAAAAATTGTGGATGAATAATTCAAATATGATGATCGACTTGAAGAAAAAATTAAATGGCTTGAATATGTAGTGAAATAAAATTCAACAAACTTTGAAAGTAAAGAAGATGTAGTTCCACTGAATCTAAAATTGAAGAATAGAGAATGGTCATAAATGACCTTACATCCATATTTTAAGATAATTCCAAGACTATTGAGAGTCTTGAAGAATATATTTTTACTCATAATTATAAACATCAATGTGAATCAAATTTATAGGAATTAAAGAAGAAAATATATTCTGGAGGATTCATAGATACTGAGATGAGAGAGAGATCTTAGTGTGGTTCTGAAGGAATAATTTTTTTAGGATGATAAAAGACCCACATGCATGGTAATAATGGGAATTTATTGTGATTCTGAAACCTTAAGCGATAGAAAAATGGTGAACCAAAATGAAGGGAAGCTGAAAGTTAGAAATTTTTAAGAATCTCATAATGTCTGAACAAATTAAGCCCTAAATAAAATAGAATAGTGAACTAATAAATCCAAAAGTTTCAATAAATGATATCTAGTTGGAAACTTTTATTAAGGAAGATTACATGAGGAAGAATAAAATTGGGAAGACATTTCCTCTATGAAATTTCAATCAGGTGGCTATCTGGACCACACACCATAATACTATGAAGAGGAAAGTAGATATTTAAATGGGTACGATCTTGGATGTCAACAAAGGAGAACTAACACTTACCCTACCTCAAATAAAATAAATAATTTATATGGATATTTTTTTCAATATTCTATCATTATTCATATAGTTGTTTACTGTAGGAAGGGGAAATGAATAAAAAATACATACAAAACTTAGAGACAATCCAATACCCATAATCTAGATGTCATTTCTCTAACAAACTATTTTTTTCTAGTAAAATTGGATTATGAGTATGATGAACCCTTCCATAAGGAATAGATATTTAAAATTCAATGTTTATCCTTCAATAAATTTAATATTCCATTGATGGAAAAGAAAAAAATTGAAAGATCCAAACATGTGGAGGTAAACCTCAAAACTAAAAAGAGAAACTTCACAAGGATTTTGGATAGTGTATTCTCATCACATATGCTAGGAAATGAAAACATATTAAGGGATCTTAAGAAAATGGATTATTGAATAGTAAAGTTCAATAAATATTGTGGTTTGAAGATCAAATATAGTGGAAGTACTGAACTGGCTAAGGAGGGATAAAGAAAACTGTATTTCAATATGTGGATGGTCTGCCTCATAATATCCTGGGTGTAAATCAACCGTGTTACTTGGGAATGCTAATGAAATTTAATCAAAATATTTTCACAATTTTTTGAAATAAATGGAATTATCTTGTGAAATGATGTAGAAAAGATGGAAACTTAGGTCAGGTTGATATCAATGAGAACATTAGATTAACAATAGTTTAAGTAAAGAACCATTTATGTGATCAAAAGATAGGTCAAATTTATCAACAAGACATAGAAAATATTTCTAAGATGAAGATGGTAATGGATATCTCCAATATGAAGCATGAATTGGAAAAAAGTTGTGATTCATGTGTACGAGGGATGTTGGTATGAAGTTCATATATTCTAATGAATAAAAGGGCTTCAAATCATCTTGATATAATCCACACAGATGTTTATGGTCTGATAAAGGTTTCTAGAACATATGGAGAAAGGTACATTTTTCTCCCCATTGATTATTATTGTAGAATGGATTCTCTTATGGTGATTCCCAAGAAACAACAAGAGCTGGATTGTAAGAAAACATGTCACCGAAAAGAAAATAATGATACTAGATGGACAATTAATTTTCTGTGGTATAAAATTGGATTGGAAGACACATACATTTTTTTTCAAAACTACCTTGAGAAACCTGGAATAAAACATGAGGTTTCTGTTATGTTAACCCCACAACATAATGGAGTTGTTGAGCAAAGGAATTGATAAGGGAACAATTTTTCCAGAACTATACTGATTGAGTGTCATATCTATCTCTATTACTGGAAAGAGGATATTCAAGGTGTAGTGTATATTCAAAATTGAGTGGAGAAATTTCTGGGATAAGTAAAGACACTATATGAGTTATTTCTAGGAATGAATCCTTCTTTGGTTTTTTTTCATGTTTTCATAAGTAATTGTTTCATATGAAATAAAGTAGAAAATAAAGGGAAGTATGGTGATGTAGTAGGTGAAGCAATATTCCCCAGATAATCAATGAATAGAAATGACTACAAATGATTCAATAATCATTTTGGAAGAATTTTTGAATGAAGTGATGTTAATATCATTGAAGATAATAACAAAAAAACATGAAGGGATCTTATGATGATGTGATAGAAGATGAGGAATAATTTGGACATGGAATTGACCGAAATATAGAAGAAGATAAAGGCATGAAAAACTTTTAGGTGTCACCTCACGATGTTGATTCAAAAGAATAATCAGAAGAGGAAATCATACCTGATGAAAATTCCTCTGAATTTCATAGGATAAATCGTATAGAAAAAATTGAAAAGTACAACGTTATTAAAGAGTGGGAATCAACAACATTGAAAATGAGAATGAGGAATAACGGACAATCAACCTTACAATCATTTGTGAACCATCCTCATTTGATGAATTTGAGAAAGATGAATCATGTGATAAAGTAATGAATTAAGAGTTGTGTTTGATTGATATGAACCATATATGGTATCATCTTAAGAAAGATGAAAATCACAATGTCATTAGTATGAAGTGTATTTTTAAGAATTAATTTGTGTATAATGGTAATGTCATTAGAAATAAAGTGTGACTGGTGTGAAATGTATATTCACAAGTTGATGGTGTTGATGTTGATGAATAATATTCTCTAGTGGTTGGATTGGTGTCAATCATGCTTTTCCATCCTGTAGATATTCAAATAGTATACACAGTGTATCAAATTGATGTCAAAACAGATTTCATAAATGGTTTATTGAAGAATTAGTTTAAATAGAACAACCAATTTGTTTTCTACTTGCTAATGATGAAATAATGGTTTTCATATTAAAGAAGGAACACAATGGTTGGAGTAGGAACTACTAGAGTGATACTCTCAACTAGATTCTTATTTAATAAATCTGGAATTTAAATGTGGAGGAGTGGATAAAAATCTATATGTTAAGAACTATTAGAAAGATCAGTTAAAGGTACTTAATTAAGTAGATGATATTATATTTTGTGGAAGAATAAATGGATAAGTGGATTAATTTTCTAATCAAATGAAATCCGATTTCAAAATTTCTATGATCGTTGAATAGAAATACATCTTTTGGATGCAAGTGGTTTAGAGGAAAGAATACACCTCAATTTCTCAAGAAATGTAAGCAACATAGTTGCTGAATAAATTCAATATGCATGAATCCAGACCAATGTCAACTCTGATTATGGTTGGAACTAAAGTTGAAAATCATGAGGATACAAATTCTATAGATCCGACCATGTACCCAGGAGTCATCATATGCTTACAGTACATAACAATTATAAGAATATTTATTGTCATTTTAATATAATTAGTGTCCCATCTGTCAGTGTAAACCGATGAATGAACAAATGGTGTAATTTAAACGAATCATGAGGTACCTTCAACGTACACACAATTATGGATTATTCATTTTTTAGAGAAGATATAATGAACGCTCAACAATTTATGGTGCATTGGGCTACACATATTAAACAGAAAGTTGAAATGTGGGGGAGGATTATTCATTGGAATGAAATTTGTGAGATGGTTGAGTAAGATATAGGAATGTAATTCAATTAGGATTTATGAAGCTGAGTATATCTCTAATACAAAGGCTTTAACATGGAAAATTTAGAGGAAATAATAACTGATTGATATTGGAAATTAGGTTAATTATCCAAATGATTTCCCTGTGATAATATGGGTGAAATCGATCAGATAGGTAATCTTATACCTAATTATCATATGATACGCATTGAAATTTTATATCACTTCATCATTGAAAAATATGAACAAGGTAGGATTAAAATGGATCTTTTTTGAACTCATGATTAAGTGGCCAACACACTGACAAAGCCATAGTTAGACCATGTGTTCAAGAATCTTCGATTGAACCTTGATGTTCAATCACCTCCATGTTCACGAGGATGTTATGAAGTGTCTCTTATCCACAAATGTTTTAACTATATTAGTCAATTTGTGGATATGATGTAGGTTTATTGGGGTGATATGATCTAGTTTTAGTGCATTTTAATCTCTACATGCTCACATTTAGGTTTTGTTGGTTTACAACCAGTGTGGGAGAATGGAAAGAATCAATGCTTTGTGGTTACAAGATAATGGTGATATTCAATGTCAATACGATAGGAAATAAGATTCAATATGGGAGAATGAGAATGGAATATAAATTCGGTTTTATGAGGCAATAATGAGAGCCTATATTGGAGAACATTAAGAATTCAAAAACATGATAATCCAGTTCATGGGTTCCCTATTGTTTTCTACGCCGAGAATTTCTCATGTATACATAGAGAGTTGGATGATTTGTTTATTGTGCATCATGTTTTTATTGAGGTTGGTGCTTCATTCAATTTATTTGGAGAATGCAAAAAAATCAAAAGGGGCGGATTTTTTGATCCAATACTGTCATTTGATGTAAATGGAGTATGGATTGTGTTTGTTGTTAATCCTCACATGGGAAATCTAGGTGTTTTCATTGAAATAAACCATAAAGTTCAATGTAATAGTATTTTTGAAGGTGGTGTTGTTTCCCAATATTTTTCGTATCATTGGTGTCTAAATTTTAAATAAGGGATAGTATCACAAAGAAATGTATTTTCTTCTGGACATTATTAAAAAATGGAAAATTCATGTGTTTTTCAATGATGGGATTCAAAAAAAAATTTCCATAAAAAAAGAATGTCGATGATGATCTAAATAATAGCGATAACCATCACAAATGTCGAGGAAATGGAACATCACAAACTGTGATGGTGATCTCTATGATTATGAGAATTGGTGCACCATAGCTTGATGGTTCGACAGAAATCTCTATGATTATAACAAGAATCACAAACTACCAATTTCAATGGAACTTCACGATAGGAGGGGCACCGTGAAAATGTTTATAAATGATATGAAAATTTCGATAAGAGTTGGTGGAGTAATAAGAATGGTTAGGCCAATAAATATGAGGATACCCCCACTTCATTTGGATGAATTGTTTCAAGGAATATCTAGAAATTGCTTTGATTTTGTGAAGCTAAGAGAGATTCTTGAATCTAGAATTCTATGAACGCTTGATCATTATAAAAATAATATAATCTTTTACTGATTCCAATGATTATAATTAAAGGTTGATTTGCGATGATATTGTATTCTACAATGATTCAGTGATCTTTACAAAGGATTATTTTCTGTGAAAGTAGTGGTGCTTCATGAAAGAGGGATCTTCGCAAAATCACATCATGAAATATAGTTTTAGACATATTATTTATTATGAAATATTATTTTTGTGTACATCATCTCATGTATATGGTGCAAGCATAGTCTCGTGAATGTCAGATATGAAGACTTTAATTCCAATTCATTTAAGTGAACATGAAGTTGATAAACTGAATTAGAATTCTCATGATGTAGTGAGAGGGGGGATTCAATGGATATGTTCTAAGAGACGTATTATGTTGTACCATAAATATAGTAAATCCTGTGTTCCTCGATCATAATGACTATGTTTGAACTTATGTATTCCACAACTAGTGAATATTAGTTGATTTAGTTATGACCAACGATATGTCATCATATTCTCCTTTGACTATCCACTTGCGGTTAACCATGTAAAATTGATTTTTTTTCCTTCTTCGAGTGATTGTTTGATTTATTGGACATTACCAAAAATAGGTTTAACAGGTTCAAACCAAAATGGGAATAATATCAGTTAATTTTGAAGAAAATGTTGACTCCCTAATTCACTCTTCCTCTATTATGGTGTTCTGGGCTCCTTCATATCCCCTTAGATGGAAATCTATATTTGGCATGGGTGGATGATATGTTTGCACAACCAGATATCAAGAATACCACCATTCCCCTCTTCAATTGGATTGAAGACCCACTACAGCATCTGGACCTCTTTATTTCAATGTGTGGACCCATGTCGGGAACTCAAACATTTTAACAAACTACCATGCTCTGGTGTTTAGTGCATACATTGGAAGTTAATGAGTTTGTCTAGTACATCCAATTACTCATTAGGACCATAATTGGATGGGATTACCTTTGTAGGTTTTTTATTTATTAATACATCTCCACCACTCAAAATACCAGTATTACTAACCTCTTCATGTGAAAACCATATCCAAATGAGCAAGCCATAGACTTTTCCACCATGTGGAAATTTCACATTTATTCACTCTATATGCTTCTGTCTCAATAAAATATTCAAATTATATGTGTGGGGATTTTAAATATAGAATTTTCTCCATCCCTCATCACATAAAACTTCTCTGGTGGATTTCGGGATTTCTCTGACACAGTTCACCACCAAGAGGAGTCATTGTAGCGAGCTAAACAAGAACACATGTTTCCTCCAACAACAGTTGTATGAAGAACCCCTACGGTTTGACTCCTACTATTTCACCAATTGAGTCCCCTAGAAACTATAATTTTTACCATAAGATCCTCCGCTATAGCCTCCGTGAGGAAAATAGCCTTACACGCAGCCTCAGGCTAAGCATCTCCCACCACAGAATCAGCTGGCACAACCCTGTCATGCACCACCATCTATTCATGACAATTAGGCTCTAGCCCCGGTCAGGATCTAGCACCTCAATAGGACATGTCTTCTAGACATCCTTTCCTCGATAGGAGAAACTAAAGAAACTCATTTTATGAGGCTACGGTCCCCAGTTATTTTTGAAGTACCATGGACTATGACATCATGTTGTTTCGAGAGTGTTGGAAGCCCCATTATAGTGATCTTACTGATTGGATCAACTACATCCCTTGTCATTGATTTTATAGACACACCATAATCTGATGATATGTGTCTAAGGACTATATCTAAGACCAAATAGATTACAAATGTGGTTATATTGGGTCCTTTCTTGGACTAGGTGGAGTGTATCTCTGTAAATCCATACAGTGAAAATGTAGGTGAAAGGAAGCTAGTCTTCATTCATGGGTCATAGAGGTATGATGATTGGGTTTCATAGAGGGAATTTTCTCACACCAATGGTGTAATTCATTTATATTGTAATCGGCCCAAGAATCATGTAGTCTCCATTCCTCCTCCCACTGATCTTCTGCATCCACATCTCTTCCATCTACTTCAATGAAGACCTGATAATGACATATCAAGAGAACAAAGGTACCCGCTAGTACTAGTGCCATCTCCCACTATTATATATTTCATGACTCCATAGATGGGGATCACGCATAGAATTCTCTATGTGTTGGAGGATTCCTCAGAGTATTTTCAGGAGTATGCCTTAGTGAATACAATCGATCTGGTGGATCCCAACAAGGTTCATGGAAATTATTTGGGTCAGGAAGATCCTAATAATGTTCCTGATCGGTGTCATCATCGATGGGTCCATGGATATTTGATTCATCAGAATTCTAAGGAAAATTCTTCCAATATCCATTCTTTCTACCGAGACTAGGTAATAGGCTCAACGCATCACTCAAAATGCACGGTCCTCTCATCCTTTCTTATCGAGTTCATTTCCACAAATATTTGTGTCACTCTATCAGGAATAACTACAACAACCGCATCATGATCAATCACACCAATATTAGGATGGACCATAATCATCAGATAGTTAACTGGTAATATTTTTGTGTGGTTCATCTAGTGATAAATGGGTCATCCTCATGACCAACCAAAATCTTCTAGGTTAAACAGAAATTCCCATCATATAACATTCATTTGTGAAACCAATTTCCCTAAAAAATTTGGTCCACCCACATTAGTATGATGTGATTAAGAATCATACCAATATACCCACAATTCTCCAGATCCCTGAGGCCCTCCTCCTAATAGAATAAATATGCAAGACCTTTAATAAATCTCTATGAACCCCTCTCCAGTTGAAATCATAATTATAGGTTGTAGATGTCTTTCATAATAAGGAATTAAAGTGAGAATATTTCCAATTCATCGTATCATTATTATGAGATTTTGGTGGATTTCTCATTCAGGGGGAACATTTGGATTCAATTCATCACAAGATGACTAATTGGAGTAAATTTTTCTAATTTTCCCTTCCACGCAAGTTCAATGGTCAATCAAAAATTTTCCTAGATTCTATGAATGATATTCCTCACTGAGGATGATCTATATCATTTTGACCTGAAAATCCAAAGTTACGACTAAACCATGAATGGTCAGTGTCACAAGATTCTCCTGAATACCTAGTTCAGTGTCATGATTAGAAGAACTGAATCCATGGTGGTCTTATAGGACCCTTCCCACAATGCACCGATGGGTAGACCCAGGCTCTATCTATATGCAATAGTTCCCTCCTCATAGCACCAATGCCTCATGTACTCCCTCAATGGTCGAGTTACCATTTTCCAAGGTGATTCATTCCCCTTTTCCTCTTGTGAATCCCAAAATTTTTGTACCAACTATTAAAAGAGAAAGAAAAAACTGTTTTAGAACAATGTGGTTGAGCACGCTACTATTGTTGTTGACCTGTGGGTAGATAAAGATGATTCATTCATTCTCCTAATCAAGTGATTGGTGGCTATAATTATATACTATAGACATTGCTTCTTAATTTCTAAGATAATGAAAATATATGTTCCGAGGTATATATAGAATTATATTATTACCTTTTACTCCAATAAAAAATTGGATATGGTGATACCAAAACCCCATATCCATGTTCTATATTGAGATTTTTTCCCCGTTTCTACAATAGTACAACACACCTACTTATTTCGCAAGGCTGTGATATGTTGACATTGAAAAACCCATCAAAATAATGTTGAAATCATCATATATGTGACCCTTGGTCAAAGGCCTATTGGAATCAATTTGATGGATTTTTTTTCCAGGGTTTTAATACTGTAAGATTCTATGGGAGAAGATTCCACCATCACTCAAACCAGTACCGACATTCATCCATGCCCAATTAACTCATAATAGATGTATCCTCCCAATGATCATGTAACTTTAAACAATGATAAGGATTTAGAAGATTCTCTCCCCCTGGTATTTAAAGATGGTGTCTCAACCACCATCGAAGTGTTGGTATAGGTCAATCATGTCCATGAGATAGATCTAAGGACAATGTTGATCTATGTATCCATGCCTGTAGAGGAATAAAAATATTATGTAGTCATCATGAAGAAACATCATGAAATATTTTCTAGTATATACGACGGGATACTAGGACTATACCCATAGGTCTCCATCGACCACCTTGGTCTCCTATAAATTCATCAATGCTTCGAGAAGCCTCCCAGAAAGTTGCACCCATATCATGGTGCAATAGTCAATTAAGAAGTGGAAAATCTCATCAAATAAAACTTCATCAAGGAATTTCAATAACGCAAATGGTTATCCAACATCATTATCATCATGAAGAAAAAGGTATAGTTCAGAGTCTTTAGTGACTTCTGCGATCTCAACCTCCAATACCCAAATCCTGACTTTTCCTTTCTTAGGATAGAGCTTTCTATTGATTTTAAAAATGGATTACATGTTGTCTTCTTCATGAATGGAAATTTCAAGAATAATCAGTTATGTATGTTCAACGAAGATGAGGATTCTATGGCCTTTAGGGAACCATAGGGTACATTCAACTATCAGGTAATTCCATTTTGGTTGGTGAATGAATGGTCCACCTATCATTGTTCCTTGCCCCACATATTCAAACTGGTCCTCAAGACACTAGTGGAATGATATGTGGATGATTTTGTGGCCAAATACCAATAGTTTCAAGACCATATCATAGATCATTAGAGAGTTTTCAACTTTATCCACCCCCACCACACGATGATGAACCCGTTGAAATATTCCTTATGGGTTTTCTCTAAGATTTTTTAAAACATCTTCATCAGATATAGAGGCATCATGATCGGTCTAGAGATGATTAAGTCCATTAGTTAGATGCCTCTTCAAATAATCATTTGATTACTCCAATGCTTTTGATTCTAGTAAGCCTATATATGTTGACTCATTGTGAATTTTTCTCAAATGTGTAAGACAATTACCAGAATCATGAAGAGAGGTGTCATATACCACGAGGATGATGAGTTCCAGACATCCTTTTTGGAGATCAAGTAGTATCTCCTACAGCCTATTGTTCTGATGCAACTTATCTGATAAAATCCATGGGTTCTTTATATGACCACCCGAGAATGATCCCATAGTTCTCATCTCTTCTAGAATTAAAATTAAAGGATGAAAATCAGTTTTCAGTACCTCAGTTGTTGTTCCTCATCATAGATACTATATATTCTTCCATGGGGAGGACCTCCCACACCCTGGTTTTCACAGTGAAAAATTTGCATCATTATCCATACCATCAGGAGATAGATCAGATGTACTTAATGGATCGACTAATGTTTATTCTGAACTTCCCTATTTCAAAAGATCCTCTATCATAGAGGGAAGTGATCCTTCAGTAGTTCTATATCATGTTCTTATAAATGATGGTAGTCTCAGTGACATATCTATTTTGTGCACATATTTTGATGTCATTTTACATATGAATTTATTTTTTATTATTCGATTTATTATAATATATGTGGATGATATTTATTTTTTTAATATTCTTATATAGTATTTTCTTTTGGAGAAAACAAGGAAAACATGTTAATTGAGGAATAAAATGACACTTCACGCCGTGAGTGAAGGGAAGAGACCCAAAAGAGGATTCTCAGATAACATAGATCACTTCCATTGGAACAAATTTGAAGAAGAAGGAAAAAATGGAGATTATGGTAATAAAATAACATTTTAAACATCATGTAACATCATTAAATGATGTGTAGTTTTATTTATCCACATGATACAAGTTGGGAAGAAAACCATCAAGCAAGCCGTGAATCATTATTACAAGATGTGACATCTAGTTACACATTGTGATAGGAGTAACAATTCAAAATATCATATTGGATTCATGTGAAAGATGTAGATATTTAAAATATGTATATAAATTTTTGGATCAAAATTACACGACGTGATTTCCCCTTACACATCGTGTAAGGCCCCGAAACAACAACATAAATGCTGATTTACAGTGCATCTTCTGATGGGATTTTCATTCTTTTGACTGACTGGCCAGCCATGGGAGTCAATATTTGACCCATGAACACCCAATTATGAGATAAGAGCCTATAAATATTGTTTTTCATCTAGAGAATAGAGATATCATTCGACAATGGGAGAGCAACCATTGGGAGGCCGCTATAGATAGTTTTTCATTTTGTTTTTCTTTTATTTTCATTCATCTTCTTCCATGTAATGTTGAATTCTATTTAGTTTAATTCTAATAATTTTATTTTCATTTTTTCCAATTTCATTCACTGTGTTCTAATATCTTGGCTATGGGTATTGGATTATCCATTTCCAGCGACCACCCGATGATGTTTGGCTAAACCCCATAGGGGAGGGTGGAATCGATTAAAGGGGGTGCCTACCAAAAAATCAAGGTTTTTTTCTCATAAAGATGATTTTTTAAAAGAATCATGTTGTTCCTACACATCCACTTTATTAATCCTAGAATCACTAAACATATGTTTCAATAATGAATGAACCCCAACATGATTGAGATAATTTGTTCCCAAACATTTTATTGAATGTTTCGTCCACTTCTCACAATCTGATCATAATGTATCCAATTATTTTATTCCATTTGACTAGGGATGCTTGAGATTATAGGATAGATTGATAGAGAATGAACATTTATTTTATTGATAAAATAGTTTGCTTGAGATTCTATTTGATATAATTATTTTTTGAGTAAGGTTTAATTTATTTGTTTTGAAAAAGATCATTCGATACTAATTCACCTCTCTTATATTTCCCTAATTATGTTCATTTATTTCAATTTCATGATTTTTTTGATAAAATAAATTGGAAATTAGAGTAACCTAACCATTAGTAGAGGGTTACCATCAGTGCATTCCCTTCTCTATGTGGGTTTGACCCAACACATCTTCTATACTATGCCTTTATTGTTAATACAGTTCAAGAAATTTCTAATTTCTAATTTGTCCAACACCTAGAAGAATTAATTAACTTTATTGGGTTTTTCAGAAGGGTCAGGTACTGAATGATTTTCATTCTATCCATCCAGTCCCTGTAGAATAGTCCCTAGAACATGATTTACAATATGAGTCGATTCTCTCAATGAATCTTATTATGTCTTGCTGGAAGATTCATTTCGATGGTGCCTCTCGAACTCCCACTAGAAGAAGTATCATTGATACTAGGCTCAAAAGGGTCTGCATGGGAATTTTCTTCATCACACCCACAAATTCTATCATTACCTATTTATTCATACTGTTTTAATGTTTCACCAACAACTAGAAAGTATTGTGATCTCATCACTAGTCCTGAGCTGGCTCTTGAGACTGATGTTCCCCACCTACATGTGAAGGAGGAATCTGAATTATTAACCAAGAAGATCAACGGTGACTACATCATCAGGAAGGGAGATATTTTAAACCTATTATACCAAACCTCCTAACGGATTTCCTGTTCCCTTTTCAACTAGAGGTCACTAACATTCCCAAAACACATAATGGTTGAGCTGACGCCCTGGACGGATTTTTAGCTTCTCTCACATAAAATGACATGGAAGATCAATTCATTCATATGGTGCATCAAAGGTTCATCACCTATGTCAACATGGATGGAAATTAAAATGAGTAGGTAATACACCTTGCAAATAAACCTTCCACATTAATACCTCTGGATCCCCCATCTACAGGAGAAGAATTGTTTGATTGGAAAACTCATTTCATCGACAATCACCATCACATCTGTGTCCCGATAGAAAGAGATGAGTGAGAGGGAGTTAGTAAGTTTATTATGTAGTTCACCCTATATAGTGGTCATAGCCTGGAGTAGATACACTAAAAACATGGTTTTGACAGAATTCTCTTTTTCTATATTCAAAGAGATGAGATTCCACTGGTTATGTAGGAAGTTCACACTGAATCTTGTGGTGCATATCAAGAATGGTAGAAACTCTTTAGTTGGTTTAAAAGATCTGGATACTTTTATCCCACCATGTTCCATGAATATATTAAGTTCTCCCAGATGATCCGTGCATGTCAGATACAGGCCAAGTTATTTCATCAACTATCTAAGGCCCTCCATACCACCACGTATTCTTGGCTCAATTCAGTAAGGGGACTTGATGCGGTGGGAGAATATCCCCCTAAAAAAGATATCTAGTAAGGTTTTATTCTGCCCACAATAAAAAAATTTCCAAGTGGGAAGATGAAATTCCACTCAATGAGGTCATTCCCTATTCTATTATTAAATTAGTCAGATGCAACATCATCAATCAATTTCGTGTACTTCATGATGTTCTCATTTACAAAAAAAACAATGTTATGTGTAGTTGGGTGAAAGAAATTATATTCCATGTAAATAATCTAGTTCAACAAAACTTATCGCTACCATGAAAAAGGAAATGGAATGATTAAGGAATTCATCACGACCCACATTAATATTATTTATAAGATAGTGTCCAAAACAAGAAGAGTTGGCTGAAAGAGATCCACAATGCTCTATAGGCCTATCAGATGTCAAATTAAAATTCCAATTGGGGAACCCTATATTCTCGGTTGTGGGGAACATAGGGAGTACATCCCATCAAGATTCTATTTTCATCACTCTGTACAACAGTATATGACCAGTAGATCTCAGATAGAGTAGAAAAAGTCTATCTGGAAGAGCTAGATTCCCCCAATAAGAATAGTATTTGGTACATACATAGTATAATGAGAAAAAAATATAGGTAGAGGTTAAAAAAATAATGTTCATCTATGATCCTTCATTTAGGGAGTCACAATATTAACTCTGAGGATTCCAAAGATACCTGGTAGGAAGCAACCAAAGTTGGGGCCCAAATGGGAAAGGCCTTCCATCATTAAAAAAGACTATCCTAATGATACAAACTCTTTGGTCATTATGGGTTAAGAAAGAGTCACTCCCCCAAAAAATTATGAGTTCATCATGTAGTATATTGCACAAGTACCCTTTATTTTTTCCTGTATGATGTAAAACTGCATGGAAAATCCTAATCCTCCTACAAGATGTTAAACTGAACACTCTATGCCTTATGGTATGGGATCTATGAACCCAAACTAAAAACCATTTCATGTTTAACACATTATTTTAATCATCATGGAATTAATTAACTACGTATGGATTTATTTTGATCCTTATAGGATACATAGGATATACCATACAGTTCTTCTTTTGGGCCTAGACCTAGATTCAACCTTTTAGCCTCGTGGCCTGAGTTTTTTATGGAGTGTGTAGTAAAAGGATGATACCTCCTTAGTCGACATTCATGTAGGGTTGTTTTATAGAACCAAAATAAACATACCTATATTTCTATCATCATCCAATGTTCTGATTTATATGAACATAATGTGAGACCACTTTTACCGATGCAACATTACATTAAACTATGATGATCTATCCAAATGATGTTAAACTATTGATTCCTACCATCAATACATTAAACTTCATATCACTTATGTTCCTTTATATATGAACTTAAAATTTAATGTTCCCCTTTTTCATGCATGGTTCTAAACTTCTTTGTAACACCCCATGATTCCACGATACGCTTCTCTTTCAATAGTGCAATAGCTTGCATTGTACGCAAGTTTGAGATTCTAACACACCGCGGCCAATCAAAATAGCCGTTATGGATAGTAATTCCCACTTTTTGAAATTATATAAATTTTAAATTTCAAAATGGAATTCTTTTTTGGATTTTTAATATCGAAATTAGCCTATGTCGAATTTTTGGTATTTTTCTGAGAACTTCCAAATTTTGATGAATAGTAAAAAGTACATAAAAACTACTTTTTATCAAAATTATTTATAGTGATAAATTATACGATTGAGTGTTTTTTAAGTATATTTAGAATTTATTTTAACTGTTTTATTGAATGGTGTTCAATATAATTAATTTCACTTTGAAATTGGACATAAACAATTTTCAATCTTTTGATATATATTGTTTCTTTAAAACAGGCTATTTGTTTTGAAAACGAAAATAATTATAAAATTAATTAATGAAACGTTTATTTTTGGAATTATTTAAAATAGACATCATTTTTGAATTCAGAATATCAATTATAGCTTAGGGTGAATTTTTGGTATTGTTCTGAAAATCATCGATTTTTGATGAATAGTGAAACCACTAAGTAGTAGTTAAAAAAATTTATTTTTCGTTTAAATGAAATTTTACCTCCTCTGTGATTTGAATTTCCAAAATCCAACATAAATAATTTTCATTAGGAAGTAAAATGTGGTTCAATGGGATTAAAATAATTTTTTGTGAATAGTAACATTTAAGTTCTATTAATCGCTATTAAAGGTAATTAGTGTAACTTAAGGTAAATATAATGTTATAATAATATGAAATTACCTTTACACATGTACTACCATTATTGGGTGAGTCATGGCCGACCAAGAAAACCCATGGGTCAACTTGGGGACCCCATGGAGCCACATGGGTCAGAAAATGACATTAATAACTTTTTATTTAAAGTAAAAATAAAATTGTCACAAACATGTGTTGTTTTACAAAAACAATTATTACATGGGGTCATATAAGTTAACATTTCAAATATAAATATTAATTGGAAAGATAAAATGATTTCCTACATCATGGTAGTTTTTTTTAATTTTTAGACATTAAATAAATTGAATTTTTTATAACACCATGTTGATGCAACGGTTACCTCATTAATTAACGATTTAAATAAAATGAAAAGATAATGTAAAATATAAGACATAAACTTGTCAAAAACCTATTGTTTGGGTAGATTTAGAACCCTTATCACATTATCCTAGAAATATATAATTGTGGGACCTTTGAAATCCAAAAATCGCATAAAAATAATGTAACATTTCATGACATTCCTTGAGTGCCCCTCCTCTCCTCTTATAAAATGCACCCACCACTACCACCTTATTCACACCTTGAAAGCCATTTGGCTCGGCCAACATCTTCCAAAATACTCTCTCAACTTCCTTATATTACTCCTAGAAGCCACACTTTGGGAAGAAGTCTTCCCAAGGAAGCCTTTGGCTCAAATCAAAAAGAGTTACCCGGTTTTTAAGGTAATGTCTTCTCTTATGTTCTTTTGATTTATATTGCTTCGCCACCCCCCTAAAATAGTTTTATTCACTTATTTTGTAAAAAAACAGTATATTCAATATACTAGGATGTTTTTATGAGAATTAATTGATTTACACTTACACACACCTTCATCGAATGGTTAATGAACATATTGATTCTGTGGGTGGAGAATTATTGTCTGAGAAAGCGATGATTGTTCAATCTTCTTTTAACAATTATCATGGTGTCCACTAAGATGTCACAATATTTATATATTATATATGTTATGTTTATGTTTTCCTTACTCTTCTATATTTTTCATTTATTTCATACCTTTATGATTTCCATTATGGGTAAACGTGATAATTTCATTTTAGGAAGTGTGGATTACCGTCCCCTCAAAGTGATTTGAATTGTTAATGCCATATGTGGGACGTATAAAGGATGGACTAAATGATATTATATATGATTTTATACTGAAATTATAATATACCTTTATATCATTATGATTTCATTCCATTAAATACGAAATTGAAATGAAAGTAGCGTTCATGTGTACATACGTCTTACCGTCTCCATGAACGGTTCATTTCATATCTTATCTCTAAATGTTATGTAATATTATAAATACATGTATATACTGGATATATATGATATATATGATTTCTAAATCATCAATATTATTCTTGATATAATAGATATTTTACCACATGAACAACTTGTAATTATAAGATGTTTATTTTTGACTCAAGTGCCAGCGATCGACAAAACGACCGTTATTAACTTAAATAATTATATAATGTTCACAACATGGTAATAAGTGATATAAATGGAATAATGAACTTGAAAAAGGTTCTTAAGAAACTAAAAATTAACTCTAGTTCATTATTCAGGAGATTAAAGAACGATCAAGTCAATTCGTACATGAGGTAAGGGACTTCGCCTCAATCTCCTTTCATTGAGGCATGTTTTTTATACAAAAATTTATTTTCTACGGTGTATAAACCCCTTTGACTTTTACGTTTATTCAAAAGGAATATTCTTTTATACAAATAGTTTTACTAAATGACAAAAAGGAATGTTTTTTTTCATACGTATGCAGCGACAACAACTTCTCCACCGTCGTGACCATTATTTGAGTTTCGACTTCTTCTACAAGACATAACTTTTTTTAAATGAAAAATAAATACCATGTTTTACTTTTCTTTTATTTTGGTATTGAAAATGGTTTTGATAATTGTTTTATTATATCAATGTGTAGTATTGATATCATGTGATTGAAATGTGGAAATGTTATGTTTCCATTATGCATGTTTTATGTGATACGATTATGTTATGGATTATGATATGTTTAAACCTTTTCAAATATGGAATGCATTGGACTTAATAAGTGACGGGTGGATCCCGCTATAGCTCCTCGATGTATCAGTAGGTCTCATGAGACAAACTTGTGTCGTGGCATGAGGTCTTGAAAAAATCTTATTTGTAGTCATGGCATGAGGCCTTGGATACATGATTATGATAGTTTGGCATTATGCATTCCATCATTATAAAAGTTGTTATTGATATTTCATTTGATTATTTGACTAGTAGAATATCCATGTGAATAAGTAAATGGAATTATTTCATTTTACTTTTTCCATATTATGCTGATGTTAAATTTTATAAGGCTTTTGTTTTAGATATAAATTGCATTAAATGTTTATATTTATTTATGAATGTTTCCACTATATTGTTATCCTTACTGAGAATCTGAGCACACCCATTTCAATGTTTTAATTTTTCCTTGATGTGAAGATGTATTTTATGAATGACCTACAGGGGTAGTAAGAGGGTATATAAAGACAATATGTTGTTGTATTTTTGTTTTACTTTATAATGTAATGTAAGACTTATGAATATATCAAGTGTTTACAAGGCTAATAAATTATTCGGTCTTTCGAGAATTGATATTTTGTGATCATGCCAATGTAACGTAATAATGCACTGACTCTGGGTAACCGGGGTAGGGGCGTTAAAGTTGGTATCAGAGGCAGTTTAGTATTAACCTTGGAAGCTAGATTTAGATAAATTCTGATTAGAGCACATAGCACTAAGATAAAATTTGAGGATTAGTATATAAGAAATTCCAAGATTTTTGGTATTATAGAGATTTTGTGAGTTTTCCGAGAAATACATCCCTGTATGGATACGAGCAGGTAGAGGCGGCTCTGGCATAGATGTACCTAGGGGTAAAGTCCGGAAACACCGTTTTGAGCTAGACTCGAACGGGAACTGGTGCACGACAAAGGGACTTGCTGCACTCTTGGTTACGACACTCTTGGGGGATATGCTTAGGATAATTCCCATTTTAATTATAAACCATTATGTAGTGTTTATCAGTTTATACATCCTCAAAGAAAACGTTTTTATGATTACGGATTATATCCATAAACTTTTCAATTTATGTTAAGTCTTTTACAAGTACAGAATTATGTATTTTTATTCATAAACTGATCTAGTTTATACCATTATTTAGAAATGGTGCCTCGTGGAAGAAATGGAAACTATATCAATGCATGCACTCCATGTAGGGATTTCCCTCCTGTTCAAGATAATTATAGTGGAGTTGGTTATACAACTGGTGCTGATCAGCTTGTCACCATACTTGAACAACTGAATCAGGTTACGAATAATAACCTTACTAGTATGGAGCACCCATATCCACAACATGGAGGATCAATGTTAAATCACATCAAGAGGAAAAACCCACCTAAATTAAATGGGATTACAAATCCCTTTGTAGCTGAGCAATGGATAAATTCCTTAGAAAAAATATTTCATGCCTTGGGGAGTAGTGAAATGGAAAAGGTTCTCATGGCAGTTTACCACCTCACTAGAGATGCTGATCAATGGTGGTCATTGATTCAAAATACAAAGTAAGATGAAGAAGTATCAAGTATGGAATGTAGAGAGTTTAAAGAGATTTTCTTAGAAAAATACTTTCCTCGTGACCATCAAGCAGATATAGAAAGGCAATTTTTGTGTCTGAGGAAAAAGGAGGATGAGAATGTCGTAAAGTATGAGTCTAACTTTACAAGGCTAGCGAGGCATGTTTCAGATTATATATGTAACCCAAGAAGTACGATTTATCATTTCTTTGATGGGTTAAAACCATTTCTCCGTATAACTTTAGTAACACAATTTTTTCTAAACATACGAATATATAGTCTCGTGTTCTATAAAGACGGAAAAAATAATTCTCTGAATCTTATGACAATAAAGTAAAGAAAGATAAGAAGAGAACATTGGAACAAGAGACAGATAAAGGGAAAAAGGGAAAGAATGATTTTCAATTATGCGATAATTGTAGGAAATATCAACCTGGTACTTGCCTAAAAAGAATGGGAGTTTATTATAAATGTGGAGAAAAATTCCACCAGGCTCATTATTCCAAGGGAAAGAACGAGGCGATCAATGATGAATGCTACAATTGTAGAGAGATGAGGCATTATTCCAACAGATGTCCTATGCTCCGAGGGAACTTACCTTAAAAAGGCCAAGTGATCAAGGACAAGATTTTGTTGTTACTATAGATGATGTTGAAAAATTATTGTATTTGTGTTCTTGGACTCAAGAAATATATTATGGTTATAAGAATAATATGATATATATAAGGATTGTACTGCCGTACTTGTTGTTTTCATTAAGGTGTAAATATGATTAGGTTAATCATATTTTTAGTATGTGACAATAATAGAAACTTTACTTTATTTGGGGAATTTGATGTTACAATTGATTTTTGGAATTTAGAGACCTTTTAACGAAAGTATAGATAGAGGTATATTTTATAACTATAAATGATGGAATGGATTATGTTTAACATTGGATAACATTTTTTAAGGATAAAACATTTCCGAAGATTATTTTTGGAATATTATAATACTATAGTTTTAGGAAAAGGACAACCTGCAGGTCGGGGGATAACCCGCCATGTCGGACAAAGCTGTAGGAATTGAACCCACAACCATAGTGCGACCGACCTTTATTACCTACCACTAGCCAACAAGAAGTCCCTATTTATTACAAAATATTTTTCTTCATGGTATGTGTTAATATTTGGAACCATATACGATTAGTGTAAATATAATCTTTTTGAGTTCTATTATCTTTTTGAGTGAAAGATGAGTTTGTGGTATAAATTAGTTGAAGGATAAATTTCTACTTTCCATGTATATATATATATATATCTCTTATTTTATGAAAAAATTAATTCTTAAACTTTAGGGAATGGGTATTAAAAAAAAGTTTTATCCTAATACCTTATGTTTTGTTGAACTGATGATATTTTAAATCACCATAGATTGAAGGATTTGAGGTCCTCAATTTTACACTAGTTTGTGATTGACGACCTCAATCAATCCCTATAAATATTTACATTTTTCCTCAAATTATGTGTCTCTAATTTCCACTACTGTTCTTCTAATCGAGATCATAATTTGGTGGTGACTTTTTCATTTCCCCTTCCCTCTTATTAAGACTATATTTTATTAACCTTATTTCCGATGTGGGTTTTCCACAAAGGTATTTTCTACTTTCATCCTTTAAATTTTGAAGAAAAATTTCAAATTGCGAGGACACAATTTATTGAAGGAGGGTAGAATGTAACACCCCAATATTCAATGATACACTTCTCATTCAATAATGCAATAGCTTGCATTGTACGCAAGTTCAATATTCTAACACACCGCGACCAATCAAAATAGCCGTTATGAATAGTAATACCAACTTTTTGGAATTATCTAAATTTTAAATTTCAAAATGGACTTCATTTATGGATTCAGAATATCAAAATTAGCCTATGTTGAATTTTTGGTATTTTTCTGAGAACTTCCAATTTTCGATGAATATTTAACAGTACTTAAAAACAACTTTTTTAATAAAAATAATTTATAGTGATAAATTATACTATTGAGTGGTTTTAAAATATATTTAGAATATATTTTAACCATTTTATCCAATTGTGTTAATTAGAATTAATTTTTCTTTGAAATTGGACATAAACAATGGTCAATCTTTTGATATATATTGTTTATTGTAAACACGATGTTTGTTTTGACAACAGGAATTAATTATAAAAATAATAAATGAAACTTATATTTTTGGAATTTTTTAAAATAGACATCATTTTTGAATTCAGAATATCAATTATAGCTTAGTGTGAATTTTTGTTACTGTTCTAAAAAACATCGATTTTGATGAATAGTGAAACCACTATGTGGTAGTTAAAAAAACTGATTATTTCTTTAAATGAAAATTTACCAACTCTGTGATTTGAATTTCCAAAATCCTACATACATCATTGTCATTAGGAAGTAAAATGTGGTTCAATGGGATTAAAATAATTTTTGGTGAATAGTAACATTTAAGTTCTATTAATCGCGATTAAAGGTAATTTGTGTAACTTAAGGTAAATATAATGTTATAATAATATGAAATTATCTTTACACTTGTCCTCCCCTTATTGGATGAGTCATGGCCGACCAAGAAAATCTATGGGTCAACTTGGGGACCCCATGGAGCCACATTGGTATGAAAATTACATTAATAAATTTTTATTTAAAGTAAAAATAAAATTGTCACAAACATGTGTTGTTTTACTAAAACAATTATTACATGGGGATATATAAGTTAACTTTTAGACTATAAATATCCATTGGAATTCTAAAACGATTTTATACGTCATGGTATTTTTTTATAAATTTTAGAGATTAAATAAATTAAATTTTTTATAACACCATGATGATGCAACGATTACCTCATTAATTAACGATTTAAATAAAATGAAAAGATAATGTAAAATATATGACTTAAACTTGTCAAAAACCCATTATATGAGTGGATTACGAACCCTTATCACCTTATCATCAAAATATATAATTTTTTGACCTTTGAAATATGAAAATAACATCATAATAATGTAACATTTGATGACATTCCAAGAGTACCCATCCTCTCCTTTTATAAAAGGCCCCCACCACTACCACCTTATTCACACCATGAAAGCCATTTCGCTCAGCCAACCTCTGCCTAAATAATCTCTAAACTTTCCTCTATTTCTCCTAGAAGCCTCACTTTGGCCAGAAGTCTTCCAAGGAATCCTTTGGCTAAAATCAAAAAGAGTTACATGATTTTCAAGGTAATGTCTTCTATTATGTTCTTTTGTTTTATTTTGCTTCTCCACCACACTAAAATCTTTTTATTCTCTTATTATATAAGAAAACCAATATCTTTAATATAATATGATGTTTTTATGAGAACAATTTATATTTACACTTACACACACCTTCGTCTAATGGTAAAAGAACATACTGTTTCTGTGGGTGGCGAATTACAGTCTCACGAAACGATGATTGTTCAATCTTCTATTAAGAAATCTCATGGTGGACTATTAAAATGTAACTATATTTATATATGATTTATATTATTTTTATGTTTTCATTATGCTTCTGTATTTTTCATTTATTTCATACCTTTATGATTTCCATTATGGGTAAACGCGATAATTTCATTTTAGGTAGTGCAGACTACCGCCCCCTCAAAGTGATTTGAATCGTTAATGCCATATGTGGTACATGTAAAGGATGGATTAAATGATATTATATATTATATTATATTGTAATTATAACATACCTTTATATCATTATGATTTAATTCTATTAAATACGAAATAGAAATGAAAGTTGCATTCATGCGTACGTACGGCTAACCGTCTCCATGAACGGTGCATTTCATTTCTTACCTATAAATTTTATGTAATATTATAAATGAATTTTTATACTGGATATATATTATATATAAGATATCTAAATCATGAATATAATTCTGGATATAATGGATATTTTACCACAAGAACAACTTGTAATTATATGATGTTTATTTTTACTCAAGTACCAAAGATCGCCAAAATGACCATTATTAACTTAAATAATTACATAATGTTCATAACATGGTAATAAGTGATATAAAAGGAATAATTACTTTCAAAAATGATCTTAAGCAAGTAGAAATTAACTCTAGTTCATTATTCAATAGATTAAAGAACGATCGACTCAATTCGGACACGAGGTAAGGGAATTCGTCTCAATCTCCTTTCATTGTGGCATATTTTGTTTTATACACAACTTTCTTTTATACGGTTTATAAACCCCGTTGAATTTTACATTTATTCAAAAGGAATATTTTTTTATATGAATCGTTTTACTAAACGAAAAAAAGGAATATTTTTTTGTACGTATGCGGCGACAACGACTTCTCCACCGCCGTGACCATTATTTGAGTTTCGGCTTCCTCTGCAAGCCATAACTTTTTTTAAATAAAAAATAAATACCATGTTTTACTTTTATTTTATTCTGGTATTGAAAATGGTTTTGATAATGTTTTTATTATATCAATGTGTTGTATTGATATCTTGTGATTGAAATGTGAAAATGTTATGTTTCCTTTATGCATGTTTTATGTGATACGATTATGTTATGGTTTATGATATGTTGAAACCTTTCCATCTAAGGAATGAATTGGACTTAATAAGTGACGGGTGGAGCCCACTATAGATCCGCGATGCATCGGTAGGTCTCATGATACAAACTAGTGTCTTGTCAAGAGGCCTTGACAAAATCTTATTTGTAGTCTTGGCACGAGGCCTTGCCTTTGTGGTTATGATTGTATGACATTATGCATTCCATCATAATAAAAGTGGTTATTGATATTGCATGTGATTATTTGACAAGTAGAATATCCTTGTGAATAAGTAAAGGCATTATTTCATTTTACTTTTTCCATATTATGCTGAGGTTAAAGTATAAAAGGATTTTTTTTGTCATACATTGCCTTAAATGTTTATGTTTATTTATGAAAGTTTCATCTATATTGTTATACTTACTGAGCATCTGAGCTCACTCCTTTCAATATTTTAATTTTTCCTAGATGTGAAGAAGTATTTTATGAATGACCTTCAGGGATTGTATGAGGGGATATAAATACAAGATGTTGTAGTAGTTTTGTTTTACTTTATGATGTAATGTAAGACTTTTGAATATATCTAGTGTTTCTAAGGCTACTAAACTAATCGGTCTTTCGAGACTTAATATTTTGTGATCATGCCAATGTTACGTAATAATGCACCGACTCTGGGTAACCAGGGTCAGGGCGTTACATTCTTGGTCCCATAGGATGATAAACTTATGCCTTATCCTTATAATATGATGTTAAACTACATATTCTTCATCCTGAATACATGATGATAAACTGCACATCACACCGATGTCCTCATCTAATATAGAATCAACTTTGGTCCAATTCACTTACCATGCTATCTTCATGCCTATATGTGGCTCGATTCCAATCCGTAAAGAATATGTATGAACACCCGGATGATTTTTCTTCGGGTCTAGCCCCTGGTTTAACACCCCTTTCTTTGGAATATGTTGTATGGAGATGGGCCACTATGGTCCTCTTTCACATGGAGTTCATCACCTCTATATACTGAATAAACCCATTATAATGTCCTTGTCTTATATATTGAGATCTATGACCTTGAATTAAGATCACCTTTGTCTGAGTTGTAGGATGTGAATATACTTATCACCATAGTTGGAATAACATGATGATAAACTATACGATAAATTGTCCATACTACATTACATTAATCATCATGGAATCCAAGAACTACATATGGCATGATTTCCATCCTTATGGGATACATAGTATCTCTTTAGAATTTAGTCTTTGGGACCAGCTGTAATTTCAATCTTTCAGCCCAGTGGCATGAGATCTCTCTTCGGAGTCCGTAGTGTAGCATGGATTTATAAAATCATTATTCTTGTAGGGTTTAAGTTTCAATTCCATTCTTATCCCATTAAAGATACCTTTTCCCCCATTGTCCTAGTTGGAAAAAAATAATTTATGTCACAACAATCGTCCCTATCACATGACGTTAAGCTGTCCGATATTCAAGAACTATGTATGGATTAATTCTCCACATAATGGGATACCTAGAAATTCCTTGAATTATTTTGTTTGGGTTTATCACTTAGTTAATTAACACTTTATTATCCATAATTCTCTTCATTTGGCATTGGTCTATTACCATTCCATATCAAAGATCCCTCTCGTGTTTTTTCCCTTCATACGGGGTTTGAATCCCTCTATCAGATATGCCTCATTTACATGCTCAACAACATTGTGGAGTAGAACATAGAGTATTGGAATTCATCATTTAAATTCTCTCATTCCATCTCCAGGCTTCACATGTCCCATTATGTGGGTATTCATCATCTTTAATGTCTGAATGGAACCCATAATTGAATGGTCTCATGCCTCTTTTTATCACATGCCTTTTTGGGACAACGCCCCTGAAGACTTTGAATGAAATCTTGAGGAAGGTCTCAGATTTTGAAGATGGTTAGTAGATGACCATCATTTTTCTATTCTCATTTCTTCTTACACATATGGACTATTTATTTCAAATAAGGTTAGTAGTTTCCCTCAATCATTAAACCATCGTCTTCTTACCCCAAATTTTAGGCATTGTGATCCATGTCTCCTCCTATATACATATGTCGAGGTAGATCTTCAATACACTTGGTGTTACCCCTCTATGAAAATATTCACATTGAGCGGGCAGATCTCCATTTTCTAAACATCCTTAAAATGACTTCCATGTTAACCTACTATGTGTTTCCAAGTGTGGTAAGAATCATTTTAACCCATTGTTTCTCAAACTTAGAATGGATCATGTGTGCTTAGGTGTCGTGGTAGGGTTTTCGACCACATGGAAGAATCACACCATTTTATTTTCAAAACTCTACATCCATAAACTATGGGTTTACATCCCAAAAAAATGATGTTAAAATGAGAATCCAATTCCAAGCCTTATGACTCCACAATATGTAATGTTTTTCTTTGATAGAGTGTGTGGTGAGGTGTTGAGACCTCCATAGTCCCCATTCATATCAGGTAATTTCACGACACTGCACTACACATTTCCACTATGGAAGCCTAACCATATGGTCTGAGATATATTAATATAATCTTATCTCCCCAACATCCTTATGATATGATGATAAACTACAAAATTTTACTCGTCCTTCTCATATTATTTTAAACTATGCATTCTTCATCTGGACTGTATGATAGTAAACTACATAGTGTAATGATGCATTCACCTAAGAAGACATCGTCCCTTGGAACTTTCAATCTACCATTCCATCCTCAGGAAAATATGTGTCTTGATTTCTGTATTCATGGGATACGTAGTGAAACATAGACACCATGTCCCCAGGCCTAGCCACAAAATCATTCACCTTTTTCACCCCATGGTCTGGTCTCCTTCCTCGGGAATGTGTCAGGTGGTGTGGACATTTTTGGTCCTCATTAATATTTGGTTATAGTTTGCACAACACATCTCTTCCTTTACAAGAGCCCCTCCCTCATCTTTTCCACATTACATTAAACTATAAAGAATCCATGAACTATCTAGGGCCTGATTCCTATCCTGATGGGATATACAAGAATACCCATAAATCATGTCCTCAGGCCTATCCATAGAAGAAGAAGCTTCCCTCTTTGGCCTCTAGTCCTGGGTATCATATAGGAATGTGTTGGTTCATGTGGGCATTTTTAGGTCGTTATTCACTTTGGGTTTTTTTTATGGTGCGACACTGCACATCTATGCGATTTTTAGTCAGAACTATAAAACCCTAAACTATGATTTTCAGTGGTTGAGATCACATTCTATTGCACATCATAACTACCATGGTTTTCCCTTTTGGGGGTATATCTCCCCTTTTGGAACATGATATTTTCTATGCAGTCATCATGAAATACGCATCTCTTGATTCCCCTCATTATGTTATATGTTGTGATTCCCAAAAGTATGTTCCCCAGGCCTAGCCATGGATTTATAAACACATAGTTTCGACACATTTGGCCCGAGTTACACTTTGAGAGTGTGTGGTGTGGTTAGGATCTATTTTCTCCTCCTTCGCGTAGAACTATTTTCCACACCACAAATATCTTCCTTGGGATGCATATGTTATATTCTCATGATAATAAACTATAAGAAATTTTTTTCCTCAACCCATGATGTTGAAAATTTATTGTTGCATCCCATGAACATGATGTTAAAATGATAACCTATGGCCTGCACTCAATATCCTTAAAATGAGGTCTTTTGGTCTGAGAAACATGACCTTCACATTGTTCGCAACACCATTCAAGAAATTATTCCATGAAGATGAATCTAATCTCACCTATGGACATTTCACAACATTAATTTTTAATGTATGATGGTGTAATTCCATGAGTGGTGGAATCATTTCAAACATTCCATAACTGAACTACCACACTTCTCGTCTCTCCATATTTGAATCTACACCATATTCTACATTTGAAGGGACCTATTAAGGGTAACGTTCCTGGAAATATGTCTCACATATCATCCTATTCCAATTCTCCATAATATTAAGAATGATATTTTTAGGTTGGTCCCACATTTCGAACATGGTTACTGGCTATCCCCCATTTTTCTATTCCCATCCAAGGTTACAAGAAATAGATGATGCAATTAAAATGAGGTCAGTGGTTATCCTCCATCACGATTCCATCCTCAATATGTTCTTGATATTGTTCACAATGATTCACATTTCCACCCACCTCATGTTGTTGTGGAACTCCAATACCACTAGTGTTTTCCCTCCGTGAATCCACGCTAGTCGAGTAAGAATGTCGGCATAGTTTGATTTTTCCCAACCGACATTTCCATGAAATAATTTTTTTCACCCATATGATGGGGAGGCCTAACATAACTACTTATTTCCAACAAAAACCATGGATCACAAGTTATTAGGAGTCATGTTAGTGTTATTCCCACATTTAGATTCTATGAAACAATATGCTCCATGTTGTATGACCGCAAAATAAGATAACATTCATCTACATAGAATAATATTAAACAATTATTCCTCATCCAACACCATGTCAAATTTTTTCATCCTCACCACATGATATTAAAATTCAGGGTCTGGCCTTATCATACGACATTAAACAATGGCCCCGTTGTCTTGTCCACAAGAAAAAAATGGAACAATACAATAATGTTATCACATAAGAGGGAATCAACCTTGGTAATTTTCTTCCACCACTCCACATGTCAAGACATATATTTGGATTGATTATTTTATTTACTCTAGAAATATTCATGATATTCTATCCACTCAGGGAAAAAAAGATAACAAACAATAAATATCTAATTTCAATTCTCTTTGTGTGGGTATTAGACATGCATAGCGAAGATTACCTTCAAGAACTACAGATGGATTTATTCCCATCCTTATGAGTATTGTAGTTATTCTCGAATAATTTATCGAGGGTCCAGTTGAAACATCATTACCCCTTTTCACATTGAATATACTTCATACTTATCACATGACATTTAACTGCCCAAGATTTAAGAAAAAGTGTGGCTTGATTCTGATATTTATTGGATATGTAGTGATTCCTTGATACTTTTTCATTGGGCCTGGCCACAATACCCTTAAAACCATTAGATCTTTCTTCATTCCCATGGTCCATGATCCAATAAATTTTACTTTATTCCATTTGTCTTGAGACCTCAATGTTGCACATGGTCCTTCTTTGGTTCTCGTCTATGTCGAGATTCACCTCTTGTGTGACACATGGGTACCCATAAGATGATTTTTCCTCCCTACTATCCAAAATATAAGACCTTAAACTAAGATTTGATGGAATTTATTCTCATTTGGGGTCAGTGGAGTTCTATGAATCATGCTGGCCCATATTCACATCAATTTTTTCATAGCACCACAACGCACATGCTAAATTAAAATTAAATCGATTGTGGGAAAAAATAGCTTTAAACTAGGAGACTCATAGGGATATGTTTTGTTGTAGTAGTTCTCCTTGGCCTTCAATATATTTGTGTATTATCCCTCACCGCATCACATATTCCTCCTTTTTATCAGTTCCATGGTATTTTTATGGTTATCAAGCATAATTTGACTCATTCACATCGAGTTCATCTCCAATATGCCATGTAAACATGATCATAATACACATCATAGTCCATTTATAACAACATTAAAATATTGTCAGAGGAACATGTAGTATGAACATAAAATATGTGAAAAATTACTAATAAAATGATTTTAAACTATGGTATGTCCATATCACATGCCATTAAATCGTACCATGCATTTCCCTCACATTCTTGAAATGAAACTAAAAATCATATTCGGCCCCTTCTTAATAGTATCTATCCCATTATTCTAGTCATCTCCCACATTGTTTACATCTTAATATATCTCTCAAACTCTAATACATTTCTCCCCTAGGAGATAGGTTTGATCTTTTTTGAGACTAATGTTCCTACACCAATGTGCTCCTAGCCAGAGTAGTGTAATTTCATGAGTGATGTAATCCATTAAAATATTCCAATATACCACATTCTCTCGGCTCATTCCATTTATTCAGATCCTCATCATCTTTCACATTTGAAGGGACCCCCTCTAAAAGTTTGGACCTATACTACATCAACTCGCATACCATTTTGGGCCAATTCCCAAGAGGAATTTGGAGGATATTTTTATTTTGGTCTCATGTTTCTAATATGGTTATCATTCGACACTTTTTTTGTTTCTCCCCAATGCAGGCTAGTGTTATAGATACTTTATTTCGAATAAGGTCAGTAGTTGTCTCATATCAGCATGTTGTATTCATTATGTTCTGAATTTTGGGCATTGTGATACACACAATTCATTCCCCTTTGTTCAAATTTATTCTAATGCCACCAGAATTATCTCATTCATCCACACAATCACATTATGATTGGAATATTAGCTACTCTATGAGACATATTCTTCAATCAAAAACTTCCTCAGCTAGAATACTCTAGATGGTCAACCAACAAAAGATGGCCCTAATTATCTGATGAATTGCTAGAACTCTCATAGAAATGAATTGTTATCTTTTCATCTATTGTTTCTCACATAAGGCATGACCCATATGAGCTTAGGGATTGATCATTAGTTGATTCACATATACTATCATGGTGTATTGATTGAAGTAAGAAATAGATATGCTCATGCATGGAATTCAAAGAATGAAGGAAAATAAGAAGATTTTTGTTTCAAATGTTTGTCCAAAATAAAGCCCAAAGTGTTTCCCCTTCAATGATAATTTTTAATATTTCCACTTTATGAATTGTGGATTCTAGAGTCTTTGTATAATTACTGATCTCCCTATCCTATTTGACAGCTGCATAGTAAATATAATTAGCCCTGGTCTACATTAGGTATCATTCAGCTTAGAGCTTAGTCACTTAATGAATCCCTTGTTATATCTTATCATGTGCTTCCTCCAACTGGATCATCAGTCATTCTATGAGTTCCGACTAATTGGTGATGAATTTGTAATTTTTTTTCATCTTCTCATTATGTTTCTATATTTCCTCTTCAACCAAATGGAACTTATTGATGTTTTCATATTTATTTTAGAAGTAGGAAGATTCTAGGTCTTGAAATATATCCCACATCTTCCCTGTAAGATAGTCATGAATCATCACATGAAAATGGTGATCATCCACCCCTCCAACATATATAGAGTATAGCCATGTGTGTGGTGATATTATAAGGCTTATCCATTCTTCATTCAGAGCATCAGGGAAACATTTGATACACTTACATGTCCTGTTCCACGACATATGGATCTCCTTAACTACATATTTATTATATTCATCCTGCTTTTAGGGTCTACAGTTGTGTATTAAGGAAGTATACACAAAAGCCTAGTGATAGGACTTTCCTCTAACATCATCACTGATGAACTTTGACATATGAATTGTGGGTGTTCCTCATATCTCATTTCATTAACTAATTCTCCCTCTCTAGATTCAGACTCTTCCCTTGCAGTGGAATCACCTATATCCACAACCTCTCACTCACTGAGTTGCAATACTGGATGTCTATGAGTAGTCGGCTCCACACAGATAGGTACAACCATCAAGAGTTCCTCCACAAGTGTCATAAACTCTTTTTTTCAATCCTACAGTCTTATGGGAACTATGTGGTATTAAATCTTTGGCTAGCTATATTATCATGTAATATATGTGGGTCTATGAAAAATTTACGCCTACAAGATCTATGTGATGCAGAATCATGTTCCTAGGTCACCATAGGAACTTCCATTATGGAAAAACCCCCATCACTTCATACTTCAATGATTGGAACCAGTGTAAGAATTGTTTGGGATTTTGAGTTAGTTACTTTGACCCCATCAACTGAATCCAATCTAGTATATTCAACCATACCTAGTCTTCCTCCTAGATGAGCCCCAGATGGGGGATCCTAGACACATCCCTCTAGGTCCATCTACACATTCCCAACCCTGCCATGTGATCTCCATGATCATTGCCAATGTGTTCTTAAATAGGACAATGGATGGTTTGAGAATACAACTTATAGAAAGAAAAGGAATTGAGAGAAAAATAAGTAGAAACATACTTCAAGATAATTATAAAGGTATTCATTAGAGCCTATGGTTGTTCTACTATCACATGGGCTCTCCTAATGAGTAATTGTCCCCTGAGATTCCACACCTCTAAGATCTTTGTCCCCATCCTCCTCTTATTCTTATTCTGCCCTATAATCCTCTTACTCCTCCACTCATATGCTTATTCCCCTTCAACATCATCGCCATCATACTCGTGTGACATTTCTATCAGGTGATGATCTTGGTTGAGAATCACATTTACTAAATGATGTGACTCTTCATATTTCCCGCATTGGACTACATATAAGTCCATGTACATCATATAAGTGTGTCTCTAATGAAAATATACCCCTATATGCAACCTAGATAAGCTAAATTTATGGAATATGGATCCCACCTCACATAATGTTTTTCCACAGTCTTTCTGGACATACTGATTGCCCCATTTTTTTCCAAGCTGGCAAAAGTTCATGGATGATTACATCTATGGTGCATTGAATAAGGTATCTCAACTACTTCCAAGGGGCTTCTCTAGAAAGTCCACAAGGTCACCTTTAGGACCACCCCTTCTCATATGGATGGCGTGAAGCCACACCTTGTGATGTTCCTACTACCAATGTTCTAGGTCGTGTTTTCCCAGTTTCCCGGTAATCCTTCAGGCTTTATTCTATAGTTGCAGCTCAACTCCATTCTCACTATCCAGACTCTACACATTCCACATTGATTTTTTGAATATTCTTTCACATAATTCCTTTTAAAAATTCCACCACCAAGTGATCAACAAATTCCATTCATAGGACCATGTGCACATTAGTGGTGGAAATGTGAATATTTCGCCAATACCGATAGTTGTAAACATGATCCAAACCTATAGAAGGATAAATTGGTGTTTCTCCCACCAGATCCCAATAAACACTCTATTTTTCGTTCATGGTTGGATACCAAACTATATGAAGTGGTGTGGTGGAATATATGTCTTGAAAAGATCATTCCATTGATCAGGAAATCTTGCACGAATCCCATGATAGTCTATTGATATTTCCATTTCTCTATTGGACCTCACCTGTCATCCACTATTTGGTTTTTCGTGGTGTGTAATGGGTGGAAATTGAATTTTTAATAGTTACCAAACAAGATATTGACCTGTCCTCATTGAAAGTTAGTGACCATTCTCTAAAAATATTTAAAAGTGTTGGTTGTAGGACATTTCCTGGAGGATGGATATCATTTGGGTATCCATATATTCTGAAATGATCTATGATCTAGCTATGGAGGATCGATAATGGTATAAAAATTCACTCGGGAATGCCTCTACTTGAAATGTACCCTAGAATACTATACATTATTTCTATTCCATGAACTCCAAGATTTACCTTTTTGTGATATTCTATCATCCAAACCATTTTCAGAGTCTCCGAACGAACCCTGTACTTGTATCCCTCACCAGTAACATTAATCATCACTTTAAGGAATAAAAGAATGTAGAATATTTCACCTATAGATCCTAGGTCTCATTCACACTAAATCCACATTACTGGTATTTGCCTACTTCCAAAATCACCCAATATGACATTGTATGGCCCCATTGTGAAATGTTTAAGCATTAATTCACTTAGCCCGACATCCACACCTCATTATCTCTCTTGAGGAACATACTAAACCATGATGGTTAGGATATTTCCTATAGGATGTAGTCAATATTTTTCCTCTCCTTCTCCAAATCTAGAAGATTCTAGTCAGGATGGGGGCTCGTGCCCTGTCTCCCCAAATATTCTCTATTGGTAGGAACTCATCCTACTGAAGTCCCTCAAGAGTAATTCCTATGATGAAATGTCTGTACCAAATACTTATAACAACATCACTATGTTGGAAGGGGAAGGAGTTTATTTCAATTGACTACTGACTAAAAAACTCTGACAGCAGTTCCTGTTGAATGTGGAAGTGGAATTGAGACGGCCACACAGCTTCAAATAGCCTGATGTTTTGAAGATCTTCATTAAATTTATTGAATGTGTGGAATTCCCAAATAACACATTCCATTCACTTGTAAATTATCCTCAAAACCATAGGTCATATTTTGGATTTCATCCCTTCCTCTCTTCAGTGATGCTACTCTACAAGGTTGTTTCATAGTGGGAAGGAAATTCTTTTGCCACCGGTTCACTCCCCCTGGTTGTTCGTGTTTTCATATGCATGAAATAGATATCCATATCCCAAATATCCCTAGTAGGGTGGCTATTTTTGTGATGTTTTACCATTGAATACTTTCATGATGCGTGAACCACACCAGTGATGTGTCAGTCTCAAAGATCAAAATGGACATATTATCCATAATTCTAAGGACCCATAGAGGGTGGCTATCGACAAGAATATAATCATTATAAGGAAATTTAATAATTCCTAATGTAATTTTATTGTCTTATAGTAACTTTATAGCATGGAAAATATGGGCATTCACAATCATCATGGTCCTCTAGGGAGAAATGGATGTCGCCCTCTCAATGGTGGTGTTCACCAACCTTGTTAGGCATGTTGTGAAACTACAAAGGACATGAAATGAAAGGTTGAGGTATGGTGAAGAAAAATATTGTTTCATATATGATATGATGATTGACATGAAAAATTCAGCTATGTCTGAAGCATATATTTTTTGGATGTTGTGCCTAAATCAGCGAGATAATATATGTTTTCTCTCACTAGAATCAGAAACTTACGCAAACAAGAGTGGTATCTTTTCATAAAAAATTTCAAGGTATTATTCCATAGACCCTTAAATGTATTTATAGGTCTAGACCAGTTCTTCCACGTGCATGCATGGAACCTTTAGTGCTGGTATTCAGATTTTATGTGCACCCCTTTGTATGTGTCATTATCTTCATTGTTTCCCTTAAGACATGACCTTATAGTCCCCTTTCAGCTCAGATTCCTATGGGGGATATGTTGGCACTGAATTCTGCATAAGGCTATAGATAGGAATCATTGAGAGACACAATGAAATAATTTTACCAAGAGGATAGTTATGAAAACCTGAAGGGAGATGCACGTCAGATTGGGTTTTTGCATGCAAGACATAAATCCACATGCTAGGTTCTTATGCACCCAATGTGACATCGAAGGCATTATATCAACCTGGGCTCCTGAAAACATCCTCATAATATGCATGAAATAAGATATGTTGGTGTAAAAAAGGATGACCCACACAAAAATATTTTACGTGACCAATGTGAAGTTAACTGTACACTTCTGTCCCACCCTTCTTATGTGCTCCCACCATTATTTTTTCCTATAAATAGAAGTGTGACCTACACTTTTTGAGGTTTCCTATTGGAAGTCAAACCATAAATTTATTGCGCATAATATGACTAATTCCACAAAGGTTCACATTTTATGACTATTGTTGCTTCTTTCCGTCACAGAGTCTAAATGAATGGGATGGGAAATGACTTAAGAAAAGGTGATTCATCCTTTGAATAAAACATAAAAATTTGACAAAGGAATGAACCAAGATTCCAATGCACATGTGTCTCGCATGTTTCAACAAGGTTGTGCAAGTATACTTGCACACCTCTCATTGGTCGCGCAAGTGAATTGCACGCCCTCTTTGATATTTCTCCCTGGGTCTCTCCAGTCTATAAATACCCCCAGTGGGCCCCCCATTTCGAGGATGAAAAATGCCAGAACCTCATATTTGAGCTCCTGGCGCCCCAGTCTCCTCCCAAAGCTTCCGAACACTTCTAAGGTAATTTCTTACCAATAACGGATGATCTAAAGAGAAGGAGGAAGGCCTAAGTGTTGAAACCCATCAACACTTGCGTGCCTGGATGGCCATCCTTTAAGGGAAATGGCCACACTTGCGCGCCGCCTTACCCCTTCTACATAACTTGCACGCCTCTATTATGGAAGTCTCTAGGGTTAGAATTAAGGGCTTGAGACAAGCCTCTCCCAAGTTCTACCCTAAGGATTGGTTGTCGCGCCAGTACTCATGTGTCACTCAGGTATACATGCGCGACCAAGACTTTTGCGCCCACGCTGTACTTGCACGCCCATGCAGTACTTGAACGCCCCTCTCTTTTTGTGTTCCCTTCATGCCCATTTCACCACACGTACACTTATCCACCTCTCCTATTTAGGATTAATCCTTCATAACTCTCTTCAAAGCCATTCATGGCATGATTTCTTGGTTGGATTCCATATCTGAAAGGAATTTTGTGGAACATCTCTTAAAACCTAGTGATTTATATATCATCATGTCACTATGGTCAGAGATTTCATTCATTCAACCTCATCCTTTAAGATGAGATAATCCTTAAACTAGGCCTCCTTTTCAGGAGTAATCCCTAGTCCAAATTCTCATTAATTTGGTTATCCTCCTTAGGAGTAAGCCCCAAATCCTCATTTGGGCATCCTCCTAAGGAGTAATCCCCAATTCCTCATTTGGGCATCCTCCTTAGGAGTAAGCCCCAAGTCCCCATTAATCTGGCCATCCCCTTTAAGAGTAAGCTCGAGTCGTAATTCCCTTAACCAGGGATTCCTTTTAATGAGTAAGCCCCAGTCTCCAAGTTCCCAAATATGGGCATCCTCCTCACGAGTAAGACCCATCAATGGTTTTCTTAACTTGGGTTTTCTTTTCAGGAATAAGAACCAATATAAAAGTCTAAAAATATGGTCATCCTCCTCAGGAGTAAGTCCTAACCATGGTTTTTTTAATCTGGGATTCCTATTTAGGAATAAGACTCAATATATAAGTCTACAAATATGGTCATCCTCCTTACGAGTAAGCCCCAAGTACCTTAACCTGGGCTTCCTTATCAGGAGTAAGCCCCATTTCTAATTCCTCTTAACCAGTCTTAATTTACTTATGATCTAGGCTTCCTTCTCAGGAGTAAAACCCAATCATAAGTCCCCTCCTAATTTGGGCATCTTCCTTAGGAGTGAGCCCCAAGATTAGAGTATCGAAATATCCATAAAGTACATATACCTTTATGGACCCTATTCTTGGATTTATTCCCTAAAGTAAATCTTAATATTCATTTATTTTGGGTAGTCATATATACATAATCCCCACATCATTGCATCTTTCATGGCACAAATTGTCTGGTTTCACCAATACCTCTTGTTTCTCACACTGAGCATGTCTCAAGTGAGCTTAGAGTGTAAAAGTAATCATGAAATCTTCCTTGGATCCATCAATCATGCATAAACATCATACTCACATACTCAACCTACGTGGGTTTTGATTACTTTTCCAAAACAAAGGATACGTAGGTAGCCCATCTGCGGGTACGCTCCCAATTCTGAAATAATACATGTCCTTCTGAATGACAATAAAATTCAAGTGCCCCACTGAGTGGATTTAAAACCAGTATGGTCATCATAATTACCAAGAGACATTTATGTATTGAAGGAGACCATTGACTATGAATCTCTAAAAAATACAGATGATTCTCTATCGATGAAGAACCTCGAATACATATAATAGATTCTCTAAATTTCCTACACATCAATCGTTGATTTTCAGATCTAAAGGAAATCTCATTTTATAATTGGTAATGTAATAAGGATTCACGAACATTACATAAATCTATAAAGAGAGTCTTGGAGTATACAATAATTCCCCTCAAAAATGTGTGATGAGTCTGACCTCCCATCCTCTCGACCAATGCAAATTCATAAGCCTCATCAGTCAACAACTAATGAGCACCTACATTTAGAAGGTAGGTCTAAATGGATATGGAATAATTGGATGTTTCCAGTTCTATGAACAAACCCGATAGAAACAGATTGGAATTTTTGAATCTTCAATCAACAAGGTCATCCCCAATTCCAGAGGAAACAAAAAATGGAGAACCCGACATGAATCCTAAAATAAGATAAAGTGATGTTTTACATATTTTTTAGTCCCCTGTTATACTCAATGAGAGGGCCAACAAAGAAATCAATAACATATGTTCTCATCCAAAAGATGTAGCGGCTGAACATATCTTCATTATGTTTGTTATATCAAAAAGGAACTCTTTTCCAATGTCTTCTACATTACGAGAATGGCTTTTCTTATGTTCACTTCTGTGAATGCCTCTGCTATAAAAACCTCTTCTATGAATACATCTATTGCAAGTCCTATTGTATCATCGTCCAATCTGAGGGAAACATCACCTACTCAGCGTCTTCAACGCTGGGTATCAAATGCGCTGGTTAAAGAGTACCATCAAAACGGTACTATTCCAACTCTGGAGGCTGCTCGACAGGCCCTCCATGTGAACAACTCACCCTGGTCGTCCGGACAGTGACGACCAACGATCAAGAGGAAGGCGGTGCTAACTACCATCTCTAACTGTTTTGGGTCGTTATCCCTGGAATAAAATCACCAATAACCCCCGTATTCTAGGGAGGTGAATGAACAGGTACTTCAAGGCCTTATTTCAAGGAGACAGGAGTCCTTCCTGAAGGATCCCATCAACAATCTCTACCAGACTCGTGCGGCAGTGCACCCTCAACATGATGAGGGTATCGTTTCTAGGAATTCAGCTCAGTTTCCTCGAACCGGAGTAGGAAAGACAAACCTTCATAGGCGAAATACGGTCAACAGTGAGCAGGTTCTCATCTCTTACATCTCCAGAGAACTCCACCAACCTAACTTGGTGGCATGAAATGAGAGGGCATACACACCCGTCAATTTTAATTCAGTTGTCCAGCATACTCGTCTGGCAATATCACGCCAATCCTGCCAGGAAATTCCAGCAGATTACTACAGGCTGGAACATACACCTGTTTATAAATCATCATCTAGTCAGTACGCTCGTCTGACTACATACGATGAAGACCGCCAACCCAATGTGTTGACTACTGGTAAATAGGCACATACACCTGCTTACACTTATCAGTCTTGCCAACAGACTCATCTTTCAGTATTGAAGGAAGCTCGTCAACCACGTTCGGCAGAGTGCAAGCAACATGCACATACACCTACTAGTATTGATCTAGCCTACCAACAATCTCGTTTGGTAGAATTCATAGAAGTCGGTTGGAAAGCTCTGGTGATAAATAGGAGGCAGACTCAACTCTCTGCCCCCACGCATGAGTACTGTCAGGATTCACTGACAGGAAAAGGAGGACAAGAGGAGGCACATAAACCTACTCCAAGCACGGAATGGATGTATATCCCCATTCTGGAAGCTGAAGTCGCCAAGAATATTCTATCAATGGTGAAAGAGAAAAAGAAAATCCATGGTCATATTCTGGATGCCTACCAGGATATTATAATAGCTTCAGCAACATCTCTGGGAAAGACAGAAAAATCTTTCCCAAACAGTGGAGAGACAAATCAACAGTTCACTCCGGAACTAACACACACCTCTGTTCTAGTCCAAAAGGGTTGTAGGGTGTACTCCACCATATCATACGGAAAACTATGTTAGGCACATACACCTGTTTTGAGCGGAGATATTCATCCTAACATGATCATTTCTCATGAGAAGGTACATACACCTGCCAGATTTAGTAAGAAGGTGTCTAAGAAGAAGACCCACCCAGCACAGTCAAGAAATCAAAGGCCCATCTGTGACAAGGCCTTACTCGATGCTGGAGTTCTTGATTCACTCAGAAAACTATATGTTGCAACTCAAGATTCTGCTCTCTCAGTTCCCAATAGTAGGAACATTAATTCTGGAGGTCTACATCAGACACTTCCTCATGAAGGCTTGCTTCATGACAGTTCGGTCGATCTCGAGATTTCATCTTCAAATGAGTGTCACGGGAACCCTTTGTGTGGTCAGAAGACCAAGGAGCAAAATGTTTCATCATTTTCTATAACCCACCATGGTGGTCCTCCCCATGATGATGAATTTATCTATGAATGTCCCCTCTATAGTAGTGATTCACATTGCTTGGAAAATTCTCAAACAGAAAATGTAGTGACGATAAAGCCCTCTTATCTTGAGGCACTTGAAAATTTGAAACCAGTCATGTCTGATTCTTTACCATTAGTAGGTGAAATACTTTCTCAACCAGAAAATAGCCCAAGGTGGGGGTCACTCTCTGAACCACCCCTAATTCATGCATATTCTATTTTGATCAGTGATTTCCCTACCAATCTTTTTGAATCTGATGAAGCAACATGGAAGCACCAACTCTGGGCTAATTAGGTAGAAGAATCTTCATTTAATGATAAATAGGAAGTACTAAACATGAGTAAACAATTGGTGAAAGGGGAAGTGCTAGTTATGTTTGGCCTATGGCTGATTCTCAGTACAACATTCCAATGATGTTGAGGGAAGATGAAATTCATGATATTAATCTCAATATATGGAAAACTCTTTGTCAGTTGAAAAAGAAAATATAATCTTATGATGAATACGAAAATAATCTTAAGATAATAAAAGGGGTACAATGCCAAATTGATTTGGCATATCTCTCATTTTCTTGATTTCTGATGGCTGAAAAGCAGCAGAGAGCCCTTCAGCATTCATGCATTGGCTCACTAAGAAGATTGCTCCCGTTAATTTCCAATGCCCCATATAGTATTCATATTAGAGGATGGAGTGTTCATGGAGCACTGCATTTCACTGTACTCTCCAGTCAGTAAAGCCCGCTGAAAATGGTCTCATGCAATGTTATTGCCCATAGCCGGCCATAGTCAATGGGTTTTGTTTGTAATCCAAACATTTCCCAAGAACATGCATCAACTAGTTCCTCTCAAAATCAAGCATATAGAGAAGAAGTTATTGAATTACTTCTGCATCAATAAAATGAGAATATTAAACATGCCTCTCATTTGGAGAAAGCACATCATCATGTGACAGATGTTTCAGAAATCATCCAATGGTCTTTTGAGCCGGGTGATAAAAGTGGATCCAGGTTCATGCATCCAAATAATTTCCAGACAAAGGTCTGCAAGATGAAGATATATTTCAAGAAGGTCTCAAATATAGCATGTCAAGAACGACCACATCTTGCAAGACTGGGGACTCTTTTAACCCAACCCTCATAATCAACAAATAGGATTCGAGGAGTTGAGGAAAGACAGCAGGAACAGCCCCAGTCCCCTGGACTTGGGACTTTTTCAAATCCTCAATCCCTCCCTTAGAGAAAGCCTATCTTCTCTCGATTAGGGAGGAAGCCTCAAGAGGAACGAAAATCAAAACTACCAGGATATTCCCTCCAAATTACGGTACGTCAAGATGTTCCTGAGGGATCAAATCGACAAAAGGCAATGTCTCATCAAGGACATGGAAAAAGTCAATATCGCAAAAATTCCGATAGAATAGATGCAATGAATTATGCATCAATCAATGTCATCAATGTCATTGTTGATGATCCACTAGATGAGGCTAACTAGGAGGGATCAAATGAAGAGGTTCATGTTCAAGAAGTTGTAAGCACAGACACAAATGAAGAAGGTGTGTGTACACAAAATCAAATGTTTACCCAGAATTTGGGTAATCTTTCAAGTAACCCACTTCCCCCTCTCTGAAAGGGAGCCAAAAAAGGGAAAGTAAAGAATCCGGTTACATAACCTTCCTCTGGAGAAGGCCTGTCACTCTCACTAGAGAAAATATTTGGACAAAAAGAGGATGAAATAAAGGAATTGAGGAGGTTGAGTGCAGAATTACTTCAATGTAGTCTTCCTCCTAAGAATTCTGGAGTCAGTAATCCGAGGGAAATTATTGCTGCTACTAAGATGGATCAAGAATATCATCCTCTACTAGTACACCCTCACAGGTATAATCCTATGGGTCATGTGCAACAAAAATTGGCGGTGCTACCATCAGTTGCAGCACCAGCCACCAAATTTGTACCAGCTTCAGTCATTGCACCTGTTTAGGTCCAAGATCAACTGGATGTTTCTCAAATGTTAATAACAACTATTGAGTCATTAACAGCTCGGTTGGAAGCTATGGAGGGAAAGAGTTCTCAAATTCAACCAGAAAAGGTAGCATACCATGAATGGGTTGATGAAATTCCTCCTCCATAAAATTTTGCAAGTACCACAATCCCAATAATTAATGGTTCAGGAGATCCAGAGAAACACTTAACACATTTTATTTCTCGTTGCGATCCTATGATGAGAACCCTTCAGCAACAAGAAGCAGTTAAGCTCAGGTGTTTTGTACAGTCATTAAAAGGACCATATTTTGTTTAGTACACAAGCTAGCAATCCCGGTCAATTACTAGATGGGAGAATCTTCACCAAAAATTCCTTTTTCAATTCAGCTCAACGTTACCAAAGACAATAGTTTTTTATCTTAAAAACTGTAATCAAATGGAAAATGAAAGGGTTTCAGATTTCATTTATCGCTGGAAGGGATTAGCATATTCTCTAAGCTTAGCAATCCCTCAAGAGGAATTGTTGCAAATTTGTGTGGCGAATTGACATGATGAGTTGTGCACACCGCTGATCCTTGTGAAATAAATGGGAGGGTTTCGAGACCTTACTTCAATCGCTCATCAGATTAAAGATTCTCTTATAATGACTATGGATAAAGCTCGTGTAATTCCATCATCTCCGGTAATGAGAATGGGTAAAGCAAAGACTGCAATAGTTATTCTTAAACAAGCACATGAACCTGCTTCTACTTCAATGCCTTCATCTTCTCAAAGGGTCCACCTCCTGAGCATCAACAACAGAGGTCGTTTCGTCAAGATGATCAAAGAGATCAATGATAGAAATAATTTGAGGATTTAAAGAGAAACATTTACTCTTTCTATAATGAACAAGTTATTGGTTACTTTATTTCGGCTCTGGAGAATAATTTGATTCAATTTCAAAGGCCCAAGAAGCCGAATAAGGAAAGAGATGAATATCATCCCTATTATTTCCCATTTCATTAGATGATCGGGCATCCAATTGAAGATTGTTTTGTTTTCAAGGACCTCCTTCTAAAAATAGTCTACTTGGGACAAGTCAAACTGTAAGTTTCTTCAGCTCAGGTATCATGTGTTACTACTACATATACAGAGGAAGAGGGCGAGTGGCAAGAAGTCAAGAACAAAAATGCGCAAAAATATGATTATTGGATGGTAAAAAAATTGATCAACCGAACTCATGCCATTTTGCGAGCGCAATTGAAGAAACCAGTTATGCCTTCTGCCATGAATGACACCTTAAAACCCCCTTCATCATAGGGAAAATCCTCAAAGAAAAGTCATGATTCAAAGAAAGAAGAAGAATTAGAAGAAGAGGAGAATGTGTCAGAGCCTATGTTTTCTTTGACTCTGGAAGACTTCATGCCATCTACATCAATGCCACCGGCACCGCCCCACCAAACGGAACAGCCTAAATAGGCTAATCAGGAAGAGTCTTCATTAGATGAAGAATTGATCTTTGGTTCTGTTAATATGATTCAATTAATAGATCCATATTCCCGTCGCAGTTTCGATTTTAATGAGCCTGAATTCCCTGTATCAAATAGATGAATCAGAGAAGTTACAGAGGCTCAGGATATAGGGGAAGACGTGGATCTTTCAAAGGAAACCATTCCAATTCTACCCCTGCTAGAACTGTGTATGCGGCAGAAACTCGTGGCAGAGCACTTCAACGAGCTCAACAAGAACAAGCAAGTTTTTCCACACAAGGCAAACTCAGCCCTAGCACAATTATTCTGGATGATTGGTTAAAAATTCCATATTCTTCATCTCAGCATGTAAAAAAACCTAATCGGTCTAATCTTCCAAATCTAGGAGTGTTACCAACTCCTATCCCAGTACAAGATGCATCAACTTCCAAAGAATCTAATTTTAAGGTACCTATGAAACCATTTGTTCTTGTTGGGAAACACTGACCTTTGGATCAAAAGGATGATGTATTGAAACACTTGGCCCAATTACCGGCCATGTTATCAATTCTGGATGCCTTCAATTTATCGAAGGATCTTCGGGATGCACTCATAGAGGATTTCTCGAGTCCTCAGGAGTTTGAAACTTAAATTGATGCGGCATAAGCCTACCATGTTAAGAATAATCCTGCAGAATTACATTCAGTGATATGTTTCATAGATGAAGATGATGATGATGTCGTGCATAGAAATATCAGACCTTTATACTTATCTGGAAAGGTCAATGGTGTTGACGTCCAAAGATTCTTCATTGATAATGGTTTAGGAGTCAACCTCATCCCCATTCGTACACTTCGTCGATTGGGCCTCACGAAATCTGATTTATCTCCTTCTAAATTGATGTTACAAGGATATGATAAAAATTAACAAGAACCATTGGGAGAGATTACACTCAAAACTCAGTTTGGAAATCTTGTATCCAATTATGATTTCATGGTTGTTGATCAAGATTCATCCTTCAACATCGTGCTTGGTAGACCCTGGCTACATCGGCATGTGACTTTCACTTCGTCATACAATCAATGTCACAAATATTGTTTCGATGGTCAAATTGGGACATTATATGGTGATAAATCCCCATTAAATACATGTTAATCTCAATATATTGAGGCGGAATTCTATCACATAAAGGGAAAGAAGGAATCCAAAACAAGGGAGATTACCAATTTTAATGCTCCATATGGTTTGGAAAAGATTCCAGTAAACCCATTTACACATGTGAGTATAGATAATGTGTTACCTATCAGTTAAATTTATTGGATAGACCCAAATCAAAATACCCTTATGGAAACCTCCATAATGACAATTACGTAAATCAATCCAGACGACATGGGAGAATGTGGTGTTCCACCAAGCAATGATGAAATCTCAAATGGAGATGTCTTCATTTCATCTGGTGAAATCCAACAAGTCTATACTTCTACAATCAGGCCAGGGAATGTTATAACAATGTTAGAGGTAAATGATGATGCCAATTCTCAATCCATCTTCTCCTCATTGTTACCCAAAGAAGACCCTTTATCATCAATCGGGTCAGAAATGGAAGCTTCTTCTTCAAGATGTGAAAATTTTGACATCACTTTTGATTATGGAAATTATGCTTCATCATCTACTATGCAAGTATAAATGGAAGACATAACACAAGCTAAAGAAGAAGAGGAAGATCTCAGGGATGCTGCACCAACATTTGAAGAGGGTATCTCTACCACTGTGGATGAACTCAAAGAAATAAATCTGGGTACAAAAGAAGATCCACACCCCACTTCAATTAGTGCGACCATGACTCTTGAAGAGAAAGATATGCATATTTCCTTTTTAAAGAAATATATATATATATATATATATATTCTTGGAACTTTACAGAGATTCTAGGGCTTTATCCTGATGTTTCCCCTCATTGTTTGGGTTTTCCAGAAGAACATTGAGGATTCAAATAAGATGCTAGAAGAACACACCCAACCTATTCTTCCAAAATAGAGGATAAATTCAATATGATTATCAAAGATAACTTCATCAGATTAGTTCAATATCCCAAATGGTTGGCTATTATTGTCCCAGTGAAAAAGAATAATGGGGAAATTTGTGTTTTCATTGATTTCAGAGATCTTAATCGGAATTGTCCAAAGGATGATTTTCCAGTCCCGATTACAGAACTCTCGATTGATGCAACAGCTGGCTATGAAGCACTTTCCTTCATGGATTTATATTCTGGATATAATCAAATCTGAATGGCTCCAGAAAATGATGAATCTATAAATTTCAGAGCCCCTCAGGGTGTGTTTTTCTATTGAGTAATGCTCTTTGGATGAAATAATGTAGGCAGAACATATCAGTGTGCCATGCATCATTTCTTCAAATGCATTCTGGGAACGTTTATTGAATGTTATGTGGACGACTTGGTGGTTAAATCCAAACAATGTTCTAATCACTTGGATGATTTGGAAATCATATTCCACAAACTTCGGTAACATAATTTGAAGATGAACCCCTTAAAATGTGCTTTTGGGGTAACCTCAAGAAAATTTATCAACTTTGTTGTATGCCATCATTGTATCTAAGTCGATCCAGATAAGACAAAGTCAATCCTTGGTATATCACCTCATCGAAATTTGAAATAATTGAGAGGACTTCAAGGAAACTTGTCCTATATTCGGCGTTTCATCGCCAATTTGGTAGGAAAAAGTTTACCCATCACCAAATTGATGAATAAGGGAGTCACTTATCAGTGGACTGAATAATGTCAAGAATCATTCGATATTCTTAAGAAGTATCTCCTGAGTCCACCGGTATTAATAACACCTGTTGAAGGAAGGACACTTATCCAATATGTGACCGCTCTAGAGCGTTCATTGGGTGCCTTTCTGGTTCAGAAGAATGATGATGGGAATGAAAACAGACTATACTATCTCAGTCGGACTATGCTTGAATCAGAAACCTGATACTCACGTATTGAGAAGTGCAACCTAGCATAATCTTTGCAGTTAAAAAGTTGAGACACTACCTGTAACATCACGAGGTCCAATTGGTATCTCGTAATAACCCGCTCAAATTCATCCTTAGTCGTCCAATGCTTACAGGACGCCTGGTATGGTGGGTAGTTATCGCGCAGCAATTTGATATTCAATATGTGTCTCAAAAGGCAATAAGGTGCCAAGCTCTCGCTGATTTTGTAAAGACCCGCAAATTTCAAGGAAATTTTTTTCTTAATTTTCTTTGGAATTTTACAAGAGCGCAGCTTCAGACGGCACCTGATTCCGAGGCCCGGTGTGCCCGGAATCAATTTCCGAAGTTTGGCTCGGGTACGTTCAGTGAACGGACGAGCGGGTTTTTCTATCTTTTGAACCGGTGCCCGGAATCGAATTCTGAGGGCACCGATGAAATCGCAGCACCGGTATTTGCTTAGAAACGCCTCTTCCGGAGTTGCGTTTGCTCAGACGTGGTTTTTAAATTTTTGGGCTTTAAGTCGGAAATAAAATAAAGGTTGTGCGACAACTTTATTTTATTTCACTTAAGTTTCTTGGAAGTCGCTTGGAAGCCACTTGAACTGAGTTAAAGCGGATAGGGTGCTATCCGGAAATACCCTACCCCTTGGTAGGATATTTTTGCGGTGGGGCCCGCACGAGCCCCGCCGTTTCTTTCGCTAAGTAACGCACCCGCGAAAACCCGTCAAAGTAACTGAAAAGTCAACCGGCGCGTTTTCTTTAATTTCTTAACTTACCATTTAATTTGGCGGTTTATTTCGTGAATTAAATGGGATGTTTCATTCGTTGAATTAATTCAACGAATTTAATGGGTCGTTACTTACGCGTTTGCGTTCGTTGGCAAATTAATAAAATAGACAAACTTGTCTATTTTGGAGGATTTCCAACGTTGTGCGAATTCTCTAAGCCTCCACCCTCCCCACGAAGAACGCGAAGAACGCGAAGAACGCGAAGAACGCCGGAACCAAAATTCGACGACGCACACCGTGATCCGTGACGTCGACAAACTTCTTCCGCGACCTTTTTCTTCTTCTTCGGCGCTTCTTCCTCCGCGGCGAACCTACGATCGGCGGTTAAAGGTGAGAATCGAATCTTCTAAATTATCCCTTTTTAATTTCAATGACAACGGATTTAATTAATTAAATCCGTTTGTTCTAGATCCGGAGATCATCGGCGCGACGCTTTTCCCGCGGTGCGACGAACGTCTCTTCCGCGATGACGTGACGATCCCCTCCTTTCGCGACGAGCGATTCCGCGACGACCTCACGTCCGACTGCGTCTTCGAGGTAGGGGTTGTTGGAATATTTTATTTCCCGTGTTTATTCTTTTAAAATAAAGAACCCGATCACGGAACAATTTTAATTTATTTAAAATTTTTGATTGGTTAATTTCTTTTCCTCCCGTTGAGTTTATGACTAACGCGGAGGGTGTGGGTCTAACAATCAAGACCCGGCAACCCTCCGCCGATCTTTTGTTGTGCGGATTTGGCGGACGACGAAGAACTGTGTGGCAGGGGCGATCCGTTGATCCCGCAGTAAAGATCGGCCCCCGGGAGGAGCTATGGCGCAGACGGGAGGCAAAACGGGGCACCGGAGCAACTCCGGCGGCCCGCGGAAGGCGGCCGCGGCGCGGGTCGCCGGCGCGGCGGCGCCGGCGACCGGGGGCGGCGGCGCCCGGCGCGCCGCCGGAGGAATCCGCCGCTGGTCGGCCGCGGCGGCGGCGAACCGCCGGACCGCGTCCGAGGTCCGGCCACCCAGCACGCGGCCCGCGCGGGCCGCGTTCCTCCAAGCCGCGGGTCAAACCCGCGGCGGTTTCCTTGGCCGCTCGGCAGAGGCCGAGCCGGCCGGTCCGGTCGGCCGGGCCGCGCCCAGGCCGGACCGGACCCGGCCCAACCGGGCCGGGTCGCCCCGGGCCCAAAACCCCCGTTTTCGGGCCCTCTTCGTTCTTTTGCCCATATCTTGGTCCTAGGACCTCCGATTGACGAACCGTCAGCGGCTACGCGATCCTTGGATCGATACGGTCGTTTCGGTATATTATACTCAAGGTTTCGGAAGACTTTGGGTTCGGCCGGGTTGGTTCGTACACGAGACCAACCGGGCCCTCGGAGCGGAAACGCTCGTAACTTGAGCTACGGACGTCCGATCGACGTACCGTCAACTGTGGTAGTTTCCTCTAAGTGAGACGGAACTTTTGGCATACTCCGCCCAAGGATCGGACACAGGCGGAGTACGGTCGGGTTGGTTTTGCCCTAAAAACCAACCGGGCCCCAGGGACGAAAATGCCAATAACTCTCAGACCGGGCGTCTGTTTGACGCGCCGTCTGTTGCGTTGAGATCCTGTTGTCGATACGGAACTTTTGGATACATCAAATTCGGACTACGTGTCAGTTGATGTATCAGCCTCTCGGCTCGTGGAGCGGACCATCCTAAACGAGCTCGATGTGTGCGGGAACCCTAGTGCTGGCTGTGACTTCGACAACAGAGCAAAGATCGTCCGTGGACTGCGACGACGACAGAGCAGAGATCCTCCGTGGACTGCGACGACGACAGAGCAGAGATCCTTCGTGGACTGCGGCGACGACTGTGCAGAGATCCTCAGTGGACTGCGTCGACTACTGCACTCAGCGATCCTACGTGGATCAGTGCTACAGGTCCTGTGTGGGCCCGATCCTGTGTGGGTCCTTACTACCGGTTCTGTGTGAGCCACTGCCTACAGGTTCTGTGTGAGCCCGATCATATGTGGGTCTTTTGCGGGGGTTAGTACCTATCGATCCTTCGTGGGTCCGACGACTTAGATGGATCAGTGATCATCTTTGACGTCATCTGAAAAAGTATACCTGGTTGATCTGAATCTTATGTTACTCTCCTTTGTGGATTGTGTTGAACTATCCTATGTGGATTTACTGTTTACTCTCCTTTGTGGATTTGAGTCTTGCTTTCCTATGTGGATTGAGTTGTTCTTGAGCTCGTGAGCAGAGCTAGAAGTGGGGACTTAGGTATATGTATGGGCATATACCTAATTTGAGTCAGTTGTTACTTTGTGATTGCACCTTCCTTTTTGTGCTATATCCTTTGTGGATTTCGGGAGACCTTCGGGGGTCTCGGGGTCCTTACTAAGTAGCTTATACTCACCCCTGCACGGGCTATGCCCGCACCTTGTTGTGTTGGATGCAGACGACGGACAGCGCTGATCACGGTTGGGGCGTGGAACAGGACAGTACCTGGAGGTGGACCACTGGGCAGGACGTGCTCGGAGCGGACGTGGGACCCGAGGAGCCTGGAGGCTATCTGTACCCACCCTTCAGGTGGGATTGCCAGTGGACGACACGAGGCCGCCGCCTTTTCTTCAGTTGCTGTTCTTTTACTTTTTAGTTGTACTTTCTGTTGGGATTGTATTCCGGCCCCCTTTACTTTTCTGCACTTTGTAGTTACTTTCCGCTTACTGACTCTGTGGTGGTTGTTACTTATAAAGGCAATGCCTTCCCTGTTTACCGGGATTTACGCCTTGGTGCTAGTCGCCAGCCCCTGGCCTATGGAAGGCGGGCTTGGGGTAGTCACGGCACGGGCCCCGAGGTCGGGTCGTGACAGATTTCCCTTCTGATCGCCATTCAGTGGAAGTCACATCTTCAGTTATTGAACTCTCTGATGAGAAAGTATTCTCTATTCAATACATTCTTCAAACATGGGAAATGTACTTCGATGGTGCTTTCATAAGTACAACATGGAGGAAAATGTAAAATCCTAAATTCAACAAAGTTGGGTTAGGAGTTGTACTAATTTCACCAGAAAAGGCATTGATAGCTTATTCCTCCTCATTATTCGGAGTTGGTAAAAATAATGAAGCGGAATAACATGATCTTATTGGAGGATTGGAGTTGGAACATCAAGCACAAGTTAATTAATTAAAGGTGAAAGGTGATTCGGACCTGGTAATCTAACAAGTCAATAGGGATTATGCCATTAGAAAAGAAGAACTAATCCCTTTGTATGATTATGTCAGAGAGTTAATGGTGGAGTTTCCTTCGGAACCGACATTTTCTTATGTCTCAGGATCACAAAATTCCCAAGCTGATGCATTATAAAATATAGCCACAACTCTAGATGAACCAAATCGGGATGAGACAACCATCAGTATTTCCCACCGTCATACAATTTCACCTTATGTTCAAGCCAAGACAGAGGGAATCGATGAAAATAGTCCCATCTCTAAACCATATGGTCATACTATAGGATGGATGACACCTATCAAGGAATACCTTCAAAATGGAACACTTCCACCAGATAGAGCCGAGAAAGAACAAGTAAAGAGATGTGTGGTCAATTTCAGTCTTTATGATAGCCAGGATCACATAGAGAAAATTCTCTACAAACATGGTTTTGATGGAGTTCTTTTCAAATTCATTGTTGGTGAAGAGACAATGGCTATCATGAATGAAGTGCATGCAATAGTCTGTGGTGCCCACTAGTCTGGACATAGACTATCTGATCAAATTCAAAGTCTTGGATACTTTTGGCCATAAATGATACAAGATTGTGTTGATTTCACAAAGAAGTGTCATTCATGCCAAGTATATTCCAACTTCATTCATCAAACCCCAGAGTTACTTCATACAGCTAAATACTCACTGCCATTTCCCACATGGGAAGTGGATGTAGTGGGACCTTATCCTTCAGCTCCATCCAAGCAGTTGAAGTATATTCTTACTACTACTAACACCTTTTACAAATGGGTAGAGGCAATTCCCCTCAAAGAAGTCAGTTCTAAATGAATTTTTAGCTTCATAAAGTGTAACGTCATTACCATATTTGTTGTCCCTCATACCATATTGACGGAAAATGGCACCAACGTCTATTCATCCGAGGTGAGGAAGTGGTATCAAGAATACAACATTAAATCCAATCATTCCTCTCCGTATCATGCATAGGGAAATGGCTAGATAGAAGCTTTTAACAAGACACTGTCAAATATACTGTAAAATCTGGTGATAAAGATAAGAAAGCCTGGCCTGATAAACTCTTTCATGCTTTATGGGCTTATCGGACCACCACCTTCACTACAATGTGGTCAAATCCATATTCATTGGTATATGTAATGGAAGAAGTCTTTCCAATTGAGGTTCAATTACCTTCACTCAGAGTATCCATTTGTGATCAATCATCTACAGATGAACAATATCAAAAGCGATTGGATGAATTGGAACAATTAGATGAGAAAATATTGTGCACCATGCACCACATGTAAGTCTATTAGAATCGAATAGCACGAGATTTCAACAAAAAAATTTGTCTTCGTTCATTTATTCAAGGAGAATTGGTATTAGTTCTCATAACTCTAATGATACAAGGAAAGAAACCTCCCAAGATTGAGGCAAATTGGGAAGGACCTTATTCAATACAAAAGATCTACTCCAATGGAGCTTATTCTTTAATCTCAATGGATGGAGAACTCATCACCACTCCAACCAATCCCATATTTCTGAAGAAATTTTTTGTATGAACACAAAATACATCTAGGGTCCTTGCATAAAACTTTAAACTATTGGAATTTACATCCAACATGAAATTAAACTATGACATCCTAACTACATGATGTTAAACTGTACAGAAGTCCCTTACGTCCACCAAGACATTAAATTGCATAACCAACAGTCCATCTATACGACCTTAAACTATTGAAATTTATCTTGTCTAGCAAGATGTTAAACTGTGTCCATTTCAACGTCCAATACGATGTTAAACTATACAGTTATGGACCATGCATATGACCTTGATCTATTGGCACCATCGTCCTACATGACTCTAAACTCTATCGTCACTTTTTCATCCAAAATGACGTTAAACTGTGAAAAAGTCCCTAATACGTCCAACATGACGTTAATCTGTGTCCTCTTTTGTCCTTACTGCACGACGTTAAAACTGCACAGTCCCCCTTTCATCAAACATGACGTTAAACTGTATTGTGCCCATTGTCTTAGCTACAAGACACTAAACTGTACAACACCCTAATACATGTTACATGATGTTAAACTGTATTTTGTCCCTGCTACATTACACTAAACTGTGCAGGACCAATAGTTCTCACTGTAAGACTTTAAACTGCATAGTCCCTTCATATGTCCTACATGAAATTAAACTGTATATCATTAAGGTTGTTGCTACCTCTTGTTCCTCATACCGATTATGACTCACGTGAGCATAGATTAAATTTCAACCATAACACCCTTTCTGGTCCACTAACCATGTGTAAGTCCCAACACCATTTTAGGTCATTCTTCCCAAGAACAACTTGATCACTAATTCTTTCTTTAATTGAACTACGCAGACTTTGATCCTTGCCTTACAGGATGGGTACGTAGGCAACCTCCCAAGTTTCAATCCCAAAACAAATCTTTTGACATTGCTTCGGCTTCGTCCTTGCAATACAATGTTAAGCTGTACAACATTTTTGTCATGTATCACAATAAACTACAATATTCTTTGATTCCCTCACCTGAGTGGGAATCGTTATTTACATTGATTTTCAATCATGTTATATTTCAAAGACTATGAGCATATATGGTAATGCATGAACCTTTTATCTTGGGTCAAACCATTAATGCCCTAAAGTCCCCTTTTCACCCTTCACTTGTACGAACCAAATCTGTGCAGGGGCTATTTCTATAACTATGTGGGATTGATTCCCATCCTTATGGGATATGTAGGAATGTTCAAGTGTCCCTAAAATCCAGCCCCAAGTCTTCGGGCCTAACCCCAAATTCTACTTTCAGTCCCCTGGCTGAAAAGTCCCCATGAAAACAAACACTGTGTATTTCTTATAATGGTCCAAGTTCTATAACCATAAACTAAGATCTCCCACACTTTCATCCCAAACGACGTTAAACTGTGTTTCAAAAACTACGAATGTCTTGATTCCCATCCTCATGGGATACGTAAGAACGTTTTACATTTCAATTCAGGGCCTAGCCAAAACATGATTATGGTTAGCATAATCTGTGTATCTCTGCATACATAGGAAAATACCCATATTTATGTGTAATAATCCTATTCTTGAATACTAATTGATCTTCATAACCGTTTTCTTGACTTCTGGTCAAAAAATGTCCAATTTCTGAGAATTATTCTGCCTGACCATGCAGCATGTGCCCTTAGGCGGCCTTGCATAAACAGCCTACATAACAGACGTGTCAGCCAAAAGATTCTATTATTTGACTATGTAGCCAATGCCCTTATGTGGCCCTGCATTATTCAACCCCTTAATGGGTTTGTTAAATAATGGTAACTTCATTCATGGGAAGAAAATAACTTTTATCCTTAGTTTTCTTAATGACAACATGTAGGGATCCAAAATAATGGGCAATCCTTAACATATCTGTCCCATAATCTTTTTCATGACCTGAAAGTATTCAAGTATATGGTTTATATTTCCTTCCCCACATTTGGGTCTGACCTTCGTAAGAGTGACATTCATCCAATTCTTAGACAATATTGTTTGGAAATATCTTCTCCATATTCAAGTACATCTCTCCAAATAGAAAACTCAATGCTTTGGGAAATTGGAATCCTCATCAACTTCCATTGGCTTTTTAGCAATAGAAAAGTAAATTTCTCAGAGTTCTTTTTCCTGACTATGCAGCACGTTCCCTTAAGAAGCCTTGCATAAATAGTCTACATAACCGACTTGTCATCGAAAAGATGCTATTATTTGACTATGCATCCAATGCCCTTAGGTGGCCTTGCATAATTCAACCCCCTAACGGGTTTGTTAAATAATGGTAACTTCATTCTTGGGGAATACTTCTTCTAATTCATTTTATCCCTTTCTCGTATCATTCCTCGGATTCAAAATTTCTTAAGTGATAGTTTACATGTTTTCCTTCATACTTGAGTGTGGTAATATGTTTTCAGATAAATTTTCAAGGAATTGAGGCAATTTTAATCCATTCAGTCAAATCTATTTCAACCTTAAACATTAGCCTTTTTATGTCCAATGTGCATGACTTAAAACTGCCCACAAAAGATAGGGGTACTCTGAATAAAAGTCAAGTTCTAGCTCACTAAACATAAATTTTGTATGATTTAGGTAATATTGAGAAATTAAAAGATTCAAAGTTTTTAGGGTTATTTATTTTATAATAATCCTAGTAAAAATCACACTATGCTTACTAGGAACATTGGCTTAGGTAAAAATCTAAAGCAGGTAGAAAAGGAAAATGCTTGCACCGATGATTGAAAATGAAAGTGTTCTTTCCATTTGATGCATAAGAATTAGAAGGACGCCCATAGATTGGAGACTCTTCTCTTTTCCAAGAAATTAAAAAAGACTGTCAACATAAGTCTTCACATGATTTACGACATCCCGAACTTCATCAGCAACCCCCTAGAATTCATTCATTCAATTGGATACAATATTAGATGCAATGATACCAACTCTTCTTGGAACAATTGTAAATTTATGTAATTTAGTGCGGTTTGAGAAAATTTACTACTGATCAAACAGTGACTCTATTTCTGTCCAAGAGACTTGGAAGATGGATACATGGATTTGAGAATGGAGCATTGGAAGTAAAGATCCATTTAGAGAGAGTACTCTTTTTAGATATTATTTCTAATCTCATGGTAGTCTTCTCTCCATCAACCTGCAGCGGAAAACATATCAGCCCATGGTTTCCCATTTTCATATCTACAAGAAAATGGCATAAAGGAAGATTTTGAAAGTTCACCCCATTGTTGCTGCTCTTAATGCACAACGTAACCAAAATAGAGGAGTAGTGGTGCAGTTGTATCATGGGCATATAATTCTTTGCATCTATAACATTGACACCTTGTAGATAACCACGGCCATACAGAGGCAAGTAGATGATCTGTGGGAAGTCAGGATGATACATCTTCAAATACTTAGCCAACTCTTGAAGCGTGTTGTCACAGACAGTATAGTAATCATGGAAAATGATGCTCATCATATCATCAACCCATTTTCTTGGCTAGTTCTCCAGCCATTCTAATTCTATTGGGATCCATTGAATATGCACCAAAGTTAAATGAATTGACTCTTAAATGGGTTTATTTTTCATAAAATTTGTGAAGAAATTCGAAAAAAATGGCAAAGGCATTAAGGCATGCATGTCAAATCTTAGCACGCAAGTATGGATGTGTCGTGCAAGTATGATGTGCCGCACAGGTTTTTCGCACGCAAGTATAACCGCGCAAGTCCAAATACCTTGACAGCAACGCGATAGTGATGAAACATCCGAAAAAAGTAACATTCGCGGCGAAGGTAACTTGCACGGTGAGATCTTGAAAATTCAAAATTTGGTAGCTTTACACGAGAATGACTGCGTATTTATAGGCCAGAATGCACCCTTGCACGCCGCTTCTTGCGCGGTTCAAACCTTGCGAGCTGCCCTATGCGCTCTCAAACACTTGCGCACCACCCTCTGCATGCTCAACACTTGCACGTCGCCTTTCCTTTGGTTTTCTGTTCTTCCTCAGAGCCACATCCTCATTTCTTTCGAGTCCAACTCTTAGGGGGGACTTTTATTGACGCTCATTTCCTTGACAGAGTCTAAATGAATGGAAAGGGAAATTCCTTAGCATAAAGTGATTCATCCTTTGAAGAAAACATCCAAAATTGAAAAAGGCATGAACCAAGATTCCAATGCACATGTGTCGTGCAAGTTTCAACAAGGTCGCACAAGTATACCTACACGCCTCTCATTGGTTGTGCAAGTGACTTGCATGCCCTCTCTGAAATTTCTCCCAGGGTCTCTCTAGTGTATAAATACCCCCTTGTGGGCCCCCCATTCTGAGGACGAAAAATTACAGAACCTCATATTTGAGCTCCTGGTGACCTAGTCTCTTTTCAAAGCTTATGAACACTTCTAATGTAATTTCTTACCTAGAACAGAAGATCTAAAGAGAGGGAGGAAGGCCTAAGTGTTGAAACACATCAACACTTGTGTGCCTGGGTGGCCAGACCAAAAGGGAAACAGCCACACTTGCACGCTGCCTTACCCTATACACATAACTTGTACGCCTCTATTATGGAAGTCTCTAGGGTTAGTATTAAGGGCTTAATCCAAGCGTCGCCCAAGTTCTACCCTAAGGATTGTCTGTCGCGCAAGTACCCATGAGTCGCGCAGGTATACTTGCGCGCCCCTCTCTTTTTGGGTGCCCTTCTTGACCATTTCACCACCCTTACACTTATCCACCTCTCCTATTCAGGATTAAGCCTTTATAACTCTCTTCAAATCCATTCATGGCATGATTTCTTTGTTGGATTCCTTATCTAAAATGAATTTTGTGGAACATCTCTTAAAACCTAGTGATTTATATATAATCATGTCACTAAGGTCAGAGATTTCATTCATTCAACCTCATCCTTTAAGATGAGAGAATCCATAAACATGGCCTCCTTTTCAAGATTATTCCCTAGTACAAATTCTCATTAATTTGGGCATCCTCCTTAGCAGTAAGCCCCAAGTCCTCATTTGGGCATCCTCATTAGGAGAAATTTCCAAGTCCTCATTTGGGCATACTCATTAGTATTAAGCCCCAAGTCCTCATTAATCTGGGCATCCTCCTTAGGAGTAAGCCCCAGTCATAATTCCCTTAACCTGGGCTTCCTTTTCAGGAGTATGCCCCAGTCTCCATGTTCCCAAATATGGGCATACTCCTCAGGAGTAAGCCCCAATCATGGTTCTCTTAACCTGGGTTTCCTTTTCAGGAATAATCCCCAATCTAAAAGTCTACAAATATGGGAATCCACCTCAGGAGTAAGCCCCAACCACGGTTTTCTTAACCTGGGTTTCCTCTTCTGGAATAAGCCTCAGTCTAAAATTCTACAAATATGGGCATACTCTTTAGGAGTAAGCCCCAAGTCCCTTAACTAGGGCTTCCTTATCAAGAGTAAGACCTAGTTTTAATTCCTCTTAACCATTCTTAATTTACTTTTGATCTGGGATTCCTTCTCAAGAGTAAAACCAAATCATATGTCCCCTCCTAATTTGGGCATCTTCATTAGGAGTGAGCCCCAAGATTAGAGTATCCAAATCTCCATAAAGAAAATATAACTTTATGGACCCTATTCTTGGATTTCTTCCTTGATGTAAATCTTAATCATCATTTATGTTGGGCCGTCAAACATACATAATCCCCACATCATTGCATATTTCCTGGCACAAATTGTATGGTTTCACCAATACCTCTTGTTTCTCACACCGAGCATGACTCACATGATCTTAGAGTGTAAAAGTAATCATGAAATCTTTCATGGAGTCATCAATCATGCATAAACATCATACTCTCTTACTCTAACTACGTGGATTCTGATTCATTTTCTAAAACAAAGGATACATAGGTAGCTCATCTGTGGTATGATCCCAACTCTGAAATAATTCATCTCCTTCTGAAGGAAAATAAACATCATGTGCCCCACTGAGTGTCTTTGAAACCAGTATGGTCATTATAATGACCAAGAGACTTTTATGTATTGAAGGATACCATTGACTAAGAATCTAAAACAAATACATATGATTCTCTATCGATGAAGAACCTCGAATACATATAAAAGATTCCCTAGTTTTCCTACATATCAAAAAATGATTGTCAGATCTAAAAGAAATATCATGTTATACTTGTTAATGTGATAAGGATTCACAAACATAACTTAAATCTATAAATAGAGTCTCATAGTAGACAATAATTCCCTTCAAAAAGGTGTGATGAGTCCGACCTCCCATCCTGTCGACCAATGAAAATTCCTAAGCCTCATCAGTCCAAAACTAATGAGAACCTGCCTTTGGAAAGTAGGTCCATATGGATATGGAATCATTTGATGTTTCCGGTTCTACGAACAAACCCATTAAAAACCGATTAGAATATTTGAACCTCTATTCAATGAAGTCATCCCCAATTCCCGAGGAAACAATGACTTCGAGGTATATGATGTAGTTTGATAGGACCCCCACGTGTCTCCCTTCTGGTGGACCGACAAGGGCATTACCCATGCCCATTTCCATTTTTTACTATGGAAAGCAAGTGAAAAAGAACTACCTTTCATGAAAAGAATTCTCTAGTGTAGTACCTCTTTTTCTCAACCCTTTATTTTTGTGCGTGACTCCAATGATTTTTGCACCCCTTCCTTTATGCTTCTTGGGTTGTGTTCACTCTAAAACCCCATGATCAAGCCCCTCTTTCACAAAACACCCACATCTTACATGCACCACCTAAAAGCGGCCCTCCAGTCATGTGTGTAGAAATTTCACGGTCCCTATTATGGTTTCTGTTGTTGAATTTCTCTATAGAATGATTCTATGCATAGATACACTAATAGTTATTACTTATTTACATACCTATGCAAACATGAACCCCTTGAGTGACCACTCCTCCACCTCGTAATATCCTAGAATTGATTATGCCTTCTCTTCCCCATGTTTGGGTAGGTGTTAGTTTTGTAAGAAAAAGGGGTAAGGAGTTTGTCTTCCTCGTCAAAGTCATAGGTCATTAAACTACCATGCACCATCTTCCTAATCACACGACATTATACTATAACCTCACCTTGTGAAATGCACAAGGGTTTCCTCACCTCGGGAATTTTCTATACCAAATTATCTCTATGGTAGTGAGATATCCTTCTCCCTCCTAGAAGGCAATGTCATATTCCTCATGTGGAATGAGATTCTCTTCATGAACCCCTTCTACAGAAATCCCCAATCTCGATATTCATGGAAGGCCTCAATGTATAAGCCCCATATCACTTCTCATGGTTGTACCTTTTGTGGCATGATCATCAGTTGAACTTCTAGATCTTTTTTCTCAGACTGATAATAACTCATGTAAAAAGAAATATTAACACTGACATTGACTCCATTTGGGCCACCTTAGCACATAATCCCCAAGCCGATCTATGCTTGTTTTGAACCCTATCTTCTAAAGAGGGTACATAGGAAGCCTCCTTGATGTTAAATACTAATCAAAGATAACTCTGGTTCTCTCTCCTAGTGATGCACCCCCATGATGTGACATCATTTCTTTTTGGGACACATCCACCAGATCTACTATCCTGAGGCATTCTGATCCAACCATTTTTTGGATATTAACAATGAATAGGCCTTAAAAATTTCAAGAGGAGATAACCATGTGTCATCACAATGCCATCTTAAACTACATGGACATTGATCTATGTCTTATATACACGGTATATAGGATGCCTCCCCATGGTTCTTGATCAAAACCATCACATTAATTTTGGTTCTCCATCATCATTACCACAAGATGTTAAAATGAATGAGATACGAGATTTTAATGGACATTGATCAATGTCATTGACACATGGTATGTAGCAAGCCTTTCTAAGGTTCAATCCAATCATCAATTCCCATATTGATCTGTCTTGGGATTTATTATGTCTTGGGATGATTGTGCCAAAACTTGGAGGTCACAATTCTATTAGGTCCCCATCCAAGCACTCTATTCTCAAGAGTCACCTCTTTAGGTTTATTAACACCTCATTTTGAGATATGTGGGCTTTGATTATCAACACTACGATACAAAAGAATCCTCCCGGAGTTTCTAGTCCATCACTACCCACACATCATTACATCACCACTTCCTCCAAATTCATATGGATTCTTACCTAGAACCATACATCCTAGTGAAATAATCATGTCCACATCACCGCTGTTCCATGAAGAATATGAAAAACTAACCATGCATAATCTCTACACAATACAAATTCATCCAACCAAGAGTGACTGTATTGTGATAGGAATCTAACCATGTGTAAGCACAAAATAAACCCTTCAAACTACATGGGTTTTGGTCCATATATTCTATATAGGGAATGTAGGAACCCTCCAAGAGATTCGATCCTAACCAATGGTAAACCTTGGTGTCCCCCTCATTGGGTACCACCATCTCTTATGCAACCACATTTGTGTCCAAGTCAACCTTCATGGTGCGAAACCTTCCTATTATGGTATATCACAACATTCTAGGGTCTTCTCTTATCTGTCATTATGTTCCATCCATCCGTTAAACCTTCTTGGGGATCCCTTCTAGGGACATGGCCATATAATCAACCTTCATATGTGTCCTAATTAGTCCATCCATCTATACTATATGTCAAACTCGTAGCATGGCATGTGTTAAACATGGGATGCCATGAAAAAACAAAGAAGAAAAGACCTTGTCATATGATACCTTATGGTCAATGTGTGATGCCTTAAGATCCCCTCTTAAGAGGGCCTCTCATGTGGAATAATATGGGTTTTCCAATGTTTTAGAATCCATACATTCCACTGATTCCCAACATTACTACTCTCTTATTCCATGGTTGATGCTTGAGGTGAAAATTTAGAATGTACTAATTGAAGCATCATAATTAACTAGGATCCACAATGAAATGGAACCATGGATGAGTTTCATGAACAACATCTTAATCAATAAGGGATACATAGACTATGCGAAGAAGTCCTTGTAGGAATCCATAGATAGAGGAAGAAATACCCCATTATCCCATTTTGATCAAATAGAATACATCTCTGAAGAAGTGTTGATATTTTCTTGCCTTTGGAAAGTGGAATTGCAGGGAAAAAATGTGACATATCTGCTCAAACGAATGATAATGCAGGTGCTCCCTAATATAAGGAATTGGAAACAATTTATTATTATTAATACCAATTTATTTAATGACTAGGTTTTAATGGTAATAATTAAATAATATTTTTAATAGGCATCATGTTGTTTTCAAAATGGTGTTGTGTGTGTTATAATGTATCAAAGATATTTTGTTTTTATAAAAATAAATATATTTTCCTATAATGGGCTATTATATGGGATTATATTCTTTGTGATGCATTTCATACATTCTATCGAACATTTTGTTCAAATTTTAAAAAGTTAGGCTATTACATTCAAATGCATTATAAAATTGAACTTCAAAATTTATTATTGATCGTGTTAATTAATGGTTTTTCATTTGAAAAAACTTTTATTAGAATACCACATCATCATAAGTGTTAATAAATCATCCTCTTTATAATATATACATGGAGTAAAATGTTTATATGGAAGAACACATAACCATGTTTCAAATTAAAAGAACTCTAGTGTAATGTGATGTTATGGACATTAATTAAAATGGAATATAATTATATATATTGATATAGGTTATTCCTTGAAATAAATTGGTTGATCATGGAAATGTTAACCACCAAAAAACAAAAAATATTGTCTTAGTGAAGGTAGAAATTGATTCATCATAAATTAAGTTACAAGGATAACCTTATTTGAAAGATACATTCATTATAGTGAAGAAATTAATTTACCAACTATAATGATAACATAAGATAATATTGTGACATGATATCATTATATAGTCACAATTTGAGCCGTTTGATGTGGTTATATCTTTTCCTACTTCACCTTTTACAATAATAAATGAATATCCAACATTCTTTTTATTCCTAAAGAATAAAATTAACTTTTAAAGGATCAAACGGTCTATAAAATTGTAACATGTCTATTTACATGTTAAAAACATTTTCCAAAATTATATGGTTATATAAATGTATCTAATTTAATACATTAATCTGTAAACCACCCTAGTAAAACCAATAGTTCAATATTATTATTTATCATTCAAATAATTTGACTAAAAAGAAGGACATATAAACTGTGACATAACATTAGCCAATGGTAGGTTCTAAAACCATATTGTCTTTCGGTTTTGAGTTCATGACCAAGATAATTTCTTGAAGTGATGGTTTGTCACTGAGAATACAGGTTTTCCTATTTCTCAATATATATTAATATAATTCTAATAATTTTATGAAACTATAATATCCCATAATTACCCAAACATCAAATATTAGAAAAAATTATAGGTTTCCAATACCATCATTAAATCATATTTATCATTATTATCACAAGACTGGAAACATATTACTTTTTATCCTCCCTAAATCATGTATTTTACAATAGGATAAAATTTTTATCAAATTAGTTTTCATGGTCATATTTTTCTATTTGAAATATTCCCTAAAATCCTATAAGAAATGGTATTATATTAAAATCAGTATTTGATTAATGATTAAGATAGAAATAATTTCATTATTAAAATATGTTTACAATATATTTCTTCTATCCAAATACAAAATTATAGTAATTATTCCAAGTCTATAGTACCAATTTAATATTTTAACCTTGATCCCTTAGATTCTTCTGAGGTATATTCTATTGATTCTTGGGGAATTCATTTCAAGAGTACCCCATCTCCTAATTAAAAAATATCTTCACAGTGGATGAATCTTTATTTCCATTTAAATATAGAGATTTGTGGTATTTTTTAGAACATTTATATCAAAATCCATTTTCTTTTAAGAATGTCCCTTGATTTTTACTTCCATTAGTATCAAATGTTAGAAAATCATTCATTCCCTTATTCCCTTTAACTAATGTTTTCAACATTTTCCTCATCTTATATTTATTCCCTTAGATTACATAAGAAATGGATAATTATTTCTATATAATGATATCACATGAAACTATATCTTCAAATAATGAGAAATTATGGGAGAATAGTTCCCCATGGAAGAATGTCTTAATACCATCAATTAAAATGGAAATATTTCTCTTTAGATAATGTAAATAGTCTTTGAAATTATTTGATAACTATAAAAATTTGGATTCATATATAGAAACATTTTCCTCTTATTTATGTATTATACCGAACAATTTTCTTTATGTATCCTCTCATTTCTCACAAGGAAAATTTTTTCCCAACATTTGTAACATGAAATCCTTATATTATATGTTTCTATTTAATCATAGTCCATATTGTTTTGAATCAATAACCACAATTGGTCCGTATCTCTAGAGAGATAATAAAGTTTTCTGACAAACCATTCCATTTCACTACATCAAATATATAGAAGTATATCCCCTAATAAACATATTAATTTATTACCTAAAATAATTTTGTAGACTCATTGAATGATTGAGGTTTCTTACGCATGAAGTTGTATAACATTGTTACAATGTGTGGTGTATTAGAACACTACTACATATCAGAAGTTTAATTACTCATAAGCTAATTCATATTCCCTAAAAATAATTTAATTGGATCTGTCTCAGATGAAGCTCCAATTGTAGCTTCATTATCCTTCCTAATAGGTAAATCCCAAAATAAAGTATATTTGTTGATATAGATACCATTCTTTCCTCTTGGAACCATTTCTAAATAGCGTAATACACTAGATTATATTATTATACATTGAAATAGAATTTATAAACACTAAACTTATGAAGTACATAACATAAATTGAAAAACATATTCACTAATAAACACATAATCAAAAACATGGGTTCATTAGGGATTTCATTACTTTCAAATTATTCATAATGGGTTGTAAATTTAATTAGAATTATATTAAGAATTTTCCAAGGGAGTTCCCAACAAAGTCCACAATAATTCCCATTTAATGGAACGATGTGATGATATGGTTTATATTAATTCTCCCTTTTCAAATTTATACCCATATAGACATATGTGTCATAACCATATCCACATGTCATATATATACTAGGATTTTTTATATATGAAATACTATATAATATCTTTATTAAAAAAATATTATTATATTCTTACATACATATCCTAAAATTATACCATTAGGTTATATTCTCTAATATACGTGTTCCTAAATATAGTTCCCAAAGTTTATACTAATCTTCCTCTAATACAATCAGCATCAACCTCTCCCTCGGTATCCCTAAGATAGTGTCTACATTGTTACATACAAATAACATATAGGGAATCACCTCCCAAATGATCAAATAGTTTATTAATCTTGGTAAACTTAATGCTTACATTAAATTCACATTACATTGTAAAAAATAATAATCAGTTAATTTTAATTGAGAATTCAATTATTACAATAGTGTGTCCCTGCATATCGATCACAATACACTTCATGCTATCATATTTAAAATAATACATATTATAGTGCTAAGATAAGATTATTAATAAGGGTAACATTATAGTAAAATCTATGAATAAATAACTATAATAAATATATAACGATAAATAACTTAAATAAAGTCCATTTAATCAAAAACATTAGCATAATATATAATGAATAAATTATGATCATATATTTCCATATAAAAAGTCACATTATAATGAAACATAAACAATGATATTCTAAAAAAATTAATAATCCCAATGAATATTAATAAATAAATTAATAATTACTGAATACATAATGTACTACTTCTAAAATATATCATGAGGAAATTATGATGTTACATCTAACACAATAAAATATTTGTTACACAACATATATATAATTGGGTAATATTTTTGCATAAAAACAACATAGTTTGTCTTATGGGCCTCAAATATGCACAAAGGGGATATATAGGGACCCTCTCGGCATATACGAAGTTAAATAAATTCCTCATATGACATTGGCAACAAATAATCAATATAAACATTGTTTTTAAAAAATAACATATGAAATGTTAATAGATTCCATAATAAAATTAATATAATCATTTAACATCTGGATTATTGTGTTAAATAGTAATAAAATAATAAATTCTCAATCAAACTGATTATAAACCATCCATTTAAAGAATAGTGTTGATTTCAATAAAACATGACCTTAGTGGATCACATGTAAAGTAATGTTTTATATCAATGATGAATTGAAATTACCTTAAATTTTCATTAAAAAAATTATTCATGAAAATAACATTTTCACATTGAAAATAACTTTATAAAAAGAGATGTTCAAAAATATTTTTGAAAATATTATTCATTAAAAATATCCTAAAAAATTTAAAACATTCTTTAAATAAAATTTATTTATGATAGTGGAAAATTAATTTCATATTATTATAAGGACTCGACCTTAAAATATTACATAATCATGAATTAAATGAATAATTAACTTTGAGAATCATTTCGGGTTTAGTGTTTTAGAGAGTTAGGCCATATCTATTACATTTCATCTCAAAAATTACAAATTAAACACTTCTACTCAGTTTCCATTTTATTCATAAAATAAATTTTTTTTGAAAAAAATAGAGTCATGTCTAGTTCCAGGTTTTAGAAAATATAACTTTTCCTTCATCCCATCCTTGACCCTAATCCACTTTATGTCCTATGAAAAAACATTTAAAAATGGAATGAGCATGAAATTCTCATTAAGGGATACACAAAGAAGGAAAACAGTTATTTTTTGAAAACAACAAGTAAACCATGAATACGTTATCATTACTAATACTTTTCACTTTTCTATAGTAGTAAATACTCCTCATAGAATAAAATATCATTTCATACCATTAAGTAACCAAAATATTACCATAAAACCCATAGAAATAACAAATAATATAAAAAGGTAACTTGGTATATTAACATACATAATTGGAATAACCATACGGTCGACTTCCACACATATCACTAAATAGAATAGCCATATGGTCGGCTTCCATACCCAATGAATTGGAGGTTGTAATGTCTCCACCCATCCATGTTTTTCATGGAACCACCCCTCATTTGTTTTGTCACGTAACCACCTATCAAATTTCTATGTACCATTATAAAATCATAACACATAAAAAGTAAATAAAGAAAATGTTACATTTCCACATTTCAATGACAATATATCATTTAAATATATTTACATAAAAAATCCATTATCAAAACAATTTTCAATACCAAAATATGTAAAATTAGAAATGGTATTTATTTTCCTTTTAAAAACATTACATCTAGTTAAGGAAGGAAAAGATCAAATAATACTCACGGTGGTGGAAAAGGTCATTATCATCGCTTAAGTTAAAAGATTATTTTTCATTTAGTAAAATGCCTCGTAGAAATATATTCCCTTTGAATGAAATGATAAGTGAATGGTTTTTACATACCTTATAAAATAATGTTGGGTAAAAAACAAAATATTCCTCAATGAAAGGATATTGAGACGAAGTGCCTTACCTCATGTCTGACATGACCTGTTTGTTCTTTAATTTCCTAAATAATAAACATAAGTTAATTTATACTTTATTAATAACCTTTTTAATGTTTATTATTTCTTTTATATCACTTATTACCTTTCTATAACATTTAGTTTGTTATTTGAGTTCATATCCGACATTTTGTTGATGTTCGGTTATTGAGTTAAAAATGAATTTTTTTTAATTATAAATTGTTCATGTGGTAAAAATTCCATTATCTGCAGAAAGATATTCAAGATTTAGATATCATATATATCATATATATATATATATATCTATTATATATATTTATTTATAATAGTACATAACATATAGAGGTAAAAGATAAAATGCCTCGTTCGTGGAGAGGGTAAGTTGTACGTATGCATGAACGCTAATTTCATTTCTATTTCGTATTTTAATGGAATGAAAAAATAATGATACATAGTTATATTATAATTCCAGTATAATATCATATATAATTTCATTGACCCCATCCGTTATACATTCTACTATGGTACGAACGAGTCATTTCACTTTGAGGGGGTGGTAGTCCGCACTTCCTCAAATGAAATTAATTCGTTTACCCATTATGGAAACCATAAAGGTATGATATAAATGAAAAATTATGAAGCATATAGACAATATAAATATAATATATATCACATATATATATATATTCCCGTCATAATGGCCACAATGAGAGGCAGTTGGAGATATTTCAACTATCATCGTTTCGTGAGGTAATAGTTCGCCTTCCACAGAACTAGTATGTTCGTATAAATTAGATGGAGGGGTGTGTAACTGTAGTTCAAATGTTTTACATACAAAAACTACTACATTAATTATACTATTTTTTTTATAAAATAAATTAATAAAATGAGTTCAGGGGGTTGGAAAAGTAAAATAAAAGAAAAGAACTTAAAAGAAGTCATTACCTTTAAATCAGGTATCTCCTTTTGGTTTGAAACTAATGGTTTACATGAAATGCCTTATGATTAAGGTGAGGATTCTAGAAGGATTATGGGGATGTGATTATATTATGTAGGAATTTATCAGATGAGGCAAGGGTCTTGAGAGGTGTGAGGAATGGGTTAGAAGTGGTGTCTTTTTATTGGGGGGGGCTCTTTAGGAATGTTTGAAACAATTAGTTTATTATATACTAATCTACAGTTTCAAAAGATCCAAAAATAAATAAAGTAAAAGATAAGAAGACTGATGTTCAAAAAAAATTTATCCAATAATAATGGTACAATATTTTGATATTGTTTTAGTATTTATAATCATATTTATATAAATCATTCATTAATGAGCTAGACACTGCAACATTATTATATCATAAATAAAATTATTTATTTTATGTATAAAAATTATAATAAAAATACAATGATTTTGGAAATATTTTTAGCTTTTAAATAAATATTTATAGTTGAACAGATAACTTATATAACCCCAGGTAAAAATTTATTCACTAAAAGATAATTATTTATGTCATTTTTCCTTTACTATAAGTTAATTAATATAAAGTGTCGTTATCACTCACATGTGTCTCCATGGGGTCCCAAAATCGACCCAAGGATTCCCGTGATCATAAATTTATCAATAAATATAATTAAGACTCATTTTAGTGTAATTTTATATTATTATTATAATATTTTTATACCCTTATTTACCAGATTTTCCCTTTAACCATGGAAAAAAATAATGATGTAAATATTCATAATGTCCAAAAATAAAAGTTACCTATTTACAAAATCTGGACCTAATAATTCCAAATATGGAATCCATTTTTTAAAATTCATAACATAGAAGTGGAATAAATTAAATTTAAATTAATTCCCACTGTCAAAACAAAAATGCGTATTTTTAAGAGATAATAACTATCAAAAGATTGACACTTATTTATGTCCAATTTCAAAGTGAAATTACCTACAATGACCACCATTGGATTAATTAGTAAAAACATAATATAATTATACATTAAAACCAATTAAAAGTATAATATAACAATATATATAAATTACATTAAAATGCTGTTTTGAATTAAAATACAGTATTTTTCACTATTCATTAAAAATGAACATTATCAGAAAAATACCCAAAATTTACCCAAAGTAAATTTTGATATCCCGATTATAAAAAAGAATACTATTATTTCAAATATAACATATAAAAGTGAAGAAAACTATTTTTAAAAAGGGTTATCCATTAAAAGGCGTTAAATCGACCTTTAAAACAATATTAAACTATTTGTGATTAAAATTTGATTCATTCACATTTTAATCCTCTAAAATTTATTTAATAAATGTAAACAAATTTAAAAAACATTTATAATCATATTTTAGTTAGTTATATTCATTCTTGCTAATACAATGGCTAGGCGTGAACTACCATTTAAATAATATTATTATATTATTAGTGTACAATGTAAGATTTCAAAGAAATCCATTGTTGCGTATCAGGTAAGACATTGAACAGAGCATCCTCTTTAAAGTAAATAATTATATTTAATTGAAAAATATTTATATATATGCAAATTTATTATTCTTTATTCACCTGGGAGGTTACATCCTTATCCCATTTTGTAAATTGCATCCTCACAATTTTTATTCACTTATCAAATAAGTGGGGTTATTTATCCCTCATAGAATTTTTTGATTCTCATGTTTCCTCTTCAACCATATAGTTTTTTTCACAAAAACTATATATGATGAATAACATTATTCCACATCACTTATTCTCTATGGTCAAAAATATGAACTGGTTGTTCCTCATAAGAGAGATTCTCTTCCAAATGAACTACCTCTAGGCTCAAAAATAAGATGCATCTGGCATATACTTTCTCAACATTGAAACATGAAAAAAATTGTGTACCTAGGATAAAAATGGTGCTAAATACACTCTGTAAGAAACTGATCCACCTTTTTCCAGGATTTTATAAGGTGCAATGAACCTTAGAATCAACTTTCCCATCTTACCAAAACGCATCACACTTTTCCATGGTGAATCTTTGAGACAGACATGATCACCAACATCGAAAGAAATATCCTTCTTTCGGTTATCCGCATAACATTTCTATCTTCTATAATCCGTTCTCATATGTTTCTGAATCAACTAAACCTTTTCTTTCATCTCTTATACCAATTCTAGTCCCATAAACTTACTTTTACATACTTAATCCCAAAAAGCTGGAGTTTGAAAACGCTTCCCATATAATGCCTCAAATGGAGCCATATGTATACTGGAATGAAAACTATTATTATAAAAAAACCCATCCAAAGAAATATATTGGTCCCATATTCCATGGTAATCCAGTTAACAAGTGCATAAAATATCATCCAAATTCTGATTTGTTCGTTCTGGTTGTCCATCTGATTGAGGATGAAAATCTACCCTAAAATTTAATTCATAAACCAAATACTTCTGAAGGCATTTCCGAAAGTTAGATGTGAACCTTGGATCATGATTAGATACAATGGAGAGAGGAACTCCATGAAACCTGACTATCTATTTAACATAAAACCAAGAACATTGATCTAGAGACAAAGTATCTCTAATTGGAGAGAAATGAGTAGATTTAGTCAACCAATCAACAATAACACATATTTTTTTGTTACCTTGAGATTTCATTGGTAATCCCGCAATGAATTCAATGGATATATTTTCTCATTTCCACTTTATAAATAGTAAATACTGAAGCATTCCTTTCAGTAAATGTCGCTCTGCATTAACCTGTTGACAAGTAAAACACTTCACAGTAAAGTCCGCAATATCTCTTTTTATTTCATCCCACTAGTAATACTCCTGATGATCTTAGTACATCTTAGTACTACCCATAAGAACTGAAAATGGAGATCTATGAGCTCCACATAAGAAATCATTCTTCAACTGTGAATCACAAGGCACACATAATCTTTTCTCAAACATCAAAACACAATCATTATCAATGTTAAAATCCGACAACATTCCCTTCTAAAACAACTCTACCTTTTTCTGTAACTCACTGTCTTCTTTCTGTGCTTTCATTATTCTATTTGAATGAGATGATTTCACTGACACCTGAAACAAAGCAGAGAAATTTCCTGCACCAACAACTTCTATGCCCATGTTCATCAAAACAAAAACCAAAGTATCTGATTACAAATGTAGTATGGTTAATGTAGCATTACATTTTTGACTCATATACTCAACCACTTTATTTTCCTTTCTCGTATGGTAATGGATTGTGTAATTATAATCCATGATTAATTCTAACCATCTCCTCTATCTCATGAATTATTATTTCTATGTGAATATATATATCTCAATCTTTTGTGATCAGTATATATTTCACATTTTACTCCATACAAATGATGCCTCAGAATTTTTAAAGCAAAAAACAACAAATGATATTCCCAGATCATGTGTAGGGTAAATTAACTCATGAGGTTTCAACTGATGTGATGCATAAGAAATTACAGCATCACTCTGCATAAGTACACTACCAAGTCCTTTCAATGAAGCATCCTTGTAGATAACAAACTCACCATTTCTAGAAGGCAGTTCCAAAACTAAAGCATTCACCAGTATTCTTTTCAATTCCTGAAAACAATCATCACATTTTTTCGAAATGAACTTAACAAATATTTGAGTTAACTTAGTCATTGGACTAGATAACCATGAAAAATTCTCATCAAACCTCCGGTAATAACCATATAAACTAATAAAACTACTTCTATCAGTTATATTTGTGGGTATTGTCCATTCTTCAACAACTTTTGTTTTAGTAGAATCAATATTTATGCAATTTTTTGAAAAAATGTGACCAAGGAATAAAATTTATTGTTACCAAAACTCACACTTTCTGAATTTCCCATACAGTTTATTTGCTTATAAGGTATGCAAGACAACCCTTAATTGATTGTCATTTCCCCCTTTGCTTTTGGAATAAACCAAAATGTCATCAATGAACAAAACCACCATTTTTTTACCTGATTCAACTTATCAATCACTGCAGTAAACTATTCAATACAGATTATGACCATCTCTGGATGCAAATTTAGAAGGTCATTTCCCTTTGTATGCATTCCCTTCATAGTTTCCTTGTTCCTCTTTGGAAAACCATTATAAACATAGAATTTTCTCAAGGAAGCAGAATAGAAATATGTAAATTCTATATCATTTCATTCTTACCATAAATTAATTTATGGACCTTAATTTAACAACACCCTAACTCCTAAAGTTCTCTAAACTGATCTCTGATACAAACTATAAGGACCCAGCCTTAAAACATTGCATAATCTTGAATTAAATGAATTATTCACATTGAAGATTTTTTTATGTTAAGAGTTTTAGAGAGTTAGGACATAACTATTACATTTCATTTAAAAAATTAAAAAGTGTACACTTCTACTCTGTTTCCATTTTTTTTATAAAATAATAACTTTTTGAAAAAAAGGCTCATGCCTAGTTCCATTTTTTTAGGGAGCATGACTTTTCCATGATCCCATTTGTGAACCTAATATACTTTATATCCGATGAAAAACATTTCAAAAACATGGGATGTGAAAGAAAAGCATAGTAATGGATACACAAAGAAGTGAAACTATTATTTTTTCAAAACAACAAGTAAACCATGAATAACTTATCATAAGTAATACATTTAACCTTTATGAAGTAGTAAATAATCTTCATGGAATAAAATATTATTTCATACCATTTTGTATCCAAAATATTAATATAAAACCTATATAAATAACAGATGACATATAAAGGTAAATTAGGACATAAACATACTAAAATGGAATAACTATATAGTCGACTTACACACATATCACTAAATGGAATAGCCATACGGCTGACTTCCATACCCAAAGCATTGGAGGTTATAATATAACAACCAATCTTGGTTTATCACAGCACCACCTGTCATTAGGTTTATCACATAACCACCTATCAAATGTCCAAGTACCATTATAGAATCATGACACATAAAAAAAATATAATGGAAAGGTAACATCTACACATTTCAATCACAGTATATCATTTAAATATATTGACATAATAAATCCATTATCAAAACCATTTTCAATACCAAAATATGTAAAAGAATATATGGTATTTATTTTCCTTTTAAAAACATTACAGTTTTTTGAAGGAAGCCAAGATCAAATAATACTCGCGGCGGTGGAAAATATCATTGTCACCACATACATTAATTCCTTTTTTGTCATTTAATAAAATTAACCTTTGAAAAATATTCCCTTTCAATGAATTGAAAATTAAAAGGTGTTTATAAACCATATAAAAAATTCATGTATAAGACAAAATATGCCTCAATGAAATGAGATTGAGACGATGTCCCTCACCTTATCTCTGACTTAACCCGTTCGTTCTTTTATTTCCTGAATAATAAACTTAAGATAATTTATACTTTATTAAGAACATGATTCATGTTCATTATTACTTTTATATCACTTATTACCTTTCTATAACATTTAGTTAATTTATTGAGTTCATATTAAACATTCTGTCCATGTTCGAAACATGAGATAAAAATGAATTTTTATAATTATAAATTTTTCATGTTGTCAAAAACTCCATTATCACATTAATTATATTCATGATTTAGATATCATATATATCATATATATCTCGTATATATATATATATATATTTATAAAAGTACCTAACATTTGGAGATAAAAAATGAAATGCGCCGTTAATGGAGACGGTAAGTCGTACGTACTCATTAACGCTACTTTAATTTCTATTTCATATTTTAATGGTACGAAAATATAATTATATATAGTTATATTATAATTCATGTATCATACCATATATAATTTCATTAACACCATCCTTTATCTGTTCCATGTAGGATTTGAATGAGTCATATCACTTTGAGGGGGCAGTAGTCTGTACTAACTCAAATGAAATTAACATGTTAACCCATAATGGAAACCATAAAGGTATGATATAAATGAAAAATACAAAAGAATATAGAAAATATAAATATAATATATATCCCAAATAAATATATTTCAATCATAATGTCCACCATGAGAGGTGGTTGGAGATATTTGAACAATATTCGTTTCGGGAGGCAATAGTTCACCGTCCACAGAAATAGTATGTTCATATATATTAGATGGAGGTTTGTGTAACTTTATTTATAATCCTTTTCATAACAACAACCTAGTGTATTGAAAATCTTGGTGTTGTTATATTAGAAATGAATAAAAATATTTCAGGGGGTTGGAGAAGTAAAAAAAAAATTAACATAAAAGAAGACGTTACCTTTATATCGGGTATCTCCCTTTGGCTTGAACCTAAAGGATTACATGAGGTTCCTTCTATAACGCCCCAACCCTAGTTACACAAAGTTGGTGCATTATTACATAACATTGTTATGATAAAAAAAAGATCAATTCTCGAAAGAATGATTAGTTTAGTAGCCTTAGAAGCACTAAATACATTCATAATTCTTCCATTACATGATAAAGTAAAAAACTACAACAACATAGTAGTACACACTCATATCCCCTCAGAATACCCCTATAGGCCAGTCATAAAATTCTTCTTCAAATCCTGCGAAAAATAAAACACATAAAGGGGTGAGCTCATATTTTCAGTAAGGATAAAAATATAGTGGGAACTTTCATAAATAAGCATAAACATTTAAGGAAATGTATAACTAAAGAAAAACCATTTTAAACTTGAACATCAGCATAATATGGCAAAGATAAAATTAAATAATAAAATTTAATTATTCACAAGGATATTCTACTAGTCGAATAATCACATGCAATATCAATAACCACTTTCATAATGAAGGAATGCATAATTCCAGACTATCATAACCATGTAGCCAAGCCCTCGTGCCAAGACTACAAATAAGATTTTGTCAAGGCCTCATGCAAAGACACTATTTTGTCTCATGATACCTACCGATGCATTGAGGAGCTATAGCAGGCTCCACCCGTCACTTATTATGTCCAATGCAATCCTCATATGAATAGGTTAAAACATAAAATAAACATTCGTATTAAAACATGCATATGAAATGTAAATACTTTCTCCATAAACCATGAATGGAATAAAAATAACACATCCACAATCAAACATATCAATAAACCTTCAATACAATATGGAAGTTTTGTATCATAATAAATAAACATCAAATAAGCATAAATTCCATCAAAGGATGTTGACATAGATGAAATCAAAACAATTTGAGAGAAATATATCTTTTTTTGAAATCATTTAAAAGTCACATAATTATAAAATAAATAATTTATTTTGAAAATATCCTTATAATATTGTAACTGAAGCTTCTAAGATTTTATAATAGTGTAAAATAGCTTCACCCGCAGTATAAGTCAATAAAAACCTTATTACTTTAATTCTGTCGAAAAGGTTAAAAAGACCTTGTTTGGAAAACGACAGAAAGATTACTTTATAAAAATATTATAAAAATTCAAAAAGGGTATAAATGACTTTAACCCATAGTCTATAAAATAGTAAGAATTTTTTGAAATACATTTTTAAGAAACATTTATGTGGATGATAAAGAGGTCCCAGTAGATAATTATGTATAAACAACCTCAGAAAATGAAGAGATTGTGAAATAAACCCTTACCTTATACTTTTCCTTGGTTGATGGTATGTTAACCTCATTTATAATGTTGAAATAATTTTTATTAAATTATTAAATAGTCATATACATTAATATGATATCATAAATGAACTTTTAACATTGATTTGTTAAAAATATCTTAGTATTATCATCATTTCAGGTGTTAACTTACTCGTTTTCTTTTATATGTTTTGTTATGTAAGATATTTTTGTTAAGGATAGGTTTTATATTATTCATACATAGAAGGATATTAATTCCTTATACATTATTTATAATCATCAAATGACAATTATACTTGAATGGATACGATGGGGAATGAATCTCATCGCCTTTGTGGAGACGGTAGTCCGTGCGTACGCAAGAGCGACAATATCATTCTATTGATATTAAAATAATATATAATTGGATGTTATATAATATATAAAGAATCATTATCATTTTATATTTATTATTTACATAAATTAAACATCATTATTATACCAATCCAAATAATAATGTATTGAATAACAATTACACCACGATGTGGAGACAGTAAACCGTACGTACACACGTATGGTGACATGTCATTCAAAGGATGGAAAGAATACTTAATATGGTTGTACCATATATTTAATAACATCAAAATATATTGATGATACTGGATTTATTATTTTTGAATGGAAATAATAAAGAAATAAGAAGTTGAAGAAGAAAGGAACTTGAAAGAGGGTGGTGAAAACATTACCACTTCTTCGGGTACTTTATTTTGATTTGATCAAAAGGGCTCCTTGGGTTGGATTTATGATCAAACTATGGTGACTAGGTTTAAGTGAGGGAAGTTGAGAGAATATTTTGGCAGGGGTTTGTTGAACCAATTGTCTTGTAAGGTGTGAAGAATTGGTTAGAAGTGGTGTCCTTTTATAAGGGGGAGGAGGGGCTTTTTAGAAAAAACTTACAGTATTATTTTATAATAATTTAATATTAGGTTTATAATGGATCCAAATTGGATTACTCAAATACTAAGGTGGGGATGGTTCGAAAGACTTTCATCCAATAGTTTTTTGACAGGTTTGGGTCACTATATTAACCCTATATTTTAGTTTTAACTCTTAGTTAATTAGTTTGACATTTACCATGTCACTTTGTATTTTTATATTATATAGTTAATAAACTTACTATATACATCCACGCGACCACCAAGTGGTCTGTTAATGATACATGTATCATGATATAAGTCATTTGGCCGAAAATATATTTTTAGGAATTTAATATCAACTAATAATATAATATTTGTTTTAAAAACTCTTTTATGTCAATTTTGACACTATTTGGCTTTTGATTTCTTTGAAAATCATAAAAGCATGTTTACTTCGAAAAAACATAATTAAATAAATACTAACATGACATATTAATCTATAAAATTCTTTTAATTCATTAAATGTCTCGAATTATATTTATTGTGGTATTTATAATATCAATTATTTTAATATTCCATTAATGAGGTAATTACTGCATCACCATTCTGCAATAAATAAATTAAATTATTTAATTTCTAAAAATTATAAATAAAATACAATTTTGTAGTAAATATTTTTATATTTATAATGAATATTTATAATCTAATTTATCTTATGTATGACCTTATATTATAATTGTTTTAATTAATAACATTTTATTTTAACTCTTTTTACTCTTCTTTGAATTAAATAATAATAAATGTCCTAATCTAATCCAAGTGGACCTAAATGATAATATTTTATTCCTAAGGTTATTTTTGGTCTAGATACACTTGTCCAATATAATTATGATGTGTTTTAGGGTAATATTAATATCATATTTACCCCAAATTACACTATTTACTTTTAACTGTGGAAAATAAAATTAAAAAAATTACTATTCGCCAAAAATTATTTTCATCTCATTGAACCACATTTTACTCCTTGATATTAACCATTTCTCTCATAGTTTCTAAATTCCACAAACAGAAGCTGTAAAATTATGTTTTATGCTAATTTCAAAATTCTCCTAGGACGTGGGTAAAAGACGGTGAAAATTTTCATAAATTTTTTATATATCTACAATTATTATAAACTACATACAATGAATTACATTTAACTTATATAGGTAATTTTTATCTATTTTGACCTTATTAAATTTAAATAAAATAAATAATTATTTAAAAAAAAAATCGGTTTTAAACTATAACTCAGTGTTTTTTAACTATTCATCAAAAATTGATTGTTTTCAGAAAAATACCAAAAATTCACCCTATGCTAGTTTTGATATTCCGAATCCAAAAAATGAAGTCCATTTTAAAAGATAAAATTTGTAAAATTTCATTCAGTGAGTATTACTATTCATAACGGCTAGTTTGATTGGTTGTGGTGTGTGTTAGAACTCGAAGTTGCGTACAACACACCCTACTGTATTATTCAAAGAAAAGGGTACTTTGGAAGCATGGGGTGTTACACCCATAATTATAAAATAAAAAATTTACTTTGAAAATATTATTATAAACTTGTAATGGAAGCTTTGTATATTTTATAATGGTGGAAAATAACCGCACTCGCTGTATAAGTTAAAAAAGACATCCATACCTTAATTCTATCGAAAAGGTTAAAAAGGACCTTGTTTGGAAAATTATGGAAATATTCCTTTATAGACATCTTATAAAAGTCAAAAAAGGTTATAAATAACATTAATCTATATTTTTTGAAATATTAATAATTTTTGGAAATTAATTTTTAAGAAACATGGATGTGGATGATAAAGAGGTCCCAGTAGATACTCACGTAAAAACAACCTCGTATAATAAAGAGATTGTAGAATTAACCCTTACCTTGTGCTTTTCCCTGGTCGAGGGTTGGCTAAGATCCTTTATAATGGTGAAATAATTTCTATTAAATTATTCAAGAATCATATACAAAAATATGATATCATATATGATCTTTTAATATTGTTTTTTTAATAATATTTTAGTGTTATCATCGTTTTGGGTGTTCACTTACTCATTTTCTTTTATATTTCTTGTTACATAAGATGTGATTGTTATCCACAGATTGTATCTTAATAATATCCAGAATTATATCATGTCCTTAAACACTATTTTTAATCATCAAATGAAAATTATTCTTGAATTGATACGATGGGGAATGAATCTCATCGCGTTCGTGGAGACGGTAATCCGTACGTACACACAAGCGACAATGTCATTCTTTTGATATTAAAAAAATAAAATTGGATGGTGTATCATATATATATAATCATTATCATGTTATATTGAATATTTACATGAATTAAACATCATTATTATACCCATACAAATAATAATGTGTTGAATAACAATTACACCACGACATGGAGACAGTAAGTTGTATGTACGCACGTATAGTGACATGTCATTCAAGGGTCGGATAGAATAATGAATTTGGTTGTTCCATATTTATAATATAATCACATTATATAGAAGATACTAGATTTATTATATTAGAATGGAAACAACAATGAAAAAGCAAGTGGTAGAATAAAGGAACTTGAAAGAGGTTGTGAGATTTTTACCTCTTCTTCAGGTTCTTCCTTTTGATTTGATAAAAAGGGCTCTGTAAGTTGGCTTTATAAAAAAATGAAGGCCTCTAGGTTGAAGTTAGGGAAGTTGAGAGGATATTAGTTCAGGGGTTTGTCGAACCAAAAGGCTTTGAAGGTATTAATTTCAGAGAAGGGGGAGTTCCCTTTTATAATAGGGGTGAGGGGCACCTTTGGAAAAACATAAAATATTATTTTATTATAAAAAATTTATATTCGGTTTATAATGACTCCATGTGAATTATTTCGAGGCTATGTTGGGGATGGGTTTAAATCCTTTCAACCAATAGATTTTAGACTGGTTTGGGTCACTATATTACCCTTTTTATTTATATTTAACTTTTAATTTATTAGTTTGACATTTACCATGTCTCTTTGTATTTTTATATTATATGATTAATAAACTTACAATAACAAGTCAATCGAACCCTAAGTGGTTCAATATTAATATATATAATTGTATATAATTCATTTGGCCAAACCATATATTTTTAGGAATAGAATATCAATTAATAATATAATATTTGTTTTAAATACTCCTTTATGTCAATTTTGACAATATATAATAATAGATTTTGGATAAAGTCCTAACAAACTTTATTAATTAAAAATAAATTCATTTAATCAATCCAAAAATGTCATATTAACCTATAAAATTATTTTATGGCATAAAAACATTTAAATTATATTTATTTTAAAATTTATAATTCCATTTATTTGATTCCTTCATCAATAAGGAAAATACTGCATCATCATTGTATCATAAATAAATTTAATTATTCAATGTCTAAAAACTATAAATAAAATATCATTATGTAGGAAATAGTTTTAGATTTATAATTAATATTTATAATCTATGAGATATCATATATAACCCTATGTAAAATTTTGTTTACTAAAAGATATATGCTTATGTCATTTTTGTATTTACTTTAACTTAATTAATATAAAGTGTCACTATCACATACAAGTGGCTCTATGGGGTCCCAAAATCGACCTAAGGCTGACCATGGCCGGAAATGCAACATCATATAGTGTTAGGGAATGTGTTAGGGTAATTTATTATTATTACAATCTTATTTTTTTACCCTTATTTACCGGATTTACCCTTTAATCATGGTAAATATTATATTTATCGATGTAATTTTTCAAAATTTCTAAAAATAAAAGTTACCAATTTAAACAATATGGACCACCTGATTCAAAATATGAAATCCATTTTTCTAAATTCAAACCACAGAAGTGGAAAAAATGAATTTAAAATTAATTCTCGTTGTTAAAAGAAAAAGCGTGTTTTCAATAAATAATAACTATCAAAATATTGACACTTGTTTATGTCTAGATTAAATGTGAAATTATGTCCAACAACCAAAATTCGATTAAATGGTAAAAATATATTTTAATTATACTTTAAAACCACTCAATATTATAATTTATCACTATAAATTATTTTGATTAAAAAAGTTTTTTTAAATTAATGTTTATATTTTTCACTATTCATAAATAATTATAAGTTCTCAGAGAAGTACCAAAAATTCATCATAAGATATTTATGATATTCAAAATCCAAAAATGACATCCATTTTAAACGATAAAACTTATATAATTTAATAATGTGGATATTACTATTCATAACGGCTAGTTTGATTGGTTGTGGTGTATTGGAACGTGAAGTTGCGTACAACAGACGCTATTGTATTATTCAGAGAGAATCGTACTGTGGAAGCATGGGGTGTTACATTCTCCCCTCCTTCAAATAATTTCATCATCAAAATTTCTAGAATATTACAGCATAAAAAGACATGAGTGGTTCTCCATCATAAGTTCCTCGGGTTCCCACGTTGCTTCTTCCATATTACGGTTTGTCCATAGACATTTTACCAGAAAAGTCGTCCAGTTTCTCAACACTTGTAATCAGGTATCAATAATCACGACGGGCTCTTCACAATAAGACAGATCGGGTTTATGTTCTACTTCCTCATAGGTGAGTATATGTATTGGGTCAAGAATGTATTTTCTCAACAGTGATACGTGGAACACATCGTGAACTTAGGAGAGATTTGGAGGCATTTCTAAACGATAATCTACATCCCCAATTTGTTCTAGAATTTCGAAAGGTCCCATGTACCTAGGACTCAATTTACCTTTCTTACCAAAATGTGTAACTCCCTTCCATGGAGATAACTTCAAGAATACATGATCTCCTACATGAACTTCCAAATCCTTCCTTCGGTTATCAACATAGATCTTCTGCCTACTTTGAGATGGTTTGATGTGGTTTTGGATTACCTTCACATTTTCCATCGTTTCCTCCACTAGTTCTGGGCCTACAAGTTTTATTTCACCAACATATTCCCAACAGGTTGGTGTGTGACATCTCTATCTGTATAACGCTTCACATGGTTCCATCTGAATACTCGCATGGCAACTATTGTTATAGGAAAATTCTACCAGAGGTAAATACTGATCCCACATACCTTGAAAGTAGTGTGAGAAAGATCTCAACATGTCTTCAATGGTTTGAATAGTCCATTCTGATTGTCCATCTGTTTGAGGGTGGTAGGCAGTGCTCAAATGAAATTCAGTATCCAAGGCCTTCTGATGACTCTTCCAGAATCTTGAAGTAAAATGGGGATCACGATTAGGAACAATGGATAGTGGTACTCTATGAAGCCTCACAACTTCATTAATATAAAGTATTGCTAGATGTTCAACTGGTAAATCATCCCTTGTAGCAAAAAAATGTGCTGAATTGGTAAGGAGATCAATAATGACCCATATTGCATCATTCCTTCTTGGAGTCTTTGGTATAGCCATGACAACGTCCATCGTAATATTATCCCACTTCCACACAGGTTTGAGAAGAGGTTGCATGACTCATCCAGGTTTTTGCCTTCCATATTTCACTTGTTGACAACCCATACATCTTGACACAAAATCAAAAATGTCCCACTTCATGTTGTCCAACGAAAAAAGTTCCTTCAAATCTCTATACATTATGGTGCTCCCTGGGTGTATAGAGAAATTGGAACTATGAGAATCATCCAACAATTCCCTTTTTATATCAGATATATCAGGAACATAATGTCTCTTCCCAAATTTCCAAATTGCATCTTCATACACAAAGTCATTCAATCTCCCATCATTCACAGCTTTAACCTTCTTTTGAAATTATTCATCATCAGTCTGAGAATTATTTATCCTTACTAGTAAAGATGGATTAACATCCATTTGAAAAGGTATCGATGTTTCACCTTCCATGGTTATTCCCATATCAAATTTTACTAGATCCATGAAATTAGGATCCCATTCAACTCTCATCTTGTTCAAAACTCCATGTTTCTTTCTGCTCAAAGACTCTACCACCTTATTTTCCTTCCCCTGGTGGTAGTTTATTGTTCAATCATAATCCTTGAGTAGTTCAAGACACATCCTTTTCCTCATGTAGAGTTCTTTCTATGATAAAATATACTTTAAACTCTTTTGATCATTATATATCTCACATTTCTCACCATAGAGATAATGTCTCTATATCTTCAAGGAAAATATTACAGCAACTAACTCAAGATCATGAATAGGATTGTTTTTCTCAAGAATTTTCATCTATCCGTATGCATATGCAATAACTCTTTCATTCTACATAAGGAAAAAAATATGTCCTTTCTTTGAAGCATCACTATAAATAACAAACCCATCATTCCTCGATGATAGAGTCAATATAAAAGCATTGACTAATATTCTCGTCAATTCTTCGAAACATTGTTCAAACTCTTTTATCCAAAAAAATTTAACCCCTTTACGTGTATGATTCGTGAATGGGTTATCCAATCATGCAAAACTCTAGATGTAATGTTGATAATAACTTGCTAAACCAAAAAAACTGTGTACCTCGGTTATACTCATTGGTGCTGGCCATTCATGTATTGCTCTTTTCTTAGAAAGATCAACAGAGATTCCATATTTGGAGACAATATGTCCAGGAAAAGAAATTTATTAAATCCAGAATTCACACTTTCTAAACATCCCATATAATTCATGTCTTCTCAGAGTATTTCGGATAATGATCAAGTGATTTTCATGATCTTCATAGCTTTTGGAGTATACCAAGATATCATCAATAAATACCACTGAAAAATCATCGAGATATTCTTTGAAAACAATGTTCATTACATCCATGAAAATAGAGGGTGAATTAGTCAGCCCAAAAGGCATTACTGTAAAGTCATAATGCCCGTACCTGGTTCGATATGTTGTCTCTAGAATGTCCTCCTTCTTCACACAAAACTGTTGATATCATGATCGAAGATCAATCTTTGAGAAGTATTGTGCTCCATGATGTTGGTCGAATAAATAATCAACGCGAGGTAGGGGATACTTGTTCTTTATTGTTATATCATTGATCTCCATGTAGTCAAGGCACAACCTCATAGATCCATCTTCCTTTTTAACAAAAATAACACGTGCTCCCCATGGAAAAACACTTGGGCGAATAAATCCATTATTACTAAATTTTTCTAGTTTTTTATTTAGTTACACTAATTCCACACATTACATTATATAAGGGGTCTTTTATATGGGCCTTGATCCAGTAATTAAATCAATGGAAAACTCAATTTCTCATTCTAGAGGATGTCTAAGTAAATCCTCTTTAAAAACATCAACATATTCTCTCATAATATGTACATACTCTTTTTGAACATTCCTCTCCTCACCAACAGTAATTTCATTCCATTCCTCCCAAATAATTGGATTTAGTTGAGCTACTGGGGGTGGATCTAGATAAGAATTAGGCGTCGATGATTCTGCTCTAAAGATAAGGTGTTCTTTATCATCGCCATCCAAAATTGAAACCTCCTTCTTCTTATAATAATTTTTCTGCATCATAGTCTAAAATCCAATACATACCAAAGATTATATCAAATTCAATCATGGGTATTATGATGAGATAAGTAGATAAAGAACATTTATGTGCTCTAATGGGGACTGATTCACAAAACTTTTCTGCAAGGAAACTTCCCTTAAGAGTTTTAACTGACAACTCCCTCATTAAATCAAATTGAAAATATCTAATTTTATTAGAAAAATGGGAAGATATGAAACAATGAAATGATCTAGAATCAAATAAATCATTGGGTAAACTTGAGGAAACCATTAAATTACTAACCAATACGTCTTTTGGTGCTTCAACCTCAACAGTCGTGATAGCATAAATTTTCCATGATCCCTTGTCCTTTTCTAAGGTAAGTTCCACTGACTCATAGGACATTCCTTACCATAATTTCTCATCTCACTGCAATTTTAGCATTGAATATCGGTAGATTCTTTCTTCCCCATGAAATCATGAGCATAGTGGCCTTTTTCACCACACTTGTAATAGACTCCCATTCCATTTAAGCAAGTATCGGGGTGTTTCTTCCCACATTTAATGCAGGATGGATATTCATCTTTTATCTTATTCCCCGTTTTAACATTCTCATAGTGATCATCATTTCTCCTCTTCTCTTGCTTGGAATTAAAGTCTTAAGACTTAGAGAATTTTTTTTCTGTTTTGATAGCACATGAGACAATATCTTCCTACGACGAGGAGAGTTTTGAGACTAATTCTCGATGGAGAAACATTTTTAACCCATCAATGAAAATATCAATCGTACTTCTTGGGTTACTTATATAATCAGCATCATGTCTCGCTAACCTTGTAAAGTCAGCCTCATACTTTCCGACATTCTCATCCTCCTTTTGCCTCAGACTCAAAAATTGCCTTTCCATATATACTCGATGGTCACGATGAAAGAATTTTTATAATAAAATCTCTTTAAACTCCATCCATTCCATATTTTATACTTCATCATCTTCTTTTGTGTTTTGAATCACTGACCACCATTGCTTAGCATCTCCATTGCGACACTAAATTACCATGACAACTTTTTCCCTTTCGCTACTCCCCAAGGCATGGACTATTTTATCTAAGGAATTTATCCACTACTCCGCTACTAGTGGATTTGTACCCCCATTGAATTTTGATGGTAATTTCCTCATGAAGAGATCTAACATTGACCCTCCATGCTACGGATCATGGTTCTCCATACGGGTAAGGTTATTATTCATAACCTGAGTGAGTTGTCCCAGTATGGTGATAAGCTGATCAGCACCAGTTGTATCACCAGCTCCACTATAATTAACTATAGTAGGAGGGAAATCCCAACATGGAGTTCATGAATTGATACAGTTTCCATTCCTTCCACTTGGTGTCATTTAGAAACAATGTCATAAACTAGATCATTTTATTAATCGAAATACATAATTCCAAACTATAAATAACTTAACATAAATTGAACAGTTTATGGATATAATCCATATTCATAAAAATGTTTTCTTTGAGAATGTATATACTCAAAAACCCTTCATAGTGTTTTGTAAATAATATGAGAATTATCCTAAGCATATCCCCCAGGAGTGTCATAACCATGAGTGAAGCAAGCCTCGTTGTCGTGCACCTGTTCTCCTTCAAGACTAGCTCAAAGCGGTGTTTTTGGGTCATACCCCTTGGTACAACTGTGACAGAGCCGACTCTACATGATCTTATCTAGACAGGGATTTATTTCTTCTAAATCACACAAAATCTCTACCTTACCAAAATTATAGGAAGTTATTCTATACTAATCCTCAAAGTCCATATTAAGTCTATGTGCTCTAATCAGAGTTTATCTAAATCTAGATTCCAAGGTTTGTACTGAACTTCCTCGGATACCAAATGTAACACCCCAACCCCAGTTACCGAGTTTCGGTGCATTATTACATAACATTGGCGATATCACAAAAGATCATGTCTCAAAAGGTCGATTAGTTTAGTTGCCTTGGAAAAACTAGATACATTCATATGGCTTACCTCCAATGGCCTGAAGGACTTAATTTTTTATGGATTTTGATAATCCACCTTTCAAGGGGTGAGGTGGAACCCTTACAAGGCCCGTAGGTGAAAGTGTTACATGGCCTATAGGCCTTAAGGGAATTCATTTCTCGTTGGACTCAAACATTACATACAACCCAGACTAACTATTTGGAACTGTTGCTCCCTTGCATCTTCGTCGTGAAATCAGCTATCCACCTTCGCATGGTTGTTCGGCTGGGCTTTCCCGTGCATGCACAGGCTTGTCCCAATGCCCGGTGCCATACCCTCTTATTATTGCAATCTGTTTACCTTCTGTGGTGGTGGAATCTCCTTGCTCATCCTCCTTGTAGAGTTTGACCCTTGTAGGTTGTCTGGTTTGCATCTTCACTAAAGGTGGACCGAAGGCCTTGAGGTAGCCCAAAGGCCTTAATGACCCGAAGGCCTAGGTGCGCCGAAGGCTTTAGCATTCATAAGTCTTACATTACATGATAAAGTGAAAAACTAAAACAAAATAGTCTCCATAGTCCACACTCATATCCCCTCTTATTATCCTAGAAGGTCTATCATAAAATACTTTTTCATATCCTGGGAAAAATAAAACATAGAAAGGGGTGATCTCAGATGTTCAGTAAGGATAACAATATAGCGGAAAATTTCATAAATAAGCATAAAAATTTAAGGCAATCTATAATAAAAACAAAATCCTTTTAAACATGAACGCCAGAATAATATGGAAAAAATGAAATGAAATAATTCCATTTACCTATTCACATGGATATTCTACTAGTAGAATAATCACATGAATTATCAATACCCACTTTCATAATGACGGAATGCATAATGCCAGACTATCATAACCACATAGTCAAGGCCATGTGCCAAGACTATAAATAAGATTTTGTCAAGGACTTGTGCCAAGATAGTAGTTTGTCTCATGATACCTACCGATGAATCGAGGAGCTATAGCGGGCTCCACCCATATCTTACTAAGTCCAATGCATTCCTCATATGAACAAGTTTTAACATAACATAAACGTTCGTATTAAAAATAATATACGAAATGTCAATACATTCTCCATAAACCATGAATGTTATAAAAATAAAACATCCATAGTAAAGCATATTACAAAACCTTCAATACAATATGGATGTTTAGAATCATAATAAATCAACTTCAAATAAGCATAAAATCCATTAAAGTATGTTGACATAGATTAAATCAAAACTATTTGAGATAAATATATGTTTTTTTAAATCATTTAAAAGTCACATAATTAGAAATTAAAATATTTACTTTTAAAATATTCTAATAAGGTTTTATGGGAAGCTTTGAAGATTTTATAATGGAAGAAAATATCCGCACTCACCATATAAGTTAAAAAAGACATTCTTACCTAAATTCTGTCGAAAAGGTTAAAAAGGACCTTGTTTGGAAAACGATGGAAGGATTCTTTTATAAACATCATATAAAAAGTAAAAAAATGGTATAAATGACATTAAACCAAATTATATAAAATATTAAGAATGTTTTGAATTACATTTTTAAGAAACATGGATATGGATGATAAAGAGGTCCCATTAGATACTTAAGTAAAAACAACCTCAGATAATAAAGAGATTGTATAATTAACCCATACCATGTACGCTTCCCTAGTCGAGGGTTGGTTAACCTCCTGTATAATAGTTAAATAATTTTTATTAAATTATAGGTGAATAATATGCATAAATATGATATCATATATGATATTTTAATATTGCTTTGTTAATAATATTTTAGTATTATCGTCGTTTCATGTGTTCGCATACTCGTTTTCTTTTATATGTTTTGTTACATAAGTCGCGATTTTTATCCATGGGTTTTATATTATTCATATCCAGAATGATATCAAATCCTTAAACATTATTCTTAATCATCAAAAGAAAATTAATTTTGAATTGATATGATGGGGAATGAACCGTATCCCGTTCGTGGAGACGGTAATCCGTACATACAAAAGACCGACAATATAATTTTTTTGAATTAAAATAATATATAATTGGATGGTGTATCATAAACACAGAATCATTATCATGTTATATTTATTATTTAATTAAATTACATACCATTATTATTCTCATCCATATAATAATGTATTTAATAACAATTACACAACGACATGAAGGCGGTAAGCCGTACGTACGCACGTATGGTGACATGTCATTCAAGGGATGGATAGATTAATGAATTAAGATGTTACTTATTTATAATATCATCACATTATATATAAAATACTAGAATTATTATTATATAATAGAAACAATAAAGAAAAAGGAAGTGGAAGAAGATAGGAACTTGAAAGTGGTTGTGAGATTTTTACCTCTTCTTCAGGTTCTTCCTTTTGATTTGATCAAAAGGGCTCATTAAATTGGATTTATGACTAGAGGAAGGCCATTAAGATGAAGTGAGGGAACTTTAGAGGATATTTGGACAGGGGTTGGACGAACCAAAAAGCATTGAAGGAATGAATTTGAGATAAGGTGGAGTTCCCTTTTATAAGAAGGGTGAGGGGCACCTTAGAAAAAACATAAAATATTATTTTATAATAAATTCAAATATGATTTATAATGGCTCCAAAGTGACTTATTTCTGGGATAAGGTTGATATGGGTCTAAATACTTTCAACCAATATATTTTAGAGAGGTTTGGGTCACTATATTTGTCTTATCATTTATATTAAACTCATAGTTAAATAGTTTGACATTTACCATGTCTCTTGGTATTTTTATTATGGTTAATAAACATACTATAACAAGACAAGAGAACCCAAAGTGGTTCATAATTAATATATATAACCATATATAAGTCATTTTCCAATCCATAGATTTTTAGGAGTAGAAAATGAATTAATAATATAATATTTGTTTTAAATACTCCATTATGTCAATTTTGACACTATTTAATAATTGATTTTTTATAAAGTCAAAAAAACATTAATAATTAGAAATAAATTCCTTTAATCATTAAAAAATTTTCATAAAAACCTATAAAATTTGTTTATGGAATCAAAAGTTTCAAATTATTTTTGTAGTAACATTTATAATACCGTCTATTTGATTCTTTCATTAATAAGGAAAATATTTCATCATCATTGTATCATTAATAAATTTATTTATTAAATTTCTAAAAGTTATAAATAAAATATAATTATGTAGGAAATCTTTTTGTCCTTATAATTAATATTTATAGTTTAATAGAAACATATATTACCTTATGTAAAAATTGTTTTACTAAAAGATATATGCTTATTACATTTTTGTATTTACATTAACTTAATTAATATAAAGTGTCATTATCACATTCAAGTGGCTCTATGGGGTCCCAAAATCGTCCCAAAGATTCCCATTTTTATAAATTCATCATCCAATAGTGTTAGGGAACGTGTTTGGGTAATTTAATATTATTATAATATAATTTTTTTACCCTTATTTACCGGATTTACCCATTAATCATGGTAAATAAAATATTTACCGAAGTAATTATTCAAAATGTCTAAAACTAAAAGTTACCAATTTACAGAATTTGGACCTACTGATTCTAAATATGAAATCCATTTTCCTAAATTCAAAGCATATAAGTGGAAGAAATTAATTTAAAATTAATTCCCATTGTTAAAATAAAAATCGTGTTTTTGAGAAATAATAACTATCAAAAGATTGACACTTTTTTATGTGTAGTTTAAATGTGAAATTACGTCCAATGACCAATATTAGATTAAATGGTAAAAATATTTTCTAATTATACTTTAAAACCACTCAATAGAATAATTTAGCACTATAATTATTTTGATTACAAATGTTGTTTTTAATTAATGTTTATATTTTTCACTATTCATAAAAAATTGGTTGTTCTCAGAAAAATACCAAATATTCATCCTAGGATAATTTTGATATTCTGAATCCAAAAAAGATGTCCATTTTAAAAGATAAAATTTATATAATTTCAAAAAGTGGGTATTAATATTCAAATCAGCTAGTTTGATTGGTTGTGGTGTGTTAGAACTCGAAGTTGCGTACAACACTCACTATTGTATTATTCAGAGAGAAGTGTACCGTGGAAATATGGGGTGTTACACCTTATACCTAAGGTAAGGCTTATAGGAGGAGTAGAGAAATTTGGGTAGCTTATTTATGCAGTGTTTGGATGAGCCAATGGTACTGATAGGTGTGAGGAATGGGATAGAAGTGTTGTCATTTTATAAGGGGATGATGTGCTCTTTAGGAATGTTTAAAACAATTATTTTATTATAAAATTATAATCGGTTTCAAAAGATCCAAAAATCATTAAATTATAATATTATATGAATATTGTTCTAAATAAAATCATCCAATAAAAATTGTACAAGTTTTAGATATTGTGTTAGTATTTTTAATCTTATTTATTTAAATCATCCATTAATGTGGTAAACACTACATCATTATTGTGTCATAAATAATTTATTTTATTTTAGGTATAAAAATTAAAAAAATACCATGATGTAGGAAATATATATAGATTTAAAATGAATATTAATACCTTAAGATATATATTTTATAAGCCCATGTAAAAATTTATTTACTTAAAGATATTGGTTTTGTCATTTTTGCCTTTACATTAAGTTAATTAATATAAAGTGTCATTATCACTCCCTAGTGGCTCCATGAGGAACCAAAATAGACCCAAGTATTTCCATGGACATAACTGTATCAACCAATAGGATTATGACACATGTTAGGGCAATTTTATATTATTATAATAATTTTTGTTTACCCTTATTTACCAGATTTTCCATTTAACCATGGTAAATAAAATATTTACTGATGTAAATATTCATAATGTCTAAAAATAAAATTTACCTATTCAAAAAATTTGGACCTCTAGATTATAAATATGGAATCCATTTTTTCAAATTCAAAACACATAAGTGGATTAAATTAATTTAAAATTAATTTACGTTGTCAAAACAGAAGGCGTGTTTTTATGAAATAATAACTATCAAATGATATCCACTTATTTATGTACTATTTCAATGTGAAATTAGTTCCAATGACCAACATTGGATTAAACAGTAAAAATATAATATAATTACTCATTAAAACCAATTGAAAAGTTAATCTAACAATATAAATAAATTATATTAAAAGACGGTTTTGAATTAAAATAAAGTATGTTTCATTATTCATTAAAAATGAACTTCCTCAGAAAAATACAAAAAATTTACCTACAGTAAATTTTGATGTCCCGATTATAAATAAGAATACTATTTTGTAAAATATAAAATATAAAAGTGAAGGAAGATTGATTTAAAAAGGGTTCTCGATTAAATGGTGGTAAATTGACCTTTGAAAGAATATTAGACTATTTGTGCTTAAAATTAGATTCATTCATATTTTATGCCTCTAAATTTTATTGAATAAATGTAAAAATATTTTTGAAAAATGTATAATCATATTGTAGTTAGTTATATTCATTCAAGCCAATACAACAGATAGGCGTTAACTACCACTAAAAATAATATTATTATATTATTAGTGTGCGATGTAAGATTTCAAGGAAACCCGTTGTTGCGTATTGGGTAAGCCATTGAACATAGCATCCTATTTGAAGTAAAATTAATATTTATTTCACAAATATTAATAAATATGAACATTTACTATTCTTTATTTACATGGGATGTTACAATTATACACATAAAAGTAAGGATTTCTTTAACAGTTTTGGTAAAATACCATTGGTAATTTTATTTAAAAGGACATGATGATTCCTTTAAAAAAATAAAAGGTAAAATGGGGTAAAATGTTCATTAATAATTCATTTTAGATATTTTGAAATCATTTTTCAATTTTTTTTATAAAAACATGGCTTTGATGGAAAATGATATTCAAACATAGAGAGAAATAAGGTATGATTTTTTTTAAAAAAATATTAACCATTTAAAGAACCAAATAGTAAAAAAATTGAACTATTAGTAGAATAATTTTATTAATAACTATGGGTGAATAAATAGAATTATTTTATTATAGTAATTAAAACAAATTCTCTAAGGGATATGTAAATATAAAAAATCCTAAATAAATATGAGATTGTGAAATAAACCCATACTTGTTCAGTTAAAACTGGATCGTAAGCCCTATAAAAAAGATTAAATCTTAAGAATATCTAAATACTAGGAATATAAATATATTTATGATATAACATATAAAATATACATTATATATACCACACAAAGTAAATATGTTGTGAATATGGAATATGTCTCCTAGAAGTAAAAGGGAGACGACAATTCTTTACCTTGAGTCTAACTCATCACGTACTTTCTTTATCATCCAAAATAATAAAATTATGTTAATTATTTATTCTTTTAATAAAAAATACAAGTTATTGTTGAATTAATTTAATTTATTTCCATGTTATATATTATTACTTAATCAATTAAGCTTACATTATATGCTTGGATGATATTTGTATCACGTGTCAAAAATGAATTTGGTAGGTTAACTATGGTAAAAGAGGTAATTATTTAAAAATTTATAGAATAATAATCAGAAAATGAGTGATATATTTGTACATAAATTATACTATTATTATTATTAATTAAATATGGATTGAGAAATCAACTATGTTATGATCATGGAGATGGTAGGTAGTAGGTACGCATAAGTAACATTTTAATTTTTCAACGATCATTATAGAAAGTATTTGAGTTATATTTTATCTTTTAAGAATGAAAATACTATCATAATTTCTATATAATTTCATAAATTTTACTTAAATATATCATCCATGTTGTTTGGTAATGGATAGATTGACATATCATTTTGTGAAGATAGTAGTACACACATAAACGGGCAACATTATCATCTTTTAGTGAGTGAATAGGTAAGTAATAAAATGATGTATTATTTATTATACAATTTAAATTGGTCGTTAATATCTAAATTTTGTCATTTATATAAAATATGTTTGTTAATATTATCTATATAAACATCTAATAATGGAATTTATCTAAGACAAATCGCATTGCTTCATGAGTTAGTAGTCTTCCGTACACATGAGCAATGCTATCTTATCCCTTACATAATAGAATGAAAAAATGTTATATATTATATAATGACTAAATACGTATAATTAATTTATAATTATCATAAATATAATTTATATCAATATCTATATTGATCTGTGATATGTGTTAATGGAAAAATATATGAAATCAGATCGGGGGGAAGTAGTATTATGTATACACAAATGATGCTTTCTTCACCTATTTAATGGATGTGGGAATGTTTCTAGGTAGTAAAAATAAAATAAATAATATATTATTCTATGTATGAGACATCAGTTATTATATTTATATAGTTTATAGGAATTGATAGTGGTAGAGGAAATAATATAAAATGTCTCCTTGAAGAACATTGCCATTTTTCAGGTAACCTCCAAAGGTTTTCACCAATGTCATTCGTAGGATTGATTTATACTAAAATATGTATTATTAGATGATTTTATAGATTTTTGGAAATTATTTGGTCATGTATTTTATAAACTAAAATGTTTTTTTAATAATAAGGTTGAGTGGGTGGCCTTTTATAAATGATGTGAGTGGAACACTAGTATTTTTTTAAAAGAAAATGGATATCCCTTGTTTTTAACATTTCAAAAGGGTCCCTAATGGAGTAATCTAGAGACTTATATGTTCTAGTTACTAAAAAATACCATAAAATAAATTTCAAAAAAAATTTTACCTCATTTTAACACTTACCTTTTTATATTAACCCCTAATAAATCCATTTATACCATTACCAAGGTCAAAAATTATGATCACCTTATTAGATAATTTAAATTATTATCATTATAAATAAATAAAAAAATTTAAAAAAATTATATAACATAAACGGAAATAATTAATTTAAAATCAATCCCACCTACATGATGATTAAGTGGGGTTTTAAAGACAAAATATTCAATGGTTTACAAATCTTTTATACCAAACTTTGCAATGAAAATGATTTTAGTGAAATAATTTTTATTAATAGAAATATAATTGGATTAATATAACATTAAGAACAATTAGAAATATAATTAATCATTCTAATTAATTTATTCAAAACAAGACAACAACAATAAATAAATATTTAGTATTTTCACTATTCACCAAAAATGAATCTATTCTAAAATACCAAAAAAGTCACTATAAAATGGTTTATACACGTAGATTTAAAAAATAAATTATATTTTATAAATAAAATTTTATAATACTAGTAAAATATATGTATAACTTATAAGTGAATAGTGAGTCCTAACAATATTTTATAAAATATAGTTTTTAGAAAATATTTGTTTTACTTTCAAATGGTTCCTGGTTTATCCCTAATAAATAGATATTAATTTAATATATATTAAACATTTATATCCATTTAATATTAATAATTTATTTAGAATTTTAATTTTTCTCTAATATAATGACTAGGATATATTGGAAATAGTTAAATAAATATATTTTAATAGATTATTGTGTTTTATTTATGCCCAATTTCTTGTGCATTTCAAGCTATCGAAGAGATTGAATTTGATTACAAAATACATATATTTAATTATTTAAATGTTGTTTTATGTTCAAATTTTGGGGTTGAATGTCATAAATTATATCAAATATGATATTAATATTTTAAATTATCGAGGTGTGACATTCTACACCATTAAATAAATTACATCCTCATAATTTATTCTTAATCTTAGAAATCAAGGGGTTATAATTTGAATATAACTTCATTGAAATACCACATAATTTTAAGGGTTAATAAAAATCTCCTTGAAATTATATAAAGGGATGTATAATGTTAATATAGACTAACACATAATATTGTTTTTAATTAAGAGAACATTGGTGGAATGTGATGTTATTGACATAGAAGAAAACCATAAATAATTATAGAGGGTGATAGATGTAATTGATCATAAGAAAGTCGGTGATACCAAAAAGGATAATGAACATGAATCCATTAAATCTATGTTGAGTTTAGGTTATATTTTATTCATCAGAAATGATGGTACTAAGATAACATTTTTGTTTCTATATCATTTCCTTGGAGTTGAATAATTCTTTTACCATCTAGAATGAGAAAATAATAAAATATAGTGATATTATATCATTTTATACGTACAATTTCAACCAGTGGACATGGTTTTATCAATTACTATAACTCCTATTACTACACTAAATGAATATCCAAAATGAAATTATTATCCTAGAAGCAGTAATATTGTATTTAAATTGATCTTGAGATCCATAAAATTGCGAAAATTATTTTTATAGGATTATAAATATTTCCCAAAACAAAATTGTTGTCACCTATTTTGCAATATAATATATTACTATCTGAACCAAAATAGTAACACCACTAGTTCAAAATTAATATTTATCAATCAATTCATTTAACTAAAAACAATTACATATTAATCATGAAATCATGTAGGTCAGTGGAAGGTGCTAAACCCTTATCATCCTTCGGTTATGGGTTCAAGTACCGCGACCTTACCAGATGTGACCAGATGTTACCTAGTATATATCATATATATCATTTTAAACCCTATTAATATAATTACTATAATGTTACCAAATATTAATATCCCATAATTAAAACAATATCAATGATTAGATAAAACATAATGTTTACTAATAACTTCATAAAAACTACTTTATCATTGTTTTGTCAACATGAAGAACATATTAAGTGTTATCTAAAAATAAATCTTGTGTTTTCCATGTGGTTCAACATTATAATCAATCAATTTTTATGGTCATCAGATCCATTAAACCGATTTCCTCAAATACATTTAAAATTAGTACAAAAGTAAAATTCTTATATGTTTGGTGGTTTTTATGATGATAATATCATTAATAAAATACTTTTAAAAAATATTTATTCAATATAAATACACAAGAATATTAATCCATACAATTTGGTTGAATGAATAATGTAATATTGACCTTGATCACTTAAATTCTTATGATTTATATTCCCATGACTATTGGGGTGTTCATTTTCATAGAACCCCATATCCTTATTGTAGAAGCATTACACATTGGAAGATTCATTCTTTCCCTTGAAATCATGAGAATGAAAGCAGTTTCATTGTTTTAAGGAAAACTATTTTTCTATTTAGCATTGATCAATTTTGTTTTCTTCCACAAGTATGAATTTTTTGAAAATAATTCTTCACATTATTACTATTATCAATTTTTGGATCAATCATCCACTTCATCTATTTCATCCCTTAGAAACCATAAGACATGGAAAATTCATTCTCTTTCTTGATATCACATGATACAATATTATTATATGATGATAATGGTTGGGACACTACTGTACTTAATGGAAATGGATTAAACCCATTAAATAAATATTCAATATTTCTATTTGTATAATGTTTATAGTCCATAACATTGCTTTATAACACTGTAAATTTGGATTCTAACAGAAGAGGGAATCAATGGGAGAATTGTCTCAGTCTAGATGCGTAGTCTTCAAGCCAAACATGCTTGGGAGGTTCATGAAGGGATGACATGTCGGGGAATGATTATGAAAGATAGGTTTGAAAGAAACCTGATCAGGAAAAATGGAAGGCTATCTATTTCCTATTGAATGGTCCAACTTTATCTGAAATCCCTCCAAGATCATACTTGATAGATTGTGAGTATATGAGAAATTAGACTATGGAACCATAATTGGGTAGGGGTTAGACTCAGCTTCACTGGTTGTTCAGTCCCTAACAATTCCTTTCGTTAATCCATTGTCTTCCAATGGTTTAGGCACACTATTTTGAACGAGGAATAAAGGACCAGCTATGCCAATATTGTTATTAACTCATAATCGAATTTGTTTGTTTTTATGGGGTCCTCTTTGATTTTCTTCTTAGCCATAAACTATATTCGAATGAATTACCTAAATCATGTCCATGACAATTAGGGAAAAGTATTATAGAGAAGAGCGACTCTTATAGAGTTTAATTTTATGATTTGAAGAATCTAGAACAAAGAATTCCCTCTAGAGGATAATAATCAATATTTGGGAGTGAATCTGTCCTCTAAATGCCTCTTTTGTAGGGTGACACGGACTGAAAACTTGGATCACATGTTCTTTGGATATGATTGGAAAAATATGGTTTGGCAAGAGTTTGAAGCCCTCATATGCAGAGGATACCAAGGGGACTAGAAGTATATCATTATTGAGAAGTGGTTTAAGGGAATAGATAATAGTGGTTGAGGGAGGGCTTCAAAGACTATCACCCTGACATAGGGCTGCTGGGGGATCTGGATGGAATGTAACACTATTGGAAAATAGCTTTTTGTGACGGGCTATTTGTGAGGGGAATTAATCTTATCGAAAGTATTATGTCCCAGAGATTATTTTCAATGGGGGATTCTCTCCATCGCAAATAATTGGTTATTTGCGAAGGGATTGGGGGTCTGGTCGCAAAAAGTTTGGTTTTGTTTGCGCGCCAAACCATGAGAAGGTTATTTGTGAACGAGGAATCACCCCGTCAGAAACAGTGCGTCGGTCAGAGGGTATTTGCGACTGGACCTGTCGCAAATACCCAACAATGGAAAATAGATTTTTGCGATGAGATGTTCTCCCATCGCAAAATGTGTGTCACCTGGAACCTTTTGGGATGGATCCCGTCACAAATACACTTTTAACCGTCAACTATAACTAATGCGGCCGATGGTTTTTGTGACAAGTCTTATCTCAACAAATACTATTGGTGACTGGATGCCCGTCACAAATAGTACTATCACAACTAATTCAACCTATATATACCCTCAATTCGTTTTTTCATATTCTCCTCTCAATTATCTCTCTCTCTCTGAACTCTATTTTCATAGTGAAAATTTGTGTGAGTTAGTTTTTTTTCACCAAAATGTTGTGAAACCGTCTACATCGATAAGAGATCAAGATTAAAGGTATTTATATTTTATTTAATTTGGTATTTATTTCAATTGTTTTATGTTAATTTTAATTATTTTTTATTAGTATTAATTAAATTAGATTTAAATTAATTTTTTATCAGTAATTATTTGTAATAATAAATTGAAATTTTTCATACTAATTTTTAATAATTAATAATAAATTGGTGTAATTCATAATCAATAGGAATAATTAGTAATAAATTGTAATAATTTATGACAAGAAGTTAACAGTGGAGGAGTTCTTAAAGACAACGGACAAACTGGCTCAACATTTTGAAGACATTCTCAAAGACGGTTTGAACAAAGAGGTAACAAATCTATCCTAGAAAATATATATGGAGGTCACATCTGATATGATTAAGTTAGGCTTTAAGGGTTTTGTTATGTGCTACTGTGTTTAATGCTTCTAGTTGTACTTCATGGTGTCATACTTTTTCAAAAAAACGTTTTAATAAAAAATTAACTTAATAGTACCAAATAGTAATAATTTGAATGAAATATGATTAATTAGTAATAAATAAAAAAAATTAGTAAAATTTAGAAATAATTAGCAATAAATAGTAATAAATAGGGATAATTAGCAATAAATAGTAATAATTAGAAATAAATAGAAATAAATTGGAATTAGTAGAAATGAATAATAATATTTAGAAATAAATAGTGATAAATATGAATAATTAGTAATTAATAGTAATAAAGAGGGATAATTAGTAATAATAGGAATAATTAGTAATAAATTGGAATAATTGGTAGTAAAGAGAAATAATTAGGAATAATTAGTAATAAATAAGAATAATTAGGAATAATTAAAAAAATTACGACAAATTTGGAATAATTAGGAAAAATTAGGAATAATAAGGAATAATAAGTAGTAATTAGAATAATTAGTAATAATTAGTAATAATTAGTAATAAATAGAAATAATTATTAATATATAGCAATAATTAGTAATAATTATAAATAATTAGTAATAATATGCAATAATTAGTAATAATAAGCAATACTTAGTAATAATTAGCAATAATTAATAATAATTATCCATAATTAGTAATAATTAGCGATAATTAGTAATAAATTGCAATAAATAGTAATAAATATTTATAATTCTTAATAAATAGTAATAAATACCAATAATTTATAATAAATAGAAATAATTCCTAATAAATAGTAATAAATATGATTAATTGGTGATAAATAGGAATAATTATTGACAATTAGTAATAATTTGAAATAAATTGTAACAATTAACAATAAATAGAAATAATTAGCAATAAATAGGAATAATTAGCAATAATTAAGAATAATTAGCAATAATTAGGAATAAATAGAAACAATTAGAAAAAATATGAATAATTAGAAATAAATATGAATAATTAGAAATAAATAGGATTAAATAGAAATAAATTGTAATAAATAAAAATAAATAGAAATAAGAAGGAATAAATAGTATTAAATAGGAATAATTAGTATTAATTAGTATTAATTAACAATAATTATGAATAATTTGTAATAATTAGTAATAATTTGTAATAATTAGCAATAAATATTATTAATTTGCAATAAATAGTAATAATTAGCAATTAATAGGAATAAATAGAAATAAATATGAATAAATAAAAATAAATAGTAATAAATCGCCATAATTATGAATAATTATCTATAATTATGAATAATTAGCAATAGTTACAATTTATTAGCAATAATTAAGAATAATTAGCAATAATTGCGAATAAATAGAAATAATTAGTAATAATTAGTAATAATTAGTAATAATTAGTTATAATTATTAATAATGAGGAATAATTAGTAATAATTAGTAATAATTATTAATAGTTAGTAATAATTAGTAACAATTAGTAATAATTAGCAATAATTATCAATAATTAGAAATAATTCACAATAATTAGCAATAATTATAAATAATTAAAAATACTTGGGAATTATTTGCAATAGTATGAAATAATTACCAAAAACTGGCAATTAATATGAATATTTAGTAATAATTAGGAATAAATAATTATTAATAGGAATAATTTGGAATAATTAGGAAAAAATTGGAATAAATAGGAATAAATAGTAATAAATAGTAATGAATAGGAATAAATAAGAATAAATAGAAATAAATAAGAATAAATAGGAATAAATAGGAATAAATTAGAATAAATAGGAATAAATAGGAATAATTAGTAATAATTAGGAATAAATAGGAATAATTAGTAATAATGAGTAATAATTAGATATAATTAGTAATAATTATTAATAATTAGCAATAATTAGTAATAATAAGCAATAATTAGTAATAATTAGGGATAATTACCTATAATTTGCAATAATTGGCAATAATTATCAATAATTAGCAATAATCAGAAATAATTAAAAGTAATTAAAAATAATTAGCAATAATTAGAAATAATTAGTAACAATTAGAAATAATTAAGAATAACTGGAAATAATTAGCAATAGTTAGTAATAATTAGCAATAATTTGGAATAATTAGTAATAAATATCAATAAATAGGAATAATTCGTAATAAAATTAATAAATAGGAATAAATAGGAATAATTAGGAATAATTAGGAATAAATAGGAATTAATAGAAATAAATATGATTAAATATGAATAAATAGAAATAAATAGTAATAAATAGGAATAAATAGAAATAAATAAGAATGAATTGGAATAATTAGGTATAATTAAGAATAATTAGGAATAATTAAAAATAATTATGAATAAATAGTAATAATTAGGAATAATTAGTAATAATTTGTTATAATTTGGAACAATTATTAATAATTAGCAACAATTAGTAATAATTAAGAATAATTGCTAATAATTTGTTATAATTAGTAATAATTTGTAACAATTAGTAATAATATCAATTGTAACAAATTTTAAAACTCATAATGACTTGTAATAATTTGGCACAATTTCCAGTGGATTGACGACACTCCGTTTTCTTGATGACTCTTCTTCTTTCAACATTCACCGACTCAAAACATTAGGAAAAGTATGATTCTATGTATGCATATCCAATATCATATGCATGAGTTTGAATATGAATACATAGGACCACATTTTTCATAATTTTTTAAGGTAGTGATAGTTACAAGAAGATGATTCATCGGCGAAAAGGGGGATCTTTTTTCTAACAACTCATTTACTTGCATCTTTCTCCCACTGAAATCACAATGAAGAATCTACTTGGATGTAGGCTTATAAATTATTGAATTCACAAGAATGAATATACTTACCTCTGAGCAGATTATTCATTGTAATTTCTATGAAAGAAATTTGCAAGTAATTGAGCTATCCGACAAAAGGGTAGTCGTCAATCCACTGGAAATTTTTTCACCCAAAAATAAAGGTAATTATTATGAAGCAGTTGTAATTATTCATCTTCTTTTTCAGATAGTGTTTTTATAATTTCAAATTATTCAAAAACTAGTTATGATTTTATATTTTTTAGAAAAACACAGAACAAGGAAATCGACATCAGTCATTATTAGATGATCACACTTTGATAAATCTACGTAGAAATCCAAACAGTTCTGGTTTAAATTTTCTATATATTGAGGGTGTTAAATCATTCTTATCATTTTTATCATCAAAATCAAAATATGTTTCAGTGGGCACAATTAAGTGTCCTCGTAAGAAATGTTCTCTGAGAACGTTTGACACATTTGACAAGGTTGGACGATATCTCTTGCGGTTTGGTTTTCAACCAGATTATGTTTGTTGGTATTAATATAGTGAACGCAGTTCCAGAGAAGATACTAATAACTTGATTCCAGATCCATCATGGTTTCAAAATTTAGTACATCATGTTTCAGGTCCATTTGTTAAAAAAACTAAAACTCAAGATGATATTGATTTAACTACTGAGAGGGCACCATTCGAATTTTATGAGTTGTTAAGGTTTGTTGTCGATGAATTATATCCTTGTTGTGAGGTAAGAAAATTAGAAACGGTTGAAAAATTTATAGCTATTAAATCAAATAATGAAATGTCATAATATTATTTTGATCATATATTTTCTTTGGTTAAACCATTGTTACCTGAAGGAAATTTGTTTTTTGTAAATCACTATGAGAGAAAGGGGTTGGTTCGTAATTTGGTCCTTAGTTATCAGACGATTCATGCATGTGAAAATGATTTCATCTTATATTCTGGTGAAAATGAGTCATTGGATAGTTATCCCACATGTGGATAATCGAGGTATAAAGATTCCCAACCATGGAAGTCTTAATCGATTCTTATAAAACAATTGAGATATTTTCCCCTTACTCCTACGCGGCAACGTTTATCTATGTCTCCAAAAAAGCATCAATGATGTCCTGGCACAAAACCAATATTTGAAACGATAAAAGTATGAATAATCTATATGATGGTGATTCATCGAAATATTTTGACTATCTGCATCCATCTTCTACTTTAAAAGCCTAAAACGTGCGATTGGGTCTTTCTACTGACACTTTCTGTCTGTTTGGTTCTTATTTTAGTCAGTAGTCATGCGGGTATATCTTTATAACCCTATACAATTTACCTCCATAGATGTTGATGATGGAACCCTATATATTTTTGACCATATTAATCCCTGGAAATCTGAAAAAGAATACTGATTTTTATTTTAAACCACTTATTAATGAGATAAATGCATTATGGATTAATGGTGTTAGTTCATATGATGTTGCTGTGAAAATAAAATTCATATTAAAAGCTACATTTGGTGTGGATGATTAGTGAATTTCTGGCATATGGGATGTTCTCTGGCTGGATTACACATGGCTTAAAATCAAATCCTTTCGGTATGAAAGACAACAAATATAGTATGTTCGTCAATGTAAAGAAACCTTGCAATTTTGAATGTCATCATATATTTCTTCCAACCGATCATCCTTTTTCAAAGGAAAAAATATCATTTCAGAAAAGGAACAGTTGAAATGGATGAACCTACAAAATTGATCTTAAGTACAGAGTTAAAATCAGTTGTATATTCATTACCTCCCATCACATTTCGGCCAACAGTAAACCAATAAAATATTCATGGCTTTAGAAAAGAACATAATTGGATAAAACTAATCATTTTTTTGGGATCTTCCATATTGGTCTGATTTGTTGATCCCCGCATGTTGGATGTCATTCATATTGAGAAGAACTATTTTGATAGTTTATTTCATACAGTTTTGGATACACCAGGTATAACCAATGATACTGTAAAAGTATGATTGGATATTGCCCAAATTTATAGGTGATCAGAACTTGAACTATTTGAAAATGTCAGATCACAGAGTTTAATGAAGCCAAAAGTAGCTTAAACACTATCCAAATAGAGTCACTCGTTATTTTGTCAGTGGATTTCAGATTTGGGACTTCCCGATGGTTATGCCTCCAATTTGGGAAGATGTGTTAAGAAGTTTCATATTACCAGATTAAAAAGTCTTAACTTTCATGTTATATTTGAAAGACTTATGCTGATTGTATTTAGAGGTTTGTTGAATTATATGATTTGGGATTCTATAATAGACATATAATATTTTTTCAAGACATTTGTATTGCAACAATAGGCTACAATTCACTAAGAAAAATGGGAGAAGATGTTTCTGTAATTATATGTAAACTGGAAAAAATATTCCACCGGCTATCTTTGACACAATGGAACATTCAATATTAAATTTTCCACATGAAGCTAAATGTGGAGTTCTAATAAATTTTTGATTGATGTACCCATTAGAGATATGCATGAAGAAATTGAAGAAAAAATTACTCAACAATGCATCAATTGAAGGCTCAGTTGCTGAAGCTTATTTGTAAGAGGAAATTTCTTTTTTATGCTCTCACTATTTTGAATCTGAATATCCCTCAAAGCAAAACCACATGGGGTAGAATGAGAAAAATATTAATGTTGAAATGGATAATCAGTTATAAGTTTTTAATCAGATAAATCTTGGGTTCAGTGGAGTTCAAGAATGATGAATTTCAGATGATAAACATCACAGAGCTCATACAAATGTTCTTCTCAACAATGAATAAATGACATCATTTGTAATGTGAGTGCTTTTATCACATATTCTATAATTTATGATACATTATATAAACTTATTTTATTTGAGAGTTATATGATAATCATATTAAGAAACTACATCCACAAATTACAACAGCTTCTCATGAATAACGCAAGAAAAAAAATTTCTCAATGGTTTCGAAAACTGGTAATATAAATTATTCATGGTTTAAAATCAATTTAGTTTACTATTTATTATATTTATAATTGTTTTACAAATTTTCATGTGTCTCAAAATGCTGATAAAAATGATTAGAGACTTGGTATATTGAGTAACCCACCATGCAAAATGGTTTAATCTTATAATAAATATGTAGTGAATGGTTTTCAATTTCATACATGCGCATCTGGGGAATCATAAAAATAATGAATCGTTTAGTTTGTTTGATAGGATCTCATCATAGAGATACTAAAGTAGTCTTTTACAGCATTCTAGATGAAATTATTCTACTGTGTTATCTAAGACAGAATTACATAGCAATGTTTAAATGTCGGTGGTTGGATACTGAGAGAGGCTTGTGTGTTCATCAAACTGATGGAATAGTCGATATTAAATATAAAATTCCTCTAGAAGTAAATGAACTATTTTTAAATTCTCAACAAGAACATTGAATTTATTATGAAGATTATTTTTCTACTTCAAGAGACCTAAGTGATTGGTAGAGCATAATAAAAGTGAAATCTCAAGAAAATCAGTTTACTCAAACTGAATGTGGTTTCACTGAAGTTGAAGGAATTGAAATTTTTCAAGAGACTAATCAAAATCCATATTTTTTACAAAGAAACGTAAATAACAATGACAACACCCCATAATTAAGGGTCTATGGTGACAAATGTAAAGACCTAGAAATTCTATGTAATTTTTTAAATTATATGGGAATTTTAAGAGTCTGTGAAAATTGATGGCGCATGATTCCGAGTCCTGGTTTTCCCGAAATTAATTTCTGAACTTTTATTCAAGTACGATCAATAAATGTGCGAGCAGGTTTTTGTAACTTTTAAACCTGTTCTCAGAATTGAAATAGGAGCGAACCGTTAAATTTTTAGTGCTTATATTCTCGTAAATAAACATTCACCTTGACCGCAGTAGGACAAGGGTTAAGGTTAGTTTTTAAACTTTTTTGTCGAAAAATAAAAATAAAATTATTTAACATTTTATTTTTATTTATGAAACCCATGTGCATGGGTTATGGAGGTGGGGACCACCCGAAAAACAACTCCATCTTTAATGTGGAGAAGTATCTTCAACTACCTACAACTTAATAGTGCCACCCACGTTTAATTAATGATTCCAACTAATTGTGCCAAAAAAATTAAATTGATAGAATTAATTTAATTTGGTGTTGGCTCCACACTTATTTTTGTTGGGAGAAACAGTTGGAAAAGTAGAAGGGGAGAGAATTTGGGAGGATTATTCTTCTCCAATGAAGAACACCTCCCAATAAAGATCTTATTCAATGGAGAACACGTCTTCTTCTCCAAAAAAGAATGTTTCATTCTCCAACAAGGAACAATAATAGAGGATTTTCAAACAAAAGACGTTGTTGGAGGGGGCTTGCTTCGGAATCGATAAGCACCGATCTATCTTCATCTGCGGGCAATCTCCAACAGAACCATCGAGGTAGGGGTTTTTTGTTTTCTTTTTCATGGTTTGAGTTGATTTAATCCTCTTGATCTTCCTGCTACCAAACTAATGTGGATAGTGCGGGCCAAACGAACATGGCTCGATCCCTCTATTGTTATTCGTGGTTGTTGTATACTATGCAATGGAAAAAGGTGGATGCCATCGGAGGCCGGCAACATGATGGGTTAGTGGCGTGTATCTGCACCACCCGACGAGTAAGGGCTATGGATTGTTCTATGATGATGATGGGGAAGGTGACCGACATTTGACTGGCCACGGAGAGGTAGCACACATCGCTCTGCCATTAAAGAAAGGGGTTGTGTCCCTCCTGGCCGCGGTGGATGGTGGAGTCACAGTCAAAGTTCGGCAGGTCATGGGATGCACACTACACGCCGCCAGTAGAACCCAAGGGCATGCTGTTTTGGTTGGCTCAGCAGGACTGAGAGGGACCCGCTCAATTCCCTCGTGCTGGCAGGAAACTGAACGACAGAGCTGTTCGGTGTTTGAGAGTGAGGGGCCCGCATATCCCCCCATATGCAGCTTGGTCGGGGAACCCATTTGGGCCACCCTGCATGGGATGGGCTGACCCGAATGAGGTATTGTCAGCCCAGGCCAGGTCAGGCCTAGTCGATCTGATCGGGTCGGACCGGGCCCAGACCAGTTTCGACCCATTCCATACTTTTGGCCATACCTTTGGCATGATGTGTCCATTTGACGAATGGTCTATGGTGCTGGAATCCTTGGAGCGAGATGGTCCTTTTGTTATACCAAACATGAGGTTTGGATAAAGAGGGGGTATGGTCGGGTTGGATCGACGACAAATCCAACCAGACACTTGGAACTAAATGGTAATAACTTACAAACCGTGTGTCGAATTGATAAACTTTCTATTGTTTTGAGACCCCTATTACATGGAGGCCCTTTACAATACATGTTCTTGGGACATTTTGGTAGTTAGATTATCGACTAGTGGCTCAAAGAGTAGACACTCCCGGGGACAAGCGAGCTTAGTGAGAGAAACCTTTAGCTTGCTATGACAATGTACTAGGATCATGTATTGTTCTGACGATGTACTAATAATGAACTTGGATCTTGTGTGGGTTTGATGATGTACTGATGATATAATGGGATCATGTGTGTGTTTGATGATGTACTGATCATGCACTAGGATCCTGTGTGGGTCTAACGACGTAATGGAAATTTACTAGGATGATGTGTGGGTCTGACGACATAATAACAGTGTACTAGGATCCTGTGTGGGTAGGACGACGTATTGATGATGTACTAGGATCGTGTGTGGGTTTGAATATGCACTGATGAGGTACTAAGATCTTGTGTGGGTCTTACTATGAACTAGGAACCTATGTGGGTCTAACAAGGTACTAGGATTCAGTGTGGGTATGACGATTTACTAGGATCCTATGTGGGTCCAACAAGGTACTAGGATCATGTGTGGGTCTGACGATGAACTAGGATCTTGTGTTGGTCTGATGAGGGACTAGGATCTTGTGTGGGTCTGAAGATGTACTATGATCCCATGTGGTTCTGATAATGATATAGTATCTTTTGTGTGTCTGTCTCTTAAAAAAGTAAGATGATTCAGTAGTGACATCTAATCATCTATATTTTTGTACCTAAGTTATACCTGGTATAATATGATTCCTTACCATAATGGTGATACCTTTGTGGTATTCTACTGTTTGGCATACCTGTGTGGTACTTACCGTCATGGAATTTCAACCTTTTTGGAATAGTTGAGCATTGGGATTTTGGGATGGACCCTATGTTTCCTCAAGGTTGAGATGGGTATAATTGTTATCTTAGGTATATGTATGGGAATATTCCTAATTAAGGTTATCAATTGATTTCATGATTTTTGGTTTATCCTTTGTGGATTCTGTGAGACATTGAGGGTCTCTAGGTCCTTACTGAGTGTCGTCACACTCACCCCTCCATGGGATATGACCGCACCTTGTTGTGTTTGGTGCAGACAACGGACATCGCTGACTGAGGACGAGGGTACCAGGACTGAAGGTTGCTCTAAGGGGGGAAATTAGATGAGGTGTACCATATAGATGGTCATTCGAGAGATGTACCTACCATTCAGGTAGGATCCTTGGTGGGTGTTCACTGGAGTTGTTTCTGTTTACTTATACCGTTCAGTTTCCTTGTACTTTCTAATTAGGCTTGTATTCAGGCCCCTTTTTGTACTTACTTTTAGTAATATTTTTCTATATAGTCTACTTGTGTTTGTATCTTTTTGTGTTCTTGGTTAAGTTTTTTTAATGGATATAAAGGAAATTCCTTCCATGTTTTAGTGGATATTCCATTCGCAGCTAGTTTCCAGCCCCTAGAATATGGAAGGAGGGCTTGGGGTAGTCACAACACGGGCCCCAGGAGAGGGGTCATGACAAATTAGTATCACATGAGTCGGTTATACCATAGAACACTAGAATATGATCGTTCTAATGGAAATATTATTATGTGTAGTGAGTGTGGTTATCACTTTATGAAATCTAGTGTTGATGCGATGACCGACGTATCCATACACCAGGACAATGACTTGTGATTTCCAACTCAGTGCACGAAAACACAGATTGCGTGTGTGTTTTTCAAGAGTTTTCATTGTTATCTCATTGAGTCATCTCACTAGGTATAAAATTTTGATCGTTGTGCCCCTGTTTCTTTTCAGGATGCCTCCACGCAGACAGCGAGCTAGGGTACCAGGTATAATACACTCTGATAGTCCACCAAGTGATGAGGCCTTGGTGCGGTGCCCTCTTCAAGTAGAGGCACCAACGGAGGAACCCGCGGTAACATTACCCATTGGGACACCGATTCCACCAACCCCAGCTGCAGAGGGTGCATGCCTGTTGAGTGTGTTGCACGATTTCCAGCGCCAGAGGCCACCCAGGTTCAGGAGAGAGACTGACCCACAAGAGGCGGGGGACTAGCTGGAGGTCATTGTGAGAGTCTTCTGAATAGTAGGGACACTAGCTGGTCTAATGGTGATCCTCGCCGCCAGACTTCTATAGATAGAAACATATAGATGGTGGATCTTGACTATTCAAGTTCATGACGAGGTGACGCTTCTCTGGGCAGACTTCGAGAGCTTGTTTCTGGAAGAGTTTTTCCCAGTGACTCTTCGCGCAATGCACATACTGGAGAAAATTCATCTACAGTAGGGAAACATGAATGTAGCTCAGTACATAGCGAGGTTCACCGACCTCTCATGCTACTACACTAATATTGTGTGTGACCCATTATTCAGGGCTCGAACCGTTTTTTAAGGGACATAGGTGGGAGATCACGGCTTCGATGATTTCTCTTAGCATCCTGAAGCAGGAGGGGGTGTTAGAGTGAGCCCTCTTAGTGGAGATTTTTCATCCTGAGCAGTCACCAGCAGTGAGACCCACCACCAGACGTCACGTACCAAAGTCTTCTGCAGATGGTATCAGATAGATGTCATAGAGTTCTAAGAGGACTAGACATATAGGTGGACGACTGCATGACTTAGGATGGGTTCTGTAGGGCACAGGAGATAGAGCCAGTCATGTGTGGATCAGCCAATGTTTCACAGGCGGCGGGTAGGATCACATGGATCGTGACTATCCGAACCATTATATGGATGATTAGTAAATGGTCAAAGGACCTCCTAGATAGAGACATAGGTTTGACTGATGATGTTCGCAAGGAGAAGGAAGATGTGGAAGAGGAGCTGGCCGTGCAGCTGGCAGGGGAGATGATTCATGTTGATACCACCACCACAACAAGGTAGTCCACCCCGACCATAGGGAGAAGGTGGACATGGGAGAGCTCAACTCTAGGTGGCTAAGGCCAATGACCAAGGAACTCTGGAGATGATATGAGGTACAATTTTTGTCTACTTTACCTTGGATGAAGTACTTATAGACACATGTTTCAGTCATTCTTTAATTTCCACTACCCTTGTTCAGAGATCAGAGATTCCAACGGAGCTTTTGGATCGATACTTACGGCTATAGACTCCTACGAGAGTAGATTCGATGATTACACACTGGTGCTGGTATATGGAGATTACTCGAAGAGGTGAGAGCTTTGGTTGTGGTCTCCTAGAAGTGGCATCGAGGCCTTACGAAATCATCTTGAGGATGGACTGGTTACTGTCGTCCTTGCCTATATAGAATGTATTGGGCACAAAGTGTAGTGTGTCTGCAAGGATGGGACAAGTTTTACCTTCACCAGTGAGAAGGGAGACATTGTAGCATAGGATGGACCTACCTGGAGGAGGGTGCAGCGGATCACTCATCAGTTGAATAGCCTTATCCTCGGAGCGGTTGAGGTGGAGAGTCCATGTTTTGCGGTAGTGGTAGACCAGTACGCGGATTTCTTCCCTGATAATGTTTCGGGACTAACTCCTCACAGAGAGGTGTACTTTTACATTGACTTGTACCCCGAGACAACACCTATATACACACCAGTATATCGGATGGCTCTCGTTGAGCTTTGCAAGCTGTGGGTACAAGAAGAGGACTTGCAAGGGAAGGGATTCATCAAGCCCAATGTTTCCCCTTGGGCAGTCCATATTTTGTTTGCCAAGAAGGCAGATGGGAGCTTTAGGCTTTGTGCTGACTGTTGGTGCCTAAACCAGGTGACCGTGAAGAAAAAGTACACACTCCCACGGATTGGTGATCTCTTTGACCAGCTGAAGGGAGCACAATGGTTTTCAAGATATACCTCAGATCAGGCTAGCACCAGCTTAGAGTACGAGTTGAGGATGTGCTGAAGAAAAATTTCAGATGTCAGTACGACCATTATGAGTTATTGGTTATGCCATTAGGCATGGACAATGCTACAGAAGTTTTTATGGGACTCATTAATAGGATATTTCAGCCAAATCTTGATCACTTTGTGTTGGTCTTCATTTATCACATTCTTATCTACTTAGCTACTGAGGAGGAGCATTCCTATCTTTTGAAGATAGTACTGAACACACTCCAAGAGAACCAGATTTATGGTAAGATCTCAATGTTTCAATTCTGGATCACAGAGGTTCACTTTCAAGGACATGTCATCTCGGAGGATATAGTTGCAGTAGATCCAGCAAATATTGAGGTGGTACTTTCTTGGGAGACACCCAGGAGTGTGACGGATATACAAAGATTCCTCGGTGTGGCTGGATACTACCAGAGGTTTGTGACAGATTTATCCAGAGTTGCAGCACTTTTATCAGTGTTGACAAAGAAGGGGAAACCCTTTGTGGGGTTGAAGAGATGCCAGCAAAGTTTTCAGTAGTTGAGGCGGAGGGTGAATAGTGCCCCCATATTGAGGCTTTTGAAGGATGGCATTGGGTTTGTAGTCTACTGTGACACATCAGGTACCAGGGTCGGATGTGTCCTTATTCAGTAGTGAGTAGTGATCACATATGTTTCTTGATGGTTGAGACATCATAAGAAGAACTAAGCTTCCCATGACCTGGAGTTAGTAGCAGTTGTCTTTGCCTTTAAAATGTGGTGACATTACTTGATGGGAGAGTGTTTTACTGTCTCCTTGGATAACAGGAGTCTTAGGTATATCTTCTCTCAGAAGAACCTAAACACGAGACAATGGCGTTGTATTGAGTTCGTCTAGGACTATGACTTCGAGATGTTCTATACATCTGGGAAGCGCAACGTTGTAGTAGATGCACTCAGTGGGAGATCTATTATACAGTTGCTAGGCGAGGAGACAGAGCGGTTGGCCACTTTGTGGATATCCTTTCTGGATCGTGTTAGAGAATCATTTCTTCAGTCTCTTATAGTCACACCCACACTCCTTCATGGAGTCAGGGACGTCCAACATGGGGATACTAAATTTGAGGATCTATGTGCTCAGATATCCACAAGATAGGCACCTGATGGATTTTGTGAAGGTAGGGATCACGTCATTCTCTTTAGAGGACGTACCATGGTACCATTTTCACTTCAAGATGAAGTGTTGAAGGAGTTCCACACATCCCCTCTAGACGTACATCCAAGAGTGGAAAATATGTACCAGGACCTCCGATGACAACACTGGTGGCTGAGAATGAAGAAATAACCAGCATAGATTGTCTCTCGGTGCCTCACTTGTCTGCAAGTGAAAGCGCAGAATCCGACACCAGCATGTTTGGTTCAACATTTAGTGGTCCCCGAGTAGAAGTGGGATGGGATATCCATGTATTTTGTGACAAGAATACCACATAAATCCATAGGACTTGAATCAATCTGGGTGATCATTGACCGACTCACCAAGTCGGATCACTTCCTAATGATCAGAGGGAAAGGTTCAATAGAGGGCATGTGATGCCTCTATTTTCATGAAATTGTGTGGAATCATGGAGTAACCTTGATGTTTGTCTCTGTTCATGATGCATGTTTCACTTCCCGATTATGGAAGGGGCTGTAGGGGGAAGTTGGGAAGAAACTTCGTTTGAGAACTGCCTTCAATCCTCAAATGAATGGCCATATTGAGCGGACTATTCAGACCTTCGAGGACATGCTACGTGCTTGAATCCTTGAAATCGATCATATCTGGGAGGATTAGTTTCCTTTGGGGGTGTTTGAATACTAAAAAAGCTATTAGTCCACCATTGGGATGGCACCTTTTGACACGTTGTGTGGGAGAACAAGCAGATCAAATTTGTGTTGGACTGACCTAGGGGAATCAACACTAGTAAAACCAGTGATTGTACGGTCTGCCACAGAGAAGGTGCAGATCATTCTAGAGTAGATGAAGACTGTATAGGGTAGACCAAAGTCTTCTGCCGATAGGAGACAAAGACCTCTGGAGTTCGATGATGATGACAACGTCTTCCTACGAGTCTCATCCCGATGAGGTTTGCAGATATTTGGTTTGAGCGACAAGTTATCCTCAAGGTTCATTGGACCCTTCTAGGTCCTCAGTAGAGTTGGAGAGGTGAATTACATCCTAACACTTCCCCTTATGTTTCACCATGTTCATGATGTCTGCCATGTATCCCAGCTGAGGAGATACATGTGTGACCCTTCTCACATCATCGACCACGGTTACCGAGATGTCGACGATGGGGTGAATTTTATGGAGGTTCTAGTGTATATTGAGGATCAACAAGAGCTGGACCTTCATGGATGGTCAATACCTCTGGTGTGCGTTCTCTGGAAGCACGAAAACCATGAGGAGAGCACATGTGATCGGGAGGCTCAGATACGTGCTCAGTACCCCCACTTGTTCCCTTAGTTTGAGTTGTGTCTTACGGGGACATAAATCCTTGAGGTGGGGAGAAGGTAATGACCAGAAAATTCAATGTATTGTTTTATTTGTATTGTAATTCTATGAGTCTATGAAAATTGACGGCGCGTGATTCCGAAGCCCGGTGTTCCCGGAATGAATTTCTGATCTTTTTTTCGGGTACACTTGGTAATCGTGCGAGCAGGTTTTTATAAGTTTTAAACTAGTGCTCACAATTTAAATTTGAGGGCACCGTTGAACTTGCAATTTCGATATTCACATAATGATACCTACAGCTCGACCGTAGTAGGTCGAGGGTGAAAGTAAGTTTTTCACTTTTTCGTCAAAAAATAAAAATAAAATTATTTAACATTTTATTTTTATTCTTGAAACCCCTATGCATGGGTTATGGAGGTGGGAACCACCCAAACTAAAAAATCCCTCTTTAATGTATAAAAGTATCTGGAACTTCCTCCACATTAATTGTGCCACAAACATTTATTTAATAATTCCAATAAATTGTTCGAACAAAATTAAATTGATAGACTTAATTTAATTTGGCATTGGCTCCACACTTGTTTTTGTTTGGAGAAACCATTGGCAAAGGATAAGAGGAGAGATTTTGGGAGGATTATTCTTCTCCAATGAAGAACACATTCCAACAAAGATATTCTTCAATAGGGAATGTGTCATATTCTCTAACAAAGAATGTTTCATTCCCCAACGAAGAACAATAATGGAGGATCTTCAAACAAGAAGTGTCATTACAGAAGGCTTGCATTAGGATCGATAAGCGCCAATCCATCTTAAACTCTTTGCAATCTCCAATAGAACCTTTGAGGTTGGGGGTTTGTTGTCTATTTTTCATGGTTTTAGTTGATTTAATCGTATTTATCTTCCTTCTACCAAACTAATGTGGAGGGGGAAGGACAAACAAACACGGCCCAATCCCTTCCTTGTTATTCATGGTTGTTGTATCCTACACGGGGGAGAAAGGTGTCGGCCAGTGGATGTCGGCCGCATGACGGGATGGAAGTGTGTTCTTGTGCCGTTAAACAAGCAAGGTTTACGGCTTGTGTCGCGACAATGAAGGGGATGGTGCCCAACTACAGATAGGCAGCACACGATGCGTTTCCATCAGAGCAAGGGGTCGTAGTCCTCCTGGAATCGGTGGGTGGTGGAGGAATGGCCGGAGTTTGGGCGGCCGCGGAGTGGTGGCGCATGACATGCTACCGGGAGGGCCCAAAGGCCGGACATTTCGGCCATCCAACCTAGAATAAGTAGGACCCGCTTGAGTCCCGCATGCTGGCTAGAAACCGAACAGCTGATTCGTTCGGTGTTTGAGAGTGGGAGGAACACGGCTCCCCCCTCCCCCCGCATGCGGCCAGGATGGGCTGCCCCGTAGGTGTCGGGCCAGACCGGACCCAGACTAGTTTCGGCCCATTCCAATCTATTGTCAATAACATTGGAACCAAGATTCTTTTTGATGAAACGTCTGCGGTGCTTGAAACCTTGGAGTGAGAAAGTTATTTTTATAGACACGACTTGAGGTTTGGATAATGTTGGGGTATGGCCGGGTTGGATCGATGATGAATCCAACCGGGCCCTTGGAACTAAAATGTTAATAACATACAGACCGTACATCGGATTGATGCACCGTTTGTTGCGTTGAAACCCTATTACGTGGAGGTCCTTTAGGATACATATTTGTGGGACTTCGTGGAAGTTGGAGTATCGAATAGTGGATTTAGGAGCTGACCCTCCTAGAGACAAGCGAGATTAGTAGAGGAACCCAGTAACAGGCTGTGACAATGTACTAGGATCATGTGTGGGTCTAACGACATACTGACAATGTACTATGATCTTGTGTGGATCTAACGACATACTGACGATGTACTACGATCTTGTGTGGGATGGAAGACGTACTGAAAATGTACTAGGATCTTGTGTGGGTTTAACGATGTACTAACGATGTACTAGGATCCTGTGTGGGTCTGAAGAGGTACTAGGATCCTGTGTGGGTTTGACGATGCACTATGATCCTGTGTGGTTCTGACGATGTACTAGGATCCTGTGTCTGTCTGAGGATGTACTAAGATATTGTTTGGGTTTTGACAAGGTACTAGGATCCTATGTGGGTTTTATGGTGCACTACGATCCTCTATGGGTTTGATGATGATTTCGGTTCCTTCGTGGGTCTGCCTCTTAACAGAGTATGATGATTCAGCAGTTATATCAAAACATCTCTACTACTGTATCGAAGTTAAACCTGGTATGAGTTGAGTCCTTACCTTGGAGGTGATACCTTTGTGGTATTCTTCTGTGGGGCATACTTATGTTGAACATACCTTCATGGAATTCCTGTCTTTGAGGAATGGTTGAGCATTCGACTTTTGGTTTGGACCCTGTGTTTCTTCATGGATGAGATGGGTATACATGATAACTTAGGTATATGTATGGTCATATACCTAAGTAAGGTTGTCTATTGATTTCATGGTTTTTGGTTTATACTTTATGAATTTATTGAGACCTTGAGGGTCTCGGGGTCTCTACTGAGTATAGTCATACTCACCCCTGCACGGGATATGCCCGCATCTTGTTGTGTCTAGTGCAGACGATGGACAATGTTGACTGGGGACGAGAGTACCCGGACATGAGGTAGCTCAGAAGTGGACATTAGACGAGGCGTATCGTAGAGATGACCATTAGAGGTCTGTACCTTCCCTTCAAGTTGGATCCTTGGGGGTGTTCATAGGTGTTGTTTCATTTTACTTGTACCATTCAGTTTACTTGTACATCCTAGCAGGGTTTGTATTCTAACACCTTTTTACTTCAATTCATCACTCTTTTGCTATATAGTTTACTTGTGTTCATATCTTATTGTGTGCTTGGATGAGTGTGTTTACAGGATATAAAGGCAATGCCTTCCCGATTTTAGGGGATACGCCTTTCGGTTCAAGTCTCCTGCCCCTGAAATATGGAAGGCGGGCATGGAGTAGTCACAGCGTGGGCCCTGAGGGATGAATCATGACAACGAAGATGTTAATGATGTTAAAAATGAATTTGAAAAGACAAGAGATGATGAAACTGAAACTCATATAGATATTTAGAATTCCGAAAAGAAATATGAAGACATTTACATCATCAAATATGAAGATGATGTTGAAGGTGAACATTGAAAATGTTAAATACTTTTTATAATCATAACTAATATATATCTATATATAATAGTTATTTTCACCTATTGGCTAACAAAAATCATTTTGTGTTTTCGAAGAACCCTAATCTATTTCTTGAGTTACAGGAGCCTGAGATACCTTTGGATGAGGGGGATTTGTGATCATCTAACACTCAGCCTACTGGAGGTTAAGGGGGCATGCAGAGGGAGTGTTTTCATGCATGAATGATGATTCCTGACCATATCGCTGAGTGAGGTCCATGTCTTGGAATCGATCCATGCACATGGAGGTATGGTAACTGGTATATTTTAGTTATCATCAATTTATTTACTTATATATATAATAATTGTTTGATTATTTATTCTCTTTTCAAAGTTTTTCACATTTAGCTGTTGGACAAGGGAGCCCTATCTTGCACAATTATTTTTCTCAGCCATGGATCACATGGGAATAAATTCCTGTTGATTTTCATCTTGGAATGATCAATCATTGGCTGGTACATAAATAAATAATATTCATTTTGAAATTTATTTTATTATTAACTTGATACTATAAATTATTTGTAGGGTTTATGGTATACCATTGATGATAGCATGTGTGACGCTATCCATGCGGCATGGGTTGTGTCAATGCATGACCGTTTCCATTAGTTTTTTCACAATTTGTGAAATATGACCATTAAGAAAGTAGGAGTGATTGATTTTGATGACTCATGTAGAGCCCACCAACCATAGTACATTTCATCTCACATTATGGATGGATTGTGTTTATACTGGTTGGGTGGTGGATTTCAGAAGAGGTATTTAGTGGGTCGGCAGAACCGGGGGAGACATGAGGTGACACATCGAGCTGGTAGTTCTACATTCAGTACACATAGAGAGTATTTTGTATGATTTTTTTAAAATATTTTATACAAATTTAAATATAAATATATTATTTTATATTTTTATCGGTATTTGAGCATCCTGATATTACAGTGTATGACATTTATCAAAGGATTTATAGTGATCCTACCACTTGAGAGATTAGAGGTTATTTGCAGTGTCAGATTGTGGTAAATATAATTATTTTTTCAATTTGACAATAAACTGCATATAATCGTTTCCTAGTTTTAATTTCAAATTTTAATTAAATAAGTCATATGAGGCTACGAACTCTGAGACACATGCTGGGAGTCAGGACGAGGTGACTGATCAGACCTGTGCCCACCATTTCGTTGAGGCTTCATGGATGCAGGTGACTCAAAATTGTTTTGAGAAGGGCCTTGTAGTTGGAATCAGCTCTCATGGGAGTCTTGGAACTTATTATGGTACTGCTGTGATGTCAGTGTCTAGATCGAGATGAGATCATGGAGAAGCATCATCATCTACCTCAAAGTATCAAGAGCAGTTGCGAACTCACTCTAATCTTATAGAGAGTTTGAAGAAGAAACATGAAGAGATGCGTCAGCAGTAGCAGTAGCAACATCACGATGGGGAGATGCATCGATGGCAGCAACAGCATCACGAGTTGATGGTGTACATGCGTCATCTAACTCGTAGTTTAGGGATGAAGTTTTCTCCACCATCTCCTAAAGCTCCTCCACCCCTCCAAAATACATCCCCCAGTGATTTGTTTTATGTTAAAAACATTTGAATTCAAGATTAGTTGTAATATGTACTATTATCAGTTTTTTTCTTTTATATTGGTGTGAATATTGCATAATTTAATTTTTTTTTCTTTTTAATATTTTAATATTTATTATTACTATTATATTTATCGACGTTTGTTTATTTTTCTAATAATAATAAAAATATTTAATGAGTTTTTTTGGTGAATATTGAGAATTTTAATATTTTTTTACTATTTTAATAATATTAATATTATTTTTTTCATTAATCATAATTTTATTACATATATATCCTTAGTATTATATTTTTTAATGTTTGTTCATTTTATTAATAACAATAACAATAATATTTTATGAATTTTGTATTTTTGTTTGAGAATATTGAGAATTTTAATATTGATTTATTTTTTATTATTTTAATAATATTAATATTATTTTTTCATCAATTATAATTTTATTAAAAATATTTTTTTTATTTTGGTTATTATTTTCGATGGGACTTTTTGTGACTGGATCCCGTCACAAATAGATTAAATATATATATTTGAATACTATTTGCGATGGGTCTGTCACAAAAATTTTACTTATATATAATGTATATAATTGGAGAGTTATTCGCAATGGGAACGTCACAAAAAAAATGGTATTTGCGACATCATTTTCTGCAATGGGCTATTTGCGATGGGACTTTGTCGCTAAATCTTATTTGCAACGGAACCCATCAAAAATAGCCTGTTGCAAATAGCAGAAATTCTAGTAGTGTAATGATGTTCAAAATATGTGTATATCTCGATCCTGTGAGGCTATTATAATCAAAACCAAGTACATGCTGGCTGATCTGGTCTATCATTGTCATGCAAGCCAGGACATGCCTTCCCTAAGACCACTTCTTGGTACAACATCAGTTCCCAACAACGACCACTGTACTAGGACAAGATGATGGGTAAGCTAGTTTCCCAATCATTTGGGACTCAAAATGAATGCAGATGACTAATTCCACATGGGTATGATGTGAGGTTGTTTGGTGATCTGGGATTCAAGGGGCTTAGTGACCCTTGATTTCTTCAGCACATTTGGAAGTGGGGACGACCATCAAGGGGATGCCTCTACAATGAACACTAGTTTAATTTTATGCATTCAAAATAATGTACACCTTGTGGCCATTGAAATGGATTCACTTACAATATATAATGATTCGTGCGGTATCGAGCCCATTCTATGAACTATTTTCTACACCATCCATATGTGAGAATTTATTTTGAGCAGCAGCATGTGGTATTTCATACATGTCATGAAGGGAATTTTTGGATAACTTTTTGGCTTCCAAGGCTACCCAAGGGGGTTATATTTCTTGATTTTATAATATTGGATCCTTTCCTCTAGAGGGTGTCAACCTTGTTAGAGTGGATGCCATCAGTCATCACTATTATAGGCCACCTTGATCATTTTACTTTTCTTTGGCCTTTCTCTAGACCTACTGTTTGGGGACTCCATTGAATAAAATAAATAAAAATGTTTATTTTTCCTTAGAAACATTTTCCTCTTCATTCAACCTTAGACCTAAGAACTATGCTTCCATATATTGTATTTTATCACATGGGAATATATTTTTTAAGAGTACCTTGAAATCCTTACATTATAGGTTTGATGTTTCCTCATCATCTTTAATGTTTTGAAGCAATGAAATGATTGATATGTATATCTAGATAGATGATAAACTTCCATGACAACATTCACCATACCAATATTTCATAGAGTGGTCGATATTCTATCGAATGAACTTATCAATTTATCAGATAAAAATGGATTTGTAGTTATATTAAATGATATAGGTTGTTTTTTCATGAATTAGTTTAACATAGTTATCCCATGTTATGTGTTAATAGGTTCATCCATATGGGAACGGTTATTACTCATAGCCTAACCCATATTCCCCAATATCATTATAATTTGATCATTCCCAACTACAAGTACATGTCTAACATCATTATCTTTCCCAATTGAAAAATACCTAAATGAAGTTTGTACATTGATATATTTCACATTAATTCCATTATGAGCCATTTCTAAATCACAATATACCCTACATTATCATAAAATTTGGAAAATTAATGTCCCACCTAGTGAAATAACTAACATTAATTGAATATTTTGTATACATATAATACCATTATAATAAACCTAGTTTCATTGGGTATATATTTATTATAAAATTGTTGATAATGTTTTGAAATGAAAATTTGAATTATCCTTTACATATTCCCCATGAATGTCAGACCATGTTCATTGTATGATTTGTTTTCATAGATCCAATGAAAATCGAGTCAATCCCTACAAACCCTTTTTAGAGTTATACCCATAGGTTCATCATTTATAGAAACACATCCATGTATAGAATCTATAAAGGGATTTATTTTCTAGGCAAAACTACATTACATCATCCTTACGAAAAACATTATGATGATCTTCTATACTTTACTCAAATTCAATCATTGGGTTATGTTTCATAATCTACCTCTTCCCAAATCTTGTTACAAAGGTATGTACTAAAATTCCTCGTATACAAACTCTTGTGACCCTAGTCATAAAAGCCTAATTATGGTGTATTCCTTATGACATATTCATATGTTACAAGGATTTTCGTCCTGAAGGACTGAATAAATTAGTGTTCTTGCTAAACTAAATTAAAACATTAAATTAAAAATAACATTTTAAAACATAAAATACCCAAGGAATTTTATTTTATAATGAAAATTTATCCTTAGTGTATCACTACATATCTATAACAAAACCAATCCACATATCATGGGGAAATTAAATATAATAAAGTGTTGAGATCAGTTGCTCAGTATGGGTAAGCGTACAGTAGAAGATATAAATAAATAAAGCATAATAAATAATGAAAGATAAATAATTTATACATATTCCATTCAATAAATAATGTTATAATAATTTGTAAGTAATAAATTATTATCATGTATTATCAAATAAATATCACATGATAATGAAACTTAACCATGAATATTCTAATTAATCATATAATCAAATGGGATTCCACTAACTAGATTCTTAATGAATGAATTCATAATGTTGGACTTCTAAAATATACCATCGAGGCCTTTTTCCCAAATATCTAATACCACCATGTTTTTATTCCACGGCCTTTATATAAATGGGTAAGACATTTTCTAAACCCCAATTTGGTTTTTATCATGAGACCTACCAATGAATCAAGGGGATATAGCAGGACCATCCCATCCCTTACTAAGTCCAACAATTTCCTCGTATTGAAGTTTTGAATCATAATAAAAATAATCATTTGTATTGTAAACTAACATAAATGATTTCAATACTTACCCCAATCATAAAAATATAATCATAAACCATCATGAGTGATATGGTGAATGATAGTAAAATTTTACTCTGTCAACCATACATATCATAATCTATAAATATAAAATATAATTAATATTTAAATACAAAATATCGCAATGTAACATAATTTTTTTTTGATTTCATGGATGAATTAAAATATCATAAGAATTTCATTAGAAATATTTTTCATAAACAAAATTCACTATGAGAAAACCCCTTTAAAAAAATTTCACAAACCATATTGAAAATAAATTTCCATAGAATTAGACATTCATATAAATGTTAAATAATTATTAAAAAACTTTTTTCTATGACGGAATAATATTTCATTCCTTTTATACACATGAAAACAAAGACTCCTTTCACATTTTCTATAAATGCCAACAGAGTATTGTTTTCAAAATGAAACAAATATTATATTCAAATAATGTTAAAAAAGTAAATGTTTTTAAAAATTACATTATTATATATATTTTAAAAGGTTAAATTAAATTTTAATACCTTTTTTAAAAACAATGGGTTTTATGAAAATTGATTTCCAACCATAGTGAGAAATAATGTTGGATATTCGTAATAACAATTTCTCACTCATTTTAAGTTCCAAATAGTGTAAACACGGTACTATTACAAGATAAAATTAACTAATAACCATATGTGAATAAAATATATTTATTTTAAGATAGATATATTAAATAGTTTACCCATGGGAGATTTAAACAAAACAATCCTGAATAATCATGATATTAGGAATTAATCCATTTCTAATTTGGTAACTTATGAATAATAAGACCCTAAAAATAAATTACATCAAATGAAAATTTAGACAATATGAATATAAACAGATTTATAAAATAGATTTTAAAAATGGTATTATATTCACCACACAAATGAAATAAGGGGTGAATATAGGATATGTATCACTGAATTAAAAGTTAGATGACAAGCAATTACCTTGAGTCCAACTCATCATGTATGATTGTTATATTTATAAATAATAAACATATATTAGCTATTTTATTTGTTAATAATATTTTTTCAGTTTATTTTTACTTTTATTTTACTTGATACCATGTTACATATGATTACTTAAATGAATATTTTAACATCATTTGTTTCGATGATATTTGGATTATATGTCAAAAATGAATTTGGTAGGTTGACTGTGGTCAAAGAGGGAATTATTTAAAATTATCACAAATAATAATCATGATATGATTATAATATTTATACATAAATTATAATTTTATAAATTATCATGAAATATGGTTTGGAAAAATGAATTATGTTATGATCATAGAAATGGTAGGTTGTACGCACCCATAAAGACGTTTCCATTTATCATTAATCCATACAGAAATGAGGTATGTGATATGTTGTGCTTATTAAATGATAATAATATAAAAAATAAAATATTAATTATTTAAATATTATTATATATATCAGCCATGTGGTTTGGTGATGAAAATAGAGGGACATCATTTCTTGAAGGCGGTAGTCCACATGCATATGATCGTCGTTATCATCATATAGTGGGTGAATAGGAAAGAAATAAAATGATATATCATCTTTTTTAAGTATTAAATACATAATTAATACCATATTATTTAATTTATTTCCAATATATTCATTAACATTATCTTTATCACCTTCCATGTAATGCATTAGTGAATGGTGAATCACATCGTTTCACAAGGTGGTGGTCCTTCATACAGATGATAGACATTATTGTATCTCATGAAGAATATAATTTCAACAGGGTATATATTTTATATAATGTATCAATAGATATATTTATGTTATAAAAATCAAATATATATACTTTATAACCATCATCATACCCAACTCTGATTGGTGGTAACAGGAAAAATGAAGGACATCGGTTCACAAGGTGGTACTCTGTCATACACATGAATAATGATTTTGAAACCCATTTGAGAGATTTTGGGGATGTTTTTATTTTATAAATTCCTTATATTTATGAACCTAATGTTATTTTATCATCATTATTGAATAATAATTTAAGGATGTGGAAGAGGAATTAAAAAAAACACTAATTGATGAATATTTCCTTTTCATTGGGTAACCTCCTTAGGATTCAAAAGAACAAGTCTTTGTTGGGTTTCATCCAAAAATATGGATTCTAGGATGAGTTTGTGGAATTTATAAAGTTATTTGGGAAGGTATTGGGTGATATAATGTAGTTTTAATTTGTAAATACGAGATGAGACGGGGATGGACTTTTATAATTGAGCTGACTAGCAGACACAAGGGTCAAAAAAGTATTATTATTGAGAATTAGAAATTATAATATAAAATTACGGATTTAAAATTTATTTTAGAATATTTTAATGTCATTTTAACACTTATCTTTTTAGTAATCCATAAAAAATCAATTTTTAACTAAGCTGGGATAAATAATTTTTAATATTTTGACTATTCATTATGTTAAAAAATTAAGTTTAATTTATTAGATAAAATGAATAATTATTAATAAAAAAGTGGAATATATTTTTTGAAATTAAATTCATCAATGTGTTCAAATTTAAGTTAATATGAATATTTCTGATAGGGTGAGAAAGAGTGTTTTAAAGAAAAAATGTTAAAAAGTTTATAATGTTTTTATATCAATATTAAATATTAAAATCTTTTAAATGACCTAAATAGCATGATTAAATATTAAATTATAATGGTTTTTATTAAAATAAAAATTAATATATAAATTATTTTTGTAAATAATTAATAAAAACATTCAATTTGTAATTAAAATTTAATATTTTTCACTATTCATCAAAAAATGAATATTTTTATAAAAATACCAAAACTTTACCCTAATATAATTTTGAAATATAGATTTCAAAAAAGTATTACATTTTTAAAAATAATTCTTATAAATGTTTTTAAATTTATTATAATTAATGTGTGTAATGCGTCACTTAACAACCCTAATAGAAATATAGTTTTTGAAAAGACATTTCTTTTTCATTCAAATAGATATAATTTTATCTCTAAAAAAAGATATTCATTATATTTATTTAATACATGTGTAAAAAATATAATTATCATTATTTATTTATTACATTCTATACCATCATATTTAAATATTGTGTAACAACGGTAATATTTATATAACAACATTTTAACAAAGTATCAATGTTCGTTCAAACCCTATGTTTCATGTATTTTATGCTATTGAAGATAGTGAGATTATTTAAAATATATATATATATCATAATGTCCTGGGATGTTATGTTCTTCCACATTTATGGTGTTTCAACTCATATAGGAAATCAAATACGATGTTCATATTTTAAAAAAATGGGGTGTTACATAAAGTGAAACAAGGATTGTTTATTAGTGTGTATATAAATATGAACATCCAATGGAAAATAACCAATTATATGATTCATTATTACTAAAAAAATGGGTTTTAATATTATTTGGTTGGGGAGAAAATCAACATTGATGATATGCCTAACGTGTGGTAGTTCGTGATATCTTTATTAAATAGTTACATAGGCTTCCAGCAAATCATGACATTGAGTTCTTAATATTAATCATTCCAAGTGTCTAACATATTAAAAATAATCAGTACTGGATTGACTTAATGAGTTTCAAGAATTGAAGAATAAAATCCATGATAATCATGACGGGGGTTTATTCTTATGGGGGTGTCACCATGGGGTTCACTTTCCATTTTTATTAATAAGATAGATGGTTCGATTCATCGCTCCATTTATTATCACTAATTGAACAAGACCACAATAAATAATATGTATTATGTATCCTGTATTAATGATTTTTTGACCAGAAAATTCGACATTAAAAAATTTCTACGATTGAACTTTTTTCTATAAAACATCAATTGTGGCTTAGGAAGGAGTATTTAATGTATACAACCTTCAAAACATGGTATGGGTATTATGAATATATAGTGATGATATTTTTTCCTTATAATTCCACCAATATATCATAAATTTAATGAATATAGTATTAATATATCACCATTATCTGTTTATAGGGGTATTAATATATGATATTATTTTATTTTCAATAATCAAGGAAGAGAATGTAAATAAAATTATAACTACAGTGAAGACATAATTATAGGGGGAACGTTAATTAAAATTTACAAAGTGTGAATTTTGGATTCAAATTGTTACATTTTTTGGGTCTTATAATATCAACTTATGTAATATTAGTGGATCCATCAAAGAAATAAGGAATGAAATTTTGTCCTAGATTAACCATAGTGATTGTGATCCAACATTTTCTTATTCTAGATTGATATTATAGACTATCTATAGAAACATAGTCATTTCTATCTAATCCACATACCATATTATCATAAAAGGGAGGCAAGTTTCTTCGTATCGATGATTGTGAGGAAAATTTCAGGGAACTTAAATAGTAGATTTATCAAATGAAATGTTCTTGAATTACCCTATAATATAGAATGGTATATCAGATATATTGATTCATTAATGAATTTATTGGGAAGAATTCTTATGAATAATAATAATGTGATAGATTATGGATCATAAAAATTGATGGTGCATGAGCAAAATTTCCAGAATCAAGATTTGGAGTTAGTTGGGGTAATAATTTCATTAAAAATAAAAAAACATTATCATTATAGAGAATATTTTGATATATATGATGATCATAAGTTTTTAATGAATATAACAACACAAATGAAGATAGAAATGTTTTATAGAAGATAGTTGGAGATGATAAAATATTATGACATTTGATTAAATTTCCACCCTAGTAAAGAGAACAAGGTGGATCAATCTTTGAGTGAAAAGGATCATTCTATATTATCTCTAACGAGGATTAAAAAGTATTCTATGTTTATATAATTTCAATGTATGGAACTAAATTATTTGACTTGAATGGTATAAAAATTACCTATCTCAGATGACTTTTTAACTATCTATCAAGGTAATGATAAAATTTGAATAGAAGTAAGATGTTCATCTTTAGAAGAAGGCGGGAAATGTTCCAAATTTTTACCTTTGTTATGATGGAATGATAAGGTGTAAAAACCATGTATATTTTATATCCATATAAAGTTTAATGATTATTCTATTAATTGGGGATCATAGATCTTCATTCTCTATTAATATTATAAGTATGAGGATTTATATAGATTATATAGAGTATTTTTGTTGAGATATCTTAAATAAAGATATTCCACAAAATGATTCTTGGTGTTTGGTATGTCTCAAGATAAGGCAATGATTAAAAATTCTAAGGGGATGTTAAAAACATTACACATACCATAATTATAATTGGAAAGCATCACTAGGGGTTTTTCATCAGACTACCCAAAACATCAAAAGGGAATAGTGATAAATCAGTTAAAATTGATCACCTTTAAATTGAGAACAATTTATTTATATTGGAGAAGATTTTTTAATCGATCATAGTTCTTTTAAATACATTAAAGAAGTCGTATGGTTTCATTGAATACATCTTTTCCATATATCTGATCAGGATATGTGCTTTACCTCAATGTTCCTGTAAATTCATCAACAAGACCTTGATACAGAATTGATTTTCAACACTCGGTATCATTCTCAATATACGGTCATTATATGATAATAACAGAAACCCTATAGGATTTATTGATTTATATTTTTACGTATTTCAATGAATGTTGGGTTCAACATCTTCTTATTATTTATTTTTTATAAAACAATACATTCTACTATAGAATATTAAGGGATCCTAATTAATCCATATATGAAAAGAAGCATATAACTATAATCTATTATGTAGAATTCATATAAATAAATATATTTGGACTTATGCGACTTTAAGAAATGGTATATAAGGCTTGATCTATTATAAAACAAATAAAAGAATCAACAAGTCCCCAATATATTTATGTTATGAATTTGCTATGTGATCGGGAATATGAATTCAATGAAAAGGTATTTCAAAGAATTTCTCCTTGTGAGAACGTTATGATATTGGGAAATAATGGAAAACTAAGACTTAGGTATATCAAACCCTTTTATTTTTGATCATATCAGGATTGTATCTTTTCAATTGGTGTGTGTAATGAACCTCTCTAAAGTATATGATGTGTTCCATGTATCTATCCTAAGGAATTCCATACTTGATCGATAACATGTACTGAAATCATGGGTTGTATGTATATAACATGAGCATTCCTAAGAAGAAAAATTGATGGAGAATCTAGATCATAGAAAAAAAGTTCAAATACACATGACCACCCACATGTTAATTGTTTTCTAGTGAAACCACCAATTTAAATAACCTATATAGGATCAGGAGGGCATAATGATGTATATGTACCCATAATTATTTAATCATAGTGATTATTTTTTATTAATTAAATAATTTTAATGTGGTTGGAATTTAACTTATTGAGTTTTTATGAATTAATTTCCTAATTAAATATAAATTAATTGATACCTTTGGCCGAATCATTGATTTTTAGGAATATTATATCTTCTAATAAAGTAGTATTTGTTTCAAAAACTCATTTATGCCAATTTTGGAACTATTTAGTATATGTTTTTTTATGTCATCAAAACTTAATTACATCGAATAGAATACATTGAATCACCCCAAACATGTCATATTAACCTATAAAATTAGTCTATGGCATAAAAATTCTCAATTTACATTTAATTTTATATTTATAAAATCAATTATTTCATTCATTAATTAATAAATTAATTGTTGTGTCATCATTGTGTCATAAATAATTTTAATTATTAAATGTATAAAAATTATAATTAAAATATCATGATTTAGGAAATATTTTTATGTTTCTAGTTAATATTTTTAGTTGAATTTTTCTTATATATAACTATATATCAAAAATGGTTTTGTTAATAAAATTTGAATTTAACACTTTCAACTCTTCATTCTATAAAATATAATAAATGTCATAATATAAACCATGTTAATGAAAAAGGATAATATTTTTTTCCTAAGTCATATTTTGGTCGAAACATACTTATCCAATAGAATTAGGACATGTGTTAGGGTAATTTTATATTATTAAAATATTTTTTAACATTAATTACCCAATTTACTTTTAACCATGTTAAATAAAATTCCAATGTTACTATTCACCAAAAATAATTCTTCCTATTTAACCACATTAGTTACTAATTTCCACTGTGTCTGTCGGATTTATGAAATTCAATTCATAGAATTGGTAAAATTACGTTTTATTCAAAATTGGAATTGTGCCTTGATGGTGGGTAAAAGACCTTAAAAGATCAATAAAATTTTATATATCTAACATTACTATAAAATGACTCTAATGAATTACATTGGAATAATATAGGTTTTATATATATATTTTTTAATTTAAAAAAATTTAAATTTAAATTATTTATTTAAATAAAAATGTATGTTTTAGGTACTATGTCGTATTTTTCACTATTCATCAAAATTTGAATGTTTTCAGAAAAATACAAAATATTGATTTTAGTTTAATTTAGATATTCCAAATTCAAAAATGATATCTATTTTCACAAAATTAAATTCATTTGAGTGCCTAAAATTAATTTTATTTTTGTCCACAAAATGACATAAAAATTAGTTATTTTAAGAAAATAGTTTTTCCAAAATATATAACTATATTAACAAAACATATAAATTTTTTTATAAATATGTTTTATTAAAATGAAACATTATATATAAAATTTCAAATTTATCTATTACCATTAATATCAAAATATTTAATTGATAAATAAATATATTGTTTAAATAATTATAATACTAATGTGTTGTTTTGTAAGACTCAAGCTTGCGTATAATGCAAGACAGCTCCGAATTTTATGGAATATAAGCTATTAAATTTCATTAAAGAGATAATGTACTATTAAATCATAGGGTGCTACATTATCAACTTCCTTAATATATAGCATCCTCATAATTTGAAATAGTTCTTCATTAATAAAACGTTGAAAATTGAAAATAACTATGTGAAAAACCCACATTGAAAATATGGTTTTTAAAATTTAGTCTTAATGTGAGGGAAAGGGAAATGAAAAAGTCACCATAAAATTAATATTAAGAATAGGGGAACATTGATGGAAATTAAAGATGCATAATTGGAGGAATAACATAAATATTAACATTGAGTAATTGAGGTCATCAATCACAAACATGTGAAAAATAAATGGAAAATTGTGGGCATCAAACCCATAAATATATGATGATTTAAAATATCATCTGTTCAATAAAACATAAGATATTAGGATAACACATCTTTTTTTAAGACCCTTTCCTTAAATATTATGATTTAATTTCTTCAAAGAATATGAAAAAATACATGATAAGTTGTGTTCCGTCCTTTATCTAATTTCTACCACAATCTCATCTTTCACTCCAGAAGATAATAGAACTCAAAAATATTCTATTTAACCTAATTGTATCGGTTTCAAAAAAATGAATTTATTAATCATCTACCTGACCATTTTAAAAAACTACATTTTTAAACCAGGATATCACGTAGGCTAGTGGTAGGTGATGCACCCGTGTCACCCTTCGGTTATAGGTTCAAGTCTTGTGGCCTTTCCAGACATGAGAGGTTGTTGCTTGACCTCCAGGTTTTCCTTTTTATAACAATCCAAAAGTAATCATAAGAAATGTTTTAACCTTAAACAATAGTATCTAATGTACAAATTAATCCATTCCAACCATTAGACTTATCCAAAAAACATTTTTTCCAGACTCATAGTCCAAAAATTAATAAGGAAGGTCAACATAACATAATGAAGATCTGTTTTATCACATAATTACAGGTGAATACCTTCATCTTGTATTCTATTAAAACATTGGAAAAACCTGAATTATTATAAAACCATATTGAATACATTCATGATACCTTCTTCCCTGTAGAATATCTTATGTACTCCTTAAATCTAAAAATTTTGTAAACTCCAAAAAACAATTAATTAGTTCCAACATAGTAAATAATATACAATATAATTTATCCATATAAATCATCTATTATTCCAAAAATCATTACCTCAGAATAATGACTATTATATGGTTTATCTTTCCCTCAACCATATATTTTCCAAAATGACTAACTTGATATTGAGTCACTTTTCATGGTAACAAAAAATTCCAAATCCTTAATTAAATTGTACTATAGTAAAATCATTATATAATATATAATTCCTACAACATGTACAACATTAATACAATACTCAAATGACACAATTGTTTATTAAAAACAAATAAAAACTAATCATTCATCTTCAACATTGGTAGTATCATAACTTGATTATTTTTAAATAGCATCATTTTGGGTATACTATGATGATTTAGAGATTGATTCAAGTAGTGTCCCAACTCCTTTTAGATGAATCATTGTTCATTTGAAAACATTTTCCTACCCATTCAATCAGGTAATTGGTTTCCTTTTTTTCACACCTATAAAAAAATCAAATCCCCTTCAAGCATTTACCAAGTTGATTCTTTCAACGGTTATATCATGTGGGAAAATCCTACTTTCCCTTTTCCCCTTAATCCATCTTTTTCACTACCCTCCTATTCCTCTATTTCTACCCTTCAAAGCCATTAGACTCAAATAATTGATTACTTATCTTATCAACACATGATACTATTTCTTCATATGATGAGAATACTTGGGAGAATATTTCCATTCTAAATGTTTTCTTATGACCATGAAAGATATGATCCTTCTTACTATTTGGATCATCCATATTACAAGAGTTCACATTCCTTCTACCGGGTTCCATTTCTAAATGATGACATACAGAAGGATCATATCATAATTTATAATCTAAAAACTAGAAAAATTCTCATCATTAAATTAATATTTTCACATATCTAGTATCATAATAATGAAAAAGAATTCTTCTCAAACATATTTACTCATAAATCCTTAATAATGGTCTGTAAGGAAAATGTGAATTATTCTAAACATATCCCCAGAGAGTGTCAAAATAGGTTTGTAGTGAGGCACATTGTCATGTACTAGGATACCCTGGGTCAAGCTCAAAACTCCTTGTAGGAGTTAACACTCCTAGGTACTTCTGTGCCAAAACAACGTCCTATTATAGAATCCAGACAAGAATTTATTTCATGGAAAACCCACATAATATCTATATTACCAAAAAAATTGGATGTTATTCTATACTAATCCTAAAAGTATATCTTTTGGTAATGTTTTCTAATCATATTTTATATGAATATAGTTTCATAGGTTATTGATAAACATCATCTGATAGAAACGGTAATGCCCTGACCCTAGTTAGCCCAGATCCAATGCATTATTTTAATACATTGGCAAGATTACAAGGAATCATGTCCCGAAGGACCTATTAGTTTAGCAGTCTTGGAAAATAGAATACATAAATGAAATTTACATTACGATTTCTAAAATAAAATAAAACATATATAATCCTTTGAGAGATCTATTATTCACCTAGCCGAAACCTGTATATAAATCATAATACACTTCTTTGAATTTTGGGAAAATAAAATATAATAAATTGTTGGTGTTATATTTTCAATAAGGATAAATAATGTAGATGAAGATATCATAAATAATCATATAATTTTATGGAAATGTATAAAATTGAAACACAAGACCTTTAATCTCAAACGTCCCCCTAATATGGAAAAGGTAAATCAAATAATTCTTTTTACCTATTCACATGGATATTCTACAAGTCAAATAATCACATGTAACATTAAGAACTAATCTCATAGTGATGGAATGCATAATGCCGGACATCTTAACCACAAATTCAAGGCCTCATGCCAAGATCATAAATATAAAATTTTGTCAATAACTAGTGCCAAGACAGTAGTTTGTATCATAAGACCTACCATTGCATCAAGAAGCTATATAGGGCCCCCTCCATCACTTAATATATATAAGATGTTATTATAATAAAGCAACCTCAATCAAGAATAATATCTAGTAATGGATTTCGACATAGTTGAAAATGACCATTAAAAATCTTTGAGAGAAATATCCCTTTTTGTGAAATCATTTAAAAGTAACCCATTTATAAAGGAAGTAATTTAAAATATATTTTCTAATACAATTTTCCCATACAACTTTTTATCTTTTTAATGGAATTAAAATTTTGAAAAAATCATGTCTATATAAATAAATCCTTAAAATCATTTTGAAAATATGGACATTAATTAAATACATTTAGAGAAATGAATCTTTATAACATTTAGAATGATGATATAGTTAAAGATTAACATACATAAAACCTTAAAATATTCCATTTGACATTATTTTTATGAAATGTGGACATGGATGATAAATATTTCCTAATGATACTTAGACATAAACAATATCAGATAATAATGAGCTAGAGGAATTAACCCTTACCATGTACTTTCCTTTAGTCGTGGGTACATTTAACCTTATATATAATGACCATTGTATGTTATTAAATTATAACATAACCATATTAATATTTATGATATCACATATGATTTGTTTATTACTTTATACTACCCATTTTATAATAGTTTCCATGTTAAAGTAACATTTCAGGTAGAAATTGCTTTCTTTATTGTACATTTTTTAACTTGTTATTCTTGATCATTTCACTAAGATCATGATGTACATACTTCCAGAATTTAAATCATTATTTATATATCATATAAATTCAGAATAAAATATGTATAATATATTGATATGGGAAATGGAAACACCGTTAAAAAAGACGATAGTCCGTATGTATGCATGAACGCTGTTTCCATTTTCGTATTTTATAGTATAGTAGTAGGTAATCATCATATATTTATCTACATAAATATATATTTTTACAGTAGAAATATTATTTAATATACCTCATATTTAATCAATATATATGTTTTTATAAAAATTCATTATGGTAGATCGTTGAAGATGAATCTCATCACGCCATGGAGACGGTAAGCCTTAGGTACGCACGAGCGGCAATATCATTCTATTGATGTTGAAAGTATATTTAATTGGATTGTATATTATATATACAGAATAATTATCATGTTAAATTCAGTATTCAAATTAATTAAACAAATTACTATACCCACCCTATTAATGTAGTGTTGAATAACAAACTACACCATGATGTAGAGATGGTTAGCCGTATATACGCACCTATGGTGAGATTTTCATTCATAAGATGGGTAAAATAATGAATATGGTTCTACCATATTTATAATAACATCTCACAATGTATAATGTACTGGAATTATTATTTTAGTATGGTAAAAACAATGAAAAATGATGTATAAGAAGAAAATAACTTTAAAAGAGGTGACAAAATAATTACCTCATCTTCGGGTGTTTCCTTTTGATTTGAACAAAAGGTCTCCGAAGGTTGGATTTAATCACAAGGTAAGTCCTCTATGTTGATGTGAGAGAATATGGGATGATATTTTAGCAGGGTATTGTCGAGCCAAATGGATTTTTATGTGGTAATTTGAGAGAAGGGTATGTTCTCTTTTATAAGAGAGGTGAGGGGCACTTTAGTTAAAGCTTGAAATATTAATTTATTAAAAAATAATTATCGATTTATAGTAGATCAAAATTGATTTATTTTGATTAAATAGTGTTTATGTTTTGAAATCATCTCAACCAATAGGATTTATATATGTTTAGACACCGTATTAACCTTATCTTTTAGATTTGACTCTTAGATAAATAGTTTAACTTTTTCCATGTTTTCTTTCATTTTTATATTACATGGTTAATAAACATAATATAAAATTCCAATATAATATAAAGTGGTTAATTAATGATATATATATCATTATATATGTCTATTGAAGGAATCTAATATTTCTAAAAATATTATACCATTTAAAAAATAGTATTAGTTTTAAAAAAACTTATTTATGGTAATTTTGACACTATTTAGTATTTGTGTTTTTAATGTCATCACAACTTAATTACATCGAAAAACATACCTTGAATCAATCATATCATGTAATATTACCCTATAAAATTCATGGATGGAATCAAAAGTCTCAATATACAATTATTTTGATATTAATAAAATCAATTTTTTTTATTTTCATTAAAAACATAATTACTTAATCATTATTGTGTCATAAATAAATTTCATTATTAAACATCTAAAAATTATAAATAAAATATCATGATGTAGGAATTTTTTTATCTTTATAATTAATATTTATTGTATAATTTTTCTTATGTATAACTCTATATTAAAATTGGTTTAGTCAATAATATTTGAATTTAACACCTTTAGTTCTTCATTAAATAAAATATACTAAATGTTCTAATATTACCAAAGAGAATAAAAAAGGATCATAGTATTTTCCATGTTTGTCAGAAAACTATTAATCAATAGAATTAGGACATGTGTTGGGGTATTTTATATTATTATAATATTATTTTTACCTTTAATTACCCTATTTACATTTAATCGAGGTAAATAAAATTCAAAAGTTACTATTAACTAAATATTATTGTCATCCTATTGAACCAAATTTTACATACTGATGGAAACTGTGTGTGTAGTATTTTTTAAATTCAATTCACAGAAGCGGTATAATTACATTTTACACAAATATGCAAATGTTCCTTGAAGGTGGGTAAAAGACGTTAAAAAGTTCAATAAAATAATATTATTATAATATTATTATAAAATGACTCTAAATAATTACATTGTACTAATATAGGTATAATGTATCTATTTTGAAAATAAAATAAATTTAAATTAAAAATAATTTTTTAAACAAAAAGATAGTTTTTATGTACAATGCAATATTTTTCACTACTAATAAAAATTTAGTTTTTTATGAAAAAAAAAAATTCAGCCTAGTCTAATTTAGATATTCTGAATTCTAAAATAAAGTCTAATTTACCTAATTCAATTCATAGGAGTGTCTAAAATTAATTTAATAACTGTTCACAAAAAAACATAAAAGTTGTTATATTGAAAAATAGTTTTCAAAATATATAAATATTTTAACAGAACATATACATTTAATTATTAAGGTGTTTTAATTATAATAAAACAATATAAATAAAATTTAAAATTTATTTGTTTTTATTCATATCAAAATATTTAATCGATAAATAAACATCTCGTTTAAATAATTATAATAATAATGTATTATTTCATAGAAACTCAATATTGTGTATAACGCAAGCCATGTAGAAATTGCGTTCCATATTAGATATTAAATTACATTAAAGAGAAAATATACTATTAAATCTTGGGTTGTTACATAAGGATAATAATTGTGTGGTCATCCCTTGTTTCTCACATCGGGTATGTCCCACGTGAGCTTAGGGATTGATCGAAGGATATTTCATAGATGCGACTGAGATGTTGCAAAAAATGAATATAATGGGACTCATGAACATATAAAAAAATGATCAAAAATGAATATATGTTTGTATGATCTTAAAAATTACAACACCCATGGATTTACCCCACCAATAGATGGGTTGACATCTTCATTGGAGCATCCCATATCTACCACTCTTTGGCTTGTGACATCCTGTATTTGCTATCACCTGTTAAGCTCCTTCTCCTCTTAGATAGTGATGCGTCGTAGTTCATCGGCCCTGATCTGGGGTCGAACCTCATCTACTCATATAATAGCCACTTAATTGGATTCTTTCCTCATCTATTCCTCAACATCTATCAATAGTTCCATTAATCGCGATATGAGTCCCGATTATGCATCGAGGAAAGCCGAGTGTTCATTCACCCATGCCCTCAGTCATAGGATCTCTTTATTAGCCTCATGAAGACTATTAATGTTGATATAATTCCTCTACTGCCATCCCACACCAATGTCACAGTCCTTTTATAATATTTTCCATTGCATTTTATCTCGAATAAGCATATAAGGATGTCAGGCGTCCACTCCTCCAGTGCATAGTTAGCGTAGCTGGGAACAATTTTTACCCATCTGGTTTATCTAATTTTCTTTTTGTGTGTCCTTGATGAAGCATTTGATCAATTTGCTTGACTGGAAAAGGATGACCCTTCTATCCTCTTCATCAAAAGCAGTCTCATTGTAGTCCTCTGGGTCAGTAGGTTCATATGTTTGGTACACCTCCATAAATTCATCAGAAGGTTCTTCTTCAAGTGTCCTTTTAAATAACATTAGTTCAATGACATCATTTAGATCCTTTTCATCGAATTCCACCTCAATGGTCTCAAGTTCTGTCCCGCCAGTGGTCCTATCAAATTCACTGATCACTCTAGTTTGGTTAGTGTAAGAATCCAATTCAACAATTATTGGTGTTCTCTTCAGATAAGGAGTGCTTGGAGCCCCAATTATCCTCTCTAAGGTGGACCATTCCATTTGTAGAACTATTCAAGTAGAAATAAACATATGACAGTTTTAATAGTTCAATGGACAACAATTATGGATTCTACAAAGTAAAGAACTAATAGATGTCAAATAAATGGTCTCACCCTTGAGATGTTGCTATCAGAATCCCTTGACATGGCCCCCATATATGGTTGGAAATATGATGTATTTAGAAGAACCACCCTAGGTGTCGTAGCCCTTATAGATTCTTCAATCACTATTGTCACTAGTGTAGACCCCAAAGAAACATTTAATAATTTGTGGGATCGGGCTTTACATATGATGTTCTCATTCACATGGAAAATGCCAAATAAGAATGCTTAGGTGACCAGAATGAGGACCACAGTGAAATGGTTTAGGGTTTAGCTCCATAGAATTTCCAAACTCTTTTAGCTTTGAGGTTGCAACCACATATTCTTCTAAAGGGATCCCTTTTCTAGGATCTTCCCCCAGGAGGAATCTTCAGGTTCTTTTCTTATGGGGAACCACTCCCTCAAATTAGCAGTAGACCACTATGGTGGGACTATTTGGTTATGCAGTACTATCAACTGGTCATTCATTGGATGTAGAGTTCCTCATGAGTGCATAATGTCCACTATCATGGAGTTGTACCATTCCCCATCCTATTGAGACACCAAATGCTAGCCTTGCAATGTACGATCTCCAAAAAATCCATACCAAGATGGTTATGATGGTGCCGCATATGAGAAAGGACTAAGGAATTGTCTTTTAACCTCCCAGGTGTCCCAAGGCTTTGGAAAAACAGTAACCTCAGGCATGGCCATGTGGCATAGCCACATACCTAGAGCTTGAGTGGATATCCTGCGGAACCCCCTGGGTGTCCTCCCTTCATTCCGACTCTTCCCATATGGGAAATTTGAGTTCACCATTGTCGATTCCCTCTTACTTAGTTCAGGTCCTGGAAATGTATGATTCATCAGTACTGCAGCCCCACCATCACGACGTGTTCGTGATAATTTCCAGCCCCGACCTTGAGGTTAAAGTGGCACAATATCACCAACATGGGCATTTCATCACATCAAAATTCCCCTTGAGTAGGCTGACTATCAACTCTTGTAAAAATCCTTGATTATCCCGAAGATAAAAATGGTCAGAGGCAGGTCATTCTGCATCATCCCATCCTCCAGAGTGAACATGAGTCACATAAGCATCATTGCACATGGATGGTCCTCATGGAATAATCTCATGTAGACCTATGTGGTCAACTTATACATGTACCAGAACTACCTCACAAAATGGTACAGGGTGTACGGATCATTGATAGGATCATGATCGATCTATGCCACCAGAACTCCACCCCAGAAGGCCAAGAGATATCACTAATTCTCCTTAGTTCACTATACATAGTCAGTGAATACACCTGATGGATACAAAACATTATGTAAGTTGAATTCATTCACCTTCACGACTCTATTTATCACCAACGGTGGAGTCATATTGGTCAAAAATCTCACCACAACCTTCAAAATGTTTGGTCGGATGTCCGGTCCTAGAGGGGAAATGGGGTTCGAATATTTATAGATTCCCATGTGTGTCGATATATATCCATACCAAATATTGAGTGAACCAAACACCCTACATTGGTTCTTTCCCTCAATTATGTGCCACATCACATTGTACAACATAACCATCATCTGGATTCCCAAGTTCACATGCTCCCCCATCGCCTGCACGAATTCCATAATGAATTTTCTCGGTTGTGCACTCATGTTTATGTCCCTAACCAGAAACATCTTTCTGTAGATAAGTGTATAAATGACCCTAGTCATCCTAACCACTAGTTTCTACTCAGTGATGACACCATACCCCAATATCACCCATTGGATATCCTATAAGGTTCACCAATAGGAATTGTATTTACTACTCTAGGCTCCCTTTGGACAGGTGTGAGCCATGACTAGAAGCTTAATGGGTGACTCCTTCCTTTCAGTGGTAGGATTTCATGGGATTTTTATGAAATTATTATACTACGACTTGAAATGGATGTCCCTCACTGACACTTGTCCTTTCCCAGCACCAGATCCTTTAGTTCTTTTTCCAGCCATGACATTTCTTAGTATACTCTTACATGTTATCAAAAGTGAGGTACTCTTCATACATCACCTCTAAGATTTGAATCTCTGAGTTCATGTGAATGTATCAGAGGATGATACTCACCTCCCTATGGTGAAGATGAAATGTTTTGTTCCTCAATGAATACATGCTCAACAACTCAAGCATGATGTGTTTTAATAGAGAAATGTGTAATTAGGAGGGACACTAAGCTTCATATAGCCCGAATAACTTAATCTATACCTATAATTCATCATAGGATACACAAACCTAGTTAGATTAGTCCCAATACTCTCTAATTTTTTTTTAACATGGATCAGGTCCTAATAATTAATGAACCACTTCTCTGGGATCCCCATTGCTACCATGAGAATGGTGTGATACTGTAAGTGATATACCTATGGCTCCAGCACCATCCCATCAACATTGTTGAAATGGTTATATAGACAGTCATTATTGAAAGGTGTGTGTTTTCCCATGCATGACCATTAACAACCCTAAACTACTGGTGCTGGCACAATATACTCCTGAACTAGTTAGCAAGATCATCCATATTTACTTTGGGTATGATAACGCCATCCTTCAGACCAAATCCATAAATAGGCAATATTTTCCATAGAGTATTGTTCTTTTGGATTTCTGAAAAGATCTCCACCATGGATTCATGATTTGAATGTATTGACACATATAACTCAATGACAAGATTATCCTCCATTTCTTCCATTCTAGATGAATCTGCAAGGACCCCACGAGCAGCTTCTTTTTTTGCCATTCTGTTTGCAGAAATTATAATTTTTTCAATTCTCAATCGCAGATCTCGATCACTAAGATGGATCGCAAGGATCGATCCCAGAGATTGGTTGAAAAGTTCTTCCACAGAGCTCGCAGACACAACTCGTGGAGCTCACCATCGTAGAGTTTAATGAATTGTTGTGCGGCACAGAGAAAAAGAGAACCAGGTTCACAAATATAAATTACAAAGCACACAAAGTTTCACAAATCGAGACATCAAGAATGTAGATGTGGAGACATATGATGGAAAAGGAGGGGTCATCCTACCCTAATTATACGCGACATCCCCAAGAATCACAGAACACATGTCCATGGTGAGATTCTTGAATTTTATAACCCACACACTTCCTATCCATATTTCAATCCATCTTCACAATCCCAAAACACAATATTGCTAAATTTTGTAAATCTGCCCTCAGAATGAAACCCTTGTATTTTCCTCTACTATAATTCTAAGGGGATATTTTTTTGGTGACCGAATATATATTTGGGAAAAAATAAGAAAAGGGAACAAAATGGTTCCAAATGGGGATACCTCAAAAAGAACCCTCATAATGGAAGAACCATCTCAAATCCCTTAAGCATCAGAGGCGGTGCAAATCCAATCCCTTTTCTATACTCTCCACTGAGTAAATTGATGGTCGAATCAGTAGTTATGATGAACGTGATTGATGTATATGCACCACAGAAGGAAATAAATTTACCTATGTGGGTCCATTGAAATTGATGGAAACCTCTACGACCATCTTTAGGGGAATGAAGGAAGCCACTGTGCCGAGGAGGGGATGATGGTCGACTATACAACTCCATGAAAATCGATGCAATATGCCTCTGATGGTGAAGAACAAGTTACTTCACAATGCACCCTCAATCCATCATTCCCCCTAGCACCTATAAATCTCTGACTTCCCCCATTTTAAATGGGTGGGACCCTAACCTTGCATCTTCCGAATTCCCAAATCCCAAATCACCCTTTTCTATGTGAAACCATCAAAAGAAATGAATCATCCTAGGTACTTGAGCATTGAGAAATCCATTTCACTTTACTCAAATTTAACCCATCTTAATAGAGGGATTCCCTTCACAGAGCCTATGATCCATTTCAAAGGAAGGACCCCCCTTTGGGTAATTAGGATGTCACAACAAAACCAAGCTTTTTGAATCACCCTCCAAAAACATGTTTATTCCATGATTAGGATGAATTATTATGAACCAAAAAGATACCCTCCTTGATAATCCATATCCTCCATGATTTACTATATTCTGTGAGCTCATGTAATCTATGATACCTGGTGATTTTCGGGCCCATGTTTTCTTCCCACCTATGAGCTATGTGTGCCCTTGTGTTCTTTGATGCTAGGTTATTTGTGAGCCTATGTGCCCTACAAGCCCATGAGCTTTTAAAAGCCCTATGCTTAGTGAGACTATGTGTTCTATGAAGCCCAATGATCTCTGAGACCCATATATTTGATAATCCCCTCTATGTTAGGACTCTTTCTTCACGAATCCTTTTCTTCTGCAGCCCTTCCAGCTTATACAAAGTGATTCCAAAGACCCTAGGGAATTGCTTCATGTTGTTTTGATTTTCCTCAAACATCTTCACATAGCCATGCTAATAGTTTTTTCTTTTTTATATTTCCATACAATCATGAGACCCTCAATGGATCACTTCACAACCCTATATCCATATAGAATTTTTGGTTCTTTCCATTCATTAGGGGTTAAAGTGCATCAGTTATGTATGTACTAGGAGTGAGGAGAGATTCCTCACTGTCCAAATTGTACGATGTTAAACTACCAAGCACCCATTTACCTAGCACATGACATTAAACTTTGATCCCCGCATAAGAAACATGTCTATAGATGAATGTGAGGGGTATTGGAACTAGCACCTTCCCACTCCCCTCTCCCTCTAAGCTTTGTCACCATCCACAACTTATCCAGTCTTTGTATAAGCCCTGACCAAACATGACAGGGTGTTTTGGTAATGGTGGAAATATACTCCTCATACGTCTAAACTCCTACTAAGGATTCCCTCCTAGAGTAACTCCCATCCTTCATTTATATGGGATGCTAAATATGGGTATGATTTTCTCCATTCCTCGTAGATGCACCTTTCATGATGTGATCTCCAGTTATGTTGTTGCCTCGTGTTTCTCGCAATGAGCATGACTCATGTTGTATTAGAGTAAGAATCAACTATGACATCTTCTTTGGGATTCCTTATTGTGTATTCCCCTTCCTCCCTAATCGAACTACATAGACTTGGATATTTTTAATTTCTAGGAAAGGTATGTTGGTAGTCTCCCCCGAGGTTCAATCCCATCACCCATCAGTCCCAACCACTTTACATCAGCTCATCTTCATCCCGCATGATGTTAAACTGTATGACCCTTTTGTCCTACATGATGTCAAACTATATAAATTTGAACTACATGGGTTTTGATCACTGTCTCCTATACATGGTACGTAGTAAGATTTCATGAGGTTTAACCCCAAACACTAGTAAATTTTAGCATTCTCTTAGTGGGGACCCACATCCCTGGTCTACCTTATAGTGGTTTTAGACCAGTTCTCAGGTAGTTAACCACACATAAGACCTATAATCAGCCCACAATCCTCCAACTAAGAGTGTACCCATTGTGATGGGCAACTAGAAATGTATAATAACCAAACATGTCATTGGGTTGTTTTCCTTTGTATACACCCCGCTAATATGCCCCCATACCCAAACTATGTGTACTTTTATCCTTTCCACTTCTATGAAATTTATGTAGGATGCCTCCATGAGGTTCAAGACCTTAACCAATATCCAATCACGGTATTTCCCTTGAGCCTTTTGTGTTTCAGTAAGTGCATTCCCCAACCCAGAGGATCTACATCTTTCAGGTCCCATCCATGCGTCCATCCCCACAACCCACCTCCTTAGGTGGCTCGTTGCCCCATTTCCAGAACTACACAGACATTTATTCCCTGCCATGGGGATACATAGAAATTCTCTTTGAGGTTCATGAACAATACCATTACCACTACACTAGTCCTCGGTTCCATACCCACTGGTTATATCCTTTGACACACCATCCATATCCATCCAGATTCTACCTAGGCCACCACATCCCGGTAAAATCATGCCATCCTCGAGCATCTATCCATGTGTAAGCCCAATTCATTTCATTACTCCTTTGTAACACTTAGGATGATAACCGTGAATTTTCAAAAACATGTATTATGGTTCTTTTCCATTGTGTACACTCTGACCCCATGATTCAGCCTTTCGAACTACATGGGTCTTGATCCCTATCATCTATACAGGGTACATTGGAGGAATCCAAGAGGTTCAATCCCATCCAATGGTAATCCTCATTGTCCCCTTTTTTAGGGTCTAACCATCCTCAGATCCCTCCCCATTGGGGGTCTTGATCCACCCATCTAGTAAACCTCTCATGTTCTCCCTCATAGGAATGAAAATATCTGATCCACTCCCATCAGTGTTCTAATTAGTCTAATCCATCTCCACTAGATGTTAAATTTAGGACATACCAAATGTAAAATAGGTGAAGCTGAGGAAAATCTCAAGGGATTGCCTATGAAATACCATTACCTAGACTCAATGTGGGATTCCTTGGGCTTCCATGCCCTCGAAAAGCCCTATCATATTGGGAAAAAATTTAGGTGTACTAGTGTTTCAGTATCTAGGCATGCTAGTGATACCAAACATGGCTACAACCCTGACCAAAGGTTTTTTCCCTAACTTGACCATATGGCATGTCTTGAGAGAAGAAGGGTAATTAAACATCGTCCCTAATGACATGGCCCTGGGAATAGTTTCATGGAAAACATAATAAATATTAAGGTAGATCCAGAAAAGATGATGAATTCCTAGGAGGAATCTGTAGAAGGAGATATTGACATCCCATCAACCTATTTCATTTAATGAGAAAACATAACTAAACAAGTGATAGATATCACTCACCATTAGAAATTAGGAATTCATGGTAGAGATTAGCACATCCTTAACAAGAAGATGCATTTCCATTGAAAGCAACATAAATAATAATAATTTTAGATTTATAATATCACATCATACCTCTTACATTTCAATATGTTTTGAAATGATAATTTTGCTCATGTGTAGGTGTGTGCTACAATTTTCAGGAAGAGATGTTGTATGTTTGTAATTTTATTTTTACATCGATATAATTATAGATTTATTATGGTAATATATAATATATATATGATTTAGAAATCTTTCATTAATGTTTAATTAATACTTACCTTTATTTTGATCCATCTGTTGAAAAAATAGAATAATCATTTATACGCACGTACTACCTACACTCTCTATGAAAACTGTTATTCATTTTATATTAGTAATGTTAATGGATTACTTTAAATACATGCATAGTTTTTCTTATGTAAATGATTGAACCATTATTCATTTAGAAGTTTCAAAAATACCAAACCAAAACATCCATTGAAACTGATGATATTATTTCCCGAAAGATCGTTTTAATGAGGAATTGTTAATAAATGGTTAAATAGGTCCTAAGTAAGTCATATGTGATATCATATATATAATCATGGTTGTTTAATAGATTTATAATAAACCTGTATTTACTATACTTTTGGTTCTAACATGTGTGTTGAATGATGAGACTTAAGGTAATATATTTTTCAACTCAATTGTTTTTCATGGGACACATTCCATATTAACCAGTTGTTTCGTTTTTGGTGAATATTCCCCCTTACATTGTTTTATGAATATTATAACCATAAATAGGGGATAAAAATATCCATCTATAGTTACTTTTTTCATGGATCATATGATTCAAATGTTACTAGTGTGGATACATTTTTATATTACAATCAAATTGTTTATCAGGATTGTTATGGTTATGATTTCAATTGTGAGAAATTATGATCTAACAATCAAGAAAATAATTAAATTCCTTATATTTTGGTTATTAATATAAATTTAATGTTTTAATTTTTTTCCTCTTTATGTACTCAATACTCAAAAGGAATCTCTTTAAGGAACACTAAAATTATCCTCCCATGGGTCAAAAACGTTTTTATTCCTTATACATGTGTATGAAAAAATGTTTTCAAGAATGTTTTCAATCATATAAAATTATTTTTTAAATTGATTTTTATAAATTATTTAATATCAAAAAAATCAACTAAAAGGAAACATATTATCATTTTTCATCAAGGAACTCTTGATTGATTAAAAAAAATAAGAGATTATGTTTTGTATTAACATGTACAACCCTATCATTATATACAATCATCATAATTATTAAATGATTTATATAATCCATAAAATGTATCCAAGGTTATCACAATGAAAAAAAATTATTTAATTTTTGTTAAATTTTTAGATTTGAAATAGGTGTCCTCATAATGTAAAGAAGAGTTTTTTAATAAATTTTTAGTGATATATTTTCCGAAATATATAGTCATCATGGAAAAAAAACATTAGTGTTTCTTATGTCTTCTTAGGGATATAATACAATTTTATCATCCTTATTATTTCACAACATTTATTAGGACTAATGTAAATAGATGTTTATTAATTATATTACTTTTCCATTGTATATTCAATGATGAATTTATGTGATTATTATAAAACCCATTTACCATATATGTTTATGCAATGATGAAATGTTATTAAATACCATTTAATCTATATTGGTTTTGATATGATGAAATGTTTATAAACCCATTTCATTTTTATGGATTAAGATATGTTGAAATTATTATGAATTCCATTAACATTACATGTGTAGTGATCTGTTTAATGTTTTTTTTGATATTGTGTAGCACAAATGTATGGTTTATGTTAAAAGTGAGACCTATGTCTCACTCTAATTTATTATTTAATGATTAATTGTCTTCATGGATAGATAAGAAATATGAGGATATCCAAATCCTGAAAAATATGGTAAAAATGAGGTTGTTCAATTCCTAAAAAAGTGGGTACATGGGAGGTTATCCAAAGACTGAATGAGGTACATGGGTGGTTATCTCAATACTATCATGTAAATAATGTCTTGGTGGTAGCCTTAACATAAGGGTTTACAGTCTATTATATACCCCAAAAATCTATGTCATATTCCAATGTTTTATTCTAATGGATCATTATTTTTATTTCCTTATGAATCATCTCATACAAACTATCAGGAATAATGACATGACTCATGTTGAGAATTTATGTTATGCATGGTATGTTTCCCAAATGATATGATCATATTTTATAACCCTTATGTTAATATTATATTGTTATCCCCCATGTTTACCATTAATGAGAATCTGATATCACACATTCTTATGTTTTCATTCCCAAGGATATAAAGAAAGGATTTAAGTAAGGAATTTCTATAATGTGTACTACATGGAAGTATCATTATAGGATATGTTCAAGATATATAATGAAATGAGATGATTATATATATTATTGGAAAATATACTAAAAAATTATGGTCCTCAAAAATGTATTTTTAAAATTTATTGAATATATATCTATAAAAATATAACTTCATTGAATGAAAATCCAAGGTCATTATAGATAATTTGAAACCAATAAAGTTATCATTATTGATTATGATTATAATGGAGATACCATTAGGTCATTTTTAATGCATGGGACTCCTTATATTTGAATAATGGAAAAATTTACTCTATGAGCATATATTCCATTACATCGATGTTTTACATCTTTTGGGTGAATATAGGATCCCCTTGATCAATTCCTAGGATACAACCATGGATCAAGAGGAAACACTGTTGATGGTTTGGCTGAGGATATATGAGACATGAATACCTAAGTAAGTGATCAATGGGATCCACGATGGTGTTCTATTTGATTTCCTATGTCACTGAGTTACCAATAATTCCGAGAAGTAAATACTTTTCAAGGGTCTTATTTTTCTTAAAAATCAATTTTTCGCCTAATTGAGATTAATGACTAGGAACTACCATGGGGTAAAATTAAGGGTTTGAGTGTGAGGGATGCCTGGTGGCACTATATTTTCCACCACTCATCATGATTTATACATGAGTATGGGAACCCCAGGGTGTGTCTAGAGGTTCCCATGAGGTGATGGTATTTCTCTGAGACACCTATACACTTGGTGATGCTGGCATGATTGATTAGGGTCACGAGCCCCCAGGGTGTGGCTAGAGGTTCCCATGAGGTGATGGTCTTTCTCTGAGACACCTATACACTTGGTGGTGCTGACATGATTGATTAGGGTCACGAGCCTGAGGATCAATTATGGTATTTGGGATTGGTCTAAAAAATATTTATAAGACCTTTTTTTATTGGATACATTCCATCACTGGATGAAGTATGTATTGTGGTTGGATTTATTTATATTATTTTTTATATTATTTATTTATTCTGATAATATCACATACACTTGTCACTATATAACTTTTATATTACATGGTGGAATATATGCTTCCCAACTATGTTATGTACTCACATTCTACTCAGGAAGCCATATTAATTGGTTACCCAAGAATACCAAACTTATTATTAGTTTAGCTTAGACTAAGGGTGGATATATATTTATTGGATTGGTTAGATTTCATGAAATAGATTCTTGGTTGGGGTATTTATCGACCCTTTTGGTCCTTATATTTTAAGATAACATGAACGTTCATGTTTGTAAACTACATATATTTATATCATAGGATGATATAGTGTATTTACACTTCATTTTTACTCTATTTTTTGATATTTTTAATATTTTTACTTCCTCTGATATGGAGATATAGTCCTCTCACTATACCTAATTATAACATTGATACTTAACATAATTATTTTACATATTATGGGAAAATATTGAGTTCATATGGTAGTGAAGTATGGTAACTATACATTTTTTTCCTGATAGTGGGTTTTATTTTTAATTTTTTTACTATTTTGGGTATCATAGAAAATTAAAATAGTTATGTGTCAAGTCATGTGATTCACCTCGGGCAAGTGTATCAAGAAAACCATTTCTTAATATAAGAATAGGTAACTAGGTAATGGATTATTATTTTTGTATTTTTCATGTTATGTTTCATGGATTTCACTTCATGTGATAGACATGATCTTTTTATTCATGATTTATTATCAACATTTTCACCTTATCCACTAATAAGATAGTGTATTTGGATTTTTATCTTGTTATGTAGAAGAAAAAGGCATTTCATGAATCATTATTATGCATTTTTTACTATTAATGTCATATATAAGACTAATTGTGCATTCCTATTACCGAACAGAGGCCTAACTATTTAAATGATTCAAAAATAACTCAAACATTGATTTCCATTTAATTTTTGTTATATGTCTAAAAATTTTGATCGACATGTAAATATTTCTTTATTATGGAAGGTCTTGTTGATCTGTGGTGAGGCGGTCGATGAGGGGGATAACAATGTTGTAACATGTGCACCAAAGGTGCAGTAACTCTAGTGACATAGTACTAAAATTTGATTCAATAGAATTAGAAGAAAACTATGTTATTACCCTATTGTATTGGTTATTTAATGATCCTATATAATCCTATATGTTGTTTTCCCATATAACATAGAATGGAATTGTATCTAATGAAACCTCATGTTTGTGGTTCCATGACACAAATCATTTAAGGGTATGTTATTTTCATAAAAATTATGGTCAATGATTTATCGATTCTAAAGTGGTTAGTACTATATCTTGATTATTTATGATATATATTTCCCTAGTATGATGATTATACATCATGATCTCCCTAATCTATGAGTATATGGGACCATATTTTCGTTATTTAGCTGATGATGTTGTGGTTGGTATGTGACAAGAATATCATTTTCCTATTTGTTATGACCCTATGGTATATGTTTTTTTGGATATTTTTGAAGACCTAGATACCATTAGATGTGAATCAAACCTTAATAAGTTATTTCCCTGTGATTTATGAGGGAACCCCACGATAGGGTTTACCTTGATCTGGTGAGTAATTTAGAATTATAATCATTCGTGTTAGCTATTGTGGTTGAGGTTACAATTGTGGTGATTCATTTTATTCTTTTTTTATCACCTTCAGTGGTAGTACATGGAAACATACCCTTATATTGTATATAAAAATTATTTGAAGGGGAAGGAAATTACAGATTCCAGGCCCTATTTCCTTTGCATGTCCTTTATAAGAATAAATTGAGCATGGGTATGCACTTTGAAATTTTGAACAACTCTTGTGGGAAGAGAGTTTCATGCATAGACCACAAAATAAGTGGGTTTTTTTATTTTGATGTGGAATTCCAAGGATACTTCTTGTTAGTGAATATTTACATTCCATGTAGCATGGATTGTGTTTTTGTGAACATGAAATATTATAAAGATGTAAGAATCATATGAGTGTGCATCTCGTTTCTATGTTTCAGTTGTAATAGAGAGTATTCCAATGAGTTTATATATGATTTCAAGTTAATACACATAGTTTATAAGTGGGACCATTTGAATTTTAAATCCCTGATGACCAGGTGCAAGTTGAGGGATAATTAAAATGGATGAGATACTTGTTCTTATGGTGGACTTAAATTTTATATGGAAGATTTAATGTACCTCAATTGAAGAGGACAAAATGGGAATGAATCATTCCCCATTAAGGGTACAACCCTACGGTAGGAATTGACATATTATATTGAAATTAATTGGTGTTATGGGATAATATTATATAATCATTTATTAGGCATAATGACACATATCTGATATGGTATCTATTAGTGGTTGAGATTAATGGTTGATAAGGAAATATATAGAGTTCACAGTACACTATTTTCTATGTGAGGGTATGAACCACATTATTAATGGAATTTTAGTGGCTTCCATGGGTTTCATTTCAATGTTATGATAATAGAAAATAATATTTTTGTTTCTAGATTTTTTATTAGTTATGAGTGATATTGGTCATTCCAATAAAAAAATTTGTTGATTGAAATTAATAGGATACTAGGATTGGGAATTTTATTCTATAGTATAATCATTGGGATAATTCCATAGTTAAGAGTGTGATATAAATATCATGTCTATCATCCCATATTTGATAAGGGTCATAAATGTGCTGGGTTAATTCATTCAGCGAACGTGTTTCATTCGGAATGTGTTATTCATCAAGTGGGATCATTATGGATCAATCATCCATGTGATGTTTCAGCAACTAAATTTTATTATAATTAATTTCTAGAATTTACTGGTAATAATAAATGATAATTTTGTTACTCTATAAACATATTCCTCATGATCTGGTAATTTGGAAGTGCATTAGTGGATGAAGTTATGAATTTTTTATGAAGGTTGACTAAAGAATGTTTTACTAGAGGATTTTCATATAATTGGATAATTTTAGGCATAAATTTATTCAATTTTATTCTTCTGGATATATTGGTAGTGTTTTGAGAATTATTTGATTCATTATGAAAACTGAATGTTTTTCTTGTTATTCTGGGATAGTTTCAGCTCGCCCCTTTTGGACTAGGAATAAGAAGTGAAATTCTGTACTGGTGTTGGATAGGGGGATTGATATGATTTTTCTTTGAATTTCCTTATTTGTATTATTAGTTTCATAAAAACACTATTATTGTTTTGGGAGAAACATTCTGATAGTGGGAAGGAACCAAGGTTCATAATTTTCCAGGGATATATGTCCAATAGTTGGGAGCACTATAAACATGGTGGTTAATTAGATTAGGACACCATCTTGTCTCATGGTGAAAAGACCCAGATAATTTCTATCCTATTAAATTGATAATGAATTATGATAATAAGTACCATTGTGTTTTCTTACCATCAAATTATGGTGGTTCTATTTTCAGTGAATCATTGGGAATTCAAAGGTATGATATGATTTTTTGGTTACTAATTGGAGACATGATTATGATAGGTCTGATAATGAGATACTAAATTGCAATTATTGGGGTTGATAAGTATTATATTTAGTAGAATTTATTACCCAACATCTGAATAGGTAAAAAATATTTAAAAGAATTTGAAATTATCAATTCTTTGATGGACCATATTTGTAGAAGGACATTAAAAGTAAATTTTGAGAGGGTAGGTTATATTGGATACTGTTTTAGGAAATTATTTAAGGCCCAATAGTTTTCTCAACGTCTCGTAAAAATCCTGATAGTACAAGGGACAATTTAATATTTTTGGGTGAACTCTAAATGGGGTACATTATTTGGGTCACAAAAATTTAATGAAAATCATTAAGGTTCCCTTAAATAGGTGGTATTTTAATTTATTTTTTATTGATCATGGTTTGGTTTCATTGTAGGATAATCGTTGAAGGTTAATGAATTGGATCATAGAGTAAACTATGTGATGTGTCTTGGACCTGGGTCATATAATTTTTTTAACATTAACAGACAAACCATGTGAAATTTTTCATGTTAAGATAGTTCTAATATGCAATGTTAGTGAACAATTTGTCATACCATGGGGAGAAACCATTATATAGGGGTTCACATGAACAAAAACTAATAAATTATTGTAAAATTGTTTGGAAACCCATTTTACCAAACCATTCATTTCATTGAAAATAGGATTTCAATGATTTTTACCCTTTAAAATTGTATATGGGACCCCCACCCCTTCATTCGCACAAACCCCATCTATCCAAGCACCGCCTCCCCCCTTCATCCAAACTAATTTTTTGGTAATTAGGGGTATAATTTCATTTTTCTTTGGGATAGTCTCCTCTTAAATTTCCCTATAACCATCTAATTCATTCATTTCCAATGATTTATGGTTCCTCCTGTTTGATATTGATAATGATTACATTAGGGATGGTGAAATGTTCCACATGTGATAGAGATTTTGTGAGACCTATCAAGGAGACAGACTAAGATAAATTCAACATGCACCAATTAATAATTTAAAAATGGTACATCACGTAGTGGATTTATCATGGTTTTTTATTAAATTTAATATAAATTTATTATTTTTTCACCATCACATGTTAGGTCATTTTCATGGATTGAAGTCAGGATCATTCTATAGGGTGTTGAAATTTCATTGGTTGTGGTTTTTAGGTAATGTGGATTTTTGATGAGTTTTCTATTTTTATACTAATTATAATAAAATATAAAATAGATTAATTTAATTATTTTATAAATTATAATGTTATTATCATTAATGAATATTATATTTTAATCAATTAGCTCCTCCTATGGATTTGATTTGGCCAATTGAGCATGGAAAGGATTGGACAGGTCTCTGTGAGACTATGTAGAGAATTGGATTGAGAATTTACAACATTGATTTGGCTTTAACCTTTTGTAGGTGGTCTATAAACATTCCATATAAAATGTATTATTTTTTATAATTCTTTGTTTGTGTGGACATTCAAATTTGGGAATCTAGATGTTTAATTATTATTTTTTTATTATTTTATGTTAATGGTTTAATTCCAATTTAAACATTATGGGATGAATATGCTGTTATGGACACTACCACCCTTAGGCATCAAATTTATGTCTCAACCACTAATTTCTAAGGATTGATTATTATGTTTCCAGAATATACCAAATAGATACTAGGTTCACTGAGTTTTTATGGTTTATCTAATAGACCTTAGATGATTATAGACTTTGATATGGGGACCAAACCACCTCCCTAGATTATTTTTTGTGAGTTGTTACCTATGAGTACTTGGATTTTTTGTGATATTTACATGGTTATTGAGTTGTGAAACACCCTTTTATTGTTATATGATTAACTGGAATCTATAAGAAGACTGAGGATTTCAAGTGGGAATCCATACTCTAGTGATATCCTTATAATCACCAAGCGGTAGTGTATTTATCATTAGAGATGTTTTTGTGTTTCACACTATAATATAGTCTGATGGTTAATCTCCTAGGGATATAATTTAATGTCTAGAAATGGGAATTCAACTATCCCTTATTATTATTTAGTTTTTTTATTTATGGATGTGCTATGTGATCACTTAAGATGCCTGAGAATCAGTCACTAGGCTTGTCACTATTCATATGTATCATGATGTTTTATAATAACCTATGGTGTATTTATAGAGGATTCATAGTATGAATGGAATCTATTATGTGTGTAGTGATGCATATGAAGATTCCTAAAGGTGGTTCCAAGTATTCAGTATCAGATCCACTGAAATTAAATTCGTATAATAATTCATGGAATTTCATTTATAAAGAATGATTATTACAACTGGCTCTGGACAATGCAATTATAATGGTGATACAATTAGAACATTATGAAATCCCAAGACTCAAATGATTCAAATAATATTATAAAGTGTTTATTGGGTGAACATTCCCAAGATCAAATATTAGATATCTGACTGGATACATTGGTTTCCCCTCAATCATTTCCAAGGATTAGCCCAAGGAACTGGTGGATAAGGTAATGTTGGTTAATTATATTATAAAAGATATTTTTTCCCAAGTGAGTGACCCTTGGGATCTAGGATGGTGTTACATTATATTTAATATTTCACCTATTAATTAATTATGCATGAGTGTATAAGATTTCCTAGGTAAATTCTCCTTGGAAGGATACACCAGTCTTCTAGTGATGTATGATCGAGTTCCACCATGGGGTTCAGTATGAGGTCCTAAGGAAAAGGTATACCTAGTGAAACTATAGGGTGTGCTTCTCGTCATGATATAGACATGATAATAGGATTTCTATAGTGTGTAAAGATATTCAACTCGGGTGATTCTCATTCTTAATGACACCCAAACACTAGATAAAGACAGTGTTGTCAACTGGGATCACATAATTATGTCTGTACGATGGTATTTGGTCGTGGATTGAATATTATTTTTATAATATTTAATCATTTTTTTACTATGATTGGAACAATTTTTTTGATATTTACATAGGTATTCTAACACTGACTGAAGTAGGTCTTGGTTATGGTTAAATTTTTTCGTTTAGTAGTCTTTTATATATTTAGACCATGTGACACGAATATATACCTACATTACTAATATAACTCGGGTCCACATTTTTTTCCCTATTGAGTTATATACTCATTCCTTACTGCCCATGTCGCTTGGGTATATGAGAATCTATCACTTTTTGATGGATTAGGTTGCTTTGAGTCCCTAAATAGTATAATTGGGAAGTTTAGCTAGGATTTCCAAGAGTTTGGGTTGAGGTATTTATGGAGTCTTAGTGTCTTTACATTATATGTGATCATGACCATTCATTATTTTATGAATTATTTCATTTTAATATAGCATGATCTAGAGTATTTTTTCTTCTATGTATTATTTTTCTATAATTCTTACTAATACTACTAACTCTGATATGGGGGTTATAGATCACAAACCATACCACTATAGAACACCCTATTATAGTCATATAACTTTAGTGTATGAGCTTGAACACATTAGATTATGTGGTTGTTTGATATGTTTATTGTTCGCAGTGATCCAGTCCATAGTGTTAAAAAATAATTTTTTTTGTATGGGAAAAAATTAGGAAGACTCATATAAACCCCAATAATGTTTATTTTTTTTATTTTTTGAATCTTGGTTTATTAAGATTATCAAAAAAAAATATGATGATGTAAATGATGGTTTCTTTATAAATAACATTTTTTTAATGAAGAGACTGAATGACGCGGTGTTATAATAAGATTGTTGAGAACCCAATGTAACATAGTACATTTTGGAGAATAAAATTTTTTGATTCATGATTGTTTATGTTGAGAAAAACATATACTATTAAATATATTGTTATCATGGTCAAAATAACATGAGGAAAATTTTCTAATAATATGTGATGAATAAAATTCTAATCTTGATATAAGACACAATTACTAATTGAAAAACATTTCTAAAATAGAACATGGTGAGTACACATCATGCGGTATATGAGATAAAAACTCAAATACCATTAGAGTTGGTTCACTGTGTTGTTTTTCATCCATGAAAAAAAGATAACAAGTGGATATAATTATTTTATCACATTGATAGATGAATATACTAAAATTACATGCATTATGTATATTTCTAAAAAATACATGGAACTGATAATTATTAAGTGTTTCGGGAAAATATATGAACTGAAATCTGGAATTTCATTTTAGAGAGTGATATTAGGGAATAAAAGTAGGTATACTAATAATTAATATTTATAATATCTTTGAAAACAAGGTAGAAGTCACTATTTTCAAGGAACAAGCACTCTATAAAAAATAGAGTGGATTAAAAAAATATGAGTCTTTTTATATGGATAAGATCATATATACCAAGAATGAATCATTAATGTAAGTGGTAATCACATGTTCAAGGGATTTATTTTGATAAATCCTATATTTCTTTTTATATTCTTTTAAAACATTATAATTTTTCCTTCAATTTCATAATAACGATACAAGAAAATAATTCTAAACTATATGAAGTTTTTATTTCCGAATGTTGATGTAAATGATGATTTTAATATAGTGTTTCCTAATGTATATATGCTTGATTAAGTTGTAAAAACCTTGTGGAAATTGAATCATGATATTTATGGGTTGAATGAAGCACCTAGACCTTGGTAATATAAGATAGATGTTACTTGATAAGAATGTAATTCAGATACTGATATGTAAGAAACATATATATATAAACAAAGAGACCACATTATTCAATATTTTTGTGTATATTGAGGAAACTTTTTCTGATAATAATAATGAATAATTTTTTTCTTAATATTCCACACATACAAAGAATAAATTTGATATGTCCTTTGATAGTGAGAATAAATTTTTTATAGTATGAAAATTACATAGGTTGCTGGATAAATTATCATCTATTAGCAAAAATATTTTGATGAGTAAATGAAATAGTTTTTCATAGAAAAATGTATTGGGGATTCTAAAAAATTCAAGTGTGAATAAATATGAGTAATTATGTTAATGGGAATATTGTTTAACAAAAAATATATAAAAAGCCTACTTGAAATATTTTGTACATTATTTTCTCTAGGTTAGACTTTGTTTTTTTGTTACCATATTTTAAATGTATCTATAATATCAAATTGAATCAAATATCCTTGAATCCAATAATAAATTAATTTATATTTCAATGGTATTTCTAACTAATTTTTTTATGTGAATAATAGTTGTTAAGAAATGAAATACATTAGTGTTGTTGACTAGTCTAGTCATGATGAGAAAACAAAATATATATTATATGGGAAATTCATTATTAATGGTAGATTTATATCATAGAATTAAAAGAAGAAATCATTTGTCACCTTGATCCCCATGAAATATGAGTAGGTTGTACATCCCAATATACTACTGGAAAGATTTGGATGATGATCCAACTTAAGGATATATATGTTATCATTTCATGATTTACAAGGTGGATAAAGTTATATTTAATATGAAATTTATTCATTCCAACTAGTATATTAATAATATTTTTAAAAAACCACTTCAATATGAGTGTTTTGAGAATTTTTTGTATATTTGCAGTATGACCAATTTCCCAAAAATCATATGTTATGTTTTCTATGTTCCCTAAATTACTTAGTATGCATTATTTAAAAATAATAATATTAAACCGATATATTAAAACCTAATTTTTCTAAAAAAATTATTTATTTTTTATGAGTTAAGGGATGTTGCTATAAATTTGTATATAAATTCATAATAGATGAATTTATTTATGTTTCTCATGATGAATTGTTTATTGATTGGATTGATGAAGGAATTAATTTTTTCCTTTCTTTTACATGGAGTTATATCTTTTAGATATAGGGAATACTAGTTTTTTCTAATTTCATTATTAAGGTAGATACCACCAATTTTCGAATAAAAATTTATTCTATTATGAATAAGTGGGTGAAAAGAGGTTCCACATTTTAGTTTCCTTATATTAATTAATTTGGATAATATTTTAGATTTCAGAATAATATTTTCAAAGTGGAATTTTACTGAGATGTATCATACTGAAAAATTCCATATGTGAGATTTATTTAACCCATTGAAGATGATGCTGTATTTTTTCCCAATACAAGCTAGTGAAACACCATTTTTTGTACTAGAGAAAGAGATAGATGAGGATGATTGGAAATGATTCAGGGAATTTTGTAAATTATTTCTAGGTATGTTCTAATATAATATAATTACATTGTAGTTCATATAAAATATTATAAAGGGGAGAAAATTCTAGCGATAGAGGATGATTCCCTACTCTCCATGAGTGCTCTCGGGCTCCCATTTCATCTCGGATTCCTCCTCTTTCTAGGGTTCCTCTATGGAAGAATTGAGATCTTTCCAGGTCCTCTCTTCTTTATTTTTTGTGGTTTCTTGGATTCCTTCTTGCACTCTAGGTCTATCGTCTCAGCTCGCCTTACTATTCCATGGCCTCGACTCCCACCACACATATCCAGGTAAGATATGGAATGGGGGTTATACTAAGGGTTTTCAATTGTGGTTTGGTATTTGAGGTTCCTATGGGAATCTCCACTCTTCTTCTTTCCGGATTTTAGTCCCCTGTTCTCTCTAGAGTTTTATCCTCCCACATCTCTTTTACTTGAAAGTATTTTTCTCCATTTCCCCCAATGGTTCCAATCCCTCTGTTTTTTTCTTACTCTCTAATATTTTTGGTGTTTTTCTTCTAGTGGTTTCTTCATTCAATTATTGGTTCAATGTTGGAGTGTTTGCGGTGTAGTGTCGGCATAGAAATATTTTTTGGTGTGACGTGGATGGAATCCCTAGTTCGAGGTCCCGAAGTGATGTTCTTGCCACTGTTTTGTCTGAAAAATCCCATTTTTTCTCTACTCTGGATCCAGGATTCCACCGTTCTCTCCAAGGTGGATCTCGTGGTGGTCTCCAAGGTTCTTTGGGAAGTGAGTTAGAGAAGGTGGCTTCGGGAGGTAGACGATGACAAGGGTTGATCATCGTTAGCGATGTATGGTACCATTCTGGTGATTATGATGATGAGTTTGGTGATGAGGTTTGTCGACAAGGAACTATGGTTTACGACGGCTCGATGTGACGATTGTTTTTTATGATGGTGTTGGTGTGCAGTGGTGGGAGGTGATCCAATGGTTTGTTCTCATAAGTGAGGAGGTGACTCAGATGATGACAGATCAATGTTGGGCAGGGATGATGATGGTTTGATGATGATTACTGGTTGTGGTGATGGAAATGTCAGCATTCTATTTGATAGTGTGTGATTTGAGAGAATTGATTTTCATGGCGATTGCTTCATTTTGAATTTTGATTTATCCCCATTTTGAGTTTTGAATATGTATTGTGTAATCAGACTGGCATGGTTCCCACTTTTCCCTTAATGTGGACTTTTATGAAAAAAAATATTCAGCTATATTATGAAGGAAGCCAATAAAGTTCTAAATAATAAGCATGATCATTCATTGGAATAGTTAGAAAAATATTTTAACACTCACTAGGACATGTAATATATATTCAATAATTTTTGTGTTTTTTCAAGTGATAAGGAATTTATAAATATGAATATATGAAAATATCATAGAGGTAAATAATATATAGAAATTAAAATATAATACTCACTCAATTCAATTGATGGATATGAATTATTTTTAAAAAGGATTTGAAATATATTATATATCAAAAAATATATTATGTCAATATTTTTATCATATATTTAATATTCTATTAGGATCATGTATGATTTGATATAAGTTTTCGTATGTTTTACCAAAGGAACACGCCAATTAGTTAAGAACCTTTAGTTTTTCAAATGAATTATTCCATGTAAAAAGATATTTTTAATTCTTATGATACTAAATATACTCATCAGAGACTAAAATATCATAATGCATTCATTTGGACATGAATCAATGCTATGTGATCTTGATATATAAAAATAGGGAAGTTTCAACCATTAGTTAGGCTTTACATATCAATAGTTATTTGGAAGAGATCATTAATATGTGGAATTTAATATCCCAAATTTTTAAAAATAATAAAAACCCTATTGTTGATAATTTATACGTTTTTATGTGAAAATTTTATTTTTATATATAATGAACATAGTAAATGTGTTGATGTTGTTTTGTTAAGGGTATAATTCTAGCTGACACCATGGAAAATTATATCGAATATTTTTTGAGTTAGGTGGAAATTCGGTGTGAGATCATGAGGCTTGTAGAGCCTCAATGATAATGGAATAAAAATATTATGCATATTATATTACACACATGTTATTAATTAAAAAAATTTGATTATCTCCCAAATATTTCATAGTATGATAAATATAATACCATTGTTATGTCTAGGACATGAGGTCTACCCTAGGTTGGTTATCATATAAATTCTCATATGATATTTGGTAAGGTCACCCGTGAGGATAATTTATTTTATATATTTATTTTATTATTTTGAAAACATAATTTATTATATATTAAATGTAGTGTCATATGAGAAAGCTAAGACCAAGATTCGGTCCGAAAGTAGTGGTTTTCCCCAGGATGGGTATACTTTTATGTGTGTCCTGTTTTTGGAAACATCCCATATGATAATTACATTTTAAATATATAATTATATTATCATTCCAATTTTAAATAATAAATATTTAGATTTATCTCATGTAGTGCATCTTATTAGAAATCTAAGACCACCAGTTGGTCATGATAAAAGGGTTTTACCCATGTGGCCTATAAAATTTATGTGCATAAAGAGTTTGGTCAGGTCACTCATTAATTTATGTGAATTAATATTTATATTAGAAAATTATATTTTTTAGTTTAATTTTCACATGAATTCATTGTTTATATACTCCCCAATTCATGTCAGACAATAATTAAAACACGCATAGGATTTTCAATCCTATGATGTAAATAACTATTTACTAAAATTCAAATAATAACACTATAATTTGATAATATCAGGGTACAAATGATGTTTTTAGGTTTATTAATGACTAAAATCAGATATTTAAAATCCCACAATTGTTGAAAACAAATTTTTGGCTTCCATATATCTTAATGATTTTAACTTCACCAGTGGATGATCTCGTTGAATACAAGAAACCATTAAACCTCTTTGGAACAATCTTTGAAGCCTTTGGTGGTATTTTTGAGTTGTTCTTGTGGTGTCGATGACCACAACTGCCTCCTCCTCATTAAATATGAGCAAGAAAATTCAGCTTTTTATTTCATTATTTTTATATTCCCTCTTTTTCCCAGATTCAAAATTTTGAAAAAAAGAATGAAACAATATTTATAATATTAATAAATGATTATTTTAATTTTCTATAAAAATTTAATGTTTAAATAAGATATCAAAAAAAATAGAACCAAATTTCACTACAAGACAATTTATCAAAAATTATAAAAGGACAACGATGAAGATTTATCAATAGATAATTATAATGAATTAACAAAGAATAATTTTTTGAAATTATCAAAGATAATTTTACACAAATTATCAAAGGACATTGATGATGTATTATCAATAAATAAAAGAAAATTTAACAAAAATTATTAAATGATAATTATAACTGACTTATCACGTGAAATATATTATTGAAATTATCATAAGGTAATTACATGTATTATAAGAGGTTAAGGATGAAGAATTATCATTGAAACTGAATAAGTAAACAATAATTTTATGAAATTATAGAAGAAAATTCTACACATATTATTAAAATATAATTTAGGATAAAATATCAAACGATAATTACCAATGGAAAATTTAAGATAAATTATAAAAATATAATTGAAAATTGATAATTTGAGAGAAATTATAAAAAGTAAATATTCTCAAGATGAATATTGAGAGCGCATGCGCTAACCGAAATGATAATTTAGAAATTATCCAAGATATAGAATGTATCATAACATGTGTACTTTTATTTCTTTTTGAAATAAAATAATTAGTTTCTGTTTTAGGTACATTTGGTGAACCTCATGTATCAATGTTTCGATTATACGGTCATGAAGTGGTGTTTATGACTAGTTTATCCCTGCATTTTTACATCAAATTTTTTGAGGTAGGATCCTCCTTTCATTTTTTTTATTTTTTACACATGTTTCATTAATATAATTTGTGTGAATAATTATTTGATATTCATGCATTTATTTTTATCACTTGTGGGAGTTTGTGTGTGTTATCATATGGTATGGCTTCATTCCATGATATTGATGTGATAGGTATCCTCCATGATAATTCATTATTAAAAAGATGATGTATATGATGATTGTATATTTCTCATGATGTGTGATATGATTTTTTCATGCTATGAGTTATCATGTTTTTCATTAGAGTATTGGTACGTGTATACTCTATAGGTTGCCATCATGGTATGATTATACCTTATGGGGTGAACACATGGTGTTTGATGATGATAACATTGCAACATGATATCATTATAACAAGAAATTTACTTGATTCCTTGTGGAATCTGATTAGGTGGCCAATAGTTTCTTCATTCTAGATTCCGAGTTTAACATTAATGTCAGGTGGATTCAAGGTAGGTTACATATACATGATGACTTGTAGATTCATAGTATTATATAATGCCTTTTTTATTCTTATTATGTTATATTTTCACTCAATGCCTTTTAGATTTTGAGTGACTCACCAACAGTCTTGTGGCTGGTCTAGATACATATTGATATACAGTTCATTTTTGGCATGATGCCAAATAAGGTATACACAAGGGTTGGGGTGGCTTGGTTAGCACATTTACTACCATTTTAGTATATTTTGTTAATATATTTATTAAAGGTTTTATAAATTTTATTGATTACACTTGTATAATTGATCACATTATATTAAGAATGCATTGGTGGCGTCGTAATGAGTCTTGTACTCACATTCTGCTAAGAAATTTCGATGCAATTGTAGATTAAATGATAGAACTTATGAAGGGATAGGGACCTATGGTGGAATATTGAGTGGAGTATAGTGGAGATAGAATTAGATTGGGATGGAATCTAGTGAAACTGATGTTTATTTATTTATTCTTTTCAACAGCTTGTTACGTTGGTTTTTTGGACACTTTTGGATCTACTTATTTGTATGATATTTATTCCCTACATAGCTTAGCTCATTCTTTACTTTGATTATTTATTATTCAATTTAATGTTTATTATTGATCATGTGACATGATAATGAGGGTATAATTTATCCAATGATATACCTAGACCCTCAATAATTTTCAACAGACTCTTCTATATGGGGAGGCGTGCACGAGGACATGTTACCTTTTAGCTTGGACCCTAGGGTTTAGGTCGGGATGTTATAAAATGGTTTTGGAGGATAAAGATTCACTAACTTTTCCTTGTTTTTGTCATCGTATGGGAAATGATATAAAAAATATAAGACCCATAGGACTCGGGTAGAGAAATAATGAGAGTGCATATCCAACACTATGTAGAGGACCCATGAGTTTCAAAAATTGTAAAATTCATGTTTAGTTGTTATAATTGATTTAACTCAATGTTGATATGTGATATATGTGATTTTTGATGAGTTCAAACATTATTACAAGGAATGTAGGTTCACATTCCATATATATCCTTATTGTTATGATGTGTAGTACTTCATTAATTAAATGGTTTGTTTTTATGAAATCTGTTCAAGATACTTTATTTTATGTGATATATATGTGTTTCATGATGTTTAATATATCATTATTGACATTAATCATATTAACATAGAATTAAAGGACTCAAGACCACCTTGAGATGGGGGTGAATCATGTTTTCCCCCTTTTTCTCAAAAAATGATGGATCTTTTTCCTAATTTGGTATGTACTTATTTAACCATATATAATGGATATGTGCAATAACTAAAAAATTAACATGTTTAAGGACAACCCAAATCTTTTACATTATTCACCATTAAGGGATACCTCCAAGGAACAAACACCGATATGTTGTCGACCATAACAAATTACACTAATATTCACTAGGTGTGGATTACAAAGGATGAGGCATAGTCACTATGTCCCCAGAATAATTCCTTTACATAGGTTCATGGATAGTTCCCTAATTCCCTCATATCACTTCTATGGACTCCGCTTAACTCGCTACCTTGGGTGAATTGTCACTAAGTTTACTGACTTGAAGGTATTTTCAATATATTTTCATAACAATAATTATCTCATCAGCTTGAGACACTACTTGCATTGATGTCCCGAATTGATGTTCTTTTATATTCAGTCTTCTCCTTTAGTGAAATCAATGAATGCACTAAAACAACTTCTTCATATCAACCAGAATCACAAGTACCAATGTGATTGTTCAAGGAATGAATATCAGTTCACTGGGAATCATCAAACACTAATTCTTCTCCTTCCTTATTTACATATATGGATGATATCATGCATCTGGAACTCATATGAACTCCTCCCTGTCTTCCACTTATTCTTTTTATTACTATCATGCGTGTACCCATAGTTGTGGATCTTTCATTAAATGGACTCATGTGTGCATTTTCATTCATTAGTGCATGCACTATCCAATTCTTATCCTTCTCATCCTCTCGGTGTAGTTAATATTTGTTCAACTGAATTTCACCCTTTTACGTGTGAATGTGAGTATGTGAAATCTTATCACTTACACTAATTCCTCCTTCCTCCTTCATAATCACACACCCAATGTATTATTTAGTTCATTCAATTTTATGTATTATGTGTGTGTTTATCCATTTATCTTATACATTCGTGAATGGTGTTAGTCAAATGTTTGGAATGTTCTTGTACACTCGATTATCTCAGATAATGAACATGATTTTCCTGTGCATCATGCATGTGATCTCAACTGCTCATAAAACACACACAATGCCTCTTGTTTGTCATGGTGTTTGTGTTTTCCATTTTCACATCAATAGAATGGAGTTATTCTATGAACAGTGTGTGCAACCATCCTTCTCAAAATAATATGGTTCACTGATCCTCCTCACACACGGGATGCGTGGATCTCCTACGCATAGACAGTACAGACTTCCTTCATGTACCAAGTGTAATGTTGTTCTCCTGAGTGGTGCAAAGTTATCCTTTGTGAAACCAGATGGTAAGCAGTTCACCTTCGTGAACCGATCGGTATGCAGTTCAACTCATTAATGTACTAGAGCTAGTTTGTGAGACCATCACTTAGAAGAATGATAACGGTATATGGTACCGCTTCTTCGTGAACCCAGAACAGTTCATTGGACTCCTTCTCTTCGTGGAACATGACCAGTTTGCAGTTCACTCTTCATGAAACAAGAATAGTTAGTTGATCATGATTTCTCCTTGATAACTGAATTATTGGAGAGAGATTGTTTCTCAAAAAAGGAGCTCCCAAATGTTTGGAAGAATCAGTCTCTTCCCGAATCAGTGTCTTTCTATTTACAAGAAAAGATCAAATATTTTCTGCATTCAAATTTCTTAAGATATTCCATGAAATGATAGGTTTTAAAATATTCATACCAAGGGAATGAGATGCACTGATATTCATGGTTCATTACTTTTCATGCACACGACCCTCTCCTTTCACGGTAAAACATCACATACATTCACTAAGAATCATTTTAAAATCATAATCACTAAAACTCGAGCTTCCATGTTGTGGCCTCATAGCTTGATTTTCACCAGTCACATTCGAAATCGATCATTTCATTGCGTGAAGTAAAATAAAATTTCATGCATGATATCATATCATACATACATCCATAATATAGTTGTTTCAATCATCAACAATGTCCAGATGGTTGATCATGGAGGTGAGTCAACATCTCTGATGAACTGTGTATTCGAGATACCATCAAGGGTTCTGAGGTTGAAGATGATGATGCAAGCTCTCCTTAGTCATCGGATCAGCTCAGATTGAATAGGTACGGTGGAGATTAGATTGTAGTGTGTGGGAGAAGGTGGGATGCTAGGATCACACCTGAGATCAACAGGACAACTGAGATTAGTTTGGTGATTATAAACTTCAACCCACATCAAATTGAAGATACATAAATTCCATGGTTTAAATATCAATTATATCCTTTCAAGTCTTAAAATTCTCCTCCTCCCTCTATGGTACCACCTCGTACCATGTTTTGTACAGTCATTGTATACACCCACTCCATGAACAGTCTAGCCTTTATGAAATCATGTGGTCTTATACACAGACCTTTATGTGGGTGCGACTATGCCCAACCCATTCCACCTTCGGGACTGGCTAGGGTTAGTTCCTTCAGTGTGGTTGACCTTGAGTCCCACATGTGATGGGGTCGACCTAGTCTAGGATATCTTTATTTGTAGCCTTTTATTTTTATTTAATATACAAAAAAATTACTCCCGAGGTTTAAGATGAATTTCTACATTTCGAACACCAAGCCTCTTCAATGAATTCTTTTTTAAACGTGTATCTTTAATTACATCAATCAATGCAACAATTATCTAAATATCTATTATCCATCTCAGATAAAGGAGTTAATTTCATCATGTTTATCATCATTGACACCCATTGACATCAAATAAAATATTCTAAAAAAAGTGGTCCCAACAATCACCCAATTTTTATATTGTTTTTAATAGTTCAGAATTCCTCAAATGAATGTCTAAATATCAAAATGAGAGTTTTCTCTCTCTCCCATACCAATTATATTTTCCCATCTTCCCAATTACTTCTTTCTCACCATATAAAACAATCATTTAACATACAATCCCCCTTATTGAAAATAAATAAATAGTTCATGAAGATATAGTATCAATCCACACATAAACAATGTGCCATCATTCATTTCAATCCATGTTTACATGAGCTATGCTTGGTTTAGGAAACCACAAGATTTGATTTAGACAAAAAAAGTTGTCCATGATCCACTAATCATGATGCCACATAAGATGATAACACATATACTTGCCTTTATTGTTTTCAAACATTCATTATAGGTAGTGAGATGGATATTTTTGGGAATAATTCACCAAAAACTCCATTTCCATTGAAATGATCTTTAAAAAAATTCATAGTAAATGAGTTTGATACCAACTACAGTTGATTCAAATTGAAATAATAACTCTGGTAACATCTTCATGTTTCTTCCCCTCATGGGAACAATTCTCAGGTTCACCCCCTATTATCTTTCACCACCATAAATTTTCTATTTTATAAGAACAAATACAATTCAAAAACATTCAAGGGAATAATATGGATCATCGTTGAATCATCTATGTGAACATATCAGTTGATATTATTTTCTCTACCAATATTTTCCATTTTTCTCCACTATTTGCACTTTCACATTTGATCTTTAATTATATATGTTTTTTTGTGGATATTATTACTTATTTCACTACTGTGCGCATGACCCTTCTTTCTTCAAGTGATTTTAGAGCACTAGCATCTCATGGATCGACATTAGTATTATTGAGGAATTCTCTGTGAGTCGGAGTAAAAACAATGCAGTTATTAACAATGGGACCAGCCTTGTCGAACCACACACATAGTTCTTCTTTAGCTTCATGTGAATTATTTTTATTTCCTTTTTCAATAGCCTTATCTTGTGTATGTTCAATTTTCCTCATTATTTCCAAATCATCTGTCTGGATCTCTAATATGTCATTAGGAATTATGGAATCAATATTAGATCTTCCACATGTCTTCTTATGAGTGTCATCCTTCTATGAATTTATTTTGGTTTCACTACCCTTCACCTCAATTGATTTAAAATCCAAGGTCTCCTCACCTTGCCTTCTTGGAATATTCTTGAGAGAATTTGTTTTCATAACATTATTATTATTTATTACCAAGGTAGGTTCTTCATTCTAAGCCAGATTTTGTGATCTTATTTTCATATCATATTTGGATACATGTTGAGTTGAGAATATACCTACCTTATGTCCACTACCATTGCATACATCACTGATGTTTTCAAGCTTTCCAAACTTGTTTATTGTATCCAAATTATTATAGATATGTATATGTAGATTCTTCCTATATAGATTTCTCACACTTGAAATATGATTTTTGTATGAGTTTGTATTTAAGGGATTGTACCAACTATCCAATGCACAATTCCCAAATCCATTGCAACACTAAAATTGATCCATAAATATTGCCTTATTAATATATTCTTTATTAGATTGATGGGCCATCTTCTTGATTTGTTGTGCTCTCTGTGGGGAACCAACTTCCATATTCATCTTCATGCCCACTATAACCATGGTGGTTGGTATCATATCACATTTCCTCATCCATATATTTTTAGAAATTTTCTTCCAACATGCATTGTTTTTAGAAACTGATTTAGAAACATTTGTACAAGATGGTATAGATGGTACCTTTACTTTCATAGGTACTTATGATAGATCATTGGATGACTTAATGATATTTTTATCACATGTCTATGGTCTTTTGATAATTTAATCATACATTGAACATTGAATACTAAAAATAACATTTTCTTGCAACATAGAGTCAAGTTCATTGTTCTTCTGGGACATTTCTTCCAAATATAATCCCTTGAATTCAGTACTCTTATTCATCTCAACATCAAGTTCATGGATATTTTCTTCTAGAGACTTAATAAATCTCTATTTATCTTCAACTTATTTGAGTATATTTGTATCTTCAAAGGATTAAATCTGTCTAGAGAGCTTTAAACATTGATTAACATTTTCTTCCAAGCCCCTTTCCATATTTTCTACTTCTCTTTCCAAATGTGTGATCTCTACCTGCATATAATTAATGATTCAAAAAAAAAATGATACTCTGTATTCAGAAATATAATGTAGATAATTTCTTAGTTTCTCAATTTCATGCCTAGGTGAGGTTAAAAATTGATCATCATCAAAACTTGTAGTAGAATCCTTATTTTTGGTGCAATCCTGAGCCACCATCTCTTTATATTCTATGCCTGAAATTTTTTTTATTATTAGAACAACATGGAGAACTAGACATTGTATCTACATTAAACATGAGGGACTTCTTCAACTATCTTTATCTTTTCTTTCCTTATTTGTCAAGATCTTACTGCATGTGGACTTATGATTAGGGATGACAGAATCCTCATCAATATTGCACTTCATTATTGACTTAGGGAAGAAAAATTAAATCATCTTCTAAATAAAATTATTGTAGAGTATCTAACATATGTAAACCTCACTCTGATACCTATTGAAGGACCCCATACCACCCTTACGGGGGGTGACTCAGGGTGTCCCCATTTTCTTACAAACTGATGGAAGTAGTTCCCACATTAGTAGGAACTTAATCAACCATTTATTATCAATATTTTCAGTAATTGAAACATTCACATGAAGAAGGAAAACACATCACTTTTACTTAATTCACCACTAAGGGCTATGTCCAAATAAAATATACTAATAATATTCAAGTCTTATCGAATACTAATAATATTCAGTAACTATTCATTACAAATTTTAAAGAACATCCCCTTTATCCCTAAAATACTGCCTTTACAAATGTCTAGGGATGGCTCACTTCATCCCTCAGATCACTTCTATTGATTCCCCCTAACTCACTTCCTTGCGTGTATTCTCACTCAGTTTTTTAACTTGAATGTCTCGTCAATATATTGGCATAGAAGTCATTTTCTCTTTTAAGCACGATACACTACTTGCATCAGTGTCCCAAATTGATTCTATTTTATATTCAGGCTTATCCTTTAGTGAAATCACTGAATGCACTATAAAAAATTCTTTTTTTCATCTAGAATCACAAGTACCTATGTGATTGTTCAATAAATGAATATTATCTCACCAAGAATCATAAAACACAACATCTTTTCCTCCTTTCTTTACATATATTCCTAAGATCAAGAATGTGAAACTTAAATGAACTTCTCGCTTTCTTCCAATTCTTCTTATTGGTACATTCCTTAATGGAACCACTGATGTGTCTCTTGGTTTAAATTTCATAATGTGTGCAACTGAATGCATGAGTACATAAATTGTTCACTTCTTATCCTTCTATTTATCTTGGTGCAGTTAGTATTTTTTCAACTGAATTTCACCCTTTTACATATGCTTATGGACATACATAATCTTCTCATATACACACGTTTCTCCTTCCTTCTTCAAAATCACACATCTAAATTCATATTTAGTTCATTCATTTTTATGTGTAAGGTATGTGTTTATCCATGAAACATATTCAATACTGAATGGCGGTATTCCACGGTTTGGTTTGTTCTTGTACACTCATGTGTCTCAAATCATGCACATCATTTTCTTGTGCATCATGCATGTGATCTCCACTATTCTTAAAACACCAAAAATATCTCAGATTTTTTATGGTGTTCGTGTTCTCCATTTTCACATAGAGGGAATGGAGTTCTTCTTTGCACAGTGTGTGCAATACTCTTATGTAATCCAGGATGGTTTGTGGATCCTCCTCACGCATGGGATGAAAGAAGTTTCTAAAAATAAAATTGAATACATCGTTCACATACCAACTTGTATGCAGTTCTCCTAAGTGGTGCACAGTTCTCCATTTCAAAACCTGATGGTACACATTTCACCCTGGAGAACCAAGATATATTTGGTTCTCCACTTCACTAGACTAGGGCTGGTTCATGGGACCTTCAATTCACCGAACTAGAAAAATACGTGGTTCCACTTCTTCACAAACCCATAATGGTTCACGAGACTCCTTCACTTTGAAAAACCAGAGCAGTTCATCGTTCACTCTTCATGATCCCAGAATAGTTCATGGATTATGATTTCCCCTTGCTAACTGAATGATCAAAGAGACTCTATTTCTCAGAACAAGATCCCATAAAAGTTTGGGAGTAGCAGAATCTTCTCAAATTTTGGGTTCTCTTGTTATAAGAAGAGATCAAATCTTTTATGATTTTAAATTTCTCAATATATTCCATGAAGGCCATGGTTTTAAAATCATCATACCATGAGTATGAGATACGTCAAGATTTTATATTATTTCCATTTCATGTGTGTGACCTTCTCCTTTCACATGAATACATCATGTTCATGCACTAATAATTTCATTCAAATCATTATCACTACCACTTGAGATTCTATGATATGGCCTCGTAGCTTGTTTCCTTCGACCATATTTTAACTCAATCGTTTTTTTGAATGCATGAAAAAGTAATTGCACAAATGATATCATTGCTTACCTATGACTATAATACAGTTGTTTAAATCATCAATGCTGGTCATATGGTCAATTAGTATGGTGATGATTTGTCTCCGATGGACTGTGGCATCGGGAGCCCTTTGAGGTTTCGAAGGTAGATGAAGATGATGTGGGATCTCCTCGATCATTGGATAGACTCATATTGAACATGGACAACTGTGATTAGATAACATGTCATGGGATGAGTCGTGCATCTTGGATCATGCATGGGATCATATGGATGTATGATATTAGTTTTTTTATTAAATAAATTATCCCATATCCAAATATAGATGTGGAAATGTTGGGGTACAAGTATCAAACCACTTCATCCATAGATCATAGTTCTCCTCCTCCCTCTAAAATACCTACCTATAATTTTCTCATTTTGGGCTTGCTTTGCACCCACACAATGTGTGGTCTAGACCTAGTGTGCTCTTTTTGGCCTATATATGGCCCTGAATTTAGGCACGACAATGCCCAACCCATTCCTCCATCGGGTTTTCCTAGTGTTTTTTACCACAACATGGTTGACCGTGAGTCCCATATGTGCAAGGTTCGACCTAGAATAGGATTGATTAAGGGTTGTCCCAATGATTTTATGTAATCCCCATAAATAATAATTCCTATGTATAAGATTCATGGAAAATTTAATAATACAAATCCTCTTCTACAACTTATTTTTGGAACATTAATCACAAATTACTTCAATAAGTGAATAAATCGTTTCAATTTCAATTATCAAATTTACTTAGGAGATTTCTATTCTTCATGATGATCACCATTGACATCCATTAACACCCATTGATAAAAAATACAATCTTATACACAATGTGGTCCCTACCAACATGTTATTTTGTTTGTATATCTGATTACCATGACTAATGTGTAGGGACAGAAATGAGGGTTAGTGTTGGGAGGGGTATACATTTTGTTAAGGGTACAATCTTATTAAAACATTATTTGATCCCATATAATGGTTTATTTAAACCCTATTTGATCACATAGATTTATGTTGGTTTATCTAAAAGAATATATTTCTTTTCATATGCGTTTTCCTTGAGTTACAAGATATTTATCGACTCTGTAGACTTATGGAACTACTTGATAATTTGGATAGAATAATTATACATGGTATTATGTTTCTTTGTTTCCACTGGATGTGTAGGAGAATACATTTGAGCATGCACTCACACCTGATCTCTTGTTTAGGTATTATGGGTGAATTAACAAAAATTCATTCACTTTGTGAATATCCCAAACACAGGATTTAAAAACTATGGTTGAGCATTCCATGATTCTCACCTCTATCATTCTTCATTCTTCTAGAGTATTGGAGATTCTATATATGTTAATTAATAGATTAAAATATATATTGGAATATTTTAACATATATAGACTTTGAAGGAACAATAATTTAAGTAGATATAAATATCATATAGGGATCAAATCCATCTTGATACCCTATATCATATTAAATCAATTGAGATGAAGTATTTTAATGATTAGTTCTACAAAATAGAGAGGATGAGATTTATAAGGTTTTGTATATCAATACGTGGTGAATCTTTTTTGGTTTTCAAGAAGGAGGATGGTAGTCTACATCTATGCATTGAATAATAAAAGTCAAAAAATATGATTTTGGAGAACCCATATCTACATTCTAGGGTCAATGACCTTTTCAATTATCTATATAAAGATAAGGGAATCTCTAATATTGGATTCGATTTAACTATCATATGTTGTGAGCTAGAGAGGAGAAAATTATGATGATAAAATTTTAGTGTGGGTATGAACTATATGGTTATATGGTGATGTTGTACGAGATGAAGAACATGCAATAAGTATTCTTGGAACTTGTGAAAAATACATCCCTTCCATAATAGTCCTCATTCGTCATATTTTTCATTGATGATATAATTATCTACATTCCAACACTAAAAAAACATGCCATGAAACTAGAGAGACTCTTAAGTAAGCTTCGAGCACATAGGCTTTATAAAAATATTTTGAAGTGTGGATTCTAGATTCATGAGGTGAATTACCTAGGAAATGTGGTTGGTATTACTTATATATATGTATATCGAGAGAATCTTATGATGGTCATGTCCTAGACATATCCTTAGAAGGTGTTCGATATTTGAATCCTTATGTGTTTATTAAGATATTACCAATTATTTATCCATGACATATCCTGACTATCAACACCTATGAAATTAATGAAAAAGAAGGATGTCAAGCTCTAATGGTTGAAAAAAATGTGAATATGTGTTCCTTTAAAAAATTTAAAATTTGAAACAAAATATCTATTTTTAACACTCCCTGATCCTGGGATTCTTTTTTCTATATATTGTGATGCATTCCGCATTAGTGTGGGATTGGTGATAATGTAAAGAGAGAATTTATATCCTATATGAATTTTCATCTACGAACCAATGGGAGGAACTACCATATATGTGACTTTGATTTTGATTCAATGGTTCTTGTTTTGAAATATTAGAGACACTATCTATTTGGTGAGAGTTGTATTTATTATACAGACTACAATATCCTTTGTTATGTATTCATATAGAGGGACATAAATATGAGATGGAGGCGTTGGGTTGAGTATCTGTAGAATCTCAAATTTGAGATTGTGGTTACACTTGGGATGGGTAATTTTTCTATGGATTCTATTAATTGTATGACACAATTTGAGTAGGATATTTGTATGTGGTACTTATAGGATCATTGGTGGTTAATGATCATATTATCTGATTAGAGGATGGATTAATAATAATACTATGGTTTTATAACTTTTTCTCACTTGATAGTCACATCTTCAATTGAGGACTATGTAATGGTACAGTAGAAGTCAGGCTCAGAGTGTGTTGTAATGAGGGAACGACCAGATATTGATGAATCAATGTTTAGATTGTCTATGGTTGATGATGATGAGACCATGGAACATGGACGAGTGGAAGTTCTAGCTTACATTAGGGTGAATATGTTGAAGGATTACAATACCTATATATGGTAAGTACATCCTAGTGAAACCAAGATGAATCATGGATTAATGCAGCTATTCTGGTGCCTAGGGATGAATATAGACATTGTAGTTTTTTCTCTGGATGCATCACTTGTAAGAGTATTAAGACTCAACACCAATGTCTTGGGGGTTGTTGTTTCCACTCCCATTAACTATTTAGATGTTTGAGGAATTCATGATGGAACTATTAATTGGGTCACCTAGGAGCCTGATGAGTCATGACGTAGTTGGTGTGATTTAAGATTGGATAATGAAGTCTGGTCACTTATTATCAATCATATAGAATCACTTGATAGAGGAGATGGGAATTATTTATGTCTATGATATCATATGCCATCATGGAGTTACCTGGAACATTGTTTCATAGATACTCACATATTACATCACAAATTTTGAACATATTTTAGAAATACCCAGGGACCTAGCTGATATTGATCATGGCATACCATCAACAAACTAATGTAATGTATAAGAATACAATATGCATATTGGAGGATATGATTTGGAATTGCATAAAAGTATTTAGTGGCACATGAGAAGATCACATAGTCATTATTCAGTTTATATAAAATATTAGTTAGTAGGATTTGTTTCTGATCGAGCCATATAATTCCTTATTTGGGAGGTCGTAACACTCACCTTTCAATTAGCATCTGATAGGGGAGGTAGGACATTTTTCCCCTAGTATGGTTTAGGAGACATCATAGGTAATGTAGCGGGTACCGAAGAGGATGATCACCACTTAGAGAATAGATAGATATTATGATTACTATAGGAGGAGGCCCTATGAGTTCTCTAGGGGAGATCAAGATTTCATGAGAGTGACTATTCAGTTTTCGCAATGAAATCTGGGAATGTAGGGAAAGGTATCAACATGTTAGGTTGGAACCTTTTAGGTCTCTATGTAGATAGTAGAGTGGAATATTTTCTTTACCTCCCATAATTATATTGGACTATGAATGACATGATCCCAGTTTCATAGCATCAGAGGTACATACATGACCATGCACAAGTTTTCAATTGAATAGTCTTTGAGCTATAGACCAATTAACCTTATAAACAGTGTTTGGTGAGATCATAGACTAATGTACTAAGGATTTATGAGGGAAGATGACAACACCTTTTTGTATTTGGTGGAAACATGGATTTATCCAAGAGGAAATGAGGACGAATAAATTTGATGTTTGTTCTTTTTTTCCTAGGATGTTTGGGAAATACCACAAGTGATACTTCATAAGGACAATAAGTCGATAGAAACTGTGAATTTTAATATCCTAAAATTTTAAAGATAATAATAACCAAATTGTTCATACATTATAATTATTTTTAAGTGGAAATTTAATTTATAAATGAAAAATCACTAAATATATGTTAAACAGTTGTTCAGATTATGTTTAAATCCATTTTAACACCACAGGATATTTTATCAAATATTTTATCAGTCAGTAACTAAGTAAGTGTGAGATCCTGAGGATAGTAGATCCTCAACATGGGCAGAATAAAAATATTAAATATACACAATTATGTGCACATGATGTATCCAAAATAATTGAATATCTCCCAAATAGTTTTTTGTATGTGCAATCTAAGATCATCGTTAGATCTAATACATTGGGTTTACCCCTAGGCAGGGTTTAACATTTAAGCACATTCTAATGTTTGGTTGGGTCTCTCATGATGTAAGGTTATATAATATTTTTTTATTAAAATATTTTTTAGAAAATAATTATAATTATTTCATATGGTTTGTCATATGATAAATATGTGACCATCATGAGGTTTGGGTTTTGGGGTTTACCATGTGATGGTTATAAATTTGATGTGCGTTAGTTGTTTGGAAAAATCAAACATGATAATAATATTTTATATAGTTTATTATCTCATTATTCTAATACTGCATAATAAATAATTTAATATATGTCAAATAGTTTATTAGATGAGAAACTAGAAACCACTTTTAGGTCTAAGGCACGATATTTACTATAGAATGATAATAACGTTTATGTGCATCGATCTTTTCATCAATCCACCAATTAATTTACATTATTGAATATATTCTTATTAAGTAATAAAAATTATTATTTTATTTTTCAATTGAAAATATAGATTATCTCATACCCAATGCATGTCATACCACCACTAAAATTCCCAGAGTATTTTTAAACTCACTATTAGCCACATTTTATTACCTTAATTAATATATAATTCCTTAATAAATGAAAATCAATGACTCCACATTCATTTTTATAAGGATTAAAAATTAAAATGAAGTATTTTAAATCACTCAAATGAAAAAAATTTGGTTTAGGTTTCTATATAGTTGAAGGATTAATATTTCACCATTTGTTGATCCTGTTGAATTCGAGAAACCCATAAACTTCCTTACTGTGATGGTTAAAGCATTCTGTGTTCTTTTTGTGCGGTTCCAGGCCTAGTGATGACCACCAGCTCTGCCCACTTCTTTCAAAAGTGATTATTTTAGATTGTTTTTATTTTTATTTTTTATTTTTAATTATTTATTCTTCCCTTTTTCATGATTAAATAAAAAATTATATATAAATAAATAAATGATAATCCATAAAATATCAAATGGAAATTTTAATTTTATTATCAATATATTATTTTTAAATATGTTTTCAAAATATTATAAGACCAAAAAAATTACAATATAATTTTACACAAAAAATTAAACAATAATGACAAATATTTATCAATAGATAATTGTAATGAATTATTAAATAAATATTTCATGATTTTTTGTAATATTTATATACAAAAATTATAAAAGAATAATGACAAATAATTATCAAGGGATAATTTAAATAAATTCTAATATAATAATTACATGAAATAATAAAATTTCATTTTACAAAAATTAATAATTAATAATTATAATGGAATTATCACATGATGAATATTATATATATTTTCATTGGATAATTACATTTATTACCAATATATAAGGATGAATACATCTCATGTGATAATTAGAACATATTATTAATGAATAATTCCATGAAATTATCTTTTATAAGATTAAATAATTCATTAAAAGATAATTGAGGTTAAACAAAGAAAATATATTTATAAAAGTATAGTTTATGATAAATTATCAGCAGATAATTATAAGGAATAACTAATGAGATATTATAAATGAAGAATATTCTTGAAGTGAATATTGAGAGTGCATGAGTTGACCTAAATAATAATTTGGAAATTTTCCTGGATATAAAATGTATCATTGAATGCAATATGTTGTCTCTTTTTGAAATAAAATAAATATATATGGTTTTTGGGACCCTTAATGGACCTATAGTATCAAAGTATTAATAATAATTATATGAATAGGTGTTATGGAATAGTTTATCCACTCCTTTTCTCATCAAGGAATTTTGAGTTAGGATGTTCCATACATTTTTGGTAAATTTAAACATGTTTTATTGATATGATTTATGCATAGATATATTTTATGTTCATGATTTTTTTAATTAATGCAGGTGCGTGTTTGTGGACCAGGAAATATAATTTCTAATTTCCATGTGATTGATGTGATATCTAGACTCCCTAACGATTCTTAATTCACATGTGGATGTATATGATGATTATATATTTCTCATAATGTTTTCTAGGGTTAATATCAGGCAATAAGTTGTAATTTTATCCTTTGGAGGATTAGAATGTGTATACTGTATAGGTGGCTGTAGTGGTGTGATTACACCATGTGAGGGTGCTTTCATGGTGTAAGATGATGAAGAAAATGAAACATGATAGTATTTTATCCATACATCTAATTCAACCCTTATGTATTCTATATAGATGTATGACAGATGATGCCTGGTTAATCTTGAGTTTTACCTGATGCCTTGTGGATTCATATTACGTTAGAGATATGTGATCCATTTTTTATTCAGAGTATTAACTAAATCATTTTGGATCTTGGGTGGGTTTTTTCACATGAAAATTTGTAGATTTTTATGAATCACCAAATTCATTGTGCATGATAGAGATAATTATCAACATCTAGTTAATTTTCAACAAATAGTTGATGTAGTTACATCCAGGGTTTATGGCGGTTTGGTTAGCCATTTATCAGTTGATTTTTATATTGTGTATCACTATGTTCGATACAAATATATTATTATTATGGAAAAGACATGTATATTTGTGAAAATCAGATCAAGGATGCATTTTTGTGTCCTAATAAGTCTTTTACCCACACCCTACTTGGGAATTGTGATGCGCTGGTATATTCCCAAAGAGATCTAGCGAAGGGAAAGGGTATTATGGTGTAAAACGGACAAGAAGATCATGGATCTAATAGATGACTGGGACATAATTCAAAAGAAACCTTCTTTATTTATTAACTTCTTCTATGACTCATTACATAGGTTTTTATTTCCACTTTACGAGTTGGTTGTTTGTATCCCATGTATCCAATCTTTAGCTATCGTAATTTTTCACACTGATTGTTTAATATACTATGTACTATTTATTATTGGTCTTATGACACGATAATGAGGATATAGTCCCCCAACTGACTGTCCGAAACCATTATTACTATTCAGAATCCTTTTGTGTACGGGGAGGCACGCATGATGTCTGGTGACCATAATGATCAAATTAGGGGGTTTAGGTTTGGGTGTTAGAAGGAGTAATATAATGAATTTCTCATTGTATCTATATGTGAGGTTTTTATAAAATGATAACGATAGTTGAGCATGATATTAACGTACATTTAATGGGAAATTAAATGAGGAAACTACAAAAATGACGAGTCTATTGGAAAATATAAGGAATCAAAGAGGATAAAATTTAGGAAAATAATGACTAAAAATTTAATGATAAAATAATCTATCAAATTTACTAAATAAATATTTTATAGTGGTATTTGTATATTTTAAATGATAGAATTATGTAGGAGGAAACAATGGAATAAAATCTATTATTCAACAATGAATTATAAATATTAGGTGAGTATATTAATTAAATGTGAGATAATTTTGTAATAATTGTAATCATTAAAATTATGTGAAGGGTACAACCCATTATATTACTATAGAAGTTAAAAGTAAGTGGATCACATGGTAATCAAGCCTTTGTGGTGATTATTCATAAAAATGTTATTTTGTTCTATTGTATTTTGAGTTATTCCTTATTTCGAACAGCTTGGTCTAGAAAGGTAAAAGGATATATAATAACATGTAGCTTCATCTATATAATAAATAGAATTTTTTTCATGAGTGGTGGATGGGGATAATAACTACTATTCATGGGGGATGTTGCCACCCATTTTGGAGGTGATCCTCATTGAAAATTCAATTGTGTTTTTTACTTACATTTCAATAGTTTTGTGAGTATGATAACTTTATAAAAAAATGAGTAATTTATTTTAAATGAAACCCCATTGAAACTTATTCACCCCATTTTATTTTTAATCACATTATTATATTCTCCTGGAAAATATAGATTCCACAATTTCGTCTTTTTGGATCTCTTCCGCATTGTTTGTTTATTTAGTGGTTACCCAATTGTTTTTAGGAAACAATCATTAGGAATATTTTATTTTTATTTTGGTTAATAAATTTATTCCATATAGATTTCAATTTTCATCTTTTTATATGGTTGTATAGCCCTTATTCTATATTATGAATTTATCATTTATTACTATAGTAAAACATTTTGAGGGACAGTGTTACCCTAGGAATGTATCCTAAATTTTATTCATGATATTGATTTAGGATGAGAATTCTGACTTATTATTGGGCTTAATAAAATAATGGAAAATAGACCGAGTGTTTGTTTTAAATGAATCATTTTTTGATGAAAATGAAATTTTGTATTCTTGTATTATTATAAAACTTTGTTGGAATCATTATGAATTATTAAGTCTTTTAAGATTCTTTAAAATAAAGGAACATCATAATGAATACAACTCATGAGTTTTATGTTTTGTTTTGTTACATGATACTTTGTTAAATGGGTGGAAATATCATGAAAAGTCACTAAATGGTGTGTTGGGGTTTATGAAGCCTTTGTTTCGTGTGTTAAATATTTAATGAATTATTATTCCATTAAAATAGCTCACACAAACTCTATTATCTTCCTATTATTGTGTTATGAGATATAAAAAGAAGATATTCATGGTGTAATAAATCATAAGACCTAGTGTTACTCGTTTTAAATTGACTGCATTTTCTACATAGCCCAACAATTACATCAATGTCGTATCAGATTTTAAAACTCTTATTCAATAAATTGTTCCCTAATCATAGAAATAACATCAAAATATTGTATTTAATTTATAAAAATTATAGTTAACGTCAAAAAACCTTCCCTACAAAAATACCTCTCATAATATGGAATTGAAGTAAGAGAGATAACATTCATAGAGACGAATCTCCAATAATCCCCAGGATAGTGACAATCACCTAGAGTATAAAATATAAAAAATTTGAGGAATTGTATTACATAACATATAGGATAGGGACATAGGATATATAATTACTAACAAACACTATCATGTATTATAACAGTAAACACGAAACCTTCCAAATTTCATGAACAAGGTCATCAGATACAATAAAAACGCCTCTTTATAAAATACGAAAAGAAAATCCATGTAATAGAAACTCAAAGAAAGATAAAAAAGAAATGATATAAATATATATGTTATCCCAAAATTCCTCTTGAATACATTAATAATAGTTTATATATGTAGGATAATAAAATAATTATACCTAGTTAGATCGCAGACAATATCTAATTTACAAGAAAAATTATAATTATAATGCACCAATGAACAAAAAGCAGAACCAACAAGCACCTAAACATATCTACTAACCAAACCTATCCTCACTGTAACTCACTCTCAAAATAAAAAATCAATCATAGTATCATATTATGATAAACATAAACATTCAAGGCACTGCCTGTAAATTTTTAACTAATTCTCTAATATCATGCCCCAACATCAAACATATTGTAATCCCATACCTTCAATACATAACACAACCCATAAAAAACAATATATGATGTTGTTCAAGATAAATCACAACCTAACCTATCTTATAATGTATCATAACTGATACTAAAATCATGCATCATCATGTCATATATTTCATGGAGACACTTGGTCCCTCACACTTAATCTCATTGGATAACAAATGTTGTACGACATCATGAATGTGGAGTAAATAAACCTTGTTCCCTCTTTCCATACATACCCCCACCATATATCACATAACACTATATCCCACCTGAAAATAGTAGGATCATCACAACACATCTTTCCCAGAGGCACCTGATCCATCACACCTCATCTTTCCCAAAGAAATTTGGGCCATTAAATTTATAAAGGAAGAGAAATGAAAACTTGAATCAATAAATACATATCATCATAATATATGATGGTGGGGAAACAAACAGAACCCATATTCATTTATTAGTGGTCTGGTTTTCCAACTCAGGCGGTGCCCATATAAAAATTAAATAAAACAAATGATACACAAAAATAACACAATATTTGAAATGTGAGTTCACATATACTTCAGTAACATACATCACATCACCACCATCACACTACACATCAATAATCACAACCACTACCGCCACTATTTTCAATACACCATGAAAATACCACACAAATCCACACATTACCACATTCAATTATAGGTTCCACACATTAATTATTTCCCCATATTACACTAAATCCAATTTATTAATCAATTATATTGAAAAATACATATCACATTAGTTTAACACAAAATTCAATTAATCCAATTACCACTATAAATTTATATCCCATTAATATTCATTTACCAACCCACGATAATTCTTTTCACCATTATTGTTTATTTCATGGATAACCCAGGACTATGAAACCACACCACAGAAATGATCATATATCCCACACCAACCATCAATACAAAACTACATAATCTAAGCCATATCACAATAATTAACATATGTCTCCCCAACCACACACATCCCCACAAACACATCACCCAACCACCATACAATATAAACACTATACATCACCACCACCAAACATCCCACAATGCATCCCATGAAAAAAACACATCGTGTTTCATAACTTTTGTACAACACAACAACTATAAAACATAAACACTACAAATTACCACCACATAGAAACAACAAAATTCAACCCATTCCAATTAACCACATCATGTATTTTAACTACCACCCCACCAAATTACACATCAGAAGAACAATTATTTTCAAATACTGGCCATACAATACTATTACTACACAATAACCCAAATCACACTAGGAAACACATCATGAAAAAAACAAAAATAATCACATTTCATCTTCAACATATTTAATTTCATGGAGTTATTAATTTCACTTCATTATTTATCATGGGGATTGTCACACAGACCACATTTCCATGGGAAACCATTTTTTATTCATATATATATATATGTTTTTATCCTTTTATTCATGGTTAGATAAATCAAAAACTTACATAAACTATAGTACCCACCAGGATCCCAATGGGACCAATTTTCCTTTTTAGAAACAAGAATGCATGATTCCATCATCAATATCACAATTTTAGAAGAATCATATGCTTTATACCCATTCCCATAAATTTTGGATCTTCTACATTATTATATTTGTTGAACAACCCACATTACCCACCCAAATGAATGAAAAATCATGAAGTACACATATGTTTCAAATATATATAGAGATAAAGAGGATAACCTAATTCAATAAAACAATTATTATCTATTCACAAAATGGTGAATAAGAAGATACCCAAAAAACCAAAAACCACTTGAAAACATTGGATCAATCTGAGCCACATAAATGTATCATAAAAACTCATCTTAATACACCTCAATCGAAAATGACCCCACTAAAATGATTACATAGAAGAATAATGGAAGGAAAATATGGAGATTGAGAGAATAAATAATTGTATATTTTCAAAGGATAACTATACAACTCCAAGGACTATAAAATGTTGAAAGGGGTGAAAATTTCCTCTAAATATGTACAAGGGTTACCCAAAATTGGGAGAAATGACTATTATAAGAAAGGAATCATTTTATCCCTCATATTAAAAATAGAATATTACTATGAAAATTAATTCTATAAATTCCATATTTGCTATGTTAATTCCGTGGGGTTCTTGAAATATAATTAGTAAAGACAATTTAAGGAAATAATTTCCCATATCAGGTACTCTATCCAAACTTCACATTAATTTTTATGGAAGTTATTCCATATAATGTATGTCAAATTCATATTGTAAATTTATTTCACACAGAACTCCTCAATATCATACCTGATTTGAATCACCAACTTCACATTCCATGAATACCTAACTTGTGAAGTGGTTACCATTTTCATTGTAAACCATCTAATACTATACTCCTACAGCAAAAGTATCCATAAAACCCACCTCAAACATTCACTTAATGCATACATCAATAAAATCAGATAAGTAACTATCCATTAATGACCATACAATAATGTTATACTCCCTTAAAATTATTCTCAAACTCTAGTATCAAAACAAACCCAAATAAAATAGAGGGTATGAACAACCACTCAATGAGATACCTTTAGGGTTCTTATTACACCTCAGACACTACTATGGTAAAAATAATAAATACCCAAACATATTCAAGATACTATATACAATCACATTCACATCCACCAACCATAATATAAGAACACCTATAATTTAAATTTCCCCTTATAAAAATATCAATATTCTAGAAAACCAAACACAACAACCCCCCAACCAACACACAACACTACACCAAGAACATATAATCAACGAATTACATCTCCCTTATCAAGATATTACCCACATTTGATGACACTAATTTGACCAAAAGTTTCTACACATTCCATAGTATAACACATATTTACTTGGAATAATGTTTTCACATCTTCATATATCAGAAACATTGTCAAACATGACAAAATTATTGAATAAACACATATCATAAAACACCATTTTAAAAACATAAAATACTTACACAAAAAATAATAGAGAGACAAAAAACAAATCTACGTAGTAAGCATGAATATTCATATCATACCCCCAAGTAGTCACCTCCAGATGGTTGTGTCCCCAAAACTCATGAACTATGTAAATGTTTTATCAATGTAAATTTTCTAAATGATACTTGGTCTTTAATAGACACTCAACAAATATCTCATTTACATTAATATATATCCCTCTCTATTAGTTGATGGTTGAGTCCTCGTGAAGATACCAAGTATGTTGAGAATCATGGAATATATTAGTCATCCATTCTAGACCTGGTGGAAATTCCAATTGTTACACTACCTCACATTCTCTCCCTAAAAACATAAAGGTATTTAAAAACATGTTAATAATATTAGTCCCCCTACCAACCCTTTTATACCCACACTGAGGGAATGCTGTCAAGAACACATGGTGTCCGACCTTTAACTCAAATAGACTCTTACTAAGACCAACATATGTATTATAATAGTCTTCTGTTTCCCTTATCCACTATATGACTAACTGGATATTCTCATTTGGGCTCTACACCTCATTGGGACCAAGAACTAGTAACTACCCAACTTCCATCCATCACAATGGAGGAGAACATGGTCTCTAATACAGTTCAACAAATGGGATCATTCTATTGGACTTTGATAATTATTATTATAGGAATAATAATATTGTGATAGTTTATATACCCATTACCCTCTAATGTTCCAAGACGCATGATCGTAACATATCGATCAGAAATTTAATTGTATACTCAGTCTAAACATCTATCTCATGGTGGGAGCCAATTCTATGCCACAATTAGGAGCCAAAAGAATGGTGAAATAATATCTAAAATGACATGGTAAAATGAATAATCAAATAAGACAAGATTTTCATGGTTACCCTTGGAATCCTAAGAACATCATCCACATACCTCCATGCTAAATCTTCCATAGTATTGGACTCAAAAATCACCAGAAAAAGTGTTGAAATCATTTGTCATTCAATTATCACCCAAATTGTCTCACATCTCTCCTAGATTCTTTGGAAACATAGTGATGATTTCCATCATTATACCCTCCTATTTTTATTTACAAACATCCAAGGAGTGTAAAAATACTCTATGAACATTGATCTTCATTTTCAACAGCTGAAAAACTATAATATTTTCCATGAACTCTACCACATTCCATTTCATCTCGAACTACAAAATACACATACTCAAACCATATTACATCTTAGTTCAACCATTATTTAGTAGTATATATGAGTTGTATAATTAATAAATAAATCCTCCACACACATCAAACATTGAAAATATAATACTCTAAAACAAAACTCAGTTCAGAACATCCTATGAATATCCCCATAGAGAATCACTTTGTCTAACATGGACAGAAATCACATATCCCTCTATGATTCCCCAATGGGAATCGTACACTACCACATCAATCAAAATTCCCCAATAGTCTGATATTGAAAAAAACTTGTCAGTTCACTCTCAAATTCTATGATGGATCACCATAAACTCCACCATTCCATTATAATCATCTATAGAATTTTGAACAACATCTCAATAGGAAATCTAACATAGTACCTAGAAAAAATGCTCCACTTTTTTGAGGTGTAAGATATATCAACATAATCATCCTAAAAAAACTCTATCCAACAATCCTGGTGTAGATTAAAATCCCATAAATAAAAGAACTATTTCATGGACTAATGTTCTATGAAGCCTTACGGTGCTCGCTGATGAGGTAATGTCTCCATAGACTTAGCATAAAGACAAATATTATTGTATTCTTATCATGGATCATATATTAATTATCATGAAATATAAAAAATAGACCCATAATATATAATTTTTCTCTACTTTATTAGGACATATCCAAATATCGAATTGGAATAATCAAAGAAAACCTCAAAAATAAAACCCTCCTTAGGAAACCAAGGCATTAAAGCTCTGAACAACTTCTCTTTCATGAAACCAAAACTCCACCTAGATCTGATCAATCCATAATAAATCTTAGTAATTTATCATCAATTCCATCAGACGGGATAAAACTTGAGAGCAATGAGAAACAAATACTATTAATAATTATCATGGGTAAATAAATGAAACAATATTCCATATTATTGGGTGATTTACAATACCCATATACCTTTAAATTTAGTAGGTATACTTCCAAAACATACTAAGACGCCACATTTCTAAGGATATGCACCATTTCCACCATAATGTAATAGTTTTTCATCATTCCATATATATTTTTGTGTTGAAGGAACTACAAAAAAACTATTATATACCCATATGTTTTCCCATATAATAGTGATTGGATCAAGATATCATCAATGAAAATGAAAATGAACTGGTCTAAGAAGTAATGGAAGATGGATTTCATTAGCCACATGAACAGAATTGGGGCATTAGTGACAATGAATTACATGACCACTAACTAAAAATTCCCCTTACTTCATTTTATGGAATTATTTAGGATATCATCATCTTCCAAATTCATCTGGTGATATCCATACCATAAGTCTACTTTTTAATGAAAACTATCTCCCCTCTGTTGGTCAAACAGATCGTATATCTTTAAAATGTTGTAAAAAATCATGATCATTACATGATTTTACCACTGGTATTCTATGTATTACATTATTCTAAGAGTATTTTTCTTAAATAAAAACAACAATGAACCCCCAGGGAGGAAACCTTGATTTTATAAAAACCCTCTTCATCATATAATCTACCTATGAATTCATCTCTTGTAACTCTGTAACCTTAATTTGAAATGGAGTTATTGAAATAAAAATTGTAGGCATTTAAAACTCTATCCCAAACTAGATATTACATTAGTGGGGGAGGGGGTAGTGATGTAAAATCAAATAGGAAAGAATTCGGGATTACATACATAACAATGGGAACACCCTCTACAAAATCGTTAACTAATAACTCATCAAACTGAAATAAAACATACTCCACTTTCCTACCAACCATCAGATGACCTCACTCCCCAATGAACTCCACTCTATATCTCTCTAGAAAAAATATATGAAACTTTCCTTTAGAAATAGTGTATGACTATATGCACATACTGTAGATTTTATATTCTAATGATAACATTGTATGGTTGTATCTATATGAAGGACCAATATCCCACTAACCAGTGCTTCCCCATCAGTAGCCTACAACCACAACACACACCAAATAAAAAATATTATCCTTTATCCAATGTAGATAACACCATTAGAACTAGATTTACGTCCATATTAAATATCAAGGATTTTAAAAAATTAGGATAGAAAAGGAGTGTGATGATCCTAAATAAAATAAGGTCTAAATAAGAGTAGATGATAAACTAATTTGTCCGCTAACATCATCAAGATTTACAGGTGTCGCTTCCTCCGATGCATGAATCTATCAATTACTAGATCATCTTTTTTTCTTATATTATCCATCAAAACTACTCTATGTCCTCAATAATTATGATCATGGGCCATTAAAATTCATCCCTCAATAAACTAAAGATTACCTTAGTATCCTAATAAGTGTTGATGGCCCCCACCACTGAAACTATCTCAGAGGAATCTACTAATGATGATGGAAACTCCCCAGAATTACCATACAAAACTGCTCTCCCAATGAATTTGGACACTGATCCTAGTGGTATCCATTTCCCCTAAAAACATATCATCAAAATTATACTCCATCTATAGGTTCATGGAAGCCACCTTCCATTGAAGGGTGGAAAAACACCTATCGCAATCGATTCCCCACTAGTCAAAACCCATACTACCTGAACGTCGATGGCATGTGCCCTGAAACTTTTCTACTAGAGAGGTCATACTATTAAGTCTTTTGAGGCTCAACACAAATATAATGAATCATCTAAATAATATATACCTTATTAATCACTTCTATATATGTAGAATACAAAAACATGGTAATTTCATACAGGTTCGATGTGTGAAAGGCCTCCTCGAGAAGCCAAGATATTGAATCCTCATCAAGAAAGACAAATGAAGGGAATGTGAATGAGATCCTTAAACCAGATAAAAATATCCCACACACTTAGTTTATCATGGTATTGGGATAAAAACTCCTCTTAAATCACTTTCTTCATAACTTATGACAAGAACACTGAGTGAAACTCATTCTAAATTCATAGCCAGAAAATGTCTTCCTCATTTCAATCACAATGATACAATATCCACCACTAAATCATAGCTCTATATGATTAACTAATTACCAATGGAACCCGACACTAAACTCAAGATCAAATCATACAGATATATATATATTGGTCTCCTCTAACTAACACTTAGTCTTTATTTTTTAAAATCACTAGACATTCGTCCCTAAAATGTACCATTGAAATTCATGAAAATTATTCTTCCATATCCCATACTCTTCTTTCGGGTTGACCCATAGTTTATTACCTAGATAAACCTGATGAACCTCAACTGCATAAGACACATATATAATATGTCCACAATCTATTACTGATAGAAACAATGAATCCAAAACCTAATAGCATGTATATATATCACTTTTTATTCAATTAATTCATTTAAATTTCCCACAAACCCCCAATTCAGACTTTAATACAATCAATCATGGTTTATATACCTATACTTGGCCTATACCATATATTTGGGTCCACCTAACCTGACCATTTGATAATATTAGAGTACATTCTCTAGACCAAAATATCCCAAACATCCTATTTCTTAGTTGGTATACCTAGAGAATATAATGTACCTTGCTCAAATGTTAACATTTCCTAAATATCCCATGTAATAAAAATAATTACAAACTCCAATATCCAACTGATCATTCCAAAAATCCATTGATAGCACTCATTCCTAACCTACTACCTCTGATTATATCTGTCCTATTTAGTCATATAATGATGTCATATAATGATCATCAAATCCCACCTCTAGTTTACCTCATGTTGGAGTAAAGCATGAAGGGTATAAAAATATCACTAATGAGAGTATTTACCCTCTATAGAAAATATCATTCGATGATAAGATAAAAAACAACCAATAAACTCCATCCTGTGATATACAACTAAAACAAAATTCATCGTACAAATCCAAATGAGGTTAAAATATATAATAAAAAAGTTTCCATGTAAAATTGAAAAATAAAACCCCTTAGATGTGACTCAATTGAAGCTCTAAAAACCCGTCAAAAATGCATTGTTTAGTCCCTAATGTCCTCATGGAGACGAAAAAATATTATATATATATTTTTTGGGCATAAATTTATACTCATTAGGGGAATACACAGGGTCTCAAGTGCATAATTAAAAACAACATACTAGTACCCCTATGAAAAACAATAGAACCAACATGAACCAAAACAAGTTTACTTAAAAACACCACCTCATCATGTGTCACTCCCAAAATCATGAATCAAATATTGTAGCATGTAATCATAAGAAAAAAACCCTAGTATTCTACTTATACTATTTATTTTCTTCTCTCATGCCCCAATTGGATCATTCAGTTCTCTGATCTCTTTTATACATAACACAATACATAACCAGTAATATTTGATGTGACTAAAGATTCATCCCTACCTACCATCAATAATAATCTATATAATTGTGTTATTGTATCAAGAATATTTAAATCACATTTCATAATAAGATATATGGTTTATCACACGAAATATCATCACACAAATGGTATCATGAATATAAATTACATCAACCTAATGCCCACATTCTCCCACAAATGACCCCCATAATATATCGCACCACACCAAATCCCACATGAAAACCCATATTACCTCACAAAAAATATTTATTGAAGACACCTAGAGAATCACACCTTCTCTCCCCCGAGGACACCCGGTTCATCGCTTCCACTATGGAAGAGTGAAAAAATGGGTGTAGGTATCCGTCTGTATCACAATCAAATTGGAGTTTGAGGGAAAACCCTATAACCTAGAACCACTAGGTGTTGGTAAGGATATCCATCTTAGGTGGGGATCACATATAAATAACATAAAATACATGATATTAAAATAGAGATCAAAATACAACCTATGATTTTTCATCCACAACACTAACATACACTACAACATAACCCAAACACCACACATAAACCATTTCATCCACTAACATCACTATATAATACACACCACACAACTAAAACACAGTCACACACATTCCCACTTTTAATTAAATGTTCCAGAACATTACATATTTCTAAATTTTATCTAAAATTAAATTTACTAATACATTAAATAAAAACTATTTACATTTCCAATTAGTTTATAGTAAAATTCATTTATTCCACTTTCCACATATCAATTTCTAGCTAATAAAATTTCAATTACTGATCCATGAAATTTTAGTTCAACATTTAATTTAATTACATGGATAACAGAGAAACTAAAACTAGTACACCAGATAAGATCTCATACATCCCTTGTTAACCATCACCATGACACTGCATCATCTAGACCATCTGACAACAATTAACATACATCTCTGCAACCACACACATCCCTATAATAACATAGCACAACCAAATCACATCACAACCACTTCACAACACAAACAATAGATATATCCAACAAAAAATAAACACAACACATCTCATTCTATCCAACAACATCATTCATCACAAACACCATACAACACTAAAAAATAGAACCATTATACATCACCACCACAAAACAATCGAATGAATCAAATCACATAGAAAAACCACATCAAACACCACCTACACTACACAACTTCATAAAATATCATGAACCTAATTATTATCATATCATAGATCATAACCACAACTAATACACAATATCCCACACCACACCAAGATACAAAACATGTACAACACACAAAACATCACATCCCACCTCTAGGAAAATTAATTTCAATGGATTTAATATTTTTAATTGATTATATTTCATGGGTATTGTCATGTAAAAAAGAATTCTTATGAAGAAAGATTTATCAATATATAAATAAGTTACACATTTATTCAGGGTTAATCCGAAAACAACACAAAAGGGTAACACATATATTAGCTACCTCACAACAAGGATCCCAAATCATGGGATTTTCATTATTAGAAAAAATAATTTATAATATCATCAATGATATCATAAAATTTAAAAAAAATATGATTCATCCTCGTACACAAGACTTTAATATTTTCCAATTTTTATCATTATTATATTTTCCCTCTCTATCTACCCAATGGAATCAGAATACATGAAATACCCACATGTTCTACAAAAATAAAGAGAGAAACAGAATCCTCTACCACGAAGAATAATTTTGATTCATTATTAACTACATATACAAGAAGAAACATCCAAAATACAAAAAATGTATTACAAAACTATGTCTAACTATGAACCACATTAAGGGATAATCATAACACATTTAGAAGAAACCACAATTAAATAAGACACCACTAAAAAATCCCCTAAGGAATAATGGAATAAAAATATGTCAATAGGGAGGATAAATAATTGTGAATAACCAAAATCCTACCACTAGAACCCATGTATCAATTATGGATTAATGTACTATAATATTCCACTGATGATGTCTAGTGTTTTTCTAAAACTGGGAGTAAAAAATTCCAAATGAAAATATTTTTCTAAGAACTGATGTTATAAACAGTTTGTAACTCACCTAGTTCACACAATAAATTATATATTCACATAAAGTATTCAAAAAGTCCCATGAAATAAAATTAATGAATCACATTGAATGTGTGAATTTACCATATCCCACACATTAATTGAAATTAATTTATACTTAGCTGGAATTCATTTCACTTCATAAATGTCATATTCACACCATTAATTTATTTCCTATAGAACTAGTCACCATCATTAAATTCACTAATAAATATCCTCACAATCTGAAAATCAACAACTAATTATGTGATTCTGGTTCACATTGTTAACCACCTAATGTAGTACTCATGTAGCTCCTACCTCTATCGAACACTCCTGGAACCGCGACCAATCACATCCAACCCCAAAACAAAAAATTTCATGAGATGAAAAGGAAACAAAATTAAAATTAACCAAAAATAGTAATTAGGTAATTAAATATATGTTTTTATGTATTATCTAAAAAATGATCAAAATTATTCCTAAATAATAAATATAGAGTAGGTGAAAAAATTTATGAAAGTATTATGGACATAAAAAAGGATTACAATAGGTAAATAATGAAATAATACTTTCTTTCAATCCCAATCCATCATCATAAAAGCCCATTTTTTTGAAAAAAAACTGGTTTAGTGGGAACATTAAAAAATACCCAAATAATAAAAATAACACAATTTCAAAATTTAGGAAAAAACACAACAATTTAAATTTCAAAATTTAAACATATTTAATCATGTTTCCCTGACTCCCCAAATTCAAGGGCCTTTTCATTTGGATCTGATCTACCTTTGGTAATTCCCCCAGACACTTAAGATAACTATGACCATCTCTACATAACCAATGTGAAACCACAAGAACCATCAAGGTAGTGAATGACATAAACAAAATGCTTGTAAAAAATATAAAATCTGAAAATGAAATTGAAATAGTAAATATATCAGAAATCAAAATTAGAGCCTAATCTCCAAAAACCCCACCATTGATATAAAAACACAAAAACAATTTGATGAATCGCTAAAAATCCCAACCTAATATTTTTATTTTTACCCTTCTATGCAAAATTATCAACCCAAAAATCAATCTTATACCTATGCTTCACATGTTTCGCATTTATTTTAATGTAAAATCATTAATTCAACAAAGGTTTAAATGAGTTTTAATTAATATAATTGAAATAATATCATGTAAAACCTTCATAAATCCCTCTCCCTTAATTACCTCATTAAATATTTAGATTCACTCTTCCATGATTGAAATTAAGAAACTATATAATACAATATATCATTAATTTTCATCTCATTTGATTATTTAAATCCCTACCAATGTCCCTTGAAATCTATAGAAACACAATTTTCATCAATAAATTTTATTTACATTTAACTTATTCAATGCATAAGGCCTAGATTGAACAACTATCCCTTAAAAAAAGAATATTTCATGTTTAATTCTAACAATGAGGGCATAGATATAGTGTCTAATTATTATACCTCAAATTTATTTTTCACAATTATTATATAATTTATTTTTCACATGCATAGACATAAATTGTTGGATGATATATCAAAAAAAGTTTAGTTATACAATAAATACTAATCTTACTGCATTTAAAATGGCCTTTAATGTTTTTTATGTTTGGTCCCATACGTGAAAATTATTTAAAATTAATGATTCACCCATGATTAACTCCAAAATTATTTTGAATACATACCAAAATATATTCCAACCTAAACCTTTTAAATTAAACCAAATTCTTTATTTTTTTATAAGAGTTTCCATGTTTATAATGTAATTTTATTTCAGGGGTAAAAAGTGATAAAGATACATTATTAAACTCAAATAGACTCAAAAAACCAGCCCAAATATAAAACCACATGAATACCGAAAAATATAATTGATTCATTTCGTCAAATATAGATTCTACTACCTATATTTTAAGTCATTTACATTTTATAATAGTACATATAAAAATATAGATTGGTTATTTGGTAGAAAAATTTAATGGATGGGAATAACCTAGTAATTATCTATTGTCAACTAGATTTGATATAGTATACACTACATTCTTCAATCCTACAATGAAAATAAATAAATAAATAAATTATTTTATTTATTACAAAACAAAATTAATGGGAATGAAAAAAATAATTCTAGGGTTATCCCTCTAAGTAGGTGATATCCTCTTACTCAACATATATGGATAGTTCTAGTGGAAACCACTAATATAATGGGAAATGTGGTTTCTTTAAAGTGAACCACAAAATCATGATGGATTCTCAATAATTTATCAACATTTCCTTGGTGTCCCCACTTTTAGAGTCTATTTTTTCCTCCCCTTGTATATTAAAAACCAACTTCATTTATAATTGTATAACAATTATATAAGGGGATTATTATAATGTACCTTGAAAAGATGTACAGACCACCAAAAATTACTTGTTTTTTCCAAAAGGTGGAATATCAAATGGTTTTTGTTTAGATATGTTTTCATCAATAAATTTAAACTCTTCAAAATAATTTCAAAATATCATATGGTATGTACCAGGGGATCCCCATTCTCTTTTCCAAACAGTTCACTTTTATGATTTACTAATAAAATTCTTCATTTTTAATGGTATGATAGAAACTTTTGTGGTGTTTATTATAAAATTTATCATATATATATATTGATTCCTTGTAAATACATCAACAAAACCTAACTTATCTCTATCAATTCGTACAATGGATTTTCTTTATAAATCCCCACATCTTATTTTTTGTTTCTTATTATTCAATTTTACTCTCCACAATATCCCAAAAATATATTAAATCTTCAATTTCATCGTAATGATAAATATTTTAAAATTTTATTTTCTAAAATTATAAGTGAATTATTATAAAATTAAACTATATCATTTAAATGTACCACAATTGATTTTTTCATAAATTAATAGTTATTCCAAGAGTTGAGTTGATTTAATAGGGGTAGAAATTAAAAATCCCACATCATTTCTTAATGTGTGTCATAATATTTTGTAAGAGATAAAATTATATGTGTAATTGTTCCTTCGATTTTCACATCATGAGTTGGTTGAGGTTCTACCTCTTCATACACATGTTCAATTTAGTTCTATAATATTGAGATGGGTAACCTAGGAAAATGGATGCATTTTAGACCAATTGGATCTTCATATCTAACATTTTATAATTAATATCCTTTAATAGATCATTCCCCACATAATTTTCAATATCACTCACCATTGATAAATATAATCATGTAATTTTTATATTTTCATGGATGTTAATCAAATGAATACTCAATCAATAAAAAAATAGAAAAACAACAAATATTATAAGAAGAAATGAACTAAATTCCTTTACCAGATGTACCTAATAAAAATTGCAAATTTTCCATAGTCCACTGATTTGGTAAAATAAAAATAGAAAATTTGAATCCCATATGGGTATACCTAGAGATATTATAACATGTATTTTCCTAAAGAGGATAGATAATTTTCACACTTTTCTATTCTAGTATTACAATTTCATTATGTTTTCATCTATAAAATTATATAAAATATGAATGAATGGGTGATTTAATTGTTATGGTATAAATAAAATAAATTCATATATTAAAATATTAGTCAATACCCATTGTGATCCCTAATATAATTTCTAATTTATCCCCTCTAATCCATGAATTTTTTATATCCAATGTCAGTCTTACATAGTGTAGAAATCCATGATCTCAAATCCCTCTTACTAAAATCATGATTTTAATTGAAATAAATTATTATAATATGGGAGTGCATTAGTCCTAAATTTTTATTTCATTATAAACTCAAATGTATTTAAGACCTTTGATATATCTAGCTCATAATCGAGAGATGAAAATTCTATGTAGTGAACCTTCACATTTTTTCTAATACAGATTCATAAAATCATGTTATACATTAGTTTCTATCTAAAACCACTCTATTATATATAGAAATTATTGACAAAGTGAATAATGATTTCAAAAACATTTAAAATAATAAAAATGAAATGTGTTTGATAGAATATTATTGAAAATATATTTTCCATTAAAAATTATATTGTAAATCAATAATAAGAAAATCATATGAAATTTATCTAAAAACTACACATAGACTCAATGAATTCTATTCTTTTAGCCTTAATGGTCAATAACTAGTCATGGGTAGTTGATTTGGAGCATGAAATAAATGGGGGGGATTCCTAAAACAAAATATGCATATATGTATATTAAAACTAATAATATTGTTGGGAATCCTTATTATAGGGAACTTTCCAAATATTTATACACATCCCCTTTACTTATTCATTAATTTGTTTTAATAAAATTTGAAATTAAAACTATTCCCTTCTATAGATCTAATATATATGTGGTTTATTTTATAATAGATATCCTATTTTGAGTAGGTAATACCTATGTGAAATATTAAAAGGTCCCCCCAATTTATGAATGTATGTTATATGGAATTTAATTTTATATTATAATACGACGAATGTTAGTTATCACTTTTTTTCCCTTCTAGATGAAATATAGTCACTTATGGATGAATAATGAGAATAACAGAATTTTCTATGGAATGTATCATATGTATTACATATCAAATTTATAGGGATAAGAAATATACCTCAAATATGCTCCCAATTGATAATTGAATGGTAAGTGATGTGTGTTTCCAATGAAACATCCATTAGTGAAAAAAGTTTTCAACATTTTAGGATTGGATAATACCCTTTTTAAAATCCATGTGTATTGGTTGGTCTATTATAATAAAACATAATACTGAATAATAAATATAATTTTATTTTATGGGTTTGCATTGTGTGTTGGAAACTGAGACTTTTTTATAGAGGTAGTATTGTCTTATTTAGTCGATTTATAGTTTTTGATGTGGTCTTAGACATATGATATGGTATGGGGAAGTCTTGGAGTGCTCATACATTGTAAAAAAGCTAGATCGAGCACCATTACATTCCTATTATAGTATATGAGATTGGAATGAAATAGAATTCAAGTTAAATTAAATCTTAAGACCTATCTTAAATAATATTGCAATACATAAAATGGTCTCATGTCTCATAAATTTCTTCAATATCCAAGGTGATTTTAAATGTACTCATGTTTTAGTTTTTCCACTTATCACTTATAGTATATAAAATCACACAATTTAGGTATTTTTAGGAAACATAATCCCATAATATTTATTATGTAATTAAAATATTGTTTTTATGCTATATTTTTTTAAAAATTAATTATTCCTTATTATATAATTTTGAATAAATTAAATAATTAAAAAAAATTATGTGATAAATAATTAATAAATATAATTAAACTAGAAGATGTTATGTTCTTTCAAGTAGTAAAACTATTATATAAACCTCATCAAATATGTTGGTGGTACACCCTATAAAATACCTATATTTTCATTTTTATATATTCCATCTTAAAAGAGGAAAAATATTTTTATAAGAAAATCAAATAATGAGCATAATGGTTTAATTTCTCTCAGGACTAGATAAAAAGTCACCTTATTTCATAAAATACCTTCAAAATCTCCCATAAATATCTTGACATTTGTTATTATTCATTGACATACCCATATTAAACCATTCATCCTAACCATGTGTAAGGAAACATGAGAAAGGGTGATTTTAGATGCTCAATAAGAGTAAACATTATAGATATCCATATATGATCAAATGAAATAATATGTTTATCATATGGGTATGACATCATAAATATAACATACAATGTTCCTATCCAATAAATCTTGTATTGTAAAAATGGTGTGGTGTAACTCATTATAATTTCAAAATTTGTGAAATATAGGAATGATAAATCATTATAAATGAATAATATAGAATAATTTCATATCAGATAATTGTGGAAGAATTATAATTAAATAAACCATTTCCCATTACGAGTTTAACTGCCACGAATATCATATAATAGGGCATCAAGTATACATACCAATTTCACATAGCATAATTGTTCAGAAATCACCACTTATATCATACAGTGGATCGCGAACCTTAACTTGATTTCCTATGTTAATCATGAACATTTTCATATTTCCTATAACAGATCATTTATATAATCTTATATCTCATATCAAATCAAGAATATCTTCTTGATTATCATAATTATCCTGAGAAATTTGAAACATTACTAAATTCATTATTAGACGATATAATTTTGGGAAAACCAATCAAATAACTAATACAATAATAAATTGTTCCATATAACTATTAAACAATCATCATATCATCATATCATTACCCTTGTAATCTAAAAATTTATTTACAATAATTTCTTTATTCCTCTATAATATAAACACTATAAAATACATGGGATTCATACATATCTCATCATCATTAACATAAACCATCTATAGAAATAGTAAGTATGGTAACATTTGATTACATCCCTTATAATATATAATAATAAACAATGTTTGTAGTCATTGATGAATATAAATACTATAAAAATAACATTAAATACAATCCTGAGGAGAATAACATTTTTAATTTGTAATAAAATTTTTAAAATCTAAAAATTCATTAAATATGAATGAATATTTTTTTTCATATATCTTTAGAAAATTGAAAATTAATCTTTAAATCACAATGTTTTCAGAAAAACATGAAATACGATTAATTCTATACACATTAAAACAATGATTACAATTACATTCTTAGTAACAAGTACAAATAGAATAATTCAAAAAACAAAAAAAATAACCACATTAAAACATTTTGTAAAATGTAAAAACAGCTAAATATTTATTTAACCACTATTAGGAGTATAAAGAAAATATTTAGGAATTTTTTTAGAAAACATGGAAATGGATGATAAACAGTTATCGACATATGAGAGAAACACATTCTATTTTCCTAAAAACCCCTTATTATTTTCTCCTATGTAAATAAGGATACAATAACGAAGGGAAATAAGGTTTTACCCGAATATAATTATTGTATTTGAAAATTCATGATATCTTTTAGATATATATCAAATAACATCATCCTCATAGACTTAATCATAATCAATCCAGATTAATAATGAGATTGTAACATAAAACGACAACAATTTTGTTAACATCGTGAACATAATCCACATGAAATGAAAATAATATATAGATATATAAATATTTATATATTTTATAATAATAATAATAATAATAATATTTAAAGAAAATATATATAGTAGATATAATAAACAAGTGGGAAATATGGAATTTGACTCCCAGAAATAAAAGATAGATGAAAATACCTTACCTCCATTCCTGGATTTACTTTTTCACACTTAAAACTCCAGTATAATGAATATATGTTATATATAAATATATTAATGTATAATAATCACATTTTTCATACCATATATTATTTATGTATGACATTGTATCCCCTGGTTATTAGCAATTCTTTGTTAAGATGACTATTTTCTGTTATAACAAATTCATTTTCAGGTAGGTTTTTATTCTGTAGTTCCAGTCCTTGTACATTGAAAATGGTTAAATTATATATATAATTTTAAACATGATATAAATATTATATATATTAATTATATACAATTTTTTACACATCCATAGAAGGTAAATATTTAGAAAATTGAATTACATCATTTATATAGATAGTTGGTCGTAAATACACATGAATGTTGCTTACATTTCCCAAACAGAAGGAATTAAATAAAGTAAAATAGTAATTAAATATTATATAAAAATTTATATATAATATAAAACATATATATTCATTAAATATATGTTTATTATCATCTATTTTAAAATAAAATGAATAACGTATCACATCGCTTCATAGAGAAGATAATACACACGTACGTACGAGTGAAGTTTAAATTTTCCAAAATATCGAATGGTAAGGTTATATATATGATATTATAATTAAATATTTATAATTACATAACAAAATCATATAAAAAAAATTAAATCTAAAATTATATACATCTGTGATAGGCGGTGATCAAATATTAATTACATCCATTCGCGAGGCGGTAGATCCCTGTAAACACGATCAACAGTTTTATTTGCAATGTGTTAAAATAGGATATGGATGTAGATTTTTATAAAAATATAATATAAAATCATTATATGGTATATATTTATGTTATTAATTAATAATATTTTAATAATATATTAAATATGTGTAAGAAAAATTAAAACAAAAACACTTAGATTAGGACTAAACATTTTCTTCTGAGAACATCTTCAGGTTTCCATATACTGAAATCATAAGACGGGTTAATAGAAATAAATTTAATGTATGAATAAATAATGGATTTATGTTATATATGTTTTCATTTATTATACAACCCAAAAGGATTTTGATGTGTGAAGTATATGGGAGATGATATTCTTTATAATAAGTGTGGGAGAGGATCCACGTGGAATCCACTTGAAAATTTTCTAGAAGATTCCAAAATGAAAGTCTATACAATGGAAAATGATTAAAAATGTCTTTATATTATAATATGGGATTACATATGGTTTATATATTTTCATAAAAAAGGATTTCGACCATTTTATTTTTCAAACACTCCTATATTATTTGGTTTCACACCCATGTAAACCAGCTTTAACCATAACTACAGAAAATAATTTTTTACAATTATTACTTTGAATTATGACCAAAAACTTTATTTTACTTAGTAAATAATTAAAATAATTGTGATTAAATATATTTCATTCAGTTTTTAAAATTTATATTAGTGAATAAATAAATATTAATTCTAAATTGAACTCGCAAATGTGATGAAAAAGTGGACTTCCAAAGAATAAGTCTTCATAAAAATAAAAGGGTTTTATTTAATAATTGAACATAAAATTTGTCACAATGATCTAAATTAGATTAAAATATTCATATTTTATCTAATTTTATTTTGAAAATAATATTAAAGTAACATTTAAATTTTAAATGATTTAATGAAAAATGATGTTTTTAATAAAAAATATATTTATTTCATAGTCATCGAAAAAAAAGTTTTTTAAAAAAATAAATAAAAATACTCCCTAAGATAATTTTTAATTTTTGATTCAAAAGTGTAGTTAATTTTTAAAAGGAAAATTTATAAATGTAGAAAATTTTTATTTTATTATTTATTCAAAAAAACAAATTAAATTAAATTATTGAGGGAAAATGTATTTTAGAGTAATATAAATACATTATAGAGCCCAAATGAATCATTCAGGGACACTAAGAGGAGAGCGGGGGGGGGGGGGGTATAGTTTACCCAAAATATACCAAATTTAATTTCTTGTAATTTTTCCATCATTCTCTCAAACCTAATCTATAGTTAAGAGTAATGGAATGTTTGTGCTCCCTAAACAATCAAAAGGAGGATAATAAAGGAGAAACAATACACAATGATTTTTACATTGTTTGGAAGAAATACATACTCCATTTTGTGATCTACCTATGTTTGTTTCATAGATTTAATTATGATTGAAATTTTTCAATGATCCAAAACAGCTATAATTAGTGGACGATGATAGGTAGGTAAAATATGAAGCATATAACGGATAGATGGTGTTGTTTATAATTTCACCAGTAGTTCTTCTAGAATATTTCAAAAACCACTATGAACTACACATGATGCATTTGAATTAACGTTTTGATCATGAACCTCAACAAAAGTTTTCAGTCATGACCCCCTCCCAAAAAGTGTACCCCACATAGGCAGGAAATGCGAGAATAGAGATAATGACACCTGATTTCTGCCTCCGGTAGGCCTCGGGTTGGTGATTGACATTGAGGGTATAGTAAACACACAAATAAGAGGCATTACCCTCTAAGAGAACAAGTGAAAAAGAAAGACTTAATAAAGAAACCAGCCAAATCCTACTCTGAAGACAATATAAAATAAATCCCATGTACCCAAATTTAAGGTCATGTGAGAACTACTACAACTGAAATGGAAAACATCAAGTACCAACTAATGTAAAATGACAATGACCATAAATCATGAAAATCTTATCCAACCCCAATATAGTATTAACCATCATAATATTCTAAATTTTCTAAGTGACCTAAAAAAAATTATATATACGTAGTGTTGGTATGATATTATAACCAATAGGATCCTACCAAGATCCTCTCATGAAAGTCTAAATAATGCATGCTAAAGCATAGTGAAAAACAACTCAAACTAACTCATCACCTAAACTGGTATACTATGTTACCATAATAACCATGGTTACTATCATATAGTATCTCATAAAAGTGTATATAATATAGTAAAAAATATCAAGGGTACTCCTCTACCACTTCCCCACTAGTTTTCCTCTTTTTACAACATTTCACATCCTAAGCATCTCTCTCTAAAAAGGCTTTCCAGTAGACATTTGAATGAATCTCCACAACATGAACCTCTTGTAACACAACCACAACATCTATGTAACCAATGAAACCAGGTAGTTTTCTAGATCCCCCATAGCTTGCATAATGTGTGTCACACATTGGGTATTATACATGAAGGTATTACAACCCATACAACGAGTAAGGATCCTCATGCCATCACAACCTATACACATTACACAAACAATAGTCCCTAGGAAACTCTATCCATAATATTTTTTTTGATTAACAATTAGACATTACAACCCTCTCCACACATATATGGGGAAAACTAACCATCATTCCTACCATCACAAGTAACTACTAAGAGAAGAGACTTGGGCCAAAGGGGGTAGTCAGCCATCCATCCTCTCACTAGGATGTTGGGTAAAAACACCCCTAGGGCTCAGAATCCTCGAGATGTATATTTCCCTAACCGGAAGGGTGGTGTAGAGTATTGAAACACCAAAAGAACATAATATAATATATCTCACAACCACACTAGGTGAATAACCTAGTCTGTGACTCAAGTGTAGCAAACATCTCTCTAAATCCAGACTGCCACTATCAAGACATGGTATCCTATAAGCACACAACAATTTAAAGAGATATATTATATTACTATAACCATTTTTATCTATTGAAAATTATGTAAATTAATTATTTTACAATTAATTATCCATTATCAATTCCACATTATATTTCATTATCATCGTAACAAAGATCCATTTTCTTCAGGAATAACCTATCCAAGTACATTGTTCCTTTAAATTGTAACCTCATCATCACTTCTTATAAATATCCAACCCCACTAGTTAACATAATTTATTCAATCATTTATTAACATAATCATCACTCTTATATAATTGTTGGTATTCTATAAAAATAATTCTAAGATTCCAAAAACAAGGGGCTCAACACGTTGAATATATGAACATCATGTTGAGTATTTACCACCCATAGTTGGACAAGAGGCCTATCCATCTTCGAGAAGCTAAACCTGGAAATCATTTTGTATAACATGCACATATTCAACTCTTTTGGATGGATGGTAAGAAAGATCATCTACCTCAATCCGTGGTGAATGTAAATCAGACAAAAAAATTATAGTATTTAACAAGCATCCAACGTTAAAATCCAACCCATTTCATCATCTCTAGTGTCCTCTCTTACTCCCACAGGAATAAACTGATGCATATCACCAATATAAGAATAAACTACTACCAGCAACACTATTCCACTATATACCCACATATCATAACCCAAGAATTAGGAATCAAACAACATAGAAACTGGGCTCTTGACGTCCAGAAGTAATTCACCATTCACACAGAACGAGCACTCATAGATACAATGCATAAAGCTCCTAGCACTAAAAAACAATAGGGTAACTCAAAACCCTTCAAGTAATTAAATTAATTGCACTACCAGTCCTTTATTTCATATTTTAATTAATAGATTCAATTTAAACATAGATAATTTCATCGATTTGATTATCATCAAACAACAACAAAAACATCCAAATTCATTAAACATGCCACTTTATGATTAAAAAATTAATTTATAATTAATATTGGATTTAAATTCAATACTAATTTCCATAAATAACAACATGACCAACAAGAAAAGCAATGATATCATGCTATCTAGAAAATAATGAGGCACACAATTGTCATGGTATAAAGATACAACATTCGATCAATACCAATTTATTAATCCAATTCAAATATTTATTATGTCTATTCCACTGTAATCTAGTGGGAAAAGAATATTTCTCTATGAATGAACATAAAATAATTGAGAATAAAAGTATTGACTACTTCAAAAAGTATTTTGATGTTCTTTTCATGAGAATGATCATACACAATTGATCATGAACACTTCTCTTACAAAGAGTACATCTACCTGAGGAAGCTGTGGCACAACCTCATCAATCCAAATATAAGAAAGGTCTATTAAAAATATGGAGATACCATGAAATAATATGGAATATCTAATAGGTGGAAACAGAATGAGGAACCTATAAGAAATTATATATAACATACAATATATCAAACACAGATCGACATTTCTTGGTTGCACCAAGATAGGGGGTGCACATGCAGTAGGAAAAAATCTCAGGGGAAATAATCAGAGGATGGAAGCTCGATCGAATGACTCCTATGGGAGTAAGAACTCTTGGAATACCATACTAGGGAAGAACAAGAAGGAAGAACAAGTTGAATGTTTTCTTGACCATTTGAAAATATAAATGAAGAATCAGTCTAATATTCAATTTAGATTTTCCATTACAAAAGGATCTGTCAAGAAATTGTGTTTTGACCATGTAAAAAAATCGAGAACATTATGAAAAAATATATTGGACTTATGGGTTTTGAATTAGATATAAATCCCTTAGAAAAATTCGATGAATGCTTCTTACATCAAAGAAAACATCAATGGGGTGAATTTATTGGAAGTTGGAATTACTATACAACTACTGACCTGGAAACATTGTACACACTACCAAGTGCTGGATAAACTATAAACATAATGATAGATGACTTACCGACCTAGAAACAATGTACACCTAATGATATTTAGAAACACTATACACCTACAGATATCTAGAAACACTATACACCTACCGATAAATGACTTGTCGACCAGGAAACAATGTACACCTATCGATAGTTGCACACACTGTACACATACCGATATTTGGAAACAATATACACTTACCAATAGATGACCTACCGATAGATACAAATTCTATACACAAACTAACAGCTAAAAACATCGTAAACCTACCAATAGATGAATTATCAATAGGTGGAAACACTGTACACATTTTGAAAGCTGGAAACACTCTACGCTTACCAATTGATTGAATCTTTATGAACCTACTCGTAACTGTAAACGTTGTACACCTACCGATCATATGAAACACTATAAACCTATCGATAGACGAATCACCAACTTGGAAGAATTTTACCCTTACTGATATCCAGAAACACTGATCCTAAAGCTTGAAATTTTCCCAAGTGTTGGGAATAAGTCACGTTAACCTTGAATAAAACCTAAAACACCATATTTTGGAAAAGGAATGTACTTTATATTTTTAGACCATTAATTTAGATACATCTCAAAACATTTTCATCATTGAGAATTCAAAATCTACCTAGAGTGGGAATAGAAAAGATGTTTTCAGAACAACCAACCCAATAGATACCTCTCAAGGAGCTCACCCCCATAGGAGCAGGAATGCTTCAAAAGGAAACATGTGAAACAACATGACAACTAAAACCAGATCCTATGAACTCTCCTAGGGAAATGACTATCAAAAATAGGGAAATACATAACAAGAAACAAGAGGAATTAATTTCATAAAAATAAACGGTCTACAACCACAAACCGAACCTCATTACAGGAAGGACTAAACACAAAATAGATCAAGGTACTGTGCACGTATCTATGACTCATGTTCCCATGTAATGTCCTTGACTCCATCATGCCGTCATAAGACATAAAAAAGTGAATATAATGCCCAAAAAATAACTTCTCATTACGGACATGGATATCTACATTCCACATATCAAATGTATCATCTTCTTCAACTTCAATCTATCCCCAATCGATGAAGTGATAGCCATCATGAAGATAATGAAGGGGTTGCGACACCTGAAAAACATTATGTATCCTACCATCTGTGGGAGAAGTGCTACCCAATATGCCATAGCTCAAACATGATCCAACACCTCGAAAGTCCCAACAAAATGGGGAGAGAGTTTACTCCCATGACCAAACCTTCAGTACTCATTAATTGGATTCACATTTAGAAACATGTGATCCCCAATGTCAGACTATAGCGTTATACTCCTATGATCTGAAAATGACTTATGATGATCCAGTGTGTCCTTCATATTCTCCTGAATCCCCTGAACAAACTCTTTCATATTCTATACTAGTTTCAACTTGAGAATTGATGACTCTCTGAACCCAGTCGAACATAATAGATAATGGAAGTTTTGGACACACATGGCTCTAAACGAAGCCATACAGATGGTGGAATGGAAACAATTATTGTAGGTGAACAACACCAAGGGTAAGTTCCTCACCCGCGAACCTCTAAAACCGAAGACACAAGAGAACAACATGTCTTTCAGAGTCTTTATGGTTAACTCTATCTGGAAATCATTCTATGGATGAAAATCATGTCTAAGTCATATCTAATAACCAAAATACTGAAGGAGACAACTCCACACCCTAGAGGTAAAATGAGGATCTCAATCAAAACGTTTTCATCAAAGGGACTCTATGGAGTCACATCACCTCCTCAAGATATTTCCTTAAAAAATCTAGTGATCTCGACTCCTTGATTTATAGTAAGTAATATGATTTCATCAAGAGATCCATTACTGCCCACATAACATCATGGACTCCTTGATCTCAAGATAAACTGGTTAAAAACTCTATTGATATGTCCTCCGACTTCAACTAAGTAACATATAACTACTGGAGAAAACCACTAGGAACATGATTCTCGACCTTAATCTTCTGGGACACCAAACATCAAGAAAAAAACACTGTAACTGCAAGCTTCAACCTAGAACACCAAAACCAGCTCTTAAATGCACAGTAAATCATTTTCATGCTAGAAAGTACTTCTATGGGTGAGAAATTGTACCCCTTGAGTAACATCTCACACACTACCAAAGGTACCAAAAGCCTTCCTAGAAACAACATATAGTGTTGTTCATCTTAAGAACAACAATTGGGGGCCTCACCACAAACAACTTGGTTTCTCCAGACCTCCAAATCATGATCCCCCAACATGGAAAACTCCTCTTGCTTCACAAAATATGACTTCACTGTCATCTGAAAAAGAGAACCTCTACCACCGACATCTCCCTTATTCAAATCTAATACTGAGAGTACTTCTATTACTCTCTATGAATCACCTGATTCATGCACTTTATCACTACACAAATTCTGACTCCATAAATTGGATACCACATTTTCCATAATAGTTGTATATGAGATATTGAAGTCGTAATCCTATAAGAACTCCATCCATAGATGTTGTCGAATGTTTATGTCATGCGGGGAGAAAACATACCTCAGGATTTTATGATTGATGAAGATCACAAAGTGCTCTTCAACGAGGTAATTTCTATATAACATTAGAAAAAACACCACTCCTTCAAACTCTAGATTGTGGGTGGTAGAGTTACTGTTATGGGGATGTAACTGCCAAGACCTATATTAAATTACTGGGTTTTTTATCGAAACATATCCAAACCACATATGTGACACTTTAAAAAACATCAAAATAAACTCCCTCAACTAGAAAAAAAAAGAATTGGATCGCTGAAAACTTCTCCTTAAGATACTTTAATGCAAGATGACATTGATTAGTTAATAAAAATTCCTGATCCTTTCAGGTAAACACTATTAGTGGGGTCTTAACCCGAGATAAATCATCTATGAACCCCATGTAATATCCTGCAATACCAATGAATCTTTCAACCTATGCCACCATCATTGGGGATTCCCAAGACACAATGGCTTCTATCTTCGACAAATATATAGCTAATCCCTATTAGGATACAACATTCCCCATGAAATAGTCTTTTCAAGGACAAAAAATTCACTTCAACGACTTACCAAATGGATATTTTTGATAAAGAACACCCAAAAGGGATTGTAGCATGTCTACAAGCTCCACAATATATACAGAGTACATAGGGATGTCATTGATGAAGACCACCAAAAAATTATCGAAGAACTCTTGAAACACAGCTTTAATATACCTGATGAACACAACTAGAGAATTCGTCACACCAAATGTCATCCCAAAAACCACGTAATTCCCATGATGATAATGGAATGCATTCATTGGGTTATCTTTATGATTTACACACATTTGAAAATATACGGACTACAAATTGATCTTTAAGAACAAACATTCAACTTTCAGTAGATTCAAAAAATCATAAATTAGATGAATTTGATGACGTTTCATCACCATCACCTTTTTTAATTGACTATATTTGACGCACAATTGTAATGTACTCTTAGCCTTATCCATTATCAAAACTGGTGTACCGCACAGTGAGAAACTTGCATGAATGAAAGAAGACAAAAATATTCCATTGATCTTTATATGTAGCTCTCACCACTCAAAAAGTGTCATCCTATATAGAGACATAGATATAAGAGACACACCTGGATACATATGGATCTTGAACTTGATCTCCTATTGAGGGGTAAATGCTACATCCTCTTATGGGAAGACATCAGGATCATCTTCCACGACCCATGTAAACACCAACTGTTATGCCTCTGACGAACACAATATATGCTCAGCTATCAAGGATGACAAAGAAGGAACATGCATATGACCCATCCAAGGGTTTCTCTCACATACAAACACTACTGGATCTCTATCCCCATCGAAGAGAAACACCTAACTCTTGAATAAATACACAATATCTTACAGAAAATAAAACTAATCCATGATGAGGATGACATCACATGGTTGTATCCAAAAAAATAGGAAATCTCTCCAAGAGCGGTTCTACCCCAACACTAGCTTACATTATCAAGATACTTCAAGAACAACATATTGATGTCCAACTAGCGTAGTCAACACCTAGGGAACCAGAATACTCTCTACCATTTTTCTTAAGGCATGTAAAATGGTCGGTGAGATGATTGAGTTTTTCACTCATGAATCAATCAGGGCATACTACTTAGTAGAAAAAATGAAAAGGGTACATGAAATGATGTTTTTCTAATATCTCACTGGAAACTCTAAATCATGAAGTTGACCACAACCTACTCTTTGTCCTCTCTAACCCTGATAATGAGCACCATCATGGAAACAATCATATTGTTGAGGATGTGGAGTGTCCTAGGGCTTTCCTTTACCTAACACATCTTCTCTCTAATGATCCAAAGATAGTGAAACATAATTTTACTAACTTTGATTGAACATCCTCAATAGAGAAACCAAAATCCAAACACCTAATGTATGTTGGCTACTTATAATGTCCAGGAACTCTTGAAGCTAATGATGTGATGCCCCCAACGTAGTTACCCAGAGTAGGTTCCTTATTACATAACATTGGAATGATCATAAGGGATTAAATCCCTAAGGACCGATCATTTTAGTATTCTAGGAAGTACTAGATACATAAATAAGTTTTACATTAAATTAGGAAATAAAAAATAACAAAATTTTGACTTCTTTTAACACATTCATCTCCCTTGGACTATCTATATAGGTCGGTCATGATATACTTCGTTTCATCTTGGGAAAAATAAAAAATAGAAATGGGTGATCTGAGATGCTCAGTAAGGATAACTATATTTGGGAAACTATTATAAATAAGCAGAAACATGTAAGGAAATGTATAAGACTAAAACACAAGACTTTTAAACATATACTTTAGCATAATATGGAAAAGATAAATCAAATAATTCTATTTACTTATTCACATTGATATTATACTTGTTGAATAATCACATGTAATATCAATATCCAGTTTCATAATGATGAAATGCATAATGTCGGAAATCATAACCACATAGTAAAGGCCTCGTGCCTAGACTACAAATAAGACTTTTTAATTACCTTGTGCCAAGACACTAGTTTGTCTCCTGAGACGTACTGATGCATCAAGGAGCTATAGCGGTCTCCACCCGTCACATACTAAGTCCAATGCATACCTTATATAAAAATGTTGAAACATAACATAAACATTCATATTAAAAATATCATAGTAAATGTTAAAAATTTATCCATAAACATTGAATGGTATAAAAATAACCCATCCAAAATCAAACATATAACAAAACTTTCAATATAATATGGAAGATTTTTATCATAATAAATCAACATCAAACAAGTGTTAAATCAATCCATGGATGTTGACATATATGAAATCAAAATAATTTCATTGAAATATCTCTTTCTATTTTCAAATCATTTCAATGTCAAATAATTATAAAAGATATCATTTATTTTGAAAATATTCTTATAATCTTGTAAGGAAATCTTTTAATGTTTTATAATGGTGGAAAATTGTCGCACCCTCCTTATAAATTAAAAAATATTCTTACCATAATTTGTCCAAAATGTCATTATGTACCTTTTTTGGAAAAAGACGAGTCGGTTCCTTTCAAAAAATTTTATAGAAAGTAAAATAAGGGTATAAATGTATTTAACCCATATTCATGGAAATCGAAATTTTTTTGAAATACATTTTTATGAAACACGGATGTGGATGATATTGAATTCCTAGTAGATAGTTACGTATAAACAACATCAGATAAGAAAAAATATTGTAAAATTAAACTTTACCTTGTACTTTTCCATGATTGATGGTATATTAACCTCATGTATAATCGTTAAATAATTTTTATTAAATTATACAAGAATTACATACAAAAATATTATATCATATATGATCTTCTAATATTGCTTTCTTAAAAATATTTTAGTAGTATCATTGTATTGGGTGTTAACTGATTCATTTTCCTTATATATGTTTTGTTATGTAAGTCATGTTTGTTTTCGATAGGACGTATTAGATTCATATCTAGAATGATATTATGTTCTTAAACATTATTTTTTATCATAAAGTGAAAATCATTCTTGAATGGTTACGATGTGGAATGAATCTCACCACGTTTGTAGAGACGGTAATCCGTACTTATGCATGAGGGAAATTACCATTCTATTTATGGTGAAATAATATGTAATTGGATGGTATATAATATATAAATAATATTTAACATATTATATTTATTATTTATAACAATTAGACTCATTATTATACCCATCCAAATAATGGTTTATTGAATAAGAAACTACACCTTGATGTGGAGACGGTAAGTCGTACGTATGCACGTATTGTGACTTTGTCATTCATAGGATGGATAGAATAATGAATATGGTTGTACCAAAATAATAATAACATCATTGTATGTATAAGGTACTGGATTTATTATTTTGTTATTGAAAGAAAAAAGAAAGAGAAGTGGAAGAAGAAATGAACGTTGAAAGAGGTGGTGAAATTATTTCCTCTTCTTTAGGTGCATCCTTATAATTTGATCAAAAGGGATCGTTAAGATGGATTTATGATCAAATTATGGCCTATAATATGATGTGAGAGTAGTTGGAAGGATATTTTACCAGGGTTTTCTGATATAAATGGCTATGGAGGTGTGATTTTGAGAGAAGGGGAAGTACTCTTTTATAAGATAGGAGATGGTCACTTTTGGAAAAGCATGAAATATTATTTTATTAGACAATCATATTTGGTTTATAATGGCTCCAATATAATTTTTTATAGGATAAGGTGGGTATATGTAGATAAACACTCACCTAATAGGTTTTAGACAGGTTTATGTCACCATAATAACCTAATCTTTTATATTTAACTCTTAGTTAAATTGTTTATCTTTTATAATGTCTTTTTGTATATTTATATTACATGGTTAATAAACATACTATAAAATGAAAAGAGAACCCCAAGTGGTTCATTAATGACATATATATTATTATATAAGTCCATTGGTGAATCCTTATATTTATAGAAATATTATATCTATTAATAATATAGTTTTTGTTTTAAAAACCCATTTATGTCTATTTTGGAACTATTTAGTATTTGGTTTTTGTGAAAGTCATAACAACTCGATAACTTTGAAAAAAATTATTTAATCCACCATGAGATGTCATATTAACCTATAAAAATCGTGGAATACATCAAAAGTCTCAATTTACACTTATATTAATATTTATAATATCAATTATTTTAATCTTTCAATAATAACGAAATTATTGCATCATCATTGTGTCATAAATAAATTTAATTATTTTATGTAAAAAAATTAAAAATAAAATAACCTTATTTAGAAATTTTTTTATCTTTCACATGAATATTTATAGTTGAATTTATCTTATTTATAACCCTAAATTAGAAAATTTTTAGTTATTAAAATTTTAATTTTACACTTTTAATTCTTATTTTAATAAAATAATAACAAATGTCCCAATCTTATCCAACTGGATCAAAGAGGATCATATTTTATTCCTAAGGATGATTCTGGTTGAAATAAACTTATCCAATAAAACTATTACATGTGTTAGGGTAATTATAATATAAATCTTCCCTTTAAATACCCTATTTACTTTTTACCGTGGTAAAAAAAGTGAAAATTAACTATTCACCAAAAATTATTTTCATCTTATTGAACCACATTTTAATTACTAATTTAAACTGTGTCTATAGTATTTTTGAAATTCAATTCACAGAAGCGGTAAAATTACGTTGTATGCAAATTTGCTAACGTACATTGAAGGTGGGTAAAATAGGTTAAAAAATTCAATAAAATTTTATACATCAAATGTTTTTCTAAAATGACTCGAACTAATTAAATTAAACATATATAGTTATTATCTATATATTTTGACCTAAAATAAATTTAAATAAAATAAATAATTTATTAAATAAAATTTATGTTTTAAACTATAACACTGTGTTTTTCACTATTCATCAAAAATTGAATGTTCTCAGAAAAATAACAAAAAATCAACCTCAGATAATTTGTATATTTTGAATCTAAAAATGATATCAAATTTTTAAAATAAAATTTATAAAATTTGAAAATGTTGGTATTACTATTCATAGCTTCTTTTAAAATGTCTTGTCTGATTTGCCATTGGGTGCTAGAACTGAATGTTATGTACAACACAAGATATTGTATTATTCAATGGGAAACATACCATGGAATCATGGGGTGTTACAGTCTTCCCTCATTCAAATAATTTTATCCGAAAAAATTCTAGAATATTTGTTGTTCATCATATGTTCCTCAGGTTCCCACATTGACTCTTCCATCTTATGGTTTCTCCATAGAACTTTTTCCAGATGATTTTTCTGGTTTCTTAACACTTGTTATCTGGTATCAAGAATCATTTCATTTTCTTCACAAAAAGAAAGATCGGGTTCCTGTTCTATTTCATCATAGGTGAGTACATGCGCTGGGTTAGGCATGTATTTTATCAACAATGATACGTGGAACACAATCATGAACTATGGAGAAACTAGGAGGTGTTTCTAAACGGTAGGCTATAACTCCAATTGGTTCTAGATTTTCAAAAGGCCTGATGTACCTGGGAACTAATTTACCCTTTTTATCAAATCGTATAACTCCCTTTAATGAAGATTCATTTAAGAAAACGTGATCTCCACCATAAAATTCCTAATCATTCCTCTGGTTATGGGCATATCAATTTTTTCTACATTGATGCATTGATGAAGTTTTAGAAAATATTCATATTTTCGATTGGTTTCTCAACATGTTCTAGGCCTATGATATTTCTTTCACCAACATCATTGTAACATCCCAAGATTTCATAGTGTGTTATTTCTGTAAAATAATTCAATAACTTGCACTACATGAAACACCGAGTCCAAGCGCACCATGAATACCAAACAAGCCGTTCAAAACAGGTTATTAATAGTATTAACTAAATTTTAAACTTTATATAATCCTTATAATTTTAGAATTTATATTATGAGTTTCTTAGACATAATTTAAGAACAAATTCATTTTCAGTAGTGCACTTTTACCACATTTTAATAGTGAACCCTTTTTAAATCCAATATTTTAAACATTTATATATTAAATTTGACTAAATAAATTTACTTTGGAGACATCAAAAATTTACAATGAAACATCCCACGCTTCTACGGTACGCTTCACTTTTGAATAATGCAATAGCGTGTGTTGTACGCAACATCGAGTTCTAACACACACTACAACTAATCAAACTAGCCATTATGAATAGTAATACATACTTATCGAAATTTTATAAATTCTATCTCTCAAAATGGGCTTCATTTTTGGATTCGGAAAATTGAAATTATCCTAGGGTGAGATTTTGGTACATTTCGGATAACGTTCATATTTTAATGAATAGTGAAAATTACTAAATTTAAATTAAAAACAACATTTTTAACCAAAATAATTAATAGTGATAAATTATTAATTTGATTGGTTTTAAAGTATATTTAGAATATATTTTTACCATTTAATACAATGTTTTTCATTGGAAATAATTTCACAATTAAACCGAATATAAACAAGTATTAATCTTTTGATAGTTATTATATCTTAAAAACACGCTTTCTGTTTTGACAGCGGGAATTAATTTTAAATTAATTTCTGCCACTTCTTTGTTTTGAATTTGGAAAAATGGATTCCATATTTTGAATCAGGTTATTCATACTGTGTAAATGGGTAACTTTTATTTTTAGACATTTTGAATAATTACTGCGGTAAATATTTTATTTACAATGGTAAATCTGGTAAATAAGGGTTAACAAATAATATTATAATAATACTAAATTAACCTAAAACATTCCCTAGCCTTATTGGTTGATACATTTTCTACAATAGACATCTTTGGGTCGATTTCGGGACCCCATGGAGCCACATGTAGGTGATAGGAACACATTATTTTAATTAAGTTAAAATGAATACAAAAATGTCAAAAGCATATATCTTTTAGAAACATAATTTTTACATAGGGTTATATATTTTGGATTTTCGACTATAAATATTCATTAGAAAGATAAAACGATTTCCTACATAAGGATAATTTATTTATAATTTTTAGATATTACATAAGTTTATTTATTTATGACACAATGATGATGCAGTAATTACCATAATAGTAAACATTTAAAATAATTGATATTATAAATACCCAAATAAATATAATTTGAGACTTTTAATGAATTAAAATAATTTTATAGTATAATATGACATATTAGGATTGATTTAATTAATTTTTTTAGAAGTAATAATTCTGTTATGAGTTTCAATAAAATCAACTATTGAATAGTGTCAAAATTGACATAAAAGAGTTTTTAAAACAAATATTATATTATTAATTGATATTAAATTCATAAAAATCTAAGGTTCGGCCAAGAGACTTATATCATAATAGTTGTATCATTAATGGACAACTTGTGGGTCTCTTCGATGTATATAGTATGTTTATTAACTATATCATATAAAAATACATAGAGACATTGTAAAACTGAAACTAATTAACTTAGAGTTAATACTTAAAGATAAGGTTAATATAAGTAACCAAACCTGTATAAATTCTATTGTTTGAGTGGTGTTAGACCCATCCCCACCTTAAAATTTAAATAATCCACTTTGGAGCCATCAGAAACCGAATATTAATTTATTATAAACTAATATTTCTAGTTTTTCCAAAGGTGCCCCTCACCCCTCTTATAAAAGGGCACTCCTCCTTCTCATTTCTTCACACCTTAAAAGCCTTTTTGTTCGGCCAAACTCTGACCAAGTACTCCTAAAACTTCCCTCAATACAACCTAGAGGCCTTAGTTTGGTCATAAAGCCAACTTAAGGAGCCCTTTTGATCAAATCAAAAGGAAGAACCTAAAGAAGAGGTAATGATTTCACCGCCCTTTTCCAAGTTCCTTTCTTCTTCCACTTCTTCTTCCTTTGTTATTACCATTATAAAATTATAACTCCAGTATCATATATATACTATGATGTTATTATAAATATGGTAAAACCATATTCAGTATTCTATCCACCTTTTGAATAACATGTCACCATACGTGCGTACGTACGGCTTACCGTCTCCACGTCGTGGTGTAATTGTTATTCAATATATTATTATTTGGATGGGTATAATAATTATGTGTAACTCTTGTAAATAATAAATATAACATGTTAATTACTCTGTTTATATGATATAACATCCATTTATATATTATTTTAATATCAAAAAAATGATATTGTCGCTCGTGCGTACGTACGGACTACCGTCTCCACGAACGCGATGAGATTCATTCTCCATCGTATCCAATCAAGTATAATTATCATTTGATGATTTAAAAATGATGTTTAAAGACTTGATATCATTCTGGATATGAATAATATACAACCTATCCATTACAATCATGGCTTATGTAACAAAACATATAAAATAAATCGAGTAAGTTAACACCTGGAACGACGATAATACTAAGATATTATTAACAAAGCAATGTTAAAAGATCATATATGATATCATATGAATATATATGATTCTTCTATAATTTAATAACAATTATTTCACCATTATACAGGAGGTTAACCTACCCCAACCAAGGAAAAGTATAAGGTAAAGTTTATTTCACAGTCTCTTCATTATTCGAGGTTGTTTATACGTAATAATCTACTGGGATCTCTTTATCATCCACATCCATGTTTCTTAAAAATGTATTTCAAAACATTTTTACTATTTAAAAGAATATAAATTAAAGTCATTTATACCCTTGTTTGACTTTTTACAATAGTTTTATAAATTAATCCTTCCGTCGTTTTCCAAACAAGGTGCTTTTAACATTTTCAACAGAATTAAGGTAAGAATGTTTTTTTAACTAATACGGTGGGTGCGGTTATTTTCCGCCATTATAAAATCGTCGAAGCTTCCCTTACAAGCTTATAAAAATATTTTCAAAGAAAAATGTTTTATTTTATAAATATATGACTCTTAAATGATTTCAAAAATAGAAAGAGATATTTCTCTAAAAAGAGTTTTGATTTCATCTATGTCGACATCCTTTGATGAATTTTACCCTTATTTGAAGTTGATTTATTATGATACAAAACATCTATATTTTATTGAAAGTTTTGTGATATGTTTGACTATGGATGTGCTATTTTTATACCATTCATATTTTATGGTCAAAGTATTGACATTTCGTATGCTAGTTTTAATATGAATGTTTATGTTATGTTTAAACCTTTTCATATGGGAATGCATTGGACTTAATATGTGATGGGTGGATCCTGCTATAGCTCCTCAATGCATCGGTAGGTCTCATGAGACAAACTAGTTTCTTGGCACAAGGCCTTGGCAAAATCTTATTTTTAGTCTTGGCACGAGGCCTTGGCTATGTGGTTATGATAGTCTGGCATTATGAATTCCATCATTATGAAAGTGGTTATTGATATTGCATGTGATTATTCGATTAGTAGAATATCCATGTGAATAAGTAAATTGCATTATTTCATTTTACTTTTTCCATACTATGTTGAAGTTCAAGTTTAAAAGGATTTTTTAGTTATATATTGCCTTAAATGTTTATGCTTAATTTTTAATGTTTCCACTATATTTTTATCCTTAATGGGAATTTGAGCTCACCGCTTTTCTATGTTTTATTTTTCCCAGGATGTGAAGAAGTAAGTTATGAATGACCTACAGGGATTTTATGTGGGGATATTAGTGTGGAATGTGGAGACAATATGTTGTTGTAGTAGTTTTTCACTTTATGATGTAATGTAAGACTTATGAATACATCTAGTGTTTCCATGGCTACTAAACCAATCGGTCTTTTGAGATTTGATCTTTCTTGTGATCATGCCAATGTTATGTAATAATGCACTGACTCTAGGTAACTGATGTCGGGGTGTTACAGTTGGTATCAGAGGAATATTAGTACAAAACATGGAAGCTAGATTTAGATAAACTCTAATTATAGCACATAGATTTATGATAGACTTTGAGGATTAGTATAGAAGAACTTCCTAGAATTTTGATATTGTGGAGAGTTTTTGAGTTTTCCGAGCAATACATCCCTGTTTGGATACGAGTAGGTAGAGGCGGCTCTGACACAGATGTACCTAGGGGTAAAACACGAAAACACCGCTTTGAGCTAGACTCAAACAGGAACTGTTGCATGACAACGGGCCTTGCTGCACTCTTGGTTACGACACTCCCGGGGGACATGCTTAGGATAACTCTCATTTTCTTTACAAATCATTATGAAGGGTTTATGAGTATATACTTCCTCAAAGAAAAAATTATTATGATTATAGATTATATACATAAATAGTTCAATTTATGTTAAGTGTTTTGTATGTATGGGATTATGTATTTTGATTCATAAACTGATCTAGTTTATACCATTGTTAAGAAATGGCGCCTAGTGGATGAAATGGAAACCATATCAATGCACGCACTCCATGTAGGGATTGCCCTCCTGCTCAAGATAATTATAGTAGAGTTGGTGATACAACTGATGCTGATCAGCTAATCACCATACTGGGACAAATTACTCAGGTTATGAATAATAACCTTACCCGTATGGAGCACCCTGATCCACAGCGTGGAGGATCAATGTTAGATCGATTCATGAGGCAACAACCACCAACGTTCAATGGGAGTACAAATTCCTTAGTAGCTGAGCAATGGATAAATTCCCTAGAGAAAATATTTCAGGCTTTGGGGAGTAGTGAAAGGGAAAAAGTTATCATGGCCGTTTACCGACTAACTGGAGATACTGATCAATGGTGGTCATTGATTCAAAACATGAAGGAAGAATATTAAGTATCAAATATGGAATGGAGGGCGTTCAATGATCTGTTTTTATCAAAATACATTCCTCACGACCATCGAGCAGATATGGAAAGGTAGTTTCTGAGTCTGAGACAAAAGGAGGATGAGAATTTCACAAAGTATGAGGCTAACTTTACAAGGTTATCAAGGTATGCTGGAGATTATATACGTAACCCTAGAAGTATGATTGATCGTTTCTTTGATGGGTTGAAACCATTTCTCCGTCGATCATTAGTCTCACAATCCTTTTCATCATACGAAGACATTGTCTCATGTGCTGTCAAGACCGAAAAGGAATTCTCTATGTCTTATGACTTTAAAGGAAAGCATGAAAAGAAGAGACCTACTGATCAATCTGGGAATGGAAATAAGGGAAAGAAGGGAAGGGTTGAATATCCATCCTGTGGTAAATGTGAGAAGAAACACCCTTGAACTTTCCTGAAAGGAATGAGAGTTTGTTATAAGTGTAGAGGAAAAGGGAACAAAGTACGTGACTGCAAGGGTAAGAAAATGGTTTCAAATGTACAATGCTTCATTTGCAAGGAGTTTGGACACTACGCGAACCTATGTCCCAGTCATCAGACTATGCCGAAAATGATGCTATTGGATAATAATCAAGTTATGATACTACCAAAAATGAAGAGGAATGATTAGAGTTCCTAAGTTGATTATGTTATTTGAGTGTTGTATCAACAATGTACTAGTTATAATAATTATGGAGTATGTAAGGATTGAACTGCAGTACTATTTCATTAAGGACTTGAGATTTTTTGGAACAAAGAAAAGTGACTCAATAGCAGGATAAATTTTTTGAAAATACATGGTTGAGAGAATTATAATCCATAATATAGTTCTGATACCGAGGTAGTGATTTTGGAATAATACATGATTGATTTGGATAAATTATATTGGATATTATTGATTACCTTGAAACTGATTAATGATTTGTATATTCCATCATTTTTGGGGTTTAAAACATTTTTGGATTCAAGGAGTATATCTAGTATTCTATAAGGAATGAGGGATCATGAAAGTAATCAATAAGGTTTTATGGTAATTCAGGATGTTGTAGTGTTTTAATAGAATACATGATGAAGGTGATCACATGTTATTACACAGAAAAAAGGATCTTCATTGTGTTTACCTTCCTTATAAATTTTGGACTGATGTATTTTGGATAGTTCTAGTTTGGATTATTTTGGATTTCCATAAAAGGAAAACCCGGAGGTTGGGCGGCAACTTGTCGCGTCCGGCAAGGCCGCAAGACTTGAACCCACAACCGAAGGGCGACAAGGGTGTATCACCTACCACTGACCCATGTGATGTCCTGGTTTGAATAATGTAGTTTTTTTAATGGTTCTTCTAGATGAATTATAAATTAATTTTTTTAACCCTATACGAATAGGATAAATAGAATATTATTTTTAAGTTCTATTATCTATTAGAGTGAAAGATGAGTTTGTGGTAGAACTTAGTTAAAGGTTTAGACTGTACTTGTCAGGTATATATTTTTCTTCTTCTCTTATTAAATGAAGAAATTAATTATTATTCTTTAGTGAAGGGATCTTAAAACAAAAAAAAAGTGTTACCTAATACCATATGTTTTGATGAACCGATGGTATTTTAAATCATCATAGATTGATGAATTTAAGGCCCTCAATTTTACACTTGTTTGTGATTGAGGACCTCAATCACTATCTATAAATATTTACATTTTTCCTCGAATTATATGTCTCTAATTTCCACCAATGTTCTCCGAATAGAGATCATAATTTTGTGGTGACCTTTTAATTTCTGTTTTCCTCTTATTAAGACTAAATTTTATCAAACCAATTTTCGATGTGGGTTTTCCCACAGAGATATTTTCTATATTCAACCTTTTATTTTCGAAGAACAATTTCAAAAATGAGGACGCAATTTATTGATGGATGGGAGAATGTAACACCCCAAGATTTCATAGTGTGTTATTTCTTTAAAATAATTCAATAACTTGCACTACATGAAACACCGAGTCCAAGCGCACAATGACTTACCAAACAAGCCGTTCAAAAGAGGTTATGAATAGTATTAACTAAATTTTAAACTTTATATAATACTTATAATTTTAGAATCCATATTATGAGTTTCTTAGACATAATTTAAGAACAAATTCATTTTCTGTAGTGCACCTTTACCACCTTTTAATAGTGAACCCATTTTAAATCCAATATTTTGAACTTTTATATATTCGATTTAACTAAATAAATTTCCTTTGGAGACATCAAAAATTTACAATGAAACATCCCAAGCTTCTATGGTACGATTCTCTTTTGAATAATGCAATAGCGTGTGTTGTATGCAACATCGAGTTCTAACACACACTACAACCAATCAAACTAGTCGTTATGAATATTAATACATACTTTTAGAAATTTTATAAATTCTATCTCTGAAAATGGAATTCATTTTTGGATTCAGATAATCGAAATTATCCTAGGGTGAAATTTTGGTACTTTTCGGATAAATTTCATATTTTGATGAATAGTGAAAATTATTAAATTTTAATTAAAAACAACCTTTTAAATCAAAATAATTATTAGTGATAAATTATGAATTTGACTAGTTTTAAAGTATATTTAGAATATATTTTTACCATTTAATACAATTTTTTTCATTGGACATAATTTCAAAATTAATCAGAACATAAACAAGTATCAATCTTTTGATAGATAGTATATCTTAAAAACTGGCTTTTTGTTTTGACAGCAGCAATTAATTTTAAATTAATTTCTGCCACTTCTGTGTTTTGAATTTGGAAAAATGGATTCTATATTTGGAATCAGGATATTCATATTTTGTAAATGGGTAACTTTTATTATTAGACATTTTGAATAATTACTGCGGTAAATATTTTATTTACCATGGTAAATCCGGTAAATAAGGGTTAAAAAATAATATTATAATAATACTAAATTAACCTAAAACGTGTCCTAGACTTATTGTTTGATACATGTTCGACCATAGGCATCTTTGGGTCGATTTTGGAACCCCATGTATCCACTTGTAGGTGATAGGGACACTTTATTTTAATTAAGTTAAAATGAATACAAAAATGACACAAGCATATATCTTTTAGAAAAATAATTTTTACATAGGGTTATATATGTTGGATTTTAGACTATAAATATTAATTAGAAAGATAAAACGATTTCCTACATAATGATAATTAATTTATAATTTTTAGAGATAAAATATGTTAATTTATTTATGACACAATGATGATGCAGTAATTACCATAATAGTGAAAATTTAAAATAATTGATATTATAAATACCCAAATAAATATAAATTGATACTTTTAATGAATTAAAATAAATTTCTAGGATACTATGACATATTAGGATTGATTTAATTAAATTTTCTCGAAGTAATAATTCTTTTATGAGTTTCACAAAAATCAACTATTGAATAGTGTCAAAATTGACATAAAAGGGTTTTTAAAAAAAATATTATATTATTAATTGAAATTAAATTCCTAAAAATATAAGGTTCTGCTAATAGACTTATATAATAATAGGTGTATCAATATTGGACATCTTTTGTGTCTCTTGGATGTATATAGTACGTTTATTAACTATATAATATAAAAATACAAAGAGACATTGTAAAAGTGAAACTAATTAACTTAGAGTTAATACTTAAAGATAATGTTAATATAAGTAGCCAAACCTGTCTAAATTCTATTGGTTGAGTGTTTTTGCGACCCATATCCACCTTAAAATTTAAATAATCCACTTTGGAGCCATTAGAAACCAAATATGAATTTATTATAAACTAATATTTCTAACTTTTCCAAAGGTGCCCCTCACCCCTCTTATAAAAGGGCACTCCTCCTTATCATTTCTTCAAACCTTAAAAGCCTTTTGGTTAGGCCAAACTCTGCCCAAGTACTCTCCCAACTTCCCTCACTACAACCTAGAGGCCTTATTTTGATCATAAATCTATCCTAAGCAGCCCTTTTGATCAAATCAAAAGAAAGAACCCGAAGAAGAGGTAATGATTTCACCACCCTTTTCCAAGTTCCTTTCTTCTTCCACTTATTCTTCCTTTGTTATTAACATTCTAAAATAATAACTCCAGTATCATATATATACTGTGATGTTATTATAAATATGGTACAACCATATTCAGTATTCTATCCACCCTTTGAATAACATGTCACCATACGTGCGTACGTACGGCTTACCGTCTCCACGTCGTGGTGTAATTGTTATTCAATATATTATTATTTGGATGGGTATAATAATGATGTGTAACTCATGTAAATAATAATTATAACATGTTAATGATTCTGTATATATGATATAACATCCATTTATATATTATTTTTATATCAAAAGAATGATATTGTCGATCGTGCGTACGTACGGACTACCGTCTCCATGAACGCGATGAGATTCATTCTCCATCGTATCCATTCAAGTATAATTATCATTTTATGATTTAAAAATGATGTTTAAGGACTTGATATAATTCTGGATATGAATAATATACCACCTATCCATTGTAAACATGGATTATGTAACAAAACATATAAAAGAAAACGAGTAAGTTAACACCCAAAACGATGATAATACTATGATATTTTTAACAAAGCAATGTTAAAAGATCATATATGATATCATATGAATGTATATGATTCATGTATTATTTAATAACAATTATTTCACCATTATACAAGAGGTTAACCTACCCCAACCAAGTAAAAGTACAAGGTAAGGGTTATTTCCCAATCTCTTCATTATCCGAGGTTGTTTATACGTAATAATCTACTGGGATCTCTTTATCATCCACATCCATGTTTCTTGAAAATGTATTTCAAAACATTTTGACTATTTAAAAGAATATGTATTAAAGTCATTTATACCCTTGTTTTACTTTTTTCAAGAGTTTTATAAAGGAATCTTTCCGTCGTTTTCCAAACAAGGTGCTTTTAACCTTTTCGACAGAATTAAGGTAACAATGTTTTTTTTAACTTATATGGAGGGTGCGGTTATTTTCCACCGTTATAAAATCATAGAAGCTTCCCTTACAAGCTTATAAGAATATTTTCAAAGAGAAATGTTTTATTTTATAAATATATTACTCTTAAATGATTTCAAAAATAGAAACAGATATTTCTCTAAAAAGAGTTTTGATTTCATCTATGTCAAAATCCATTGATGGATTTTACGCTTATTTGAAGTTGATTTATTATGATACAAAACTTCTATATTGTATTGAAGGTTTTTCGATATGTTTGACTGTGGATGTGCTATTTTTATACCATTCATAGTTTATGGTGAAAGTATTGACATTTCATATTCTAGATTTAATACGAATGTTTATGTTATGTTTAAACCTTTTCATATGGGAATGCATTGGACTTAATATGTGACGGGTGGAGCCCGCTATAGATCCTCGATGCATTGGTAGGTCTCATTAGACCTAGTGTCCTTGCACAAGGCCTTGGAAGAATCTTATTTGTAGTCTTGGCACGAGGACTTGGCTATGTGTTTATGATAGTTTGGCATTATGCATTCCATCAAAGTGGTTATTGATATTGCATGTGATTATTCAATTAGTAGAATATCCATGTGAATAAGTAAATGGCATTATTTCATTTTACTTTTTTCATACTCTGTTGAAGTTCATGTTTAAATGTCTTTTTTAGTTATACATTTCCTTAAATGTTTATGCTTATTTTTTAAAGATTCCGCTATATTGTTATCCTTACTGGGAATTTGAGCTCACCCCTTTTCTATGTTTTATTTTTCCCAGGATGTGAAGAAGTAAGTTATGAATGACCTACAGGGATTTTATGTGGGGATATGAGTGTGGAATGTGGAGGCAATATGTTGTTGTAGTAGTTTTTCACTTTATGATGTAATGTAAGACTTATGAATACATCTAGTGTTTCCAAGGATACTAAACCAATCGGTCTTTCGAGATTTGATCTTTCTTGTGATCATGCCAATGTTATGTAATAATGAACTGACTCTAGGTAATTGGGGTCGGGGCATTACAATCATCCCAACATGTTGGTGTGCGACATCTTTTTCCATATAACGCTTTATATGGTACCATCTGAATACTTGAATAGAAGCTATAATTATATGTAAAATTCTACCAGAGGAAAATAAGGATCCCACATTCCATAAAGGTTATGTGGGAAAGATATCAACATGTCTTTTAAGGTTTGAATAGTCCGTTTTGATAGTTCATTAGTTTAACGGTGGTAGGAAGTTCTCAAATGAAGTTCAGTATCTAGGGATTTCTAAAGACTTTTCCACAATCTTGATGTAAAACGGGGATCATGATTAGAGATAATAGATATGGGTACACCATAAAGTCTTATAACTTCATTAATATATTGTCTTACTAAACATTTAAGTGGTAACTCTTCTCGTATAACAAGAAAATGTGCTTACTTGGTAAGATAATCCACAATGACCCATTTTACATCATTCTTTCAAGGAGTATTTGGTTTCCCCATGAAAAAGTCCATCGTAATATCATCCTATGTCCACTCAAGTATGGGAAGTGGTTGCATGACTCATCTTTGATGTTGTCTTCCAGCTTTCACTTGTTGACAAACCATAGATCTTGACACATAATCAGCAATCTCTCTCTTCATATGGTCCCACAAAATATGTTCCTTCAAATATCTATACATCTTAGTGCTACCAAGGTGTATAGAGAAATTATATTTATGAGAATCATCTAATAATTCCCCTTTTATATCAGGTATACCAGGAACACAAAGTCTTTTCCCAAATTTCAAAATTCCATCTTCACAAAAGAATTCAATCAATATCCCATCATTCACAGCTTTAATTTTTTTTGAAGCTCCTCATCATCAGTCTAAGAGTATTTTATCCTTTCTAGTAAAGTTGGTTTGTCAACCATTTGAAAAATTATTTGTGTTTCATCTTACATTATTATTCTCAAATCTATATTTACTAGATCCATGAACATAAGACCCCTTTAAACTATCATCTTGTTCAAAACTCCATGATATTTTATGCTCAAAGCATCTAGAACCTTATTTTCCTTCCCCGAGTGGTAGTTTATAGTGCAATAATAATAATTGAGTATTTCAAGCCATCATCTTTTCCTCTTGTTGAGTTCATTCTATGAAGAAATATACATCAAACTCTTATGATCAGTATATATCTCACAATTTTCACCATAGAGATATTTTCTACATATCTTCAAAGAAAATATTACAGCTGCTAACTCAAGATCATGAGTGGGATAGTTTTGTTCATGGATTTTTAGCTTTCGTGATGCATAGGTAATAACTCTATCATTCTATGTAAGGATACAACAAAGTTCTTTCATTGAAGCATCACTATAAATAAAAAACACATCATTCCCCAATGGTAGTGTCAAGATAGGATCATTGAATATTTTTATCATCATTTCTTCAAAACATTATTCACACACTTTCATCCAAACAAATTTAACCGCTTTACGCGTGAGCTTGGTTATCGTATTAGTAAATCAGGAAAAATTGTGGATAAAACACCGATAACAACCTGCTAAACCAATAAAACTAAATACCTTGGTTATAATCATCAGGGCTATCCATTATTGTATGAATCTTGTCTTAGAAGGATCAATAGAGATTTCATCCTTATAGAAAATATAGAAGAGAAAAGAAATATCCAGAAGCCTTAATTTAGCATTGCTAAACTTCTCATATAATTCATTTTTTCTAAGAGTCTTTAGAATAGTACACAAGTGATTTTCAAGATCTTCCTAGATTTTATATTATACTAAGATATCATCCATAAATACCACTACAAAGTCATCAATATTTTCCTTCAAAAAACTCTAAAATAGATCCATGAATATAGAAGGAGCATTAGTCAGTCAAAAAGGCATTACTATAAATTTGCAAATCCCATACCTGGAATGAAATGATGTCTTTAGAATGCTTTCCTTTTTCACACACAACTAATGAAATCAAGATCGACGGTCAGTTTTTGAAAAATATTGATCTCCATGAAGTTTATCAAATAAATCATCAATGTGAGTTAAGGGATACTTGTTATTTATTGTTATAGCATTGATATCCATGTAGTCAATTCACCGCCTCTTAGATCAATCCTTTTTTTAACAAAAATAGTCAGGGCTCCCCATTGAGAAACACTAGGGAGAATAAATCCTTTATTACACAATTACTATAGTTGTTTCTTTAGTTCCACTAATTTCACATTGTCCATTCTATAAGGGGTATTTGATATGGCCCATGAACCAAGAATTAAATCATCGTAAAACTCAATTTATCATTCTAGAGGTTGTCCAGGTAAATCATCGGGAAACACATCAACATATTATCTCAAAATAGATACATATTCTATTTGAACATTACTTTCCTCACCCAGAGTTATTTCATTATCTTTCTCCCCATTAATTGAATTTAGTAGAGCTACATGGGGTGAATATAGATAAGAATTATATGGTGATGTTTCTTCTCTAAAGATAAGGTGCTCCTTGTCATTATAAGAAATTGTAACCACCTTATTCATAGAAAATTTTATTGCATCATGGTCCAAAAGCTAATCCATTTAGAGTATTATATCAAATTAAATCATGGTTATGATGATGAGATCAATAGATAAAGAATGTTTAATATTATTTAATTGGAATAGATTCAATTTTTTTTTTAAATGATACTCCCTTTAAGAGTTTTGACACACAACTCCCTTGCGAAATCAAATTGTAAATATCTATTTTTCATAGAAAACTGGGAAGATATGAAACAATTAGATGATCTAGAATCAAATAATACATTTTCTATATCCGAGGATACCATTAAATTACCTACCACCATGTCATTCGGAGCTTCAACCTCTGTAGTAGTGATCACATAAGCTTGGCCTTTCTCCCTAGGAATTTTCTGAGTTATGATTCCTTGGAGCATAGGAAATTCATTTTCAAAATGCCCCATTTCTCTACAATTATAGAATTCATCATTGGAAACCTCCTTCTTTCCCTTGTTATCATGATCTTGGTGGTCATTTTCACCAAACCTATAACAGACTCCCATTCTGTGCAGGTATATATTAGGGTATTTCTTCTCAAATATACTACCTGAAGGAAATTTAACTTTTCCCTTCTTCCCCTTATATCCATTTCTAAAGTTATCAGAAAATCTCTTCTTCTCTTTCTTTTCATTAAAGTTGTAAGTCTTAGGGAAATTATTTTATGTCATGATGGGACATGAGACAATATCATCGTACGATGAGAAGGATTGTGAGACTAATTCTCAATAGAGAAATGGTTTTATCCCATCAAAGAATCAATCAATCTTACTCCTTGGGTTACATATATAATCTTCGGAAATCCTTGATAACCTTGTAATGTTAGCCTCATACTTTGAAACATTCTCCTCCTCCTTTTCCCACAAACTCTGATATTGTCTTTCCACATCCACTCGATGGTCATGAGGAAATAACTTTTCAATGAAAATATATTTAAACGCCCTCCATTATAAATTTGATACTTTTTTATCCTAATTTTTGTTTTGAATTAATGGCCACTATTTATCTGCATCTCCAGTGAGTTGATAAACCACCATGACAATTTTCTCCCTTTCGTTACTCCCTAATGCATCAAATATTTTCTCAATGGAACTTATCCATTATTAATATACAAATGTGTTTTGAGTCCCATTGAATATTGGTGGTTGTATCCTCATGAAGTTATCTAGCATTGTTCTTCTGTGTTGTGGATTAGGATTCTATATATGGGTAATGTTATTGTTCATAACCTGAGTGATTTGTCCCAGTATGGTGATAAGTTGATCAGCACCAGTTGCATCACTAACTACACTAAAATTATCTTGAGTAAGAGGGAAATCCCTACATGGATTACATGAATTGATACAAACTCATTTCCTTCCACTAGGCTCCATTTATAAGCAATGTCATACAATAGATTAGTTTTTGACCTGAAATACATAATTACAAACTAGTAAAATACCTAAAATAAATTTAATAGTTTATGCATGTAATACATAATAATAATAAAAGATTTATCTTGAGTAAGTATTTACTCATAAATCCTTCTTAATGGATTGGAAAGAAAATGTGAATCATCCTAAGCATTTCCCTCATTAGTGTCATAATAAGGAGTGCAGCAAAGCCCATTGTCGTGTACTAGGATACCCAAAGTTTAGTCTAAAACCAATTGTCAGAGTTTTCACTCCTATGTACATCTATACTAGAGCTGCCTATACCTGCTCATATCCAAACATAGATGTATTTCTTGAAAATACATAGAATCTCCAGATTACCAAAATTCTAGGAAGTTATCCTCAAATCCTATATTACGGTAATTTTCTCTAATAAAAGTTTATCTAAATCTATCTTCCAAGGATTGTACTAAACTTTCTCTAATACCAACTATAATTCCCATTCCTAGTTACCCATAGTCAGTGCATTATTAGATAACAATGGCATGATCACAAGCGATCAAATCCCGAAATACCGATCAGTTTATTAGCTTTGGAAGTAATAGATACATACATAAGTTTTACATTATGTTATAAAATGAAAAACAACAACATTGTGTCTCCTTGGAATACATTCACCTCTATTAGACTATTAATACTAGTTAGTCATAATATACATTTTCACATCCTGGGAAAAATAAAACATAGAAAGGGGTGAGATCAGATGCTCAGTAAGGATAGAAATATAGTGGAAACTATCATAAATAAGCATAAAAATTTATGACACTGTATAAAAATAAAACCCAATCATTTTAAATATAAAATTAATAAAAATAAGGCAATGATAAATAAAATAATTCCATTTACTTATTCACATAGATATTCTACTAGTCTAATAATCACTTTTAATATCAATAGCCAATTTCATAATTATGGAATGCATAATGATGGACATCATTGCCACATAGTAAATACCTCCTTCCAAGACTACAAATAAGATTTTTTCAACTCCTTGTTTCAGTATACTAGTTTGTCTCATGAGACCAACCAATGCATTGAGGAGATATAGTGAGCTCCACCTGTCATTTTCTAATTCCATTGCATTTATTTTATGAAAAGGTTGAAACATAACCTAAAAATTAGTATTAAAACTAGTATATGAAATTTTAATACTTTATCCATAAAACATGAATGGTATAAAAATAAACCATCCACAATAAAACATATTACCAGACCTTCAATACAATATAGAAGATTTTTATCATAATAAATCAACTACAAACTACTATAAAATCCATCAAAGGATGTTGACATAGATGAAAACAAAACTATTTGTATGAAATATCTATTTCTATTTTGAAATCATTTATAAGTCACATAATTATAAAATAAAACATTTATTTTGAAAATATTTTTATATTATGGTAAGGTAAGCTTTGAATGATTTAAAATTGCAGAAAATAGTCATACCCCTTATTTAAGTTAAAAAACATTTTACATTAATTTTTCAAAAAGGTTATGAAGTACCTTGTTTGGAAAAATACGAAAAGGTTCCTTTAAAAAAATATAGAATCTCAAACCAGTTTATAAATGTATTTAACCCATATTCTTGGAAATAGTAAAAATGTTTTGAAATTCATTTTTAAGAAACATGAATGTGGAATATAAAAATGTCCTAGTAGATATTATCATATAAACAACCTCAGATAAGTTAAGAGATTGAATAATTAACCCTTACCTTGTAATTTTCCTTGATCGAGGGTATTTTAATTTATTTTATATTAGTTAAATAACTATTACTAAATTGTACAAGAACCACATACATAAATATGATATCATATATGATATTCTAATATTTCTATGTTAATAATATTTTAGTAGTATCACTTTTTCGGGTGTTAACTGATTAATTTTCCTTTATATGTTTTGTTACATAAGTCATGTTTGTTATGTATAAGATATATTTGATTCATATACATAATTATATTATTTTCTTAAAAATTATTTTTAATCATTAAATGAAAATTATTCTTGAATGGTTATGATGGGGAATGAATCTCATCACACTCTTGGTGATGGTAATACGTATGTACACGCAAGCGACAATACCATTCTATTGATGGTGAAATCAAATGTAATTGGATGGTATAAAATACATACAAAATCATTAACATGTTATACTTATTACTTATATCAATTATACTCATTATTATTCCAATCCAAATAATTATGTGACAAATAAAAAACTACCCCACGATGTGGAGACGGTAAGCCGTACGTAGACACATATGGTGACCTTTACAATAATACAATTAATAGAATAATGTATTTGGTTGTACCATATTTATAATAACATAATAATATTTATAAGGTTTTGGATTAATTATTTTTGTATGGAAACAACAATGAAAGAGGAAGAGGAAGAAGAAAATAACATCGGAAGAGGTGGTGGAAACATTACCACTTCTTCGTGTGTTTCCTTTTAATTTGATCAAAAGGGATCCATTGGTTGGATTTATGATCAAGGTATGGCCTCTTCGATGATGTGAGGGTAGTTATGAGGATAGTTGAGTAGTTTTTGGAAAATCCAAATGGCTTTGAAGGTGTCGTTTTGGGAGAAGTAGAAGTAACCTTTTATAAGAGTGGTGAGAGTCACTTTGGGAAAAGCTTGAAATACTATTTTATTATACAATCATATTCAGTTTATAATGGCTCCAAAAATATTTATTTCAAGAATAAGGTGGGTATGGTTCAACAAAAACTCAACCAATAGGTTTTAGATAGGTCGAGGTCACCATTAACCTTTTATCTTAGATTTAACTCGTAGTTAAATAGATTAACTTTTACAATGTCTTCTTGTATATTTATATTACATGGTTAATATACATACTATAAAATGTCAAGAGAACCCTAAGTCATTTAATAATGACATATTTATTATTATATAATTCCTTTGGATGAACTTTATATTTTTTTAATATTATATCAATTATTAAGATAATATTTTTATTAAAAACTCATTTATGTTAATTTTGACACTATTTAGTATTTGGTTTTTGGGAAAGTTGTAACAACTTTATCACATTGAAAAAAATTTATTTAATCCACTCTAACCTTTCATATTAACCTATAAGTTCTTGGAATACATCTAATGTATGAATTTAGAATTATATTAATATTTATAATATCAATTATTTTAATCATTCAATTATAATGTAATTACATCACCATCATTGTGTCATAAATAAATTTAATTATTTTTTTCAAAAAATTAAAAATAAAATAAAATTATGTAGGAAATAATTTTTTCTTTCTAATGAATATTTATAGTCGAATTTATCTTTTGAATAACTGTATGTTAAAAATGTTTTAGTTATTAATATTTGAATTTAAAACTTTTAACTCTTCTTTAAATAAAATAATAATAAATGAAAAAATCTAATACATGTGGATCAAAGTGAATGATATTTTATTCCTATGGTTTCTTTTGGTTGAAATACACATATCTAGTGGAATTAGGAAATGTGTTAGGGTAATTATAATATCATTTTTTTACTTTAAGGACCCTATTTACTTTTAACCATGGTAAATAAAAGTGGAAAGTTATTATTCAACAAAAAATATTTTCATCTTATTGAACCACATTTTACATACTGATGTCAATTGTGTCTCTAAATTTTTTGAAATTCAATTCATCGAAGTGTTAAAATTATGTTTCATGCAAAGTTGAAAACGTGCATAGGAGGTTGGTAAAAGACGTTAAAAAATTCAATAAATTTTTATACATCTATTTTTTTATAAAATGACTCTAATGAATTACAATAAACTTATATAGGTATTATGTATCTATATTGATCTAAAATAAAATTTTATAAAAAAAATAATTATTTAAATAAAATATAGTTTTTAAATAATAACGTAGTGTTTTTCATTATTAATCAAAAATTGATAGATTTTATAAAATACCTAAAATTCAAATAAGCTAATTTTTATATTCCAAATATAAAAATGAAGTCCATTTTGAAAATTAAAATTTATAAAATTTCAAATAGTGGGTGTTCCTATTCATAACTACTTTTAAAAAGGCTAGTTTTTGTTGTTGTGGGGTGCTAGAACTCGACGTTGCATACAGTGAAAGATTTTGTATTATTCAAAGGGAAGCATACTTTGGAAGCTTGGGGTGTTATAGATGACCTCGACCTCTATAAGAAAAACAAGTTTTAGATCCCTTGTAATAGGTATTATAGCCGCTATTTTGGAAAAAGGAGATACTGAGGGCCTGGACCTAACATCGACCAAACAAACACTCTTCTTCCATGAAAATCACAAACCCTACACCACAAATCTATTTCCTCAGGTATCTTTATGACTCCCCTATTTTGATAATATAGTTTTGGATAACATTATATCGATGACATTTTCCCTTGCCAAAATGTTGAGATACGTCAAAATCATATATGTGGTGACAGATCCCTGGATGTCTAGTAAAAAAACCTTGAAATGCCTCTCATGGCCTCCACAACTAGAAATAGGTCTGAAGCATATCACAGAAGGTCTCTAAATTGGATTTCAAATACTCGCACACCAGAGCTCCCCGATCAAAGGGTAAGAAACTGTGGACGACTATCCAACTTCAAAGTTGTATAAAGAGAATCATCTCTAAATTGGTCCCAGAAATCTTCCCAAGAGACGGCTAAATCACCGCAATGCCCAAAGAACAAGAACCACCACTACCTCTCTTCCCTATCCTCCATCATCACAACCAATGACTCCCAATGCTTCCACAAAGCATGAATTAAATTGAAAGTTATCTCAACCTCCTCCAACCAATATTCTATCACAACATATGAAATATATAACTCATACTTTTTCAGGCACTGGTGGTAAAACACTTGGAGTATCCTCCTCCAATTGTCCGTTTCATCAAAATTTACTCTATGTAGATCAGATGGCACAACTTTCTGATCATATTTTGTGTGAACCTGACAAGGTCGTCAACCAAGATCCATACATTCAAAAGAAAAAATAGTTAGAGATCTAAAATATGGAATACATGGAACTAAACATTAATTTTTTGTTTTCCTTTATTCTTTTTATTTTAACCTATCCCAAGGTCTACCCATTTAAACACATGTGCAAAGAGGAATGATGTATGATCCTTTCTTAGGCCTCTACCCTGCAACATGTATCTCCAAATTTAGTAGCCACTCTAAACATAATTTTTTGTGAATCAGATCACATAGGGGGCCTAAATACTTATGTCTAAGTTGGTCACACATGTTTACAGTTCTCTTTGTACATAAATGAAAAAGTTTCCCTACAAACACATGAAGCATCACCTATTCCTAAATCCAAACACCATTCTATCCCTCAACAAGAAATGTAATACCACTCTATCATTACTCCCTCCCCAAAAATCTGACCACTCATTGGATGGAAAGGTGAGAATGTAGACAATGAATAATTATTCCGACCTCAAGTATGCCCTAGGTTGGGGACTAGCACTGAGGGTATAGTAAACACACAAATGGGAGGCATTTCCCTATAAGAGAATACATGTGAAAGAGATAGATAAGATAGAATCCAGACAACTCCTACTCAGACTACCATACAAAAACATCCCAAGTACACATATATAATGTCATGTAAGAACTACTACAACTAAAAGGGAAAACTACCAGTACAAAATGAATGTTAAATAGCATTGACCATAAAGACGGAACTGCTCCAGTAATCCCAAGCTTCTAGAAACCATATTGATCTCCAGCACTCTCCAAGTGACCTTGATAATAATTTATATATACATAGGCTAAGTATAACATTATACTCATTACAGTCCTTCCTGGAGCCTATCTTGAATATGTAATGAAATTATGATAAATCACATTAGACAACATGTGAAACATACTCGTCACTTAAACTGGTATACAATATTCCCATCCTCACCACAGATACTCTCACAAATTATCAGATACAAGAGTATATAATATTGTAATGAAAATCCAGGGTACCACACTACTACCCCCGCATTCGTTGGACACTTTACCCCAACATTGCACGTCCTAAGCATCTCTCTCCAAAAGGAATTAACCGCAGACACCTGGTCGAAGATCCACAACATGCACACTGTGAAACACAACCGCCATGTCGACATAACCAAAGTAACGTTTTATTTTATAGGATCCACCATAAATCACATAATGTGTATCATACAACAGGTATTATACCTCAAGCCACTACATCCCATACATTGTGTAAGGATCCAAAATGTATCACAACCTATAATCATTAAACAAATTGTATCACATAATAAACTATATCCAGTATATATGTTTGTGAATAACCACAATACATTATAACTCTCTACACACATATATTGGGAAAACTAATTTTCATGCCTACCAGCATAAGTAACTACTAGTAGAAGAGAGCGGGGAAAGGGGGTATTCCTCCATCCATCCTCCCACTATGAAGTTGGAAGAAAACACACCCATGTATCAGAATCCTCGGGGTGTCAGTTTCCCTAACCGATAGTGTGTAGAAGATTATGTAAAAAAAATTCCATAATATACTATATCTCACAACCAAACTATGGTAATAACCTATTCTTAGGCTCAATTGCAAATAATTTCACTCAGACTCCCAGCTGCCAATACTAATAATATGTATTGTATAATCCCACAACCATTTAAAGAGATACATTAGATTACTATATGAATTTTTATCAGTTTGTATTTATGTTAATTAATCATTTGACCATTATAATTTCCAAATTATATTTCATTAGCATCACAACAATGGTTCATGCCCTCTAGGAATAACTAAACTAGTTCCACAATCCATTTAAATTGTAACCTCACAATTGCATCCCAGCATGCACCAATCCCACAGGCTAACATCATTTATTCAATAATTTATTAAAAGAATGATCACTATGTTGTTATTATAGTTATTGTAGAAAAATAATTCTATGCTTCCAATGACAAGGTGCTCAACATGGTGAGTAGATGAAATACTCGTCGAGTATTTTCCACCTATAAATAGAGCGTATGCACATCCATCCTTGAGAAGCTAAAATTTGAAAGAAAGAGGCACCCCCAATGGGTCTTAGTCTCTTTTCGAAGTAGGTTTAGAAATAACATAAACCCAAATAATTGGGAAATGTTAAAAATTTAAATAAAAAATAAGATTTAACAAGCATGTAACATTCACATCCAATCGGTTTCATAATCTTTAGTGCCCTCCCCAACACCCACATGAATAAATCGATGTATCTTTCCAATTTAGGAGTCAAATGCGGCCACCACCACAGGGCCTCTCTACCCCCAACATACCCCACACATGCTGTATAAAATGAACAATATAGAAATATGTCACATGTCCCTAAATAAGATATTTGTCCTTTACACACAATGAGTATTCACAACACAAATAATAAGGCCCTTGGCCTTAAAAAACAAGAGGATAACTTCAAACTATTCATGGAATTATATTTATTACAGAATGGGTACATTATTATTTATTTTAAATAAAAAATTCAATTTAAACATATAATAAATCCTTTTTTTATCATAAATGAACAACAACAAAAAAATACATTCATTAAATATGCCTCTTTACTATTATCCAATTAATTAATAATTAATCCAAACTTTACATTCATTACCAATTTCCATTAACAATGAAATGAAAAACAAGAAAGGAATAGATATCACACTACCAAGAAAATAATGAGTCCAACCCATATCACGGTATAAAGAAACAACATATGATCGATACCGATTCTTTAATATGGTTCAAATATTTATTATGTCAATCCCATTGTCATATAGTTGGATAAAACATGCTAACACTAGGAATGAATATAAAATAAGAGAGAATTCATGAATCACCTACCTAAAAATGTTTCTCATGTCCTTTCCATGATAATTATCCAACACAAATGATCAAGATCACTTCTCCCGTAACGAATGCATTCACGCGAGGTTGCAGCGATAAAACAACATCAACAAACACCCAAGAAAGGTCCATTAAAAACATGTAGCTTACATGTTGTATCATGGATTGGAGAATTTGAGGAAACAGATCCAAGAACCTAGAATAATAGAGGTATAAAAAACCTTATATCAAAGATGGATCAACACTTCCTAGTTGCACCAATATAGGTGGTGCACATGGAGTAAGAAAAAATTTAAGGGAAAACACTCCCAGGATGGAAGTTTGATTGCACAAATCCTGTGAGAGTAATAATTATAGTCATATCATACAATGGAAGAATAAAAAGGAAGAAGAAGTCAAATGGTATCTTAGAATTTTGATAATCCAAAGGATGTAGTGGGTTAATATAATGTTTAGATTTTCATTTAAAGGATGATATGTCTAGACTAAGTGGTTTGACCATGTAAAAACATATAGAGCCTTAGGAAAACATAGATAAGTGTTATAAGATTTTAATGAACCTAAAATCCTTTAAAAAGTCTTTGAATTTATTTTTAATCAATTAAAACATAAAATGGGTGAAACTGTAGGAAGCTAGAAACACTGTACACCTACTGACATGGAAACACTATGCACCTACCGATAGCTAGAAACACTATACACCTACCAATAGATGACTCACCGATCATTAAACACTATAAACCTACTGTTATATGAAAAAATTGTACACCTACTGATAGCTGGAAACAATATAAACCTACTGATAGTTGGAAACACAGTACACCTACTGATATATGAAAACATTGTACACGTACCGATAAATGACCTATCAATAGTTGGAAACACTACACACCTACCAATAGATAGAAGCATTGTACACCTACAGGTAAATGACATACCAATAGATTGAAACACTATACATCTACAAATAGCTGGAAACACTATACACTAACCGATAGATGGAAATATTATACACCTACCGATGCATGACCTGCCGACAGTTGGAAAAACTATACACCTACTGAAAGCTGGAAACATTGTACACCTACCGATTTATGACTCACTGAACTGGAAAAACTATACTCCTACTGATAGAGGACTCACTAGCCTAGAAACACTATACACCTACCTATTGCTCTAAAATCTATTCACAAAGCTATATATTTTTCAATGTTTTGGGAAAAAGTCACCTTGAACACCCAAAACACATTGAAACCCTGATTTAAGAAAATTAATAGACCAGAGAGGTTCGGGCCACAACATCTTCAAATTAAATTATATGAAAAATATATTATACAGACCATCATCCTTCTCTACCATAACTAGAAGACACAACTCATACATTTTCCTAAATCCATATAATATATAAATTATTTTGATTTAATGTGCATTATTTTGAGGTGGGTTATATATTTATGTTGATATTCACATGTTCAGGAGTTTTTATTGATTCAAATTCCTTTGTTAATTAATATGAAAATGCGTCAACGTCATTTCAATTTCTTTTGTCCCATGGATATAAAAACATAGAGAAACTTTTAGTTTAGATTCTATGAATGAGTGTTATTCATGTGAACTGCTGACTTTGAGTAAACCCGAGGGGTTCATTCTTGTGCACACCGGATAATAACACATCATGTTATCTTTATGAAAAATCTTCACATAATCAAAAAGAAACATTCACATATATATGAGACCACCTTCTTTATTCTCTACTGTAACATGAGTTGTTCAAGTGAAGAACCCACATGTATAGAGGTTTAGTTTACTTATCTATATAATTTATGAAACATTGTTGTTTACATTGGATCTTCGTATATTTCATATTTGTATGAAGAGTTCATTTGGGATTTCAACTCTTTATTCTTTGAGAGAAAGGTATATACAGATACTATTATTCTTTTATTATATATGAACTATTTTTTTAAATGAGATCTCCTGATAATTTTAAAAAATAATGACAATTCATTCTCATGTAATTACTCAATTTATATTGGTATGTTAACACCATCATCCATAAATATTATAGTCAATTCAAGGAATCATAAAAAATTACAATGTATTGGGATCTCATTTCTATACATCAAAAAGAATTTTAGTATATTCTCATTTTAAATTCACAATGGTTTAGTATCCCCATTTTTAACCATGCTTTGAATGCATGATGACTTCAGATCTCTATTTCTTTATACTATATCACAATGTTAACAAATACCATGTGTATCATTTGAATACCAAAAGTACATTAATTATTTTGAATGGCTGAAAATCTCATCCAAATCCATGTGATACTGAGTGATCAATATGTACCTTATTTTACATCTCAAAATTTAACTATCAAAGAATATTATCACTAACAAATATGGATCATTTTATATGAATCATGAATAAGTAAAACATGATAGATTATTTTGGTAAATTAAACAACATGAATATTTCTTAACATGAATGCGATGACAATCAAATTTATCTCCTCTTTAATACTCAAAGAAATCAATCAAGAGTTGACACTTGAACAACATACTGTAAATCTATTTTCATTTCATAGTTAAAAATTATTTGATTCATTCGCAATCTTGCAATATGGAGATTTCATGCATGTGTTTAGATCTGTTCTAGTAGTTTCATTCACAAGAAAAACTCACTGGAGATGGTCAGATACAGAGATTGATGGATCTTAGGGTTTCTTGCTGGTATGAAATAGCACTGTGTATCCAAATATTAAATATTACAAGCATTTTGAATATTCAATGATTATCTCAAATAGCGTTGTGTCAGATCAATGAACAATGGAGATAAAAAAATCATATGACATCCATTATATCCAAACATTTAATGTCTCGGTTAATAGGACATGTTCTCCCACATTGATTCTTCTAAGATTCAACTCTTTGATTTATCATCCATGTCATATCTCAAAACGTTTTATTTATTCATGGGGGATCCACACTTTCTCACACCCATCATACATGCATCATAGGGAGGCACCGAAAATTGATACCATACCGACACCCTGTAGAAAATCTATGAGTGAAATTCATTCTCTAGAGTTTATACATGTTATTCAGGCATGCAATGCAGCTAACTATAACTACTTGTTGGGAAATTAGTGATGGTTACCTTGGGGGTGGTAAAAATGTATGGAATTACAAGATAACTCGATCAATCATTCTATGGAATCATTATTGGTTGGACACCTTTTAATATAATCCTCATAAAAATAATTTTATTAAATACTATGTATATAAATTAGAATTTAATCAATAAACCAATATAATTTCTCATCATTAATTTCTATTCCAAATCAACCAATTATCTTATCTTCGTAAAAATTGATGTTTTTCATGATCTCTTAATTCCTCCTATAATAGCGTATTATATGGCCTCAAACTCTTTCACAACAGAGAATTTCTTCATGATAATTATCATTTTCATGGTCTTGATCTATTAGAAACATCTAATAATTTAATGTTTTTCTTTCATGGCCTTCAATTAATTATTCAAATGTTTTACAAGATGAAATCACTAAACATCTATACTAAATATCTATGGAAATAGTAATAGTTCAAAAATAATATAACATATAACATGGATAATTTCTCACATAGAACAACCAATGATATGAAGAGAGTCTGCGATAGTTCTCCAAGCATTAAAACATTCTTCAAACAAAAAATATTGACTCATTGAAAAATTCTTAAAAATAAATGAATATTGGAATCAAAAATATTCCCCTTTATAATACACATAAAAATCCAATATGTAGTTCCAACATTCACCACCTTGTTAACAAATAAATTTAATAGATTAATGTCATGGTCTTGTTTATGCTTTACAGAAATTTGGAAATTACTTCCCCTTTTTATTAAACAAGGATGATATGACAAGGATCAAAAAGAAAAGAGAATTTTGTTAGTCTACACTATGAAAATGTTGGATAATCCGGTATGGTAAATAAGAGAGATAAAACAATGGTTTTTATTATTTTACATTGACAACCATATCTATGATAACATGCTAATAACATATTTATTTCTATAATAATGGGTAAATATAAAATATATTATCTTGTAATATATTCTCCTACACACTTTAGAAAACACATCATAAATTTCAAGTCAAATAGTATTTTACTCCACCATTCTATGGTCTTACACATAAACCGTAACCCCCCTTAATGCACATATTTGATATAAAATATAATTCCAACCTAAACCAATCAATTTTTTTTTAAAATTCTATCCCTACTCTAACAACCATAATCCATTCATAAAATTTGATATTTTTTTAGGATCACCAAATTCCACATGCAATATATTATTGTGTGGACATCAAATATTTATCATAAAAATATATTATAGGAAAATTAACATTTTCATGGTTTTTATCTCTTATAAACTCCTCCTGAAACAAATTTCAAATTTTATGGACATCACCTATTTCTAAAAATATTGTATCAATGTGAAATGCATTGAAATATCTTCCACATTTCTTAGGAAATAAGAAAAGTTAAACAATTTTCTATCATATAACCTGGATAATTCTTCACATTTAACATCCAATTATATAAATATATTCCATTAAATTCTACAAGGATCTCCACTTTCTTTAGACAACACATATTGACCCATTGAAAAAAATGCAACACATATTCCACTCAGGCTGAAAAATAACCCCCTTTACATTTTTGTAAAATTAATGCATATTAGAAGTCAGTATGTGGTGAAAACATTATCGAAATATTTTATATTAATTGAAAAGGAATAATGTTCGTGTTTCATATGCCTTTCACAGAATTTGAAAATTATTTCCTCTTTTTTCTAGTGAAAGAGAGTAACATATGGCCCACAAAGAGAAGATCCTTAGTAGGTATGCTATAATTCTATCTAAGATAACCTCATTTAAAAAATATGAGAGATAAAACCAAGGTCAACTAGTCTATCCACTAATAACCATTCTTGTGAAGACATGATTATAAACTATTAATTTCTTAAAGTGGGGATGTAAAAAATACATTTATAATGTAATATGTTCTCATAAAATCATTTGACAACACATAATAAATTTCAAGTGAATGATTATTTTACTCCCCCTTTATATGATCTTACTAATCAACCAAAAAATCCCCTTTGATACACATATTTTATATAATTATAATAATGTAAGGATTTTTAATTTGGTTTCCTAAATATTCATCATCTAGAGAGATTACATGATCTTTCATATATTCATGGAACAAGTCTTTATAGTATATCCTTCATGTTTCCTCCCCCTCAAGGGGTGAAATCCTTTAATTTCACCTATTGGATGGTTTCATCAGATTTTATTCTATATATTTATTATCCACTATTATAGATTAACTCACATTTTTATAAAATATTAAATAGTTATTAAAACTTTATTTATTCTAGTTTTCCCAATCATTTTTCATTTTTAAAATGAAATTCACATTTAATTCCCTTCTAAGTAGGCACAAAAAATACAACACAAAAATATGGAATAGGGAGGAACTATTATGATCCTAATAAAAGAAAAAGGGTATAGAATTTTCTCTAAAACTATAGAATACTATTCTTATAGATTTAAATTTCCTAATAATTACTATGCTTTTGTCTCCATTATTTTTCAAATTAGGATATTTATATAATAACATGACCTATTTTCTTCATTCAACTTCATCTTACGTGAAATTTTTATCTTTACATCTACTAGTATTATAATAGGATACCATTATACTTATTTTTATATTTTTAACATAACTTTTGAAAAATTAAATGAATGATGAAATGTACTGAAGTATGTGGGATATATTTTACCGTTGTACACATTTTTATTATCAAAAACATTATTTTTCTTTTCTTAAAAACCTCTCATGAAATTAGTGTAATTCATAATGTGGAATTACCTTTTCAATTTACTCAAGCTATTTCATCATCTTTATTGTTTCATTTCTATAGAGTCATTCATTTTTTCAGGAAAATTTAATATGAATTCCTTGTTGACATATTCTACATTGGACCTTCCACATATATTCCTCAATGTTTTTGGCTTACAAATCTTGGAAAACCTATCTACATAATAATAAATAATGTCTTCAATCAATCCTATAATTTATTTCATTCACGGATTTATTCTAATCTTTATTTTATCATACCTATATGAATTTTCATGGCCTATTTTCCATGGTTCATGTTTTGAATTATTTTTCCCTAATAAATGCATGTTTTATTATTCGACATTATATTAATGGTATCCAATTTATTATTCTTCTTTGTTTTAAATTTTGTCACATATATTTTGACTATCATATTCTATTTATTCTCTAAAGAAGCCATTTCATCAAATTGTTTTCAGAATTTTTTGGGGTATTTTCTTATAATGAATATTAGAATAGGGCATGGTTTCGGTATACCATTACTCATCAAAACCATGAGAACAAATAATCCATGAATATACCACTCCCTCAGAAATATTTTCTTCCAATATATCTGGAAAATATCTATGTTCATTTGTGCACACCACTAATCCTTATGAAATACATAGGGGGTATTCAAGATCATGCGTCAATCATACAAAATATGATAGTTCCATCACCAAAAAAATCTATGTATTAGGTAAACACATTTTCATTTGGAAAAAGAACATGAAAAGTAGAGTGTGCCAAATTTACACTTATGAAAGAACTTATACCTACTTCTAATTCAAAGCCCTCATCATACCATAGAGATCCTCCTCTCGAGCATCAGAAACAATGAACTCCTCGTTAATATGATCAAAATGATCAAAGGAGAAGACAGTTTGAGAATTTAAAGAACAATGTATAGTTCTTTAGGAATGAAAATTTTCATAGTTACTTCATTTTATCAGGGGGAAAAAACATTATTTGGCATCCAATACCAATGTAACTGAAAAAATGAGATGAGGACCACTCAAACTACTGTATGTTCAATAAAATGTCGGGGAACCCATCTAGAAGTGTTTTTTCATATATATCTTCTAAACGATGGTTGACTCTTGACAAGTGGAACTAAAAATTTATACATCCCAGGTACTATGCATTACTGTTACTGATCCAGAGGAAGTAGGTGAATCGTAAAATGTCTAAATAATCAATGCAGAGATGATTGATGGTTGGAATTTCTGGAAAATGATCAATCTAACTCATGTTATTTTATGAATGTAATTGGAACAAAAAATATTCATCCTACCACTTTTTCTACCACCAAAACATCTTCATCCAAATATCAGTCCTACAAAGGACAATCCATCAAGAAGTGATATGATCAAAAGGATAAGGAGATGTTGGAAAAATATGAGATCATGTTAAAATAATGTTACCCTTGAATTTAGAAGATTTCATTCCATTTTTATCAAAATCACATGAACCATCCTTCCAAACAACACAATATGAACCGATCTTCTAGGGAGAATATTTATCAGATGTGAAGTTTTTCTTTGGTTCTGTTAATGTTATTCACTTAACAAACCCCTATAAAAATGTTTATTCTGGTTATGAACCTGAATTCATTGTACTTGATTATGGAACTAGGAGAAGAAGTGAATATAGATGATACAGGGGAATATAGGGGTATACTAGAAGATATTATTTCAATTAAACCACGGTTCAAATCATTTATGTCATAGAAACTCTTTATAGATCCCTTTAGCGGGCTCATCAAGAACAAGGGAACTCTCCTACACATCACATGATCAACCCTAACATGATCATCTTTGAAGATTGATTAAAAGATAAACCACCACTTTCTCGGAATGTGTGAAGACCAGTCAACCTAACCAATCAAGGAATAATTATTTCAAGCCTACGGACTGACACATGGTACATCTACATTACGAACATGAACTTATAAGGAGCATGAAAAACCGCATCATGATTTTTCAAAACACATCCCTTAAGACCAGTAATATGATGTTTAGAAATAGTTATCACATGTACCAGCTACATTATCTTCTCTAGTTTCTAAAAAACTATCAAAATTAAATTGGAAAGCAATTATTGAGGTTTTTTAAGTCCTCGGGTGTGTCAAAACGAGTTTTCTCTTTCTGAGATCTACCATATGGATAATGTTTCTGTATATTGTGATGAAATTATATATTTCATGGATCAATATGAGGATGTGGTTTCACAAGGACACATCAAGGCCCTGTACTTATCAAAAAAATTTAATGAAACAGACATATAATTATCCTTTATTGATAATATATCTGAAGATAGCCTCATTCCCATCAGTACAATTTTTTGGTTGAGTCTCACTCAATCTGACTCATCTCCCTCCACTTTGATGTTTAATGGTTATGAAAAGAATGAAAAAGAACCTCTATGCGGAATTACACTCAGAACTCAGTCTGGGGATCTTCTATATAAATAAAATTTCATGGTTATATAAGAGGACACAACATTCAACATTCATCTTGGATGGCATTGGTTACATCAGAATTTGGCCATTCCTTCATCATACAACCAATGTCTCAAATACTGCATCAATGGTAAAATTGGTACATTTCATGGTGTCGAGGATCCAATTAAAAATTGTGTATCTCAATATATTGTGGCATAGTTCTATCACACAAATGGAATAAGGACTGTGAAAATATATATAATAAGAATCAATGCTCTGAATGGTCAAGAAAAGATCCCATCTATACTATTGAAAAATCATTTGGCAAATAACGTGTTATATGTCAATCAAATTGAATGGCTGGAACAAAATCCTAGAACCCATTCTACGAATTCCACAATGCCAGTTGTGGAAATCGATCATAACATTGTGGAGGAAATTATTGATTTAAGAAATAGTAATAAAGGCTTAAATGGAAATTTCTTTATCCCATCCACTGAAATTCAGCAAGTCATTATGTAATCAGCCATTTTTGAAGAAGTTATTTCATTACTAGAGAAATACAATGATTCAGATTCCCAACACATAATTTTCACTAAAATACTCTTAGAAGACCCTTTTTCATTTGTTGGGTTAGAAATGGTTGCTTCTTTTATCAAGATGTCCATATATTGACCCCTACCATAGATATGACTGTATTTCTTCATCAAATACCCTTCAAGAAAAAATCGAAGAAGCGACAAGTCAGGAAGATGAATAATAAGAAGAAATTAGGGATTCCCCTTTGCCATTCTAGGAAGGCTCTTGCGCCACATTGGATGAGCTTAGAAAAATAAATATGGGTACATAAGAAGATCTGTTCCCAACTCTAATTCATGTGGCCGTGATTTCCTAATAGAAAGTGTTTTATACTTTATTTATAATGAAACACTAAGATGTATTTTCTTCTAACTATAAATACCTTCCATACTATTATCCCGACGTGGATCCTCATCTTATGTGTTTTCCATGTGAGTATTGGGGACTTAAGTAGGTGACATGAAGTATTCACCCAAATGATGCCCTCAAAATTGTGTCTCAAGTCAAGAAGATTATCAAAGATAACGTTATTAGGGATGTGTAATATCCCAAATGTCTAGACAACATTTTACTAGTGAAAAATACAATTTGGGAAATCTGAGATTGTAATGATTTCAGATATCTTAATTGACATAGTCCCAAAGATGAATTATCAGTTCCGAACGCAAAACATTTTATTAATGAAAATGATGGCTCTAAAACTCTCTCCTTCATGGATCGTTTTTATGGGTATAACTAAATCTGAATGCCCCCATAAGATGAAGAATTTATAGCATTTAAATCTTCTTATAGAATATTTTTCAATCGAGTAATGCGTTTGTCCTGAAAAATGTTGGTGCGACATATCAACATAAAATGAACTATATTATCACACCTTTCTAGGGAAAATTAATTGAATTCTATGTGGATAATGTAGTGGTGTATTCCAAAAAATCCTATAATCAAACGGTTGATCTGGAGACCATATTAAGATAGCATAGACAACAAAATTTGAAGATAATTTCTTTGAAAAGTGCTTTAAGGGTATCCTTGGAAAAATTTCTTTATTTTTTTGTACACCATCATAGAATAGAAGTTAACTCTAAGAAGACTAAAGATATCCTTGGTATTCCACCTCCTAAAAACATGAATGAGTTGAGTGGACATCAAGGGAACATGGTCATTATCTGGTGATTAATATCCAATATGGAAGGTTTGTGTTTCCCCTTCCACAAAATATTGAAGAAATGGGTCACATATCAGTGGACTAATGACATCAAAGAAGAATTTGATATCATAACAAAATACCTATTGAGACCACTAGTATTGATACCAGGTGTTGAAGGAAATTTACTCATTATATATGTTACCTCCTTAGAGGGATCATTGGGTGCCTTTCTTACACAAAAAAAAATGATGCTTGGAATGAAAACACAGATTACAATCTCAGCCGATCCATGCTCAACACAGGTACTCGATATTATGAAATTGAAAAAATCATTCTAGCATTTATATTTTTATTTCAAATATTGAGACACTATTTGCATCATTATGAGGCCCACTTTGTGTTCTAAAATAACCCACTCAAATTTACCCTTAATCTTCCTATACTTATAGGACATCTAGCATAGTGGGATGTTATTTTGATATAGTGTGATATACATTTTCTTCCTCAGAAATCAATAAAAGGCTATGATTGAGTATATTTATCTACTAAGTACCCATGTGTAGAAGATACATAATTGAATATTGAATTTCATGATGAAGAAATCTTCTCCATTCATGAATGTCCCTGAATAAGAGAAATTTACCTTGATGGTGCTTCTATAAGTCCAATGGGGAAGTGAATGAAAATCCCCAAATTTAATAAACATGGGATGGGAATTGTGATTATCTTCAATGAGAAGGAAGTGTTTCTATATTCCATTCTATTATTAGAAGGCAGTTCCAACAATAAATAATAATATCAATCTCTCATTGCTTTCTTGGAATTAGCACTACAAATACTAGTGTATTACATAGAGGATAAATGTAATTCATTTTTGGTAATAAAACAAATAAATGGGTATTAAAAAATTACAAAAGAATAAGTAATCCCCATTTGTGATTATGTTTGAGGTTTAAGGGAAGAATTCCCCTCAGATACAACACTGTATTATATTCTGTACTCTCAAAATTCCTAAGATGATGCATTGGAAAATGTAGCCTCAACCTTGGAAGATCCAAATTGGGATGTAAGAATCATGAGAATTTATTATCATTTAGTTTTTTCACATTTTTTCAAATAAGAATATAGGAAATAAATGAAATCAGTCCCATTTCTAAGTCATATGGTCATACCATTGGATTTATGACACCCATCATGGAATATATCCAAAATGGTGTACTTCCACTAGTTAATATTGAAATACAACAGATCCTGTGATGAGCTGTTAATTTTACTCTTTATGATGGCCCTTATTAGGAGAAGATACATTATATACGAGGATTTGATGTAATTATTATTGGATATATTGATGGGGATGAATCTGTAGATGTCATGAATGTCGTACATTTAGCATTCTGTTGTGCTCACCATTCTGAGGATTGGATTTCTAAACAAATCGGAAGTCTTGGATAATTTTTGGCCTTTGATGTTGAAGGATTGAATAGATTTCACTAATAATTGTCATCTATTCCAGATGAACGAAAACATCATTCTCCAACCCCCAGAATTTCTACATATAGTTAATATTCCTAGACATTGGATACATGGGGAATGAATATGGTAAAACAGTATCCTCTAGCTAAGAAAAAGATTTTTAGGTATATTCTTACTACTATAGTTTTCTTCTACAAATGGGATGAAGTAATACCTCTAATGGAATTTGGGGACAAAATAATTTTTATATTATTCAAAGAAAATATCATTTCCACATTTAGTGTCACTCATACCATATTTATGGACAATGGTGCCAATTTCATTTCTTGCAATTTAAAAATACTATATCATGAGAACAATATAAAATACAACCATTCATCTTGCTACTACAAATTAACCAATGGGAAAATAGATTCTTTCAAATAGATGCAATCAAATATACTCTAAATGAAGGTGGATAAAGATCAAAAATTCTTGGACTGATAGGCTCTTTCATGCTTTGTGGGCCTATCTGACTACTACTCTAACTATAACATAGTCACCCCTGTATTTGTTGGTGTATGGGAAAAAATCAGTTCTTCCCATTGAAGTTCAATTTCAATCACTATGAGTTTCCATGTGTGATTGATTATCTGCAAATGAATAGTGTAATAAAAGATTTGATGATATGTAATGATTAGAATAAACGAGATTGCATAATTTGCATCATTTGGAAGTCTACCATAATAGAATACCATAAAAATTTTACTATAAAGTTCACCTCTGCTCATTTCTTCAAGGATAATTTGTATTTTACCTCAATACTCTGATGATACCAGTAAAGAAGCCTCCAATTCTTGAGCCAAAGTGGGAAAGAACTTATTCCATATATAAGGTTTACCCTAATGGAGATTATTCTCTAATCTCAATGGATTGAGAACTTATTACAACTCCATCCAATGAATGATTATTGAATAAGTACTTTGTGTAATCACATAAAGTAATTTCCTAGTTGCAATATATTACACTACATAACAACCATATGCATCCATGCTACATGAATTTAAAATGCATAGAATATTTGTCCTTGTCACATGATTCCAAACTACATGACACCATTTTTCCTCACTACATGACATTAAACTGTATGGTTAACATCTATTTCATTTAATATATTGAAATTCCCCAAGATACCATAAAATTTCAATCCTTTTTGTTATTTAAAAATGAGTAACTTCCATGTCAAATAATTACTCACATCATTTCATGTACTTATTGGATGTGGAGTCTCATTTCTCCTAATGTTTGAATCAGATCTAAATACATACCCCTTTTCAAGAACTATGTATGGATTCATTCTCATTTTAATAAGATATGAGGTGTTCTCATATCTCTAATCATGGGACCAAAAAAATCCCCAATTCTTTATGATTAAGAGTCAGATAGGCACATGGAATACTATACTAAAGTACTTCATGTGGATCATTCCAATGGGATACATAGTGACGCCCATATTTCCAATCATGGACCCATATTTAAAAAAATAAAAATCCCCTTTATTCCATGTGTATATGAATCAAACCGACATAGTTAATGTTTCATGAACTACAGGTTTCTTGATTATCATCCATATGAGATACTTAGTTACAACCATATCTCTAATATGGGGCCCAACTACAATTCCATGAAACAAAACCCTCTTTCTTTTACATATGCACAAATCGAATTTTCTTATGGATATCTTCAAATATTTGTATGTTGATCCTAATTTTGATGAGATACTTGGTGATGCCTACAATTTATTCATTACCCCCAACCATTAGTAAAAAAATTATAAAAAACCCTCTTCACCCATGTCATAACATGATTGATATGGGGAATAATCACCTGATCTACATGTGCCTTGATTATTTCTTCAGTAAGATACGTAGTGATGCTTGGGCCCTATAACCTAGATCAGGCACCATATAATTATCATACCCTTATCATTCACAATAAATACATTTGTGTTGTTTAGGAGCCCTTTTACAACTCCTTGGTTCTCACACAGAGCATATCCCACATGGGATTCAATATTCGTTAAATAATATATCTCCATAAATATGGTATTTGAATTTCTATATTGTGTTATATATCCTCATCGCATGAAATAAATTGACGGATATCCATAAAAAAGAATGCTTATTTTGATTCTCATTTTTATGATATATATTGTAATTTCACAACAAATCACCTTCATCTGTACCACAAGATGTTAAACTTCATGGTAATTTTCTTGATTTTGGTTTATGTGAGATACGTAGTGACATCCATATTTTCAATCATGGGCCCCACAGTAGTATGATGTAAAAATCATATTCCATCCTATGAATAAGTTAGATCTACATGAGGAGATTGAAATTCTATTTCTATCCAATCCCTTAATGTCCTTAATGCTTAACATTAAACTGCACTGTACCTAAAGAACTACGTATGGCATGATTCTCATCCTATTGAGATATGTAGTGAAGGCTAGGACTTAGATCTTACTTCTAACTACGGGATAAAATAAAATTCCTCATCACCCACATACAATAAAAAATACATGTAGGAGCCCTTTATTTTGAGCCCTCTCCTTAGACAGAACTCTATGGAAACAAAAGATATTCCCATTATACAAATGAGTCAGATCTATGTATGGGACACCAAAATCATGGCCAATATTGATTCAAATATTTCCTTTGTGAATTAAACATCACCACCTTCACATTTCCCACTCTTAATAGTGAATTATTTAAGATCTTCATAATCTCTCATCATTTTATAGGGGAAGATATTTTGATACCTGATACCTCTTTTTCCTACCTATGCAGTACATGTCCCTAGATGGCCTTGTATAAAATTCTCCCACATAATGGGCCTGTAAGCAAAAGTATTCAACTATATGGCTATATAGCATATCTACCAGCTATATCTGCATAATATATCCCCCCTAATGGGTTTTTCAAATAGTGTTAGCTTCGTTTTTAGTAGAAGCCTCTTATTTCCCCATCAAACATTGATGACGATGTACAGAAAATAATATTTTAAAGAGGTCATTCTTTGTATATTTTTTCCATATTTTTTCTATCTACCTAAAAGCCTCTAAGACCATGGTTTAAACATTTAAATCCCCGCATGTTCAATGAATATTGAAATAACCTTGAACTATTTACCACATATCATCCTTTTTTTCTATGATATTATAGTCTTTGTCACATGACCTAAAACTCCAGACACCGTATTTCCTATGATTGTTCTAACCATTGTAGAGAGAATATTCTTCCATATATTTTAATATCATGTCTTGAAATATCACCACTATATTTATGTACTTTTTTCATTAAAAAATCTCCCTAATTATGAAAATCCAAAACTCCATAATATTTCATCCACTATGAGCAATAGAATGTTGAATTTTATAGAAATCATTTATCTCACTATCCAGTACTTTCCCTTAGGTGGCCTTGTATAAAATTTTCCTACATAATAGGCCTGCCTGCATAATGTTTCTACTATTTGGATAAAGAGCATATACCTTAGTTGGCCCTTCATAATACAACACCCATTACAATTTTTTCAAATTACGGTAAAATTTTTCTTTGAAGATACCTCATCTATTTCTATACATCCAGTTTTATATTTGGTGTCATAAAAAATCATCATCATGACTAAATATTCTAGTTTTAAATATCTAATGAATATTGGGAATTTCCAAAATTATCAACCCTTGTTTGGGTAATAATCTCAAATTTCATGGTCAACGCATCTCGACCTAAAAAAATCCCTATTAGTCCAATATATATTGGTGAAAACTACAAAAAAGATATATAGTACTGACCATGGTGATAACCTACCTAGGGAAATTTGGAAAAATTTCTGTCATAGCTCATTAGACATACAGTCTATATAGTATTGTAAATATAGAGAAATAAAAATTAAAAGTCACAAATCATGTTATGTTGGAAACCCAAAAAGAAAAATCCAAGAAAAAGTTTAATCTAGCCAACTATGTCTCCTTAATTTTGAGCTTACGAAAAAATGGTTATGTTCCCATGAAGAAGTTGTAAATGATTATGAATTAAAATTCATTTCATTTATAATTAACAAAAGTCCTAGAGGAACATCGAAAAAATGGTGTTAATCCATTATTAATCATAAATGGTCGTAGAAACAGATTTTCTTTTGTATGATAGCCTCTTGAGCTCCATAGTCTTTCTGTCGAAGTTTAGTTAGCTGTACAGTCTCATTATCATTAGCTTGATGAAGTGATTACTTGGAATCCATATTTTCTTTTACACCGACTTTTTTGAATTCTTCTATCAGACCATTAAGTTGGTCATACTCCCATATAACAATATCCATCTCTTGTTAAAGAAACGACATATGAGCTTCCTTCTCTTTTACATGATTCTTGAGTCCTGTCAGATTTGCGGTATGGTTGGGCTTAGCATGGGATGATGCCTCTTGAAATTCATCAATATGGAAATGATTTTAGATTTTATTATATTTGGTCAACTATTTTGAACTTTCCTCATTTTTTGGATAGACTCTTTCACTGTAGTATGGATTTCCGGGTATTCAAAACATCCCAATCCAAATGTAGTGAACAAAGCTGAAAGCTGTGGAATTAAATAACATAGTTATTCAAGGGGTACCTCAGATATTATCTTACATATGTTTTTCCATGCATTGTGATGTAAAAATGAAGAGCCTTGTGCATCTCTAGATGTGATTCAGAATTGTTATCCTAAGGGAGATCATATTCCGGTATTAATTCACTTAAAGAAGTTCCATGATCTATTCCTTCCCTAACCGTGGCTGCTTTGATTCAGAATGCTGGTTGAGTTGATGAATAAATTTCAACTAACGACATAGAAATTATAATAGATAAACCTAAATAATGAATTCAAATCATGAATAACTTCAATGTAACAGCGAGGCATGGAACAATCATAATTTTGACAACCCTTAACAAATAATAGTTCGATTGTCTTAGAAGACTCACTAAAAGAAGTACCACTTTATAAAGGGTTATTATTTACATTAGAAGGGGTTATAACCCCATCTAAATACATTAGCGGTGGTTGTGGGCGACCGCTGCTAATATGCCCGCCTACTGTCAGTAGAGGCGGTTGTGAGGAAGCTCAACTAAATTCACAGTGAATTTATCGGCATTAACATTAGAGGGGGGTTTAAACCCGCTCGGATGTTGCCCGAAATTTACCACATTAGAGGCAGTTGTAACTGAACTCACCACTAATATTGGGATTTAGGGGTGGTTTTAACCACTCCTAATGGTGATTGCATTAGGGGAATTAGGGGTGGTTTCCACACACCTGACCCTAACCCCTTGACACCCACCCTTTCCCCATTCCCCCTATTGACACCCTGCCCGTGCCCCCATGACCCGCGCCCCTTATTGACACCCCGCCCTTACGAGTTAACCCCTGACCTTAACCCCACGATCCTCCCATTATAATGTTACCAAAAATATACCATAATAGAGGCGGTTATAATATAAACTACTTTAAATATATGGATTTAGGGGTGGTTTGAACCGCCCCTAATGGTGATTTTATTCGGGGGGAATTAGGGGTGGTTTCCGCACACTCCCCCTGACACCTTGACACCTGTATTTCCTCACACCCCCAGTTGACACCTCCCCAGGCCCGACACCGTGTTCCCCATGTTGACACCCCAACCTTGCCTATTGACACCCAACCCTTTCCCCACATGACACCCCCACCCTTACCCCATGACCCACTTGACACCCCCACACGATTGCCCCTATTGACCCACGCGCGCCCCCAGAACCACACGACCCGAGACCCATGCCCCCTGTTGACACCCCTCCCTTTCCTATTGACCCCCCCCCCACCAGTACCCTATGACCTGCCTCCATTTAATGTATCTCCATATTTACCACATTATAGGTAGTAATAATAGAAACTGCCTCTAATCTAGGGATTTAGGGGCAGTTTGAACGACCCACAATGGTGATTTCATTAGGGATAATTAGGGGTGGTTTCCACACACCCTCTCGTAACCCCTTGACACCCACCCTTGCCTCGTGCCCCCTGTTGACCCCCCACCCATGCATGTTGACACCCCCACCCTTGCCCCACATGACACCCCCACCCAAGCCCAAATACCTATTGACACCCCCCCTTTCCCCACATGGCACCACCACCCTTTCCCCATTCCCCAGTCGACACCCCACACCCTTACCCCTATTGACCAACCCTTACCCCAAGACCTTGTCGACACCCCCCACACCCTTTCCCTTTTGAACCCCCATTTACTCTACTGACACCCTTTCCCCACGCCCCACTTGACACCCCCACCCTTGCCCCGAACCCGAGTTGACACCCCACCCATGCCCCACACTCCCTGTTGACACCCCCACCCTTCCCCCTTTGGACACCCCACACCCTTTCTCATGTTTACACACCCTTTCCCCAATTGACACCCTCAAACCCTTCCCCATGTTGATGCACCCATTCCCCTATTGACACCCCCACCCATTCCCCTATTAACCCACCCTTTCCCCAATTGACACCCCACACCCTTTCCCATGATGACCCACACTTTCCCCTATTGACACCCCCACACCCATTACCTTTCCCCACATGACATCCCCACCCAAGCCTCGTGCCCCATGTTGACACCTTTGCCTCGTGGCCCACTTGACACCCCTACCCTTTCCCAGAGCCGCTACTGACACCCCATCCCCACCCCACACCCACGGTTTACACCCACACCCTTTCCCTTATTGAAACCCCCACACGATTTCCCCTATTGAACCACCCTTTTCCCTGTTGACCCACCCTTGCCTATGCGCCCCCTGTTGACACCCTTTCCCTATGCCCCACTTAACACCTCCCACCCTAGCCCTGGGCTCCTTTTGACACCCCCACAACCTTTCTCTTGCCCCACTTGACACCCCCACATGATCCCCACACACCCTATTGTCACCCTTTCCCTATTCCCCACTTGATAGCCCCCACCCTTACCATGTGCCCCTGTTGACACCCCACCCTCGACCTATGCCCCCCCATTGACACCCCATAATTTCCCTTTTTGACACCACACTCTCTTTACCATGTTGAACCACCATTCTTTTGACACCCCACCCTCACCTCGTGCCCCCTATTGACACCCCCCATCATTTCCACTGTTGACACCCCCACACCCATTCCCCTATGGACACGCCCACACCCTTGTGCATGTTGACCCACCCTTTCCCCTTTTGACACCCCACACCCTTTCTCCTATTGACACAGCCCCACCGTTTCCCCAATTGACACCCGCCCACCCAAGCCCTGAGCATCTGTGAAACCTTGCCTTGTGCCCCTGTTAAAACCCCCACCCTCACCCAAGCCCCAATTGACACCCCACCATTGCCTCATTCCCACACACCCTTTCCCAGATCCTGTACCCCTATTGACACCACCTTGTCCCCTGAGACATTATCCTTGCACCCCACTTGACACCTGCACACCAGAGCTTGTGCGCCACTCCCCGACGTAAAAATGAATCTTCCGGGTTTTGAACCAATGAACGGTTCGATGCAGTGAACTACCCTGAACCACTAGGCTAACCACGCTTATGTGTATAACATACACTGCATTATATTTAATTGCATCGCAAATTATTATATTATGTTAAATATATATTTATAAATATTTGTGTTTAGAAATATAAACAATATAATATATTTGTATATATAATATATATTTCCCTATAATATATTATAAATTTGTGTATAATATTTATATATAATATGTATTTATGTATAATTATAATATATTTTTCTATAATACACACACACACACACACATATTTTTTGGTATATTTAATATATATAAATACATATTTATACATATATTAATAAATATATTTATATTTATGTGTGAGTGTATGTTTTTTAAAGATATAATATAATTTTCATATATATTATACATATATTATATTAAATACATTTATTATATATATTAATTTATGTAATTATATAGAGTTATATTATATCACCAACACACACATATATACACACAAAATTAAATGCATTCATATAATAGGGAAAAAATAATCTAATTAAATGATATATATATATACTAAATTAATTTATAATTAATATTCGATAATAAAATATACAAAATGTAATTATACAATACATATAAATTTAGTTATAATTAAATATTTCTAATATAATATATAATATAAGTAAATGGCATATATACATATATATTTTTGATTATTTATATTTAATTTTTTCTAATTTAGGTAATTTACTATACATAATCTAATATAAATGTATTTACACATAAGTATACATAACAAATGTATTTATGTATGTGTGTGTGTAACAATAATATTATTAATTATTATATGATATATATATATATATATGTACTAAATTAATTAAATATTAATATGTTACACTACAATATACATAAAATAAGTATATAATACATATACATTTATTTACATTAAAATATTTACCAAATAATATATAATATAAATAATTATATATTTATATTTAAATTTAATTTTGTCTAAATTGTGTAAATTGGTATACATAATCTAATATAAATGTATTTAATCATAATTATACAATACAGATGTATTTATGTACGTGTGTGTGTAACAACAATATTATTAATTATTATATGATATATATATATATGTGTGTGTATTAAATTAATTTATAATTAAATTATTATGAAAAAATATATATAAAATTATTTAATAATATAAATAATTTTATATATAATTAAATATTTATAATATATATAATAAAATTATAAAAACTATATTTTTTGTTGAAAATTTATATTTAATGTTGTAAATATTATCTATATTTGTATACATAATATAATATAAATGTATTTATATAAAAATCTACAATAAAATGTATTTAATATAATATATGTTTAATATAAATCATAATATAACTGTATAGTATTTATAAAATGATATATATATATTTTATAAATTTAAATAAATATATTTATAATTACATTTAAATTATATATATATATATATATCAATATTTATATATATGATTACATTTTTGTTTATTTTTGTAAGTATTTATTTAAAAAATATATATAATGTCCTTATATATGTGTGTTATAATGTATTTTAATACATTTATATAATTTTTTTATGTAATATATATTAGCAAACATGTACACAACAAATAATATATTAAAAAATTTGAATTAATATGAGATTTATTTTAGAAAATAAATAAATATTTTAGATGGATTTTAAAACCCCCTCCAATCAAAGGGATTTGTAACGATTCATAACCCCCCTCAAATTTCATGAATTAGAGTGTGTTAACAAGCCCCTATAATTTCATAAATTATATGGGGTTCAAAGAAAAATCTAATTACTTAAAATATAAGGGGTTCAACACCCCCCTATAATGTTATCAATTAGAAGGGGTTAAAAACCACCTCTAATGTCATCTATAAGAGGGGGTTCCAAACCGCCACCAATTTCTTCATTTTTAAGGGGTTCAATAAGCCCTCAAATGTCCTGAATTAGAGGGGGTTAAAATCCCCCTCTAATATCATCAATTATAGGGTGTTCAAAACACCTTCTAATTTATTAAATTAGAAAGGGTTTAAAACCCCCGTCCAATAGAATTGGATTAGCGGCGTTTCATGAACCCCCTCTAATATGTTAAATTAAAGGGGTTTGTAAACCCCCACTATTTTCATTAAAAAAATTATATATATATATATATAAGTATATCCAAACAAATGTTATATATATAGCTCCGATAAAATCCTATAGAATATATGTTGCCACTAATTTATAAATTATTAGTTGTTTTGATATAACCATATCTAAAATAAAACCAAATATTAATAATACTATGCTAAATAATTTAAAGGGGGTTATGAAACCCCTCTAATTTTTCTATTAGAGGGGGTTGTTCATAATCACTTTTTAATTTTTATTGAAAATGAATTTAGTGGGGGTTGTGCAGAACCCCCTCTAAATAACCCCCTCTAATATACTATTTTTTTTATTGAATCCCCCTCAAAATTTCCATCCTTATTATTTTTTGTAGAAAATTCGTGGTGTGTGATACCTTTTTGAACCTAGACAAGGTTCAATGGATGAACCTCAAAAATATTTTTGGTTTCAAGGATCACTAGAGCCAACACCTCCATAATAGTGGGATTGATACTTATGTCGACGCTTCGTCCATGAAACATCATTGAATAAATTTCTAATGATGGATCTTCACATTTCAACTAATTAAGGATATAAAATTAGGCATGATAAGATTTATGGAATGAAAAATATAAAATGCACATCTACTTGGTTATATATAAGGAACTTCACTTGCATCTAATGAAATTTCCATATTATGATGTTCCAATGTATCTTAAAAGTGAAGCCATGATATATTATCACCTCCCATGATATCCCATTACCCTTATTAATCTCATTTTATGAGGATATTCGAAGCGGTTTGTTCATGATCCACCTCTGAGAACTTTTGACCTCGAACAACCTCCTCAATGAGAGCTGTCCGGTTAGCATCAACCGTCACAAGATTTTCTGGTGCATGTGATGAGCCTAAAATATTATAGAAATGATATTCAGTTTTTGATATACATAGTTTATCATGAAGCACTTCTGAATTACCATAGGCCTTCTCTCTCATAGTAGTAGGAATATGAGAAGTTCCCATAATAGATGTAATTTCTTCAAGACTATATAACCCTACAGTCAAAGTGCTCTATTCATTGGAAAACATTTACACTTCAGTAGAATTTTTTCTGTAGTTCCCCATGTCTCATTAGTAACTTCTATAAGGGAAGAAACAGAATCAGTTTCTTCTATTCCAAGAGTTGTAAACACTTTCATTGGATAATGATAAAATTTATGGGGTTAGGAATGCTTACCACTAACAAGAAAAAATTTAAACATAATTTTATTTATTCAATGTATCATATTCTGGGTTTTATTTTTTTTCAATATAGGAATAGTCATATCAAAAATAGGTATTGGAGACTGCAATACTCCAACCGTCTCATCATCCATGGCATGTCAGCCTGGAGATATCTCTCCCAATTCACTGGATGATCCAACAGCTCCATGTTCAGTACCTCCTGGTCTATATTGTGGTGATGTAAATTCATTCAAAATTACATTAGTCAAAAAACATTAATATGGTATTTCCCCTACTTAATAATGTTTTTATTAAATTCAAATAGAAAATAATATAACAATATAAGAAAATAAAAAAAACATACATCTTTATGATCATCAAAATCATGCCATTCTTCTTCAAATAAGGGGTTAATCCATTTAGTGGCACCAAGATCTACCATATTCTTCACTCATTTTTTTTGAGACTTGTTTCATCAGTTTCATGTATGATCATTTCCATATCTCAGATATGAACCCTTCATTCATTTTAGTTATTCTGAAATTGGATATTAGAAGAAGCCCATAGATATCGTATTCCTAGAATATGAAAACCTTCACATAAATTTTTCCATGTGGTATTAGCATCACACATAAATTGTTTCGATGTTTGAACTACCTCTGGTTGTACATATTCACAGTACATTCAATCTAGTTATGAATATGATCTTGTAGTCCTAGATCTGACAGGCATCCCAATTCCTTCCATCACAGATGGTGGGTGGGAAAATGTGACCTGTTTCTCTTCTAAATGATGAAGACTGGACTGTCTTGAATCATGTTCAATTAGAGATGATGGTTTACCATTATTCGTTATGGTAGGTATATTTTATCTTTCATGAGGTATCTTTGGGAGCATGGATCTTTGTCATCCATACCATATGACTCTGATGAATCAACCTTTGATGATGATGAAGCACCTTCCAAATGAAAGGTTTCCTACCTACTACCTCTATTTACTCCGAACAGATATGTATCATTATTTAGCACCCCTTCCGGGTATGATGTAACCCATATCTAAACATAACTAGTAGTCAATATACTTATTCCATCAACGATAGGTAAATTATATAGTGGCCCAGTATTCTGTACGGTCATTAGCAATTATTATTATTGATCCACCATAAGATGTTTCTCTAATCTGACATTCACTAGATGAGATACAATAATCTAATGAAATCATTTGAATTTACCTGTGAGTCTATATAGAGTGTATTCCTCCTATAGTATTTCCCTTTCAATAATGGTGGCCAATACCCCATCTCTACAAGCTAGCATATATTACCCTAACTCTAATTTAGTAAACCCGTCATCAACAAATCACCCCTTTTGAAGATTCCCAAAAGGTAAAAGATGAAACTCTATGATTATACGCAACCTTACATTAATATCATCAGGTGTTAAGGAAAAAAATGAAATACTAGAGAAATTGTGAAAAGAGTGTCAGAATGGACTTCTGAAGACCTAGATCCCAATCTACACAATATAGTTTCTAAAATTATTGGAAATCCATCCCCATAAAACTCGTAATGGTCCTGATAATATGAAATGATAATTCCCTCCATGCATATGAAATAAGATCCCATGTACCTTCACTATACTAGGGATTTCTATCCCCAAAGTCTTTATATATTCCATCATGGATGATATAATGACTTTTCCAGGCCTTAGACAACCCTCATAATCTTTAACATTCAATAAATATATAGTGATCCATATAGAAAAGAAACCTACAAGACATGTATTTGAATTAATTTTGGAGTTAATTTCATATTCACAATTTTAATCTATCATTTCTCTAATGTTGGAAATAATGTGTTGGGTTTACATCTCTTTTCTGCCATCAGACAACTTTTCAGATGCGTTAATGTGGGGCCTTTCTCATTCATCATCAATATGAATATTTCCATCCTTCCTCTCTCTGAATATCTATTATTAAAATGGACTGTGTCATGTCTACATTCTTGAGTTAGAAAAATATTTACAATATATCACATTCCAAGGATAGTGTCTTTTCTATGTCATTTAAATTCATCTATGAAGGAATAAATTCATCATGCATATCTCCAAGGATCAGAGCTCCTGAAATATTATAGACATCCTACAAACGGATGCCTACTTTTCCTTGTGTAAAGTGGAAGTAATTTTTCTCTTGAATCCATCATCTTAGTATCACTGGAACTAATTTATCATTTCTATATACATAGGTTTTTCCAAACCACACGGATTCCAAAATTATAGCACCACTAAAATCACCCGTAAATTTCTCACATGTTTTTCCACCATGTATGACCACATCCATGTGGGTTTTAAACCCCCACTCTGGATAATATACATTCTTTTCATCCATACCGTTAATTTAACTTTTTGAGAATATGGAAATATTAATGAATAATAGTGAAATTGCAACTCAGAAGTATCTTCTTTCAAATATGGAGCACACAAGCTATGATGTATGAAATGGGGCTTGGCTGCCATCCTAGCACTAATATATGTTCCCATAACAAAAAAAATGGCCCATGAAAAATTTTATGGTTATGAAACAGAAAAATTGTAATATAATTATTTGGATCCAGTATGTTGGAATCCTACAGTTGACCATAACTATAAAGTAGAAAATAAATAATCCTTGGAAAATATTGGTGATACATATTCAGTTAATTTTCGAAATCAGGGAGTGTAGTGTCACTGAAATTAAATTTATCATACCTGAAGATTTAAATCTTATCTCCAATTATATTACTATCTAATTCATTATTATATCTAATTATCGTGGGAGTCATTATTAAAGAAGTCATAGAACTTAAAATAGAGATAAAAATTCATTTTTTAAGTGATTTCAGTTAGGTATTTCTTTATAGAAAGTAAAAAAATTGAAAAAGGCATTAAAGTGTGAAGGTGAAATTGTTGAGTGCAAGGGTGTCCCCCTAGATTTGGCATGCATGTTCCACTGTGGTGTTCAAGGGTGTCACCCCATGTTCAACATGCAAGTTCCATTGCGGTGTGTAATGGTGTCTCTCAATGTTCGGTGAGCATCTAAAAAACATATAGAATAAGTGTGACCAATGTTTTCAACAAAAGTATCTAAATGAAGGTAATTTAACATGGAATGATTGATTTCTGAGAGACTTTTTCATTTTCAAAAAAGTGAGGTCCTATAAATAGATGTCGAAGCCAACTTTCTTGCCACTACCTTGCACACAAATACCTTCTTATGCATATCTAGAGTGACTTATTTATTATTTTTATCATCACATTACCTTTTCCTAAGATCCGTTTTTAATTGGGATCCAATCCCAAGGGGCAGATTTGGTTGGCACTTCATTCTAGCTCATGGATGAAAAAGTTACAAGTGGAAATACTATTAGGTCCACTTGGTTAGATACCTGAGAGGGGAGGGGTGGTGAATCAGGGTATGACAGATTAAAACAACTAACCTTATTTATCTTGTCTCGCTTTTAAGAAAGACTCTATTATACCTTTTTCCTACAGCATAGTATAAACAAAAACAAAATGATGCAGAAGACACAATGATTTTTACTTGGTTAACCCTCACTAGGCTACGTCCAAGGAGCATACATAGGGGATGTGCCGATGAACCAAATCCACTAAAATAACACTAATATTTACAAAGTTCGGGATAGATCACTTTTATTCCCAGGGTAACTGCCTTTACAATTTTTTGGGTCATCTCACTACTTTCCCGATGGTCAATCCTTGTTTCTCTCTGTCTTTCTCACTGCCGGTGAAGAGGATCACCTTCTTCCTCTTCCTTTGCTCACTGCACTGAAAAGGATCCACTCACAGTTTGTAGACCTGTAGGTTTATTCATTATCACTAAAGAATACATCATCTGTTGTATGTAGATGCTCTACTGAAGTCCAACTATTACCCGTAGATGAATCTCAGTGTCCACCGAAGCTATCAAGTAATATTCCAGCTTTCACGCAGCCCTAAAATGACTATTGTGCTTCAACCAAACCTGGCGCCCTTCTCCAATCCGGAGTGAAATTCCTAGCACAAAAGTTCAAACCGACATGCAATATAACCTCAACCACTTGTGCAAAACTCACTTCATCAACTCCAAACTTGTGTGACTCACACACTTTTACGCCCACACCATTTTCTGTGCGCAACCATCAACTGTTGCACTTCTTCAAAAACGGGTGCGCAAGTGTCACCAAACCACCTGTGCGACACCCCATTATTCAATTCTACACTTTAGTGACTCACACCCTTTCTCACCCAAACCCCTTAGGGTGTGCAACAGTCAACTGGCGCACAACTTCTGAATATCTTTATACATGCGCGACCACACCACCACTTGCACGACCACTACACATGCACGATGAGAGCTCTGATTTTCTCCTAGTGTTGAAATATCTACTGAATGAGGAGTGTTCTACCACTATTTATAGGAATATAGACACACTGAGTGTCGGGCACTCAAGTCTTATCTCAATGCGCAGGTCCACCCACCCATGTCTCTACCGCGCAAGTCACTTGCATGCCAAACTTAAACTAGGGCACCCCTTTTTCCATTTCCATAATTTTATGCTCTGATCTCGAAAAAAATGTTGTGAATGTTTCCAAGCCTCTAAGACACTGGCACGCATGTCCCATTTCCAAAAGCACTTTTCTCTATTTTTCGATTTTGGGGTCCCAAAATTTGGAAAACACTGGAAAACGGATCCACCTTGTATCTTCTCTTTTTGAACCTCCTCAAGAACGACCTTTCCTCTGTCGATGTTCTTGAATAAATCATGGATTGTTAACAACATCCCTTGAACTCAACATACCACCATGAAATCACCTTTGTCGACAAATTTTTATGTCCTGGTTTTCTTTGTAAACAAACACACCATGGAGTCCCATTTTTCAACAAACATAGTCACCCAAAAAATTCATCAATGATACCTTGGTGGATTTTTTCCCAACAATCTCCCCCATTGGTTTTGTTGAAAAATATTTAATAAAAAGACACATCCTTAATTCTTCAACCATCATTTTCCTATTTCAATTCTAATAGAGAATATACACAACACATACTTTATCCCCACATGAGCAATTCTCTCCGTGAGAAACAAGAGTAAATGAAAAGTTCATCAATGAATCACTTCAAATCTGAAACCCACTGTTGACACCAAACTGATACCAATTTTTTTAAATATTCTTACCACATTCCAACACCAATCTTCTGCTTTTAACATGATCCTCAGTGATATCTATTCTTTGATAGATCACTTATAGCAACGTCAGATTTTCTACTCTCCCCCTTTCTACTCACAGCTTTATCTCCTGTCAGCTTCAAAGCCTATTCAGCACTTTTTCCTATGTTGTCCAAGCTATGCTCTGGCTAAGATCATTGAACCATCTTCAAATACCCCTATCTAGTTACTCAACCTGTCAGCTTCTCCCCGTATCTTTCATGATTTCTCAAATAGCCACACTGTCTCCAACGTGAACAATCACTATTTTCTCCCCTTTTGTCAATGAACCCAAAGGTAACTCCTTTACAGTCTGTAATAGAGTATAGAACACATATCGACACATTAGGGAAAAACACATCATACCTCAGGGAGAGGGGGGGTTCTACATCCACACTCTTTTAAGTGTGGAGAGTGGACTGAACTCCCAGATCCAGTTGGTGCCTTTAAAATGCTTCCTTGGGTAAGGCCTTTGTTAGAATATCTGTAACCTATAGTTTTTAGGGACATACTCCAACTTCAATATCCCTTTCTCCACCTTCTCCTTGATGAAATGACATTTGATCTCAATTTTCTTTGTTCTTGAGAGTTGAACTGGATTTCATCTATGATTGATAGCACTTGAGTTATCACACTGTATTCCTATTGGAGACATCACCTCAACTCCCATATCTTCAAGTTACGGCTTCATCCACAATAAATGTGTGCATGCTTGAGAGGAAGAAATATATTTAGCTTCCCTAGTGCTCAATGAAATTCAATCTTTCTTCTTTCTTAGCCATAAAATACAAAATCCACCAATATAGAATGCACCACCTGATGTTGATTTTCTATTATCTGCTAAACCGTCCCAGTCTAAAACAGTATATCCCAATAACACTATCTGAGATTTGTAATTATATGTCAAGCCAAAGTCCAATGTTCCCTTGATATACCGAAGTATTCTTTTCACTGCAAGAATGTGGCTTTCCTTGGGATTATTGTAATATCTTGCTACTTGGAATGTGGTGAAAACAATGCCAGGCCTTGATGCAATCAAGTACATCAAACTTCCAATAATTTTCCCGTATTCTATGATATTAATGGCCCTGCCATTCTCATATTTTGGTAATTTCATCAGGGTATCAACTAAAGTCTTCATCTCTTTGGAATTATCCATTCCAAAACTTCTTAGAACTATTATGGAATATTTTTATTGAGAAATGAACGTTCCATTACTTCCTTGTGTCACCAGTAAACAAAGGAAAAATTTAAACTAACCAATCCAGTACATTTCAAACTCACTTTTCATGAATTCATAAAAAAAATTTACCTGAGCTTCATATGATCCACCAAATATTATGACATCGATATAAAACAACCCAATAATCATTTTATTACTATTTTTGTTGAAGTAGAGATTGTAAGAAACTCTACCATGTTGAAACTCAAGCTTCTTCAAATACGGATCGAGCCTCGAGTATCATGCCCTTGGTGCTTGTATCAACCCAAATTTTTATTTCTTCAACCAACAAACTTTATTCTCATCTTCATGAATGAGAAAAACATCTGACTGCTCAATGTACACCTCTTCTTCCAGAAACCCATTTAGAAATGCAGATTTGACATCCATCTGAAACACGTGGAACTTTCTTTGCACTATTATGGCAAAAAATAATCTTATTGTCTGTAGTATTATAATCAGTGAAAATGTCTCATAAACATATATTCCCTTTTTCTAGGAGTACCCATTACACACTAGTCATACTTTGTTCTGAATCACTATGCAAACTTCATTAATCTTGTAACGATAGAACCATTTAGTCCTGATGAATTTCTTATCTGCTGGCCACGAAACAATCTCCCATGTCCAATTCTTCTAAATATGATCTAACTCTTCATTCATTTCCTGAATCCAGTTTCCATTTTCAGCTGCCTCAACGAAGCAATTTGGATCAACCAGTGATAGTAAAGATATCTTCTGTAGTGATTTCATTCTTCCTGAACTGGAGTTGACTGATCACCAATGATATTCTACCTATCAATTTCAGATTGACTCTTTGGCTTCCTAGCAGACACAGACTGGACACTTTCTTGTTCATCATCATTTTCTTCTTCTGTGTCAGCATCTGCAACTTCTGTTCCTCATGTGTTATTTTCCACTTCATAAAATTCCTCAAGACACTACTCACTTTTCTGTTGAATATTCTCTTCATTTTCCACAATAGTGATGTCATTGTTCTCAATTAATTTTCCCAGCCTCTTGTTAAAGCATTTGTATGCTTTACTTTCTCCTGAGTACCACATGAATATTGCCTCATTTCGACGTGATTCATACTTCCTATTATTTTATTTGTTGAGAATGAAGAACATAATTCCAAATATTTGAAATTATTTCACTATTGGCTTCTTTCTATACCACATTTCATACTATGTCTTTCCTTCCTTCAGACCCAACAACGCCCTATTATAAATGTAGACTGATGTCAATACTACTTCCTTCCAAAACTTCTCTAGTAGGTCATTTTCTATAAGAATTGTTTTGGAAATGTATTTGATGATCTGATTTTTCCTTTCAACCACTCAATTCTGTTGGGGAGTTCTTACTAAAGAAACTTGATGCCTTATCCCATGTTTCTCAAGATACTATTACACCTGACTATTTGTGAATTCCATACCATTGTTTGTATGAATCATCATAATTTTCTATCCAAGCATACTCATAGATTCCCTTTTGGTAATGTTTTAAGCAGGTGAACACATCAGACTTATGGGAAATAAAAAATACCCATGCCATTCTACTATAGTCATCAATGAAATGAATGTAATACCTCTTCCTGTCAATGGATATTGGTGAAATATGTCCACAAACATCAGCATGCACCAATTCAAGCACTCTTGTAAACTTCTTTTCCATCATTTTTTACGTCTTTCTGATGATCTTCCCTTGTTGACAGGAATCATAAATATTTATAAAATCACATGATAGCTTAGGGAGGTCTCTTGCTGCTTCACACTTTACCAGATCTTCCACAGATTGTTGGAAAAGATGACCAAGTTCTTTATGTGACAACTTGTTTTCTTCCTCTCTAGATAGAAAACACATATCTTCTTCTCCACTTACTAGTTAGAGATTTCCCTTTGTTCTTTTTTCCTATAGAATAACTTCCCTGTATCTTCCTTTGAGAACACACATCTTCTTAGTAAACCTTATAGAATGTCCTGAGTCACATAGTTGACTGACACTGAGAAAATAGTGACTGAGGCCTTCTACTACTAAGACATCAGAATGTCTCATCTCTTTGCCTCTAAACTTGGCTTTTCCTGCACCAATTATCTTCAAGACTTCATCATTTCCAAACTTGAAAACTCCTTCTTTATCATATTTTACTCCTATAACAAGATCTTTATTACCTTTCATGTGAGATGTGTAACCACTATCAATGAAAAACACACCAGAGTGATCTGATGCTTTACAGGAAATTTCTGACACCATGACATTATCATCCTTCTTCTTTTTGGTCATATTTTTGCCTTCACACTTATCATGGATTGAGACTTATGTTCTTTCCCAGAGCATGATGGACCAGCTTCATCTTGCAATGATTCAAATCTATTCTGCATTTTTTACTCACTTGTTGGTTTATTGATCTGCTTCTTGTAAACATTTTGATTCTACTTTAGCATATTCCCCTTTATGGTCAAAGTGTAGTACCTAGCCATGTGCCCAAATCCTCCACACCAAAAATAGTGTCTTTCGAAATATGCTTTGGATAACCGTTCTCTGTTTGGATGCCACCTTTGTTCTTGTTCTCTTTGATATATCTAGGCTATGGAAAGCACATACTGTGAATTTCACATCTTTCCACAACAATAACACCTGATATAAGGGGCATTACTTCATGTTACTTCCCCACTACGATTTTCCCCTTGGGATCTCTGAATATTATGATTCTTCTTAGTGCCAAAATCAACTTTCAACATTGGGATGGGTACTTGCAGTTTGACTTAAATTTTCACATATTTTTTTTTCTAATCAATCCTTGATCATCCTTAACATCTGAGATCAATTGATACTTCTTTCCTATAGAACTAATAGGATCATCTTTCATCCTTTGGGTCTTCAGAATGACCTTCTTTCCCAAGAATTTGTTGGGAATCAATGGTTATTTCTGGTCTTTAACTTTTTTCTGCGGACTGACAACTTCATCTTCAAGCTCTTCAATACTCTTAACGTGATCTTTCCTTGTTTTTTTTAGGTCATCAATCTCCCTTTTTTGTTATTAAATATTTATTTTTTTATCACTAACTGATTCTGAGTTTTCTGGTGTTGATGACTTGAGTTTCTCAATTTCTTCCATCAACTCAATATTTTCTTCTTCCTACCGCTACATATTGAGTTTGGCATCATGAAAAACATTGGTAAATTTCATTATTTTGACTATCTCTGACTCAGCTTGCATATCTATTCGTCCATCAATTTCTTCTTCTTTATCATCAACTTTGGTTTTGTTCTTCTCCTGAGAACTACCCACAACTACCACCATAGAATTTTCTCCCCGATCTTTGCAGTTCTCTATATCCTTAACCTCTTCAACTTCAGAATCATCTGAACTGTCGCATTCTATTTAAAGGAGATTTTTGTTCTTAAAGAAATTTCTCTTGAACTATTTCATTCCTTCCCCCTAGGATGATGACTTCTTCTTGTGAATTTTGACTTTGTCGACATCATCATCTTCTTTGAACAATTTGGGACACCAAGATACAATATGAACAACCTTACTACATCGAAAACATGCCCATGTGAGTTTCCCTTTAAACATTCCTTTTCCTCTTTGATGATTTGAGGAGAGGAATGAAATCACCTCATATGTCTCTTTCCTTCCTGATAATCTTCAATGGTGAGCTTCTTCATGGCCTTGAATGACTCTTTTTTATATTTACCCTTTTACACAACCTCATTATCATCGTTTCTCATTTCTTATGCAACCAAGGTACTGTGAAAATTTTCCAATGTTATCTCCTTTGCATCTTTATCTTGCAGTACTGAAACCTTCGGATTGAACCGAGGTCGAGGTTTCCTCAAGTTGTGATTTACGATTATTCTATCTTTAATGAATTCTCTTAGACCTCAATATCTTCCACAACAACATTTACCATATCAAAGAATCCATCAATAGACTCATTCAGGTTCATTCTTAGATCTTCATAAATATTCCATAGAACTTGTAGCATTGCCTCTCTGACCATTGTATCTCCATCATATATATTAAAAAGCTTTTCCCACATGGCATGTGATGTTTTACACAACATCAACTTCGTATAGATATCATTGGATAGGGCTCCCCCAAAAGCATTTATGCCCTTGGCGTCAGAATCTAATTCACTTCTCTCAACTTCCGATAAGGCCCCACTGTTGATGTCAGCTATTATACCATGCATTGCTGCTATGAACACATCAATTCCCAAGGACAGGAAGTAGTGTTTCCTCCGATTCTTCCATACCTGAAAATTGATCCTACCAAATATCGAAATACCTTTATGATTAGTGACCTCCATTTTAGAGAGAATTAGAGATATAAACATTTCACTCTGATACCAATTTTTAGGTCCACTAGGTTAGATACTCTGAGAGGGGGGAGGGTGAATCCAAGTATGACATATTAAAACAACTTCCCCTATTGATCTTGTCTCACTGTTAAGAAAGACCATCTTCTCCCTATTTCCTTATGTACAGTATAAACAAAAACTAAAGCATGCATAGGATACAACGATTTTTACTTGGTTCACCCTCACTGGGCTACATCCAAGAAGCATACACCGACGTTGTGCAGATGTACCAAATCTACTAAAACAACACTGATGTTTAAAAAGTTCGGGATAGATCACTTCTATTCCCAGGATCACTAGCTTTACAATGTTTTGGGTTAGCTCACTATTTTCCCAAGGGTCACTCCCTGTTTCTCTCTCTATGGCTCGCTGCTGGTGGAGAGGATCACATTGTTTCTCTTCCTTTACTCAATTATCTAGAAAGGATCCACTCACAGTTTATAGACCTGTAGGTCTCTTCATTATCACTAATGAATACATCCTCTGTTTTATGTAGATGCTCTGTTGAAGTCCAACTTTCACCCATAGATGAATCTCATTTTGCACCGAAGTTATCAGACAAACTTCCAGCTCTCACACAGCACTAAAATGACTGACGTGCTTCAACCAATCCCGACTCCCTTCTCCAATCCACAACGCATGTCTCAGCGCGCAAGTTCAAACCGGTGTGCATGTTCACCTCAACCACTCGCGCGACACTCTCTTTTTCAACTCTAAACTTGAATGACTCACACCCTTTTATACCCAAACCGATTCTGGTACGCAACCATCAACTATCACGCTTCCTCAAAACCGGGCGCGCTAGTGTCACCAAACAACCCTCGTGACACCCCCTTCTTCAACTCTATATTTGGGCGACTCACACCCTTTCTCGACCAAACAACTTATGTCGCACAACAATCAACTTCTGCGCAACTTCTGAATAACTTTATACTTGCCCAACCACTACACTTACATGAAGGGAGCTCTAGTTTTCTCCAAGTTTTGAACTCTCTACTGAATGAGGAGGGGTCTACCTATATTTATAGGCATTTGGACAACCTGAGCGTCAGGCGCTCATGTCTCTTCTCTGCACACATGTCCAGCCGCCCAAGTCTCTGCCGCACAAGTCACATGTACGACCAAACCTAAAACTAGGGCGCCCTTTTTACCATTTTCATATTTTTATGCTATGATCTTGAAAAAAATGGATCACAAGTTTCCAAACCTACAAGACACTGGCAGGCATATCCCTTTTCCAGAAACACTTTTCTCCATTTTTTGATTTTGAGGCCCAAAAATTTGGAAAACACTGGAAAATGGTGCCACCTTGTATCTGCTCTTTTTGAACCACCTCCAGAACGACTATTCCCTTGTCGATGTGCTTGAATTTGTCACGACCTGTCCTCAGGGCCCGTGCCGTGACTACCCCAAGCCCGCCTTCCATAGGCCAGGGGCTGGCGACTAGCACCAAGGCGTAAAACCTGGTAAAAAGGGGAAGGCATTGCCTTTGTAAAGTAAACAAACACCACAAAGTAAGAAAGCAGAAGAAGTAAACTCTAAGTAAAAGATGGTACAACAATAAGTGAGGAAAAGTAAATGGGCCAGTATACACACCCAAACTAAAAGTAAAGTACAATTGGAAAGGGAAAAAACAACTATAAATTAAAGCCGCAACGCCGAGCTGTCTGCTAGAAATCCCTCCTGAAGGGTGAGAACAGATAGCCTCCACCACTCCTCGGGTCCAGCCGACCGCTCCGAGTACGTCCCGTCCAGTGGTCCACCTCCAGGTACCGTCCTACTCCACAAGCCTTAACCACGATCAACGATGTCCGTCTTCTGCAACCAACACAACGTAGTGCGGGAATATCCCGTGCAGGGTTGAGTATGAGCTACTCAGTAAGGACCCCGAGACCCCCGAAGGTCTCCCAAAATCCACAATGGATAATCTACAAAGGAAATATACAATCACGAAGGAACATCCGGCACTTCTTAGGTATATGCCCATACATATACCTAAGTCATCAATTCTCGTTCAGCTCCAACATCCGAACCCAAGTACAACCCAGTCCACACAGGAAAGAAAAACGTAAATCCACACAGGATTGCACAACACAATCCATAGAGGAAATCAAACAGGATTCAGCTCACACAGGTATACTTCTTCGTATGATGATAGAGATGATCAAATATATCCACTGATTCATCTAAGTCGTCGGACCCACAAAGGATCGATAGGTACAAACCCCAGCAATGATCCCGGAAGGGTCTGACCCACACTGGATCGATAGGTAACTAACCCCTGAAATGACCCGGGAAGGGACTGACCCACACATGATCGATAGGTAACTAACCCCCAAAATGACCGTGGAAGGGTCTGACCCACACAGGATCAATAGGTAACTAACCCCCGCAATGACCCAGGAAGGGTATGACCCACACAGGATCGATCGGTAACTAACCCCCGCAAAGACCCACACAGGATCGGACCCACACAGGATCTGTAGGCACTGGCTCACACAGAACCGCTGAGCGCTGACCCACACAGGATCGGTAGCACTGATCCACGTAGGATCTCTGAGTGATGTAGTCATCGCCGTCGAATCCACTGAGGATCTCTGTACAGTCATCGTTGTCTTCACAGTCGCAAACGCAGCCAGCTCTAGGGTTCCCGCACACAGCAAGCTCATTCAGTAGGGTCCGCTCCACGAGCCGAGAGGCTGATACATCAACTGACACATAGTCCAGAGTTGATGTATGCGAAATTTCCGTATCGTCAACAGGAACTCAACGTCGTAGACGGCGCGTTCATCGGACGCCCGGTCTGAGAGTTATAGGCTTTTTCGTCCCAGGGGACTGGTTGGTTTTTAAGGAAAAACCAACCCAACCGTACTCCACCTCCTTCCAAACCTCGGGCGAAGTAATCCAAAAGATCCGTCTCACTACGAGGAAACCGAAAAAGTTGACGGTACGTCAATCGGACGTCCGAAAATTAAGATATGAGCATTTCCGCTCGGAGGGCCTGATTGGTTTCGTGTACGAACCAACCCGGCTGAACTCAAAGTATTCCGAATCCTTGAGTGCAATATACCAAAACGACCATCTCAATCCAAGGATTGCATCTCAACTGACGGTGTGTCGATCGGAGGCCCGTATCACATGTTATGGGCGTCCTACTAGAAAAGATTCGGTATTAAGGGTTTCGGGCCCGGTCCGACCCGGCCCGATAACCCCAGGGTCGGCCCGCACCGAGGCGACCGGAACCGGGTCCGGGTCCGGCCCGCTTGCGCTCAGCCCGGCTGGAGAGGCCCGGCCTAGCGGACCGGCCCGGCCTGGGCACAGCGCGCCCATCACACTGGCCAGGCGCTCGGCCAAAAGGCCGAGCCGTTTAGAGTGGGGGGCGCCTGCCCCCCTTGTTGTAACCGCGGCCCCCCATTAAGGGGTTGTTGTGCTAGCCGGCTGGGGGTTTGTACCCCCGTTTACTCTCTTGTCCGGCCAGCCCGCCCCGTCCAGCCGGTTTCTACCTCCACGGGACCGGCGACGGCCGATCCCCCCTGCTCCGACACCGGCGGCCCAGAACCGGCCGCCGGTCTCCTTGCTCCGCCGCGGCTCGGAACCAGCTGCGACCGTGATTCATAAGGTGCGGCGCGACAGCGCCGCATCTGTCCGCCATGGCCCCCCTCCTACCATGGTGTTTTTGCGGTTCTCCGACGTGGCGCGACAGTTCCGCGACTTGGTTCAACTTCAGGGCATGGCGCGACGGCGCCATGCATTACTTGCTGCACGATCCCGCGTGGTGTGACGGCACCACGCCATTTAGTTTCAACCAAATTAGAAACAACATCAAGGATAAGGGAGGAGGGTCAGCCATGTTTGTGTGGTCTATCCCCCTCTCATTAATCCAAAGCATTTGGTTATATATCCAAAAAGAATGATAAAGTAGAATTCACGAATGAAATAAAATAAATAAAACCCTACCTCGTGCGAGCTTGAACGGAGGTTTGTCGAACGAGGATTCGTCGCGGGAAGAGACGTCGCAGAAGGAGATGTTGTGGAAGGATATGTCTCGGAAGAAGACATCGGGGAATAACTGTCGCGGAATACGGCGTCGCGTAGTCTGTCTCCGAGGACTCGCCGTTCTTCGACGGGGTTCGATGTGTTCTTCGCGTTCTACGTGTTCTTCGACGAAGAAGATGAAGAACACTAGCTTTACTTATCTTATCTCCCCAAACCTCTCACGTAACAAATGTTCCAACTCCAAATAAAATAATCTCACCTCTTATTTTATTAAAATAAAATAACTTTTGAATTTCAAGAGTTTCAAATTCAAACATCCACACTTAACTCACTTAATTAATAACATAAGTTGTCAAATATTAATGGTGATTTGAGGGGGGTTGAAGAATATGAAGGGGTGGTGTTCATGTGGGCCCCACCACCCTCATAACCTCCCTTGGGAAGTTGGTTAGTTACCCAACTTCCACCCAAAGCCTTAAACCACTTAAATAAAATAAAAATTGTAGTTAAATTATAAATTTAACTTCCACAATTTTTATCTACTTCTCTCGGGTAAACACAACTCCAAAAATGGTGTTCCTAAGCAATTACCGGTGATGCGGTTCCATCGGGGCCCTCGGAATTCGATTCCATGCACCGGTTCAAAAGATAGGAAAACCAGCTCGTTCATTCCCTGAAAGTACCCGAGCTAAACTTCGGATAGAAATTCCAGGCACACTGGGCCTCGGAATCAAGTGCCGTTAGAAACTGTGTTCTTGTAAAATCCCAAAGAAAATTAAGAAAAAAAATTCCTTGTATTTTATGGGTCTTTACATTACTCCCACCTCAGGGCTTTACGTTCCCGTAATGAAATATCGAAGACTAGGGAAACAAAAGTGGGTACTGAGCACGCATCTGAGCCTCCCGCTCCCATGTGCTCTTCTGAAGGTTCCCGTGCTGCCATCTGATGCGCACTAAAGGAATCGACCGTCCACATAGGACCCGCTCCTATCGATCCGCGATCCCCACTTGGACCTCCGTAAAAGTCGCTCCATCGTCAACGTCAAGCTCCCCATGGTCAATGATATGCGATGGGTCGTGCACGTATCTCCTCATCCGGGATACGTGGAAGACGTCATGCACCCGGTTCAACTGACATGGTAGAGCTAGGCGATAAGCCACCTCGCCAATCATGCTGAGGACCTGGAATGGTCCGATGAAGCGTGGAGACAACTTGCCGCCCTGACCAAATCTCTGTAATCCACGTCGAGGTGAGACACGCAAGAAGACGTGGTCGCCATCCTCGAACTCTAGTGGCCTCCGCCTCCTATCAGTATAAGACTTCTGCCGGATCTGAGTTGTTGTCATCCACTCCTGAATGACCTGGACCTTCTCTGTCGTGGCCTAGACCATCTTCGATCCCACAAGTGCTGACTCCCTAGGGTCTATCCAGCACAAAGGAGATCTACAAGGTCGGTCGTACAACACCTCGTATGGTGCCATCCCGATGGTGGAGTGGTAATTATTGTTTTACGCAAACTCCACCAAGGGTAGGTGGTCCTCCCAGCTGCGACCAAAGTCGAGGACACATGTGCGGAGCATGTCCTCGAGAGTCTGAATGGTCCTCTCCGTCTGACCATCCGTCTGAGGGTGAAAGGTTGTGCTCAGACGTAGCTATGTCTCGAACGCCTCCTGCAACCCCTTCCAAATCCGGTAAGTAAAGCGATCATCTCGATCGGAGACGATAGATGATGGCACACCATGAAGCCGTACAATCTCTTGAATTTAATGTCGTCCCAAGATCTCCACTGAGCCCTGCTCTCGGATGGGTAAGAAGTGTGCCGACTTGGTGAGTCAGTCGGCAATCAACCAAATGGGGTCATGACCTTTGGAAGTGCGTGGAAGTCCAGTCACAAAGCCCATAGATATTCCATCCCACTTCCACTCCAGGACCTCCAAAGGCTGTACCAAGCCTGCTGGTACCTGGTGCTCTGCCTTGACCTGTTGGCAGGTGAGGCATCGAGAAACTAACTCTGCCACATCCTTCTTCATGCCCGGCCACCAGTGTTGTCATCTGAGATACTGGTACATCTTCGCCACTCCAGGATGTACCGCCAAAGGAGAAGTGTGAAACTCTCTCAGCACTTCCTCTCATAAAGAAACTAGTACCAAGGTACGTCCTCTGAAAAGAACGCTTTGCTCTGCTCCAAGGAGAAACCATCAGGTGTCTGTCCTGAGGATATCTGTTCACTCCGCGTCTCACAGTCAGCATCCCCACACTCTTCCTCTCTGACCTGCTGTAGTAGTGGAGGGGTGACTGTGAGAGACTGAAGGATGGCTGCTCCATCTCTATCCATGCCTCTAGGGGCACTGGTCAAACTCTGTCTCAGCTCCTGGAAGCTCTGCGGACATCTGTCTGACCACACGAAGGGTTTCCCCTTCCTCCTTAATGTTCTGCAAAGAGGCAATGATTTCTACTTTTCCGAAAAGGGAAATCCGGTCTCATCCCCTGATGAACCATGTTCCTTTCCTAATACAGTCAATCCCGTCATGATTAGTTAATTCATGGCAGGGATGGCGTCGTAAGGCCTCGACGCTGCTACCACGAGATCCAACCATTACTCTCACCTCCAAGGGTTGATTTACACTGTCGGCATCAGCGTGTGGTCACTGGGTCTCCTCCAGTAAGAATCTCACAAGTGAGGTTCAAGTCAATAGTTTTTAACCAGCACCTCTTAGTATTAACCAACAAAAGATAAGAAAGAAAATGTCACTATTGCAAGCGTCTTTTATTACTTCAACTCAAAGTACAAAGACACAAGGAAACACAAACAAAGAAGCCAGAGGCATTATGGTCAAGGGCCTCTATGCCTGGAGCTAGTCCCGAACTTGTCCACCCGCTTCCGGAGCTCCATGATCGTAGGCTTCAGCTTCCCGAAGCTGTGCTCTCCCCTGAGGTCAGGGTGGGCCTCCTGGTGGTGGTGGTGGTAGAGCCTCAAAGCGTCACCCACCACCTGTTGCTCGGCCATCTCCTCTTCCTCGTCCGCCTGCTCCCTTCACACCGCCACGGTCGAACGTCTACCTCTTCCTAGGTGGTTCTTCAACTGTCCGCTGCTCCTCTGCATGGCGGGTCGGGCAGTCACGAGCCATGTGGCCCTTCCCACCGCATGCATAGCACTATATTCCACTCGTAAGACTGGTTCTGCTGCGTGTGCCCCGCACCTCTCAGCTAGTATCATGTGGTCGTCCGCCCATTGGCCTGGCCCGCTTGGACCTCTGCAAGATCTGTCTACTATCGGCTATAGAATACTCCGCCACGTGTCGCCCTGTGGTAGGTCTCGCCGCTGGTGTAGACTCAGCAAGAAAGCTATCGATGAGAAGAGCTCGCTCTAGTACTCCTATCTGAGTCGGAATACGGAGGGAGATCAGTGATGACCTGATCTCATGCCTCAATCCCTGTTCAAAGGTCCGGTCCTGGAAGAATGGGTCCCGTACCATGTCGGTCATGTAGAGAGAGAGATCGGTAAATCTCGCCGAGTACGGGGAGACTGTCAAGCTGCCCTGCTGCAGCTGAAGAAGCTCTTGGATGCACACCGCATGGAGGGTGGCTGGGACGAACTCCGAGCAGAAGAGGCTCTCAAAGTACGTCCAGATGAGAGATGCCTCATCATGCACCTGGAGCATCAAGCTCTACCATCTGCCTGCTGCTGCGTGCAGTAGGCTCACTGTGAGGATCCCCATGAGGTCTGTTGGTGCCCTCACTAACCTGAAAACTCTCACCACTGCCTCCAGCCAGTCCTCCGCTGCCTGGGGGTCCATCTCCTCGCGGAACCTGGGTGGTCGCTGGCACTGGAACTCATGCAGTGCACTAAAGCGACGTGCATCGTCAGCGGCTGGGGCGGGAAGCATCGGTGGCTCGGCGGGTAGAGCTACCGCCGGTGCCTCTGCTGACAAAGGGCCATGTACCGAGGCCTCATCTCTCGGTGGGCTGTCATCACGCTCAAATCTCGGAACCCTAGCTAGCTGCCATCGTGGGGCCATCCTGAAAAGGATACAGGTGTGCCATGTTCAGAACAGTATACCTGGTGAGCTGACATAAAGTATTCACAAAGAAAACTTGAAACACACATGCAATCAATGTTTTCGTGCAATAAATCAGAAATTAGAAGTCAGGGTCCTGGTGTATGGATACGTCAGTCGCCGCACCAACACTGGACTCCCTGGACTGATAACCACACTCAATACGCGTAACACTATTGCTTCACAAAGAAAAATATCAGAGTCCTGAGTTCTGCGGTAGAACCGAACTACTTTGATACCAATTTTTCACGACCCGTCCTCGGGGCCTGTGACTTGACTACCCCAAGCCCGCCTTCCAGAGGCCAGGGGCTGGCGACTAGCACCGAGGTGTAAATCTGGTAAAAAGGGGAAGGAATTGCCTTTGTAATGTAAATAAACACCACAAAGTAAGCAAGCAGAATAAGTAAACACTAAGTAAAATCTAGTACAACAGTAAATGAAGAAAAGTAAATGGGCCAATATACAAACCCAAACTAAAAGTAAAGTTCAATTGGAAAGGGAAAACAACAATTGTAAAGTAAAGCCGCAACACCGAGCTATCTATTAGAAAACCCTCCTGAAGGGTGAGAACAGATAGCCTCCTCCACCTCTCGGGTCCAGCCGACCGCTCCGAGTACGTACCGTCCAGTGGTCCACCTCCAGGTACTGTCCTGCTCCAAAAGACTCAACCACGATCAGTGATGTCCATCGTCTGCAACCAACGCAATGTAGTGCGGGCATAGCCCATGCAGGGGTGAGTATAAGCTACTAAGTAGGGACCCCGAGACCCCCGAAGGTCTCCCAAAATCCACAAAGGATAATTCACAAAGGAAAGATACAATCACGAATTAAAATACGACACTTCTTAGGTATATGCCCATACATATACCTAAGTCATCAATTATCGTTCAGCTCCATCATCTGAACCCAAGTACAACCCAGTCCACACAGGAAAGCAAAACAAAAATCCACACAAGATTGCACAACACAATCCATAGAGGAAAGCAAACAGGATTCTACTCACACAGGTATACTTCTTCGTATGATGATAGAGATGATCAGATATATCCACTGATTCATCTAAGTCGTCGGACCCACAAAGGGTCGATATGTAATAACCCCCGTAATGACCCAGGAAGGGTCTGACCCACACAGGATCGATAGGTAACTAACCCCCGCAATGACCCGGGAAGGGTCTGACCCACACAAGATCGATAGGTATCTAACCCCCACAATGAACCAGGAAGGGTCTGACCCACACATGATCGATAGGTAACTAACCCCCGTAATGACCCCGGAAGGGTCTGACCCACACAAGATCGATTGTTTACTAACCCCCGCAAAGACCCACACAGGATCAGACCCACACATGATCTCTATGCGCTGTCTCACAAAGAACCACTGAGCGCTAACCCACACAGGATCGGAACCACACATGATCGGTAGCACTGATCCACGTAGGATCGCTGAGTGCTGTAGTCATCGCCGTCGAATCCACTGAGTATCTCTGTATAGTCGTCGTCGTCGTCACAGTCGCAAACGCAGCCAGCTCTAGGGTTCCCGCACACAACAAGATCATTCGGGAGGGTCCGCTCCATGAGATGAGATGCTGATACATCAACTGAAACATAGTCCATAGTTGATGTATCCAAAAGTTCCGTATCGTCAACAGGAACTCAACGTCGCAGACGACGCTTTAATCGGACGCCCGGTCTGAGAGTTATTGGATTTTTCGTCCTAGGGGCCCGGTTGGTTTTTAATGAAAACCAACCCGACCGTACTCCACCTGTGTCCAACCTCGGGAGGAGTAAACCAAAAGATCCGTCTCACTAAGAGGAAACCGACAAAGTCGAAGGCACATCAATCGGACGTATGGAGCTTAAGATATGAGCGTTTCCGCTCCAAGGGCCCGGTTGGTTTCATGTACGAACCAACCTGGCCTATCTCAAAGTATTTAGAAACCTTTAGTTCGATATAACGAAACGACCGTCTTGATCCAAGGATTGCATCGCAAGTGATGGTGCGTCGATCGGAGGCTCGTAGCACAAGTTATGGGCGTCCGACCGGAAAAGATTCGGTATTAAGGGGTTCGGGCCCGGTCCGATACCCCTAGGGTCGGCCCGCACCGGGGCGACCCGAACCGGGTCTGGGTCCAGCCAGCTTGGGTGCGGCCCGGCCCGGCCTGGGCATAGCGCGCCCAGTGCGCTGGCCAGGCGCTCGGCCAAACGGACGAGCCGTTAGGAGTGGGGGGCGCCTGCCCCCTAGTTGTAACCACGGCCCCCCAATAAGGGGGCCGTTGTGCTAGCCGGCTGGGGGTTTGAACCCTCGGCTGCTCTCCTGTCCGGCCGGCCCGCCCCGGCTGGCCGGTTTCGGCCTCCAAGGGACTGGTGACGGCCGGTCCCCCCCTGCTCCGATGCCGACGGCCCAGAACCGGTCGCCGGTCTCCTTGCTCCGCCGCGGCCCGGAACCGACCGTGGCCTTGATTCGTCCGATGCGGCGCGACGATGCTGCATTCCTCCACCGCAGCCCTTCTATGGCCGCGGTGTTTTTGTGGATCTCCGAAGTGGCGTGACGGCGCCACGACTTGGTTCAACTTCACGGTGCGGCGCGATGGCGCCGTGCATTACTTGCCGCATGATCCCATGTGGTGCGACGACACCACGCCATTTTGTTTCAACCAAATTAGAAACAACATCAAGGATAAGGGAGGAGGGTCGGCCGTGTTTGTGAAGTCCAACCCCCTCTCATTAATTGAAATCATTTGGTCGTATATCCACAAATAATGACAAAGTAGAATTCACGAACGAAATAAAATAAATAAACCCCTACCTCGTGCGAGCTTGAACGGAGGTTCGTCGAACGAGGATTCATCGCGGGAAGAGACGTCGTAGAAGGAGATGTTTCGGAAGGAGATGTCTCGGAAGAAGAAATCGCGGAATAACTATCGCGGTATACAGCGTCACATAGTCGGTCTACGAGGACTCGACGTTCTTCGACGGAGTTCGATGTGTTCTTCGCGTTCTTCATGTTCTTCGACGAAGAAGATGAAGAACTCTAGCTTTCCTTATCTTTTCTCCCAAAACCATTCAAGAAACAAATGTTCCAACTCCATATAAAATAATCTCACCTCTTATTTTATTAACATAACATAACTTTTGATTTTCAAGAGTTTGAAATTCAAACATCCACACTTAACTCAGTTAATTAATAACACAAGTTGTCAAATATTAATGGTGAGTATAGGGGGATTGAAGAATATAAAGGGGTGGAGTTATTATGGGCCCCACCACCCTCATAACCTCCCTTGGGAAGTTGGGTAGTCACCCAACTTCCACCCAAAGCCTTAAACCACTTAATGAAATAAAAAATGTAGTTAAATTATAAATTAAACTTCCACAATTGTTATCATCTTCTCTCGGGTAAACACAACTCCGGAAATGGCATTCCTAAGAAATTACTGGCACTGTGGTTCCATTGGTGCCCTCGGAATTCGATTCCAAGCACCGGTTCAAAAGATAGGAAAACCCGCTCATTCGTTCACTAAACGTACCCGAGCTAAACTTCAGATAGAAATTCCGGGCACACCGGGCCTTGGAATCAAGTGCCGTCAGAAACTGCGTTCTTGTAAAATCCCAAAGAAAATTAAGAAAAAATATTCCTTGAATTTTATAGGTATTTACAGAATCAATCATGGATCATTAACAACATCCCTTGAACTCAACATACCTCCCTGAAATCCCCTTTTTGAACAAATTTGTATGTCATGGTTTTCTTTGTCAACAAACACAACATGGAGACCCACATTTTCAACAAAACAATCACCTAAAAAATCTTCAATGATACCATGATGGTTTTTCCCAACAAATACCATAAATGAATGAAGAGAAAAAACATGGAGGATTTCAAGATTTGCAATATCTCTAAATTGAAATCAATTTAGTTGAGCTAAATCACCATCGACATACATGATACATGCGCTCCGCCAACTGTTGTGCTTCTCACTTGCACAACCAAACTCAATTTTCCCAAGGTCTTGTTTTTTCATATAAATAATCCCTTTGGGTCTTAAATTGTATGGAACAATATCCCCAAATCCCAATTACTACTCTGGTCACCCTATTTCATCGTCCAAGTCTTTGAATAACTCCTTGATAGTTTTTCAATACCTAATGTGAGGGGATTAGAGGAGGATCATAGGACATAAGTCCATTTATTGTTTGAAATCCATAACACTCGTGTGCCCAAAGCATCCAACCTCTGCAAATCAAGAATACATTCATGCCCGCCATTCCATATATAAGAACTTGAGCATGCTACTTTTGGGGATACCTATGAGGACTCATTAATGCTTGAACCATGTTTCTCACAAGTCTTATCCTATAGGTTTTCCTCACTTAATGTGACATCAAGTCTCATAATCCTACTTGTGCACCCAATACCTGTGTGCCTGAGATTTGAGTACCCCACTTTGATTCCCCTCAACTTTTCAGCATCTTCAAGCCAATCATGAATCCTTATCCAAATCTATACATGGAATATATTTTTCTTAATTGGATCCCTTGTTTGAAAGAGATAATGTTTAAACATCTACTTTAACGTCATGATTTATAAAACCTTAGAGAAACTCAAACAAGTGTGTCTCTAATTTGGTTTGGTATCACTATAGTCGGAGGTTTTCGACAGTTGTCATATTATGAAGCTACGGTTCTTGAAAATTAAGTGTAGTTGTATCTACATGGTCATGAGGGATCTTCTCCCAGGAATAGTGTTAAGGATTCCCCATTTTGAAGGATCAGGGTTCGGGCTATGTTCATCCCTGGTCTCTAAACCTAGAGCCTCCATTTTCTGGTAGGGATAGTATGATTCAAACATGTTTTTCTTTTATGAAAAACTAATAGTACCCCTCTTCTACGAGGATCAATTTTAGGAAGTACCTCTTCGAGTATGAGCCTTGAATTTTAGGAAAGACCCAATAAACATCAGTTTCATTTCACATTGAAAGGTTCATTGCTTCATGATATTGTATTCCATGTCCCTATAATATTTTGTTATAAGACCTTCCTCTTCTATTATTTGAGAAGAAAGTGATTAGTAATTTGAATCCTTCACATCCTCTGGTTTGTAAAGTCGATCATTAATTATACAGACTTATATATTTGTGATAATTAAACATCGGAAAAATCCATCTCACTAGACATCCTCCACTGGTTTCCAACCCTCATGAACTACGATAACTCTGATTCTCAACATAATTGGGATATATAGAAAACCTTCACCTTGTGCCCATGGTCACCGGACATCCTCCTCAAGAGTCCAACCCAAACTCCCTTAATCTAGGAATCCTCCATGAATGTAAACACTGAATTATTCCCCCTACATCTCCATGAGTTATGACATTTCTCATAGACCCAGTTATAATGACATCCTCTTTAAGAGTATGCCTCCATTACATTTCTTTTGAATGGCCATATTCCTCTATGAGACTTACCATACAATGTGGTATTTGATTCCCATCCATGTAGAATATATAGGAAGTCTCCTTGAGGTTCAAACAGAAAAATAAAAATCAAACCTTTTCTTTTTGGGATACATTTCTAAAAGGTTCTATTACAACTTGGAAACCTATATGATTTCCATGTTTCTTGGGCTATTTTGGTTTAATTCCCATGCCAATCTTTGATAGGGAATCTTCCGTAAAAGATGTATTATTTCATGAAATTTAATTGTATGGTTTGGTACTTATCACATAACCTTAAAAAGTTTTATTTGACCCATTTTCATCACCTAAATATGTTTTTTATAATTCATTTTATGATGATACATAGGGATCCCATTTTTTGGTAGGATCCCAAGATAAAAAAATTCTACCTGGATGAAAAAAACTTCAGGAGTTCCTCACTGAGTGGATTAAAAACCGGAATCATCATAACAACGGTTAAAGAATATATATGTTGTATATGAGAGGATAAAATTGATGGAGAACCTCAATTACATATGGATATCTCCGTCGATAAGGAACCTCAAAAACATACAAATGATTTTTAATTTCACACATGCTATATAAATGTTTTTAAATCATAAGGGAAACCTAAATTATATATGGTAAATTAATAAGGATACATGAACATATCTTACATTTATATGAGAATACCAGAGTAATAAATAATTCCCCACAAATGCTTTAGTGATCTTGATATCCCATTCTCTCGACCAATTTGAGTTCTTAAGAATCATAGGTCAACAATCCTAATGAATGTACTCCATTGTATAGTAGGTCCCTTTGGATACAAAACTGTTAGATGTTTTTAGTTCTATAAATAAATCTGATGGAAACCATATATATCTAGTGATTACTAATTAGAACACACATTTGGGGGGAAATAATCACCATTTTTTATTTTTGAACTCAAAGAACATAATCATTTAATAGATATGAAAAAAAGATAAAACAAATGAACTTATTCTGAAAATACATATAATGGAGAATATTATGCAAAAATTTACCTTAAATATGGATAAATTTCAGCATACAATGGTGGATTAAATGGTTTTTAATTCATAGTAGATTTAAAAAATGTTCTAATACATGATTACAAACTAATCTAAATGAATTTAAAAAACAAAAAGAATGCTTGAAAACACGAGCATCCATGCCCTTCTAAAATAAATCATTCATGTAAATGAGAAACATAATGAAATCCTTCTAATCAAACCATTTTGTGGGATTCAAACACACCTTCAATAATGCATAAAATCCTTTAGCCAATCTTTTTACTCATTTTCGATGTCACACCTCTTTAATAAAATAATGGATGCATGTCAGACACCAGAGTATGTAGCATAAGTGGAAAAAATTTAAAATTGAATTAATAAAAAATGATATTAATTGAATTTACATGAATATATATTACCATTTAATTCAAAAAATAGAGATTTTGTTAAGGGGACCTAAATTAAATAATAATTTTAATAACATTAGGCACTCTTTAAATTATCATTCCATGTACAAACAATGTACAAATCATGAAAAATATCATATTTTGTATAACATGCATCAAATAATGAAACAACAGTTCGATTAAAATATGATCTATTTTGGGTGATGTTGGTATTTCATCATAGGATAATTTTAAATATAGAAATAATTAATGGCTTGCTAAATATTTAGTGATACTTAATTCAATACAGTTTTTATGGGATACCCAATCTAAGCAAGTTAAGGACCTGATCTACAAGAACTCATCTGATGGTGTACAGGATCTTAGCCAAATTAAATTTATATATGACATTAATTGTGGAAGCAGACATCAGATATGATTTAGTGACATACACCGCTAATATTAACAAAGATAACAACATAAATTATACTATGGGAAATAAAGCTTCCATGATAAAACAAAATGACATTTACCAGTCAATTTCAAAAGTTAAAAAATCTTTGTGTGTTCTTGGAACTCATATAGAGAACCTGTTTAAGATGTCTACCAACAAAGAGAACCCTCCTTTTCAATATTAATTAAGGGAATACTGAATGGATGAAAAATATGTATTGGTAACCTACAAATTGAAATATAATGTCATGTTTAAATTATTATCAACACACATAGATAATGACTTCACAATTTTGTAATTCATTTTTAAAAATACTATTGTATAAAACTATTAAATGTGGTATGTGTTCAGAAATATAACATACCATCATAGTATGAATTTCCAACTATCTAAATAGAATAAAAATTTTCTAAAAAATAATTTTTTGTGGTAAAAACAATATATATAGGGGGTTTAATGAATTTATATAGTACAATTTGAAACAACATTAAGCTCAATGAATAGAGTATATAATGTGTGGAAAGACAATATATAGAATGGGTTGAAATAATATTAATTTTATTAGGAAAAAAATAAAATCCATGAAACTATATTAATCTCAATGAATCATGGTATATACAATGAAGAAGTGATAGAAAATAATATATATAGAATTAGTTGAAAAAATACTAGTTTAAATTTATAAATTTAAATAACCTAGAAAAAAAATTGTGTTTAGTGAAACTAAAAATGTAATAAAAACACTAAAAATGTGAGGAAAAGATTAGAAAAAAATAATAGTGCCAAAAATAATATTTTTAAAAAATATAAATTATAAAAAGTGAATAACACACCAATTTCCAAGAAACTGTAAAAATATTGAGATAATTACATTAATCCTTATTGAGAAAAATAATATTATGAAATCATTGATAAAAACTAATAGTAATTAATAATAAAATAAAAAATAAATATTGATGATTAAAACAAATAGTAAATGAATCATTATTATAAAGAAAAATGAAATAATAGTGGGAAACAATTACCTTTAATCATTGTTACCATTTCATTTAAAAAACTGGATATAGCGACAAAGATATATAAATCAAATAAGACATTAAAATTCATCAGGAAATATTTAAATGTTCATGTTTTGTAGAATCGGTGTAGAGATCATGAATAAACCCACATTTAGCATAAAATGAATCAAATAATGAAATAAAAACACTAACATACAAATCTATATTGGGGGAGTGGTAAAGGTAACAAAACATTTTTGGATAAATAAACACCTGAAGTAATATACATAAATATAGAATGAAATATCATAAAACTTTGATATCTATTCATGGTATCCACCATATTTAGAACATGTTATCATTAATCAAGTATTGTTAGTGGTTGGAGTTCAAAAAATCAGGAAAATTGATTATGACTATAATAATTGAATGGGAAATAATACATAACATCTAAAGTTAATATGTGATACCTAATAATATGAGAAAACATTTTTAACAATTATAATAATATTGATAAAAATAATATTGGTAACCAATATACAAAAAAAATTATTCTAAACAACAATTTCCTAGAAGATGCAATAGTAGGGAGAAAATAGTAGAGGAAAAAAAGGAAATAATTGAAAACCCAATCCTATCCTATGATAAAACTACACAAGATCATATCAAAATTGTAGACATCAAATAGATGGTCGTGTGATTGCAGGATTTGGTGTAAACATTATGAACATGTTCAAAAAAAGTTATATTTTTTATTTATGTCAGTTCGAATGTTTTGGTGTCAACATTAGTACACAATTGAGAGTGTCAAGTTTTTATCTTGGCTAAAATTTACCTCCAACATCTATTGTTTTTTATAAACCTGCATGTTAGTACTCTTAGTTAACCAAAAAAAACATTGGAACATTGTCACACAAACATATCACATGAAATAATGTATAATATAATTCATAAAGTTCAATGATTCATAATATAATAATTAAAAATCTATTGAAATTTATCATAGAAACCAAATTAATTAACCATCGACTGAGTTTAGAATTTCTACATTACCATGATAAAATTCTTTTTTTGATACCCCTATCCTCAAGATCATACCTACAACCTCTGTTGTTTAACAGAAACCATCATGTTTTTACTCTACGTTAACAAAAAAATAGTAAAACATTAACACACAAACATATCACATCAAATAATGTAGATTATAATTGAAAATGTTTAATGATATTTTTTTGAAATTAATAATAAATAAAACTTCATCATCATAAACTAATAAATTAACAAGAAATTGAGTTCAGACTTGCAATATTACCTTTATTACATACCCTTATTTGATAACCCTTACCTTAGGGTCAGACCAAAAATAGGTTAATAGAAATATTATTTAGTGCTTTCATAATAATTTAATAAGGAAAATCACATAATATTCCTTCAAAAACTAAACGGAAATATTAATAACTAAATAGGAATGGAGAAGAAAAAATATTGAACACAAACCAAATAAATTTTCTACTAGAATGAGTTTTACTTATGGTTCCTCTAATACATGTTTTTATTACTTCAACATATCTAAAAAATTCCTCCAAACTAGTTTCAGTAATAAAAAACATTCAACGGGTTCTTATAAGTCTTATAAATGCACCACGATCTTCATTGAGACAGTTTAGCATTATACTTATAGAAATAGTGGTCTTCTGAATGAAGTGATACTTGTTCAAGAAGATGTATTGTATTATAATATAGAAAAAAATGTAATGGAATAACGTTTTTATTGGAAACAAAAAAGAGCACTTATAAAATCAAATAAAACATAAAAGGGCTAAAAAGTTTTCCTAAGGTGCAATGAACTTGCACCATTATCAAATCAACTAAAAGATAGAACCAAAATAGATCATCCCTAAGAATATATATCATTTAAAATTATATTAGACTGGCCAACTCCTCACTGAATGGGACCATTCTAATATAGTCCATGTAGAGCTATGTACAAAAAGACTACATCATCCAAGCATGCATATATCTTTCCCAAATAACATGAGAAACAATGATATGGCACCACTGCATTCCAAGAGGTTTTCCTAAAGACTAAAATACAAGAAATAATTAAAAAAAGAACGAAAAACCGATATGAAAACATGAGGAACCACAAATCAAAAATAGATTCTCTCTTAACAAATCATTTTTCTATCACAATGATCCTATCAAAAAATCCTTAAAAGAAAGCCTATTGATTCATAACAACCATCACTATCATAAAAAAGAATAAAATGATACAAATCCATTATACATGACCAAAGAATCATAAAACCATGAATCATAGTAAAATCATGAAAAAAAATATCAAAAATAGTCTTAAGGAGAATCCAATGGAATGATATGTAAAGGAGACTGATAGAGAATCCTTCAATGACTAACAACATAAAAATAAAATGTCACTCGACATCATTCATCTCCAAAGACTTCTCAATCATATCTACCCTGAGTTACATCATAGTAAGTTAAATTAAGACCAAAACCGAAGGTAAACAAAGACTATATATAAATAAATTTTCTAGAGGAAAAACAACTTCATTGATGATTGTATTCATTTTCAAATGTGAAATGAAAAACCAAATATTAATAATTCAAAAGTCCCACATTAAATTTTTTAAAAACAATAGATTCTTATTTTTTCACAAAATATATGATGGTCTATTCTTGATAATTATACTAATTTTCACATATTGTAAATCGGAGGAGTAAGACTAAACCACTTCATTCATGCATGAAATTATAGTGAGACCTCTCTATCAATATATCCTAAGCATGATGTGAAAAGCCACAAAATCATCTTGAGTTTTCCACTGATGATTTAATCTAAAAAAATATCCAAAAAAGAAACTAAAATCTTTGAATGGGGTACTTGCTAAACGCTCTAGGGAACAAAAACCATTGGCGAGTGGAGGACTCAGATGAGGATGAGTCAAAGAATTATTTTATGATTGCGAAGAAGGTGTAGGAGGAGGATTCGAAGGTGGAGCAGGAGGAGGTGGAATCGTGGTTGGATAAGAGATTTAGAAATGTGAGTGGGAGAGGCAAGTCGAGGAGGGGAGCAGAAACCCTATGAGTACAAAGGTAGATCTCGATAGGGGTGGGATACAATGAGTTAGTTTAGTTTTTTTGGTAGGATTCGATGTTTTCAGTGATGTGGAAACATAGTTGGGTGACACATATGAACAAGTAACCCATATTTAGTATATATAGTTTATTTCATCTCGGAAATTAAAATAATATGGTATTACTAACTAAAGATAAATTGTCCTAATAATATCGTTAGTTCCTGAGTTTTATTTCTCAACCTTGGGGTATCACCACATTACTTTGACCATGAGAGTGGTCTTGTTTTGTTGGATATTCTATCTAAAATATAAAATCTCAACCAGTTATTCATTATAAGATAGATCCTATTCCATTGGTATTACCTCAATTTTTAGTACATGTGATGGATCATGAATTTAATTTTTCAGGAGAGATACATATAACACATTGAGAACTTTAAAGAGGTTCAGTGGAAGTGAGAAATAATAAAAAAACCATCAGTATAGGATCAATAATATAGAACGGGACATTGTAAATTGGGATAAACATTCTTATATTTTCAAATTTCATAACCTCTGTCCATGGATGAATTTATAGAAAAACAATTACAAAAATATTCATATTCTAAATCACACTGATTATTATCAGTATAAATTTTTTTCCGACTTTATGCTTCCCTGATGTACTATGAAATAAATATAACTTTATCATGTAATTCCATATATGAATAAGGTCCTAATATCATTCTTTTTCCAATATAATCCCAAAATTTATGAATTATGAATTTATTTACATAGAGGTATTAAAAACCATCCATATAAATTATCAAGTTAAATCTACTATTGTATAAAAACTCTACTATAGGTGAGTGCTGATCCCAACCACCTTATAAATCCCTAGAATATGGTATCAATATTTAGTCATGGGTATGAATTTTTCTTCAAAACTCACTATCTACCCAGGGATGATAAAAAGTACTATAATTCCATACCATATCAATAGTTATCTAAAGGTTTCACTATAAATTTATGCTAATCCCTATATCTCAATAATATATAATTGAATGTGGTACTCCATGAATCCTTACAACATTATTGATTTATATTAAAAAAAATTATAAAAGAGAAAAATTTTATTTTTTAGAAAAGAAATGTGCCAATTTTTTTAGAGATTGAATATAACCCATTTAGCATTATTTCCTTTTGAATTGGGGTGGGGGGGGGGGTTAATGGTAAATTACATGGTGATGTTTTTCCATTTTCATTATGGTATCAGTAATGGTTTTACCCTCTCCTTATACATTTTTATCTTGTCCTTAACTTGATAATATACAAAGAACTAAGAAATAAACTCTTCTTTTATCAATCTTAATTACAACCCCCCCCCAAAATAATTAGTCAAATAATAATATATATTTTTACTTCAATGTTTTATAGAGATTGAATATAATTTAGATTACTATAATATCTCATTTTTAGATATTGTATGGATAAAACACATAAATGGTTCCATAACCATATTATCCACTCATAATCAAGGATCAGCTAATGAAAATTACTAACATTCTCATGTAACTCTAAATTACACTTCCAAAACTCATTAATCATCACTTAGATAGCTGATTAAATAGTCATTTGGGTAAGATAATAATTCTATCCTTTTTTATTTTCATATCTATACTTTGTAAATATAGATATATTAGATATTCTTTGGTAGTCATCATATAGAATCTTCCATAATATGGTTGACTCAATAAATTTGCTACATTTTCCACTTTTCTAGGCTAGTAATGTATTGAGGACTTATAATTGATTTATTATTATTATATATATAAAAATAATCATTAAGGATAATACCTCTAAATCATTAATGAAAAATTTACATTAGCTAAATTCAAATCACGAGTTAGGTAATTGTTTTCATCGACCATTACTTATCATGAGGTATACGATATCACCATATAATTTTGTATGAGGAAACATCCCACTGCCTTATTAGAGAAATGAATGTTAATTAAAAACCCTTTTCCAGTATATCCTAATGTATGAACAAGTTCACCAACTATCCTTCTCTTTACTCCATTGAAATGTTCTTAACATTCATCTATCTAAAGGAACATGGCTCCCTTCATAGTTTTCTTTGGATTTGGATTGGACAGTTGGGAATTTTTTTCCCAAAATCATTGATAATATACAACATACCCATGAAATCTATGGATCTCAGTCATTTTCGTTGTTCTGGGCCAATTTTCAATAGCCACCAACATTTATTTATACACTGATATACCCTCAAATGAGATTATATGACCCAAAAATGAAACAAGGTTTTTCAAAATTTCAGTCATTATAAATTTTTATACAGTTTATCCTTCCTTAGGGTCTTCAATATATTGCTAATGTGATGTTTATGATCTTCTGTTCCCTTTCAATAAATACAAATATTTCTTATAATGCCTTCTAGAAACTGATCAAGATAATATATAAATACACTATTCACTCTATCCCTGCATATTTTATAGATATTAGTATTAGAAATCCAATAAGTATATAATCATAGTTTCATAAACTTCTATGAAATCATTTTTTGACTATATCTACCTTTAACCTAAATTGATGATATCTCAAATAGTGGTAAATATTGTAAAAGTACTGAGCTCCAAAAAATTGATAAAAAATTCATCATTTTAGGATAGTGTATATATGTTCTTTATTATGATCTTGTTTAGTTCATTATATTCAATACATAAACACAGGAATCCCTCATTCACCATGAAAAGTGAAATGGTTCACCCCATGGTGACACACTTGTCAATAAGAATCCCTTTTCAATATTATCCGAGAGTTACTTATTTAATCCCTGATACTAAATTGATAGAATTATATATAGAGTATTTAAAATAGGCCTATCACCATTTATGAGATCTCTAGAGAACTAAAACAAATTATTTGTTATATGACTAACTATACTAAAAAACATCATAAAAATTCCTCGCAATAGGAATATCAACCTTGTTTATTTTCTCCCCTAACACATAATATAAAATCACCTCTATATTTTGAATAAATACACATAAAATGGATGTGATCTCCTTAATATGTTTACATTTTCCATCAATGTGATATATTATCATATGTAGGGTTTTAATAACAAACATGAATTACATTACTTATATATTAAACCCAATTTTATGATGAAAACTAAAATACATTACTATCATAACATAAAATTTTTATAGAGGGATAATAATGATTTTTTTAGGAATCAAATAATCCAGAGAAGAATCATTGAATTAATATGAAATAGTCATACCATTTTGGGTTTTCAATGCTAATGAAATATCTTATTGATGGGGAAATGAAATTACATTCCAAAATACTTTTCATTATACAAGGGATTTTATATTACTAATCTCAAATGAGAAACTATAATATATGATAATACTTATCTCGACCACATAAGCATTATTCTATTTAGATTCCCTTAGTAAAACCAATATTTTCTCGATGACTATCAAACATCTTTGATCATACATAATAATCATTCATTTTATTTCTGAATAATGAAAGATGATTTTCAATATATTAAACTTCTATATTAAACGAAGTTATTTATGGTATTTGACTATTTAAATACATAATTATGGTTCATAAATAGTGAGTAAATTTTAAAAAATATCTCTTAGGAGTGTCAAACATGGTGTAGAATAAGGCCTGCTATTGTGCATTAGGTAATGATCAATTAGAAACCCAGTGCACCGTTTTCGGATTAATTACACCTATTAAAACTATACAAGATCCAAATCCAATTTGTGTATCTATATAGGTATGTAATTTATTGGAACCCACTATCTCTACACTAAACCATAATTCTAGGATATTCTCCTATACAAAAAATTATTGTTAAACATATCCATTAAGTTACCTCCAAATTTTTCTATCCGAGTTACAGCAGTTATATAACATGATACCATCTATAAAAAACAGATCTTTAAAAAAAATTATATTTCATATATATATATTAATATTCATTTAATTTAAAACGCACATGATGACCATAAAGGATTCTTTTAATTTGGAGCCTAGATACCTAATCTTCTTATTTCATTAATTGTCATGAAAATATTCCAAAATGATCTTCCTATTTAGTAATAATTTTTGACATACCCTACATAAACCATTAATAACAACATAGGTAAAGTAAACATAATATTTTGTGACCACATATGATTAGTATGGGTAAACATGGTAGAAATCTGTCGACGATTGTATAAAAGTATAAGTTAATAATAAGGGCTAGAGATCATGAATACAACATTCACACTTCCTACCCAATCTATCATGGGATCATAAACACGATTCAAGGTTTAAAATATTATAATTTCATAATAAATTAATCATAAAAGAGAGAACAATTCATAAATCCATCAATAACCATTGATTCATATCATATAAGTTTCAAATCATCAAATATATAAAAACCTTATCATATTTAAAGGTTAGAAAATGAGAACATAACTTTAGAGTGGATAGGGAATACATATCTATTTCCCATAACATAATAGATCCAAAATCCCCACCTATATCCCATAGTGGACCAATCTCATTGAATAATTTTACAAAGGGGATTAAGAACATTGATATATTTCCCATAGTGGATCACTCACATCATCCTACTTTCCTGAGCTAATAAAGAATGAGGGCTTCATTCCAATAATTATCTTGTGAGATATAATACATTACCCAATGCATTGAAGGGTTATATAAATTATATGCCAGCTATCATATAATTAAAACCACATATATGTGTTCATTATAATCAATTAAAATTCAGTATATCATCATACAATAACCCATAGAAAATAAAGTAGGTGTCATAAATATTTCATCAATCCACCATAACATAACACATGGAAAATTTATGGATTTAATAAACATTTCATCATCATTAACATAAAACATCATGACAATGAGTAAAGACTGTACCATTTAATCATATCCCAAGTAATGTTTCAAAAATACCAATGATTTTTGTCATCTATTAATAGGAATACCATAAAATTAATTAAAACAAACCTAAGGAATGTAACCTTTTCAAAATGGAAATAAAATATAAAAATATAAAAATTCCACATATATTAAATAAATTTTTTATTTAATAAAATTCGATAAACTTGTAAAGTAACCATTAAATCATTAATAGTCTTGGATAAAAAGTTTTATTTTTCACTATATAAAATTATTCAAAAGATTCCTTTCATATTTAGAAAAAATTAAAAAGTTTATCATTCAGAAAATTAAAAAGATATTCCATTCAAAAATATTTATAAAAAGTAAACTAAGGGTTAAATTTTATTTAATAAATTGTGGGATAATATTTCAATCATTCCTGAAAACATTTTTAGAAAACATGTATATGGAATTTAAATTAATTTTTATCGATAAAATAAATAAAGACGATTTTCCTTTAAAAATCATCCATTGATATATTGAGTAAATAATGAGAGAAAAATTAAAAACCATAATACGACATATAGAAATAAAAATTTTATAATAAATTTCATGATTTCCTTGAGAGATATTTTATATTTTTTTCATCATTTGAATCTTAATCACAAATAACCTCAATAAACAATAAGATAGTAACATAATGCCTTAATTAATATGGTAACACATCGATCATAATCCCCATGAAATAAAAAGCCATATATGTGAATTTAAATACTCATAAATACAATAATAATAATAATCAAATATATTAATGTGAATTTTAAATACCACATAAAATTAACAAGTTGTGAATATGGAATGTGTCTCATTCAAATAGAAATGAGATGAAAATACCACACATCAAGTCTCGAAATTCTTCATAAATGTTAAAAAATCATTTATAATTAATATTGGTTTATTATATATCTAATATGGAACCATAATATCATATATAGTACCATATATTATTTACTTATAACCTTTTATTCGCACATTTAATAATAAATCATTGTTCAAATCATTGGATCGGGTGATAACTCATTAATTTTTATATACGTTTTGGTTTGGTAATTTTAATACTGGTACATAAATAATGGTTTAATTACATATATAATTTTAACCATGGTATAGATATCATATATTTTCCTTAATTGTTTTACTACCATACATATAATTTATAAATAGCACATTGAATTACAAAGTTCATCGAGATGGTTGACCATTTGTATGCATGAACATTGTTTCCATTTTATTGATCGATGTAAAAAAATAATTAATTTATTAAATTAATTTTAATGATTAATATTTAAATAATATAAATAATATATATTAATTGAAAATATCTATATTACTTTCCATGAAAAAAATAAATGAAAAACACATCACATTTCGTGGTCGAGGTTTTCATCCACACGTACATCAAAGTGATGTGATCATTTCCAATAGATTTTTAGGTAGGAAGAAATATGTGATATTATAATTATAAAAATATAATTATCTCATAATTTTCATATAAATATGTTAAATAAATTATTATATCACGTCATGATAGGTGGTGAGAGAAAATGAATTTCATCGGTTTGTGAGGCATTAGTCTGTCAGACACATATTCGACGGTTTCATTTACCATTTGATAAAAGAGGATATGTATATAGGTTATGAAAGTAACATAATAAAATCTAATTATATGGTCAATTATTTTCTTGTAATATAATCATAGTTAAGGAAATTTTAATGGAGGGGGATAAATAAGTAAAACAAAAACACATGTTTGAGGACTATACCTCTTATTTAAAGAACCCCTTTAAGTTTACATATAATATATTTTTAGGAGGATTTCATAATAAAAAAATAATCTTTGAATTGTTAATAGAATAACATATTTAATTGTCATTTACATGGAACAAGAAAAAGCTTTTTGAGGTGTGATGTAGAGAGGAGAAGAGATGTCCCTTTTTAAGATAAATATGGGACACACTTGTAACCCACATTCAAATTTCTGAAATGCATTCAAAATTATAAATTAATTTATATTAAAAATGATTCCAAATGGTAATATATTCAAATTTTAAATAATAAAATGTTTAAATATGGTCATAAAATCAGATTTTCACATTTTTATTTTTTTAAAAATCCCATTATTTTAGTTTTATCCCTGATAAACTCTTTAGTCATTAAAAATAACAATTAATACTTTATATATTATTGTATTCATTTTTAAAACAAATTATGTTTTAAATATTAAATAATATTAATTATGCATATCTAAATATTATATATATTTTAAAAAATTCCATTAAAAATGGTGGATGAATTTATTTTTAAATTAAACATAAAGATGCGACGAAAAAAGACGGTTTTAAAAGAAATGGTTTAATATGTCTAAATAACAATTATATAAAAATATAACACCAAAATTTAATAATATATAATAAATTTTTAAAAAAATTATATATATTAACAGTTTATTATTTTATAACAATCTATATATATAATTTAACAAGAAATTTCTTTAAAAATGAAACGTTTTATAAAAAAATAAAATTTTTAATTTTCAATGAAAAATGATATTTTCAGAACATTCTAAGAATTCACTATAAGAAAATTTTGAAAATTGTATTTAAAAAATGTGGTTATATTTTTATAATATATTTTATAAAACTAATGATTTTTTTTCATAAAATGCATTGAAAATCATTTTGAGGAAAAATGTATTTTTGAATAATATGAAGACCTTAGAATAAAAATAAGTTCTTTTTTATGAACATACTATTATTATATAAAAACTTCATTAATAATTTTAAAAAAAACTCGTATTAAAAATAAAATGTTTTTATTTTAGTTTTAACAGTCGTTTATAAATAATAAAAATAATATTATATTCTGGTTTACTAAAACATGGTGTCATGTGTAATATATTATCTCGATGAAATATAATTTATTTTAAAAGAAATAATAAAATAATCATGTGTTACACACAATGAGGACCATAGAATGTAGAGATATTGGTAGGGTAAAATAAATCATGTTTTAGTTCAATGAATTAACAAAACATAAAATTGATATATTATTCCTATACATTCAAATATAAGGCACATTACAGTATCAAAAATATCTACCACTGCAACCAATCACCTCATAATTACCAGCAATTAAAAAGAATTATTACTGCACCGATTCAGACAAAAAAATACACATGATTACCAAACAATAATCATAGAACATTATTTCAATTTATATCAATAATAATTCCCATTTAAAAAATTCCTGACAACATTAATTTTTTTAGAAACAAAATCATTAGAAAATAATCATTCTATATTACCCAAAAATTGATTACAAACTTTTTTTTCATACATAATCATTCATCACATATTTATATCACCACATTATCAATTGTTATTCAACACTACATTAATTTGACACATTTAAAATATTTTCCCACATTATTCAATTATATAATTTATTTCATCAATCTTCGATATCCTCAGGTAACTAAACAACCCTAAATACACCATCCAAAACACATATCTTCCTCATGAAACCACAAAAAGTATAGAACATCATCTATACCACTTATATATCAACCAATCACACTATAAAACATCAACAACACCATACCGAATCAATAAATTAAAATGGAATATTTTACTCCACAACAATAATTAAAACATACAACCTCTTATACTACAAAAACAATGTGAGACAACTATAAAGATTATTTAGGAATGAAAAAAAATTGAAAAAAGATTTCCATTTATTTTATTTTTATTCATAAATTTTTCAGTCACATTCCTCTAAAAAAATATATCATAATTAAATATTTTCATCATTCCATATCAAATTAATATATTTTAATAATATGAAAAAATAAAACCATTATTTCTCAAAATAATAATAATTCTAAATCATAGAAACATGGTGAGAAAAAAAAAGAAAAAACTTATGATAAAAATAATAAAATTATGTAAGTATATAAAAAAAACCACTTTCCTCTAAGTAAAAATCATTCTTTTTAATTAATTTATTTATTTATTCATTCTAACGTAACCAATGAATAATAGTTTTATAAAAACAACCAAAATATAATAAGGAATCTAAATCACCTACCTGAAACATGGATTGAATTCGATGACAATAATAAGACGGGAATCGAATGATGAAGAACCTAAATAATTTAGAAAATTATTATATAAAATATAAAACAAATTTTCATCGTAAAAATAGTTCTAATATGTATAATTATATAGTACAATTTATGTGCATAAATCCCCATGATATAATAAATAATGAAGAATATAATGAAAATTATATAAGAGGACCATAAGCAAAATGAAAATTATATTATGAATCTAAGGAGTTAATAATACTCTAGGGGAATAAATGCTTACCAAATATATGAATCCAAGGAATATACAGTTTGAAAAATATTTAGGGAACAAACTAATATAAATAGTTTTCTTTAATTGATACTAAAAACTCAGGGTAATAAACAACAATATTTTATCATTAAACCATGAAAAGAATTCTCTCAATAAATGATAATTTGAAAAAAAATCATTTTTAAAAACAATCATTATATATAAATCAACCTGTAATTTTTGTTTATAAATATTACCCTCAACAAAACCATGGAATAAATATAACAACCCATTACATTGTCCTTATATCAATACTTCAAACCTCCGGCAAGCCACAATACATTTCCTACAAATGCATCATATTTTCATTATGAATACTAAAATAATAATTCTCTACCGCATTGTATTAGAGAATGATATCATATTTTAAACAATTATAAATAATTGAAATATAAACCATTCCATATTTAATTTTACAAACATGAGATAATTTATTTTTAAAGGGTTAAAAATGACCAATGATATTTTTATTATGAAGAAAATCTATGCCATTATGAGTAAAACTGAAAAAACTATAAACCCTTAATTGAAATAAGACATCGTAAAATAAAATCTAGGAAGTAAGTTTATTTTATGGCTTAAAACTTTTCTTCTATCTTTTAAACTAATTTAACACTCTCCATATCCACCTTCGACGTCATATTTATAAAAACAACATGGATATGAAAATCTAAGTCTCAATATTACATGTATAATGATATAGATTATAACATAACATTAATATTTTATTATTAAATTAATAATATAACATTGATTTACTAAATTTTATTAAATTTCATAATTTTAATTTATAATATATAACTTTTTAATTGGATTAATTTATATAGATTTTCTTTTGATTATTAAATTAAATATTTTTATCTATAACTTTTCAGAAAATCAAGATATCATGATCATTGTATGAAGCATGTTACTTGTATTTTTCTAGTATAAATAATAAATACAAGTAATAATTATAATATATATATTAAAATATTTGATATAGTCGAATCACCCATGATTATACATATTTATTATCATTTTATCCATGAAATCATGTATAAGCATGAAACATGAGTCATTTAAGTAATATATATTGATTATTGTTCAAATAAGACACATCCTGATTCGTATGTCCCATTAATTTTACCCCAACATCATCTTTTTTACCATTGAATCCTATATTCAACTTAGATATTTTGGGTTCTCACAATTCTTATCAAGTTTAAACTCATACACTTACACCGAAGTACCCCCACTAGATTGTATGATATAACTATTTTATTCAAATTCATTATTAGATTCGAATATCAAGGAATATTTATAGAACTATTTGAAGCATTATTTCTATTCCCATATGATATATAGTTATTATTATATATCATATCAAAGGACTAGTAAATTTTCATTCAATTGCATCTATCATTCATATATACTAGATGAATGGGTATGTAAATAAAACCACAACTTATATTATTGAACAATATTTATATAAAATGAAGGAATAACTTTTTCTTTTTTCTTTGATTTAATCACATAATTAATTTTCATTCTATTTCAGGCATTATCCAAGTCACCATATTCCTCAACCATGAAAATTCATTTCAAGATTCCTTTCCCATTATAAAATATGGCAGTATATTTTCATTTTTCATTAATATGTGTGGCTTTATTCTTTTTTCTAAATGACACATAATGATGACAGAATGTCCAATTCCATGAATAATCATGACATTTATATGAATTTTTTTCCCTTATTATCGATTGATAGAAAATACATTGGATTGAATATGACATATATTATTTTATTAACTTTTTAACACAATCATCCAATATACTATATATAGTATCGAAAAATTTTAATTACCATTAAACATATATTCATGTTGTTAATGAAATAATTAAATATAAAGGGATCCCCTTCAGTATACTGATAGAACATACCCCACATATATGGCCCACCTATATACACCCAAGGGCATATATGTTTCTTGAAGAGAATAATATCTTATCTTATATGAATATCATAGTATTACAGTGGGAATAAACTTCCCAACATAGTCAAATGCCATAATCAATATATTAGCGTAATGATTTTATTATAAAATCATCATCTGAACAAGGTTAGTGTTTTTACTAGACCATTCGCTATCATTTAAGCATACGATGTTAAAATAATTCAACCTGTTATTTATAATAAAAATCATTATTATGTTAAAATATTAAATAGTTTTATTATATCTCTATATTTTATTTATTTTTTACCATATCTCCTATACGAAAATAAATGTTATAGATATTGGTTTTTTATTGATCATTCATGTTTGGTTAATTATGTTCACTTGAGTAATGTGGCCCCTTCCCCACATTTTATTAAAAGCACAAATACATTGAAAAAATATATTTTCTTAATGTGTGTGACATTAAAAAAATACAAAAAATAATATGATAAAAACTACCCTGTACTATATGCATGTTTCCCCTCGAGTGATTGTAAAAATGTTGGGTACATTGTCTTTTTTAGGTATGTGTTCTCTATTTTCTTGAACAAGAAACCTTAGATATTATCAAAGTTGTATGAATTTATATTTTTTCCACTCTTTGGTATATGTTATATAAAATTAAACATCTATTTTAAGATGATGGTCCTACATATATCGCCTTCAATAATAATAATAATAATAATAATAATAATAAATTATATAAATAACTGTTATGTTGGGTTCCCATGAAAAGGGGAAAACGAAAATGTATATTCATAAGTTTCTTTTCCCATTATATATATGTATTATAAAAAATTTACACATAAAGGAAATTACATATAACTCAATGGACTAATGTCTATCCCTATCAATTTATTTGTAATAGACCATTGGTTTGTAGATTTCAGAAATAATATGTAATATTAAAAACAAATGTATTCCCACAATTTTATTTTCCTTCTTCGTAAATCATGGTTTATTTCAAAAATATTTAATTTCATATTCACATTATGATATTCATGATTATATTAAAAAAACTCATTTTGATTTGTTATCTATAGAATTAAACAATTAGAAACAATATTATAAATTCTATTTGAAATTAAACTTCAACTACCTTTTTTTAAACATGTAAAACCATAAAATTAGAACACTTTTGTTTGGTGTAACTAAATATCCCTTAATCTCTAAAAAGATTTAAAAAATCCTTAACAGGTTGAAAATATAAAATGTAAAACCTGTGATTAAATTATTCCTTTAGTTACTAATTTAATTTCATTCATATCATAGGTAAAAAATAGAGTAAAAATTTAATATATACAAATATTACCGGGATTGATTCATGGGAATAGTAAAATATTTTTCATTATTACTCGTTCTATTGATTTAAGGAAAAATTACATCTTTTTATATTACTTATATACATTAGTTAATATATATTTTACATGAATCATAATAATTAAATTTCAATTTTTAAATCATTATTAAACATTATTTCACTAACATCAAATATGTATCATGATTTCACTTATCATTAATCTCCTATATTTCTATATGTAAATAGACTAACAATGGATTATGAATATGTAATCTTTGATATATATATCATTAAAAGATCCATCCAATAGAAAAGTACCTTGAGGAAGTCAAACCAATTTTGTCTTTTATGAATCATGAAAAACATGACATGAAATAATGGCACATGAACCACCAATAGAGTCCACTAATTCCTAACCTAGAGAAAATATCATGGATTATAATTTGGCAGTCAAATTCATTAACCAATAAAGTATACCTAAAAATAAAAAAAATTCACGACTCGTCCCCCGTGGCCCATGCCGTGACTACCCCAAGCCTTCCTTATATAGGCTAGGGGCTGGCGACTAGAACCGAAAGGCATACTCTATAATTTGAGAAGGAGTTTCCTTAAAACATGTAGAGACACACAGTCCGAGAACACAATAAGAAGAAACTGTGAAGTAATCTGCTATATCAATAGTGTGATGAAACTAATGGTGTTGGAATACAATCCCAACTGGAAAAGTAAAAGTACAAAGGAAAAGTAAAAAAAACTAAAAAGGTGAAAAGCAGCTCGCGGATCATCCACCATAGATCCTACATTAAGGGTAGTCATAACTCACGGTCATTAGTCCCTGTGTCACGTCACACCAGACCGACCACCCCGGATCCTACCAGAAGGGTAGCTATTTCATACGATCATTAGTCTCTATATCGGGTCACACCAAATGGTCTGCCTCCATGCACCATCCCATCCAGGCTCTCTCAGCCTCGATCAATGCCATACATAATCTTCACAAGACATAATAAGGTGCGGGCGAATCTAGTGCAGGGGTGAGTATAAAGATACTTAGTAGGGACCCTGAGACGATGCAGGTCTCCTTGAGTTACAAAAGTTTATGACCTCAAAGTAAGATCCAAACTCTACTAAGGTATATTCCTATACATATACCTAAGTTATCAAGATATACTCATCTCATACATGAGGGAATTATTCCATGAAGTTAACACCAAGAAAGTGAAGTATCACATAGCATAACCTCAATCACAAGAACTATGTAAATACAACTCACACCAGGATTTATTCTCGGGGTAGAAAGGTTATCATATCATAGAACTCCTCAGGTGCTAGAGAACTCCTCCTATATCGAATACAGTGGGCATGTCATGTCACACAAATCCGCTTCCCACTGGGCAAATCGTTAAGCTGTCTTCAGGTCTCATCTAACGGTAGGGTTCCATACGTAGTCTTATTGGTAAAACCGCTTCTCAATCCACTCCCTACATCTTGATATCTATGGAAGTCACCACAATGTATATTCTAGGGTAGGATCCATAGAATCATTAGTCAAAAACCTCGAACTCCTCAGTTGTTGGATAAATCCTCCTCTATTGAGTACAGTGGGCCAACAGGGTCACACAGACCCGCTTCGTACCGTGGGCCAGCTGGGTCACACAGAACCGCTTCCCACCTTGTCTATCGTCAAGTAGTCTTCCGGTCTTTGCCAGTAGTATGGTTTCGTATGTATCACACATGGGAGAACCACTCCCCAATCTATTTTACACACATCAACCAATTTTAAGTCTCACAAAGAAGTATCTCAATGGTCTGTTACATCATAGCGACCCAATGTAATAGAATAAGTGTCAATCGGAAACCTGGTTGATAAGTTATTAGTGTTTCTTCTTCGAGGGCTTCGTTTGATTCGGGGTCCAATCCCACCCGGCCATACTCCATCCTTATCCAGAACAGAAGTGAATTACACCAAAGGACCATCTCGATCCAAGGATATTGACACTGGAGAAAGCATAAATGGACCCATATGGGCCCTAGTCTGGTCAGACACGGTCCTACCGACCCATCCTGGGCTGACCCGAACTGGTTATGGTCAGCCCGACCCAATTCAGGTCTGGCCCGAATATCCTTTTCCTTTGGGGGGGCTAGCCCGATGGGTAGTGGTACGGCCTGGCCATCGAAGGGGACATCCTTGCTTAGCCCTGTTGCAAAACCCTATGGCGAAGCCCGGTGGCTCGACCCACTTTGGCACAGCCCGCTGCGGTGCAGGCTGCTCGGTTGGAAGTCTGTTGTGACCGACACCTAGGGAGAGGTGCCCCCCCCCAATCATCCTGAACGGTCCGTGGACCGTTCAGCTGCTGGAAAAGGGGACCTTCCAGGGGGTCCCGCCCAGTGTGGCATGGCCAGGCGGAAGACCGGCTAGACTCCCTTATAAGGGCACGGGCATGCGCCGCTGTCCACCTACGGTCGGTCGGGTGTCGGCCTCCATCCAACCTCCATTGCAGCAAGTGGTTGTGGCCTCCTACTCCACCGGTAGTGCAGACGCGTGCCACCACTCCATCATATGGCCGGTCAGTTGTCGGCCACTTCCTAGATCCCTTGTGGCTGATGGTCCATGACCTCCTCATCAACTGGCGACGCACATCCGCTCTTCCTTTCCTTCCTCACAGACGAACAGGTACCGGCTGCCGCCTTCTTCCGCGAGCCACTACAGCTTCGTTAGAAGCTCTAAAAATTAAATGATCTCATATTCGTGATCCTTGCATCGAGGGCTCTGTGTCCATATATCGTGCTCAACAAAACTCTGTGTTTCTAGTGCCAATAATATAATTAGGCGTTCAAGAACACATGAAAAACGCATGAAGAACCGAAAAAAGGGGAAATGTTTTTGTGCGGGATGATGACCATTTTCGTTTGTCCATCTTTTTCTTAAATTTTGGATAGGAAATATCAATAAAATAAATTCAACGTGCTTAAAACCCCATCCCCATGATCAATGGAGGAGCGTCTGCGGTAGAAAAAGTGGGTCAGTATTCGCCGTTCTCACAATAGCCTCTAATGATGTTGCTTGATCGTCGATCGTCATTCTGTGTTTCAGTTTCAATCAACACTACTTGCGAGAACCATCTCCAACTTCCATGGGCTTGATGTCGCGACTCTACTTCAACACTTTGTTTCCTGGAGATGATATACCGACAAATCTCCCCAATCCCCATATAAATAGAAGAGGGGGAGGGCGTGCAATGTTCATGGAATTAATGGAGGCACATTAAATAGGAACCCTCCTAATTACCAAAAGGTTCAGTTACATAGAATGAAAAGTCAAGCCATTGATTGTCTTCAAACGTCGTCATTACCACGTCGGTTCTTGTCTTTTGGATAAAATAATGAAAATAAAAATTAAGTAAGTTATTTTTATTATTCATTTAAAAGTCTCAAAATCTAACATTTTCTCCCGACCTACTACTATCGAAGTGAATCCTCCCATATGAGAATCCCGACGCTATGGAATCAACGATGTACGTAGATTTTTAATCTGAGCACTGGTTCAAAAGTTAGAAAATTCTCCTCACATGTTTAATGAACTTACCTGAAAAAATGTTCATAAATTTATTAACCGTCACCCTCGACTCGCGACTGTCGAGGTTAGGCTCTGCCTAAGTGAAACACGCCCCAACGAACCCAATGGTACTCTTGGATTTCCGATAGAGTTATTGTTTGTGAGTTATAGTCATTTAAAAAATAAAATGATTTCTTTAAATTATTTTATTTATGATTATGCCACTTTTTTTTCCTAGAGGAGGATTTCGCTGACTAAACATAAGTCGCACCTAGGGTAACCCCACCATCGTGAGAGCAACGATTCCCTAGGATTTCTGATCCGAGTAACCGTTTCAGATTTTTTATATATACTTTCAAGAAAACATCTTATGCACATTAATTAACCCTTAAAAAAACATTGACAGATCATTCTGGGCACTCCAGGCCTCATAATCGCGCACTGTCAGATTTCGCAGTCTCCAAATAATTCCATATAATTAGAAAAACTTATACATAATTTTTGGGACATTACATTCTCCACCACATAGGGTTTTACATACCCAAAATACACAACATAGACTAAAGAAATAAATGGGATACTGAACATGAATATGTGCCTCCTACTCCCATGTGGTTTCGTGGAGGATCTCGTGCTGCCAGTGAATGTGAATCAGAGCTATCGACCTCCCACAATATACCTGCTCCTGTCAATCCCCAATCTCTACTAGAACCTCGATAAACATCACCCCATTGAAAAATTCCATGTTTCCATGGTCAATGGAATGAGATGGGTCATGAATGAATCTCCTAAACTTGGATATGTGGAAGATGTTACGCACCTGGTGCATCTATGAGGGGAACAATAGATGATACGCCACCTTGCCCACTCTGCTGAAAATCTAGAAAGGTCCATTGAACCTCGGAGATGACTTTCCACCTTGGCCAAATCTCTGCAAACCTCATCAAGGTGAGACCCGTAGAAATTCATGGTCACTATCCTCGAACTCAAGAGTTCTATGTCTCTTTTCAGCATAGGATTCATGCTTGATCTATGTAAGTTTATTCCACTCCAGGGATTATCTACACTTTATCAATGGTAGCCCATACCATCTCTGGTCCCACGAGTGCTGACTCCCCTGGATTAGTCGAGCACTGTGGTTATCTACAAGGTCGCCCGTACAATGACTCGAATGGTTCCATAACAATAGTGGAGTGATAGTTATTGTTTTAGGCAAACTCCACCAAAGGAAAGTGATACTCCCAGTTGTATCCAAAACCAAGGACGCAATAACGTAGCATGTCCTCGATGGTATGAATGGTCCGCTCCATCGAACCATCCATTTGAGGATGGAAGGCGGTTCTCAACAAAATATTTTTCCTGAATTCCTCATGCAACCCCTTCCATAGCCAGGAAGTAAAATGTTCATCACGATCGGAGACAATCATAGATGGAACTCCATGAAGCTGTACAAACACCTGCACATATAGGCGTCCCAAGCTCTCTACTAATCACTCCTCTCTGATAGGTAGGAAGTGGGATGAATTAGTGAGTCATTCAACGATCACCTAGATATAATTATGACTCTTGGATGCACAGGGAAGTCACATCACAATGTCCATGGAAATTCCATCCCACATCCACTCTAGCACCCCAAATGGCTGAACTAAACCTGTTGAAACCTGATTCTCTGCCTTCACTTGCTGACAAGTGAGGCATCGAAAGACTAACTGTGCTACAAAATTCTTCATTCTTAGACACCAATGTTGATGCCAAAGGTTGTGGTACATATTCGCCAATCCTGGATGCACCACTATAGGGTATGTATGGAACTCCCTCAACACCTCATTTTGTAGTACTACTAGTACCAAGGTATATCCTCTAAAGAGGATGACATGCTCCCCACATTCAAAAAATCCATCAGGTGCATGCCCTGAAGATATCTGAGCACGTAGAGACTCACAGTCAGTGTCCCCAAGATACACCTCCCAAAATTGTTGAATGAGTGGGGGTGTGACTACCATAGACAGAAGGTATTCTATTGTATCTCTATCCACGAATGATTTCTGCAACGCGGCTAGCTGCTATGGTGCATCACTCAGCAACAGCAGACCATACCTCATGCCGATTGCATATTCTACCACGTTCCCCTTCTTATAAGTATAAACTATCTCAAATTCATAGTCCCGAAGGAACTCTATCCATCACCACTATCTCAGGTTCAGATCATTCTGAGTGAAGATATATCTAAGACTCTTGTGATGAGAGTAGACTGTAAAACGTCCACCCATCAAGTAGTACTGCCACACCATCAGTGCAAGGACCACCGGTGGTAACTCTAGGTTATGGGTAGCATTTTTCAACTTCTAAGTCTCTATCTCAGCACCAGAAATCTCTGTTGACATTTCTCTATCCGCAGGAAAGGATCCCCCTTTTTCATCAAAGATTAAAAGGGTGCCTCTACCTTGAAGAAGCCAGGTACAAATCTACAGTAGTACCAAGACAAAGCAGACGTCCCTCTCCCTTCGGGGAGGTAATCCTATAAATATCTTTTAAATGGATGTCCCCATGCTCTACCACTCCTTTTTGGAACAGAAAACTCAAAACTCTAGCTGTCGTGACGTTATGTCTAGCCGACTCAAGAGTGATCAGTTGCACCCTCCCATGCATGAGCTTATCATGTTCTTCCTGAGATTTCTTTTTCAATAAACAAGGAAAACTCCATTTCCACATTGTATATAAACCACAACAATTTTTTCTTAATACAACCAATTTGAGTATGAACTGTGGAGGCCCAGTCCATACCCAAACTAACTTTGTGAGGCCTCAATGATGCTAGCAAGCAGTTCCAACCGAAACTCTCACGAAAAGGGTAAGATCACACCATCAACGTAAGTGTTATTATCGAGTCCCCTCCCAAAGGTTTCTCTAGACGTGAGGGTCACATAAACAGTTTAACCAGATACTCTTGGTCTTGGACAAGATCTGTGGAAGGAAGGTATGATTGGTACCTATGTCCATTAATATGACATCTAGTAGTAGACACATGCCATTAATTGAATCATTCCTTGAGCCCTTGGGTCGCACTCCTTGACCGTATGAAGCTACTCCCTTCCCCTTTCCTCCAGCTCTTTGAGCCTAGTGGGGAACACAATGGGGGGTGGTTGTAACATGTCAAAATGTACACCACCTCATACTGCTCTCCTAACTCTTCTTCCACGTCTACTTCTCTAAAAATTCATCTGTCCCTAACACTTCCTCTTACAAAAACATTTTACATGCCATAGTCTCTAAGACTCGCATCAATTTCCTACATTCCCAGTACTAACATTCACTGTTTGTATCCTATCATCCAAAGATCATTCACCCATAAATGTTCTCTCTAGAATCCTAACATAAGTAGGGATGCATAGAGGAAAGGTGTTGGCTCAGATGTCCCTAAACACACCTCACATAGAGGTCTGAGCCCTGAAGCACTAACTGTACTATATTCATCAAGAACACGAGATGGTCGGCACACCTCGATGAATACTCAGCTACCGACATATCGTCTTTCTGATGCTCTATATGCTCTAGGGAACTCTCAACAACCTCCCCAATCTAGTCTTCAGCCACCAGTGATTCAGGATCGCCTCAAAATCTGAGGGGTATCTAATGCTGAAAGATGTGTAAGGAACTAATCCTACATGTGTACCCTACCAGTCCTACCGGTTGTAATTTCTAACCAATGGGTATTGATATATATGGCACACTTCCTAAAGGTACCATCTCGGGAAATGATCTACGTACCAAAGTCTCATTATCCTATGGAATATCCTCATGGTCCCGTACTAGAAAATACCAACAGTTATAATCACAAAATGCTCTACTGGAGTCTCAACTAGTTGGAAAACACTAGCCACTACCTCCAACAAACCCTCAACTACCTAGGAAACTGAATCACCTCGAAACAATGGAAGCCTCTTCCACAAGAACTCATGAAATGTTCTCAATCAGTGTGCATATTCAACTGTGGAGATGGTGGAAACTCTCATCCAACGTTTAGTGGTGTTGCTGTTACAGTACAAGAAGATTCTAATTCCATTAGAGGGCCATGCACCGATGACTTATCTCTCGGTGGGCCATCGTCACATACTCTCTCAGGAACATAGGTGGCTGTCTATGCGGTGGAATCCTAATAAGGAACAGGTGCGCTGTGATCATTGAGTAATACCTGGTGAGATGACTCCAAGGAGTTCAAAATAAACATATTTCAAAAACACAAACAATCAGTTTTTTCATGCGCTGAGCCATAAATCGGAATTCAAGGTTATTGTGCATGGATACGTCGGCCGCCAACCCAACAATAGATTCCACATACTGAAAACCACACTCATAACACATAATACTATTTTTACATAGAAAATATATGATTGATAGTTTTTTGGAAGAACCAAACTCCTATGATACCTATTTGTCAAGACCCATCCCCTGGGGCTCGTGCAGTGAATACCCCTAGACCACCTTCTATTAGATAGGGGCTGGTGACTAGCATCGAAATACACACTCCATATTTCAGGAAGGAATTTCCTTTAAACCTATACAGAAACATAGTCCATGAACACAACAAGCTGCAACTATGAAGTAATCTGATGTAGAAAATGTGTTCTGAAAGTAATGGGGCCGGAATAAAATCCCAACTGGAAATGTACAAGTACAACTGAAGGGAAAAAATAGTGGAAAAGGTGAACAAAAGCTCTTGTATCATCCACCATGGATCCTAACTGAAAGGTAGGTAAAGCTCACGATCATTAGTCCATGTGTCGCGTCACAGCAGACAGTCCAACATAGATCCTACCTGAAGGGTAGGTAGAGCTCATGATCATTAGTGCCTACGTCGCATCACAACAAATGGTCTGCCTCCAAGCACCATCCAATTCGGGCTCCCTCATCCTCGATCAATGTCGTACGTCGTCCGCACAAGAAAAAATAAGGTACAGGCAAAGCCCATGCAAAGGTGAGTATAATGATACTCAATAGGGACCCTGAGACCCCGTAGGTCTCTTAGATTTCCCCAAAGGAAAGACCTCAAAGCAAGAGCCCAACTATAATTAGGTATATTCCCATACATATACCTAATTTATCAAGATATACACATATTATACATGAGGAAAATATACTACGAAGGTAACACCATGAAGGTGATGTATCACATAACATAACCTCCATCACAAGAACAAAGTAAAGATGGCTCACACCAGGATTTATTCTTGGGGTAGATGGGTTATCACATCAACAAACTCTTCCGCTACTGAAGAAATCCTCCTATATCGAGTACAGTGGGCCTATCGGGTCACACAAAGCCACATCCCAGAAACCTTGAACTATTGTGGTACCCATCCTTGATGTGTACCATGGAGATGATGGGCCACACAAAGACGCTTCCCACCGTGGGCATGCCAGGTCACACAAATCTGCTTCCCACCTTGTCCAAACTAAGGTACTAATCTTTTCGAGTACCATGCATCTACCGGGTCAGATAGAGCATCTCCCCACCATGGTCCTTCTGGGTCACACCGAGCCGCTTTTTACTGGGAATATCATCGAGCAGTCATCCGGTCTCATCCAACTGTAGGGTTACAAACGTAGTATGCTTGGGAGAACTAATCCTTAAGCCACTCATTGCATATTGATTTCCATGGAAGTCACCACAATGTATATTCAAGGGTAGTAACTATAGCATCGTTAGTCACAAGCCTTGAACTCCTCAGCTACTGGTGAACTCCTCCTCTATCGAGTACAGTGGCCCTTCCGGGTCACAAAGAGCCACTTCCCATTAACCTTGAACTGTTGTCGTACTCATCCCTGATGGGTACAGTGGGCATGAAAGGTCACACAGAGCCTCTTTCCACCGTGGTCCTGTTGGTTCACACAGAGCCACATTCCACCTTTACCACCGTCAAGCAGTCTTCAGGTCTCAGCCTGCATTATGGTTTCATACGTAGCACGTTTGGGAGAACAGCACCCCAATCCATCGGTCAAACCTCAACCACCCTAATATCCTACGAAGAAGTATCACAATGGTTTTTCACATCATATGGGACCCAATGCAATAGATAGAGCACTAATCGGACGTCCGGTCTGTATGTTATTTGTGTTTCTGCTCTGAGGGCCCGGTTGAATTCGGGGTCAGATCTTACCCAGTCGTACTCCAACCTTATCCAAAAATGAAGTGGAGTATACCAAAACAACAGTCTTGACCCAAGGATCCTGGCTCAACATATGGATCATCAAAAGGATGGTCGGTTCACAATTTATGGCCACAAATGCATAACTAAGCCCAGATAGGTCCGGGTCTCGTCTGACCCGAAGTAGTTGGGGTCCGGCCGGCCCAATTAAGGTCCACCCCGGATGGCGTAGGCCTTGGTGGGCCTGGCCCACTGGGTAGTGGTCTGACACATCCTGCGAAGGGGACAACGCAGCCTAGCCCGCTTGCATGACCTGCTGCAGTGCGGCCTGTTCGGCTGGCATTCTTCCATGGTGGGGTCCTTCGTGACCGAAACATGGGGGGAGGAACCCCTCAGGTCTTCCCGAATGATCCGTGTACCGTTTGGCTACTATAATATGGGATACGCATGGGGGTCCCGCCTGATGTTGCATGGCCGGACAGAAGGCTTCCTAGACTCCATCCCAGTGGTGTGGGTGCGTGCTGTTGTCTACCTGCGGCCGGCCATATGTCGGCGCCGACCTCCGACCTCCGCTATGGAAAAGCGGTCATGGCTTCCTTCTCCACTGGTGGAGCAGACACATGTTGTCGCTCCGTCACGCGGCTGACAAGTTGTTGGCCACCACCCTGCTCCACTGCGGTAGAAGGGATGCAACTTCCTCATCAACCAGTGGCTCGAACGCGCACCCCCCTTTTTTCCTTGCGTCCGACTCAGTGTGCACCGCCACCTTCATTCGGGAGATGATGTGGCTTCGTTCGAAGCACAAAAAATTAAAAGATCACATATTCGAGATCCTTCCGTCGAGGGATCCGTTTCCATATATCGCGCTCAACTAAACTATGTGTTTCCAATGCCAATTAAATAATTAGGCATTGAAGAATACATGAAGAACTAATGAAGAATAGATGAATGAGGGGAAATGTTTATATGCGGGATGATGGCCATGTTCATTTGGTCATCGCAGCCGTAAATTTATGATAAGAAGAATCATTAAAATAAATTCAACGTGCTTAAATCCCCTACCTCGTGATCGATGGAGAAGCACTTGTGGTGTAGGAAGGGGATCAATATTCTCTATTCCCTCATCAACCTCCAATTACCTCTCTTGAACGTCGTCAGTCCGACATTGCTCGTTTTCTTTTGTAGAAAAGAAAGAAAATAAAAATTAACTAAATTATTATTATTATTTTCTTAAAAGTCTATAAATATAAATTTTTCTCCAGACCTACTATGGCTGAAGTGAAGCCTCATTTAATAGAATACCATTGTTGGTGATCAAACGGTGCCCTCATATTTTTAATCTATCCACTGGTCCAAATGTTAAAAAACACGGCTCATGCATTTATTGAATGTACCTGCAGAAAATTTCGGAAAATTATTAACAGTCACCTTTGACTCGTGCTGGTCCAAGTTAGGATCCGCCTAATTTAAACACGCCCCAAAAAACTCAGTGGTACTCTTGGATTACCAATTATAGTTTCCTCTTAAAAGTTATGGAGTTTACAATAAAATAATTGTAACTTAATTATTTTATTTACGGCCAAAAACTAACATTCACTGGTGGCCCACGCCGGCCATTTTTAGTATCTTCCTAAAGAAAGTGTACCTTCACGAGTTCAGCGGTGGTATCAGACTGGTAATCCGAGTTACCATTTTTGAGTTACAAGCATTTTATAAATAAAATAATTTCTTTAAATTATCTTATTTACAATTATGCCATTTTTGGGTTTTCTCACCTGATACCTGTGACGACTAAACTAAAGTCGCACCTAGGGTAAAACCACCATCCTGAGTGCAGCGGTGGCCTCGAATTTCTGATCTGAGTATCCATTTAAGAGTTATTCCACATTTTTAGGAACAATTTTTACACGTCCTAATTAGCGACTAACAAAACATTCACGGATCATTCCGGGCACTTTGGGCCTCAGAATCGCACTCTCTTTGATTTCGCGGTCTCAAAATAATACTATATAATTAAAAAATTTATAAATAATTTCTGGGACATCACAAAATTATTAAATTCATTACCCTTTCATGGCCAATTGGTTATAATTAACATGGTATCACTATTTTATCAACATTTTAAAATCATTTAAGAATTATTTTTTATTAATGAAATAAAAAATTCTGTTCATACTGATGAGATTAAGTTGATATTTTGAAATCCTAGATTTAACCACATGATGCATAGTAATTGAAATGGATAAGATTTTTTACAGGGAAATTTCATTTCATTGATTTATTGTAACGTAATGAATATAAAAAATTCATATCTATCATTAATGAATAAAAAAAAATATATAAAATAATTATCAATGCGAAAAGTACAAAAAGAAAAATGCAATTAATTTTTGGATTTGATCATATGAACTGTACATGTTCTCAATAGAAATTATACATTCTACAAGCTTATTAGTTTCATAATTTTCCATAGTGTTTATTTTATCTTCTTTTTTAAGAAATTATATTCCCTTGTTAAGAATATTTAATAAGACTTAGATTACATTAAATCCTTCATAAAAATTTACTAATGTCAAAATAATTTTACTTGAATGAATTATATCTAAATTTATCATCATTTGATATTCAAATAGTTCTACTACATGGTGAGAATGATCTTTCCATGACATGTCATAAAACATCATTGAACATGACTTTAAATTTAATTTTATAAGCTCTAATTGTAGAATATAAACCTTTTCTAATTATGATAACATCTCTTTAAAAATAATTTGGATCATATGGAATCATAACCACTATCTCATAACATGGTTAAAAATGAATAAACTGGACCATTCAACCAAAAAATTCCTTAATTTTATCTTTTATGATCACATTTAGATTATCATCCACCAATCTTAGTCACATACCATTCTAATGAGTTATAAAATATATTTTAAAATCTAAATGAAATTATATCATAGGAACTCTAATGTAGTAATTAACCAGCTTAGTTGAATGAAGTAAGACATTAATCATAAAATATATTGAATTTAATATTGGGTATACTTGTGATATAGTGGGTGATTTCTTAATAGTGTCAAAATAATATAATTATGGATTGATAGATTCATTTGTGTTCCTGTCATAAATTAATTATTTTTTTTAATAAAAAACAATGATATATAAGAATAACCAAAAATTTAATAAAGGGTTCAATGTATACTCTCTATCACCAACTACAGTATCAAAATATTCTATACTACAGTAACATAAATGGGTTAATTGATAATATCCTCCAGAGGATTCTCTATTTCAACATCCTCTATTAAAACCCATGATTACTTTGAAAAGAACATCATAAATATGAGATCATAAACACTAGATAATTTACATTCTGTCATACAAAATTTATAAACTCTCATTTAGTAATATGAAAATCTATATATTTTTATGATAATCATGGATATGTTTTGTAACACAATTAGAAAAAAAATTGATAAATATAGGGGATAAATAATTGTAAGATAATATAATTTTAACATGGTGGTAAATTCATGGAGGTATTATTTTTCAAACAGGTGACAATCATCACTAATGAGTGTTAAGAGTTTTATTTCCCCTTCATCTATATTTTCATGTTCTATATAACCTAAAATAAGATTATTATCAATGAATGACCAAAATATTACTAATATGATTAATTGATTCTCATGGAACAATCCCCAATTACCTGATAGGTGAATAAAATATATAAACTATCATTATTTACATTACATCCCACAATGACCCACTGTCAACCTTTGAAACTTCTTCATCAATCAATAGAGCCCTATCCTCAACCAACATGGGATAAATTCTAAAAAATCAATAAATTTATGGAATTATTTTATAGATCTATTTGACGAACTATAATATCCCATTAATTAACATAGAATTTCATCATGTAATGTGATAGAGTTTTTTAAATGGATTCACTATTTTGTCTTTAATGGATGGTATGATGTGAACTTTATTTGAATAAGAATACATTTCCATAAATATATATTTGGTTTTAATTACTATGGTTGAATTAATAATGGTGGTTTAGTTTAATTAGAAAATAATTTCTCATATGAACTATACATGGATAATATTTCAATACATTATTTACATCTTAGATACCTAAGAAATTTTTTATATATAAATCTAAAAATTATCATTGGGTAGTAAAAAATAATATTATAATGAATCCAATAACATCCCCATAACCTAGACCATAAAATCCAATAAAATATTTTCCAATATTTTTGGGTCCTCATTTTCATCTCTTCATCAACCACAAAACACGATGATATATATTAGGGAGAATATAATTGATTCTAAATTGGCATAATCATTAATAAAAAGTAATATATTTTATATAACATTGTTTATGAAAAACTAATGTTGAAATAGGGGTACCTCAAAATATAATTTCATTCAATTGTCGGGTCTATATATCCATCCCATTCATCTCTATAATTACCATGTTCCATCATCCAATATACCACCACAGAAAAGGATCTTTATTGTAGTTAATTTCATGAACCAGGATCTCTTACTCCATGATTTAGGCATTGTATTCCTTTGAATTATTCATGTGGTCAATATTATTAGGTGTTTGTATAAATACAGATATGAAACAAAAATACCCACATTAAGATAGGTTCATAAATTCCCATGAAAATTCATGACTAAAAACATTTCCTAGAAAATTCTATCCATATGATTCATGAAATTTGAAGGAATATGTTGTACAATTTCCATTAACCAAGTAGAATCAATAGAATAAATTTATTTGAAGCATTATCCTAGGATTTATCTTTTAATAATATATTTACAATGTCGATATATTGATTTTCTATTCATCCAATAAACATGTCCCAAACACTCCATAAAGAAAATGAAATGTATTTCACAGGGGATATAATAGATTAATATATAGGGGATGAAATCTACTTACTTATATATATAATATTTAAAAATATATTTTTTACTACCTACTTCTCTAAGTAGTTTTTAATATTCATCCCATGTTTTATATCACCAGTTTAAAGATGAAGAGATGTTTGGTATATGTTTCATAGATAAAGAGATTATTTATAGAAGATGTTCAGATTGTCTTGTGTATTTTTTTAATGTTGATATAGGTAATATAAGTGTTTATGTGGATGTGGTTAGTATGTTGGATTATGTTTTCAATGAATAAATCATGTCCATACGTACCTAAAATAGGATATCTAAGATGATTTGACGGTTGTTGAAGTGGATAATATTTTTTGATGTTTATTTTGAAAGGATTTTATATTATTTAGAGGTATGTGATATTTTTACTAAATTAAAAAGATGTCTGTTTTATGGTACAACTTTGTATTAGATTTCACATTGTATGTCATGGTGATATTTTGGAAAAGGCATGGAAATTTGGTAGGGGACATGAAGATCATGATAAGCTGCATAAAATCATTATAGTGTACTTTTTATGCGGCAATAGAATTTCATTTGGTACACTGTTCTTTATGAGCATCCTTTATAAGATATATATGAACCATTATAATTTATCTTTGTATGGATCATGAATCTCAAAATGTTATCGTAGGGTCCATTATGTTTACAAGATAAAGTGAAAATTTTGAAATGTACATGAACTGTATGATTTGATCATTTTCAGATACACCAAAGGTATGGGATAATTTTAGTGTATAATGAACCCTTTTTTGAATATTTGTTATGTATGAATTAAGATAAAATGAAACCTATGTTTTTTGTGGGGAGCTTAGGATTCATAAGGTATAAAACATACCAAAACATTTAGAGGAATGAACAATTGTGTATTTAATTATTTTGAAAAAATAATATATTTAGATGATGCAAAATTTATGTTATCATGGATAAAAAAAATTATTAATTCAAGATATGGAAGAATATTTTTCACATCATGTATAAGGTAGTTATGTAAAATAATATTAATAAGTTACTATTATATCTACTTGTTAACACCGGAACTATTGATCTAACACTGCATAGACTTATAACTAAGTTTTAAAAGATGAAAAGTATTTAAGAAGGAAAAAATAGAGTTAAAATATATTATATATTATTTATTCATTTAAATTAGAAATTCAAAATCATTTTAAAAAAATAACTTTAAATATTACAACTGGTTTGGGTTATACTTTGTATTATGTAAGAATTAGTTTGTATAATCAAAATAAGAGTCTTCTCTATAAGGAAAAAAATCAAGAATATTTTTTTGAGAAATATGAATAATAATGGGGTAGTTATATCACATAAATAGAAGAAGAAACATGTGATAATATAGTATAAAGAAGAACAGGAAGAATCACCACTAAAATAATTTGAATGGAGGACCAGCTTTGTTCCATATGTTTATATTTATGAAAAAAATTCATTTAACATTCTAAATGTGCGTGAAATACTGAATCGTATTTGGTGGAATTGATGTAACATAACTACATTGATATTCCCTACTCTTTGTACCTTTATAGTGATACTATTATGTGATATAGACCTATTGAAATTATAAATCATTCTAAGGAGTATACTTTGGTAATGACTCTTAGACTTTTAAATATGTATTTTCATGTGTTTGTGTGTGTGTGAGTATAAAAGTAATATTATTTCAATTTAATTTTTTGTTAGGGTTGTTTCAAGTAGGAAAATGAAAAATATTTGAAATCATCACTTCATTATCTACTCAGTGATTAAGGATTATCTATGGTTTCATTTTCATTTGGAATTAGAGATATAATTCTATTCAATTTTGATAAACAGTTTAGATTTTCTATTATTTTATATTCTCTATATTTTAAGAGTTTGGTCTAGAATATTGTGTGTATATAATTGATAACAATATTTCAATTAAAAATATGTTTATTCCTACATTTTGTTGTAAAGGATATCATATAAATATGAGTAAGTTGTTTCGATGCCTTTTATCTACCAGCTATGATTTATTTCATATTTCAATTGATTTACAAAGTCCTTATACAAATTGTACATCTATAATAGTTGAAACAAAAAGAATATAGAGAATTATGGATTTTTTAATAATACATATTCATCTTAACATTAACAGTTTGAATTTAAGAAATAAAAAATAATCAGTATTAAATATGTAAGCTCAGCAAAACCATAGAATATATATAATGGAAATACCAAAGCACAGAAGAAACTGATTTGAATATTGAGGTTGAACTATTAAGACCTCATGATTCATGATGATTAAAATATAGATAGTTTCTTCAAAATGATAAGTTTGGTTTTGTGTATTCTTAGAGGCTATGGTTAGATTCTATAAGACTATATATATTCATAGAATGTTTCATTTGTCTTACAAGTTATGTCTAACGTAAAATACCATCATTGAATAATCAAGAACCATGTATTATTATTTTTTATGTAATACAGGACTTATTTCTTCAAAAATGTTGATAAATGTTGTTTATTGTATGAAAAATGGAATGATTGAAACTATGATTGATTAGCAAGGCTAAAAACCTGGAAATTCAATGAATTTTTTTATTAATAAAATATCATGTAGTTCATATTAATATTAATTTGTGGATTTTATGTTTGATAAAATTATGTCTCTTATCTATAGTAATGTTAGAAGATGTAGTGTAATGATCAACGGAATACTGCCGTAAAATGATTTTAGTCTGGATCTATTTTGAATTTTGTTGTAAACTACCAAAGATAAAAATTTTAAAGAAAAATTGAAGAGGGATAATAAATTCTATTCTATTACTTAATTAAAATTATATCTAATAATATCATACATCTAATTTAAGGATATAAATCTATCTAAATAAGAAAAGATATACTTTGTATATGTTTATAGAAAGATAAAGTATTATATATGTAGAGGATATTGTGAGTTACGGTAGTGATATTAGTGGTAAACTACTCAATGATATAAAGAATAAAAAATATATATCAAATGATGAAAGAATAAGTTTTACAATTGAATTGGAAGATTCTACGGTGGAGTTTACATAGAATAATTTTGTAGAAAACATCTAATGATCTAATATTGAGGAAATAAACGATGAGGAATAAGAAAGGAAATAAATATACATAAATAACAAGGCCATTAAATCAAATTCCATAACTTTAGAGAAGTATTTGTTGTTATTTAAATTAAAAACTAATTTACATCTTATAAATTTTTGAAGTAAGTGAAAGCAGTGATGATGAAGAGGAAGTTAAGACTTATAGTGATGAATCTAGTGAAAACTGCTCATTACTAATGTGAATTATAATAATAAAACTAGTGATGGATGAAATAGTTATAGAATTAATGATAAATATACTATAATAGTTATTATAAAAAATTGAGAAATGTAATTTTGTAACTCAAACATCTCTAATTTAGAAATGAGGATAATAAGATTAATAGACAATAGTCCATCCTGCTGTGGAATTGAATCTCTTTTTATAGAATACAAATGAACATTTTAATATTGTTTGGGGAAATAAATAAATAAAATTATATTTTGAAGAATTATTAGAATAATAAATAGGAATGGGTGAATAATAAGGGGAATAGGTTTGATCATTTTTAATTTGAATTGTCTCAAGAAAAATAAAAATTGGATGACTTTCGATTCATATTTTAAAATTAAATTTTATAAGTTGAAGGGTGTTTAATGAATATGGATGTGGGATAATAACATATAATCTCCCTCAAAAATACCAAATTATTTTGAAATTTTTGGGGAATGTCTATGAAGAAGTAGTTTTTCTAAAATATCCATATTTTATGAATTTCAGTGACTTATAAAACTAGTAATTAGGGTAATAATAACAGAAGTAGAAAATGATATAACTGGTAACTATGAAAAGAATGGGAAGAATCCTAATAATAATAATAATAATAATAATAATAATAATATTATTATTATTTTAGTATTTGAATAAAAAAATTTATCACAAAAATGAACAAATATAGGTTACTCAAAAATGAATGAAAGATTAGAATCAAATTGTAGAAAATATGTATTTTACAAAGGTTATTATTATTTCAATGAATTATATTGGAATTGGGGTGGGTTTTTGAAAACGGAAATAATTTATTGGTTAAATTATAAATATTATAACGGTACAAGGAAATTTTGGAGGCAATTTCTAAGAGGGATTCATCAATCTCCTAAGAGAAAAAAATCTGAAACTGGTAATAAATTTTAGAAAAACAGCTCAGAACTATTTTTATTTTCATAAATAAGTTTTACAGGATGTGACTAACTCATTCTCCATGAAAATGAATGTTTCATCAATTTACGGTATAATAAAAATGTGATTTTCAATTGATGATAAAATAAAAAATAAAACATGTTAATTGAAAAGTTTAGTTTTAGAAGTGTAACATAAAGCATCAGAAGGGGATAATGAATAAACTCAATAATTTAGATATTCCTCTCATATGATAGGAGATTAAATAATTTTGAAGGTTTTTTAAAACATTATGGATGACTAAATTACCTATGTAAATGATGTAATAATTAAAATAAACTATGGTAGATCATATGTAATTGGGAAATATCCTTTCAAATTCTGAAAAAACATATTTTTTAAGGATTGAAATACAAGATGATCATTGTGTCTTAGCTATGATATGATGAAAATTAATTGATATCTCATAGGGATGGATTTTTGGTGAATATTTTAAAATATTGGTAAATTTTGACAATAATATAATGAAGAAGGGGAAATCTATTTCGAGAGGATGATGTTGGAAATTTACATGATCAAATAATAAAGAAGAAATTTAGTATTGGCATCAAATACATGCTAATGTAGGTGAAAATAAGTAGACAAATAATACCCTTGGAGACAATGATAGTGATGTTACTATGTTTAAATGAGAGAGAAATTTTATATGATCATCATTTTAAAAATTAAATAATTTTAATTATCTATACAATATTATTATGATTAAAATAACTAATCCATCAAGGATAATCCATTGGAACATATATTGCATAATATGGAAGAAATTATCAAACATTTATAAATATATTATTTATTTTATTTATATATTTACTCAAATTTCTTGATTCATTTTGATGATGCACAATTTTTAGACTCTTAAAAATTTCAAATTACTTTGCATAATTATTTATTATAGTTGTTAATTTATACATAATATTCAAAAATTAATAATTCTATTTATAAAAATGGAAAAGTTTAAGATTTTTTCAGAATTAGTGTATTCTCCATGAACACAATGTACAATTTTAACATCATAAAAATGGTGTTACTAAATTTACAAAATATAAGTTTCGTGGAGATGGCCTAAAAATTAATATTGATCACGATACATCTATGTATTTTTTTGAGAAAAAACATTAGTGTAGACGATTATATTCAAAATAATTTCATAATAGGCCAAATTTAGATATTTTCCCATCTCACCTGTATTAAAAAAATATAAGAATTTAGTACAATAATGTTTTTCATGGTGCATAAATTATTTAAATGTAAAAATCAGTGAATGATTTAGAAAAGGTGGGTCGATGGTATATTCTATGGTTATCCTAAAAATGGAAGATTATCCCGCTATTATAATATTAGTAGAAGAAATGTTATTTATTTATTCTTTTTGTTGAGAGGGTACTAGAACACACAACGATATATAGAGAATATGAAAAAGAATATTCCAGAAGTGATGAAGATGGATCCATTTTTGTAATACATCATAGTGAATTTTATTAAAATCGTAATAGATTAAAAAAATTATAGATAATGAACAAGGATAAATTATTTTTAGTGATGATTTATATCTCAAAACATCACATCTAAGTATAATAAATAATATTTAAGTGCATAATATCATAAGATAATATGTACATTAGGATTAAAAAATTTAAACATTTAGGAGAGTATCACAATGATCACTATTTTTTAATGTGAAACATCTGGATGTGAAATGTTATTAAGAGAATCAATAAGGCAATAATTATATGAATGAATAACTGGACCAGATAGAGATTTATTAAATTTATTTGTTCGAACAAAAAAAACATTCTTTCGAAATAAGTGGTAATTTTGAATAACTATGAATTAAAATGATGAAAATATGAGAAAAAAGAAATACTTGTCTATTAAGGGTACTCTCAAGTGGAAGTGATTGATTTTTATAAGATAATTACGCTAGTAAAAAGGATACAAAACTAAGGATATTTTATTCTATTATAAACAAGAGATAATAATTGATATTATAAATGGATGTGAAATCTAGTTTCTTTAATGTTAAATTGGAATATGAGTGTAATATTTAACAATTTTTGGATTTATTTATTTTGAATTAGAGAATTATTTGTTTTCAAGAAATTATAACATTATTATTGACATGCTGGAGATAGAAAAACCTAATTTTCACTCTACTAGTACTTTTGGAGTTGGCAATATTGAAATTGAGCTGGGGAATCCCCAATTTGGCATTCATAGTGAATACACTCAAGATTGTAGAAACCCCTCTCAGATGCAACCCATGTTAGGGGATGAAATATTTAGAGTGGACAAGGACTCAGATAAGTGATCCCTGGTTTCATTGGAGATAAACAAACCTAATGAATCCACCCATACTTCTGAGGAACAGACTAACATGGTCATTTCATAGAAGCAAAGTGTTGATATAATATAAGACCCTAAACATGGGGGACCTGCCTCTTCTACAAGATCTACTTGAAAATTACAACACTTGGATACCAAAGGCAAGTGGGGAGTAACCCCTAAATCACAAAATTAATTAGGACAGTATTTTATAATTTCCAGGGGTTGGACAACCCTGACATAATGGGTTCCATTCGACTGATTGTAGGAAAATAAAATCCATAAATTTTAGGAATTTTTTAGCCTAAGACATCCTCTATCAAGTTGAGATTCGTTTCTGAAAAATATATCTTCTCCATTATATGTTACATCACATCTTCTGTCTCTCAAGACAATGGTTGGCTATCTTTGAAGAAAGGTGTCATTAATCCAACCATAGTTGATGAGAATGAAATGATTCACCCCTGCAGTTTCATGGAGTCTGGCCAAAGGATGTGGTGCTCAGCTGTGTATGGTTACAATAAATACATTGAAAAAAGATCATTATGGAATCAAATCTAGAATCTAGCATCAAAAATTCTAGATCCATGGACTGTTATAGAGGAATTTAACTCCATATGGCATGCATAGGAGAAGATTGGTCTAGTGGTTAGAACTACCCTGATGGTTGATTTTCACAACTACATTGAGAAGGCCGGTTTGATAGAAATTAATCTCGTTGCAGCCAAATTCACTTGGTATAGAAGACACCGTAATGGAATGAGATCAAGTAGAATTGATAGGGCATTTGTAAAAGATGCCTCAGTTGCGCAATGGAGGTAAATCTTATGTGTCAACCTGGCCAAGCATAATTCAGATCATCACCCTATTTGGGTAAGTTTATTGAATGTATTGGGGAAGAAACCAATACCATTTATATTTAAAAATGTTGGGGGTTCCCTCCCAGAGTGATTAGGTATTGTTCATGACACATGGGGTCTAAGATATTCTGGTCTTCAACCTTTGGTCTGTCTCTCTAAATTCATGATCATGAAAATGCAACTGAATAAATGGAGTAAAAGTTGGTTAAACACATTGGATGCTGAATATGATGGGCTTGAATTCCTTTTATAAGAATTTCATGAGTCCCTTACTAAAGGTCACTTTTGTGGGGACCTTAAATAGGATGATGAAATCTCTGCAAGCTTGGGAGTCTTCTCATACTCTGGGATAACATATAAGAAGACAACTTTAAAATCATGTGGCTTTCAGAGGGAGATAAAAACAAAATTAACCTTTATGACCTTCCAAGGGTGGAATTCTCTAATAGACCTCTAGATTTTCTAAAACACATGGATCATATTTTGGAAGATAGACAGGAAATCATGGCGCATATTGTCTCTTATTATAGGAGTATTTTCAATGTCCCCCCAAAAGAGGTGCAGGTAAAGGAAATCATTATTCCATATCATGTGACGGAATAGGAGAAAAACTCCCTTTCCTCAATAACAATGGATTTTTAAATCAAAGAGGTTGTGTTTGGTATCAAGAATGAAATCTCTCTAGGGCAGGATGGGTTTACGAGTAAAGTTTTTACGACCTATTGGGAAATCATACAAGATTATTTTTTCCATCTTGTTAAGAATTTTTTTAGCTGGAATTTTCCCTGAGGCTTCAATTCCAAGTTTATCACTCTTATACCAAAGGATGATAATTCAAGTGTAATAATTCATTTCTGATCGGTTTCTCTGGTGAATACCATTTACTATGTGACTAAAAAAATTCTGGAAGGAGGGCTTGCTTACGTATCAAAAAAATCATTTCTTGGAATAAAATTCGATTTGTGAATGGCAGGAACATCCCAGACTTTTTATTCACTACCTCAGAGTATTTAAATCTTATGAAAAAATAAACAACAGTGGGAAAATAGCACCCAAATTGTACATTACCAAAGCCTTTGACATAATGAAATAGGGTTTCATTAGATGTGTTCTGAGAAGATTTAGATTCAGTGAGAAATTTATTCATCGGATAAGGATCCTTTTTAAATCATCCCATGTTTCTATTATTATAAATAGGTCCCTGAAAGGTTACTTTACATGTTCCATGGGGTGTGATAGGGGGATCCTCTCTCAGTGATTATTTTTTCTATTTCTTATGATGATCTCAGCAGACTTCTAATTTACATTGTGAAAAATAGTGAAGTATCTACAATTAGGGAAGGATGAGGTAAATATGCTCCCTCTCACTTGTTTTTTGCTGATGATATTTTAATTTATTATAGAGGGGGAAGAAGAAACATCAAAAATATAAAATGGCACTTGAAAACTATGAAAATGTGTCTGGTCCAGTTTTTAGCAGAATAAAAGCATTCTTATATTTTGGAAAGAGTTTTTCAGTATTGAGGAAGGCATTTCTCACCTCTGACTTTGGAATAAATGAGGGCACCAAACATTTAACACCCCAACCTTCCACGGTACGCTTCCCTAGTAGCATGTGTTGTACACAACTTCGAGTTCTAACACACACCACAACCAATAAAACTAAACATTATGCATAGCAATAGCCACTTTTTTAAATTTTAAAAAATTCATCTTTCAAAATGGACTTCCTTTTTGAATTTGGATTATCAAAATTATCTTAGGGTGAATTTTCGGTATTTTTCTGAAAACATTCAGTTTTTTGATGAATAGTAAAAAACACTGAGTTATTGTTTAAAACTGAAATTTTTATTTAAATAATTAATTATTTTATTTAAATTTAATTACAGTCTAAAATGATAAATAATACCTATATAAGTTCAATGTAATTCATTGTATTTTGTCTAGAATGATTTTATATATATAAAAAGTTTAATTAACTTTTCACCGTCTTTTACCCACCTCCTAGGAGAATTTGGAAATTCACATAAAAGAAACTTTTCTACTTCTGTGAGTGGAATTTAAAAAATCTTATAGACACGGTTAATATCAAGGAGTAAAATTCGGTTTAATGAGATGAAAATTATTTTTGGTGAATAGTAACTGTTTACTTTTATTTACCACGGTTAAAAGTAAATAAGGTAATTAAAGGAAAAAAATGATATTAATATTACCCTAACACAAGTCCTAATTCTATTTTACAAGTGAATCTCGAACAAAAACAACATTAGGAATAAAATATTATCATTTAGGTCCACTTGGATTAGATTTGGACATTTATTATTATTTAATTCAAAGAAGAGTTAAAAGAGTTAAAATAAATGTTTAATTACTGAAACATTTTTAATATAGGGTTATACATAAGATAAATTAGATTGTAATTATTCATTTGAAAGCTAAAATTATTTTCTACATAATTTTATTTTATTTATAATTTGTAGACATTATCTAATTTATTTTTATTTATGACACAATGGTGATGCATTAATTACCTAATTAGTGTAATATTAAAATAATTGATATTATAAATACCCAAATAAATATAATTTTAGACATTTAATGAAATAAAAGAATTTTATAGCATAATATTACATGTTAGTATTGACATAAAAATGTTTTTCTATGTAATCATGTTGTTATGATTTTCTCAAAAATCAAATACCAAATAGTGTCAAAATTGACATAATAGAGTTTTTACAACAAATATTATATTATTAATTGATATTAAATTCCTAAATATTTAAGGTTCATCCAAAGGATTTATATCATGATAGGTGTATCATTAATTGACCACTTGGGGGTTTCTTGGATATATATAGTATGTTTATTAACTATAAAATATAAAAATACAATGTGACTTGGTAAATGTCAAACAAATCAACTAAGAGTTAAAACTAAAACATAAGGTTAATCTAGTGACCCAAACCTATCTAAAACATATTGGTTGAAAGGATTTCGACTCATACCTACCTTAGACTTTGAATAATCCACTTTTGATCTATTAGAAAGCAAATATAAATTTATTAAAAATAAATCTTTATGTTTTTCCTAAAGAGCCCCTCCTCCCCTTATAAAAGGACACAAATTATAACCAATTATTTACACCTTAAAATCTTTTTGGTTCGGACAAACCCTGCCATAATATCCTCTAGACTTCCCTTACTTCAACCGAGATTCCTTAGTTTGAGCAGAAATCCAACTTAATGATCCCTTTTGATCAAATCAAAATGAAGAACCCGAAGAAGAGGTAATGTTTTCACCACCCTCTTTCAAGTTCCTTTCTTCTTAAACGTCTTCTTTATTTTTTATTTACTTTCAAAAATAATAAATACAGTATCTTATATATACTGTGATGTTATTATAAAAATGTTACAACTATATTCAGTATTCTATCCATCCTTTGAATGACATGTCACCATACGTGCGTACGTACGGCTTACCATCTCCACGTCATGGTGTAATTGTTATTCAATACATTATAATTTGGATGGGTATAATAATGACGTGAAATTCATGTAAATAATAAAAATAACATGATAATTATTCTTTATATATGATATAACATCCAATTATATATTACTTTAATATCAAAAGAATGATATTGTCGATCGTGCGTACGTACGGACTACCGTCTCCACGAACGTGATGGGATTCATTCCCCATCATATCCATTCAAGTGTAATTGTAATTTTATGATTAAAAATAATGTTTAAGGACTTTATATCATTCTGTATATGAATAAGATACAACCTATCCATAACAAACATGGTTTATGTAACAAAACATATAAAAGAAAACGAGTAAGTTAACACCAAAAACGATGATAATACTAAGATATTATTAACAAATCAATGATAAAAGATCCTATATGATATCATATTAATGTATATGATTCTTTTATAATTTAATAACAATTATTTAACCATTATATAATAGGTTAACCTACCATAACCATGTAAAAGTACAAGGTAAGGGTTTATTTCACAATCTCTTCATTTTCTGAAACTGTTTATACATAATTATCTACTGAGACCCCTTTATCATCCACATCCATGTTTCATAAAAATGTATTTCAAAAAAATCTTACCATTTTACAGAATATGTTTTAAAGTCATTTATACCCTTTTTTGACTTTTTATAATAAGTTTATAATGGAATATTTCCGTCTTTTTCCAAATGAGGTCCTTTTTAACCTTTTCGACATAATTAAGGTAAGAATTTCTTTTTAACTTATACGACGAGTGCGTCTATTTTTCGCCATTATTAAATCATCAAATATTCCCTTACAAGCTTATAAGAATATTTTCAAATTAAATTTTTTCTTTTATAATTATGTTACTTTTACATGATTTCAAAAAAAAGAGATATTTCTCTAAAATAGTTTTTATTTCATTTATGTCAACATCCTTTGATAAATTTTAAGCTTATTTTATGTTGATTTATTATGATACAAAACTCCCATATTGTATTGAAGGTTTTGTGATATGTTTGACTGTGGATGTGTTATTTTTATACCATTCATGGTTTAGGGAGAAACTATTGGCATTTCATATGCTAGTTTTAATACGAATGTTTATGTTACGTTTAAACCTGTTCATATGATGAATGCATTGGACTTAATATGTGATGGGTGGAGCCCGCTATTGCTCCTTGATGTATCGGTAGGTCTCATGAGACAATATAGTGTCTTGTCATGAGGCCTTAACAACATCTTATTTGTAGTCTTGGCATGAGGCCTTGGCTACGTGGTTATGATAGTCTGGCATTATGCATTCCTTCATTATGAAAGTGGTTATTGATATTGCACATGATTATTAGACTAGTAGAATATCTATATGAATAATCAAATAGCATTATTTCATTTCATGTTTTCCACATTATGCTAATGTTTAAGTTTAAAAGTCCTTTTTTAGTTATACATGGCCTTATATGTATATTCTTATTTATAAAAGTTTCTGCTATATTATTATCTTTACAAGGAATTTGAGCTCACCCCTTTCAATGTTTTATTTTTCCCAGGATGTGAAAAGTATTTCATGAATGACCTGCAGGGATAGAATAAGGGGATATGAGTGTGTATATAATATGTTGTTGTAGTTTTCACTTTATGATCTAATGTAAACTTTATGAATGTATGTAGTTATTCTAAGACTACTAAACTAATAGCTCATTCGATATTTGATATTTCTTGTGATCATTCCAATTTTATGTAATAATGCACCTAATCTGGGTAACTGGGTTCAGGGCGTTACAAAACATTTTTTCTACCTAGGTGTTCCAAGCATATGGGGAAAACCCCTTCAGTCAAATTTTTCAAATGTGTTGGATCAAATGGGGAGAACCCTCGCCTCTTGGAAAGGGAAGTCCCTCTTAATGGCTGATAGAATCTTTCTTTGGAATCATGTTGTTATTTGAAAGTAGGTATACACTTCTATGGTATATATATGGTTGTGTTCTATTATTATGAATCTCAACATTATGCTGAAAAACTTCATCTGGAGTGGAAGTATTATGGAAAGAAAGGAAATTACTTACCCATGGAATAAGTGTTGTCATCCATAAAATATGGGAGGACATGGAATCATGAATCACGAGGCCTATAATGAATCTTTACAAGTTCTGTTTGTTTGGAAACTTAGTAACAACAAGTTGGAGGCCCTGAACTTCTTACTGAATCGGTTCATATCAAGACTTCATAAAGTCAAAGACATCTATATAGAGACCTCTATTTGGACTAGAATTAATTCTATTTTCTAGAAAATTATCAATCAATCAAGATGTATGGTGAATAAGAACTCTCCCCTACGTTTCTGGTTTGATAATTAGATTGGGGAGACACTCATCAACCATGTTAACTTGGAATATACTCACATTGATCATAACATCACAATTTGTGAGAAACTGTAAAACATGGACATGGATCCAAATTATGTTGAGCAGATGATCATGGGTTATGACTTCATTATGCAGGTGGATACTCTAGTATTGGAGGGAGCCGAAAATGGTTGTCTTGATTCCAAAAACATTTAATATAATATGATTAAAGGTGAAAAGCAATGGATTGGGAATTTGTGCAAGAAATGGATGTCACCCTCATGATTCACTCTCTTATTGAGGCTCACACTCAAAAAGATTCTAGTGGATCCCAAACTTCAAAGGGTGGATTTTTTCTTGTGTTCTCGATGTGCCCTTGGCCTGAAACATAGAGAATATGTGGACCATGTTTTCTGAGTTGAAAGGCAATATCCTCTCTATGGATGGAAGTGAAATAGTTTTTCAAATTACATATACACTATAATGTCTCTATCCACGGCTTTCTCAAGGAGATTTTCAATTTTTTTCCTTCTAGGAAAATCAATGTGTAGTTTAAAGTGGCTTGGGAAAAGATGATCCACTATATTTGGAGCAGCAGGAATACGGCTGTGTACAGAAGGTCCAGAATCCATGCTGGCCGCGTGCTGGAGTTGCTAATTTCTTTTATGTGCGCTACCAACAACCGGCACATAGACACGTGTAGCGATCTGGCCAATGATTGGGTGGTCCATAGGCAGTTAAGTATTGCTGTAAATTTATCGCCCCCTCAACATGCGATGGAAATGTTTTAGACACCACTATTTCAAGAATGTGTCAAGTGCAACACATATGGTCCATCAAGAGGAAATCCAGGCCCATCATGTTATGGTGTCGTCTTTATGGATGGAAATGGGGATGTCATTGATTGTTTATATGGAAATTTTGGTAGTGTCACAAAACTAGATTTAGAGATGATGGGGCTTATAATGATGTTTGATACTTATATTCAAGGAAATTGAAATAATACCTGGTTTGAAAGCAACTATACTACCTTGGTTCAGGATATAAGAAGGGGACCAAGGAATATATCATGCAGGTTGACATCTAAATTTGTTAACTGTATTGAAATGCTCTCATCTATGAACTACTTCTTCACATTTTCTTTCTGGTTGTCCAACTATATTGCTGATGGGCTATCAAATAAAGGGGTAAGCATTGACTAATTTCATTATTTTACCACCTTTCATGATGATATTTTTTCTCTTTTGTTACAGGATAAATGTATAATTTATTATTTCATCCATTTGAATATCTTTGAATTTATTTTAATATAAGGGCCTCAACACTCATCTTTCTCAATATATAACTTGATCATATTGATATATGAATAAGCTCGTAGTATTTGAAAATCATACCATGTAATTCATTGATCATGAAAATTTGAATAATTCTTTGGTAGATCATAAATCATGATTCCAAAAATAATCAATCATAATGTCCCATGGGATCATATAATAATAATAATAAGATTCTATAAATATTGGCATAAATTTTTTGGCTTTATCATATTTATAGAAATCTTATTTCAATGACCCCCACCAATACTTTCATCGCATGTTATGAATTGGATAACCACCCATGTGCCTGATTTGGACATTGGCTAACTATTACTGTACCCTCAATTTGTATTGGAAAAACTCTGGGTGTATCATCTATGATTATAAAAAATTAATCATTACGCAATTAATTTGATGAATATTATTGACCCATCAATCTAGTAATACCAATCCTTTCATTTTTATTCGAATAGATCATAAAATCCTTTTTCATTTCCTCATACATTGAGCGATGGAAAATAATATAGCTTTCATCAATATTTCATAATCAAAATCAAAAAATTCCTAAAAAATAAATAAAATTTATATAATTGGATAATATTCTAATTATGAATAAGTAACAATAGTAGTTTTTTTATATATGAAGATACATTTAAAAGCACAATGAATCGTTTCTTTAGATAAATACACCTTTTAATTTTGAAATATTATATTATACATTGAAATTACAAGAATCTATAGAAAATATATTAATAAAAAAAGAAACAAGAAAATCTTAAATGGATCTTTAAGGAAAATAACTATCATTGTTGTTGTAAATTTAATTCATGCAGTAAATGTTAAACTAATGATTCCATTAACATATTCTGAAAAAATTACATAGTGTGTAAGAAGGAACAATTGTTCCTTTAAAAAATCATTAAAAGTAAATAATTTTTATAAATTATTTTAATAAATAACAAGAGAATATGAATAAAAATTCTTGAAAATATTTTAATTAAAATATGTACACAAAAGATAAATATTCTGGTCTGAATAAAAATAAGTCCGTTTTACAGAAAAAAATATATTAGAAATTTGATTACCTATATATAATAAAATGAAAATAAAATATAAATTATCATAAATATAAAGTTGATAATAAATGAAAAAAAAATATTTTTTAAAGACATATCATATAATTTCATCATCAAAAAATAAACTATTAATAATCATAGTAAAGAAGTGATATTTTAAAATATATCCCTTATGTCATGTCAAACTTTATTAACAAGTGAATTTAACCTAATAAATAACTTTTTAACCTAATATAATTCTATAAAAAATAATATTAATACTTATAATATGATACATTGTTTATTTATAAGATATTCTAACATAAACATTAATAATATGTCATTGTTATCTCTATTTTAGGTTTTAACATCATCATTTTTTATTTATGTTTCTATATGCTAGTTATGGTCCTTACATATAATCATGGTTATATCATCATAGAAATGATAATAATGATTTAAATATAGTATTTAATAATTATATAAATATTTAGAACCATCCATTAATGTAAAAAGTATAAAAATATATTACACCATTCATGGATATAGTTGTCTGTATGTATACATTAATGATGTGTTAATTTTTTTAAAATTTGAAGGAAGGAATGATTAATAATATTTATCATTAAAAAGTTAAATTTATATCATAAATATATTATATATTTATTAAATCATTAATTATACCCATCAATATGAGTAGGTTTTTGAAAATTAATCATATCTTTATAAGGATGTGGTAGTCCACACATACCCATGAGTGATACATTCATTTATCATTTTATAGAAAGAAGGTGTGTAAGATCCCATGAATCATAGAGGTATGTTACTATATATACTTTAGTTTCAATTACTTGATGATGGTCAATTATATTTTTATTAGGTATATAATGAGGCTCGGGGGTCTCCTGAGGGTTCGGGACAATAATAACGGGAGAATACGACCATCCATTGCATGTCACACGGTTTGTGCATGGTTAGTGCTAATAGTCCATCAAGCTATTCTATCCAGGTTGACGGTTTCCAAGTTGAATAAGCCATGAAAAGAAGAATTCCAAGGTTTTTGGGCATGGATATTTCCATTTCATACCATTGGTGAATGTTTTGTTAAGCCATGCCGGCTCCCCTGACAGACGTGCGACCCTGACACCTCTTGGGCAGAGGCAGGTGCACTGTTGGTGCATGGTTTAGAATACTGATTTTACAAACTGTTTGGCCCATTTAAAAGTGTAAAATCACCCCTTCCACCCTTGTTATTTATGCTTTATGACATTATTTTATTCCTCATTATTCATCCTCGAACCATAGTAATAAACCAAAAACGCCCATGGATTCCCAATGATCAGTCTCCTTTGTTTCTAGGGCATTTTGAGCGTCGTTCATTGCAGATCGAAGCTCCAGGTGGTGAAAAAACTCTTATTTATTCTCTTATCTGGATTAAGGATCCTTGATTTTGTATTATTATTCTAAATTACTAAACCCTATTTTCTAGTGGATCATAGGTTGTTGTTTAATGGGTGTTTGAATCAATATAAAATGGGAATATTAATAAATCATTTTTATTTCGAATCAATGTTTGTGGTCAACAACATAAATCCCAAAGTCTTGATATTTATTTTTTCATAACTTGATGAACTTTGGTTCCTTATTATTTTGATTTGATATCCTTTGTGGTTAATGATAGATTGATTTATAGAATGAAAAATTTATCCAGTCATGATCCTCATGGGATGTATTCAGATTTTCTAGATTGATTATAGGGCCACCCCTTTGGAGTTCCTAAACCCCATACATGGAATAATGTAATGATAAAAATAGATTTTTTTTATAATGAAATAAATACCATAATAAAAATGTTTAAATGTTTTTTTAAATTATATAGAATAAATAATAGTAATGTGTCTAGTCATTGACAATAGAAAATGGGGTTCAATGGTTTCCTTATTTAGAAACAATACCTTTAAGTGGAATCTCTCTCGCATGCGGCATAGGCTTGGGTTTCTGTAGGTCTCATTTCACCTTACCCCTTTAGTATAGTTTGATGTCGATCCGGCCTCTTCTGGGTTGCCTCTGACTCGGTGTTGCTTGGCATTGGTGTGTCGTATCAGAGCTTTCGCAAGGTTCGGCGATGATTGTTCTTCAACATTATTCAGAGATGCAGTGGTTTTTTCTCAGCTCAACATGGCCCAATATACTTGGCCTATCATGGATCGGGGATTATTTTGCTTATGCTCAGTGTGGCTTGGAATCCGCATGGTGCAGCGGAGCATTGGTGAGGTTCGGCATTTTTTTCTCTTCAACATTAGTTAGCACTATTCATGTGTCCACTCGGCTCTCCGTTTCCTGCCGTGGCACTGAGCTGATTTGACAATTTTTGCTCGACCGTTACATAATTCTTATGGTGAGGCTCGGTGTGATCTAAATTCTCCATCGCGTCTTTGATCTCTAGTGGTTGGTTTCTTGGTTTGGATGGCGCAGCCAGGTGAGCTTTTCGTCGTGCTTCTAGTGGCTCATGGATGGATCTGGAATGAATCAAATGGGGGAGGTCCTGTTTCATCTTTTCTGGGGTTTTATTGTAGGTTCTTTGATTTTAAATTGTTTATGATAATATGGTTTGGAATTCAATTTGTGAAATGTGGGTGGATCTGGTAATTGTATCGGAGTTGTATATGTTTAATTGGTGGAACAACCCCTTGCACCTATGGGTTTCAGTGTCACAGAATAGTTGTTATATCTGCTTCAATTGGTTTGTTGTTTGATGTTGGGATGTTAGGGATCCGAATGGCTTCATGAACAGACTTTAAGAGGTGGTTCCAGAGTTGGAGATTCATCATTTTAGATATTTTTAGATTAGTTATTTTTGAGAGGGTATGGCATCATCCATAAGATCGTGTCTATGATTTGACCCGGGACACTTGCTTACTGATTTTACGTGCAATGGTGGAGAGCTTCTTCATGTTCAAATACTGGAGAGGAGCAGTTTAGTGATGTCTTTCAAGTTTTACTCATTCTACCATTCGAGTGTAATTGTTCCATGTTCATTATGTATTTGGGTTTCCACAAATGTCACCCCTTAAGAATATGTTTTATCTTATATAAAAAATTGAAGGCCTTTGGGCCGTTGGAGGAGGAGTGTTCAATTGTATATTGTGAATAGGTTTTCATGGAATATAGTGTTTGTAATAAAAAAACAACAAGTTTGAAAGTAAAATATGATAAATGGGTTAATGTATATAAGTTGTTAAAATGAAAAATGGGTAAATTTATGAGAAATGGAAATTATTAAAATGGGCTATGAATGTAAATGGTAAAAATGCAAGTGGGTTAAGTCTTGATGATGATTATTTTATTGAGTAGGATAAGAATTATTAAAGTTATGTGTATTATTTGAGAATGGTTTGTGATGTGCTATATATAGTAATTGGTAAAATAGGAATGTGACCATGGAATGGTAGTTTTGGGGTATTGGACTTTTGTTTCTATGAAGACATTTTAGTATAGGCTAAGGATCTAAAACATTCCCCTTTAGTTCATGGGTTAGGGAGATGGATGAGGCATTATAACCCTAACAGTTTAATTTTATGGGACTACATGGGTTGTGGCTCTCTTGTATGTGTGATATTATTTTTTGTGAAAGGATTATCCCTGGTAAGATAGGGAAACCGACTTATTCATTAATTCATATTAATTGATCACCATAGGATGTAGTGTAAATTATATGAATTCCTAACCCAGTATATTAATAATGATAAAGGATTAAAATACTTTTTTACCTAATGAATATATATTTTTTTAATGTTTACATTATTATCCATTTAGAACCTTTATAAACTATCTACAGAGAATATTTTTTTTAAACGCCATTGGTGGTGGCCTACAGAGTTTTACTCACACCCTTCATGGAACACCATTGGTTACTCGAGCAGATTTCATGGTTGGAGGTATGTAAAAGGTAAAATTCCATTTATTAGCGTATTCACTTTGGAATGGGATGTGCATGGGTGAGGGATCTGGACTCAGAGTCAGGACCCATTTTTTGGACTCTCTTGTGGTTCTTTAGTTTTATTTCCATACACTTTTATGACTATAAATTGACATCGAATATTTATTGTTGATAGAGGTTTGTACCCATATTTTGGGAATGGTTAGTAATCCATGATTCATTTTTTTGATTATTTTATATATTATTTAATATTATATCTTTTATATATTACTATTATATAGAGGGTATAGTATATCCATGTTATATATGAGGCCCTTTATACTAGTGTTCAGCCTTTAGATTATGGTGATGCATGCTTGTGGTCTTGAGGAGACCTGTATCAGGGAACCAGTTTAGTGACTGCCAAGTTGGGGATGTTACAATGTTGTATCAGAGGATTTTTATTATGTGGTATTACTTTTTGGGAAAGGTAGAAGGGAGATTAAGATGATTCATGGTATTTTTAATGAGATTGTGATTTGGAGTAGGAAACCCATGTATGATGGAAAAAAAAGTAACTTGGGAGGGAATAGTTGTTCAAGGTTTGTGTAATTACACTTGAAATATATATAACCATTTTTTGATACACTCATTTTGTGATGTGGCGATTCATTATATTTTTCTCAAAGTTGTAATTTTTTGAGATTCTTGATTCATTAATAATTGTAGGAACCTAGGGATACAGTTTTCAAGCATCAGGGTAGGAACACATGGGTGAATCAATATGCGTATGTGAGATATGGGAGGAATTTCACTTATATTTAAATGTTATGGAAGGTAAATCTAATAAAGATGATGAAAATGGGTAAATAGAAATAATTTGGGATAATGATTATGTAATAATGCCTAATGATGGGATAGAAATGGTTTAAAATCTTATTGTGAGAAGCAGTTAATAAAAATTGATATCTAAAAGAGAATGATCTATGATGTGTAAGTGGAAATAGTAAAATGTCTATTAAATGAAATGTCATATGGTTGTTTGAGTTAGTTTTCCCATGTTGACCATGACCTATAGTATCGATGGATAATATTTTCAATTGTAATGTGGTTATAGTAGTTGGAATAGTGTATACATGATGAGTTGTTAATGTCTTGTAGAGAGCCATAATTTGTGAAACCTGTTGAAGTCTTATGTTACATTTATATGATTTGGGTTTCTTTTTGTAGAGAAATGAAACCACGGTGACATGATCTAGTATAAATAAAATTTTATATCAGGTAGAATGGTCCTCTAGAAGTTGGTCAAGCGATACCACTATTTTTGTGTAATAGAGGGGAGGAGGATTTCCATATGAAGTTTCATTATTTTAGACAGATGATGAAATGGGACCCAGGGCTGGCTAGGCCAAGTAATATTGATCTAACATGATAATTTCACTTATATAATCCTGTAATGTATTTGTTTGATGGTGGACCTGAGGAAGCAAAGATATAGAGGGAGTCCATCCATATAATTCTCGATCACTTAGGGACTCCTCTTAAAAATATGTTCAAGTTGGATGTTTATATTTTGTGGGGACCAGTGATGCATTGGTGGGATATTCATGTTTAAACTCAGTAGGCTGATGTAATGCTATGAAAAGACATCCATGATATGTTTTTGGAAGACATCAATCAAGAGAGATTGCGACATGATAAGGTTGTTTGGATTATAAATTTGACCTAGGTTACCATGTCAGGGGTGGATTATGCTGGATACATTATACACTTGTGATGCGTTTCACTATAATTTTTTGGGGATGTGATAGTTATGGCAAGGAATTTTTAGGATGGGCTTATACACTATTTGAATTCCCATGTGAATATATTTAATTAAAATATGATTGTACAAGTGGTGGATCATTCCCTTATTTCAGAATGGATCCTGATGATGGCTTCTAGTGGGGGCCATGGGATTCCATTGGTATGATCCAATGTTGAAACACATAAGGGTATAAATCTCATTTTTGAGTATCTACATACATGTGGTGGTGTACAGGGTAGTCAGAGAAGAGGACCAATCTCTCAAGGTGGTGAACATGTGTTTTTCTGTTAGTGTGGAGGGTCAGGGAACATATGATTCAAGTTCCCCTAACCAACAGTCTAGTAACAAGTGTTTGGTATGATAGTTCATGTGTAATGTTTTTTCATATACTATTAATAGTTGGATTATGATGGAGGCCTAAGGCCAATGTGGAGCACAAGTAAGGGGTCAGTTATGTCATATCAAGTAAGAAGAAGGATCTACATAGGCATCACTAGTTAGGATAGTGGACATAGTTTTACAAATTAAGATCATCCTCATATATAGGGCAGTGCATCACCAGGAACTCAGACATGATGATAGGGTATTGGGGTAGGTCAACATCATTCCATTAAGTCAGCGTCATGGTTTGGTGATTTCGAACCATTGGAAATTCAAGGAAAAATTCATGTTTCTTTAATGATAGATAGAACATTGTGTGATATAGGTTCCTCACATTAATTTATATGTTCTCATATTGTGAGTTTATTAGGCATACAAGTGGAATATATTTTTATGGGTGATTGAAGAATCATTAGGGGTGCAGAATGAAAATATTTTGGAATTTAAGGGTTTTCACTTGAGGTTTGTGGGATCTGCTTCCTGTCGGACTAGTTGCTGCTCTAAATGTTTGGTTTTGATCTGATTTTGGGGGTTTACTAGTTAGTTATGTATAAGGATCATACTAACTAATACCTTCATATGGTAATTTTCATGTACCAAGAGTGGGATGCATTTTTTTTCATGGGGCATCGTATGTCCGAGCAAGCTGCGCATAGATAGTTTTTCAGCAGTTGGGTGAATTCAAAGCCCAAGTGGATTTTCTTATTCTAAGCGATGGGGAAGTAGAGAAGCCTATATTTCATCTTGGTTTATATTAGTTTTTGGATGTGTTTCCCAAAAACATCTTGGGGCTTCCACGTGATAGGGTTTTTGAGTTCACAATAGAGTTTCTTCTAGTGTAAAATATGTCTCAATTATTCCCTATAGAATGACACAGGTAGAAATCTAGGGACCTAATCCTCAGTTGATGAAACTAGATAATAATTTTTTTATTAAACTTCATACATCACCATTGGGATCTCCAATGTTGTTTAAAAAAATATTGATGGTTCCTTGAGGTTGTGTAATTATTATTGGAAACTGAATCATATGATAGTAATAAATCGATACCTGATTTTGGATATTAATGATCTTTTTGACTATGTGAGATATGATTTAGTGTTTTCTATAATTGGTTAGAGATGAAGGTATCATCAGCCTAGTGTGAGACCATACAACATACCATGTACCTTCTTGAGGATTAGTTATGGATTATATGAGTTTGTTATTATGTCATTTTGGTTAAAATATTCACTAGAAGTGTTTATGGTCCAATGTAACTATATCTTTTATCTACACCTGGACTAATTCTAATTGGACTTTTGGGATGAAATCTTGGAGTACTCAAATACTCTTCTCTATCATGCCAAAAATCCTATCAACAATTTGAGTACACTAAGAGAGAATAATATATAATCTATGCTATTAAAGTTTTTTTTATTGATTTAAGGGTTCATTTCATTTGTTACATAATCTATATAGAATGTGTGTCTGTAGACCCTGAGATTGTTAATGATATCATATCTTGGGAACTTCTTAAGAATGTATCTCATAGCCAATGTTTTTGGGGTTCAGAGAGATATTAGCTATGATTCAATAAATAATTTTCAGATTTGGTAGAACCACATCTGGGATTAACCATGAAGGGATTTATGTTTGGGTCGTTAGTGGATTATGAGAATGTATTCTAGGATGTTATGAAGTGTCTGACTACAACTCCAATTTGTATTTTTCTTGTATTGGGTATAAATTATATTGTGTCTTGTAATGCATCAAGTACAGGGCTTGGGGAATTATTTATGTAGAATGATTGGGTTGTGGTGCAAGGTTCTTAGATGTCGATTCCTCATGAAAAAAATTTCCATTGAAAGATATATAATTTTTGTTGGTGGTTTATTCCTAAATATTTTGGTGACACTTATTATTAAGATATAGGTTTACTATGTATACTTATTGTAAAATCTATAATTATATCTTCTCTCAACATTAAATGAACCTTCGACATTGAATATGGGTAGAATACAATAAGTCCATTGATTTTCAATTGGAATACACGCTGGGAAAATGAATATAGTGTTGTAGATGATTTAAGTTGAAAGATTAAAAATATGGTTACGTTGGAATAAAGATTCATGTAGAGAATTAAAGTGTTGTTATCTGAGATGAATCTGCATGTGTCGAATAGACAAGGGAAGATGAACCTTACATCTTTAGAAGTTGAGTAAAAAATTATGAGATAGGACGTGGAAATGAAGTATGAGCATCTCGAGTTCGTATTCTTGAGGGAAAATATTAATGATTTGGATACACCTTCTGATTGGGATGTTGGTGATGGTGAGATCATTTTTGTGCATGGTTGTGATGTAACACCAGCTGGTATACCAGAAGAGAAGATGATTGAGTTTTATGCATCGAAGTGGGATGTGAATCCTTGTTTAACCAAAATTTATCATGATCATCATAGGAATTATTTATTTCTTGCGACAAAGAAAGAGTTTTAAGTTGCGTGGAATTATGTTACACCAATCAACAGGTAATATCCACGAATCAATGGTTGTGTGGTTTGTTATATACATTTGTCATTCGGGAATAGATGTGGGATGACTTGACAATAGATTTTGTGATGGATATTACCAGAACTCCTCAGAGTAATGAATAAATATGGGTAGTTTTAGATCAATTATTCAAGTTGGAGCATTTCTTAATAATTCAAAGGACCTTGAACATTGATCTGTTCGGCGATTTATTTGTTCAGTAGATAGTATGGATGCATGGGGTGCCAAAAAATTCTTTTCAAGATAAAGATCTATGGTTTATATCATGATTCTATCATGGGTTCTAGAAAGATCATGTGACCAATGTGTTTCTGAGTATGTATTTCCACCCATAGATGTAAGTGAATTAAAATCATACTACTAGTGGACATATAGAGGTAATGCTTCCATGAATTTAGTGGATCTTGGGATAATCACATGTCCCTTATCATGTTTTAATTCAATAATAATTATCATACCCTGATCCATATGGAAACATATGGGGCTCTCTATGTAAGGTCTTGTTGATATATACTATGTTAGATTGTGGCTGATGAGTCATAGTTGATGGGAATCAGTCTCATGAAGGAGATATCAGAACATGTTCAATTGATACAACAATGTATGGATATGGAATAGAGTATAAATAATTCATATACGAATCAACATCTTAGACCTATTGAGTTTAAGTTGGTTGAAAAAAAATTTCTCCTGTTTTCACCAATGATCTATCACTACAAGATTCATAAGAAGGGAATTTTTGTACCTTGGTATATGGGGCCATTTTAGACAGTGGGTATGATCAGACTAGTGGCATTCTAGATGGATCTTCCATTGTGGTATAGTGTATTTCATGATTTTTTTCATGTGTCACATCATTGAATTAATCACCAGGACTCATCCCATGTGGATGATTATAAATATGTTGAGCATGAGGATCATTATTCCTTGGAGAGGCATCTAGTCTGGATTGTGGATCATAGTGAGAAAGTCTTGTGAGGTAAGACATTACCTTTTGTTCGAGTTTTTTAGAAGTGAGGAAAGATTCAAGAAGAGACTTAGGAGATGTAAATGTTTTTTTGTCTTAGATTCTGAATATCCTTTCATGATAACATTATTGTTTCATTAGAATGTGGCTCGATGAAGAGTCATTATGGGGTTTAGTCATTATAAGATCCCTAAATTCATAGAGGTACATTCCCATTTAAATCACTTAAATATGGTCATTTAAATTTCTATTGTGTCTTTGAGGAGGCATAGTGGTGTCATGGGGGTTTGAGACAACAAAGAAGGGAGAATCAGGAAATATTGTACATGCCACACAGTTCTCACATGGTTTGCTATAAACATGTACCCAATCTATACAATCTAGGTGGAGGGGATCATGATTAAGTAAACCATACAATGGGGGTGTCCAAACCATGTGGATATGGATAGATACTATAACGACCCATACATTACATACATTGTTAATACTTCAAAATTGAATCATACTTATTACAACATATAACAAAACCACGAAAGGACCGTATAGGTATAGTGTCTTTAGAAACTGGGAAACATAAACAACTGTTTCATAAAGCATCTACACTGTCTCCCATTTATTTCATCATATCTATAGTCCCTTTTGGCATATCTTACTTAATAACCTTCTTCCTGACCTGGGGAAAGAAAACATACAAAAGGGTGAGCTCAAATGCTCAGTAAGGGTAAACAAAATAAATATCAATCACATCATATATATAAGCACATAACTTTTGGAAATCTTAACCTGCAAAAGAGATCATAATTTCATAACATGGGATAAATCATGGCAGTGAAATGTAATCACAATAATAATAACGTAAAACATGAAACTTTGTGGCATACACACATAATCATAGAGAATCATTTCTTATTAGTCAAGACTCATTACAAAGACTATCTTAGTGGACAAAGTCTATTTCTGAACCGAGTTCACTCCTCGTTTCAGTCCTGTTTCACTGAACTGGTATAACCTACCGTTCCAGCCATGTCTATCTCATGAGATATAAAATCTTTACCCAATGCATTGGAGGGTGATATAGGTCCCACCCATCTCACAATGATACCAGTCTTATGTGTGCCACAAAATCATAAACCATATATCATAGCATAACCCATGTAATAAAAATGGGATTCTTAAACATCATGACATCATAAAAAATTCATATAAGATAAAGGAATTAATAAAAATAATTCCATCACAACATAATAAAATCAATGTAATAATAGGGATAGAAACAGAACCCTTTATTATCTTGGATGGAAAATAATTTTGATAAAACACTTGAACTCTATTCTTGAGAAAAATATCCTTTGTACTTCAAAAAAATTTTCCATTCTTAACATTTCTTACAATTTTAAACTAAAATAAGTTTATTAAAAATAATCTTGAAAACTTGTAAAGGAAGATTCTTGGAGATAATGTTTTAAAAATCCATTCATGCCGTATAAGTAAAAAAACATTCTTCTCGTACTTTTGTCGTAAAAGTCAAAAAAGTACCTCGTACGAAAAACGACAAATGATTCCTTTCATATCTTTTAATAAAAACTCACTAAAGGGTAAAATAAGATTTAAATAATTTTAGGTGAATGGAAATAATATTACATATTGAGGAAACATGGATGTGGATGATAAAATACACCCCAGTAAATACTAAAGTATAAACAATCTCGGATAAAAATGAGATTGTGATATTTCCCTTAACTTAGGTCTGTTTTGCTTCGTAAGTGTCCGAACCTCCTGTATAATGATTTAAATAATGTTATTGAGTTATTAAAGAATCATAATTATTTTTATGATATCATATATGGTCATTTTCTTAGCTTCTTAGTATAAATATTTCATTGCTACTTGTTATTCGGGTGTTTATAACTTTTTTTCTTATGCGTGTTTTGTTGAATAAATTCTTATTCTTATCTTTAGGTTATAGATACCTCATTTCCATAATGTTATTAGTGTAATATATATCATATTCATTCATTCAATTCATATATATAATAATTATGAAATGAAGATCATGTAGAACGAGTCACATCACATCATGGACACAGTATTACGTACGTACACACGAGTGATGATATCGTTCCTATGATCGTGTAATTGAATTGGAGTGTATGTATACTATTTAATAATCAGTTTCAATTTATAATAGTCATATATAGTCATTATGTACACCATTATACCCATCCAAGTAAGGTGGTGGTGGAAAATAGATTACACCACGGCGTGGAGACGGTATTCCGTATGTACGCACACGCGGTGATTTCTTTTTCCATAGGATGGATAGATGGTAAAATAGGGTTGTTTCATACTTATAATAACATATCAGTATATGAGTGATACTGATGTTATTACTTCATAATGAAACAACTAATGAAGAAGAAGTGGAAGAAGAAATAAAGATGAAAGAATCGGTAACGGACATTACCTCTTCTTTGAAGCGCCTCTTTGAGACCTCCTCTTAGGGAACTAAAATTGGTCTTTGAGGAAGGCCAGAACCTCTAGGATGTTTCTAGGGAAGTGGAGAAGATAATTTGGCAGGGGTTGGAAGAGCTTGAAGGCTCAAATTTGTGTGAGTAAGAGAGGGAGGAGGTACCCTTTTATAAGGGAGGAGAGGGGCTCCTTTGGAAAACTAAAAATATTATTTTATTATAAAGTCTTATTCAGTTTTAAATAGCTCCAAATTGATTTATTTCGAAGCTAGGGTGGGGATGGGTCGAAATACTCTCATACAATAGAATTTAGACAAGTTTATGTTCCTATTTTAACCTTATCATTTAGATTTAACATTAAGTTAAATAATTTTACTTTTACCATGTCTTCTTGTGTTCGTATACTATAAGGTTAATAAACATACTATAAGCAGCCAAACGAACCTCAAGTTGTTTATTATTAATATATATATAACCTTATCTAAGTCATTTGGCCGAACCTTATATTTTTGGGAATAAAATAAAAATTAATAATATAATATTTGTTTTAAAAACTATTTTATGTCAATTTTGAAACTATTTAGTAATTGATTTTTGTGAAAATCATAACAGAATGATTAATTCGAAAAAAGTTAATTAAATCAACACTAACATGTCATATTAACCTAGAAAATTAGTGGAATTTATAAAAAGTCTCAAATTACATTTATTTTGGTTTTTATGACATTAAATATGTCAATATTTCATTAATAAGATAATTACTACATCATCTTTTTGTCACAAATAAATTAAATTATTTAATGTCTAAAAATTACAAATAAAATACCATTATATAGGAAATCTTTTTATTTTTCTAATTAATATTTATAGTTTAATTTTTCTTATGTATAACCCCATATTAAAAATTATTTACTTATTAAACATTGATTTTAACTATTTTAACCCTTCTTTAAATAAATTAATAATAAATGTCCTAATCTAATCCAAGTGGGACTAAATGGTCATTTTTTATTCCTAAGGTTGTTTTTGGTCGAATTACACGTGTCCAATAGAATTAGGACATTTTTAGGGTAATAATAATATCATTTGTATCCTTAATTACCCTATTTACTTTTAACCGTGGTAGAAAAAAGTAAAAAGTTACTATTCACCAAAAAATTATTTTCATCTCATTGAACCAAATTTTACTTACTGACATCAACCGTGTCTCTCGGATTTTTGAAATTCCACTCACAGAAGCGGTAAAATTAAGTTTTATGAAAAATTCAGTTTTTTAACTACCACATAGTGGTTTCACTATTCATCAAAAATTGAATGTTTTCAGAAAAATGCCAAAATTTCACCCTAGACTGATTTCGATATTCCGAATCAAAAAATGAAGTCCATTTTGAAAAATAAAATTTATAAAATTTCCAAAAAGTATTTATTACTATTCATAACGGCTAGTTTTAATAATATTTTAATAGCATATCGTTGTTTAGTGAAACTCTGTATTGTGTATGACGCAAGCTATCGAGGAAGGTCGCGATTTCGTGTAAAGAAAGTCAAGCAAGTGTTGTGTAGAAAAATATTTCTCTGATGATTTATATAACATAAAAGTTTCGGGTGTTACATTCTACCTCCCCTTAAAATGAATTTCACCGTTGAAATTCTTCACTTTTTAACAAACAGATGAGGATACCTCTCCCTCATCATATCCTCAAGCTCCCATGTAGCTTCTTCTAATTGGTGGTTCCTCCATAAAACTTTCACTAATCGAATGGTCTTGTTTAATAGGACTTTTTCACTACGATCCAGAATCTCTATCGGTTGTTCTTCATAAGAAAGATCTTGCTCCAGCGGTACAAATTCTGAGCTAAGTACATGTGATGGATCAGGTATGTACTTTCTCAGGAGAGATACATGGAACACATCGTGATCTTGAGAGAGAATTGGTGGAAGCGCCAATCGGTAAGCTACCTTTGCAACAGGATCCATTATTTCGAAAAGACCGATATATCTAGGGCTCAACTTCCCCTTCTTTCCAAATATCATAACCCTCTTCCAGGGAGATATTCGTAAGAACACTTTATCACCCACTTAAAACTATAGGTCTCTTCTTTGGTTGTCGGCATAACTTTTCTGTCGACTCTAAGATGCTCTTATGTGTTGTTGAATAGATCTGACCTATTCTGCCATTTCATCAACGAGATCAGGTCCTAATAGCTTTCATTCCCCATCTTCATCCTAGAAAGTTGGAGTCCTGCATTTCTTTCCATAGAGAGCTTCCTAAGGAGCCATCTGAATACTGGAGTGAAAGCTATTATTATAAGAAAATTCCACCAAATGTAGGTGTTGATCCCAACCACCTTTGAAATCCATAGAGAAAGCTCTCAACATATCTTCTAGAGTTTGAATGGTTCTCTCAGACTGACCGTCTGTCTGAGGATGATAAGCAGTGCTGAAACTCAACTCTGTATCCAGAGTATGCTGAAGACTTCGCCAGAACTTCGAGGTAAATCTCGGATCCCGATCAGATATAATATAAAGTGGTACTCCATGCATTCTTACCACTTCCTTTACATATATCCTATCAAGCTGATCCAGAGAGAAATCCTCTCTAATGGCAATGAAGTGTGCAGACATTGTAAGACGATCAACTATGACCCAGATAGAATTATTGCCTTTGGATGTTTTAGGAAGTCCTGTGACAAAGTCTATAGTAATGTTTTCCCATTTCCATTCGGGTATGGGTAATGGTTGTAACATCCCCTTAGACTTTTGTCTCTCAGCTTTAACTTGTTGACAAACCAAGAATGGAGAGACATATTCAACAACATCTCTTTTCATGCCATCCCACCAGAAGTACTCTTTCAGGTCCCTATACATCTTCGTGCATCCAGGATGAATAGAGATTGAAGAACTATGAGCCTCATCCAGCAGCTCCTTCTTTAATTCAGGGATGGGAGAAACACAAACCCGATTCTTGATCTTTATTATCCCATCACAATCAAGGTTGAATTCAAGAACATTTCTCACCTTCTTTTGTGACTCCACATCTTCTTTCTGTGCCTCTTTAATCTTCACATGTATAGATGGTTGAACATTCATTTGAGAAAGATAAGATTTTTTCACTTCCATTATAATTCCAAAATCCATCTTTTGTAAATCCATAAATATTGGATCTTTTGTGATCCTCATCATAGATAAACTGGCATGGTCTTGTCAACTTAATGCATCAGCCACCTTGTTTGCTTTCCCAGGGTGGTAATGGATTGAGCAGTCGTAATCCTTAATCAGCTCCAACCATCTTCTTTGACTCATATTCAGCTCCTTTTGTGTGAAAATATACATTAAACATTTATGATCAGTATAAATATCACACCTTTCACCATAAAGATATTGCCTCAAAATCTTTAATGCAATGATTACCGCACATTACTCTAAATCATGTGTTGGGTAATTTTGCTCATCGATTTTCAACTGTCGTGAGGCATAAGCTATCACCATATCATTTTGCATAAGAACACACCCTAATCCCTTCTTGGATGCATCACTATAGATCACAAACCTTTCTCCACTACAAGGCAGTGTGATCACAGGTGCACTGGATAAACTTCTTTTCAACTCCTTGAAAATCTCTTCACATTCCTTCGTCCAGACAAACATAACTCCTTTTCGAGTCAACATGGTGAGTGGAATAGATAACCGTGAAAAATCATTCACAAAACGTCGATAATATCCAGCCAAACCAAGAAAACTTCAGATCTCAGTTACTGTTTTTGGTCTCGACCATCTTTCGATAACCTGTGTTTTTGATGGATCCATAGATATCCCCTCTTTTGAGATTATGTGACCCAAAAATGCCACTTTTAAACCAAAATTCACACTTGGTAAATTTGGCATAAAGCTTCTCCTTTCTCAAGGTCTTCAATATAATTCTCAAGTGATCTTCATGTTCTTCCTTGCTCTTTGAATAGACAAGAATATCGTCTATAAAGACCACCACGAATTGATCAAGATAGTCTCTAAAGACTCTATTCATCAGATCCATGAAGATAGCAGGGGCATTAGTAAGAAAAAATGGCATCACTATAAATTCATAGTGTCCATACCTCATATGGAAAGCCATATTTGGTATATCCTCCCTTTTGACCCTTAATTGATGATACCCTGAACGAAGATAAATCTTGGAAAAGTATTGAGCTCTGCGTAGTTGGTCAAATAAGTCATCAATGCATGGGAGACGATATTTCTTCTTGATAGTGATCTTGTTAAGTTCTCGATAATCAATGCAGAGTCTCATTGATCCATATTTCTTCTTAAGAAATCGAACAGGTGCTCCCCAAGGTGACGCACTAGGGCGTATGAATCCCTTATCAAGATTCTCTTGGAGTTGCTTCTTCAATTACTGCAACTCAATTGGGGCCATTCTATAAGGTGTCTTTGAAATAGGAAAAGCACCCGGTACGAGTTCTATTGAAAACTAAACTTCACGATTTGGTGGAAGACCCGGTAATTCCTCCGGAAAGACATCATCAAACTCCCGTACATTGGTCATATTCTTATTCGTGAGTTTCTCATCAACCATTTGATATAAATAACCTTCATTTAGTGGAATCAAGAACCATAAGGAAGAAGGAATTTACACTGGAAGGATATGTTCGTCCTTGCATTGATAGACGATCATAGATTGATCTGGAATATGAAATGTGACTTCCCTTCTTTGGCAATTGATATGAGCTCCATATAAAGAAATCCAATCCATGCCAAGAATCACATCAAATTACACTATAGGAAGGATCACAAGATTTGCAGGAAGCACTTTCCCACAAACTTCGATCGGATAAGAATTATAAACTTTTGATGCAACTGTTGTGCCATTAGGTGTTGTCACAGCTAACTCGATATCTAATTGTTGAGGTAATACGATGATACCTTTAGAAAATTCTTCAGAAAAAAAAGAGTGGGTGGATCCAGAATCAAATAAAACATTTGCTACATTATAGTGGATGGTAAGTGTACCTTTCACCACATAGTTATCGTATTCCACATTGCTGATAGAAATTGCATGTGACATTCCTTTGTCTTTAGCCTTAAGAGTTTTTTGACGTCGACCATCATCATCAACCCTTGGATTAGGGCATTTATTGTCATAATTCCCCATCTCCTTGCACATGAAACATTGAAGTGTAGTAGGTTCATTCTGTGTATCCCTTCCTTTGTTTGCATCAGTAGACATCTTCTTCCAATCATCGCGGCATTCAAATGCCCGATTACCTTCCTTTCCACATTTGAAACATTTACTTTCCCCTTTAAGAAAACTCCCTCCATGATTCTTTCCACACTTTGAGCATAAGGGAAAGCTCATCTTCTTTTCAGTGTGCTCTTTAGATTTTCCTTTGAATTCCATTTTCCTCTTCTTATCAAACCCATATGACTGATGGGTTACTTCAATTTCCATCTTGACCTTGAGAGCACATTGAACGATTTCCTCGTAGCTATTGAAGTCCCTTATGGCTAACCCCGTTCGAAGACTTGGTTTTAAGCCACTAAAGAATCGATCGATCTTACTCTCAGGTTGGATAATAATTACAGAAGCGTACTTTGCAAGTCTTGTAAAATTTTCTTCATAGGTACCAACAGATTCATCATCCTTTTGCTTCAGTTCAAGAAACTCTTTCTCCATATTTGTTCGGAGAATACGAGGGAAGTACTTATTGAAAAATAAGTTCTTGAACTCGTCCCATTCCATGGACTCAATTTCATCCCTTTGCCTCGTATTCTTAATAAGATTCCACCATTGATGATCATCTCCTTCCAAACGATACACTTCTAGGATGAATTTAGCATGTTCATAACATTTAAGAACTAAAAATATCTTTTTCAGTAGTACTAATCCATTGTTCAGCAACTAATGGATCAGTAGACCCACTGAAAGAAGGTGGACGCTGCATCATGAGGGATTCAACAGAATGTTGCTCCTTCCTTTTCTCATTTGGAATTCCTGCATGATTCATAGAATGAGAAATTTGTGTGAGCTTGGCTACAAGATTTTGAATTCCATATCCCATAATGTTGGGTTGCTCAGGGGGACAATCATTGCATTGCCCGTCGCATTCCGCATTAACACGATTCCTTCGGGTTCCATACATTGACTAAAACCAAGAATAATCGTGTGAGCAACACTAATCATAATAGGAAAACCACATAATCAAGAATAAAATTTCACACTTAGGGTCTTATCCTAGGTTATTCATGGCCATTTCTAAAACACTAAGATTGTGTTCTATGCTTAGAATTATCCTTAGTGTTCTTACTAAGGCTTTCACATCCTAGTTTCCAAAGGCTAACTATACCTTTCCTCTGATACCAACTATAATGACCCATACTTTACATAAATTGTTAATACTTCAAAATTCAAGCATACTTATTACAACATATAACAAAACCATGAAAGGAACGTATAGGTATAGTGTCTTTTGAAACTGGGAAACATAAACAACAGGTTCATAAAGTGTCTACATTGTCTCCTATTTATTTCATCATATATATAGTCCCTTTTGGCATATCTTACTTAATAACCTTCTTCCTGACCTGGGGAAAGAAAACATACAAAAGGGTGAGATCAAATACTCAGTAAGGGTAAAAAAAGAAATATCAATCACATCATATACATAAGCACATAACTTTTGGAAATCTTAACCTGCAAAAGAGATCATAATTTCATAACATGGGATAAATCATGGCAGTGAAATGTAATCACAATAATCATAACATAAAACATGAAACTTTGTGTCATACACACATAATCATAGAGAATCATTTCTTTTTAGTCAAGACTCATTGCCAAGACTATCTTAGTGGACAAAGTCCATTTCTGAACCGAGATCACTCCTCGTTTCAGTCCTGTTTCACTGAACCGGTATAACCTACCCTTCCATCCATGTCTATCTCATGAGATATAAAATCTTTACCCAATGCATTGGTGGGAGGTATAGGTCCCACCCATATCATAATGATACCATTCTTATGTGTGCCACAAAATCATAAACTATACATCATAGCATAACCCATGTAATAAAAATGGGAATCATAAACTTCATGACATCATAAAACAATTCATATAAGATAAAGGAATTCATAAAAATAATTCCATCACAACATAATCAAATCAATGTAATAATAGGGATAGAAACAGAACCATTTATTATCTTAAATGGAAAATAATTTTGATAAAACACTTGAACTCTATTCTTGAGGAAAATATCCTTTCTACTTCAAAAACATTTTCCTTTATTAAGATGTCTTACAATTTTAAACTAAAATAAGTTTATTAAAAATAAACGTGAAAACATGTAAAGGAAGCTTCTTGGAAATAGTGTTTTAAAAATCCATTCATGCCGTATAAGTTAAAAAACATTCTTCTCGTACTTTTGTCGGAAAAGTCAAAAAAGTACCTCATACGAAAAACGACAAAAGATTCCTTTCATATCTTTTACTAAATACTCACCCAAGTGTAAAATATGATTTAAACAATTGTAGGTGAATGGAAATAATATTACATATTGAAGAAACATGGATGTGGATGATAAAATACACCCCAGTAAATACTAATGTATAAACAATCTCGGATAAAAATGAGATTGTGATATTTCCCTTACCTTAGGTCCGTTTTGCTTAGTATGTGTCCGAAACTCCTGTATAATGATTTAAATAATTTCATTGACTTCTTCCAGAATCATACTTATTTTTATGATATCATATATGGTCATTTTCTGAGCTTCTTAGTAGTAATATTTCATTGCTACCTGTTATTCGGGTGTTTATACCTTCATGTTCTTATGCGTGTTTTGTCGAATAAATTCTTATTCTTATCTTTAGGTTATAGATACCTCATTTACAGAATGGTATTAGTGTAATATATATCATATTTATTCATTCAATTCATTTATATAATCATTATGAAATGAAGATCATGTAGAACGAGTCGCATCACATTGTGGAGACGGTATTCCGTACGTACGCACGAGTGATGATATCGTTCCTATGATCATGGAATTGTATTGGAGTGTATGTATAATATTTCAGAATCAGTATCACTTTATAATAGTCATATATAATCATTATTTACACCATTATACCCATCCAAGTATGGTGGTGGTGGAAAATAGATTACACCACGGCGTGGAGACGGTATTCCGTACGTACGCACGCGCGGTGATTTGTTTTTCCATAGGATGGATAGATGGTAAAATACGGTTTTTTCATACTTATAATAACATATCAGTATATGACAGATACTGATGTTATTACTTCATAATGAAAAAACTAAATAAGAAGAAGTGGATGAAGAAATAAAGATGAAAGAATCGGTAACGTACATTACCACTTCTTTGAAGCACCTCTTTGAGACCTCCTCTAAGGGAACTAAAATCAGTCTTTGAGGAAGAACAGAACCTATAGGATGTTTCTACGGGAGTGGAGAAGAGAATTTGGCAGGGGTTGGCCGAGATTGAATGCTCAAAGTTGTGTGAGGAAGAGAGGGAGGAGGTTCCCTTTTATAAGGGAGGAGAGGTGCTCCTTTGGAAAACTAAAAATATTATTTTATTATAAAGACATATTCGGTTTTAAATAGCTCCTAATTGATTTATTTAGAATCTAGGGTGGGGATGGGTCAAAATACTCTAATCCAATAGAATTTAGACAAGTTTAGGTTCCTATTTTAACCTTATCATTTAGATTTAACATTAAGTTAAATAATTTTACTTTTACCGTGTTTTCTTGTGTTCTTATACTATAAGGTTAATAAACTTACAATAAGCAGCCAAACGAACCCCATGTTGATTAATATTAATATATATAACCTTATCTATGTCATTTGGACGATCCTTAGATTTTTAGGAATAAAATAACAATTAATTATATAATATTTGTTTTAAAAAACTATTTTATGTCAATTTTGACACTATTTAGTAATTGATTTTTGTAAAAATCATAACAGAATGATTAGTTCGAAAAAATTTAATTAAATCCACACTAACATGTCATGTTAACCTATAAAATTAGTTTAATTTATAAAAAGTCTCAAATTACATTTATTTTGGTGTTTATAACATTAATTATGTCAATATTTCATTAATAAGATAATTACTGCATCATCTTTGTGTCATAAATAAATTAATTTATTTAATGTCTAAAAATTACAAATAAAAAAACACTATGTAGGAAATATTTTTATCTTTAGAATGAATATTTATAGTCGAATTTATCTTATGTATAACACCATATTAAAAATTATTTGATTATTAAACTTTGATTTTAACTATTTTAACCATTCTTTAAATAAATTAATAATAAATGTCCTAATCTAATCCAAGTGGGCCTAAATGGTCATATTGTTTTTCCTAAGGTTGTTCTTGGTCGAATTACACTTGTCCAATAGAATTAGGACATGTGTTAGAGTAATAATAATATCATTTTTATCCTTAATTACCCTATTTACTTTTAACCATGGTAAAAAAAGTAAAAAGTTACTATTCACCAAAAAATTATTTTCATCTCATTGAACCACATTTTACTTACTTACATCAACCGGTTCTCTCAGATTTTATAAATTCCACTCACAGAAGTGGTAAAATTATGGTTTATGAAAAATTCAGTTTTTTAACTACCACTTAGTGGTTTCACTATTCATCAAAAATTGATAGTTTCCAGAAAAATACCAAAATTTCACCCTAGGCTAATTTAGATATTCCGAATCCAAAAATGAAGTCCATTTTGAAAAATTAAATTTATAAAATTTCCAAAAAGTGGTTATTACTATTAATAAAGGCTAGTTTTAATAATATTTTAATATCATATCGTTGTTTAGTGAAACTCGGTATTGCGTACGACACAAGCTATCGAGGAAGGTCGCAATTTCGTGTAAAGCAAGCCAAGAAAGTGTTGTGTAGAAAAATATTCCTCTGATGATTTATATAACATAAAAGTATCAGGTGTTACAGATGCATTCCACATAGTTGGTGTATATTTTTTTATCCATTTGTGTCCCAAGGTAATTGTGCAATCCTGTCCCTTCTTTGACAGAGGTTTGGTTTACGATTTGTTAAACTTTGGGGCCAAATCATGGACCCCATTAAAATGTTTTAAATTAATTTTTCTCCCCTTTCTGTTTATGATTTACCACCTGATTATCTTCTTAATTCATCCTCTTCCAACACATTTGATGATTCAAAATTCCCCAGCCATCCGAAGGACTGATCTCTTTCATTTTTAGTATATTTGGAGTGCCAGTGGGTGTAGACAGATGCTTCATGTTTGTCGAACAATCTTCTTCCTAATCATTTTTGAATTATAGATTATGGATTTTTTATTCTTCTTCTACACCCCTATAACCCTTGATTACAATGATATTCTATACTAGGGATTCAATACTTGTTCGAATTTAATTCAAATGCTATGATTATGAAATTTTTCATCTCTGAAATAAAGGTAGGTGGTCTAGAAGTTATATTACATAACCCTGATGTTGATTTTATGCATATAAGGTTGTTATTTTGTTTTATTATATTACTATTTTGAAATCAGGAGTGGTTAATTTTATATAGATTCAATTAATGATATATTATACCCCTTATGATCCACGTAGGCTGCATTGAGGTTTTCTAGATTTGTTATATGACCACACATGTGATGTGACTACTCCTCATACATGAAAAAGTGTAATGATAATAATAATTGTTTTATGATGAAATAAAGACCATAATTAATGTGTTTCCATGTTGTGTATGAATTATATAGAGGAACTAATGGTATCATGTCTACTCATTGATAAAGGAATAAGGGATTATTTTTTATTGTGTGGAAGGGGTTAAATAGAATATAGAGTTTGTACTAAATGTATTACGATGTTGAGATTGAAATATAAAAAATTGGTTAATGTATGAAAACATTCAAATATGAAAAATGTTTCCTGACTGATAAAGGGAAATATTTTAATGGAATATGTAATATAAATGGTAAATGTTCTAATGGGTTAACTATTGAATGTAATTTTTTTATTGAGTGAACTATGGATTGTGATTTTTATGTGTATTATTTACGCATGGTTTGAGATAAGCTATATATGGTAAAAGGTCCAAGAGGCATCAACACATGACATGAAAGTTGTCTGGTATTGGAATTTTGGATCTCAAAAAAGGGGTTATATTACTCTAAGGCTCTAAATCACACCCAATTTAACACATGATATACATAGAGCACTGAGGATCCATGCCCCAAAATGTTGCATTTTATTAGACCACCTAGATCGAGACTACAAGTTATGTGTGATGTAATTGTTTGTGAAATGATTATCCTTAGTGATATAGAGATCCATACTTATTCCCTTATTCTTTGTATTTGAATTGTATATGGTGTAGAATAAATGATTAAAATTCCTAACCCGTAGAAACAATGATGATAATGGTTTAAATGATTGTGGAATCAAATGATACCCAAGTTGTCTCATGATTAGTTTATTATAAAATTTGAAACAACATATAGGATCATCATAGACTAGATTTTTTTATTCAATATTTTTGGTGGCCTATTGAGTTGTACTCACACCCTACTCGGGCCACCATTGGGTTCCCAATCTGATTTCATGGTTGCAGGTAAGCATAAGGGAAAATTATTTTCAGTGGAGAGTTGACACGAGCTTGGGATGTGTGTGGATAGGGGATCTAGATATTGAGTCTAGACCTATTTTTAGGATGATCTTATTGATATTTATTTTTTCATGAAAACTTTTGGCATATTGACATGTCATATCAAATTTATTACTAATTGTGGTTTGTACCATGTTTTGGGAAATGGTTGGTAATGAATGATTTTTGTTTATTAAGTATTATATCTGTTATTTAATACAATATACTATGTTGTAACATATTAAATAGGGTATATTCTCCCCATGTTGTGTATTGGACCCTCGATGCTAGTTAGCGACCTATGACGCATATTAGGCGTTGCTGAGGTCATGTCGTTACCCAGCTCGAGGCACCAGTTATTTGGCCCCCATGATAGGGACGTTTGAAGGATTAAAAATTATTCCCATAATTAAAAAAAATTAATATATTTATGATATTAGATTCATTATTTTATGATTTGTTATATAATTTATAAGAATTATAAAATGAAATAAAAATCTAAACAGTAGGGTAAGATGGTTACCTCTTTGTTGAGAGACCTCCTTTATCTATCATTTTATGCCTTCTTAGGATAGACTAGGGTAACTACAGGTTATAAAGAATGAAAGTAAAGAAGATAATAATATTTTTGGTTTTGGAAATTGATCATAATAGAGAGATTAATATATTCGAATAAGTGAGGAGAAATAGATTCTATTTATAAGGGATAGAGAGGACATACATGGAAATAAATAAATGATTTAAATAATATAAAGTGATTTATTTAAAAATTTGATCAAAATGGTAATAATTTTAATATAAGATAATATAATTTTGAAATATTTTCATCTAATAATATTTAGACAATATCATATTTCATTTTTACCTTTATAGTTATGATTAACCCTTAATTAACTTTTTTTAACCCAATCCATGGAAAGAAATTCATATTACTTTTACTATTCCATATAACTAAAAATGATAGTTTACCCATTGAAAAATTTTGAAATTATAATTTTACATAGGGAACATTTAAAAAAAATTATATTTTAGGAATAAATTATCTTTAAAATAGGTATGAAAAAATGAATTCAATTTTTTTTATAAAATTATAGATTGAAGAATAAAACTTGATTTGGTTTTATTTGTTTCTTTATTAAAAGTATTAGATAAATGTTAATGTACATTAATTGAATATATAAAATACATATTTAATTATATTATTTAATCAATAAATATATATTTATAATGTTATGGTAAAAGCTCATTGTATGAATAATATATTTTCTTGAAAATGAACCCCTTTACAATAGTATGATTTTATCTTAATTTCCTACCATTAGAGAAATAATTTATGAATATTTCTCCATAAATTCATAATTATATTTAATTATGATAATATTTTAATAGTGATAAATATATTTATTTATATAAATATTAATTACTCATAGACATAATAAATTTCCTTAGATAATATGTGTTTTAATCATGATTTTTTATTAAAATTTATGACTTTTATTAGGAATTAAAAATAAAAAATGATTTAAATAAAAAAATCAATATATTATTTACAATGTGGCTAATCCTATTATTAACAACCAATACTATGGCTATTTATTAAACGTTATAACATATCATTTTTTGTTTAGGTTCAAATTTGTGAGTAAATCAAGCTATCATATACTTCAAATTTATTTCAATAGAATATAAATAAAATATAATGGTGTAAAATTCTATCCAATTAAATTTAATTAATCCATCATGATTATATAAATAGGATGTAATAAATTTTTGATAAGTCACATCCATAAATGTTTCCCACATATCTTTATCAGATTTTTTATTCCTCCAAGGATCACGAATTAGAAGAGAGGTCTTGATTTATAGAACATTGTCCCTATGATCCAAGATTATTTTAGGTTATTAATCATAAGAAATAAATTTTTCCATTTATGTAACATATTATTTTTTATGTTTGATTTATCAGGAATGTACTTCCTTAAAATATATGCATGGAAGAAATCATGAATATAGGAGAGGTTTAGTAGAATCCTAAAGCAATACGTTATGACCCAAAATATATAAATATTATCAAAAGGAGAATATACCTAGTGATAAATATTCTATATAATTTCCTCTAATAAAATATTTATACAACTCTCAGTTGAAATTTTCTGGATAACTCTTTATAATACATTTTAATACCTTAATGTGCTACTGAATTAGATTAATATTCTATTCTATTTACTCAACAACATCGGGTCCCAATGTTATACTAAATAAAACATCATCAAAACATTCTGGACTTCTACACTTATTTATATAGAGGTAGTTATATGGATACATTTGATTAATTGAGTGAAATATTTTTTCATAATAAAATTCAATAAGAGAAAGTTGTTGTTCCCAAAAATAATTAAAAATAGAGAATATGATTTTAGGATACCCAATGGGGTTTGGATTGTTCACATAGACTAATCTTATGTCAAATGATTATAGGATGTAATGAAATAGAACATCATATCCTGATCTTGCTGAAGATAACTCCAAAACATTTAGGTAAACCTCATCAATTAATTAGAGATATTAGACTGTGGTGCTGTATAATACATTAACATCCCCTTCAATGTATATCCTACAAATATGATCAAGGGAGAAGTCTCCTCGAATTGTACTAGAATGATCTCATTTTGAAATGTTATCAACTATAGTTTAAATTTTTATTATAACGTTTATGTTTGGGCAATATTGATGATGAAATCCACGGAGAAGTTTTCTCATTTCCATTATAGTATGTGTAATTTTTTCAACAACCTATTTGACCTCTTGTAGTTATGATAAACATACTAGAATAAACAAAACTGACATATATGCTACATAATATCTCTCTAAAACATATACCACTAAAAATTCCATTTCATATAAATTTATATCATCATAATTTTTGGATAAATATAGAATGATGAACTATAATATTCTTCCAACAACACACACTCCATTTCTAGTATTGATGGAACACATAATCTGTTATTAAACATTGTTATTTCATCACAATCATTACAAAACCTAAGAATATTTTTACCTTATTCAGTATTTAAACACCCTCTATATACAACATGGTAATACTTACATGGAATTAAGGTCATACATTAATATATAAAATGTATGATTGTAACCATTTCCTCATGATTTCAAGGACCATATTCTAAAAATTATTATATTTTTTATCTCTTTCAATCCTTAACATAAAAATACTAGCATGGTCCCTTTGACCACATCATCATTCACTTTGTTTTCGATCCCATGATGGCAATGTATTAATAGTTTTAATCATTAATAAATTCTAACCATCATCTCTAGTTCATATTCCACTCTTTCTGGGAGAATATACAATTTAAATTTTATGAATATTATATATATTACACTTTTTTCTATAAAGATAGTTCCTTTATATCATAAATGATAAAACTACTAAAGAAAACTTCTCATAATGTTTAATTTAATATGTAATATCAACCATTAAATTATTATTTGAATATACTAAAACCATGTCATACTATATAAGAACACATCACAAGACCTTTTTTATACATTATTGCAAATCATAAACCCTTCTCCCTTATAGGGTAATGTGATTATAGTTTAATTACTAATATTTTCTTAAAATACTTGAAATTTTATTCACATTAATCATTCAAATGAAACTTATCAAAATTAAATATTAACTCAGTGAGTGGATTAGATACCTATAAGAAATCATTCACTAAACCATTGATAATATCCAGAAGACATATAAAAAAATGGATACTACACATCACAGTTGGTCTAATTGTTTTTAAATAATAGTTACCAATGTTCAATCCACTGATATAAACATTGATGAGATTATATGATACATATAAGAAAAATTATATAGATGAAATTAAACATAGGTAAATTGTTCATACAACATATCCTTCTATAGGTTATTTTGTATAATTATCATGTGATCCTCATGCTCTTACATAATATTTAAACATATAAGAATAAAATCTATAAATTCTATCGTAGAATAAAAAATGTATTTCCTAAAGGATAAAATCATAAGATTTATTATGATAGAAAGGCAGTTATTTAGATCTAATAGAATCACTAAAAAATTATAAATTTCATACCTAGGTCATAATATTATATTGGGAAATTCGAAATTTTTTCCCTCAAAACAATTATATACATATTGAAAAACCATATTGAATACAATTGACCACCTTGTAAATGATAAAAAACATTCAATATGAAGTATATGATAATTATTCTAGATCATTTTATTTTTATATTATCGTTAATCAATGGAGATATGAATCTATCCATGTTTCATTATATAAAGGGAACTAATTAACCTCATAGTGTGGAACTTCATTAGATAAATCCCTTATCTTGATTCCGGTGACTATGTTCTGGAATTCATAAAACTCAATCACCAAAATTATATAAGGAGTATTTTAAATATGTGTAATAAAAAGATTGAGTTCTATTGAAAAATAAACATTACAATTTAGAGAAACATAAGGAAACTCTTTTGAAAATAATTAAACATACTCCGATTGAAATGACATATCTTCAATGTTAAATTTCTCCATAGGTATTTTACATAAATACTCCTCATGAAAAATTAACAAGACCAAAATAATGTAAGTTGTTTCCTCAAGTTTTTCACATTATTTAACTTCCCAAAAAATGGGAAAATAAATTATTTCCATATATTGTTAATATTAATTAATTATATTTCAAATATTTATATTCCTTATAAAAATATAAGGTAATTTATTTGTCCACATGAAAAATAGATATATTTAATAGAATAGAATTTTAATGCATTATATGGTGTAACTAAAAGACATATATTTAAACTATAGTTTTTAATGTGAAACAATTGACAATATTTTTCAATTCATAGTGTCAAAATTATGATAGGGAGAAATTTTCATAGTTTTTAAAAAATAATTATTTTTCAATGAATAATGAAAAATTATTATTTTTATTAGAATCTATATTTCAGACAAAAATTAAATTTTATTATAGAAACAATATCACTAGAAAATAGGTCAATGGGGTCTATAATGTTGAAGCTTGGGGGAATCACCTCTTCAAATGGATATGTAGCCAAACAGAAGATACTCAATTCTAGTAAAATTGGAAAATATATTTTATTTTAAATTACTTTATAAAACATACTCTATTTTGGATTATTTTTAAAAATAATTACCCTTGATTAAGTATAATCCAATTCCTGTCATTGGAACTTATTTTATATTTTAATTAGATATAAAATCTTCTTTATATTTAAATTTATTATTCATAAAAACTATTTTAATGATATGTTATGGATATAATTTGAAATTAAATTTATAAAATTATAGAAATTAAGTCATAAAAAAATAAATTACATATTTGGAATCAAGAATTTTTTGTTTTTAATAGTCCCCTTTTATTTTCGGTCATTATGAATTGTAACCATTGTAAATTTTTGTTAACACGGTAAATATAAAATGGAGGAATTAGAGTTAAATAAAAAAATTTAGGTAGTAAACCACATTGTAAATATTATATTTATTTCATTGGATGATTATAATTCATTTATAATAATCCAATATTATAAAATATTACAATTTTTTCTATTTTAATTTGATTATGACTATAATTCAATTTTTGGAAAAGGGTAATGTTAAAAATGTCCCTCTATTTCTTTTAATATCAATAATATTCTATGAATATGATAAAAAAATGTTCAACTATAACGACTTTATTAAAAATATTAATGTATTATTTTTACCCTAATTTATTTTTAACATCATGTGATGACATAATTACTTTAACTTCTTAAGAAACACAAACACAATGCTGCTAAAAGTAGTAAAAAAATGAAGATAAATTTAACAATGTTAACGGAAAAAAATTTATCGGTGGTATAGTGTCCTATTAATCTTATAAATCCATATAACACATTATTTTTTTACGGTTTTTTATATGTTTCATTTTTTTTCATTTTTTTTCAATGTAAAATCAAATGAGTGGTTCCAAAAAAGATGTTAACCATATTTTATGAAAATAAATATTTTTTTAAATGACTTAATATTCAAAAAAATAACACCATCAATTAATTTATTAGTATGAGGTGGAATATATAATCTATCTTCCATTTACTAGTGTCTCTTTAATTTTATAGTAACTTTCATTAACCCTCATGAGTAAACAACATTAACATCTTCAAAATTGTTAAAACTGTTAAAGGGGGGTATGAAAAATATACGGGTAAAAAAACTAATATGAACATGTAAATAGAAATGTAAAAAATTCTAAAATAAGAACATTTTATTCTATAGTGTATCTCATGTGGAACACATATCTTAAGAAACCCACAAAATATATTTCTTTTTATTAAATCACTTCGATAACTTGTGGAACATGCAACCTCTAGCCTAAATGAACCATAATATATTATAACATTATAACCAAGATTTTAAATTGGTGGTAATGAATATAACTAACTAAAATATAAAAAATATGGTTATCTATTGACTAGAACATAAATAAGAATACAATAAATGTAAAAGACATGGTTTTGAAAAAACTGTATTGTTTCAAAAAGGTGATTACGTGAGTTCTACATACATAATTTCGAATTAATTTTATCCATTTTTATAAAATATATTTTATAAAATGATATTAATATTTGAAATAATATTATAAAAATTATATTTGGATTAATTGTGGATATTTTTATAAAATATCTCATATTTTACCTATAATAAAAAATACATAATATTAATTGAATTCTACATCATCATTTTAAATTTAAATAAATTTAAAAAATAGTATTAATTGAGATAAGTTGTAAATTTATTAATCCTGTTTAGGTTATTTTATTTAATAAATATTTACTTTTAAAATAACAATATTAAAAACTATTTATGGTTTTCTATTCGAAAATATGCATTCTCATCCTATATATAGAATTACTATTCATTTAAAATTTTCCACATATAGTAATGGAATTTGGAAAAACTGATTACAATTTGGAATTAGATTAATTTGTATTATCTAATATGGTCAACATATTTTACAAAGGAAATTAATATTAAAGAAATTAAATATTAATTATAGTTATTTTTGGAAAAATTGGATTCATCATGTGATAAACTAGATACATAAGGGTTAAATTATCCTAAAAATAGTAGAAAATATATTTTATGGACATATTTCAACCCTATTATGTCTGTGTCTCTATAACACTCTATAGTGGACCCTTCATAGTTCAAAAAATGTGGGTGATTTTTTTTAAAAAAATAGATACATTAATGCAACTCACCTCACTTATAATAGACCAACCACTCTCATATTCTATTTATCCTATATAAACCTTTCTGTTGAGCCAATCCCTAATCAAATCACTTATAAAATTCAATCCACTCTTCCTTGAATCCTTATTTTACGAGGAAATATAATATGTTAATTAATTTTTGTAAAAACTATTGGACATTATATCAAGAATATGTATTTTTCCTCAATGAGAATCCATATTATATTTTATCCTCCAACTACAGAAATTACTATTCAACAATTAGGATATTTTAAAAAAAAATTATTTCATATATTGATACATTTTTATAATAATAGAATAACCCACAACCATCTACACTTCTATAAAATGTGTTATCTCATAATTATTCATGTGTAAGATGGACTACCTCCCCACAAGCTGATGTCATTCATTTTTCCATTACCATATCTCATTAATGATTATGATGGAGAAATATAATTTTATCAAGAAACAGAACATTAAAAATAAATCATAATTGAGAATACAAGGGAATTAATAGCCTAAACAATGGGAGTAATTAATGATTAGTAATGAATGGGTGATAATATGTTATAAAATGATAATAACTAATATTATAAATATTAATATAGTTCTAGAATACGATAAAAAATGTTTAAAAAACTATACATGAGGCTATATCACATTCCACCAAATGGAAGTGTTGGGTAATGACCATCCCCTCAATTTCTTTTATTAGGGTCATATTGTACTGTTATGATCCAAATTAATTTTATATGGTATATATAATGGAATGTAGACATGTAATACCTTGATTCATTAATAATTCATGGAATTAAGATTTAAATATGAATTATTTCATCCATGGGGTTTTAACATTAGAGTTATGTAATGGTGAATAATTTAGTAACTTAATTCATTTCATTACATAATATTACCTCTCCATGGACTTTGATTTTCAATGAGTAAGAGTGTAATGACATTTAATTCCCTGATATCTTATTTCATCTTATTTTATGCGAAATTAAAATTGATACACATAATCAACTTGTTGAATTGTTCTCATATCAATTATATGATCATTGTAAGTGATTATTTCATAACCTCATTCTAATCAATATTGATTATTATTTAATTTTAGTTTAAGGAAATCATTTTATCACTGTCTCATAGTAATATCCTATATTTTTCCATGTATGAATCTTTTTAAATTTTTGTTCAATATTGGTTGTTTTGAAATTAATTTATGCCATAAAAATTTCAAAACCATGAAATGTTACAACCCTTGTATGTAGTTTTCACCATTTTTCAACATGTCATGAATATAGATTACACCCCATGTAACTGTCATTCACCATGTATAAAAATTTATCAAAATAAGATTTCACCATGTGTAAGATTTCACCACTTGAAACTAGATTTCACCACGTGTATGATTTTACCACATGAAATTAGATTTCACCATGTGTATTATTTCCCCATGTGTAATTGTAGTTCCCCATGTATAACCTGTTATTAATATTTCTTAAGGGCTTGATAATATTTCAATGGAAAAATTTAAATATTTTTACACGACATGAAATGAGGATTCATGTCGTGTAATTATAGTCTGTAGCATATTAAAATAATTCATCTCTCATCATGTAACCTTATACACACCCCTCTCCTCAATAACTGAAAATCTATGGACATCCATCATTGATGTAAAGGCTTCATGAACATTCGTAAAGGACTAAAACTCCTCTGCGCAACTCCGCCATGGATCGATTATCCTTTATTGATCTTCCACCTTGGACCAAAACCCCTCTATGGACCACCATATTTGGTCAATGAACATTCATGCACCTATCTTGTTTTGAGTCTAGACAGTGATCATCATCGCATCCTTGGTCAATCTTCTTCAAATTGGGAATATCCTTTGGCCAGCGTTCATCACCGTTACGGATGTAGGTGGAATAAAAATTAAATCACATAGTCATGATAAAAATTTTGTTTATCTAATTTTATAATTTCTATTAGATATTTTGAAAATTTATTTCTGGATTTATTTATTATTTTTTAGAATTAATTAATTTTTCTTTGTGAAATTGGGATATTGAGATTTTAGATCATGAATAATTAATAATTAAATTAAATATATGATTTCAATATTTTTGGTTTTACATAATTATTTATAGAATTTCTGGATCTGTTTAGCAATTTGATTTTCAAATAGAAATTATTAATTTGGTGAATTAATTAATGATGCAATTTAGAAATTGGGAGATTTAGGGATTGTTGAATGAGATAACTAATTGGAGAATTAATTATGAGTTTCTAGATTTGTGAATTTTACAATTAATTATGGGAATTCATTACGGAGTTATTAATATTATTGAACTTTTTTAATTAATGGAGTAATTAATTAAGGAGAATGCTTATGATTTTGAAATTGTGATGTGGTTTAATTAATTTCTAAATTAATTATGAAGTGTTATAGAATATTGAAATTAAACAATTATATTTCAAAATAATTATTGATATATTGAGGTTGGTGAATTGGGATAATTAATTTTAGATTTAATTATTGGAGATAGTTATGACTATTTAATTTATTAATGTGGATGAATTAATTGTGAAATTAACTAGGGTGACTGATTTAATGGAGATAGAACAATTAATTAATGAATTAATTAGGGAAATTTAATTAATTAACATGGAATAATTAATTGATTAATTAATTAGAGTTATTGAATATATTAATTTGGGAATAAATAATTGTGGAATTTATTAATTGGAGTAGTTTTTTTATTTAATCAATAAACTAAATAATGAAATTGAGTTAGATTAATTAATTTTGGAAAATTGTTGACGTAATTTTAGATCGACAATTAATTAGGGAATTAATTGAAGGGTTTGAGTTTGATTAATTAATTTCTCTATTATTTAATGTAGATGAGTTTGATTAATTTTTTAGCAAAATAATTAATGGGGATTGACTTGATGGTTCACTTAAAGAATTATATTAATTAATAGGTAAATTAATCAATGTGGATTTTTGGGATAATGAATTGGTAAGATTAAGTAACTAATTATTGAATAATTTTTGGGACAATGAGATTTGTATGTTGGATAGTAAATATTTGAATTAACTATGAGGTACTGAAATACATGATTTGTGAAAAATAATTATTGAACTAATTATGAGCTATTAAAATTGTGAATTGTTAATTATTTATGGAATTGATTATTGATAATGGATTTTATTAATTAATTGTAGAATTAATTAATTGGAATGAATTGGTTTGTTTATTAATTAATTAATGATCGATGATTGAGGTGTTATACATGATTTTCTACTCCCACGATAATGATTTTAATGAATAGATGAAGGATGTTTTGATTAGTAGAATTAATTATAGGATATGGGTGATAATTTTGAGAAAATTAATTTTAGAATTTATTAAGAGATTGTGAGTTAATTGATATTGATTAATTAAGAGAAAAATTAATTATGATATTGATGTGCAGAAATAATATGGGAATAAATTAACAGTTTTCATGTGACAGAATAATTATTTAATTAGTCATGGAATTGGAGGGTCATTAATTATTGAGTTAATTAACGAACTGATAAATTATAAATAGTGAATATTTAATTGGTGAAACAATTATTTATGTTGAGTTGTGAAATGAATAATTAATTATTTAAATAAGTAATGTAATTTATATGGTTAATTAATTGTTGAATTAATTAATAGAGTTGAGGTGACCAATTAATTAAAGAATTAATTAATGGGATTGTTATTATTAATTAATTTTGAAAATTAATTAATGAAACTTAGGTGGTAAATTAATCATTGGATTAATTAATCGAAATGGGTTATGATTTATTAATTGGTGAATTAATTATTTGAATCGATATAGTTGTTTAATTGTAGAATTAATTAACTATGATGAAATTTTAAATTAATTATTTACATAATTGAATAGGTATATATGATTGTTTAATTGTGAATTAATTAATGGAACGAATGGATAAATGGAAAACCGTTTTGATACTGATGGCATAAAGTATCACATGGATAATCAGCATCTGAGAATGAGATGGAAAGTTAATACCAAGAGATCATCTAATATGGTTTATTTAAGTATCATGTGAGCCTTAAGGGAAGAATACTAATATTTCTTATAATATTGTTTGTCAAAGGACCGTGTGAGCCATCAAGGGAAAACATCATGTGAGATTAAATAAAAGATGGCTGTGAGAGCTTATAATATTGTCTGTTGAAGGACCATGTATGCCTTCAAGGTAAAAGGCTGTATGATCCATTGAGTGGAAAATACCATGATAGCTTTCCTGTTTTTCCTATGATGCATTTATACTTCATTTTTTATCACTCACTATTGACCCTTGAGGATAGATCCAATAATGTATATTACTCATTATTGAAATTTTACATGACTTACATATTTGATAAATTACAAATAAATTATGATAAATAATGGTAACATGACCATTCTAATTTTTGACATCCTTTTTGGATGTATGAGACTCTAGCATAGTCCAAGGAAGGTATTGAGATTCGGGTGTCCATTAAAACATAGGTAAATAAGTGGGTAAATAAAGAAAAATTAGTAAACATAATCTCATTAGTTTATAACTTTATTTTTATTCTTTATAAAACTATGAACATTATTATTAAATAGGATTTATTGTAGACATCATTTATGGTGGCCTACTTCGTTGTACTCACATGCTACTCAGGCAACCTGATTGGTACCCAAGTAGAATTTGTTTTTTCTGGACACATTAAGGGAAAAAGCCCAGTGTTTGATGGCATTGTTGGTGGTGGAGCATGGATGGGTGAACAAGACATGTTTTGAGACCCTCTTAGAAGAGTTTTTAGTGTCTTTATTTACATTTCATTTCATTTTATACACATTTAGACCAACATTGGCATAACATAATTCCTTTTTTAGTTGACAAATGTAATTCCAATTTTGGTTATCATGTAACTTTGGCACCGTCTATTATTATATATGATTTTTTGTGCCTATTTATTTTACTAGGCCTTTACTATGATAAAAGATGGTATTTTCTTCCCATGATTTAATTACTAGACCATCTCTCCAAGTCATCAACTCTAGCATATGGGGAGGCACGCCTAAGGTCATGTGACTGACCGGTTCAGGGCACCATTGGGTGGAAACTAAGCTAGGAAATTATAATGCGGAATCATATGACATTTTTTTATTATTATTTTGTATTAATATTTTTGGAGAGATAGAAATGAGAATATGGATATTCTATTATTGGTTAAGAGACCCTATGTGGGATTAGATACCCCTTTTATAAGGGTAAAATCCAAGTTTTAAGGGTGGTATTTTGGTTATTGAAATGTGTTGTAATAGTTGAGGTTATTTTCCCATGGGTGTCCCACTTGTGTGATGTGATTTTTTTATAACAAATGTTGAGTATGAGTTTTGGATCATAGTGGAATGAGAGTTTACTCTACATGCATCACTCTAGGAACTCGTGCTGAATTTTTTTGACAAGCATCATTATTACCACACATGGGAAAATAGGCTACTGGTATGTAATTTAACATGAACATTTTTTCAAGCATGTGATATTGAACTGAAATTGGTGCCTACAATTAAATTAAAAAATATTGTAATATGATGCACAATGATAATAATTGGGTGTCTATATGAAAAAAATTAATAATGATAATGTTTATACCATTTTTTACTAGGACATTGGTGAGGGATGGTTAAGGGTAATGATAGTACCATTGTTTTGTTCGCGTGGAAAAAAATGTGGAATGACTTGATTCAGTTGCATGTAAATTCATCTGGTTATCTATGCTAAGGTTGAGAAAAAAGAATAATTTGTTTTTTAGAACCAGATGTAGGTAGTTTGGAGATTGAGAATTCCCAATTTTAGAACATGGTTGTGTGTTTTGTGAGACAAAATATTGTTTTGGATTAGTGTGGTAAGATATTGGTCATCTAGGAAGCTCGATTCTTTCAATGGGTTAAAGAATTAACATAGTGGAAGGTAACATTAGTAATGAAGGATTTTTTGCGGTGTTCATTAATGAATTACTAGTGTACTTTTAATTAATTATTATAATGTCCTCAACCTTAACAGCATCCTCAGTAAATTGAGAAAGCTCTGGAATTACACCATAGTACCTAAACATGTTTTGTTGGATACATGGCCCATGGGGAGTTGTTTTTATAAATAAATATATATGTGGATCTATATGGTGCCTTGTACACCATAAATAGTTTATATATATGGTTCATATAAGGGGATATAGGTCAATAAATACAGTGATCCACAGGTTGTGGCTATTGAGTTTCTTGACAACTAGTGTTAACAATACTCCTGAGGTGGTGAGTGATGTGTAAGTAAAAGGTGCATTGAGTAAGCCCATTTTGTTGAAGTGGAGACCTAATAATTCGAATCTGGAACCTATAATGTTCGTGTCTAAATTACTCATTGAATGGGTGAGTGGGCCTTGGAGGTACTAAATGTACATCGTTTTAGGCAGTTTTTGATTGAATGGGTTAGTGAAAATGATAGATTCATTAATGAGGTTTCTCAGAACTGTGTGTTAGGAAACACGTTGGGTATGTTTTGGATGTTGTTCTTGAGACTATCGCGTTTTTTTAGGATCATCTGAAACTTGTTTTGTAAAGTAGAGAAATGGTCTTGTATGGATAGATCAGTCCATTAGTTCATGTATTGTGGAATCTTGGATGGGCAAAAAAGGAAACATGGGAAAGAGAAGCGGGTAATAGGGCTCAGTGGACCGACATTCTTTAACATGGAATCTTGAGATTCCTCGGACTGAAACTCGATGATAAGCTATTATATGGTTGGGAGATTGTTAGATCCCATCTTTTTTTAGGAAGGAATATTTTTAAATTTTTCATCAATATGGTTTGTTTTGAAATTTATTTACATCTTAAATTAATTCAAAACCTAGAAATATTACACCACCTTTATGTAATTTATTCCATGTTTTATCAGGTCACAAAATTATATTCCACCCATAGTAATTGTATTTCAAAAAGTGTTGACATGTCACGAAATACAATTTCACCACATATAAGATTTCAAAAAGTAAAACAAGATTTCACAATCTGAAGTTAGATTTTATCACTTGTAAAACAACACCATGTGTAGTAGGACTTCACCACACGTAATATTTAATTAATGAATTTTAAGGGTTTGATTGGATTTCAATGAAAAAACGTAAGAAAATATTACTTTGTGTGAAATGCGGATTATTTTCATATAATTATCACATTCATTTTATTAGAATAATGAATATATCATTGAGTAACCATATTAAAATACCTATCATCCGGAATAGATCATTTTCAAACCTCCCCCTTCAATGTAAATCTTCCACTCACGACCAGCATGGACCAAAACTCCTCTACACACCGCTTCCAGGGATCAAATATCATTTTTAGAGCTTCCGCCGTGGATCAAAACCCCTATATCCACCACCATCTTTGATCAATGACCATCCAAGCACCAATCGAGTTTTGGATCTAAACTATGTTCATCATCATGTTCTCGGATGATCTCCTTCAATTTGGGATTATCCATGGAGAAGCATTCATCACTTTTCTTGAGGTTAGCGGTCTAAAATTTAAATCTCATTGTCTTGATTACAATTATGTGTATGTGATTGTATATTTTCTATTAGATATTTAGCAATTTCGTTATTCATTAAATTGATTAATTTGGTGAATTAATTAATTAAAAGATATGTAAAATTTGGAAATCTTAACTTTAGATTATGATTAATTAATTATTAAATTAATTATGAGATATCAATATTTTTTATTTTAGATAATTAATTATCGGATTAAATTATTTTTTTATAAATTATATTTCCAAAGAGAATTAATTAATTTGGTGAATTAACAAATTATGGAATTGTAAAATTATGATATTTAGGGATTATTGAAAAAGGTAATTAATTGGATAATTAAATTTTAGTTTTTGGAATTTGGAATTGGATTATTAATTGTTGGAATTAATAATGGAGTTATTGATATTGTTGAACAAGACTAAGAAATTGCAGAATTAATTAATGGAAGTGGTTAAGATTGTGAAATTGTGATTTGGTATAATTAATTTTTAAATTAATTATGACGTGTTATTGATTTTTGAAATTAAATAATTATTTGATAAAAAATTTATTTTTATATTGAGGTTGGTGAAAAGTAATAATTAATTGTTGAATTAATTGTCAGAAAAAATAGTGACAATTGAATTGGATGATATGGAACAATTAATTGAGTAATTCAATTTGGTGATTTAATTAATGGACATAGAACTATTAATTAATGAATTTATTGGATATGTTGAATTAATTGATATAGAACAATAAATTTATGAGTTAATTGGGGTTATTAAATTGATTAAGATGTGAATAATTATTTGTTGAATTAATTAATGGGAGTTATGTTGTGAATTAATATTTCTAATAAATAATGAAATTGAATTAGATTAATTAATTGTGGAAATTTATTAATGGAATTCACATGGAAATTAAATAAGAAATTAATTAAAGTGGTTGAGTTGAATTAATTAATTTTGAAGTTAATTTGGGTAGATGAGTTTGATTAATTAATTATAGAATTAATTAATGGGGATTTTATTGATGGAGTACTTGAAAAAAATTATTATTTAATTAGTAAATTATTTACTTTGGATTGTTCAGATATATAATTGATAATATTAAATAATTAATTGTTGAATTAATTATTGGACAATGATATTAGAAATAAGGATTATTAAATGTTAAATTAATGACTTAAAATTGAAATAAACAATTGAATATAATTAATTATATAATTAATTACGAATTTTTGTTGTTATGAATGGTTAATTAATTGTTGAATTAATAAATAAGAATGGATGTTATTAATTAATTATTTTAATTAATCATTGGGCTTGTATAAATTTATGAATTTATTAATTATAGACCCATAAATGGGGTGTCATACATGGTGATATACTCCCTTGATAATGATATAAATGCATGGATTAACTATAAAATTAATTGTGTAATTTATTAATGGATATGGATGAAAAATTTTAATATAATTAGTTTGGAAATTAATTATGTGATTTGGAGTTTATGGATTTAGATTAATTAATTGAAAAATTAATTGTTGGGTTGGTGTATTTCATTATCTTGGGAATTAGTTAAGGGTATTACTGTGAAAAACTTATTGTTGAATTAGGACTAGAATTGCGGGATAATTAATGGTTGAGTTAATTATTGAATTGATAAATTATAAATTAAGATTAATTAAATCGTGAATTAATTAATAATGTCGATTTTTGAAATGATTAATTGACTACTGAATTAAACAATAGATTGTATATGGTTAATTAATTGTTGAATTAAATAATGAAGTTTAAGTGACTAATTAATTGATTAATTTATTGAAGGGATTGTTATGATTAATTAATAATGGAAATTAATTAATGAAATTGATGTGATAAATTAATCATTGGATTAATTAATGGAAATTGGTTATAAAAAATTAATTGCTGAACTAATTAATGGAATTGATAAAGTTTATTAATTGTCGAATTAATTAAAAGATATGGAATGACCAATTTATTGTAGAATTAATTAAAGGGTTTGATATGATTACCTTCAGGGGAAAAGAATATGTTATCTTTTGAGGGAGAAAGACTGTGAGATCTTTCTTATTCATCATACTCAACATTAATACATCATTTTAAGTTACTCACACTAGACCATTAAAGTTAGAGACTATATTACATAGTACTCATGTCAGACATGTTCACATTTTTTATGAATTTATAAAATTCATTATTAATTATGATAATGAATAGTATCATGGAAATTCCTATATGTTATATTCTTTGAGGATATATTAGACTCTGACATGAGCTAAAGAAGGCATTATGATTTGGGTGTCCACATGAACCAAAATAAATATGTGTTTAAATAAAGAAAAAATGAATAAATGTAAACTTTCTACATTATTAGTTGCATTTTGTTGTTTATACCACTAAAAACACTATTATTCAGTAGATTTGATTTATACACCATTAGTGGTGGCCTACTAGGTAGTTCTAAAACCCTACATAGGATTCCTAATTAGTACCCAAATAGAACTAGTATTTTTTTAATTGATAGGTTAAGGGAAATGCACCTATGTTATATGGATGAGTTGAGGATGAAGTATATTTGGGGAGCCTTATGTGGCATTGGAACCTCTTGGAAGAGTTTTTAGTGTATTTAATTCCATTCAGTTTCCTTCTATACAATTTTACACTTTATTTCCATAACATATTTCCCATTTTCTAGATTACTATATTTCCTATTTCAGTTATCCTATGAATTTGGTATTATTTATGATTATATAATCTTCCTTTATTGGATATTTATTATCATTGGTGTTTACTCTGATAAAAGAGGCTATAGTATCCCCATGACTATCTTACTAGACTCTCGTTACTAGTTGGCAGCCTATGGCATATGGAGAGTGGAGCCTAAGGTCATGTTACTGACTTATTCATGGAATCGTTGGGTAAAACCCGTGTTAGGACATTACAAAGTGGTATCTGAAGATGTTTCCTTTTATTCTTATTTTTTTTTAACTTTTTATGGAAATTTAAAAATGAGAAAATGTTGAGTCATGTATGGTTTAAACGATATTTTAATGGATTATTTACCCCATGCATGATGGTAAAAAATACATTTTCTCCTGGTTGGAGACTTCTTGTTGATATGTGTTGTTACAGTTGATGTTATTTCACCTTTAGTGATGAACTTGATGGGTGATTTCATTATTTATTCTAAGATTTTTTGAGATTGACTAATGTCTCTGAGTGTCTTGACATTTGATTTGTTAAGCATCCTTCAAAGAACACAAGAATATTTTGTGGCATGCATCATTACTGTAACACATAACAAAATGGGCCCTGAGTAAGTTGTTGAACTTCAACTTTTTTTCCTTGCTAGTGATATTAATCTTAAATTGGATCCTAAAATGAAATTTATAATGATTGTAAAATGATTCAAGATGAGAATAAATGGGTGTCTAAAAGAGAAATTTTAAAAATGATAATGAATTTACCCTTGGTAACCAGGACCTAGGTGTAGGATGGTTAATGGTAGTGATCAGGCATCTATTTTGACCGTGTGGTGGGAAAAGGGTTGAACAACTTGATATAGATTTGCAAAATTCTCTCTTGTTAACAATTACAATGTTTTGAAATAACATTACTTTGTTTTATTTGTTTAGAACATGATGTAAGTAGTTTGGGTACTGCGAATGCCTTATTTTTATAACTCAGTTGTGGGTTTTGTGAGAGACCTCATGGTTTTGGATTAGTGTGGGGAGGTTTTGGCTGGCACGGAAGCATGAGACATTCGATAAGTTAATGTGTTTCCATAGTATGAGGAAACATTGGCAATGAAGGACTATTGGTCAATTTCATTGAAAATTTCTTAGTTTACTTTTAATTAGTGATGATCATGTCCCCTAACATGACATTATACCGCGTATAATGAGAAAGGCCTAAATTTATGCCTAACTACATAACTGTTTTTTGTATATTGGCCCCCTTGGGAGTCGTACTTATGATGCAGTATATATGTGAAGCCGAGTGGTGTGAGGTATTCCTTCAACAGTTTAAATAAAATTATATTAGAAGGGAATGGATATTGATAAATATCTTGGGCTATGGGTCATTGCGGTTGATTTTCTATTCTAGTGGTATTAACAATGCTCAAAAAGTTCATAGTGATGTATCAGAAGAAGGTACATGGTGCAAGACCATTAGTTTGAAGTGGTGGCATCAGAATGACAATGAATAACCTATAAGGTGCTTGATTAAATTCCTCAGGAAATGGCCCAGTTAACCTTGGAGGTAGAGAATGTATGTCCTTTTAGGACGTTTTTATGGTATATATATTTTCAAATGTTGGATTATTTCTTACCATTATTCAGAACTGTTGTTGGGAAACATGTCGGGTATGTTGTGGAAGTTGATCTGGAGACTGATGCGCTTTTGTCGGATCATCAGAAACGTATATTGGAAAGTATTGAAAAGGTGTTGTAGGGAAATATTATGTTGTTAGTTTGTTTATTGTAGAAACATTAATGAGTTAAAGAGGGAACATCTGAGAGATAAGTGGTTAATAGGGAACAATGGACCAACATTCTTTTACTCAAAATCATAGAGTGTCTTGGGTGTGCATCTTGATGACGATTTGTAATATGGTAGGTGGATTTTAACATCTTGTCTTTTTTATGTATGTGTCTTTTTAATTTTTTGGTAAACATTGGTTGTTTTGAAATTAATTTATAGATTAAATCAATTCCCAACATTGAAAAATTACACCCCATATAAGTAGTTTTCTCCATGTTTCAACATGTCACGAATGTATATTACAACCCATATAACTATCTTTGACCATGTTTTGACATGCCATGAAATCCGATTTCACAACATTTCAGATTTAACAAGGTGAAATGCGATGTCACCATGTGTAAGAGTTCACTAAATGGAATATTTTACCTTCTGTAATATTTCATCATGTGTAATTGTATTTCACCACTTTAATCTGTAATTAATGTTTTTAAGGGTTTTATGGGATTTCAGTAGAATAATTTAACAAATATTACACAACATGAAATCAGGATTCACATTGTGTCATTATCATGGTCAAATTATTAAAATAATTCCTCCAATATAGTGTGACTTTATAGGCACCCATCTCCTGCGCAATAGAGAATCTACATACATCCCTCTTCGATTCATGCATCCGCACAACTCTATATTAGACCAGAACTCCTTCATGCACCTTCTACATTGATCAAATATCCTTTATAGAGCTTCATCCTTGTACTAATACCCCTATGCACACTTCCATCTTCGATCCGAGACCATCTACAGACCACTAGGGTTTCAGATCTAGATCATGTACATCATCACACTCTCAGTAGATTTACTTCAAATTCATATTATCTTTCGGTAAGCGTTTTCCACATTCTTGTGTATGGTGGTCTAAAATTAAAATCCCATAATCTTGATTACAATTATATGTATGTAATTTTACATTATATATTATATGTTTTCAAATTCCAGTTTTGATTAAACTAATTAATGGGGTGAAATAATTAATTAATGTATATGCTCATTAGGGATATTGGTATTTTATATAATGAATAATTACTTATTAATGAAATTATGTGATATCGAGAATGTTGAATTTAGATAATAAATTTTATACTCTGTAGAACTTTTTGGCAATTAAATTTCTAAATAGAATTAATTAATTTAGAGAATTAATTAAATATGGAATTTTGAAATTATAAAATCTTTGGATTATTGAATGAGATAATTAAAAACGTGATTACTTTTGAGTTTTGGAATTTGTGAATTGGATAATTAACAGTGGGAATTCATTATTTAGTTAATGATATTGTTTAATGTGATTTGTTAATTTTAGAAATCATTAATGGGACTGGATAGGATTATGAATTTTTTATTTTGTGTAATTAATTTCTAAATTAATAATGACATGTTAGAGATTATAGAAATTACATAATTATTTAAAAAATTAATTATTGTTATACTGATTTTGGGGAGTTGTAATAATTAATTTTAGAATTAAATATTGGAAATAGTTATGACTATTTAGTCGATTGATGTGTAATAATTACTTGATTACTTAATTGTGGTGATTGATTTAATGGAGATAGAATAATTAATTTATAAAATAATTTGGCTTCATTAATTAATTTCCCTAGATGAGTTAAATGATTAATTATTTGGGGTTATTAAATTGATTAATTTGGGAATAATAATGTATTTAATTCACAAGTGGGAGTAGTCTCATTATTTAATTCTTAAATTAAAAAAATAATTTAGTCAGATTAATTTATTGGGTAAATTAATTGATGGAATAGGCATGGTCAATAAATATGGTAATTAATTTTAAGGGGTTAGTTAAATTAATTAATTTTGTAATTAACTAATGTAGATTAGTTCTATTAATTAATTGGTGAATTAATTAATGGGGATTGTTTTGTTGGTGAAATTGATGAATTAATTTAATTAATTGGTAAATTAATTAATGTGGACTCTCGAGATGTTGAATTATTTATATTGAATAATAAATTGTTGAATTAATTATGGGACAATGATATTTTTAAGTGGGTAATTGATTACTGAATTAATAATGGGATAATGAAAAAGAGGATTCAAGATAATTTATTATATAATTAATTATGATTTATTTTTATTGTGAATATTCAATAAATTGTTAATTTAATTAACAAGAATGGATGTCGCTCTATATTTGATGAATTAATTAATTGGTTTTGATTTGATAATTCTTCAATTAATTATTGATTGATAAATGGGGTGTTATAGATGATGATCTACTCCCATGATAATGATACACATTCATGGTTGATCTATGTAAATAATTGTGAAATTAATTAAGGGATATTGATGACAATTTTTTAGATAATTATTTGTTAGATTAACAATGGGATTTTGAGTTTATTGATATTTTTTAATTAATTTAAAAATTAATTATGGGATTGATGTACTTAATTAATTTCGGCATTAATTAATGGAATTTATGTGAAAAATAATAATTATTGGGTTAGTAATATAATTTGAGGAAAATTAATTTTTCAAGTAATTATCGAATTAATAAATTATAAGTTGTGAATAATTAATTGGTGATTTAATTAATAATTTCAAGTTGTGAAATCGTTAAATTATTGTTGAATTAATTAATAGAAATTATATAGTTAATTAATTATTGAATTAATTATTGGAGTTGAAGTGATCAATTAATTGATAACTTATTTGAAGGGATTATAATGATTAATTAATTCTGGAAATTAATCAAGGAAATTGATGTGAGAAAGTAATCCTTGGATTAATTAGTGAAATTGGGTTTTGATTAATTAATTGGTGAATTAATTAATGGAATGGACATAGTTTATTAATTGGTGAATTAATTAACGTATATGGAATGACCAATTAAATTTTGAATTAATTGATGGGTTAGATATGTTTAATTAATTGTTAATTAATTAATGGAATGTTTGGTAAACTAAAAAATTGTTGTGTTCATGTTAGGATTGTGTAGAACATGGGATAACCAGATTTTGAGAATTTTATTAAAAGGAGAAGACCGAGACAGATTCTAAAATTGTCTACTTAAGGATCGTGTGAGCATTTAGGGAAGATGACTGTGAGAGATTCTAATATTGTCTGTTAAAGGACTCTGTGAACCTTTTAGGTAAAATACCATGTGATCCTTAATGAAATAAGACTATGAGAACTTCTAATATTGTTTGTTTAAAGATTGTCTGAGACTTAAAGGGAAAATATTGTGTGAGCCTTTGAGCGGAAAATACTGTGGGAGATTTTTCATTCTTCCAATGAAGTATTAATACTTCATTTTGTATTAGACACTATAGACCCTTGAGGTTTGAGACGATAGTGCACATCAGTCATACCGGAATTTTTTACTTGTGTTATGTATTTAAAAAATTCCATATGATTTATAATAATGAATGGTACCATATAAATTCTTATTTCTGATATCATTTTTGGATATATTAGACTCTATCATGGGCCAACGTAACTGTTGAGATTTTGGTGTCCATAGGAACCAGAGGAAATATGTGGATAAATAAAGAGAAACCAAATAAATACAAACTATTTTCATTATTACATATATCATAATCTTTATAAAAATTCATACATTGTAATTGAATGGATTTTTTTAGACACTATTGGTGGTAGAATACTTACCTGTACTCACACCCTAATCGTTGTGTGTGATTGGAACTTGAAAATACATTTTTTTTCGGGATATGTTATGGGAAGAAACCTTATGGTAGACATCTGAGTTCTATATGGAGCATGGATTGGGGAACTAGACATGGTTCATGACCAGATGTAGGTTTTTTTAGTGTGTTTATTAACATGACATTTCCTTTTATACACCTTTATAATTAAATTGGCATAACATGTTTCCCCTTTTATTTTAGTACTATATTTCTATTTTCGGTTTTCTAATGACATTGGTACTATTTATGAATATATATTCTTCCTCTATTGACTATTTATTTCTTCTGTAGTATAATCTAACAAAATGGGTTGTAATCTCCCCATGACTAACTTCCTAGAACCACACTGCTAGTCAACATCCTTTGGCACACAAGTTGGTGAGCCTGAGGTCTTGTGATTGACCTGCTCTAAGCAGCGTTTGGTGGCACCCAGGTCTGGATTATACAATAATAGACACTTCAAATTGTCTCATCCTCTTTAAATTTATGATATTTTCATTTAATATTACTATTTTTCTATGCTTTGTTACTTAAAAAAATTGATTTTTTTTTCAGAAATCCAACAACAGTTTTCCTCTTCATTCGAAAATCTACTTTCATTGCAATCAGTTCTTTCTGAATAATATTTCAAAATTTTATTTATCGATTGAACAATTATTTATTAAATATTTTTTTACCAATTATTACTTTTTATAAATAAATTATATTGTAATATTCATGTTGTTTTCAAAATAATTCATTTTTCATTTTACTAAAAAAGTGAAAGCTATCATTATTTTAATGTGTACACCATGAATAGAATTTCTAGATATCATGACCAATAACAATATTTAAGGATTTATTAATAGTTCTCTAAAATTATGCAAATGGAAAATTATATTTAAAAAATTCTTAGCATTTTGTTTAAATCATAATTTAAAATTAAAAAGTATACTTCCACTATAAATATTATATATATCATTTTATTTTATTTCGATTCACCAATGAAAAAAAGACATTATTCTTACCAAAATAGGTATATATTTCATTTATTTAATAATCATAATTTATATGGATGGTTTATGATAATTTTGACCATGGAAAGTGTTGAAATTCACTTTTGTTAATCGTTTTTGATGTCATTAAATTTACCTAAAAATAATCACATTCAGATGAACATTAAACATTATATTTATCCTAAATAAACATATTATATTTCATCGATATATTAATTTCATAAATCATGTATCATTTAAAAATATATTATTCAAAATTGAATATTATTTTATTATTTATAGTAGTGTTAATAAATATGTATTATTTCTTCAATAATGATATTTCGTGGTAAAGAAAATTTTTCACAAATTAAATCAATTATATGATATATTAGGAATGATTAGGATATGATGACATGAGTGGGGCATAGTTTTAGAATTTTTATTGATGAATCATTAGTCCCATGAGTCGAATTAGTAATCTAGCATAAAATCATATGGCCAAGCCTAATAGTTTTATACACATTATTTATAAATGTTCTTGAGGATAGATATGGATGGTAGAGGAATTATGTTGTAACGCCCCAACCCCAGTTACCTAGAGTCGGTGCATTATTAAATAACATTGGAATGATCACAAGAAAGATCAAATCTCGAAAGACCGATTGGTTTAGTATCCTTGAAAACACTAGATGTATTCATAAGTCTTACATTAAATCATAAAGTGAAAAACTACTAAAACAACATATTGTCTCCACATTCCACACTCATATCCCCACATAAAATCCATGCAGGTCATTCATAACTTACTTCTTCACATCCCGGGAAAAATAAAACATAGAAAAGGGGTGAGCTCAAATGCCTAGTAAGGATAACAATATAGCGGAGACTTTCAAATATAAGCATAAACATTTAAGGCAATGTATAACTAAAACAAAAGCCTTTTAATCTTTAACTTCAAAATAGTATGGCAAAAATAAAATGAAATAATGCCATTTACTTATTCACATGGATATTCTACTAATCTAATAATCACATGCAATATCAGTAACCACTTTCATAATGATGGAATGCATAATTCCAGACTATCATAACCACATAGACAAGGCCTCATGCCAAGACTACAAATAAGATTTTTCCAAGGCCTTGTGCCAAGACACTATTTTGTCTCATGAGAACTACCGATGCATCGAGGAGCTATAGTGTGCTCCACCTATCACATATTAAGTCCAATGCATTCCCATATGAAAACGTTTAAACATAACATAAACATTCATATTAAAACTAGCATACGAAATGTCAATAATTTCACTACTAATGGTATAAAAATAGGACATCCATAGTCAAACATATCACAAAACCTTCAATACAATATAGAAGTTTTGTATCATAATAAATCAACTTCAAATAAGCGTAAAATCCATCAAAAGATGTTGACATAGATGAAATCAAAACTCTTTTTAGAGAAATATCTCATTCTATTTTGAGATCATTTAAGAGTCTTAGATTTATGAAATAAAACATTTTCTTTGACAATATTCTTATAATCTTCTAAGGGAAGCTTCGACGATTTTATAATAGTGGAAAATAACCACACCCGCCGTATAAGTTAAAAAAACATTCTTACCTTAATTCTGTTGAAACGGTTAAAAGTACCTTGTTTAGAAAACGATGGAAGGATTACTTTATAAACCTCTTATAAAAAGTCAAACAAGGCTATAAATTTCGTTAACCCATATTCTAGAAAATAGAAAAAAAATGTTTTGAAACTCAATTTTAAGAAACATGGATGTGGATGATAAAGAGATCCCAGTTGATTATTACGTATAAACAACCTCGGATAATGAAGAGATTGTGAAATAACCCTTAACTTTTACTTTTACATGGTTGGGGTAGGTTAACCTCCAGAATAATGGTGAAATAATTGTTATTAAATTATACAATAATCATATACATTCATATTATATCATATATGATCTTTTAACATTGCTTTGTTAATAATATCTTATTATTATTGTCATTTCGGGTGTTAACTTACTCGTTTTCATTTATATGTTTTGTTACATAAGCCATGTTTGTAATGGATATGTTGTATATTATTCATATCCAGAATGATATCAAGTCCTTAAACATCATTTTTAAATCATCAAATGATAATTATACTTGAATGAATACGATGGAGAATGAATCTCATCGCGTTCGTGAAGATGGTAGTCCGTACGTACGCACGAGCAACAATATCATTATTTTGATATTAAAATAATATATAAATGGATTGTATATAATATATAAAGAATCATTAACATGTTATATTTATTATTTACATGAGTTACACATCATTATTATACCCATCCAAATAATAATATATTGAATAACAATTACACCACGACGTGGAGACGGTAAGTTGTACATACACACGTATGGTGACATGTTATTCAAAGGGTGGATAGAATACTGAAAATGGTTTTAACATATTTATAATAACATCATAGTATATATTTTATACTGGATTTATTATTTTAGAATGGTAATATCAAAGAAAGAAGAAGTGGAAGAAGAAAGGAGCTTGGAAATGGGTCGTGAAATCATTACCTCTTCTTCGGGTTCTTCCTTTTGATTTGATCAAAAGGGATCGTTAGGTTGGATTTATGATCAAACTAATGCATATAGGTTTTAGTGAGGGATTTTGGGAGAGTATTTGGGAAGATTTTGGCTGAACCAAAAGGCTTTGAAGGTGTGAAGGAATGAGAAGGAGGAGTGCCCTTTTATAAGAGGGGTGAGGGGCACCTTTGGAAAAGCTAGAAATATTAATTTATAATAAATTCATATTAGTTTTCCAAAGGCTCCAAAGTGGTTTATTTAAATGTTAAGGTGGTTATGGGTCGAAAAACACTCAACCAATAGAATTTAGACAGGTTTAGATACTTATATTAACGTTATCTTTAAGTATTAACTCTAAGTTAATTAGTTTCACTTTTACAATGTCTCTTTGTATTTTTATATTATATGGTTAATAAACTTACTATATAAATCAAAGAGACCCAAAAGTTGTCCATTAATTATACATATATCATGATATAAGTCTCTTGGCTGAACCCTAGATTTTTAGGAATTTAATATCAATTAATAATATAATATTTGTTTTAAAACCTCTTTTATGTCAATTTTGACATTATTCAATAGTTGATTTTTGTGAAACTCATAACAGAATGATTACTTCGAAAAACGTTAATTAAATATATCATAATATGTCATATTATCCTATAAAATTATTTTAATTCATTTATAGTCTCAAATTATATTTATTTGGGTTTTTATAATATCAATTATTTTAAATTTTCACTATTATGGTAATTACTGCATCATCATTGTGTCATAAATAAATTAAATTATGTAATCTATAAATATTATTAATAAATTATCATTATGTATGAAATAGTTTTAGATTTCTAATGAATATTTACAGTTGAAAATCCAACATATATAACCCTATGTAAATTTTTTTTTCTACCAGATATATGTTTGTGTCATTTTTGTATTAATTTTAACTTCATTAAAATAAAGTGTCCCTATCACCTACAAGTGGCTCCATGGGGTCCCAAAATCGACCAAAAGATGCCTAGGGTCGAACATGTATCAAACAATAAAGATAGGACACGTTTTAGGTTAATTTAGTATTATTATAATATTATTTTTTAACCCTTATTTACCGGATTTACACTTAACCATGGTCAATAAAATATTTACCGCATTAATTATTCAAAATGTCTAAAAATAAAAGTTACCCATTTACACAATATGAATATCCAGATTCCAAATATGGAATCCATTTTTCCAAATTCAATACACAAAAGTGGCAGAAATTAATTTAAAATTAATTCCCGGTGTCCAAACAAAAAACGTGTTTTTAAGATATAATAACTATCAAAATATTGATACTTGTTTGTGTTTGGTTTAATTGTGAAATTATGTCCAATGATAAACATTGTATTAAATGATAAAAAATATATTCTAAATATACTTTAAAACCACTCAAATTCATAATTTATCACTATTAATTATTTTTATTAAAAAGGTTGTTTTTAATTAATATTTAGTAATTTTCACTATTCATCAAAATATAAATGTTATCCGAAAAGTACCAAAATTTCACCATTGGATAATTTCGATTTTCCGAATCCAAAAATGAAGTCCATTTAGAGAGATAGGATTTATAAAATTTAGAAAATTATGTATTACTATTCATAACGGCTAGTTTGATTGGTTGTGGTGTGTGTTAAAACTCAATGTTGCGTACAACACACGCTATTGCATTATTCAAATGAGAAGCGTATCGTAGAAGCTTGGTATGTTTCATTGTAAATTTTTGATGTCTCCAAAGTAAATTTATTTAGTCAAATCGAATATAATTTTTTTTAAAATATTGGATTTAAAAAGGGTTCACTATTAAAAGGTGGTAAAAGTGCACTACTGAAAATGAATTTGTTCTTAAATTATGGGTAAGAAACTCATAATATGGATTATAAAATTATAAGAATTATATAAAGTTTAAAATTTAGTTAATACTATTCATAACTTCTTTTTAACGGCTAGTTTGGTAAGTCATGGTACGCTTGGACTCGATGTTTCATGTAGTGCAAGTTATTGAATTATTTTAAAGAAATAAAACACTATGAAATCTTGGGGTGTTACATTCTCCCCTACTTCAATAAATTTCATCCTCGCAATATGAAATTGTTCTTCGAAAATAAAAGGTTGAATATAGAAAATATCTTTGTGGGAAAACCCACATCAGAAATTGGGTTGATAAAATTTAGTCTTAATAAGAGGAAAAGAGAAATGAAAAGGTCACCACCAAATTATGATCTCTATTCGGAGAACATTGGTTTCAATTATAGACAGATAATTTGAGGAAAAACGTAGCTATTTATAGGTAGTGATTTAGGTCATCAATCACAAACAAGTGTAAAATTGAGGTCCTTAAATTCATCAATCTATGATGATTTAAAATACCATCGGTTCAGCAAAACATATGGTATTAGGATAACACTTTTTTTTTGTTTTAAGATCCCTTCACTAAAGAATAATAATTAATTTATTCATTGAATATGAGAAGAAGAAAAATATATACTTGACAAGTAGAGTCTCAACCTTTAACTAAGTTCTACCACAAACTCATCTTTCACTCTAAAAGATAATAGAACTTAAAAATAATATACTATTTATCCTATTCGTATAGGGTTAAAAAATGAATTTATAATTCATCTAGAAGAACCATTAAAAAACGACATTATTCAAACCAGGAAATCACGTGGGTCAGTGGTAGGTGATACACCCTTCTCACCCTTCGGTTGTGGGTTCAAGTCTTGCGGCCTTGCCGGACGCGACGGGTTGTCGCCCGACCTCCGGGTTGTCCTTTTATTGCAATCCAAAATAATCAAAACTAGAACTATCCAAAATACTTCAGTCCAAAATTTATAAGGAAGGTAAAAACAATGAAGATCATTTTTTTCCGCGTAATAACATGTGATCACCTTCATCATGTATTCTTTTAAAACACTACAACATCCTGAATTACCATAAAACCTTATTGAGTACTTTCATGATCCCTCATTCCTTAAAGAATACAAGATATACTCCTTCAATCAGAAAATGTTTAAAACCCCAACAATGATGTAATATACAAATCATTAATCAGTTTCATGGTAGTCAAAAATATCCAATATAATTTATCCAAATCAATCTTGTATTACTCCAAAATCACTACCTCGGTATTAGAACTATATTATGGTTTATCATTCTCTCAACCATAAATTTTCCAAAAATTTATCCTGCTATTGAGTCACTTTTCTTTATTCCACATAATCTCAAGTCCTTAATGAAATAGTACTGTAGTACAATCCTTATATACTCCATAATTATTATAACAAGTACATTGTTGATACAACACTTAAATGACATAATCAACTTAGGAACTCTAATCATTCCTCTTCATCTGTGGTAGTATCATAACTTGATTATTATCCAATAGCATCATTTGTGGCATAGTCTGATGACATGGACATAGGTTCGCGTAGTTTCCAAACTCCTTGAAAATGAAGCATTGTACATTTGAAACCATTTTCTTACCCTTGCAGTCACGTACATTGTGCCCTTTTCCTTCACACTTATAACAAACTGTCATTCCTTTCAGGAAAGTTCCATTGTGTTTCTTCCAACAGTTATCACTTATGGGAAAATTCTTCTTTTCCCTCTTCCCTTTATCCATCTTTCTCTCTTCCATCCTTTTCTTCTCTTGCTTCCCTTCAAATCCATAGGACTCAGAAAACTCTTTACTTATCTTATCAACACATGATATTATTTCTTCATATGATGATAATACATTGGAGACTATTTCTCTTATAAATTCTGGCTTAAGAACATGAAAGATATGATCCTTATTTCTCTTTGGATCATGTGTATTGCTGTAGTTCTCATTCCTTCTACTGGGGGCCATTTCTATACAATGGCATAAACTAGATCAGTTTGTGAATAAAAATACATAATCGCATACTTATAAAACACTTAACATAAATTGAACTATTTATAGATATAATCCATAATCATATGAATGTTTTCTTTGAGGAAGTATATACTCAGAAACCCTTCATAATTATTTGTAATGAAAATGAGAGTTATCCTAAGAATATCTCCCAGGAGTGTCGTAACCAAGAGTGCAGCAAGGCCCGTTGTCGTGCACTAGTTCTCGTTCGAGTCTAGCTCAAATCGGTGTTTTCAGGTTTTACCCCTAGGTACATATGTGTCAGAGCCGCCTCTACCAGCTCGTATCCATATAGGGATGTATTGCTCAGAAAACTCACAAACTCTTAACAATACCAAAATTCTAGAAGTTATTCTATACTAATCCTCAAAGTCCATCTTAAATCTATGTGCTCTAATCAGAGTTTATCTAAATCTAGCATCCAAGGTTTGTACTAAATCTCCCTCTGATACCAACTGTAATGCCACGACCCCAGTTAGCTAGAGTCGGTGCATTATTACATAATATTGTCATGATCACAAGAAAGATCAAATCTCGAAATACCGATTGGTTTAGTAGCCTTTGAAACACTAGATGTATTCATAAGTCTTGCATTATATCATAAAGTGAAAAACTACTACAACAACATATTGTCTCCATATTCCACACTCATATCCCCACATAAAATCCATGCAGGTCATTCATAACTTACTTCTTCACATCATGGGAAAAATAAAACATAGAAAAGAGGTGAGCTCAAATTCACAGTAAGGATAACAATATATAGGAAACATTCAAAAATAAGCATAAAAATTTAAGGCAATGTATAACTAAAACAAAAGCCTTTTAAACTTGAACTTCAACATAGTATGGCAAAAGTAAAATGAAATAATGCCATTTATTTGTTCAGATGGATATTCTACTAGCAGAATAATCACATGCAATATCAATAACCACTTTCATAATGATGGAATGCATAATCCAGACTATCATAACTACATAGCCAAGGCCTCGTGCCAAGACTAAAAATAAGATTTTTACAAGGCCTTGTGCCAAGACACTAGTTTGTCTCATGAGACCAACCGATGCATCGAGGAGCTATAGCGGGCTCCACCCGTAACATATTAAGTCCAATGTATTCCCATATGAAAAGGTTTAAACATAACATAAACATTCGTATTAAAACGAGCATACCAAATTTCAATACTTTCACTATGAATGGCATAAAAATAGCACATCCACATTCAAACATATCACAAAACCTTCAATACAATATAGAAGTTTTGTATCATAATAAATCAACTTCAAATAAGCGTAAAATCCATCAAAGGATGTGTACATAGATGAAATCAAAACTCTTTTTAGAGAAATATCTCTTTATATTTTGAGATCATTTAAGAGTCTTAGATTTATGAAATAAAACATTTTCATTGAAAATATTCTTATAATCTTGTAAGGGAAGCTTCGACGATTTTATAACGGCGGAAAATAACTGCACCCGCCGTATAAGTTAAAAAAACATTCTTACCTTAATTCTGTCAAAAAGGGTAAAAACACCTTGTTTGGAAAATGATGGAAAAATTCCTTTATAAACCTCTTATAAAAAGTCAAACAATGGTATAAATGACTTTAAATCATATTCTAGTAAATGGTAAAAAAATGTTTTGAAACTCAATTTTAAGAAACATGGATGAGGATGATAAAGAGATCCTAGTAGATTATTACGTATAAACAACCTCGTATAATGAAGAGATTGTGAAATAACCCTTAACATGTAATTTTCCTTGGTTGGGGTAGGTTAACCTCCTGTATAATGGTGAAATAATTGTTATTAAATTATACAAGAAGCACATACATTCATATGATATCATATATGATCTTTTAACATTGCTTTGTTAACAATATCTTAGTATTATTGTCATTTCGGGTGTTAACTTACTCGTTTTATTTTATATGTTTTGTTATATAATCCATGTTTGTAATGGATAGGTTGTATATTATTCATATCCATAATGATATCAAGTCATTAAATTTTTTTTAAATCATCAAATGGTAATTATACTTGAATGGATACGATGGAGAATGAATCTCATCGCGTTCGTGGAGACGGTAGTCCGTACGTACGCACGAGCAAAAATATCATTCTTTTGATATTAAAATATTATATAAATGGATGGTATATAATATATACAGATTCATTAACATGTTATATTTATTATTTACATGAGTTACACATCATTATTATACCCATCCAAATAATAATATATTGAATAACAATTACACCACGACGTGGAGACGGTAAGCCGTACGTACACACGTATGGTGACATGTTATTCAAAGGGTGGATAGAATACTGAATATGGTTGTACCATATTTATAATAACATCACAGTATATATATGATACTGGATTTATTATTTTAGAATTGTAATAACAATGAATGAAGAAGTGGAAGAAGAAAGGAACTTGGAAAAGGGTGGTGAAATCATTACCTCTTCTTCGGGTTCTTTATTTTGATTTGATCAAAAGGGCTCCATAGGTTGGATTTATGATCAAACTAAGGCCTATAGGTTGTAGTGATGGATTTTGGGAGAGTATTGGGGCAGAGTTTGGCTGAACCAAAAGGCTTTGAAGGTGTGAAGAAATGAGAAGGAGGAGTGCCCTTTTATAAGAGGGGTGAGGGGCACCTTTGGAAAATCTAGAAATATTAATTTATAATAAATTCATATTCTGTTTCCAAAGGCTCCAAAGTGGATTATTTAAATTTTAAGGTGGGGATGGGTCGAAAACCACTCAAAAAATATAATTTAGACAGGTTTGGGTACTTATATTAACCTTATCTTTAAGTATTAACTCTAAGTTAATTAGTTTCACTTTTACAATGTCTCTTTGTATTTTTATATTATATGGTTACTAAACTTACTATATACATCTAATCGACACGAAAGTTGTCCATTAATGATACACCTATCATGATATAAGTCTCTTGGATGAACCTTAGATTTTTATGAACTTATTATCAATTAATAAGATAATATTTGTTTTAAAAACTCTTTTTTGTCAATTTTGACACTATTCAATAGTTGATTTTTTTGAAACTCATAACAGAATGATTACTTAGAAAAAAGTTAATTAAATAAATCATAATATGTCATATTATCTTATAAAATTATTTTAATTCATTAAAAGTCTCAAATTATATTTATTTGTGTATTTATAATATCAATTATTTTAAATTTTTACTATTATGGTAATTACTCCATCATCATTGTGTCATAAATAAATTAATTTATGTAATATCTAAAAATTATAAATAAATTATCATTGTATAGGAAATCGTTTTATATTTCTAATTAATATTTATAGTCGAAAATATAACATATATAACCCTATTTAAATTTTTTTTTTCTAAAAGATATTTGCTTGTGTCATTTTTGTATTCATTTTAACTTAATTAAAATAAAGTGTCCCCATCACCTACAAGTGGCTCCATGGGGTCCTAAAATCGACCCAAAGATTCCTATTGTCGAACATGTATCATCCAATAAGGCTAGGACATGTTTTAGGTTAATTTAGTATTATTATAATATTATTTTTTAACCCTTACTTACCAGATTTACCCTTAACCATGGTAAATAAAATATTTACCGCAATAAATATTCAAAATGTCTAAAATTAAAAGTTACCCATTTAAACAATATGAATATCCTGATTCCAAATATGGAATCCATTTTTCCAAATTCAAAACACAGAAGTGGTAGAAATTAATTTAAAATCAATTCTCGTTGTCAAAACAAAAAGCGTGTTTTTTAGATATAATAACTATCAAAAGATTGATACTTGTTTATGGTCGGTTTAATTGTGAAATTATGTCCAATGACAAACATTGTATTAAATTGTAAAAATATATTCTAAATATAATTTAAATCCACTCAAATTCATAATTTATCACTATTAATTATTTTGAATAAAATGGTTGTTTTTAATTAAAATTTAGTAATTTTCACTATTCATCTAAATATGAAAGTTATCCAAAAAGTACCAAAATTTCACCCTAGGATAATTTTGATTTACGAATCAAAAAATGAATTCCATTTTGAGAGATAGAATTTAAAAAATTTCGAAAAGTATGTATTACTATTCATAACGGCATGTTTGATTGGTTGTGGTGTGTGTTAGAACTCGATGTTGCATACAACACACGCTATTGCATTATTCAAAAGTGAAGCATACCAGAAGTTTGGGATGTTTCATTGTAAATTATTGATGTCTCCAAAGTAAATTTATTTAGTCAAATCGATTATATAAAAGTTTAAAATATTGGATTTAAAAAGGGTTCACTATTAAAAGGTGGTAAAAGTGCACTACTGAAAATGAATTTGTTGTTAAATTTTGTCTAAGAAACTCATAATATGGATTCTAAAATTATAATAATTATATAAAGTTTAAAATTTAGTTAATAATATTCATAACCTCTTTTGAACGGCTTGTTTGGTAAGTCATGGTGCGCTTGGAATCGGTGTTTCATGTAGTGGAAGTTATTGAATTATTTTAAAGAAATAACACACTATGAAATCTTGGGGTGTAACATATGTTCATAATACTTGACTTCAAATAATTAAGGTTTTCTTGAATTCAGTCTTTAGTTAATACTATCCATGATATATTTTATATGATATTATCTTTGGATGCATTTCATTCGTTGTTATTGATTAAATGACATGTGTTTTCAGTTATTTACCCTTCCATATTGGTTATTCGTCAATTAGTTATGATAGTTTTGTTATTTATTTAATGGCATCTATTTTTAGTTACTTACATTTCAATATTTATTATTATCCATGGTACGTTTTCACTAATATTGTTTATTGGTTCATATCCTTAGCAGTTTATTGATTTCATGGAATGTTTGTTTAAATATTAGTTATTACATACTGATTATTCATATTTATTCATGATTTGTGCAATTGTAATTATCCCTTTCTTTGAATTGGATATCACACTTATTTAGTTTCCTGTAATGTTAATCCATGAAGTTTACTATGATTAATATGGAAATATATTCAAATTCGAATAATTTTATTATTTAAATAGATGTATTTTAATTTTTATATTCTAATAAAATGAATGACTCATGTATGTATCTTGTTTTCAATACTACTAAATTCTTTAGTAATTAGGGATGTGTTTCCTTGTTTCTTATGAAAATGTAATAGACAAGACATTGGCCATGGGATATTGAGACCAAGGTCACCACATTTCGTATAGGAGGGTGTTTTTTTAGAAACCTTGGTAACCATATTATGGAATAACGATAAAATATGAAACATAAAACAATATTACACTTTGAGATAATTGCAGATGAAAATCCAAAAGATTTGGTTTGTTAGAGATTATGTGGTGTTTTTTCAATACATCATTGTTTTGATACTAAAATTTAACACTGTTATATAATATATGTTTCGATGGGTAATTACATTGTAAAGGATTCAGTGGGATTGACATCATAATCACCTAGTTCATGAAAAAGGGACTTTGTTTGCATCTAGTTTGACTCTCCTTGGGGATATGTTTAGGATAATTCAATTTTGTTTACAAGCAATTAGGAAGGATTTGATTTGAAGATTAAAATCAATGGACTAAGTTAAATATAATTTGTCTTATATTGAAACTAATTTTTTATTATTTAGACATCATAAAAATGGTTCTACGGTTTCACCACTAAGATTCTTGTTTCCCACACTATCCATTTTACTTCTAGTCAACAGATGGAACCCGAATGAATAATGTTAATATTGAATATGGAGGGAAATAATGATGATTATGAGAAACCAAATGGAATGATGAATCAAGTGAATGATATTATGATTATTCATAATAAGTTTTACCAAAATATGATTAATAAAAAATACATTAACTGACACCCAGACTCACTAATGAAGATAATTATGCAGTTTACCAAGATCTCAAGTGATTGGGACAATGGTGGAATGATGGACCGATTTCCATCATGTGTGAAATGTGGAATGTGACACCCATGAATGTGTATCAATATAATTTTAAAATAATATATGTTTATAAAGAAAATATATAACTAATATAATATTCTAGGAAAGATGAAGAGTTTGATAGGAGGAAGTAACTGTCCTCCCAGAGATCCATTTATTGTTCATTGTCTTAAATGTGGAGAAACCTGGAATTATCTATGTTAATTTCCCCATATAAATGAAAATCCCATGAACAATGAAGTACCAATGTGGAAATAAAAAATAAAAATTAATTATGTATTATTGTTAAAGAAATATTTTTTATATGTATTTCATTTAACCTTTTACATTTTGTTGACAAGGATTATTAAACTTGTAAGGGTTATTTTAAATTTTAGAAGCATATGTGTCTTCCTTAAAATATGATTTATGGATAAAATCATGTGTTTATGTGTTTAATATTTATCATAAGTTCAACATCTTAAACATGCGTTTTTGATATCCTATGATTAGAGACTAGCAAAATTATGGATATGGTTGGTGATATTTTTTACAATATAACCCATTGGTTTATTATTTTATTCATTGAAACATTTATTTCAGGATTAATACCTTTAAATTTTTAGAGAAAATTTTAGATGTATTTAGAACCTTTAGGGATAATATAATTATTAATTACATTTTAATAATATCCAAATAAGATTATTATGCTTTTTAAAAATTCTTATTTAAAATCATAGAAAAATTGTAATTTAATGATTAATTGTATTAAAATTATATCCATCAGATTTTCTTGAACTTTATTCGAATTATATCCATAATGTTTTAAAAAAGAAAAATTACATGTTGTTTGAAAACTAGTCGCATCCAAAATGTTCGTGGGGGCATAAACCTATGACTGATGTATGATAAGGATTTAGCGCTTACCACTAGCCTAAATTATGTACTAGTTAATATGTAAGTACTTTTAGTTAAATTATTTGAAAAATTAATATTAATTATGAACTAGGGGATATATTTTTTAGTTATGTTGAATAAATTACTATATGGGAAAACTATTTTTAGAGATATGGTATTGGGAACATACTTAGAGATACACAGAAAGAACTGCCACTCATTTTATGTATGTTAAAAAATTATAAAAAGGTTATTTTAGTTAATCAGGGATAAATAATTCATTTTTGGGTATTCATTTCATGAATTAAAGGATGAATTAAAATTGATCGAATACCAAACAATGGATAAAAAAATTCCTCATAAATTAAAATGTATCATTTAAGTAAATTTCGTTATATTTTTAGATAGGAATATAATTAAATGAAATTTGGAAAAGGATCTTGGAAAAAAAATGTAATAGCATTGGATTCATATCCAAAGAATCATATTCAAATTTGAATCATCACAAATTTCTTAGTTTGAGGCCCTTACATCTCCATTGATCATTCAGTTTCTTGGGATCAATGACCACAATCACTATATATAATTATTTCTGATTTTATTCCATTTATATATCTTCAATTACCACAGATATTATATTATATGGAAATATTATTATGTGTTATTTACTATTACCTTATTAATTATGATTATATATTATTAAGTATACATTTAATTAACTAATTTTTTGATGTGGGTTTTCAACCTAATAATTTTATAATATAATACCCCAATTATCACAAGAAGGATTAAATTTTGAGAATGAATTTTATTTTATGTGGGCAGAATGTAACCCCCAAAAACTATAAAATATGAAAAATATATTCTATAGAACATTCGAAACGACACACCAATATTAATCAAAAAATGAAATATATTTCATTAAATTTAGTTTTTTTAATATCATAATGAACTAAAAACCCTACATCTAAATTAACTGTAATATTTTATACCATTAAATACTAGAAATTGAATTGGAGGGTATGAATAGTTATAACTAAAATATGGAGAATATGTTTATCTATTTATTGGAATAAAAGTAAGAATAATTTAAAATAAAATGAATTTTTTTATAAAGAAGTTTATTTTTTATAAATGTTGATTAATTGAAAATGGAATACATAATTTAAGATTATTTGTAAAAATTTTTGAAAATTGAAATAATAATATGAACATAATGTTTCAGATCAGAATATAAATATTATCTTAGGTCTATTTTTTTTCTTTTCCTAAATGTTTCAGTTTTGATGAATTATAAAAAATACTGAATTTTTATTGAAAACTGCATTTTCAATTAAATTATTTAAAAAGTTAAAAAATATTTATATTTTTTATGTATAATTAGTTTAATTATAAATATATAGATGTATATTAATCAAATTTCTGTTATTTTAGTTAATTTGTAAACATATATTTATAGAAAAATTTTATAAAATTTTGTTCATTTTCTTTTTGAAAACCTTCATTGTCGTTGTGTCTGTGAGAATAATTTTAAATAAAATTATCTCATGTTTGAGAATAGAATATTCCATAATAGATTCCATATTTTCAATTTGAATAATTTATATTATCTAATAAGATAAAATTATATTTTAAACAAAATATAAAGTGAAACTAGAAAAATTAAATACCATAACTAAGCTAAAAATGTATTTAACATAGGTTAATCTAGAATTAAAAGGATTAAATTGACAAAAAAAACTTGTATGAAACATATTATTTCAAAATAATTTGACCTAATAATGTCCAATTCTCTATAACACTCTATTTTTATGACTTTTAGGATGTTGAAAACATCACAACACCATAGTATTTTCAAAAAATTACAAGTGTTCCACTCTCATCACTTATATATAGTCACCCCCTCTCCTATAATACTAACCCATTAAAAAAAATCATTTTGGAGAATAATGTCTCAAATTAATTCAAAAATTACATCCCTTCAGCATATAATCCTTATAATGGCCAAAAATTAAACCCTCAAAATCTTTTTCTGAAATCCAAAATAGTTTACTCGAATAAGAGGTAATGTTCTTTAATGAGCATCTTTATTTATATTCATTTTAAACCACCATATATTCTTATGAATCTATAATGAAATAATATAAAATGTTTCTTCCATAATATATATATATATTTACAGTAATTTAATGACATAAAAATGTCTCCACTTTCATTAAATATGTAATGAAATCATCTATAATGTGTATGGAGGACTCTTGACTCACGAATCAATGTTATTTCTTATCCATTACCACCACTCATGATTATGTGCTATGATGTATATAAACTATATATATCAAATTAATATAATATTTATATGTCAGGAAAAATTATATTATAAATTATTTTTTTATTTTACATTTATTAATGAATATGATAATATCGGTTGTGTTTACAATAAACAGTTGCCTTGTGAAGCAATGTGATTCATCGTTCACTGATGCATTATATGGATAGTGATAAAGATATTTATAATGAATATTTTATTTTTATAAAAGAAATAACTAGGATATTTGGGACATATTTAATTTTCATAGGTGACAATACATAATTTTCATTTGTTATATTTTCACTCACTTAAATAATATAACAACATTCCTCAACATGTGGACTACCTTCTTAAAAAGGCATTGGGACTTTATTTTCATTCACAAAACTCATCAATGATATATATAAGTATATTTCAAGAAAAAATATGACATTATGATATTTATAGAACATTAGAATATTACTTATGTCTTTTTAAATGATCGTTGATAAATGGAACCATTACATATTCATACATACGACCTACTGTCTCCATAATAATAATGTACTTAATTGATAAAACCCATCTTACATAGTAGTTTGAAAAGTATAATTTATGTAAAAATATGATAATTATATAAATATTATCATTTGGGATATGATTAAATAATATAAAATATATAAGAATCAAAACTATCGGGGTAGAGCACAAATTAGATAACTAGGCTATTAACACCTAATATAATGAAAATAATGAAATATTATTAACGAACTGGTGATATAATATTATAAAAGAATCATATATGATTCTATAAATAATAATATGGTTTTATTTTAAGTTAATAACATGTTTAAAAATACTATTCTAGTTTTCAAGTCACATTTAACCAAAAGGTGGCATGATGTAAGGAAATTTGTAACAATTTCACTTCATTGAGACATATTGTAATGATATGCAACTAATTACTTTTATATGGGTTATATAATAAAAATATGATATATAATATCATGATTACTTAATCATTTGGGGTATTTTATGTTTCAATTTGAAATATTTATTTCAAGGGGATTTGACATAATATTTACAAAGTGATGAAGAATTTAATAACTTAATCTATTTTCATTATCATTCATAGAAATGGTGTATTCAATGTCTAAATATTAATATCAGTTTTTTTATAAAATTATCTAAAATGTATCTGCCGAAATTTTTCACATCGTTTTTAACATAAACTAATGCCAATAAATTATTATATTTATTTTTTTGCGTCGGTTTTTGTAAAAAATGTATGCAATAAAATTAAAAAAAAATTAGGTCTTAGTTTTTGTTTAAAAACACAATCATAATTAGTTTTTTGCATCTATTTTTTAAAAGGACCCCAAAAACATTAAAATAAAATTGGGATCACAAAAATTTCATTTTATGGATCTGAAAAACTTTTTTCATGACATACAATGACCTCAACGACGACCTGCTGATCCTCAACAACCATTATATTGATCATATTTTATTTTTATCATCATTATACAATTAGTGGTCTCTATTCTTCATCCTCTATCATTATATCATATTCCACAAAATTATTTTTTATTTGAAACCATTTTATGGTTGACCATAATGCACGCATTGAATTTATTTCTTTGTTCTTGTTTATTGGTCATTTCTACAAACATTTTTGTTAGATATTGTTGTGTTTATTATTACAATTAATTCGAGGTTGAAAGTGAAGATTAACTATTAATTTTATTTTTTGAACTCTGAGTTTTTAATTAGTTTTTTAATTTTTAATCTAATGTATTTTTTAAGTAGTTATATTTTTTAATTTTTTTGAGGTATTTGTTTGTAGTTGATTGTTATTTATAATAGTTTTTGTTAATTTTTTTTATTTTAGTACTTTTTTATTTGATAAAGTATAAAATGCTCTTAATAATACTATGAATTTCAAAATAATATATGTTTTCCTCATTCATCAATATAATTTATATCATAGTTAATGAATCCATAGGATAAACAATTTAAATTAATACAACCTTCAATAACTTTTGACAAACATGACACTGAACTAATGTCACAACTATGTAAATTGAACAAATAAATGTTAGATGACTGAAAATAATTAAATTTTAACATAGATAATCAAAATGTGTATAATATTAAAATAAAAACAATTACTATTTGAAAATTCAGAAGAAATATAATTTATATTACATTAGAATTATTTTTAAAAAAATATGTTAAAATTTTGTGTAATAGATTTAATAGATCAAATTTACCACTTTTAAATGATTTAATCAATATATGATAGTTCCATATAGGATATAATACATTAAAAATAATTAATTTTTATATTATTTTGAAATAACATTTGAAAAAAATAAATGCTCAAATAGACTTATTTCAATAAAAACTGTTTTCCAGTATATATAATACTTAATTTTAAAAGATATAATTATTTAAATTCAATTAGGTAAAATTAAAATGAATTATTGATTTATAATTTCAATATTATCATATTATTAAATTTTGTGATTTTTTAGATATAATGTATTTTAATGTAAATAATGGTTTATAATGTTTTTACCAAAAGGAGGTTTTCGATTGAAGTGGGGGTCAAAGGAGTTATAATGGGGAGACTATACCACCTTTATTAGTTTGTTAATTATTAAAATAAATAATTATTTATCATACAGAACCACATACATTAGTGTATGTAATTATAGAAACATTCTAATATTATAATATTAGATGTACAAAACACTCCTATAGTGACAATATAATAATTTTCAAATAGTGATATCACATATAAGTAAAGAAATAAAAGTAAATAAATTAAAACCAAATAATAGATTAGTTTAAAAGATCATGATTTTCTACTGGGAATTTCTAATTGTGACGTTATAGGAGTTGTCCATTGGATCGTCATGACACACAAAATACAAAATAAATACCATTGCCAAATTTAATTTAATTTTATTTCTAATAGTATTCGATGTTTCTTATCTGATTACAGATCATTTTTATTGAATGATTTTAGGTCTAAAATTTATTTTTATATATATATTTATTTATATATTTATATGTTTTAATATATTCACTTATTATATTGTGATATCAGGTATTGAATGGATAATAATTTGATTATTTTTTTAATATCCATTAGTGAATATGAAAAAGGAGTTGATTATTTCATGGTATTTTCTAAATGAAATCTTAAAAACATCGATTTTGTTTTCTATACTTGTGTGAATTGTTTTAATATGATAATGTTAAACTCTAGGAAAATCAAGGATCATCTCAAATTTTATGATTTTGTCTACAATTATAAAAAATGATTTTGTCTTGGGAAAGAACTGAAAATTCAACATCTAATGTTGATAAAAATATTCATAATGAGGCAAAGGACCGTATTGAAGAATTAATTCATGATTTCCGTGTTGAAACCATATAAAAAGAAACATTTGAATGTCTGTGATGAGATTCTATAAAATCATTAATCTAAGGATGTATTCAATATTCACTGTTATCATCAATTTTATGATTATTTAACTAGAAATCAAGAAATTATTGGAGTGGTAAAAGTTTCTCTGAATTACATTATCTTTTAAAAGTGCAACCTCCAGAAATAAACAAGATTCCAAATTCCAATTATGAGGTGAAAAAATATTATGAATTATCGGATTGGGGTATAAAAATATATATTATTTCCCTAATGATTGTGTGTTTTATAGTAAATAATATGAAATATTTATCAAAATATCTTATATATGGGATATAAAAATATAACGTGGGTGAAAAAGTAAACACAAATTCCTTCTCAGGTACTGGAATATTAACTCAAAAAAGGTAATTGTTGTATAAATTCAAATATTTTCATCCCAAAATTCCTTTATATAATTTTGATAATTTCAAATATGATTCTTTATATGTTACCATAATCAAACATCTCCGTAATGAAATTTGGTACCTTCCATTAATTCCACGTTGGAAGAGTTTATTTGATAATTAAAATGATGCAACATTATTATGATGGAATTCAGATGAGTGCATATCTCGTGGTAACATACATAATCCTTGTAATTCACCAAATTGGAAGAGATTTGATAATCATTTTCTAGATATTGGATGTGAAGTTATAAATATCTTAATGGGATTGTGTACTGATTGTATGAATCCATATCGGAGGTATACTATCCAATATAGTTCAATGCATATTTTTTTATAGTCTACAACTTTTCCCCACATATATGTATATAGAAAAAATATGTTAGGATGAGAATGATAATTTTTAGAATAAAATAGTTAGGAAATGATATTGATGTCTATCTTTCACCATTGATTGTAAATTGTAAAATATTAGTGGTAAATGTGTTATAATTTTTGTTGAATACCATAAAGAGTATTTTCTTCTTTGTTCTTTGATAATGATCACCATAAATGACATTCCATGGAAAATATTATGGATATATTGTTAAGGTACACAATTCATCTCCAATTTGGTGGCAAGATACTTCAGATTTTCAATTATAGAAAGTAATAAAGAATGCATTCAAGAATCATCAATTATTTTTGTGAATTGATCATCCATATCATAGATTAAAAAATAATTTAACAGTTTACAACAATATAATACTCCACCATGACCATTTTTATTTTATGAATATTATGATAGGGTGAAAAATATTAATTCTACATTTTGAAGAAAATGATTTTATCATATTACAAAAACTATTGGGGTGAAAAAATATATCTTTTTCAAACTACCATATTGAATATTTTTAGAGATATAACATAATGTTTATGTTTGGGATGTTGAGAAAAAAAATATGTAAAATTTTGATTGGAATGTTGTTTGAAATAATGTGAAATAAAAATATATGGGTTTCATACTATATTTAACTTGATATCAATGTGAATTAATTTAGAGTTAACTCCCACTAGAAAATGGAATTGAACATATTTACAATTAGTTTTTCACACATTACGAAATATTTAGAAGAGGAATTTTGGTCAGTGTATTCATGGTAATAAAGTACCCAATGGTTATTTTTCAAATGTTAATAATTTGGTGTCATTAAAAAGTAAAAATCAATAGGTATGAGATATCATAATTGTTATATATTGATGCAACAACATCTTCTAGTTGAATTTTTGGTATATTACTAACATATTATAGAAATATTATCATCAGGTTATGTAAAATTTTCATATCCAATTCTAGAAACTTTATTGATCCAAATTTTTACTATGTGATGGATAATAAGGATTCCCTTATTATTTTCCATCTTGAAATGTATTTTCCACCAACAATTGTTCATATAATGGTTCATCTGGTGACTAATTTGGTGATAGGGACAAGAATATGTGGTCAGGCTTATTAATGATGGATTTATCCTTTTGAAATATATATGAAAATTTTAAAGGGATGTGTTAAAAGTAATTATTAAATATAGGCCTATATTTTTCAAAAATATGTATCAGAATTGGTTATTGAGTTCTATATTTAATATTTATTAGAAATGGAGAAATTTTTTATCTCTATATCTCGACATTTGATTGTAGTTAGTGAAGGTTGATGGATTCGAGGTGTAAAGGTAAACTTTATTCCAGGGGATGATGTGATGTAGGCACATTTATAAATTTTGAATAACAAAGATGAGGTCTAATAATATATATCATCATATTGTGTTGAATTTACGTTAATATATATGAAAATAAATGAATACTGGATAATGATTAAGCATAAAAATAAATTTGTTTTGTGGTTTAAATTGATAGTCATCATAGATATATCATTATTAGAAATATTGAAATAGTTGGCAGTGGTACCATCTCTTAACTTGATCAGATTTTTTGATGTTGATATTAATGTTTAGACATTTTACATAAAAATTTGGATGAGAATAGTACTATTCATAATAGGGGTGTAATGCAAATAGATGAAGTAATGCATTATTTATTGAAAAAGATAAAAATTCAATTTCTACATCAATCACATATTTTCGAGTCCCTGAATAAATATGGAAAATTGACTAAATTAAATTTCATGTCACATTGTTAATGTGTAATTGGGTTTCAAGTAATGGTGGTTTAAAATTGAATGAAAATGGGTTTAAACATGTTTGTTGGAAAAAATTTATTTACAATGAGGAACCCTTCATCCAGTACATACATGTAATGAAAATATTCTCTATCATTGATACATCGAATGATCAGTGGTATATCATTTTTCAACGGAAAATAATCCATTTTCCCGTTGATGATGATGATGATTTCATTGATTTATTTGAGGCTTCTATTTCTATTATAATTTTTTCGAATAACTATAACCATTACATAGATATATCACATGAATTACGAAATTATCATGATGATGGGATATGATAAATCACTAAATTACTATCCTAATTAATTCATATAATATTTACATTTTTTTGAAATTTACATGTATAAAAATTGTATTACATCATAACTTCTGAATATTAAATTATTTATATTTTGTTATTTTTATTATTTTTTGTATTAAATTTTGATATTAAATCATTATGTTAAATCATTTTGTCATTGAAATAACTAAATTCCATTATTATATTTTGCTTAATGTTACTCATATTTGAGAACTTTTTCAAACATCAATATATAAATTTATTTATTTTTCTATCAATTTAGAATAATTTTTTAATATTTAATAGTTTACCGTATATATTATTTTGGTTAAGAATATTAACAACATTATTTTATTAAAACATACACATGTGTTCTGCTTTTTTTTACATACATATTTATATTTTCTTATTTTTTATTATTTACTTGTCTAATAATAAGAAAAAATATTATTATTTTATTTTATTTTTGTATTTTAATAAAGGATATTAATAAAAATTTAGGGAAACATATACCATGTTATTTTTAAATTTTCATATATTTAAATATTCAGTAATATAATTATTTGTTGAAAACAAACTTTTAATATACAAAAAATAATGATTGTACTGGTGATGAGACTTTAGTGGTGGAGTCTTCAGCTTTTACTGCTAATAAATCATGTTATTGACTTGGAAATTGTGGCATTAAATGTTTACAAACACCATCACATTCTATTGGGGATAATAGAGTGCATATTAGTTTTTAAGATAATAATAATTCAACTGGACCAAATAAAATTTATTTTATCATGTATATTAATTTTTAGAGTTGTTATAGGATTATTATTTTATATCATGACTCGACATTTATGGACAAGATGATGAACAATCATTTCGGAGGATTTAAAGGTAAAATATACCAATTGATTTATTTTATCTCATTTTACTGAATATGATATATTTTAAATAACTAATATTTATTTTATTTAATTATTGATTCCATTCAATATTAAAGAATAAAAAGAAAATAATAAAACATGTCTTCATTTAGCGGTCATACAATAGAGACATTTCAAAATAATGTTAAAAAAATTATGTTTTTTGAATGAGGAAAAAATAAAACCTAGGCCTCTAGTTTGTGTTATTAGATGTAGAAGCATGGAAAAAATTTGTTTCTATCCGACATGATGAATAATGTTTTGTATGATGATTATATTATATGTTAGAAATACGTATATTTGTTCCCAATTACTTATAGTGTGCTTTTTATATAACATGCCTCCTGAAAATTCAATCAATACATTTAGTTTTAGAATGTATACCCTCATACATTCTCACGTGCTGTGTATCATTTAATGGAGCAAAAAATTATTTTTGGAAATTTTTGATGCATTAGGAGCTCTATCATCTAGTGGTTCTGATGATGTCCAGTTCAGTCATCCATCTCCCTACACCTGCCTTGGAAAATGGAAAGGATATAGAAGACGAGAAAATGATAACTATCTTATAGATAAATCTAGGGATGTAAATAAAATAATTATAAGTAAATGTATTTTTAATTTCCAGGATTTTTTATATTTTATCAGTTAACAAAAATAATATACAATTTTCATTTATCAGTTCCAAAAGAAAATCAGTAGCAATCATCATAGTGCACTTTTATACATGAGGGAAGGATGGGAATCCTAGCAACATCTTTAGGGATGTCAGAACACCCCAACCACAAAAGAGGACATGAGGCGGGTGTTAGTACTTGGAAATTTTTTTTCTTCAATGAAAGACATTAGAAGATCCAAAAATTGAATCCTTGAAAGCATACATAAACAATATGAAACATTCCATGGGTGATAAAATTAAATCAACCATGTAGGATATATTATATCAATTAACAAGACATTATGTGTTTGTACAACCTTCCCAGTCTGTCCAACATTTTCAGCTTACTGTGCTACCTATAAATCCCTCCCAGAAGACCAACTAGCTAAGAATGCCTACGCATATCCCCAACCACTTCACTTAGGCCCAATTATATATTGTGAGTTGTATGATATAGATCATAATGTATATATTATAGAGTTCCAAGTCGTGCATTTTTTTGGGGATTCAATACATGGACATCTTATGAATATGGGTTATGTTATAGTTGAAGTATATGATATTATTGATCATACTAATCATCTACCATTTCCATTGTAGAATGATACCATATATGGGGATTACATGATTCATTTTTTTTTACTTGGTCCTTCTGGCTTCTTTTGTTCTCATTCATATGAAGTATGAGTTTTTTTAATATTAATTAAATTTTATTCAAATTTAATTATATTGTTTTATAATATTAAACAAATACAAGAGTATAAAATGTCAAGATAAATGGAATAATGGAAACAAAAGTTTTAGGAACAAATACCTATAGATACATATGATATTTTTTATATGATTTAAAAATTATCTAAGGCTTATTCTTCCTTGTATAATATCTATCTATTTTAGATGATGTCTAATATATGTGGAAGAGAATATGCATTGAGAATATTTAAAAAGGACATCATTCATATAATTGAATTTAAAGAGCTAAGAGTTCATGTGTTTTAGTAGTCATCTTTGTAAGTAAATTAACATTTCAGTTTTTATTTTTTAATTATAGATGGTTTTTTGAGTAAAAATATTACATTACTAATTACATATCTACACACAGTTTTTATTTAAAATTATTTAACATAACTTTATGGGTTTATAGATCTATAATTCATTTCAACAGTAATAAAATATTTTATGACCATAGATAGAGTTACATAAATAAGTGAGAGATTATCAGAGATAAAGATTGGGTGTTGGTTTTCAATATTTCATGAGGATTAAGATCACAAAAATAATTATAAACCAATGTTTGTTATAATTTAATTAACTATTAATATATTTTCTTATATGTGGCACTAAATGTTAGCTGCATTCCACCCAGGGGAATGCACATTATGTTGGTTTTTCTCTTTATTACGTGATGTTTATAACAAATGAACAACCTTGTTAGATTGTTTTGTTTTCTTCTTTTTTATATGTTTAATATGTTTAATTCTTATTGTATATTCATGTATTATTATTTCATATATGTAGAAATTAATATCATTGAAAAGGGTAACAAATATCACTTCTCGATAATGAACCCAAAATGCAATCCATTATGTGAATGTAACGGTAAATATTTTTCCAATTAGATATTTTATTATTTTTGGTCTATATATATTTGTAACGCCCCGACCCCAGCTACCCAGAGTCGGTGCATTAATTGCACAACATTGTCATGATCACAAGAAAGATCAAATCTCGAAAGACCGATTGGTTTAGTAGCCTTGGAAACACTAGATATATTCATAAGTTTTACATTACATCATAAAATGAAAAACTACAACAACAACATAATGATTCCACAGTCCACACTATAATCCCCTCATAATATCCCTGCATGTCATTCATAACTTACATCTTCACATCCTGGGAAAAATAAAACACAGAAAAGGGGTCAGCTCAAATGCCCAGTAAGGATAACAATATAGCGGAACATTCAAAAATAAGCATAAACATTTAAGGCAATGAATTACTAAAACAAAAGCCTTTTAAACTTGAACTTCAACATAGTATGGCAAAAGTAAAATGAAATAATGCCATTTACTTGTTCACATGGATATTCTACTAATCGAATAATCACATGCAAAATCAATAACCACTTTCATAATGTTGGAATGCATAATGCCAGACTATCATAACCACATAGCCAAGGCCTCGTGCCAAGACTACAAATAAGATTTTGTCAAGGCCTTGTGCCAAGACACTAGTTTGTCTCATGAGACCTACCGATGCAATTTTTTTAGAAGATACTTATGTTTAAAATTGATAAAATATACTCCAGTGTTTTTATGAAAACAATATGCAAGCTTCTGAAAACAAAATAACTAATTCTGAGACTTCCCGATTAATTACAGGCCATGAAGGGTCCACTCCCAATCCCTTCCTGTCTACCAAACTCGAGAGTCAGGTTTTCTGAAAACATTTTTAAGCTTGCGTTAAATACGTATACATTTGCACTAGATTTTCATATATTTGAGAGAAATATCTCTCTTTTGAAATCATTTAAAAATCAAATAATTATAAAAGAAAACCTTTTCTTTGAAAATATTCTTATAAGCTTGTAAGGGAAGCTTTGAAGATTTTATAACGGCGGAAAATAGCCGCACTCGCCGTATAAGTAAAAAAAACATTCTTACCTTAATTCTGTCGAAAAGGTTAAAGAGGACCTTGTTTTGAAAATGACCGAAAGATTCCTTTATAAACCACTTATAAAAGTCAAAAAGGGTATAAATGACTTTAAATCATATTCTAGTAAATAGTAAAAATGTTTTGAAATGCATTTTTAAGAAACATGGATGTGGATGATAAAGAGATCCCAGTAGATTATTACGTATAAACAACCTTGGATAATGAAGAGGTTGTAAAGTAAACCCTTACCTTGTACTTTTCCTTGGTTGGGGTAGGATAACATCCTGTATAATGGTGAAATAATTGTTATTAAATTATACAAGAATCATATATATTAATATGATATCATATATGATCTTTTAACATTGATTTGTTAATAATATCATAGTATTATCGTTGTTTCGGGTGTTAACTTACTCATTTGCTTTTGTATGTTTTGTTACGTAAGACATGTTTGTAAAGGATAGGTTGTATATTATTCAAATCCAGAATGGTATTAAGTCCTTAAACATCATCTTTAAATCATAATATGATAATTATACTTGAATGGATACGATGGAGAATGAATCTCATCGCGTTCGTGGAGACGGTAGTCCGTACGTACGCACGAACGCTACTTCCATTTAATTTTTATTTTAAAAGAATCGAATCCAAATGATACATAGGTATATTACTATTCCAGTATAATATAATATTTTATATATGTTACTTAAGTTCATTAACACCACCCTTTATACGTTCCATGTGTGGTATGAATGAGTCATATCATTTTAAGGGGGCGGTAGTCCGCACTTCCTCAAATGAAATTATCGTATGTATATACAACATGAAACGAATAATGGTATGAAATAAAATGGAATTACAGAAGCTTATATATAAAATATATATCATTAATATCATATTTAATTACAGTGCCATCATAATGGCCACCATGAGAGGCGGTAAGATGTATTTGAACAATCATCGTTTCGTGAGGCGTTAATTTTCCATCCACAGAAACATTATGTTCATCATCCATTAGATGGAGTTGTGTGTATGTGTAGCTTGAATACTTCATATAAAAACATCCTAGTATATTGAGGATACTGTTTTTGTTACAAAAGAATGGAAATAAAAAGAGTTTGGGGGTTGGAGAAGCAAAATAAATGAAAATAATTTAAGAGAAATCGTTACCTTTAATTTAGGTAACTCACTTTGGTTGGAACCAAAGGACTTGTTGAAATGCTTTCTGCCTAAGGGGGAGCTTCAAGGAGGAGTAGAGGGATGTGGGGAGCTTAGTTGGGCAGAGTTTGGACGAGCCAAGTGGCTTGAGAGGTGTGAGGAATGAGTATAAGTGGTCTCCTTTTATAAGGGAGAGGAGGGGCTCTTTAGGAAAGTGTGAAAGTATTACTTTATAATATATTTGTATTCGGTTTATAATGGTCCAAAAATCATTGCGGTCGAAGATAAGATGACTCATATTCTAAATAACATCAAACAATAAGAATTGGACAGGTTTTAGATAATATTTTAATCATTATAATCTTATTTATTTAAATGATTTATTAACGAGGTAAACATTGCATCATTATTTTGTCATTAATAATTTAACTTATTTGATGTCTAAAAATTATAAATAAAATATCATCATGTAGGAAATCTTTTTACCTTTCTAATGAATAATTATAATCGAAAATCCAACATGTATAACCCTATGTAAAAATTGTTCTTCTAAAAGATGTAAGCTTATGCCATTTTTATTTTTATTTTAACTTTATTAATATAATGTGTCCCTACCACATACAAGTGGCTCCAAGGGGTCCCAAAATCTACCCAAAGATGCCCATGGTCGGGTATGTGTCCACCAATAAGGTTAGGACACGTTTTAGGGTAATTCTGTATTATTATAATATTATTTGTTAACCCTTATTTACCGGATTTACCCTTTAACCATGGTAAATAAAATATTTACCATAGTAACTATTAAAAATGTCTAAAAAAAAGTTACCTATTTACACAATTTGAACATCCTGATTCCAAATATGGAATCCATTTTTCTAAATTCAAAACCCAGAAGTGGCAGAAATTAATTTAAAATTAATTCCCGCTGTCAAAACAAAAAGCGTGTTTTTAAGAGATAATAACTATCAAAAGATTGACACTTGTTTATGTTCGGTTTAATTGTAAAATTATGTCTAATGACCAACATTATATTAAATTGTAAAAATATAATCTAAATATACTTTAAAACCACTCAAATTCATAATTTATCACTATTAATTATTTTGATTAAAAAAGTTGTTTTTAATTAAAATTTAGTAATTTTCACTATTCATCAAAATATGAAAGTTATCCGAAAGGTAGAAAAATTTCACCTTAGGCTAAATTCGATATTCCAAATCCAAAAATGAAGTCCATTTTGAAATATAAAATATATATATTTTCAAAAAGTAGGTATTACTATTTATAACGGCTAGTTTGATTGGTTATGGTGTGTTAGAACTCGGTGTTGCGTACAACACACACTATCACATTATTCAAAGGGAAACGTACCGTGGAAGCTTGGGGTGTTTCATTTTAAATTTTTGATGTCCCCATTTAGTCAAAAATTTTAAAATATTGTATTTAAAAAGGTTTCACTATTAGAAGTTGATAAAAGTGAAATACTGAAAATGAATCTGTTCTTGCATTATGACTAAGAAACTCATAATAGGGATTCTAAAATTATAAGGATTGTATAATGTTCAAAATGTAGTTAATACTATTCATGACCTCTTTTAATGGTGTGATTGAACTCGGTGTTGCGTGTAGTGCAAGTTATTGAATTAATTTTTTTGAAAAATAACACACTATGAAATCTTGGGGTGTTACATTCTCCCCTCCTTCAATAAATTGCGTCCTCGCAATTTGAAATTGTTCTTCAAAAATAAAAGGTTGAAAGTAGAAAATATATTTGTGGGAAAACCCACATCGGAAATTGGGTTACTAAAATTTAGTCTTAATATGAGGAAAAGAGAAATTAAAGGGTCACCACCAAATTATGATCTCGATTAGGAGAACATTGGTGGAAATTAGAGACATATAATTCGAGGAAAAACGTAAATATTTATAGGTAGTGATTGAGGTCATCAATCACAAACAAGTATAAAATTGATGTCCTTAAACTCATCAATCCATGATGATTTGAAGTACCATCAGTTCAACAAAATATATGGTATTGGGACAACACATTTTTGACATTTCAAAATATCTTAGTTGAAATCCCACATCGAAAAATGAATTAATGAGGCCTCTATTTAAAATAAAGAGTGGAAAGTATGAAGATTACCGAAAATAACACATACTAGGGTTCCATGTAGGAAAATATGGATATGAAAGAGAAATCTAACCATCAATTATCTGATGGAGAGTGGTAGAGAACATGGCTATGAAAAGGCCAACAATCCCAAAGCCATAAATTTGTGATGATTTAAGGTACCATCTAGGACAACATTTTTGTTCTAAGTTTCTATTATTAATGTTGAGGAATTTATTTATGAGATTGGATAAGATAATAAGGAGATATACTTACTTTATAATTAGAATTTAACCCATTAATAAATTTCTACCACAAACTCATCTTTCATTCTAAAAGATAATAGAACGTAATTTTTTTTTTCTATTTATACTATTCGTACAAGGTTCCAAAATAAATGAATTATAATTCATCTACCAGATCTTTTAAAAAAACTACATTATTTAATTCAGGACATCTCGTGGGATAGTGGTAGGTGATACACCCTTGTCGCCCTTCGGTTGTGGGTTCAAGTCTCGCAGCCTTGCCGGACGCGACGGGTTGCCGCCCGACCTCCGGGTTGTCCTTTTATGGCAATCCAAAATAATCCAAACTAGAACTATCCAAAATACTTCTTTCTAAACTCACAGTCCAACATTTATAAGGAAGGTAAACATAATATAGATCCTTTTTACCCCGCAATAGAATATGAATACCTTCATCATGTATTACCATATTACTTATTGATTACATTCATGCTCCCTTATTCCATATAGAATGTTGGATATACTTCATTAATCCAAAAATGTTTTAAACCCCAACAATGATGGAATATACAAATCATTAATCAGTTCCACGGTAGTCAAGAATATCCAATATAATTTATCCAAAACAATCACATATTATTCCAAAATCACTACCTCAGTATCAGAACTATATTATGATTTATCATTCTCTCAACCATATATTTTCCAAAAATTTATCCTGCTATTGAGTCACTTTTCATTGTTCCACACAATCTCAAGTCCTTAATGAAATAGTACTGCAGTACAATCCTTATATACTCCATGATTATTGTAACAAGTACATTGTTGATACAACACTCAATTGACATAATCAACATAAGAACTCTAATCATCCCTCTTCATCTGTGGTAGTATCATAACATGATTATTATCCAATAACATCATTTGCGACATAGTCTGATGACTGGGACATAGGTTCGCGTAGTGTCCAAACTCCTTGTAAATGAAGCATTGTACATTTGAAACCATTTTCTTACCCTTGGAGTCACGTACTTTGTGCCCTTTTCCTCCACACTTATAACAAACTCCCATTCCTTTTAGGCAAGTTCCAGGGTGTTTCTTTCCACAGTTACCACATATGGGAAAATTCTTCTTTTCGCTCTTACTTTTATCCATCTTTCTCTCTTCCATCCTTTTCTTCTCTTGCTTCCCTTCAAAGCCATAGGACTCAGTAAACTCTTTACTTATCTTAGCAACACATGATATTATTTCTTCATATGATGATAATACATGGGAGACTATTTCTCTTATAAATTCTAGCTTAAGACCATGAAAGATATGATCCTTCCTTCTCTTTGGATCATGTGCATTTCTGGAGTTCTCATTCCTTCTACTGGGCGCCATTTCTAAACAATGGCATACACTAGATCAGTTTATGAATCAAAATACATAATCCCATACTTATAAAACACTTAACATAAATTGAACTATTTATGGATATAATCCATAATCATAATAATGTTTTCTTTGAGGAAGTATATACTCATAATCCCTTCAAAATGATTTGTAAAGAAAATGAGAGTTATCCTAAGCATATCCCCCGGGAGTGTCGTAACCAAGAGTGCAGCAAGGCCCGTTTTCGTGCACCAGTTCCCGTTCGAGTCTAGCTCAAAGCGGTGTTTTCGGGTTTTACCCCTAGGTACATCTGTGCAGAGCCGCCTCTACCTGCTCGTATCCAGACAGGGATGTATTGCTCGGAAAACTCACAAAATCTCTACAATACCAAAATTCTAGGAAGTTCTTCTATACTAATCCTCAAAGTTAATCTTAGGTCTACGTGCTCTAATCAGAGTTTATCTAAATCTAGCTTCCAAGGTTTGTACTAAACTTCCTCTGATACCAACTGTAACGCCCCGACCCCAGCTACCCAGAGTCGGTGGATTAATTACACAACATTGGCATGATCACAAGAAAGCTCAAATCTCGAAAGACCGATTGGTTTAGTAGCCTTGGAAACACTAGATATATTCATAAGTTTTACATTACATCATAAAATGAAAAACTACTACAACAACATAATGTTTCCACAGTCCACACTATAATCCCCTCATAATATCCCTGCAGGTCATTCATAACTTACATCTTCACATCCTGGGAAAAATAAAACATAGAAAAGGGGTGAGCTCAAATGCCCAGTAAGGATAACAATATAGCGGAACATTCAAAAATAAGCATAAACATTTAAGGCAATGAATTACTAAAACAAAAGCCTTTTAAACTTGAACTTCAACATAGTATGGCAAAAGTAAAATGAAATAATGCCATTTACTTGTTCACATGGATATTCTACTAATCGAATAATCACATGCAAAATCAATAACCACTTTCATAATGTTGGAATGCATAATGCCAGACTATCATAACCACATAGCCAAGGCCTCGTGCCAAGACTACAAATAAGATTTTGTCAAGGCCTTGTGCCAAGACACTAGTTTGTCTCATGAGACCTACCGATGCAATTTTTTTAGAAGATACTTATGTTTTAAATTGATAAAATATACTCTAGTGTTTTTATGAAAACAATATGCAAGCTTCTGAAAACAAAATAACTAATTCTGAGACTTCCCGATTAATTACAGGCCATGATGGATCCACTCCCAATCCCTTCCTGTCTACCAAACTCGAGAGTCGGGTTTTCTGAAAACATTTTTAAGCTTGCGTTAAATACGTATACATTTGCACTGGATTTTCATATATTTGAGAGAAATATCTCTCTTTTGAAATCATTTAAAAATCAAATAATTATAAAAGAAAACCTTTTCTTTGAAAATATTCTTATAAGCTGGTAAGGGAAGCTTTGAAGATTTTATAACGGCGGAAAATAGCCGCACTCGCCGTATAAGTAAAAAAACATTCTTACCTTAATTCTGTCGAAAAGGTTAAAAAGGACCTTGTTTTGAAAACGACCGAAAGATTCCTTTATAAACCACTTATAAAAGTCAAAAAGGGTATAAATGACTTTAACTCATATTCTAGTAAATAGTAAAAATGTTTAGAAATTCATTTTTAAGAAACATGGATGTGGATGATAAAGAGATCCCTGTAGATTATTACGTATAAACAACCTTGGATAATGAAGAGGTTGTAAAGTAAACCCTTGCCTTGTACTTTTCCTTGGTTGGGGTAGGTTAACCTCCTGTATAATGGTGAAATAATTGTTATTAAATTATACAAGAATCTTATATATTAATATGATATCATATATGATCTTTTAACATTGATTTGTTAATAATATCTTAGTATTATCGTTGTTTCGGGTGTTAACTTACTCGTTTGCTTTTGTATGTTTTGTTACGTAATACATGTTTGTAAAGGATAGGTTGTATATTATTCAAATCCAGAGTGGTATTAAGTCCTTAAACATCATCTTTAAATCATCAAATGATAATTATACTTGAATGGATACGATGGAGAATGAATCTCATCGCGTTCGTGGAGACGGCAGTCCGTACGTACGCACGAACGCTACTTCCATTTAATTTTTATTTTAAAAGAATCAAATCCAAATGATACATAGTTATATTACTATTCCAGTATAATATAATATTTTATATATGTTACTTAAGTTCATTAACACCATCCTTTATACGTTCCATGTGTGGTATGAACGAGTCATATCATTTTAAGGGGGCGGTAGTCCGCACTTCCTCAAATGAAATTATCGTATGTATATACAACATGAAACGAATAATGGTATGAAATAAAATGGAATTACAGAAGCTTATATATAAAATATATATCATTAATATCATATTTAATTACAGTGCCATCATAATGGCCACCATGAGAGGCGGTAAGATGTATTTGAACAATCATCGTTTCGGGAGGCGTTAATTTGCCATCCACAGAAACATTATGTTCATCATCCATTAGATGGAGTTGTGTGTATGTGTAGCATGAATACTTCTTATAACAACATCCTAGTATATTGAGGATACTGGTTTTGTTACAAAATAAGGGAAATAAAAAGAGTTTTGGGGGTTGGAGAAGAAAAATAAATGAAAATAATTTAAGAGAAATCGTTACCTTTAATTTAGGTAACTCACTTTGGTTGGAACCAAAGGACTTGTTGAAATGCTTTCTGCCTAAGGGGAAGCTTCAAGGAGGAGGAGAGGGATGTGGGGAGCTTAGTTGGGCAGAGTTTGGACGAGCCAAGTGGCTTGAGAGGTGTGAGGAATTAGTATAAGTGGTCTCCTTTTATAAGGGAGAGGAGGGGCTCATTAGGAAAGTGTGAAAGTATTACTTTATAATATATTTGTATTCGGTTTATAATGGTCCAAAAATCATTGAGGTCGAAGATAAGATGACTCATATTCTAAATAACATCAACCAATAAGAATTGGACAGGTTTTAGATAATATTTTAATCATTATAATCTTATTTATTTAAATGATTTATTAACGAGGTAAACATTGCATCATTATTGTGTCATTAATAATTTAACTTATTTGATGTCTAAACATTATAAGTAAACTATCATCATGTAGGAAATCTTTTTATCTTTCTAATGAATATTTATAATCGAAAATCAAACATGTATAACCCTATGTAATAATTCTTCTTCTAAAAGATGTAAGCTTATTCCATTTTAATTTTTATTTTAACTTTATTAATATAATGTGTCCCTACCACATACAAGTGGCTCCAAGGGGTCCCAAAATCTACCCAAGGATGCCCATGGTCGGTTATTTGTCCACCAATAAGGTTAGGACACGTTTTAGGGTAATTTTGTATTATTATAATATTATTTTTTAACCCTTATTTACCGGATTTACCCTTTAACCATGGTAAATAAAATATTTACCATAGTAACTATTCAAAATGTCTAAAAATAAAAGTTACCTATTTACACAATTTGAACATCCTGATTCCAAATATGGAATCCATTTTTCTAAATTCAAAACACAGAAGTGGCAGAAATTAATTTAAAATTAATTCCCGCTGTCAAAACAAAAAGCGTGTTTTTAAGAGATAATAACTATCAAAAGATTGACACTTGTTTATGTTCGGTTTAATTGTAAAATTATGTCTAATGACCAACATTATATTAAATTGTAAAAATATATTCTAAATATACTTTAAAACCACTCAAATTCATAATTTATCACTATTAATTATTTTGATTAAAAAAGTTGTTTTTAATTAAAATTTAGTAATTTTCACTATTCATCAAAATATGAAAGTTATCCGAAAACTACCAAAATTTCACCTTAGGCTAAATTCGATATTCCAAATCCAAAAATGAAGTCCATTTTGAAATATAAAATATATATATTTTCAAAAAGTAGGTATTACTATTTATAACGGCTAGTTTGATTGGTTATGGTGTGTTAGAACTCAGTGTTGCGTACAACACACGCTATCACATTTTTCAAAGGGAAACGTACCGTGGAAGCTTGGGGTGTTTCATTTTAAATTTTTGATGTCCCCATTTAGTCAAAAATTTTAAAATATTGTATTTAAAAAGGTTTCACTATTAGAAGTTGATAAAAGTGAAATACTGAAAATGAATCTGTTCTTGCATTATGACTAAGAAACTCATAATAGGGATTCTAAAATTATAAGGATTATATAATGTTCAAAATGTAGTTAATAATATTCATGACCTCTTTTAATGGTGTGATTGAACTCGGTGTTGCGTGTAGTGCAAGTTATTGAATTATTTTTAAGAAATAACACACTATGAAATCTTGGGGTGTTACAATATTGGTTTTTATTATGAAGTTAATTTTTTATAACCACAATGTTACAGAAAACAATGATATGTGTAATTTGGTTATTATGTTCTATGGTTCGTGTAAGGGATAATAACAATAGGGGTAACTACTGCATTTGATAAAGATATTTATATTAATTATTTTATATTTTCTATCATAGAAATATTTTTTATAATATTATATAATTCAATGCTATTGTAAAAATTCAATGATGTAAATTCTTATATGAATGATAAACATACCCATATTCTATCATTGTTTGCGATCTATTAGTTACGTATGTTTAATATTTAAAGTACAAATATTCTAATGTTTATGAATAGTATTACATTTTTTGAAAAATCATGTGCTCAAAAATTAATCAATTTTTTTAATAAATGTTTGAACATATGATATCAAAAGGATGAGTCAACAACAACTGAAAATGATCATATTTTAAACATCAGGTATTTTTTTTAATTCTATGTTATAATACAAAGGAATATATAATTATTTGATTAAATTTTTAATGTAGGTTTGTTTTTATAGACATTCAGTCAATGATATATGTTGTTTGAATTTTTATAGGTGTTTTTTTATTATAGGTATTATAATTTTTAGGGGAGTAATATTTAATATGTTAAATTTGTTTAAAACATTTCTCATCATCTTCATCAAAACCATTCCAAAATATTAAAAAAGTCATAAGGTTTTTAGAATTAGTATATTAATGAAAATGATGATAAATTTGTCATTTTGAGCCTTAGTTTTCCAAAAATTTATGCTGAAACCCTTTTTTTCAACATCACCTTTATAGAAATTGGTTAAAATAGATGATAAATTTGAAGAAAACTGACATTAATGATTGTTTTTACACTAGTGCGGGTTATATTACTTCATTGTAGACATTAATATTCTATGTTTATGTATATAATGAATTTTAATTATCTTATTTTTTATTTATTCTTGTTTTATCTGTATTTATAGTTGATAAACATAATTGATTCATTAACTAATTCTCACATCAACTTTCAGATCGTTTTTATGGTATATTTTATAATCCCATTTTAATAGAAATTATTTATTCTTGAATTTTAGTTAAATGAATTTATTTAATCATTTCATAATATACACAAGTAATTTCTTATACAATTTTTATTTATTATATTTTTATTTATTGTTAAATTTTTTCAACTATTTTTTATGTATATTAATTTATAAAATATTTTTTGGAAAATGAAACATCATTTTTTAGTTCGGATAGAAATATTATTTCTTCTAAAATAATTATTTATTTATATTTTTTTGAAAATGTTTTTAACATTTTCTTAATGATTTATTAATGATATTTTTACCCATTTTTTAGTTTTCTAAAATCATTATTCATGTTATATAAAAAGAATCATTTTTCTTTTACCGAAATATCGAATGGGAAATAAAATTCTTGTATGGAATGGAAACATTTTCAAGTATTCATGGAAAATCAAATTTTTAAATGATTCATTTATAAGACTCAAAAATAATTTGGAAATTAATGTTATTTAAAATTTATTATTTATTTTTTTATTGTAATATTTAATTTTTTAATGAGAATGTTATTTTCCTAAATAAGTTTTTTAATTATCATATTTTGTTGTTTCTAATAATAAATGAACATAACCCTTTATTCTAACTCGGATTACTGTACATTTCATTAATTCAATTATAATTCTTTATAATGATAATTTATGATCATTTTGACCGAGGAATGTATTGATATTCACTAAATAGAATCATTTTTGTAATCAATAACATTTACATTGAATATTCACTTTCCTATGATCATTGAAATTAAATTTACCCAAAATATTCATATTGTTAATCATGAATATGTTAATCTATGAAACTAAAAATAATTTTTATATAAAGTGTTTACATTGAACAATATTTTGTATCTGCGGAATTGTTGATAAATCAATATTCTCTACTCAATAATGATATGTGATGTTTAGGAACATTATTCCTTAATTAAGTTGCTTATTCGATGAATGTGGAATGACTTGGACATGCAGACAATGGTGGGAACTGATACTATATATACTCTCAATACATTGGTGGACTCTTGAGGAGAATCTGTATGCCAGCATAAAATTAATTGGTCGATCCTGTTGTTTTTTCTTGTGGTTTTAAACTAGGTTATGGTTCGATCTTGACGGTAGATTCATCTTGCGCCTAAAATATGATGTCTAATAATTGAGCATTACCTTTATTCAGAATTTAGATATTATTATCCATGATATTTTTACAATTATATTATCTCTCTATACATTCCCTTTTTAATTATTTAGTAAATACAATTTATTTTCAATTATTTAACATGCAATTTTTTTATATCCACTTATTAAAGTCATGTGAATTATTAAATGGATGTTGTTTTATGATGTTTAATTTTCCATATTTATTATTATACATGATACTTTATCCTTGATATTATATCTAGGTTTATATCCTTCTTAGTATCTTGATTATGTGGAATGTATGTTCCATTATTTACCTTCTCTTATTAATTAATCTTATTAATTCGTGATTTTTTCTATCGTACACAACTCTTACAAAGTATTTTTTCTCACCCTTATATTTTCCTTGTTATAATGAATCCATGAATTTTACTATGATTGATATGAAAGGATACACCCTCAAGAGTAATAATATTCTCAAAAAAATTATTTTTAGATTGTATATTAAGATTTATGTCATGGATCATGTATGTATTTGGTTTATAAAGACTAAAAATTTATCAGGTCCTTTGGGATGCAATTTCATTTATCTTTTTATTATGTAACAATTCAAACATCAGCTCTAGGATACTCATGTCAGGGCCACAAAAGTAAAAAATTTATTTTAACAGAGTATGCATTCCAATCATCATCTATCATTAAATTGTTTCAATTTAGAGGAATTATCCAATGAAACTTAATTGACATTAATTTCATATTTTATAATATTCTTGGTTTCTTGCACCAATAACTTATAAATGTGTCTCTCATCTCCTCCATTAATTAATATTTTTAGAACTCTATATGTACAAATAATTACCCAAATAAATTTATTACATCCCATCAAAAATTATAGATTCCCTAATTTGATTAGGAAAACAAAAAAAGTAAGGATTTTGATAAAAACTAAGTAATGTTGTCTTTAGAAGACGTACATATCTTAACCAAGAGTTTTTTAATATTTCATCTTCTGCCACCATTAAATATAATATAAAAATGATGAATTAGTGACATCATTATATTTTATATATGTTGATATTACTATTACGTTATCATTTATATCTATATCGTCTTCCATAAACTAGCGAATAAATATATCGTATGCCTGTATGATTAGACTACCACTACTACAAATTAATGTGTTACATTTTCCATCACTGACTCCCACAATTTGTTAGAATTATTAATTTAATATATATATATATATATATATTATTCAGGACATATTTATACTTATGTAAAAGAAATTTTAATTTAATTTCATAAATATACATTGATTTAAAAATGATACCTTTATTTCATTTGTACGTGTGGATTTACACCTTCACGAGGAGGTGTGATTTAGTTTTCATCATTAAATCACACGGATGGTATATATATGTTTATTTAATGAAATAATATTTTATTTATTATATAATTATTATTATTTGATTATAAAATAATTCATTCCAACTTTTAATCTTGGTCATTGAAAAATTGAAATGTTACTCATGTGTACGTGTGGATAGCCTTCTCCATGATTATAATATAGTCCATTTACTATAAAAATATTTAATTATAAGTTCTAAAATTATTATTGTCACGACCCGTCCTCGGGGCCCATGCCGTGACTACCCCAAACCCGCCTTCCATAGGCCAGGGGATGGAGACTAGCACCAAAGGCGTAAATTCCGATAACTGGGAAGGCATTGCCTTTATAAAAGTAAAAAAACACTACAGAGTACAAGCGGAAGTAAAACACTAAGTACAAAGAGAAGTGCATAAAAGGTAAATGGGCCAGAATACAAACCCAAATGAAAGTACAACTATAACTGAACAAAGTACAACAGATTAAGACAACAGCTGGAAGAAAGGAAGTAGCTCCTGGGTCGTTCTCCTCGGATCCTACCTAAAGGGTAGGTACAGATAGTGCAGTTCCTAAATCGTCCACCACGGATCCTACCTGAAGGGTAGATACAGATAGCCTCCTCAATGCTCTTTCCTGTCAACCTCCTCCGGATACTGACTCGTCGTGTAGTCCACCTCCAGGTATTAACTCGTCGTGTATTCCACATCCGGGTACCGTCCAGTCCTCGAACACTCGGCTTCCGTCAGCACTGCCCATCGTCTGCAACCAACACAACAAGGTGCGGGCATAGCCCGTGCTGGGGAGAGTATAACAATACTCAGTAGGGACCCCGAGACCCTCAAGGTCTCACTAAAACCAACAAGGATAACCACAAAGAAATCTCAACATATAACCTCTACTTAGGTATATGCCTATACATATACCTAAGTTATCAAGTAACCCATCCCAGTCATAAGAAAACACAGGGATCATAAAATCAACGGATAACCACTAGCCAAGTATATGCCCATACATATACCCAAGTTATCAAGTGACCATCTCAATCATGAGGTAAACACAAAGGTCAAAAGTCTCAGCTCAAATGAGGATTTTCATTATCGAAACTGTAACTACTGTAGATCTCCGTCTCTGAAGTGTACAGTGGTCCTGTCACGACTCCGAGGTACTGCTCACTAACCTAAGACTGCTGAGGTACTTTTCCTATCGAGTACCGCGGGTCTGCGGCCAACTACTGGGCGCTCTGTCTGCTGAGGGTCTGTCGCCAAATACCGGGCACTCCCCCTAATAGCCTAAAGAGGTACTCCTCCTGTCGAGTACCGTGGGTTTGCGGCCAACTACCAGGCGCTCCGTCCGCCGTGGGTCTGTCTCCAAATACCGGGCTCTCCGTCCATTGGGCTAGTCGACTCACTCCAAGTCGAGTCGGTCAAGCAGTCGTCAGGTCTCAGCCGGATACACGGTCTCTGTACTTCGTACACTCGTCTCCAAGAGGGTCCTCTCCATGAGCTATAGGTCAATACTCCAAGTATCACAAAGTCCCACGAAGAAGTATCTCAAAGGACCGCCTCGTCATAGAGGTCTCAACGCAACAGTCGGCGTGTCAATCGGACGCCCGGTCTGTGAGTTACTAGCCTTTTCGTCCCAGGGGACCGGTTGGTTTCGTGTGCAAACCAATCCGGATATAACTAAACTATACCCCGAACTCTCATAGGGTATACTCATAGGGATCGTTTCTCAACGTGATCACCAACGCCGCTGACAGTTCGTCCAACAGACGTCTCGTCTGAAAGATATCAGCTTTTCTGTACTAGGGGCCCGGTGGATTTTGGGTACAATCCAACCCGACCACTATCCAAACCGGCCACTATCCAACAGCAACCAAAATACGGGCGGAGTATGCCAAAAGTTCTGTCTCATCAAGAGGAAAACAACGAGATAGACGGCGCGTCAATCGGAAGCCCGATCTCTATGTTATTTGCTTTTTCGTTCCAGGGGCCCGGTTGGTTTCATGACCGAACCAACTAGACCGCACTCCGACAACATCCAATCCTCGAGCGGAGTAAGCCAAATCATCCGTGTCACTATGAGGAATCCAACAAAGTCAACGGCACATCTTCCAGACGTCAGGAGCTCAAGATATAAGTGTTTCCGCTCCGAGGGCCCGGTTGGTTTCGTATCCGAACCAACCCAGTTGAACCCAAAGTATTCCGAAACCTTGAGTGAGATATACCGAAACGACCATCTCGTTCCAAGGATCGCTACGCAACTGACAGTGCATCGATCAGAGGTCTGTAGCTGAGGATATGGGCAAAAGACCAAAGAGGGTCCGAAAACGGGGGGTCTGGGCCCGGACTGACCCGTCCCGACCCCCCCTGGGTCTGCCCGAACCGGGTCGACCCGTCTCAGCCCGGCCGGCTCGGTCCGGCTCGACCGGCCAGCCGCAGCTCGGCCAACGCGGCCGAGCGGAAGCTGCGGGTGGGGGTGTGCACGGACTGCCCTCGCCGCTAATTGAGGCCGGCGGCGCACCGCCGCCGCCGACCTTCCGGCGGCGCGCCGCCATCGCCTTCTGCGGACCACCGGACGCGTTCCGGTGGTCCGTTTCTTCTGATGTCTTCACCAATGGTCCTCCCGGGACCCGACCTTCACTGCGAAGGGATTCAAACGCCTTAGCGGCCTGCTTCGTCGTCGTCCTTCGATCCACACATTGATAAACAAGCCGCGGAGGGTTGTCGGGCCGTGTTTGTTCGGCCCGCACCTTCCGCGTTATGTGTTAACAATTGGAAAACAATAACACATGATTTTAATCATTGATGAGGGTATAATTTATCGAAAATAAATTATATGAACACCTTGCAATAAAAAAAACCCACACACGAGGGTTTAAAATTTTGAATGCGCGGCGTGACGACGTCGCGCAATCTTGCCGCTCGATCCTACACGGCGTGACTATGTCGCACATCCTTTTCGTTCTTTCCCACATGGTGCGATGGCACCACATCACTTTCTTTCGAATCGCAATGACAATAAAAAATAAAAAGGGAGGAGGATCATCTGTGTCTGTGCGGTCCGGCCTCCACCCGTTAAACGATAACAAGGGTTTCTCATTACTCGTAGAACGTCAAAGACAGAATCAAGAACAAAATGAAACGAACCCCTACGTTTGATTCATCTATTGACGTTCGTCATTGGTTGATGGTGTTGCGGAAAGAAGACGATGAAGTTCGCCTTTCGCCGCATTCGTCACACACTCCCAATCCTGAGCTATGTCGGTTGTGGAAGACACTAAACGTCGGTGGGATCTGAGGGAGGAAGTCGAAGAAGGTTGTTGACGTTCATCGCTTCAGTCGTTGAAGAGGCATCGTTCTTCGTTGAAGATGCAGTTCTTCAAAAGAGGGAAGATCTCTCTTCCAAATTCTCTCACACAACCAAAACTCCCAAAATAATATATGTCCTCTCCTTATTTTTTTTATTTTTACATTCATTCAAACTTACAAAAATTCAAAACCTAATTCACTTAATAAATTAAACAATGAGTTGTCTAATTAATTAAGTGATATGTTGGCAATAATTTAATAGGGAGAGAGGGGAGAGGATTAGTTACATATCTTATGTGGGGGGTTTAGAGGAGTTAGGGAGTTATGGGGAATTTGAAAAGGTGGGGGCTCGTGTGGGCCCCACCACACATTATCCTCTCATTTATCCTCACATGGGAAGTTATGTGCCACCCCAACTTCCCCATGTAGGATAAAACTACCTTAGACTTATGAAATAAAATTGTCTCACAATTTTATTCATTCCTCAATTAAGCCACAAATTTTAACAACTCCTCCCGTGAAAACGCAACTCCAGAATAGGAATTCCAAAGCAAATACCGATAATGCGGTTCTATCAGTGCCATAAGAATTTGATTCCGAGCACCGGTTTCAGTGTTATAAATTCCCGCTCCTTTGTTCACTGAACGTACCCGAGCTAAACTTCAGAAATTGATTCCGGGCACACCGGGCCTCGGAATCAGGTGCCGTCAGAAACTAAGTTCTTGTAAAATCCCAAAGAAAATTAAGAAAAAATTTTCCTTGAATTTTACGGGTCTTTACATATATTTATATATAATAATAATAGTTCTTCCAATATTATTAATCTATATATTATGAAAAAATTACACTAAAGACCATAGTAAACCTATTGAATTAATTTTGTATATACGATCTGAATTTTTATAAAATATTGGACATGAATATATATAATTATGTATTTAAATATGTCATAGTTATAAATAAAATCAATGGATTAATGAACATGAATATGGTTCCTAATAAACTAAATAATTAACATAATTTTTCTTGTTGATGATGATTAAAAATTTACATGGTGAGTTGGACCCAAGGTAAGCGTATATTTATCTTAAAACATTAATTTGAATGATTTATAATCTTAATCTTTTTATTCCATTTAAATTTTTATAAAATTATTTTATGAACTTTTTTATATGGTAATAAATAAATTATATTGTTAATTTAATGAATTTTTTTACTTTCTCTACAAATGGAAATGTGGATGTTTAATTTTAATATATACATTGTCAAGAACTTTTCCTACCACCACAATAATTATTAAATCTTTTTCCTCTAAAATTCATTTTTTCATCAATTAATAATCTTAAATCCCAATATTTTGATATCAATTTTAGTTTCCAAAAATTGGTTTTTAAAGGAAATGATATTTTGATATTGGAATATAATTTTCATATAGGTTCAAAAAGTGTTTTCCAGGTGTTTTATGATGAAAAATATCAAGAATGAAATTATTTATTCCTAATATATTAGTTGAAAAATAATGAATATTATGTATTATCTATATATATAAATATTATATTATGGGTGATCTTAATACATCTTATACAATGGGTGAGACTGAAAAAACTTATATGAATGGTGAGCACAATATAACTATGTAATGAATTGGGTAATATTACAGGTAATCAAATGAATGATAGAGGGAGTTAACTAGAGATATTTTATTAAGGATTTAACAAGTGTGACAGCTAAATTTTTAATTAAATATTTCTCTTTAAATTATTTTATTTATTATATATCATGCATTATAGACAATACATAGTATTTACGAACTATGCAACATAATTAAAATAAAATTTTTATGTTAGCACCTAGTTGATGGAATGATAGTATAAATTATAATAAATAAATTATAGAAACTATATATTTTAAAAATTAATAAAATTAATTCATCAAATATAAAATTATTATATTTAATAACATTAATTTTAAAAAATTGAAAGTGATGTTTTTTAAGGAAGATTATCCTTATGCATGTACTTTAATTTTTAGAATCAATATAACTAATAATAATTAGTGAATAATTTTAAAAAAATTATCGATTAACTAATTTATCAAATGATTTAAACATTCAATAAATTTTTTTCTTGAAATACGATAATAATGAATTCATTTTTATTATTAAGAATGCATTTTCACTAAAAATCAATTTTTGTCACATTTTGGGTAATTACATTAATATTATCTTTGTCAATTTATATGTAGTGAAATATATAAAATAAATTAAATATTTTGTATCAGGAGGATCAAATTTGTTACGTATCCTCTATTACTTTTGGACTATATGAATAGTAACAATGGTAAAATTGTTCCCCACGGTAATGGGTAAATAAGTATAATCTAGGTTAGAAATAAGTGTTAAGATCGTACTTTCTAATCAAGATTGTGATTATATGAAGGTAATTAGACCCTTATCTCCATCGTATCTACATGTATAAGTTTAATTAAAATTTTCTATGAACCTTATATACCTATATTTTAAATTAATGAATGTTACCAAATGTGACTCACTTAGTGATAAATATATTTTTCTTTTCAAATAAGTATAGAAACTAGTTATGAACGAACATTAAATGTAAATTTTTTATTAATTATTTTATATTAATTATTTAAATTTATTTATAATTTTATGTTTTATATAATTACCTCAAATAACTACACAATTCTAAAGAAATACTTATTCAATTAAGGGGAAAATAAAATAATGGTCTTTGAAAATATTATAACACATAATTTTAGTAATTTATGATGTTTCAAAAAATTTATTGTTAAATATGAAATAAATTTTTTGTCTTAAAAAATTATATTTTAATTCTATATTTTTTTCTATCATTTATGTCAAATTAAATTAACACTATCAAAATTGAAAATAATGATATTTTATCAAAACAATATTTTATTAAATTATTCAAACCTAAAAAAATTCATTAAATAAGACAAGGATGATATTATATGTTCAATAATATAAAACATTATCTATTTAGGGGCTATGTTTAACCTTATATGTAAAGATTATAACCATTAATATTGTAATGTAGTTACAATATATAAATTTAAAATTGGTTAAAAATGGTTAATCGAAATTAATAGGTTTAAAATGGAACCAAATAATTTATAAATTATATTGGTTAATGGTATTTTGGCCATATCATTAATTATATTATGAAAACTATCTAATTGGAGTCATTTTTCTTGAGGAGGATTTTTTCATAATTTAATATTTTGAGAAATTCCATAACAACCCCTCACCTTGATTATAAATGTGAACCTCATCACTGACATCATTAAACCACATTGAGAAATATAGATTTCAAAAACATTAAATTTTTATATAATGAACATACCTAATCTCTTTAACCGATCACTTTCTTATATATTATTAATTACATCAAATAAATATAAGTTATTTATCATAATATAATAAATTTATTGACCTATATAAGATTAATTATTATTTTTATTATGAAAACACCATTATACACCCTCTTTTCTATCAAACAAGAAGTAATGCTCTCACTCATAAGTACATACAACTTACCCTCTCTACATAGTGATACATTTCGTTTTTCAATGTAAAATTTTATGGATGGGTATTATTATGGGTTTAATGGTTATATGTAATATTTATTAAATTTTATACTTATTGAATTATAAAGTCACATCTAGCTACATACCATAAAATACATTTTGAAATGATAATTTTTCTCGTGCATATATGTGGATTATCACCTCCATAGAGCGATGTGATTCTTTTTCATTTATAATATAACATTATAGTATAAATGAATAATTTTATGAATATTTTAGATATATTTTATAAAATTATTATCATATAAATATGCATTAATTTCTACCTTTTTTTATTCTATCCATCGTAAAATGGGAATAATTATTAGGCGTACAAATAATATACTGTCTCTATGAACGGTGTAATTTATTTTTATATATATAAATATAATGGAAGAATATATGTATTTATATAATGAATATATTTTATATTGATATAATGATTAATATTATGGAGATGATAGATCAATGAAAATTGTAAAATGAATAGAACAACCGATAAGAAAAACTCTTAATAGATTAAATAGTTAACACCCTGGAATAACAATTTTAATATTGAATTATTGACAAAAGAGGGTGTTAAAATGTTATAAATGGATCATATATGATAATATAACAATTAATATGAATATTTAAATCAATTATAATAAATTATAAATTATTTTATATTATTTTATATTAAATTTTATATAATGAAAACATTATGTAAGGGTTTTTTATTATATGCATATTGTTTATCCAAATTATTTATGGAATAGTTTCCAATAATGGAATATTGTTATCTATCTAAGATTAATCTCATAAATTTTATTATCCTATTGTGATGTATTTTATTTAAGTTTTCTATTCTCATTTTCCTCATCCTATATAGTTAAGAGATTGAAAATATTTCGTTATGTAAAATTGAATTCATATCTCTATTTAGTCAAAAAACATTTTTCTATTTCCATGTTTTCTAAAAATATTAAAATGAAGGTTTTAATATTATCCTATGATTTTTAAACTAATTGTTTTAGATTTTTGGAATATTAAAAAAAATTGAATATAATAAATGTTTTTATTTTCTAATTGAGTAACTTTGTGACTTTCCCGATAATAGTATACAAGTAATGCTTTCTAAAGCATATAAGGCCTGAACAAATTTTCCTACTATTAAGACTAATTTTTTATTTTAATATTAATATATATATTTACATGATTGCAATTAATGAAATTATTTCCTATTATATTTTAATAGTTTTTTAATAAGTGATTTCAATGTGTAAAGGTTATTTTCCTCAAGAATTTTTTTAATGATCTTTTAATAGTTTTTATATTCATCGAAGAAAACAAACCTCGATTTAACTTATAGTAGAAAAGGGATATGATTAAAGGATACCATCCTTATTAATTATCTAAATTGTTTATGAATATTATGTCATAATTTTTATGAATCCTATTTCATTATGGTAAGTTATTCCATGTTGAATTAATGAACTATTTAAGAAATGTGACTCTTTTCAAGGGATATGAAATGATGAAATGATTATGAAACTGAAATCCTTACATGGGTTATTATATGAGGAATATTTTAACTTCTTTTGGAACTCATATATATTCTTTCCATTATTTTATGTATGGAAACAATATCTCTATACAATTCATTGGGTAAATATTAATGTCTCATGAGATAAACATGACGGTAATGGAGAGTGAACCCACATTAATAAGGGAATTTATACCCCACGATAGTATTAGGATTGAATGTTTTTAATTATAATGGTTTTTTGAGTGAAACCAATCTATATTGATGTTATGGGAAATGATACTTTGGTATGAAGGAAATGATTTTTTCTATACTTATGTAAATGTAATCATTCCATGTTTTATTCCAATATTTTACTTCATTGGATTTTTTTCATTCATTCCTTTATAATTCATGTCTTATGAAATACCATGTATTTTTTCATGACTCAAGATTATGATCTATATTATTCATATTATAATTGTTACATATGAAGAACATGTTAGCACATCCTTTTTATCATGTTGTGTGTATATTATCATTTATATGTCCATATTTTACCATTATTGAGTATCAAATATAACGATTTGTTATGTTTTTTGTCTTAGATTATATAGAAAGGTACTGTGAATGATATATTGATAATTTTTCAAGTTATGAAGAAATATGTTGGAGTTGAGGTAGATATTTTAAGAACCAAATTTTTATGATTCTGTGTTTCCAACAATACAAAACCTAAATGATTCTAGAATGAATCAAAATTTTAGGTAATTAATATTCATATATTAAGATGTAATATATATTTATGAAATCTCTGAATTTATATACTTTGTATCATAGAAAGATTAAGTTGTCGTTTTGAAACTAGGATAGAAAATATTTAATAATAAACGTTCAGATAAGTCCTTATAGAGTTTCAAATATTAATGTTTTTATAATGATCATGAATGGAATAGTTAAAAATAATGGTATCATGATAGAAGGTTTCTTAATTTAGATACAATTCAAATTATATTTCATGATTATATAGCTCACCATATTGATTATTGTTTCTCAAAAAAATCTTTTTTTTCTTTAGTAAGTGGACAGAACCAAAGGGAATTCTGTTAACTCATAATTTTATGGAAAATTCATTGATGTTACTCTTTATAAAAATAATGTTATGAGAGATATAATGGAAACTCCAATGGATATGATCACACAACACTCTCAACCTATTACAAACCTGAGCATCTAAACATTAAAAGGAGGGATAAATGTTTGGTTGAGTCCTTCATTAGGAAACATCAAAATTATTTTAATGGGTCCATTAACCCCCTAGTAAATGAGAAATGGATTAGTACCATTGAAAATTTATTTTCCATTATTTATGTATTACAATATAAGAATTTTATTCTATATACTAATCATTTCAATGGAGAAAATATTCATGGTAGACTCCTATCAAGAACACCAGATAAATAGAATAAAATGAATCTATTTAGTGAGATGAATTTAAAATATTATTTTTTGAATAAGTACATACGTCATATTAATTGTATTAAAATAGAGGAATAATTATTCTAATTAATATATATATATAGTTAATCTATTTATAATAATAAGGAAAATTTTACAAGACATGTGAGGTATTATTCTAGTATTATAATCTCTCTAGAATGTAAGGATTGTCAGTTCTTCAATGTATTAAACCCAAGTATCTTTTGGGTGTTATCTATGAGGTACATCTATAGCTATGAAATTATTTTTAAATGGGATCACAGGGTCAATAATGAGACTGTATTTAACCCTAAAAATCATTTTCGGGATGTGAATATAAAAATGTAATTCAAATGAAATTATGAAGTCCAGAGAGATAAGAATATGTTTTTCCTTTAAACATGAAGTATGTAAGGAAAAAAGGGATAAATTATACAAAGGGAACTGTTAAATGATTCATGATTGGAAATGCTAGTCATCTAGAAATCAAAATTTGAATTGATGTGAAGAGGTAAACTAATTATTTGAATACAGGGAAAAAAAATTCACCACCAACACTCTAGTTTTTTAATGAATAGCGTATAATTATTCTACTAATCGGTGATCAATTATGTTGGTTAGTGATTCTGATTGATGTCAATAGCCTCTTATACTCAATGATAAACGAAAATTGTATGTGAGAACTATTTTCTATGAGGGGTATGATAATGACATGATGAACAATACACATACCATACACTCTTGATTTAGTAATGTCCAATTTGATTCTATATCTACCAACTATTTTATTTCTATATAATTCTCTAACAGCGTTAGAGTACAACCTCAAAAATTAAAAATTGAGTTATCACTAAAAACCCCCAATGGTATCATGATCTAATCCCATGTTTATGATATTTCTAGAATTGAATTTTCTAGGAATGATGTTCCTGGATATCTTTTTATTATTCCTCTTGGTGAATTCTAATTAATTTTGGGAATGAATAGGATTTCATTACATAACATACACATTAATTTCTCCAGAAGGGAAGGTACATTTTTTACTCCCACCCAACCATTTAATTCAAATGTTTTTCCGATTGAAATTTCATCTATCATAAGGATCTAGATTGAAATTCCAATGTTTTTTTTCTCTAATATGGTTTTTTACAAACTCAGGCTCGAAGAAATTTAAATTTTACAGGTGTTTATTGAGTATTTATAAAAGAGTTTCCTAAACATCCACCAAATCCTAATTTTTTTTTTACTATATAACATACCTATTAAAAAACATATTTATAAGACTCTATATAGATTGTACCCAAATAAGTTACAATAATTGATGGAAAAACTCTATAAGTATCATGAAAGGGGATTCATTCAACCATGTGAATCACCTAGGGGTGAATTAGTTCATTTTGTTAATATGAAATATAGACCATTATTACTTTCATTGATCATCGAGATCATAAAAATATCCCTATCTACAATTAGTTTCTACCTCATTATATTGATGACTAGTTCGTTAAACTGCATAGATCTAAAAGCATTAATAAAATTGAATTATTTCATGATTTCATCAATTTTGAGTTAATAAAGAATATGTAACTGTTGATACATAATTCTATTAAAGGGTCTAAAAAAGACAAACGGTATCCCCTTATAATCAAAATGTAAAAATACATGAAGAAAAAAACAAGATTTTCAAAGGCATGAGTTTTTAATCACCTTAGTCCAGAAAAAACATCGGCGGAGCACTGCCTTCATGTGTGCCCAAAAATGATGTGAAGTCTACTTTCGTGACTAACTTAGTTCTTCCATGGTCACTTATTTGTATATAAATAAACCATTGGGGACCATATTTATACAGACGAATTTCCTTGAAGCCCAATTACTAATCTGGTCTCCATTGTACTTCACCCCAGTCTTCTGAAACATTCAAGTTAGTTTTTTAGCACCTTGAATGGAGGATTTATGGGAGGATCATTGGACTTAAGTCCTTTTTGTTTTTTAAAATCATAATAATTGAGCACCAAAAGCACCCAAACTCTATATGTTAGAAATACTTGCATGCCGCCCATTCCTCTCATAGGAACTTGAGCTCCTCACTTCTTGGATCACCTGTTAATACTCTTGAAGGCTTGAACAAGGTCACTCTCATGTATTACCATACATGTTTTCTGTCGCTTAAGTGAACATATGATCTCCCATGTGTACTTGAGTGACCAAACCTACATGCCCTTATTTACATGGGTGCCCATATTTGATTCACATAATCTCTTAACTCTCTTAATTTTACAAGCCATCATGCCTTCCTCAACCATTCATGGAAAGGCATCTTCTTCCCTGGATCCCTTGTCTAAAAGGGATTCTATTGAGACCCCCAAAAAACTCCTGACATAACAATCCTTTGGGAAAAAAACATCATAATTTCTGTGAAATGGGATTTTATTTCCACAGTTAGAGATTTCCCACATTTGTTTCATATTGGGGTTAGGATTCATGGAGGATTCTTGGGTTTTTATATCAATGGTCACATGGAAATTTCTATTAGAAACAGTGTTGGGAAGTTCCCTATTCTATGAATAAGGTTTTGAGCCTTAGCCTTTCCCTTTATAAAGAGATTGAAACCTCAAATTTTTGTAGGGAAGGTATAGTTCACACTTAACATTTTTCTTTCCTGCTAGGATAAATTTTAGGTCAGCCATCTTGGTATAAGCCTCTCACCTTCTCCACTTCCTCTATAGATTTCGACCCTTCTCCAATGTGAAGAGAAAAAAGGGAAAGCTTGTTGGCTCACCCCATTCCACAATTGACATAAACTCTTCCGTTAGTATAGGAGGAAATGTTTGGAGTGTCATTTTTAAATAATTCACATCCTCTATTTTCTCCAATAGATCACGACACACGTTGGCTTAGAGATATATTATAGTTACAAAATGTTCACAAACACTCATTAAAAGGATCTATGAGAACTATGATTCCAATTGTAACCAGGATGCGTTGGAAGCCGTCTCAAGTCCTGAGCTCATTGGGCATCCTCCTTAATAAATAATCCCTAAATTAAATCTTCAAATCATCAAGGTATCATTTTTAGGAAGTAATCTCAAACTCATCTTTCTGAGAAGGCCATACGCTCATATGTGATTTATTGAACTCTTTGGGATTTGATTCCCATTAATATGGGATACATAGGAAGCCTTCTCGAGGTTCAAACATAACACTTCAAATCATCCCAGTTCTCCTTGGGCCATATTCCCAATAGGGTCTGATCCTACTTGGAAAATCATATCATTCCAAGTTCCTCAGGATGGTTTAGTATAAGACCCACATTATGTTTTTACCAAGCATCTTTCTCTTAGAGGTATTTATCAGATGACCTTAAAAGGTATGATGTGTCCTATTATGTGACACAAAACAATGAGTTTTTTGATTCCTTTCACAAGCATATGTAGGTAGCCCATTTGAAGGGAATGGTACCATGATAAAAAAAACCTGTTTCTCCCTAGATGACTAAAAATTCCATAGTACCCCATTGAGGGGATTAAAAATAGAATCATCACAAATATGATTAAGATAATATCTAATTGGTATATGAGAGGATCCTATTGATGGAATGCCTCAAATAAGTGAATGTTTCCATTAATGAAGAACCTTGAATTCATACAGATGATTCAAAATTTTACACATGTCAACAAGTGATTTGTAAATTCCAAGGGATACATATGATATACTTGGTGAATTAATAAAGATTCCTATAAATATATTAAAATTATAAAGAGAGTTCCAGAGTAGACAATAATCCCCCCCCCAAAGAGTGTGATGAGTCCGACCTCTCATCCTCTCGAACAATGTATGTTCTTAAGTATCGTAATGTTTAAACATAATGAACACATGTCTTTGGAAAGTATGTACCCTTTGGATAATTAACTATTGGGTTTTTCTGGTTCAATGAATAAATCTAATGGAAACCACATGAAAATATTGACTATTAAAACTAGAACACATGTTTCAAGGAACTATGAAACAAAAATGGGGAACCCAATGTGAATCCTTGACCTAGTTAATAATGTTACCAACCTATTAGGCCCCTATCAATTTATAAAGGAAGGCCTGATAAAGGAATTAATCACACATGTATCCATCTAAAAATGATGTTTCATTAATAAATATTGTTATCGTATAAAGTGTTTACACAGAATTCCATTCAATCCATAGAATGGATTCTCCAAAACAACATATGTGAACTTCCAAACCCCTGCTCATGCTGGATATTCAACCATGGGAAGGAGCTCATCACCATCCTAGTGTCTTTAACATTGGGTCTATAATGTGATTGTGAAGGAATATTGCTAGTACGATACAATCCCGACTTTGGAGGCTACTCGACAGGCCCTCTAGGTGAACAATTATCCTCGATCATCTGGCCAATGACAACCAATGATTATTAAGAAAACTATGCCAAACACTTTCTTCAACCGTTTCAGGTCTTTATCCTTGGAACACCATAATAAATCCCTCCAATACAATAGATAGGTTATGAAGAGGTCACTCAAGGCCTCAATTCAAGAATGAAGGTGTCCTTCCTGAGGACTCTCACCACCAATCGATGCCAGAATAATGCGTTATTGTACCCCCAAAATGATGGGGGTGTTGCCTATAGATGTTTGACCCAAGTCTCTCAGACCTAGGCACGCAAGAAAAAACGCCAACGACAATTATCGATCAATATAAAGTAGGTTCTCACCTCTGCCTCCACTGAAGAAGTCTATCACATACCCTCGTCCGTCCTAATTTTTCTACTCAGCTAACTTGTCTGATAGTATCCCACCAATCCCACAAGATAATCCCAGTGGAGTACCGGGAACAGGCACATACACCTGTTTACAAGTTATAATCTAGTCAAAAGGATCATCTAACTGTATTTAAAGAGTCCCACCAATATAATGTGGTGGCAACTGGTAGGCATGAACATAAACCTATTTACAATCACCAATTCTTTTAGCAGTCTTATCATTCAATATTGAAGTAAGTACATCAACCATACATGATAGAAAACAACCAGTAGGCACATACACCTACCAATGTTCATCAATCCTACCAACTGTCTCATTTGGTAGCACCTTGAGAAGTTAGTCAGAAAGCTCTGGCGACAAATTTAGAACATACGCAACTCTCAAACCCCATGCATGAGTACTGTCAATATCCATTGACAGGAAAATTAGGATAGGAGTAGGCACAATAATATACTCCAGATACAGAATGGATGTATATTCCCATTCTAGCCACTGATGTCACCAAAAACATCTTATCAATGGTGAAATGGAAGGCGCATATCTAATCCCATATTCTGAATTCATTACGGGATATTTTAACAACTAATTCTTTAATATCAAGGGAACAAACACATAAATATATCCTCAAACATGAGACGATACATCAGCATACTATCCTAGATTAGATACATACCTCTGTTCCAGTCCAGGAGGGTCATGGGGCATACTCTCCCATATCATACAGACAACATTATCGGGAACATACACCCTTTCCAATTAGAGGTTATCGGTTCATTCCGGTAACCACCCCGAGGAAGGCACATATACCTACCAATGATAACCACATTTCCCTGCAAGTTCCACTAACTAAGTATAAGATAACATACATGAATATTTCTCTCTATGCATTATTGGAAAATCCAGAGCTAAGACGCGATATAGATCCTCTTAATGCTGGAGTTCTTGAAGCCCTCAGAGATTTATCTATTTCTGCTCATGATCTTATCCTATCATTACAAAATTAGGGGAGTGATAGTTTTAATTATAATGTTCCCCATTGTACACTTCATCATGAAGGCTTGCTTCATGAAACATTGGTCAATCGAGAGTGCCTATATCTGGATGAGATCCAGGACAACCCACAGTGTAGCTACAAGACAAAGGATTAAAAAGATTTATCCCTTGTGGAAATCCATCGTGGTGATCCTCCCCACGATGGAATTTACTATGAAAGTCCTCTCCATAGTAGTATTTAACATTGTCTAGTCTATTCCATAATTAACAATGTAGCGATGACTAATCCCTCTTATCTTGAGGTAATTGAAAACACAAGGGTATTCATGTATGATGACTTGTCATTGACGGGTGAAATCCATTCTAATCCACAAGAAATATAAAGAGAAAAATAATTCCATGAACCTACTTTAGGTAATTTTTCTTATAATATAGAGCATCCACTCAGGTTAGATAAAGTGGTGAAACCTCTTGTGAATGATGATGAAGATGTGTTAAACATGATGAAAAAATTAGATAAGGGAGAAATCACAGTCTTGTTCTGGACATTGGAAAATTATCAGTATAACATTGTAGAATTGATAATAGAAGATTGAATTCATGACATTCATCTCAAATTATTTAAAACTCTTCATCATTTAAAAAATAATGGCATACCAAATTATGAATATCAAAATCATGTAAAGGTAATAGAAGCCTTACAACACCAAATTGAATTGGCATCTCTTATAGTTTCCGAACATCTAAAGGTTGAAAATGGCAGAGAACACTTCAACACACATGTATCAATGATCTAAAGAGGAAACACTAGTTAATTTATGATTACCCATCTAGTGTTGATATTAGAAGATGGGGTGCATATAGAGCATTGCATTTCAATGCACTCCAAAATCAACAAAGTCCACAAAAATTGGTTTCATGAATTGTTTTTTCCCACGACTGGGCACAATCAATAGGTTTTTTATGTAATCAAATGTATGCTCAAGAATAGGCCTCAACCACGTCTCATCAGAATCAAGCACAAAGAAAAGAAGATGTTGATCTACTTTTACATCAAGTATCTGAGAATCGTGAACATGAATCCCATTTAGACGATGTAAAGCATCAGAGGTTAAAAATGTCTAAAATAACACAACAATTTTCTGAAATAGGTTATTTATGTTATTGTTGAATGATGCAACCAGATAATGTCTGAACCAAAATCTAAAAAATTGGAAGAGAAGATGCATGAATTTATGTCATATCAGTTCAAGAATCACCTCAAATTTCGTGGTTAGGGGATTACTTTCTTCATCCTTCAAATTCATTAAACAATGTTCAATGATTTGAATAAGAACAATAGGAACAGCTCCATCCTACATGGATGTTGGCCTTTTCTAATCTACAATCCCCTCCCTAATAGAATTCAGTTTTCTACCAATTAGGGAATAATCCCCAAGGAAATCACACAACTGAACTATTCAATGATTCCCTTCATGTTACTATTCACCAAACTATTCCATGGAATTCTTCATATAAGATAAAAGTGTCTCATGAAAGGCACAAAGGGAGATGATCTAGCACAAACACTGGAAGAAATCCATCGATGCATTATGCATCAGTAAATGTCATTAAAAACATTGTAGGAGATCCTCCAAAAAATAAGTCTAGTTCATGGGAATCAGATGATGAAGTTCTTGTCCATAATATGGTACACACCGAGGAAAATAAAGATGGTGTGCGTACTTGAAATCAGAGGCTTACCTAAAATCTATATATGCCATCAAATAACTATCTTCTCCTCTCCGAAAGGCATCTAACAAGGGGGGAGGAAAAATTCATATTGCATCTCACTTTTCCACTGGATAAGGTCAATCTCTTTCACTTGAAGAGGGATTTTTATAGAAAGAAGAGGAAATGAAGGATTTGAAAAGTCTCAATACATAGCTACTTCGAAACAACATTTCAGCAAGAAATACTCCTCAAACAAGTCCTTAACTTGAAAATCTTGTAGGATATCCTCATCAAAATGGATTTCTAGAAACAATAGATTTAGATAACGAATCCCATCACTTGGGTACACAATCAAGGTAGGACTATATACATCTTGATAGACATGTTCCCGTGGGTTATCCAAGGTAGGTATCAGCATCACTATCAGTGGTTTTACCAGTCATTTCACCATCTTAAGCTCCAGTTTCTACACCAGCACAGGTTCCAGCTATTTCGGATGTTCCCGAAATTCTTATGAACACAATTGAGGTATTAACGTATTGATTGGAAGCTATGGAGGAATGACATGCACCAATTAAACATGAAAAGAGAGATTATTCTAAATGGGCGGACATAGTTCCTCCCCCACAATATTTTGGGAATACCGCATTCCCAATCATTAATGGATAAGGAGATATAGAACAATATTTAACATAATTTGTTTTTAGATTTGATCCCATGATGGGAACTTCTCAACAACAAGAAGCAGTTAGGTTTAGGTGTTTTGTGTAGTCTGTACAAGAAACATATTGTTTCTGCTATAAAAGTTTGCAATATCCACTAATTACTAGATGTGAAGATCTCCGTCAGAAATTTATTCTCCAATTTCGCTCAACGCTACCAAGAATGACAATTTTTTATATTACTAATTGTAAAAAAATGGAGAATTAAAGAGTTTCAGATTTCATTTCATGAAAGAAAGGATTAACATCTTCCTTTATTCTATAACTACCTCAAGAAGAGTTACTTCCAATCTATGTGAAAAATCTACGTGACGAATTAGTCACAACATTGATCCCTGTGAAATACACTGGAAGGTTTCGATACCTTACTTCGATTTCTCAACAGATTGATGATTAAATTATAGAAACTATGGCTAAAACTCATATAAATCCATCTGCTCCAGGAAGGAGGATAAGAAATGAATAAGTAGCTATAGTCACACTCAAGTAGGCACTTGTACCTGCTTCTACTTCAAAACCATCATCATACTGAAGGGCTCCACTTCCTGAGCATAAATAGAAATGAACACCTCATCAAAATTATTAAAGAGATCAATGTTAGAAACATTTTGATGAATTAAATAATAATGTTTATTATTTTAGGAATGATCAAGTTCCTCGATACTTCATCTCAACCTTAGAAAACAATTTGGTTCAGTTTCTAAGGCCGAAGAATCCAAATAAAGATGGACATAAAGACTGTCCGAATTATTATCCCTTTCATCAGATTTAGGGACACCCCATTCAGGAGTGCTTTGTTTTCAAAGAGGTTCTGAAAAATATAGTAGATTCTAGATGAGTGAAATTTAAATGTTCATCAACTTAAGTAACATATGTTACTGCAACCAATCTAGAGGAAGAGGGAGAATAGAAAGAGGTTAAAATTAAAAATGTGCAAAAATATGATGATTGGATGATCAGGAAAATGATCAATCAGACTCATGTTATTTTACGAACACAGTTGAAACAACCAATTTTGTCTTCTACCACTCCATCCACTACAAAACCATCTTCATCAAAAGGCCATTCCTCAAATAAGAAAAGTGAGCATAATGACAAAGAGTAGTCTAAAGAAGACAAGATCATGTCAAGGAAAAAGTTGTCCTGGACCCTGGCATATTTTATGACATCTATTTCAAAAGCACAGGAACCGCCCCGCCAAACAATACATCCAGAATTAACCTGTCAGGAGGAATCTTCGTCAGATGAATAATTGATTTTTGGTTCTGTTAATGTTATCTTTTTAACAGATCCATATGCCAATAGTGATTCTTTTTATAATGATCCAGAGTTCCATATACATAATTGGGGTACAATAGGAAGATTTCAAGGTCGAGGATACAGGGGAAGACATGGGAATTCCAGAAACCACCATTTTAGCTATACCCCTTCTCAAACCATATATGGGACAGAAACTCATTGAAAAGTCCTTCTATGAGCTCAACAAGAACAAGGAGTTTGTTTGATGAATGAGAGGCTCAGTTCTTACACAATTATTTTGGAATATCAATTAAAAGCCACACTATCTTCTTCTCAGCAAATGAATAGACTTAGTCAGTCTAATTTACCAAATTCAGTAGTATTTCTAGCTTATACTCCAACACAAATTACATCTACAACAGAAGCATCAAATTCCAATGAAAATGCAAAACCTTATCTCTATGATAGGAAATAGATAACATTGAATCAAAAGTATGATGTTTTTAAACAATTGTCCCATGTACCATCCACGTTATCAATTTGGTACGCCTTTCATCTATCAAAAGATCTTCAAGAGGCAATCATTGAGTCCTTCTTAAGTCCTCAAGAATTTGAAACTGAAGTTGATACTATCGATATTTACACTATAGAGAATTATCTTGCAGAATGTCATGTAGTCATATCTTTTATGGATGATGATCAAGATAATATTGTACATTTGAATATCAAACCATTGTATTTTTCTAGAAAGGTCAATGATGTAGATATCCGATGAGCCTTCACTGATAATGGCTCCCTGGTCAACCTCATTCCCGTTTGAACACTTCGTCGATTGGGCCTGACTGAATCTAACTTATCTCCTTTTACTTTAATGTTGCAAGGATATGAAAAGAATGAACAAGAACATATATGCGAAATTACACTCAGAACTCAGTTTGGTGATCTTGTGTCTAATATATATATCATTGTTGTTCGTCAGGATACAACCTTCAATATTTTACTTGGAAGGCCTTGGCTGCAACAACATGCAACCATATCCTAATCATACCAACAATGCTTGAAATAATATTTCAATGGACAAATTTTAAAATTGTATGGTGACAAGGATTCGTTAAAATCATGTGAATTACAATACATTGAGGCACAATTTTAACACTCAAAAGGAACAAAGTCCATTAAAAAGGAGATAACAAAAGTTAATTCTCCAAATGGACTGGAAAAGATCTCAGGAAATCCATTAATACATTTGAGTTTAGATTATGTGTTACCCATTGATCAAATTGAATGGGTAAAACCAAATCTAAATACATGTCTAATAACTTCCATAATGTCAATTACGGCAACTAAGCCTAATAAAATGGGAGAAATTATTGACACACCAATCAATGATGAATGCCTGAATGGAGATGTTTTCATCTCATCTTCTGAACTACAAGAAGCATCTACTTCTTCAACTAGAATTGAAGAAATACTGGAAATTCTAGAGGAAGAAAAAGATATTGATTTTCAATCCATTAATTTCTCTTTATTACTACAGGAATACCCTTCATCATCAGTAGGTTCAGATGAGGTGGCCTTTTTCTAAGATGCTCAAAAAATAGCTTCTCCCCAAACACTGGATGTTTTTACTCATCATCTATAATTCAAGGGGAATCAGAAGAGGTAATACATAATGAAGAAGAAGAGGATGATCTCTGGGATGCCCTTCTATAATGTGAAGAAGGTGTATCTACCACTGTTGATGAACTCAGAAAAATAAATCTGGGTATAGAAGAAGATCCACACCCCACTCTAATTAGTTTTTCCATGACATATGATGAGAAAGAGGTGTATACTTCAGTTTTATAGTAATATCGAGATATATTATCTTGGAATTATATTGAAATGTCTGGTCTTAATCCTGATGTAGCCACCCATCATTTCAGTTTTCTAGAAGAACACACCCAACTCATGCCTCTAAAATTGAAGCTGAATTTGATAAGATTATAAAGGCTAATTTTGTCAGGGAAGATTATTATCCCAAATGGCAGGATAATATTTTCCCGGTGAACAAGAAGAATGGTCAAATTAGAAACTGAATTGATTTCAGATATCTTAACCGGCATTGTCCTAAAGATCATTTTCCAAACCCAATTACAGAAATTCTAATTGATGAAACAACTGGATATGAATATCTTCCCTTCATGGATTGATATTCTAGGAATAATGAAATCTGTATGGCCCTAGGGGACGAAGAATATACATTCTTTAGATCCCCTCAAGGTGTGTTCTGCTATCAGGTAATGCCCTTTGGCATAATGAATGAATGTGAAACATACCAACATGCCATGAACCATATCATTAAACACATATTAGGTAAATTTGTTAAATTTTAAGTGGATTATTTGTTGGTCAAATTGAGACAGCGTTCCACTCACTTGTCTGATTAGGAAACCATATTCAATAGACTTTGGCAACAATTTTTTAAGATGAACCCCTTGAAATGTTCTTTCAGTGTATCTTCCGGAACATTCCTTAGCTTTGTTGTAAGCCATCATAGTATCGAACTATATCCTGAGAAAAAAAAATCATTCCTTGATATGTCACCTCCTTGAAATTTAAAATATTTAAAAGTACTCCAAGGACACTTGGACTATATTCGGTTGTTTATTGCCAATTTTTAGGCAAGTGTTTACCCTTCACCAGATTAACGAAGAAGGGAGTCACCTACCAATGGACTGAATATTTCTAAGAAGTATTTAATAACCTAATGAAATATCTCTTGAGTCCACCAATATTAATGCCACCTGTCGATGGAAGACCACTTATTCTCTATATGACAGCTTTAGAGCGATCACTAGGTGCCTTCCTCGCCCAAAAGAATGATGCTGGGAGTGAAAAAAACTTTTATTATCTCAGTCGAACTATTCTTGATGCGGAAACTCGGTATTCATGTATTGATAAGTGATTCATGGAATTAATCATTGAAGTATAGAAATTGAGGCACTAATAGCAACATCATAAGGCCCAATTGGTATCTCATAATAATACAATCAATTTTATCCTTAGTTTTCCTATGCATAAAGGAAGTTTGGATTGGTGGGTGGTTATTTTTCAATAATTTGTTATCCAATTTGTACCTCAAAATGCAATACAAGCCCACGAACTGGATGAATTCCTTGCTGAACATCCATCTATGGAGGATACGTCGTTTAATACTGAGCTTCTTAATGAAGAGGTCTTCTCTAATAATGATAATTTACAAACATGGGAAATTTATTTTGATGGTTCTTCCAGGATTCCAATAGGAAAGATATTAGGAAACCCTAAACTCAACATGTTTGGATTAGGAATTGTCCTTATTTCCCCATAAAAGATAGTTTTTCCTTATTCTTTCCTATTATCTAATGGTGGTACCTTCAATGATGAAGAATATAAAGCTCTCATAACAGGTTTGGAATTGGCCCTTTCAGAGAAAATGGATAATTTAAAGGTAAAAGGTGATTCAGAATTTGCAATCAAATAATTAATGGGGAATATTCTATCAGAAAAGACGAAATAATTCCTTTGTGTGATTATGTCAGAGGGTTAATGGATAAATTTCCCTTAGAGCTGACATTTCCTTATGTCCCGCGATCACAAAATTCTCAAGAAAATGCAATTAATAACATAACTACAACCTTGAAAAATAAACCAGTATGTGACAGTTATCATCAAAACCAATCTCTATGTGGTCTCACCTTTTGATCAAAACAGAATTAAGTGAATTAATAAAAATTTCCATATTTTTGAACCATATGGTCATACCACTGGATGGAGAACATCCATCATGGAATATCTTCAAAATAGGGTACTTCCACCAAATAAAGATGAGAAGGAACCACTCTGGCGACAAGTGGCCAATTTATCTCTTCATGATAGTCCAGACCACCAAAAGATCCTTTACAAGTGAGGCTTTGATGGAATTCTATTTAGATGTATTGATGGAGAAGAGACTGCAACTGTCAAGAAATAAGTACATTCATGAGCTTGTGGTGCTCACCAATTTTGGTGCATACTCTCTTATCGGATCTAAAGGCTTGGATACTTTTGTCCTTCAATGACACAGGAATGTACATATTTCACTAAAATAAATCATCCCTGTCAAGTGCATGCCAACTTCATTCAACAACCCCCATAGTTACTACATACAGCTAAATACTCTTGGCTATTTGATACACGGGGAATGGATATAGTAGGGCCTTATCCTCCATCCACAGTTAAGAAGTTCAAGTATATTTTCACTACTACTGACTTATTCTCTAAATGGGATGAGGTAATACCTCTCAAGGAATCTGGAGCCAAAAGAATTGTTAGTTTTGTCAAAATTACTATCATCACCAGATTTGGCATCCCTCATAGTATTTTGACGAACAATGGAACCCATTTTTATTTTTCTGATGTAAAAAATTTGTATTAGGAATATAATATCAAGTCCAACCAATCATCCTACTATCATGCAACAGCCAATAGACAAATAAGGGAATTCAATACGACTCTATCAAATATACTCCAAAAGATGGTGGATTAAGATAATAAATTATGGCATGAAAAACTTTTGAATGCTTTATGGGCTTATCGGACAACTACTCGTACTACTACCCAAGAAACTACTTATTCATTGGTATATGAAACTAAATCAGTTTTTCCAATTGAAATACAATTTCCTTAACTTAGAGTTTCAATATTTAATCAGTTCTCTATAGATGAAAGATATCGGAAATGGTTCGATGAGTTGAAAATATTTGATGAGAAAAGATTTAATTCTTTGAATCATTTAAAATTATATCAGAATAGAATAGCGCAACCTTTTAATAAGAATGTTTTCCATCGTTCATTCCTTCAAGGAGAATTGTTATTGGTCTTTCACAATCCAATGATACTAGGAATGAATCCTCCAATACATGAACCTAAATAAGGAGTACCTTATTCCATACATAAGGCCTATTCAAACGGAGCCTATGCTTTAACCTCAATGAACGGAGAGCACATTCCATCTCCAACCAATGTGATATTTTTAAAGAATTAATTTGTGTAATAATACAAACTAGTCCTCACTGGAAGAATTTAAACTGTATAGTACCATGTCCTTGTTGTATGACATAAAACAACATATCCCCTCATCTTAGTTACAAGACATTAAACTGCATAACAACCTTCAGCGTCCGTGTTGCATGACGTTAAAATGTGTAGCATCTTCTTCCTTGTCCCATGATGTTAAACTGTATAAAACCATTTATACAACTAATGTTTTCTCTATTTGATGTCATAAGCTTCCATAAACAAATATCATTGAAATCATCACTAATCTTAAGTAGTACATGAGTCCCTCCCTCTCCTATGTCTGATTCAGATATGCATAGAGACCATGTTTCATGAACTACGTACGGCTTGATTCTCGTTTTAATTAGATACGTAGATATGCCTTATTCTCTAATTTTGGTCCCATCCACAATCACAAAATATTCATATTTTCTTTTCTCCTCCTATATCTGAATTAGATCTATATAGATTTTTTCCATAAGATATATGATTTTTTCCTTTGACCATTTAATGTCTTAAGATTTACCATTCTCTCAAAAGGTGTAAAACAATCTCCATTCTTCTTGTCAAACTCCATTAACATGAGGAATGATTGTTTAAAGAACTACGTACGGATTGATTCTCATCTATTTTGAGATACATAGAGACGCATAGATCAAAAATCTTGTGCCCAACTATGATAACCCCCCCCCCCCCCGTATTTATTTTTTAGGAGTCAAATCTACATAGAGAATGTTTTAAGAACTATGTATGACTTGATTTTTTCCCCAGAAAGTCATATAGTGACACTTGGGGTTTTCCCCTTAATTTACATACAATATATCATTCCTTTCATATCGGTTCATTTTCATACTTACCACATGCTGTTAAACTATATGGAAATATGATACCCCTATTCTTTATCTGTGTCACATTTATATTCTAGAAAATACCCTTAATACTCCTTATTTCTCACAATAAGCATGGCTCAACTTAGCATAGGAATTAGATAATGTGGTTATTAATATATTCAAGGTGTTTTAATTCATTATAGGGGTGAAAAGGTCCTCATTTCATGACTTTAAACAGCACATCATAATATTAATTTAGAAGAAATAAAGAAAGTATCCATTTTATATATGAGTCAGATCTATGTAAAGGATGTCAAACTCATGTTCAATACTGGTTCAAATATTTATCATTTTCATTGAACATAAACCCTTTACATTTTTCATACTCTTAACCATGAATATTTTCAGATCTTCATTATCTTTATTATGGTTTTTGGTAACAGGGATTCAAATATCTGAGAGATCTTCTGCTTGACTATGCAGCATGTGCCCATAGGTGGCCTGGCATAAGTTTCCTAGATAACTAGTATGTCAGTCAAAAGATGCCAATATTTTTCTATGAAGCATATGACATAGTTGGCCTTTCATAATACATGCCTCATAATGGGATTGTCATGAAATGGTAACCTCATTCTTGGTTATAGTATCATTTTACCATTTAGTCTTTGATGACAATATACAAGAATTTTTATTTTAAAAAATTCATTCAAGTATACTTGTCCCTTTATCATTCTCAGAATCTAAAAGTCTTCAAGACCATGGTTTACACATTTACCTCACCATGTGTTCAATACAATATGAAATAACCATTAAATCAACTGGACACATGTTATATATTGTTTCCATTTCGTTTCCTAGTTGTATGACCTAAAACTACAGTCACCATATCTCTTACATTTGGGTTAGACCTTCACAAAAGATCTATTCCTCAGATTCTATGTAAATCATGGTTGGAAATACCCTTTCCATATTCAGGTACCTTTCTCCATAAACCAAACTCTATTCTTTGGAAAATATGAACCTCCATAAACTTACTGCATCTTTTGGAATGATAATGTTAAATTTATAAGATCTCTTTTCCTTGACTATGCAACATGTGGCCTTAGGTGGCCTGAAATATGTTGCCTACATAACAGGCCTTTCATTCAAAAGATGCCACTATTTGGCTATCCAGCATATTCCCTAGTTGGCTTTTCATAATATAGCCCCCATAAATGGTTTCTCAAGTAGTGGTATCTTCGTTCTTTGTTATAAAATCTTTGTCCCCTTTATTCTTTGATGACAATATACAAGAATTTATATATTAAAACAGTCATTCAAGTATACTTATCCCAATATCTTTCTCCCAATTTGAAGGTCTTCAAGACCATGGTTTACACATTTGTCTCACCATGAGTTCAATACAATATAAAATAACCTTGAAATCACCTGGCCACATATTATCTATTGTCTCTATTTCTAGTCTTAGTTATATGACCTAAAACAATAGACACAATATCTCTTACATTTGGGTTAGACCTTCGTAAATGTCTTATTCCATTGACTCTTCCAACATATTTGTTGGAAATACCCTTTCCATATTCAGGTACCATTCTTCATAAACCAAACTATATGCTTCAGAAAATCTAAATCTCCATAAACATACTTCAACTTTTGGGAATAGAACATTAAATTTATAAAATCTATTTTTCCTGACTATACAACATGCGCCCTTAGGTGGCCTGGCATAAGGGGACCACATAACAAGAATCTCAATAAAAAGATGTCACTATTTGGTTATGCAACATATGCCTCAGTTGGCCCTTCATAAGACAACCCCCATAACAAGTTTGTCAAATAATGGTAGCTTCGTTCTTTGAAAAGACATACACTAATGATTTTAGCCCTTTTTAAAAATCAATAATTAGTTTTAGAAATTCCCAAGTCACAATTTATATATTTCCTTTCCATACTTGAATATGATAGTACGTTTCCAAAGAAATTTTTCAGGAAATTGTAATATTTTTCTCATACCATTGGTCAGATCTAATGACCATACATTAAATCCCCCTAATGTCTTCAATGCATGACATAAAACTACATAGTACTGTGTCCTCACTGCATGACATAAAACTGCAAAGTACAATGTCCTCACTGCATGACTTAAAACTGCACAGTACAGTGTCCTCACTACATGACATAAAACTACATGGTATAATGTCCTCACTGCATGACTTAAAACAACAAGGTATAATTTCAGAAATTTATCTTTTTGATAAATTTTAACCATTACTCATACTCAAAATTTGTATAGAAATGGTTTTCCAATTCATGAATTATGTTCTTCTAAAACATCCATTTTTCATTCTTAAAATTTCTTCCCCTATAAAAACCACCAATTGTGGTCTTGAGTCACTCAAATATTATTTTCCCCTATCAATCAATAGTGACGTGTTAAATTTATAAGAGTTTTTTTCCTCACTATGAAGAATGTGCCCTTAGGTGGCCTTGCATAAGTTTCCTACATTACAGGCTGGTTAGTTAAAAGATGACACTATTTGGCTATGTAGTATATGCCCCAGTTGGCCCTACATAAGACAACCCCCATAACAGGTTTTCAACTAATGGTAACTTTGTTCTTGGATGGTACCCCCATTATGTCGATACAGGTATTAGATTTGGTGACCATAAAAATTGTGACTCATGATTCCCCTTGGAAATATTTAAAGAATCTTAAAGAAATTCTTAGCCACTGAGTTTTTTTTGGGATCTTATTTCAATGTCTATGGTCAAATCCATTTCGACTCTAAATATTAGCCCATAATGCTTACTTTGCACAATTCCCTAGGTAAAACAAAAGAAATTAATGAATGTGAAAACATAAATGATCATAGAAAAAATACTTTTCATTTATGAATTTTTTTTACGAAGAAGCATCCACAAATTGGAATCTCTCTCTTAAAAATAATTTTTTTTTACAAAATGATTTCTACCTAATTCCTCATTTGTTTAACAGCTTCCCAAGACCCATCAATTGCTTGTTGGAGTTTGTTTATATGACCATCCTCGGTCTCATCAGCATGATGAAGTACTTATTTAGCATCAATGATGGCTTTTGCACCTTCCTTCTGGACTTCACTTAATGAGCTATGAAGCTGGTAAAGCTCCCCTATAACGACATCTAACTCATGTTGAAGGTGTAGTTTATGAGTATTATTTTCATTAATTATTTGTGTTAGTCCCTTAAACTTTTCATTATGGTTTTCCTTAGCTTGGGACAGTGCTTCTTTGAACTCTTCAATTTTGATTGATAGTTTGGCTTTTTTCACATCTTTTTGAAGTGTTTTCTCTTGCTCCCTCTTCCAGATAATCACTTTCAACGTAGTATGAATTTCATGGTATTAAAAATGTCCAAATTGTAGCATGATAAAAAAAGATAAAATTTTTGGAATTCAAGAAGGAAGTTATTTAAGGGGAATTTCAGATATTATCTTCCAGATATTTTTCAATTCATTCTGACAAGAAAGACGAAGATAATTTTTTAGTTCTGGGTATGATTCAAAATCAATTTCATGAGGGTTTTATTTTGGGATTAATGCACTTAAAGAAGTTCCCTGCTCTATTTCTCCTTGAACAATGGTTTATCCAACTTCAAATGTTGTTTGGGATGATGCAGAGGCTTCACCTACAGACCTAGCCATTGAAGTTGATATCCCCATATGGCTAATCATGAATAATTGTTATATTTAAGATATAATAAAAGTGAATGTAATTGAAATATCAGCATCTCTTACCTACTAGTAGGTTAGCAACTTCAGAAGAATCCACCCCAATGTTCTCAGTTTCAACAATTTTATTTGATATCTCTGGTTGAGGTGTGATATCATTAACATGCTTAGTATTTTCAGAGTGAATCTCAGGAAGACCTAATACCTCAAGATTCACTTGAGCTAAAGTCTTCACAATGGTAGTGTTGACATTAATATCAAACCTTCTTTTAGGAATTGTTGTGGCTATAGTTAATTTAGATTGAAGTACATATTTCAAATCAACCATGGTTAGAAAGTTAATAAAAATATTATTATCATGATGAATAAGGAGAACTCACGTCCAATTGATTCTATATAAGGAACTCCAAAATCTTCTAATGTATTTGATATTTTCACCCATTATAATTGTTCTTCAAATGACATGCCAAGGATCATCATTTCATCCAATGATATCTTAGATACCAGGTTAGTCTCACCTGTGGGAACAGTTGGCGTGTTTACTTCACAACCATCCTCTAAAAACTTGTGACCCCGAGTAGCTTCTTCAGCAAAAATTCTGGGGTCATCATCAGCTGTTTCCAGATGTTCTGGTGCATGTGATGAACCTAAAAGTGTCCTTGTATGAAAGTTAGCTATTGTAGAATTCGATTCATTATGAAATATTATTGAGTTACCATAATCTTCCTATCCTATGACAGTAGGAATTAGAGTAGTGTTGGGGACTGATGTTGGTTCATTTGACTTCAATGCCTCTTCAAGAACCCCTAAATCAACAAGAAATTGTTTTTTCTCAGTAGCTCCTTCAACATTTTCTTGAGTCTAATCAGTGGTTTCTTTCAAAGAAGAAATAAAAGAAGCCCCTTTAATCATAAAATGTTTAAACACTTTTTCATGAATAAAAATAAAATTCATGATTTTCAGGGAGACTTACCACTACTAAGAATGCACTTAACTGTGGTTTTCTTTCTTCGATGCTTTTGATTCAGAGTCATTATAGGAGGGATTGTATCATCACCTAAAAAATGGGTATCTGTGATCCCAGTACCCTCTTTATTTCCTCCTCTATGGATGGTCTTCCAAAAGATATTTATCAAAACTTTGGGGGTGATCTGGTAGCTCCAAGAGCAGTGCCTCCAGGACTATATTGTGGTGAAATAATTTCAGTTGTTTTTTTACCCAACAGTAGGTTAAGACAGAATTTATCCTAAGTAACAATGTTTGGATTAAAATTCTAGTTGCAAAATAGAGGAAGATACAAAAGAAAGGGAACATACATCCTCATGATCTACAAAGTCACGCCATTCTTCGTCTAATGATGGATTAATCCCTTTGGTGGTACCACAATATATCTTTTACTTTACCCTATTTGTGGTAGTAATTGATTAATCAATGGCATATATGAGCATTTCCAGCTCTCAAATATAGGTCCTTACCTCATTGGGATTATCCATAAAAATAATTTCAATGAAGCCCGCAAATCCCCTACTCCCAGAATATGCAGTCCCTCGCACAAATCCATCCACATGGCCTCGGAATCATAGTATAGAATCTTCCATGTTCGAATAGCCTCCGGTCTTATATATTAAGAATTTATGTCTGAGGTTTGTGATGAGTATCTTACAACCTTGTACTAGAGTTTTTCCCCAACGCCAATTGTCACAGATTAAGCATTAAAAAATGGAACTCATCGCTCTTCAGAATGATAGTGACTAGATCACCTTGATACGACATCAGTAGGGATTGATGGTCTGGCTATTTTTATCCAGGTCTGAGGATTAAACATGGCTTATGGTCTATTTGGTTGATTTGGAGAATCTTTTCCTCCAATCTCGGATTCTGGAAAATCATCCCCTGAGGATGAAGAATTATCTTCCAAGAAAATGGTTAACTTCTAGATATTTATCATTATCCCCACTTGAGGGAAAAAATGATTCAATACCTTTTCAGGGTATGATGCAACCCAGTTTTCTACATACCAAATGGTTAATCTACTTACTGCATCTACAACAGTTAAATTAAGAACTACCTCAGTCTTCTCTGCAGATGTCAACAACCATAGTTGTCAACCATCCATTTGGTGTTTCTCTAGTCTAACATGAATGGGGGGGGGGATATAATATTCTATTGTAGACATTTGAATTGAACTTCAAATCTAGAAGGATAATAGGCCTCACATCTGATTTTTCCATCGATTCTGGTGGACAACACGCCTTCTCTACAAGCTATCATATATGCTCTCAGTTCCAAACTTGAAGTACCATCATCAGAAAATCACCCAGTATGAGGATTCCCATAGGGAAATAAATGAAATTTCTTATGCATGCTCAACCTAACCTTCTTTTCATATGTATTCAACGACAAGGGTGAAATAACAAAAAAGGATTCAATAGACGGTCAGAAAGAACTTCTATAAATTTGTACTCCACTTTGTACAACATAAGTTCTAAATTGAGTAGCAATCCATCCCTACAACACTTGGAATGTCCCCACTATTCTAAAAGGAGATTTTCCTTCGTAAATATGCAGAAAAATTCTACGAATCTTGGATAAAACAAGAGTATCCAACCCTACCATCCTATTCGCTGCCAGCTTCCCCGCAATAACAAAGTTTCTTGACCTCATGCCTCATTTGGATTCTCTGACTGGTAATAAATATTTTCTAGCCACATGGATAATAAACCATCATGTGTGTCTTTATAGGATTTTTTTGTTTGATATCATATTCCCATTTTTCAAATTCTCCCTTGTCCAATGTTGGCCAAAAGGTGTCTAGAGTGCCTCTCTTCCCTTCCGTTGGACAACTAGTTAGATGAGTGAATGTGGGACCCTTTTCCTTATTCTTTATTAAAAATATTTCCATCCATTCCTCTAGATAAATGTCCCTCCTTGTGCGAGTTTTCACAGTAATTGAATTCTTGAGTTTGTTGAATTTTTTCATCAACTCACGAGCTAAATATGATGTCATTTCCAATTCATTCCATGTCAGATTGGGGGGAATAAATTCGTCGTACATGTCTCCAAGGATTAGAGATCTATAAATATTGTAAAAGTCCCCCAAACTGATACCTACCTATCTATGTGTTAAATTAAATGATTCAGTCTCTAGGTTCCACCGACTTAATAACTCTGGAACTAAATCATCAGTCATATTCACATAGATTTTCCCAACCCAGACAGCTTCACAAATCCCGAAAATTCTCAAATCATATGAAAATTCTGAGCATGTCTTTCGCACCCAGTATGCCCACATCCATACGGGTATTACACCTCCTCATAGGGGGGAATCCATACTTTTCTTCCAACCCTTGGTCTGATCTGTCATAGAATCTCAAATGATGGATGAATAATAGTGTGGCTACATCTCGGGTGTGTGCACCATCAAATATGGAGCACATGGGCTATGATTCATAATATGATCTTTCTCTACTGTCCCAACACCAGAAAATGATCGCGAAATAGAAACATTTTCCGATGACAAGTTGGTATTATATTGTAACCAAGAATGTGGGACATAGTACATTGGATCTGGAATGTTAGTATCCTACAAATGTCCATAACTATGCAAAAAAGATATGTGTTCTGAGGAAAAATGATATGATACTTCTTCAAATGTTTTTATAAGTCTAGATGAGTGGTTTCGCAAGCATCTCAGTGATCATGACCAACGACATTCATAATGGCGTGAATCCTCTTGATGGAAATCTCAATAGTAGTTTCAATTCATTTGGGATCCATTGAACCTACAAAAAGATAGATATCTTCTTTTTAATGTACATTATTTTTTTTGAGTTTTAAAAAATAATTTTAAAGGCATTATGGTGTGATAGTTTTAAACTTGGTGCATAAGAAAACTTACGCATTGTACAGTTATGGGCCCAAGTCTACTTTAGCACTGAATACTTGGGCACCTCATTGCCCTTTTCATTTATATTCGTTACATTACTTCAGTATAGGATCCTCTTTTCATTTTGGATCCAATTCTGATGGGGGGTTTTTTGGATACCTCATTCCATCAAAGGGTCTAAAAAATTACAAAGGGGATCCCCATAGAAGGAAAAAGGGAAAATACATGAAGAAAAAAAATCACGATTTGCAAAAGCCTGAATTTTGAATTGCCTTAGTCAATCCAAAACACCGATGGCACACATTCTACTTGTGCACCAAAAAATGTTGTGCATCCTACTTTCACAATCCTTTCTAGCACACAATTCTCTTGTGTGCCCAACTCATTTCGTCCAAGTCCACTTATTTTCCTATAAATAGACCGTTGGGGGCCCCATTTGTATGGGTTAATTTCCTTAAACCCCAATTGCTACTATGGATGCCCTAGTACTTCATCCTAGTCTTCCAAAACATTAAAGGTAGTATTTCAACACCTTGAGAATAGCATTTAAGGGAAGTTCATTGGAATTATGTCTTTTTAGTGTTTGAAAACCATAACAATTTTGCGCCTTAAGCACCCAACCTCCCTAAGTAATAAATATTAGATCACCTCAAATTCCACTCATAAGAACTTGAGTTCCCCACTTCTTGGATCACCTATAAATAATCTTGAAGGCTTTATAATGGTCTCTCCAAAGTATTAACATATTGGTTGTTCATCACTTAAGTGAACATCTGGTCGCCCAAGAGTACTTGTGAGACCATACTTGTGGGCCCTTATCTACTTGTGCGCCCCTCTTTGATTCACTCATTATTTTTACTCTCTTTAGTTTAAAAGACCTCAAGCCATACTCTTCCATTGATGGAAAGGCTTCTTCTTCACTGGACCCCTTGTCTGAAAGAGACACTTTTTAGACCTCCACTAAACATCATAACTTATCAATCCTTTGAGAATGGCACATCAACGTGTCACCAATATTGGTTTGTATTTCCACAGTCGGAGGTTTCCCAAATTTCATTCATAATGGGGTTAGGATTCATGGAGTGTCTATGGGTTTTTATATCAATAGTCACATGGTATGATCTCCAAGAAATAGTGTTGGGACATTCACGGTTCAGAGAATAAGGGTTTGTGCCTTGGCCTCGCCCTTCTTAAATAGATGGAAACCTCAAATTATGATAGGGAAGGTACAATTCACACTTAATTTTCCACATTTCTACTATGATAAATTTCAAGAAATCCATCATGGTATAATCCCTTATCCTTCAACCCTTAATCCTTCTATTTGGACCCTTGTCTAATGTGAAGAGAACAGAGGGAATGCTTGTCACCTTGGCCTCTTACGCGGTTGATGCGGCCTCTTTCATCCGTAGATGTGGAAAAGTGTGAAGTGTCATTGTTGAACCATTCACATCCTTTTGTTTCTCACATAGTGCATGACTCAGGTGGGAATAGAGATATTTGATGGTTACAAAATGCACACAAACACTCATTAAAGGAACTATGAGAACTCTGATTATTGTGCCAACCAAGATACGTAGGAAGTCTTCTCAAGGCCTAAGCTTTCTGGGCACCCTCCTTAAGAAATAATCCCTAAATTCAATCATCAAATCACCAAGGGATCCTTTTTAGGAGGTAATCCCATACTCATCATTCTCAGATAACCATACTATCATATGAAATTCATCAAACTATATGGGCATTGATTCTCATTAATATGTGATATAGAGGAAGCCTCCTTGAGGTTCAAACCCAACACTTCAAATCAACCATGTTTTCCTTGGTCCATATTCCCAAAACTGTATGATCCTACTTGAAAAATCATATCCTTTCCATTTTCCTTAGGCTTCTTTAGTATAAGTCCCACATTATGTTTTGACCAAGAATATTTCTATTTTAGGTCATTATCACATGACCTTAAAAGGTATGATGTGTCATGTTAAGTGACACTAAACTATGAGGGTTCTTATTCCTTTCACAAGGACAAATAGGTTGCATATTTTATGGGTATGATCCCAAGATCAATACAATCCTTTGTCTTCCTCGATGAAAATAAATTCAAAAGTGCCCCACTGAGTGGCTTAAAAATTAGTATCATCACGATGATGATTAAAAGAATATCTAATTGGTATATTATCGGATGCCATTGATGGAAGACCTCAAATACAAGAATGTTTCCATTAATGAAGAACCTTGAATGCATAATGATGATTATAAATTTTACAGATGTTAATAAGTGATTGTATATTCTAAGGGATAATTATGATATACCTGGTGAATTAATAAGGATTCATGAAAATATCATAAATTTAAAAAGAGAGTATCATAGTAGACAATAATTCCCCCCAAAAGGGTGTGATGATTATGACCTCCCATCCTCTTAACCAATGCATGTTATTAAGTATCATAATATTCAAAATTAACGAACAAATACCTACATAATATAGGTCCCCTTTGGATAATGAACTATTGGATGTTTCGGGTTCCCTGAATAAATCAAATGGAAGCCGCCTGACAATAGTGATTCTTAAAACAAGAACACTTATTTCAATGAACTACAAAAAAATAACTGATATTTTTTTAAAATGTATTATCACAGTGAATTTATAGTCATGCCATTTGGTATTCATGTATTTAATGAATATAGTATTTGTATATTACCTTGACCTGTTTTTTGATTCATGTATTAAAGATTTTCTTATTTTTTGAAAGAGAAAGGAAGAGCATGAAGTTCATATTATAATGGTGCTAAAGACCCCATGGAAGGATAATAATTATGAATAATATTTAAATTTAGACTTTCTACTTTATAAATTTTAATTATTGAATCATATAATTTGAAACAATGGTATATAAATGGACAATTTAGAAACTGAAGTTATTGAATATTGGAACAAACATAGTACTTTGACTGGTATCCATAATTTTCTTTGTTTGGATGGATATTATTTTCACTATTGGAGAATATTTCATGGATATCGAATCTAATGTCCAACATAATTTGTAATGTATAAAAGTTAATTTGGATAGATAAACGCGAGTAATATTTTTTGTAACTCAAGACAAATCATGTTAGAAAAATGTTTCATGAAGTACCCCACAACAGAGATGGGTTTATAATCAATAATGATGCCTGAAAGATGGTATCAGGATGTATAGTCATTAAACATTATATAATTGAAGCTTATTAACCATGTTAATTATTTTTCCATGAAACAAATTACCCATATTAGGATATAAATTTATATTTGATACTTTTTTCATTAAATATATAGAGCGATTATCACTATGGGGAAATGAGTCACATAAAAACTGATCCAAAAAATAATAATGTATATTTTATATCAAAAATAGCCAAAATTAATCCAAATAAGATGTATGTATTCGATTAATGATTAAAAAATTTCAATTAATTAACACCCATTGAATGAAAACAAGGTGGTTGGTGCACTTTTTTGAAGGAATCATGCTAGATTATCTATGATGGTGAAAAAAAATTATTAGATATTATATGTTATACCATGGATGGATCTTGAAATTGAAATGGAAGGGGAGAAATAGTGTCCTTTTCAAATGAGAGTTAAACCTTCTATCCATGTGTATATTAGAAAGGCACATAAGGGAAATGTATAGATTAAAAGTATGGTGAGAAATTCCCATGAATTCAACCACGGTTATGACAGAACAATAATGTTTTGGAACCTTGTATTTGTCCCTATAGTAGAAGATATAAATGAGTTAATGGATGATTCTCATTGTTCCTCATTAACTATTCATATTTTAATTGTGAATATGTATTGATATTAAAAATAGTACTTTTGAGGTGATGACATTAAGAGATATATTGTAGACTACGTCTCTTGGGGCTTGTTATATTTGAAACGTAAGGCATTGAGACAGAAATATAAGATGTCCTTTTATAATAACTTCCTCACACCTTTTGAGAAATCTAGATGTTCCAATATATTCCCAATTCCCATACATTAATCCCTCCTCTGTTTCAAGTTTCCAAATTTTTATTAGAACACCTTCTTAATAATTCTTTTTGTGAAATCGTAAAGAAGTTTTATGAAGAATATGTATAGTTCTTAACCATTAATTTTCATTTAATTTATTATTATACATATTTAAAATATTATTATATCACAATGAAATAATAAAAAATTATATATTATATAATGATTTATTATTATGTTAATTTTATAATTTATATCAATTTTCTCTTCAAACTAGTGGGATATGAAAACATGATTACAGTGTATTTGTGGACTACCCCCTCCATGAAGAGATGTGTTTCCTTTTATATCATTATGTCTTGTGGAAGGTTATTACGATAGATTTAATGTATATAAATGATATTGTTAAAATATTTATCATTTTTTAAAAATATTATATAATCTATTTTATTATTATTTTATAAATTGAAAACTGATAGAGTAATTCATACATGCATCTGGATTACCACCTCTATGAAGTTATGTGATATGTTCTTCATTCCTTCATCACATAGAGGGTATACATAAGTGTAATTTCAAAAGTAATATTTTATTTATGATATAAAATAATTATTTAAATATAATATAATCCTCAACATATTTTGGTTATGATTAATGACAAATGGAAACATTACTCATTCTTACAGAAGGTCTACAGTATCCTTTATTCTAACATAGTTCATTTTTTATAACAATCATTTGTATTTTGTTATAAAAGATTCATCTATTTAAAAAGATAAATATTATTTAATGATAATTATTGTGTAGATGAGTAAATAACATATTCATTGTCCACTATTAACCTTCTGATGTCAAATTGTACATATGAGGGCAATATCACCAAGACATCTATTGTAAAAATATATGATTATGAAACTGAATATAAAATATTTATAAATTATATAACAAGAATAATAAATTTTTGGAATGTTATTAATGATTTTAATAATAAAAATAAGATTCTTATTTATAAAGATAAAGAATATAGGTGATGATTCAGACTCGAGGTAAGGATCACTTTAAAATAAAACCTCATTTTTAATTTTTTTGATGATTTATTTTATAAAGCATTATTTACCATGTTAATATTATTAATATTGTTTCAAAATTATATATATATAAAAATAAATTTGTATTATAAAAATTTTATCTTTATTTTTAATTACATTCAATGTTTTTAAAATTGAATCTTATTATATATTTTATAATGATTGTTTTAAATTTATTTATAAAAGGAAAAATGAATTTTATTTCTCAACAAATATGGAATCAAATACTATTACATTCATTAAAAAAGTTATTTTATTTTTTCCTCCAAATAAATTCATGTTTTATTTAATAAAGAACCATATTCTATTTATTCTATGAATTTTAGTTTTGAATCTTTTTTAGTAGAAGAAAATGATATTTGGATATTCAAAAGTGCTTTCCATATGGGTTAAAAATAGTTTTTCAAGAACATTATGATAATAATGTGAAATAATAAAATTGTATGTTCATGATATGATACATGATAATTATATATGGTGATGGGTTCTTTTAATATTTTATACACTATAGGTGAACCAGATAAGTTATTGATGTTAAGTGAGGTTGATATAACCTTTACAATGGGTGATCCTAAAAAAATTGTATATAATGTCATCCTAATATATATCTTTAATAAATTTAGTAATGTTAAATATATTTAATTTAAATAAGGAGTGCATTAATCATGAATTCTTATAAATTATATTTAATAGGTATCTAGTTATTTTTACATAGGTTAAGAATATTAATATATTTCTTTCCTAAAATAGATTCTATTTTCTTGCTATGGGATTTAAATTTTTCATTGAGTAAAATGTTTTTTGTACATGTTGATATGTTTTATTTCAACCCATTAAAGTTTTTCTTATTGTAATACATTTTATGGGATCTCATAATTATCACTAGACTAATGGATATAATTATTTTATGTCCCTTACTACAAATTTTGTTCACATACCATGTTTTTTATTTTTTTCATAGGGTTTAATGTTGAGTAAAAATAATTGATTGGTCAAGTTAAAATTCATAGATATTTGTCTTGTGTGCATTCAAAAAATTCATAATCTTTAATAGAATAAATTTGTATCAGTTTTTTTTGGGTTTGATAATATTTGGTTGCAACCTAGTGGTATTTGAAAATAAAAACTAGGTTTAAAGGGTTGTTTTGGAAATTTTTACTAAAAGAAAGAGGTAACATGACATAACCTAATTGGGAAAACCATAGTGGGGAAGCCCATGTTATAGTGGATATCATAGTAGCACAACAATGATGAGGTTTTGTGACTATTACATAGCTTGTATGAATTCTTGATGATTGGGTTCATCCCTATGAAATTTCATCATAGCTATGGTTATGGAGTGTTAGAGACATTTGGAAGTACAATAGTTCTTTTGACCACTCTAAAAGATGTTTTTATGTTTATTATAATTGTCTGGAACATATTTTGTTGAGTTTTAGTCTTTAGAGTCATGGTATTTGTTTCTTATGGATTTAATAAGGATCTTATGAAGAAAATTTGGTGAATATTTTTTAAAGTAAATGTAGAGTATTAACACATACACTGATTAATCCTAGTAAAACCCTTTATATAATGAATTAAATATGCCCAATTTAATGAACTCATACCTCAAAAGGACTACCAAAATTATCTTCTACCACAGAAACCACCATCTCACCGCATAGAAGAACGACATGGCCTACTCTTAAAACAAAATATTTTCTCTTTTACCATAGAGGTCAACCTCTGGTACACCTCTATTATATATCCCCCTGTTATTTACTGTTTTTCGATTCTCTATTTCACTAGTAGACCTTGGATTTCCATACATATGTTGGGGTGTTTTCCCTATAAAACATTCTACACAACACAATGTCCATTGTTACATGGATACAATTACTTTTCCAGAGAACCGTCCTCCATCATTATTCTTCAATCCTTGTGAAACTCTTTTAACAATGATAAAACTAATTTGAGTTTGATTAGTCCAATCAGTAGCTATTCACCTTATTCTTACTATATAAGAATCAATATTTTTGATTAGACATATTCTAGGATATCATGAGGGGTTATCATATCATTGTTGGTGGTTGAACATGGTTTCTTTATCGACTCATTCATAGGTATTTGATGTGGATGTAAACAATATGAATTAGGTCATTCCGTACCTTATCTGAATCATGTATAAAGTTGTTTCCATTGAAAATATTATTTTATGGCATTTGACACCATGATTTAATATGATCACATGTGGGTTAGTGTGTAGCATGTGTTATCATCTGTTTTATATGCTTTACACGAGTGATATTAGTGTATCTTATCATTATACATGATTTTGGTTGCATGATGTTATGTGTGAAGTTATGTACTCTTTATTATATATTATTCCAACTTCTGTTCTCACCGTATATGTATGATATAATTCATTTTTTGTTGTGAGATGTACTTGAGACAAGTGGAACATCGTCACATATTATCCCATTATAGTGTATTGCATAATGTAACACGTATGGAAACAATATACATGAGTATATAATCGATGTATAAGGTTTTCATAGTCTTTTTTTGTGCATTCACTCAAGATGGCCTTGATTTTCTATGTTCCACTCACTATGAGGAATACTGGTTGAGAGAGTACCTGATATTATTGATTTAGAGGATGTATAGGGACATGGACTTCTAGATTGAAACATGGTGCTATGTTGTTTGTAAAAATGACACCATGAGTAAATAGTACAAGAGATGGATGGGTTACTACCAATTTATTCCATTGCAATCTAGTTTATAGTTGATGTATGTATGGTTGGGGTTTTTTTTAAGCATGGATATTGAAATACCTATTTGTTTTGGATTTTATTATTATTAAATTTTATAATTTATTATCATTATTATGGAATGATTTTTTTGTACATGATAATAATACATTATGAACACATTGGTGGTGACATAATTAGGCATGTACTCACATCTTACATCAGATTTTTGATGTTCTTGTAGATTTCATGAGGGATTTGGTTAAGGGAAATGGACATTTTTTTGGGATGATGAGTAGAGGAGGACGGATCTAGAACTAGAATATGACATACTCAAGTGGACCCCGAAGGTATATTCATTTATTTATCTACTTTTATTACTCTGGTCAAGATTTCTTCAATGGTGGATATCTTATTTATATGAAATATATTACATTAAAAAGGATCATCATGATTAATATAATGATTTATTATTTTCATTATTGTTATTATTTATATTATTTCATGATTCTAAGTGTATTGTCTCCCCTTTGATGGAATCATACCCATGGTGCTAGTCTGAAATCTATTATGTATTGGGAGGCATGTGTCAGAATATGTAACCCACTAGATTGAACCTAATGGTTTATGACAGGTTGTTTGAAAGTAGTACCAAATGATTAAGATTTTAAAAACTATTAATTCCTCTTAACATAATTTTTCATAGGATACACATAAGTTTAGGTAGTTTGTACTCATTTAGGAGAACTATGACAATTTATATACTACGTTTTATAATAAACCACATTGTTCCTATAAAAATAGGAATTTATGTGTCACTATTATAGTTAATTATATTCACATTCGATGATGTAAATGATGTCGATATGTGATTTATGATATTTCATGTATATTCATGGATCATGATTAGGAATTTATATTCCCATGAACTATATTTATAAATGTTGATGTGATGCATAACAGTTCTTTAATTAAATGCCTTGGTTTTTTCTATCTAATCCGGATAGTATCTATGTTTGTGTGATATATCTGTTATTCCATGTTATTGTGATATATCTATATTTTTTTTGATTAGTAGAACATATAATTTTGTTTTTCATGTATATATATGATATGACTATTACTAAAATGTAGGGATGGAATGTAGGGGTATGTTAGGTTATTATACCAAGGGTTGATGGTAGACTCTTAATAGAACCTTGTGTGATCCCATAGAATGGTTAATAAATTTTTATGTTCATAATTTTCTTATATTGTAGAATATACTACCTCACAGATGATTTGGGAGACCACCAGTTTATCAGCCTACTCTGAAGACCATTCCCACACCTTCTCTAGAAGTATAAGTAGTGGTTCCTTACTTTCCACCACTAAAATCGATAGTGGATTATTCTATAGATTTATAGATCCATCATCCTGCATCTTATCAGGTAATGGGTGGACTGCAAGATGTTGAGAATTGGATGTAACCCATGGATAAAGCTTCAACCACATTAAGACACCATCAAATATAAAGGATAATCTTATATAATTCATTCTAAAGGACCTTCTATGAATTTATGGGAAGTTATGGACCATTTCTGTCAATAAGAGGGACTCTCATGGGATTCCTTCATGGAATTCCATTTTGAGTGTTCTTCCTTGAGAAACTAATGATTGAACAATCTTAGGAAATCATGGATTTCAAGTAGGTCTCCTTAATAGTATCATTATTCACCCAACATTTAATTATGTTTATACATTTCACATTGCCTTATAAAAATAATGCGGCTAAGAAGGAAAGAAATTTAAAAATCAGGCTTCAAACTAATCATAAAGAGAAGTAATAGATTTTTAATCTTACGTTATAACCATATTTTTTTATGAAGGACCTGACCATTGAGATAGATATGGATGAAAAAACAATATTTTGTCTCTTCCTATCCTTTTCTACTCATATGGGTTAACCCCTAATTCTACTATTATTTAATCTTCCAGTTGATGGAAGATGGAGGATAAGGATATGTAGTATACACATTTTAAAAAAAAATCCATCAAACTTATGTATCTATGATGAATTAGGTGGATACCCATATGGTTTTGTATTTGAGATGTTTGTTCACTATAGTTGGTATTTCCAACACCCTAGACTTTGTTCTTATAGTGTGCCAGGATAGGACATCTCAGATATTTTTGCACCATACATCCAGATATATGGTGGAAACATCAATGACCATGGAGCCGAAGTTCTGGAATAGGTTCCTAGTATCAATATTAGGTAGGCTACACACCTCAGGGGAAGTGTCATAGAGTTGAGACAGACCATGTATATGTTTTAGAACACAAACCATATGAGATGGTACATCAATAGTTCGAGGTATGGTCATAATTACATCCACTAATTTTCCGACTATATTCGAGTATGATGCCTCACATCCCTTTATAACCGAAAACGCAGATTTTATACTTGGCATACTGGTCAATATGGCCTCTCCTAATTAATCATATGATATAAAGGTAGGACATATTTTGTGATTCCCATATATTCATATAGTCATCACTCACTATGGATATCTATCCCAATTCATGATTTTTTATATTATTTCCTCATATCTGATATTCTACATGGAATAGGTAAATATATGCCATGATAAAAAAAATTCAACCCCAAATGTGTGTCATTTACTTCGTCAAAGAGAGGGAGTATGTAAGGACATGATAATGATTTCTAGCTGTAGGGATAATTGTACAAAAAAATCTGGATTAGGTTAATAACAACACTTATTTTACACATTCCTCTCTTGATAGGATTATCAATAGCCCTCCATTATTTACCACTAGCTATAGATCTCTATGTAGATGTATTTTTGGATTAATTTAGAGTACTTACCTAAGATAAATAAGTAAACTTTGATATGGATCTATTAACGAGTTTTCATCCCATTTTTTCCACCCCTATGGTAATTCATCAACTAGGCTAATAGGGATCTAGGTATAGTTGTATGACCTAGATCATAAAGAATTTATCCGGATGAGTACTTAACTATGGGGTGAACCTGTATTGTTCTCCAAGAAGGTGAATGGAATTCTTTTACTATATGTTGATTACATGATGCATAACTAGCTGACTGTGAATAACAAATACCCATTTACCAATAGTGGGTATTGTGTCAATATGATACAAGGATCACAATGATTCCATAAGATATATCTCCAATAATGATATCATCAATAGCATGTTAGAGTGGAGGAAATTATAAAAGCATTGTTTTAGAGTAGGTATAGGTTGTACGAGTACTTGGAGTGGTTAATCGTGAAGAAGAAAATGTTTGTAGTGTCAATTGACCCCATGAACAACATATTTCACCCATATCTATACATGTTCATTATTGAATTTCTGGATGACATATTCATCTACCCACCAATGGAAAAGTAGCATTTTATGAACCTGTGTATAATTCTATATATTCTATGATCAAATAATATGTACACTAATATATAAAAGGGTTACTACATAATTATATCGGTAAAGTTTCTAGTACATGTGGATTTTAAAATGGACATTCCTGTGGACCCAAAAAAAGTATTGGTAGTCATATCATGGGCATATCCATGGAATGTGTTCAAAATTAAAGAACATTATAAATTTAGTAGAATTTTAATGATTATTTATTCACTAAATATCCTAAATAAAAACACCCATAAAATTGATGATTAATAAAAGGGTAATGATCCATTGGTCATACTAGTGTGAAGAGGATTTCCTTGAGTAAAAGATATGGTTAATATTAGATCCAGTACTAATACTCCCTAATCACTGGATTGGTTATAGAGTGTGTTAATATGCATCTTGTGTTGGTATAGGATTGTTTTTGATGAAGAGTGATTTGGTAGTATACTGGGTTATTTTATTGATATGAACCATTTTTTGGAACTAACACATGTTACAGAGATAGCTATTATGACCCAATATCTGAAATTCTATATAGAAAATCTATTTGGAGATATATTTTTTGATTACACTGATCACTCAGTTATTGTGTCTATATTTACACAATGGAATTTTTACAAAAAACAAAGGTTCTAGGTTGATTATCCACATAAGTTATAATTTGATATGGAATATAAACCTATGTTTGGAAACATTGTTGCAGATTTTCCTACCTATATGACATAGTCCGAGTATGATATTGGTGAGCATCAATATTTGGAGAAGTGACACTGTATGATCTTGTTATATGAATGGAGGATTCATACCTTAGAGTAATATGGTATCATTAATTGTTCTCCATTGATATGTATATCAAATATTGTGTATTGGATAAGGTCTGGGTTTGAGTTAGACTAATATTGTGTAGCGATGAGGGAACATCTATCTTGAGATGATCTGATACCTAAGTGGTCCTTGAGTGATGATGATGTGATCATGGAACATGAGATTAGTTTAGTACATGATTCAATATAAGAGGATATTATGAGATATTACCATAAAATCAAATAGATATTCTGTTCATGACACACAAATATGTATCAGGACTTTAGAATGTAGTTCTTGTGGCAAGGTATGAAGCAATACTATATTGGTTTCAATTTCTGATACCTTACCAGTTGAAGGGTGGAGGCTTATCATCTATTTCATGGAGGATTTCTCCTTTCTCTGTAACACCCGATACTTTTATGTGAAATATTTTGTTTTTATGTCATATAATTCATCAAAGGAATCTTTCACTACACACAACACTAGCTTGGCTTGCTTTACACGCAACCACGGCCTTCCTCGATAGCTTGCGTCGTACGCAATACCGAGTTTCACTAAACAATGATATGCTATTAAGATATTATTAAAACTAGCCATTATGAATAGTAATAACCACTTTTTGAAATTTTATAAATTTTATTTTTCAAAATGGACTTCATTTTTGGATTTGGAATATCGATATTAGCCTAGGCTGACATTTTGGTACTTATCTGAAAACTTTCAATTTTTGATGAATAGTGAAACCACTAAGTGGTAGTTAAAAAACTGAATTTTTCATGAAACGTAATTTTACCCTTTCTGTGAATGGAATTTCGAAAATCTGAGAGACACGGTTGATGTCAGTAAGTAAAATGCGGTTCAATGAGATGAAAATAATTTTTTGGTGAATAGTAACTTTTTACTTTTTTACCACGGTTAAAAGTAAATAGGGTAATTAAAGGTAAAAATGATATTATTATTATCCTAACACATGTCATAATTCTATTGGACAAGTTTAATTCGACCAAAAACAACTTTAGGAATAAAATATGACCATTTAGGCCCACATGAATTAGATTAGGACATTTATTATTAATTTATTTAAAGAAGGGTTAAAATAGTTAAAATCAAATTTTAATAAATAAATCATTTTTAATATGGGGTTTTACATCAGATAAATTAGACTATAAATATTCATTAGAAATATAAAAAGATTACCTATATAATGGTATTTTATTTGTAATTTTTAGACATTAAATAAATTTATTTATGACACAATGACGATGCAGTAATTATCTTATTAATGAAATATTAAAATAATTGATGTTATAAATACCCAAATAAATGTAATTTGAGACTTTTTATGAATTACACTAATTTTATAGGTTAATATGACGTGTTAGTATTGATTTATGTAACTTGGTTAGAACTAATCAGTCAGTTATTATTTTCACAAAAATCAATTACTAAATAGTGTGAAAATTCACATAAAATAGTTTTTAAAACAAATATTATATTATTAATTGTTATTTTATTCCTAAAAATCTATGGTTCCACAAAATGACTTAGATAAGGTTATATATATTATTAATAAGCAACTTGGGGTTCATTTTTCTTGATATAGTATGCTTATTAACCTTATAGTGTAAGAAAACAAGAAGACATGGTTAAAGTTAAATTATCTATCTTAAAGTTAAATCTAAATGATAAGGTTAAAATTGATACCTAAACTTGTCTAAATTCTATTGGACGAGAGGATTTCGACCCCTACCCACCTTATCTTTGAAATATATAAATTTGGAGCTATTAAAAACCGAATTTGACTTTATAATAAAATAGTATTTTTAGATATTCCAAAGGTGCCCCTCTCCTCCCTTGTAAAAGGGCACCTCCTCCCCCTCTTCCTCACACCACTTTGAGCCTTCAAGATCGGTCAACCCCTGTCAATTTCTCCTATGCACTTCTCTAGAAACATCCTAGAGGTTCTGGTCTTCTTCAAAGACCTATTTTAGTGCCCTAAAAGGATGTCTCAAAGAAGCACTTCAAAGAAGAGGTAATGTCTGTTACCAATTCTTTCATCTTTATTTCTTATTCCACTTCTTATTCTTTAGTTGTTTCATTATGAAGTAATAACATCAGTATCACTCATATAATTATATTTTATTATAAGTATTAAACAACCCTATTTCACCATCTATCCATCCTACTGAAAAAGAAATCACCGCGCGTGCGTACGTACGAAATACCATCTCCACGCCGTGGTGTAATCTATTTTCCACCACCACCTTACTTGGATGGGTATAATGGGGTAAATAATGACTATATATGACTATTATAAAGTTATATTGATTCTGAAATAGTATACACACACTCCAATACAATTTCACGATCATAGGAACGATATCATCACTCATGCGTACGTACGGAATACCATCTCCACGATGTGATGCGACTCATTCTACATGATATTCATTTCATAATGATTATATAAATGAATTTAATGAATGAATATGATATATATTACACTAATACCATTCTGGAAATGAGGTATCTATAACCTAAAGAGATGAATAAGAATTTATTCGACAAAAAATGCATAAGAACAAAAAGTAATAAACACCTGAATAACAAGTAGTAATGAAATATTACTAATAAGAAGCTAAGAATATGACCATATATGATATCATAACAATAATTATGATTATGTAATAAGTCAATAACATTATTTAAATCATTATACAGGAGGTTCAGACACTTACGAAGAAAATCGGGCCTAAGGTAAGGGAAATATCACAATCTCATTTTTATCCGAGATTGTTTATACTTCGGATTTTACTAGGGTGTATTTTATCATCCACATCCATGTTCCCTCAATATGTAATATTATTTACATCCACCTACAATTTTTTAAATCCAATTTTACCCTTCGGTGAGTTTTTAGTAAAAGATATGAAAGGAATCTTTTGTCGTTTTTCGTACGAGGTACTTTTTGACTTTTCCGACAAAAGTACGATAAGAATGTTTTTTAACTTTTACGGCATGGATGGATTTTTAAAACATTATTTCCAAGAATCTTCCATTACAAGTTTTCAAGTTTATTTTTAATCAACTTCTTTTATTTTAAAATTGTATGACATGTTAAATAAAGGAAAATGTTTTTGAAGTAAAAAGGATATTTTCCCCAAGAATGGAGTTCAAGTGCTTTATCAAAATTATTTTCCATCTAAGATAATATAAGGTTCTGTTTCTATCCCTATTATTACATTGATTTGATTATGTTGTGATGGAAGTATTTTTATGTATTCCTTTATCTTATATGAATTGTTTTATGATGTCACGATGTTTAAGATTCTCATTTTTATTACATGGGTTATGGTATGATGTATGTTTTATGATTTTGTGGAACACATAATAATAGTATCATTATGAGATGGGTGGGACCTATATCTCCATCCAATGCATTGGGTAATGATTTTATATCTCATGAGATAGACATGGATGGAACGGTAGGTTATACCGGTTCAGTGAAACACGACTGAAACGAGGAGTGAACTCGGTTCAGAAATGGACTTTGTCCACTAAGATAGTCTTGGAAATGAGTCTTGACTAATAAGAAATGATTCTATATGATTATTTGTGTATTTCACAAAGTTTCATGTTTTATGTTATGATTATTGGCATTCCATTTCACTACTATGATTTATCCCATGTTACGAAATTATGCTCTCTTCTGCAGGTTAAGATTTCCAAAAGTTATGTTCTTATGAATATGATGTGATTGATATTTCTTTTGTTTACCCTTACTGAGCATTTTAGCTCACCCTTTTGTATGTATTCTTTCCCCAGGTCAGGAAGAAGGTTATTAAGTAAGATATGCCAAAAGGGACTATAGATATGATGAAATAAATGGGAGACAGTGTAGACGCTTTATGAACCAGTTGTTTATGTTTCCCAGTTTCTAAAGACACTATACCTATACGGTCCTTTCGTGGTTATGTTAAATGTTGTAATAAGTATGCTTCAATTTTGAAGTATTAAAAATATATGTAAATTATGGGTCGTTATAGTTGGTATCAGAGGAAAGTTATAGTCAACCATTGGAAACTAAGATGTGAAAGCCTTAGTAAGAACCCTAAGGATAAGTCTAAGCATAGAACACAATCATAGTGTTTTAGAAATGGCCATGAAAAACCTAGGATAAGACCTTAAGTGTGATATTTTATTCTTAATTATGTGGATTTCCTTTTATAATTAGTGTTTCTCACACTATTCTTCTTGGTTTTAGTCAGTGGCTGGATCCCGAAGGAACCGTGTTAATGCGGAATGCGACAGGCAATGTAATGATTGTCCCCCTGAGCAACCAAACATTATTGGAGCTGGAATGAAAAATCTTGTAGCCATTCTCACACAACTTTCTCAAGCTATGAATCATGCAGGACTTCCAAACGGGCAAAGGAAGGAGAAACATTCTGTTGAATCCTTCATGAGACAGAATCCACCTTCATTCAGCTGGTCTACCGATCCATTAGTTGATGAACAATGGATTAGTACTACTGAAAATTTATTTTTAGTTCTTCAATGTTCTGAGCATGATAAATTCATCTTAGCAGTGTATCGTTTGGAAGGTGATGCTGATCAATGGTGGAATCGTATTAAGAATACGAGGCAAAGGGATGAAAATTAGTCCATGGAATGGGACGATTTCAAGAACATATTTTTCAATAAGTATATCCCTCGTATTCTCCGAACAAAGATGGAGAATGAGTTTCTTGAACTGAAGGAAAAGGATGACGAATCTTTTGGTACCTATGAAGCAAAATTTACAAGACTCACAAGGTACGCTTCTGGTATTATTATCCAACCTGAGAGTAAGATCGATCAATTCTTTAGTGGTTTAAAACCAATTCTTCGAAGGGCCTTATCCATAAGGGACTTCAATAGCTACGAGGAAATCGTTCGATGTGCTCTCAAAGTTTAGATGGAGATTGGAGTAACCCATCAGTCATATGAGTTTGATAAGAAGAGGAAAATGGAATTCAAAGGAAAATCTAAAGAGCACATTGAAAAGAAGATGAGCATTCCCTTATGCTCAAAGTGTGGAAAGAAACATGGAGGGAGTTGTCTTAAAGGGACAAGTAAATGTTTCAAATGTGGAAAGGAATGTCATCGGGCATTTGAATGCTACCATGATGGGAAAAATATGTCTAATGATGCAAACAAATGAAGGGATACACAGAATGAACCGACTACACTTCAATGTTTCAAGTGCAAGGAGATGGGACATTATGCCAATAAATTCCCTAATCCAATGGTTGATGATGATGGTTGACGTCAAAAAACTCTTAAGGCTAACGACAAAGGAAAGTACATGCAATTTTTATCAGTGATGTGGAGTATGATAATGATGTGGTGAAAGGTACACTTACCATCCACTCTAAAGTAGCAAATTTTTTATTTGATTCTGGATCCACCCACTCATTTCTTTCTGAAGAATTTTTTGTGGGTATCACCGTATTACCTCAACAATTAGATGTTGAGTTAGATGTGACAATACCTAATGGCACAACAGTCGCATCAAAAGTTTATAATTCTTCTCCGATCGAAGTTTGTGGGAAAGTGCCTCCTGCAAATCTTATGATCCTTCCTATAGTGGAATTTTATGCGAATCTTGGCATGGATTGGCATTCTTTATATGGAGCTCATATCAATTTACAATGAAGGGAAGTCAAATTTCATATTCCAGATCAATCTATGATCGTCTATCAATGCAAGGATGAACATAACCTTCTAGTGAAAATTCCTTCTACCTTATGGGTCTTGATTCCACTAAATGAAGGTTATTTTTCTCAAATGGTTGGTGAGAAACTCACGATTAAGAATATGCCCATTGTACAGGAGTTTGATGATGTCTTTCCGGAGGAATTACCGGGTCTTCCACCAAATCGTGAAGTTGATTTTTCAATAGAACTCGTACCGGGTGCTTTGCCTATTTCAAAGACTCCTTATAGAGTGGCCCCAATTGAGTTGCAGGAAGTGAAGAAGAAACTCCAAGAGAATCTTGATAAGGGATTCATACACCCTAGTGTGTCACCTTGGGGAGCACCTGTTCTATTTGTTAAGAAGAAAGATGGATCAATGAGACTCTGCCTTGATTATCAAGAACTTAACAAGATCACTATCAAGAACAAATATCATCTCCCACGCATTGATGAATTATTTGACCAACTACGTGGAGCTCAATACTTTTCCAAGATTGATCTTCGTTCAGGGTATCATTAGTTAAGGGTCAAAAGGTAGGATATACCAAAGACGGCTTTCTGTACAAGTTATGGACACTATGAATTTATAGTGATTCCATTTGGTCTTACTAATCCCCTCCTATCTTCATGGATCTGATGAATAGAGTCTTTAGAGACTATCTAGATCAATTTGTGGTAGTCTTTATAGAAGATATTCTTGTCTATTAAAAGATTATGGAAGAACATGAAGATCACTTGAGGATTATATTGAAGACCCTGAGAAAGGAGATTCTTTATGAAAAAATTACCAAGTGTGAATTTTGGCTTCAAAAAGTTTCATTTTTGGGGCACATAATATCAAAAGAGGGGATATCTGTGGATCCAGCAAAAACAGAGGTTATCGAAAGATGGTCGAGACCAACAATAGTAACTGAGATCCGATGTTTTCTTGGTTTGGTTGGATATTATCGACGTTTTGTGAAAGATTTTTCATGATTATCTAATCCACTCACCAAGTTGACTCGGAATGGAGTTAAGTTTGTTTGGACATAAGAATGTGAATATAATTTCAAGGAGTTGAAAAGAAGGTTATCCAGTGCACCTGTTCTCACACTGTCTTGTAGTGGAGAAAGGTTTGTGATCTATAGTGATGCATCCAAGAAGGGATTGGGGTGTGTTCTTATGCAAAATGATATGGTGATACCTTATGCCTCACGATAGTTGAAAATCCATGAGCAAAATTACCCAACACATGATTTGGAGTTAGCTGCGGTAATCTTTGCATTAAAGATTTGGAGGCATTATCATTATGGAGAAAGGTGTGACATTTATACTGATCATAAAAGTTTAAAGTATATTTTCAAACAAAAGGGGCTGAATATGAATCAAATAAGATGGTTGGAGATGATTAAGGATTATGACTACTCAATCCATTACCACCCTGGGAAAGAAACCAAGGTGGAAGATGCATTAAGTCGACAAGACCATGCCAGTTTATCCATGATGAGGATCCCAAAAGATGCAATATTTATGGATTTTAAAAGGATGGATCTTGGAATTATAATGGAAGGGGAAAATATTATCTTTCTCAAATGAATGTTCAACCATCTACACATGTGAATATTAAAGAGGCACAGAAAGAAGATTTCGAGTTACAAAAGAAGGTGAGAAATGTTCATGAATTCTACCTTGATTGTGATGGGATAATAAAGTTCAGGAATCGGGTTTGTGTTCCTCCCATCCTGGAATTAAAGAAGGAGCTGCTGGATGAGGCTCATAGTTCTTCATTCTCTATTCATCCTGGAAGCACGAAGATGTATAAGGACCTGAAAGAGTGCTTCTGGTGGGATGGCATGAAAAGAGATGTTGTTGAATATGTCTCTCGATGCTTGGTTTGTCAGCAAGTTAATGCTGAGAGACAGAAGTCTAATGGGATGTTACAACCATTACCCATACCCAAATGGAAATGGGAAAACATCACTATGGACTTTGTCATAGGACTTCCTAAAACATCCAAAGGAAATAATTCTATCTTGGTCATAGTTGATCTTCTTACCAAGTCTGCACACTTCATTGCTATTAGAGAGGATTTCTCTCTGGATCAGCTCTCCAGGATATATGTAAAGGAAGTGGTAAGATTGCATGGAGTACCACTTTCTATTATATCTGATCAAGATCCGAGATTTACCTCGAAGTTCTGGTGATGTCTTCAGCATACTCTTGATACAGAGTTGAGTTTCACCACTGCTTATCATCCTCAGACAGACGGTCAGTCTGAGAGAACAATTCAAACTCTAGATGATTTGTTGAGATCTTGCTCTATGGATTTCAAAGGTGTTTGTGATCAACACATACCTTTGGTGGAATTTTATTATAATAATAGCTTTCACTCTAGTATTCAGATGGCTCCTTATGAAGCTCTCTATGGAAAGAAATGCAGGACTCCAACTTGCTGGGATGATGTTGGGGAAAGAAAGCTATTAGGACCTGATCTCGTTGATGAAATGGCAGAAATTGTCAGATCTATTCAACAACACATAAGAGCAGCTCAGAGTCGATAGAAAAGTTATGCCGACAACCGAAGAAAATACCTAGAGTTTGATGTGGGTGATAAAGTGTTCTTATGAATATCTCCCTGGAAGAGAGTCATGAGATATGGAAATAAGGGGAAGTTGAGCCCTAGATATATCGGTCTTTTCGAAATACTGGATCGTTTTGGGAATGTATCTTACCGATTGGAGCATCCAACGAATCTCTCTCAAGTTCACGATGTGTTCCATGTATCTCTCCTGAGAAAGTTCATACCTAATCCTTCACATGTACTTAGCTTAGAAGTTGTACCGCTGGAGCAAGATCTTTCTTATGAAGTACAGCCGATTGAGATTCTGGATTGTAGAGAAAATGTCCTACGAAGCAAGACCACACGATTGGTGAATGTTTTATGGAGGAACCACAAATTAGAAGAAGCTACATGGGATCTTGAGGATATGATAAGGGAGAGGTATCCTCATCTGTTTGTTACAAATTGACGAATTTCGAGGGTGAAATTCATTTTAAGGGGGGTAGAATGTTACACCCGAGACTTTTATGTGAAATATTTTGTTTTTATGTTATATAAATCATCAAAGAAATATTTCACTACACAAAACACTATCTTGGCTTGCTTTACATGTAACCATGGCCTTCCTCGATAGCTTGCGTCATACGCAATATCGAGATTCACTAAACAATTATATGGTATTAAGATATTATTAAAACTAGACGTTATGAATAGTAATAACCACATTTTGAAATTTTATAAATTATATTTTTCAAAATGGACTTCATTTTTGGATTCGGAATATCGAAATTAGCCTAGGGTGAAATTTTGGTATTTTTCTGAAAACTTTCAATTTTTTGATTAATAGTGAAACCACTAAGTGGTAGTTAAAAAACTGAATTTTTCATAAAACATAATTTTACCGCTTCTGTGAAGGGAATTTTGAAAATCCGAGAGACACGGTTGATTTCAGTAAGTAAAATGTGGTTCAATGAGATGAAAATAATTTTTTGGTGAATAGTAACTTTTTACTTTTTTTTACCACGGTTAAAAGTAAATAGGGTAATTAAAGGTAAAAATGATATTATTATTACCCTAACACATGTCCTAATTCTATTGTACATCTATAATTTGACCAGAAACAACCTTAGGAATAAAATATGACCATTTAGGACAACATGGATTAGATTAGGACATTTATTATTAATTTATTTAAACAAGGGTTAAAATAGTTAAAATCAAAGTTTTATAAGTAAATAATTTTTAATATGGGGTTATACATAAGATAAATTCAACTATAAATATTCATTAGAAAGATAAAAATATTTCCGACATAATGGTATTTTATTTGTAATTTTTAGCCATTATATAAATTTATTTATGACACAATGATGATGTGATAATTATCTTATTAATGAAATATTGACATAATTGATGTTATAAATACAAAAATAAATGTAATTTGTGACTTTTTATGAATTACACTAATTTTATAGGTTAATATGACATGTTATTATTTATTTAAGTAACTTTGTTCGAAATAATCAGTCTGTTATGATTTTCACAAAATCAATTACTAAATAGTGTCAAAATTGACATAAAATAGTTTTTAAAACAAATATTATATTATTAATTGTTATTTTATTCCTAAAAAATCTCAGGTTCGTCCAAATGACTTATATAAGGTTATATATATTAATAATAAACAACTTGGGGTCCGTTTGTCTTGATATAGTAAGTTTATTAACCTTATAGTGTAAGAAAACAAGAAGACACGGTAAAAGTTAAATTATCTAACTTAAAGTTAAATCTAAATGATAAGGTTAAAATCGATAACTAAACTTTTTTAAATTCTATTGGATGAGAATATTTCGACCCCTACCCACCTTATCTTCGAAATAAATCAATTTGGAGCTATTAAAAACCGAATGTGACTTTATAATAAAATAATATTTTTAGTTATTCAAAAGGTGCCCCTCTCCTCCCTTATAAAAGGGCACCTCCTCCCCCACTTCCTCACACCACTTTGAGCCTTAAATCTCGGCCAAACCCTGCCAATTTCAACTCTACACTTCTCTAGAAACATCCTAGAGGTTCTGGTCTTCTTCAATTACTTATTTTAGTGCCCTAAAGGGAGGTTTCAAAGAAGCACTTCAAAGAAGAGGTATTGTCCGTTACCGATTCTTTCATCTTTATTTCATCTTCCACTTCATCTTCTTTAGTTGTTTCATTATGAAGTAATAACATCAGTATCACTCATATAATGATATGTCATTATATGTATTAAACAACCCTATTTCACCTTCTATTCATCCTATGGAAAAAGAAATCACCATGCGTGCGTACGTACGGAATACCGTCTCCACGTCGTGGTGTAATCTATTTTCCACCACCACCTTACTTGGATTGGTATAATGGTGTAAATAATGACAATATATGACTATTATAAAGTGATATTAATTCTGAAATAGTATACACACACTCCAATACAATTTCACGATCATAAGAATGATATCATCACTCGTGCGTACGTACGGAATACCGTCTCCACGATGTGATGCGACTCATTCTACATTATCTTAATTTCATAATGATTATATATAATGGATTTAATGAATGAATATGATATATATTACACTAATACCATTCTAGAAATGAGGTATCTATAACCTAAGGAGAAGAATAAGAATTTATTCGACAAAACACGCTTAAGAACAAAAAGTAATAAACACCTGAATAACAAGTAGTAATGAAATATTACTAATAAGAAGCTATGAATATGACCATATATGATATCATAACAACAATTATGATTCTAGAATAAGTCAATAACATTATTTAAATCATTATACAGGAGGTTCGGACACTTACGAAGCAAATCGGACATAAGGTAAGGGAAATATCACAATCTCATTTTTATCTGAGATTGTTTATACTTCGGATTTTACTGGGGTGTATTTTATCATCCACATCCATGTTTCCTCAATATGTAGTATTATTTACACCCAACTAAAATTTATTAAATACAATTTGACCCTTCGGTGAGTTTTTAGTAAAAGATATGAAAGGAATCTTTTGTCGTTTTTCGTATGAGGTACTTTTTGACTTTTCCAACAAAAGTACGAGAAGAATGTTTTTTTAACTTATATGGCATGAATGGATTTTTAAAACATTATTTCCAAGAAAATTCCTTTAAAAGTTTTCAAGTTTATTTTAATCAAATTCTTTGAGTTTAAAATTGTACTACATGTTCAAGAAAGGAAAATGATTTTGAAGTAGAAAGGATATTTTTTTCTCAAGAATGGAGTTAAAGTGCTTTATCAAAATTATTTTCCATCTAAGATATTATAGGGTTCTGTTTCTATCCCTATTATTAAATTGATTTGATTATGTTGTGATGGAAATATTTTTATGTATTCCTTTATCTTATATGAATTGTTTTATGATGTCACGATGTTTAAGATTTCCATTTTTATTACATGGGTTATGCTATGATGTAAGTTTTATGATTTTGTGGCACACATAAGAAGGGTATAATTATGAGATAGGTGGGACCTATATTTCCCTCCAATGCATTGGGTAATGATTTTATATCTCATGATATAGACATGGCTGGAACGGTAGGTTATACCGGTTCACTAAAACAAGACTGAAACGAGGAGTGAACTCGGTTCAGAAATGGACCTTGTCCACTAAGATAGTCCTGGAAATGAGTCTTGACTAACAATAAATGATTATCTATGATTATGTGTGTTTGCCACAATGTTTTATGTTTTATGTTATGATTATTGGGATTCCATTTTACTACTATGATTTATCCCATGTTATGAAATTATGCTCTCTTTTGCAGGTTATGATTTCCAAAAGTTATGTTCTTGTGAATATGATGTGATTGATATTTCTTTTGTTTACCCTTACTGAGAATTTGAGCTCACCCTTTTGTATGATTTCTTTCCCCAGGTCAGGAAGAAGGTTATTAAGTAAGATATGCCAAAAGGGACTATAGATATGAGGAAATAAATGGGAGATTGTGTAGATGCTTTATGAACCAGTTGTTTATGTTTCCCAGTTTCTAAAGACACTATACCTATACGGTCCTTTCGTGGTTTTGTTATATGTTGTAATAAGTATGCTCCAATTTTGAAGTATTAATAATGTATGTAAAGTATGGTTCATTATATTCTCTCTATATGAACTTGTTAATGTAAGAATAATTTGTGAAATATCTTATGATGGGGTTACAAAGGACCTTAAGGACACATAACACAATGTGGGTTATAGTTGACCAGTTAGCAATGACTGGTCACTTATTACAGTTTAGAGACAGTCACTCAGTAGAGGATATATGGAATATATATTTCAGTGATATTTTATACCATCATGGACTTAATTTTATATTTTTTTAGGATATGGATGCATTTTTTAGATCAAAGATTTTTAAGGGATTTCATATATCCATAGGGCCTCAATTGAGGTTTATTAAAACATGCCATCCAAAAACAGGTGGACAATATAAGTATTCTATAAACATATTAGATGATATGATTTTTGGTATATTACTAGTCTTTAGAGTAGTTTTAGATGATCACCTACCCTTGGTTTAGTTCTACATCAATAATATTTACCAGGATATGATTCAGATGGAACCTAATGAGCCTCTTTAGGGGATGTTGGGTAATTTGATGCACTGAAAGAATGAGGTTGCTGAGGTAGGAATTGTTATCCATATCATGGTTCACAAGGTGTATGATTGAGTAATGTTGATGCATAAGAGGTTTATCAGTTCTCATAGTAGTAAAATATCATATGTAGACTAGAGGAGGAGACCCTTGGAGATTGTTCTAGGTTATCATGTTTTTTTAGAGTGACTCCTTGTTAGGGAAAATATTTATGAGGAATCATAGAAAGCTATTAACTTGTTATTTTGGGCCCTTTGAGATCACCAAGTGGATTATTGTAGTTTCATTCCACATGGAAATTCCTTATCACAATTGAGGTATCCATGATGTGTTTTATGTGGAACAACTTTAGAGGTGAATAACCAACCCTCTAAATGTTTTTGTTTACTAGGATGTCATGATTGTGGTTGATGCAACTTTTTAGGAGCATCTAGTGAATATAGAATTTCATAGTGAGAATGTTATTTGGATGTAGATGATAATTATTTTCCCAATTCGGTGGAATAATGGGTGGATCCAGAAAGTTAAATTGGAGTGAGAGTGTTACATTAAAGCTCAATGGTTGAATTTATTTGAGTAGGACCCCTAGATACACATATCAAGGTCATGAATTCTTGAATGGGGGAGAATTATAAAGGCCTAAAATTATTTTTCTTCAATAGAGATATATTTTTTCTCCTTTTCTGGGTTGGATAATATTATTTTCAAACCTAATGGTATTTTAAATGTGAAAAACATTATATATCAATGGGTGTTTTGGAATGTGTACTTCTAAAATAACACCATAGACTAACATGTTACACCATATTATGGAATCCAATATTGTATTGTACCATGATACACAACAAGTGTGATATTTTTTTTGAGTCCACGTCGTAGGTTGTATGAATGTTCTATGATGGGGGATATCTCTCTTTGACTCTACCATACCCTAGGCTATAGAGAATAAAATCATGGAGGATATGGGGTAGTATCTTAGACCATTCCATATGGGTTTTTCTCACATTTACTAAAATAATATGGGATATTTTTTAGAAGTACATTAACATTGGATTTAATTTATTCAGGTGATATGTTATTAATTTATCCATTATAAGTTTTACGCAAGACAACGATTTAAGAAGTTATTAAGGGTGTTATTGTGAATCCATACTGACCCTGGTGTAATCATGCATATACTAAATTCCCTCTTTTTATTCTAAATATCTCTTACCTATGAAGGACATAAAAAATGACCCCACTCAAGAGTAACCACCATTTCTCCCCTGAGGTGAATTTCGTGGTCTACCCATATGTCGTAGTACCTATTTTTAGGAATTAGAGGGAAAAATTTGGTAAAACCTTCTATTAAAGTCCATTTTTCACTGAGGAGTGAATATATACTTCACTAATGAATCTTGGATCTCCCTTCCCATGCTATTTTTTCCAGAACACCATATAGGCCACATCATCATCCTTGCCTCATGGAGACCCCTGGTTTTCTAGAGAATCACCCCTTACATATTCTTCCATCCTTATGGATCTCTATTGAAAATGAGAAAAACTTGGTGATATTTATTTGAAACTTTATTATTGATTCCTCTTTCCTTACTCAAACACATTTGAAAATTTTGATTGTATTAGTTCATAGATAACATAATGGGTGATCATATTCCATTCTGGGTGAGAATGTGGTTTCTATATCAACACCTTTGATGATAATTAATGTGGATGTCAATGACATTATGTATGAAGTTAACTAATATCTTGGTCTCATGTTTAAACATTCTTCCATGATGATTATTATATGTTTTTATATTAACAATGAAATTCTTGTTATTTTTACTGGTGTTTATGTGACCAATGGTTTCTATTATGATACAATTTTTCAATGAATAATATTACTGAAACTAATTACAATGTTTTATTTTAATCAGAAGTTTTTATATGTGATGTTATGTACTTCTGAAAATATATTATGATTTCTTGTGTGCTCACCCTCTATGTATGTTACTGTGCCTTTATGGTTGTGAGTGGTACTTGATAAATGTGTACCATCATGACATATTATCTTATTATGGGGTTTTGTAATGATTTGTACATATGGAGAGGATATACATAAGAATTGAGAAAAAGTATGAGGTAGCCATTTTGTTGTATTGGGAATGAACATGAGGTAAATTTTATTTTCACAATGACACTAACTATGAGAAACCTTGGTCGATAGAATACATGATATTCTTGATTTTGAGGATGTCAGGTGACATGATATTATTGATGGATAGATGAAATTGGATTTCATGTACACATAACACTACGAAGAGACTATACAAGGGTTGGTTGGGTTACCACCAATTTATTCCTTTATATTATATCATATAGACAAATTAAGTATGGTCGGGTGATTTAGGTTCCTTTTCTTATAAAACATCTCTCGATTTTAGAATTAATATTTATTCCATTCTATAATTTATTTTCATTGTGGAATGTACTGGTTATAAATCATTACAGTAGGTTAAGGATTCCTTAGTGGTTCCCTATTGTTTCTTATATTTACATCCTAATTTGGTATTTTTATGAACTTATACATTTCTGGGGGGATTCAGTAAAGGTAAATAAGCATCTGGTGGGAAATTATGTAGAGGATGGTGGAGCTATCAGTTTATGGGGAAATTATCTAGTAGACCCCCTAGTTTTATTCTTTTATCTACCTAGGTTTATTTTTTTTTTATGAATTCTACATTTGGGTTATTTTATATATATGAAATGTATACATATATATATATTCATACATGATTACTCTGATGATTTATTAATTTATTTAATTTCATTAATGATCCTATACATGATAAAAAGGGTATTGTATATACATTAATAGACACTGACCAACTCCTCCAATTGGAAGCCCCTTGTAAATGGGGATACACACATGAGGCCATGTGACCATCTATATTAGAATCAGTGGATTGGGATTATCCATTTAATCGAAAAAACATATTTCATTTTAATAGTTTTATACTAGGGAATAAATTTATATTGACTAGTATTTCCAACATTGTAATATATTTATATGTTATATAAGATTTATGAACTGATTCTCTAAAACTACAAAATTTAATGATCCGTGCTATGAATGAAAGTTTATTATTTTATAAAAAAACTACATATAACATATTTTATGTTTCCGAATATACACATACATCCTTCCAAATATATATGACCATGGGTTTCTTCACAATATAAAATGTGATTTCCATAATCTTAAATTTTTTATGGGATCTATGTGTACGATGCTGATAAATTCATTAAATCAAATCTGATTTCACTAAAGGATGAATAATAATATTTTCCTATGGAATATTTCTATGAACATTAATATGACATCCCTAACTCTAGAAAGGATGATAAAGGTACCATAAATATAATGATCCTCCATAATGATAGACATGGAATTAACCATTACTTTTTCCATTATTTTGTTGTTATATTTGTGTATTATCTAAAATAATACCCAAAGTTTCCACATTTAGGACATTAAACTATTAATGGTACATTTAGGATGCATTTTATTTCCCTCTATCAAACCCACTATTTTTTTCTTGATAATCAATTACTTTATTCCTCATTTTCCACACATAAAACATCATACATTTTAATTGAGTAATTTCTATGTGTTCTACTTCCCTAATTCCCTAAATGTACTAAATATTCATTCATCTGTTGTCTTCATCAAATAAATCCATATAGAGATCTATTTTTATCTTATTGGGTTTTATAGAAAGCACTCACATGTTGAGGTTGTTAATCATATATCCAAACAGTCATCTACACATAATCATAAGGCATGAAATTCTATTTCATGATTTATTTTGATTTCACGAGGAAAAACATTTAATTTTTTCACATTAATTTTTTAAATTATTAATCCGAGTTTAGTCTATTTACTAAGACTAGGAACCATACCGTGACTATGAAACATCAATTATCATTTTAAATAATTATATGATTATGAAAATAATTCACACCATAACCTGAATTATGCCACCATCATTCATCCCGAAACACATACTTTTAATCCTTGGATGTATGTTTTAATCATATATTAAAATCCCTCATATTGGTTCATAAAATTTTTAAATAAACCCAATAATATCACTCAGGTGTGTCGATCCATGTGAGTATTTTTAGTTCCACTCATCGTGCACTAGGGATGATCAAATTAATACCCAGTCATCCTCTTTTATATTTATTACCCCTAGATACATATATCCCACAACCAAATCCATGAACTAGTATCCTGACTGTGATTTATGTTCTTGGAAAACCACACAATCTTTACATTAAAAAATATTTACGATGATATACTATACACAGACCTATCTACATGGTTTTAAACAATGTAATCTAATCATAATATCCGAAAATAACTTAAAATATCTTTTATTGAATTCAAGGTGACCCAAAACATTGATAAAAAATATTACATCAGTTTATAATTATATTCAATTAATTTTATAACAATAGACATACAAGACCTACAAAGTTTTATTTTCTTTGAATTTTTGTTAGATAATCATATAAATTCATGGAATATGAGTAACATCTCCCACAAAGTACTTCTCATATATTACAGTTCTTAGTCATATTCTACAGAAAACCCTTCTTTATAACCAATGAAAATAAATCATAATAATTTTTTAGATCAGATTCTATATATGGGAAAAAATGGTAGACATTTATCTATGATTATATATAATCACAACATATAAGAAAGGACATTATAATAAGAGATTAACATTTGAAAACCATACCCATTAATAAATTGATCATAATTATTGAATGAGACATTATAAGATCATGAGACATGAATCATGGAGGAAATAATGATCATGAGCCATGAGATCATACCATAAGTATTATAAAATGTCACAAATTGTGTCATAGAAAGATATTTGTAATCATAATTACATAAAAATTATGTACTGACTACCCACCAAGACATTCATCTAATGTAAGGATTGAGATAACAACCCTTTTACCTGATTTGGGCTTTGGATAACTACACGTTTACCATATTTTGGGAAAATTCTAACCTCCCATATACCCTTTGAGATCATAAAACATTATTCCTTACACATTATATTAGAGGCCTATAATAATCCCAACCAATGAATAATTACAATCCAATCTTTTGAATGACATAATATAATTAAAAAATTTATCACTTCATCATTAATTAACCCATGGGAAAGAAAATATGTTTTAAAAATATTTCTTAATCATAATCATAAACTTTTAAGATAATGAATACATATGGAATCATCTGACCATACCCATAGGGAATCATTAGTATCATCAATGGATGTTTTTATAGATAAAATTATTATTAAAGGACCATTCAATCACTTTTGTAGAAAATCGATTTTTTTCATAGAACCTATTTAACATCAACAAATTTATAGAATATCCAAGAAAAAAATTTCTTTGAAATAGATCATGGATACATTTAAATTAATCATCAGGGAAATATTATTCATTATGGCAGGAATCATAATATTTTTTATAATCTTAAAAAAATTATTCCCCTTACACATTCGATTAAAAGTCATTTATTTTAATGATGAGAATATGGTTATTTTTAAATTATTTTATAGAAAGTCAAATATATTGAAATTTATTTTAATATATAATTCTATAATATAATAAAATGCTTGAAAAGTTTTTAAATAAAATATGTACATAGAAGAAAATGATTCCTAATAGAATAGAAAAATCATGATAGTATTACCTTTTATTTGGAAATTTGAGTTTATAGAGAGCGGAAAATGAAAATAAAATTTTAAAAAAATCAATGGATTAGAATAAAAAAAATTAATTACCAGATAAACCATATAATTTTATCATTATAAATTTATGAAAAAACAACCGTGATAAAAATTGAATTTGTCAAATAACACATTTTCCTCGGGTTTGACATGTTTTATAATTTAATTAACAACATTTATAACAAATATAAATTTATTATACAACTATAAAAAATAATATTTATAATTTAACTTCTATAATTTTTTAACTTATAACATCCTATCACCTATTCATTAATAATATTTCAATACAATTGTCATCTTGGGTGTTAATTGAGTCATTTTTCATGTATGTTTGGATTTGGTAGTTATAGTAAATTCATATGGATTAGGGTTACATAATATCTATAATGTTAATAAAAACAAAAATTTCATATTTATTATTTATATAAATGTTAATAACCTTCCCAAAAATGATGTGATATATAAAACTAATTACACCATTCATGGAGATAATAGTCTGTATGTACACATGAACATTATTTTCATGATGTATCAAAAAGAATGAATGAATGATAAAGTATATTTCATAATTTAATATTCACAATTATATCATGTATATAATATGTATAATTATTAAATCCATCATTATATACATCACTGTGATTAAGTGATGTACAATGATTCACGTCACAATATGGAGTTTCAGTCTACACATATACATGAGAAATACGTTCATTTTTCATTTGATTGAAATGAGGTGGAAAATGGTTGTACAATGATCATAATAACATATTTATATATTTATAATATTGGATTAACTATTTTATGGTTCATATAATATATTTAGAGTAAATAGAAAAAGGTATAAATATCCTTAGTGTCGTGTTAGGTGATTACCTCTTTATTGAGAGAGCTCCTCTGGCATACACCTAAACCCTTCTTAGGATAGTCTCAGGGTCTGCACATAATCTCAAAAATAATGGAAATTAATCTATAAATATTTGTAGATAGTTTTGTGATTTTATTAGAAGATAAAAAAATTTCAATAGGGTGTAGAATATGTTCTATTTTATAAGTCTCGGGTGGAAAAAACATGGAATTACATCACTAATATTAATAATATTATGTAAATGTTTTGTAAAAGTCGACCCAAATACGCATGAATTTATGTTTATATAACATAATTTTGAAATATATTCAACAAATAAGATTTATCCAAGATCTTATTTCATTTTAACCCTAATATTTTAGTTCAACCCCCTTCGTTAAATCATTTTAACCCTCAATGTGCTGTCAACGATTTACAGGTTTTATTATTCATTATGGCCAAAAATGAAAGTGGCATCATTATCAACATTTTTAAATAATTATTAAAAATATGTAATAGATTTCTCAAATTCAATATCCACATTTGTAATAAATTAACATTATAAAAATTACCGAAAATGTAAGGAAGTCCATTTTTTGGGGAAAATTAATTTTTAGCAACAAATTGTTTTTAAAATAATTAATTCAATTATGGAAAATAGTAGTGAAATTTTAAAATATTTTATTGAATATAAATTTTATATATATACATCAAAAATTATATGTTGTCATTTATTTGATTTATTGATATAAAAACACATTACACAGCAAAAAAATAGATTTCTGAAAAAACAACCTCTTGTACCACCTAATTTTTTTGACCACATTCAAAAAATTTATATAAATAATTATTCAATGAGTATTTATAAATTTATAAAATAAATTCATTAAAATAAAAATTTCATAGTGATTAACATATTTTTTGATCGGAATATTTACAACACCAAGAAAAAAAACTTATTTATAGATATTTGACTTCTAATCATGAAATGATTTTATTAAACAATATATATTAATTTTCAGGCACTAATAATTATATTTGAAATAATATAAAAATCAATATATATATATATATTCAATAAATATTTACCCATATTCCTAATCATCAATTGAATTTTATTAATTTATGTTATAATATATCATAGTTATTTTAGACTTGGGGTTGTGTGTAATGAAAGCTATCAAATCCACCAAATTATTTTCCAATGTATAGATATAAAATATCAACATGTTATAATTATAATTTTTATATTCATAGAAATGTATTTCCTATGATTTTAAGAATAGTTATCAATAAATGCGAACCAAAAAATTATGACTTCATAGATGATAAAAGTATTCTTAGTTACATATATGGAACAATTGATATCATGTCGATATAGAGTAGTAATGAAATGATTTATTTGTTAATATTTTATAATGTATATTGGGAATGATATTTTAATGATACAATATCTATATCTAATGGATTTTTCATAAAATTAAATTGCTTTGTATGTTGGAACAATTATAAGAATTGTTTAGTGACATTGACAACTTTTGAATAAGAGTATATTGTATTCTATCATGATACAACCCAAATTATATAGATGAAATATTAGTTGGAAGATCATAATGTACATGTGAAATTATCCCTGAAATGGTATGTGATATTGAATGTGAAATTAATAATTCAATGGATTTATTTCAACATTAAAGGTCAAATCACAGTGAAATAAAGTATCAAATTTTCTTGAAGCATGTAAAAAATAATGATTTGATTTTGTGATATCTTAATAAAAAGATTAAAGTGGTTAATATTTTCACTAAACCATTTCCAAATCATGATTTTTATTGTTTGTAATTTATGATAGTTGTTCATCCACATTATTATCAAGGATATTCTATAGTGATTTAGTCCCACATCAAGTCCTTTTCATTTGATAATTATTAACAAAATTGGAGAATATTTCGCAATAGATGTCTCGCTATTTTTACACTCTTAATTTATTCAAATTAGGAGAGAAATACTATATCAGAGGAGTAATCCATTAATATGTGTTCAACCTTTTTGGAGACTTATCTTTTAATAAGAAACATGTATTTTCAGAGAGTTATTAAAAGTGGTAATATTCAAAATCAAATATGTATTAGGATATCTATATAAGGAATTTATTTATAGAAAAATAACACTCGTAATTCTTATTAAAAATTTTGGAACATTAAAATTATTTTTGAAACCTATAGACTTTTATAATATTTTTCTAATAGTGGTTATAGGAATCTATCATTTACTCAATAAATATTTTTTTCATTAATGAAGTGATTATTATCAATTGATCACTTTTAGATTTTCAATGTGATAGAAATACGTTGAACGAATGTGAAGGTATGCATGTAAATTAGTTCTTAGTAAAATCATTGTATTGTAATTCAATATTCCTTTTTAATCTACTATATTTGATTGAGTGGGATTATAATTTTATAATAATTATTTATTAATAATTTATTTGAGTTTGTAACACAATTATATTATATGGTTACAACAAAACATGATGATGTAGATTATTGATATAAATTGTTGTTTGGATGATTTTGAGTTCATAATGAGATTATTAATATAAGATATTCAATTTAGAATGTGGAATTTTGATAGAGAAGAAGGTATTGATTTTTTTGATTTAGATTGGTTTATTGTTTGATTTTTTTTCAATTCATAAAGCATGTTAAAAATTGAATAAAATAAAACATCTAAGGTGATCTGAAGGTTTATTTAAGAGGCTAATGATTATTGTAGTTTATTTATAAAGAATTATATGTTATTTGGATGGTTGTGAATTTTCATATTGATTTTTAATGTTTCCTTCATAATGTAAACCCTCGTTCAAGATTTTATAGGGTACTCGCTGATGTTTTTTTGAGGAAATTTCATCGAATCCCTATATGGTACATACATAAAAATGTAACATATAGGGTGTTTGAGTTTGTGTCCTATGAAAAACTGTATTAACATTAATTACATATATATTTTATTTATTGAATATTAATAAAACTTTTTATATCATATTTGTCATTGTTCTTCACAACTATAATGTAATAATACCATAGAGTATAAGTTTAATTTATAAGGACATAATAGTCCACATTATTATGAGAACATTGATATTCTATGATGATATTCTTAAATAAGGATTTGAAGTTGGATAGCGTACTATGATGGAAAACGTAGTATGTATACGCTTAGGTAGTATTAATCATTAGAAGATGAGGATTATTCTAATGATTCTCACACATGGTAATATACTAAATGGGACATTATGAAAACCGACACAGCAGTATAAGCAACACTGGTACTGGGTTCATGAGATATTTCGATCTTAATGCAAGTATTAAAGAAAGTATAAATTAATATTATCTATATTAATTTCAGGACTCATGAATGAATATTTTTTTAAACAACATTCATTATAACAATTTTTTGGTTAGGAATGTCTCGAATAATCAACATGACATAATTTGATTGGACTTGGATGAATTTTTACCTTACATATTTATGGAAGTCTTCATCATAGCCATTTTATTATAATAAAACCAATGCATTAAATTTTAATGAAAATATGTAATGGAATGTTAATTTCATCTAGTCAAAGAAAGACATATCTATCTTATAGGTTTCTAAAATGGATGTGAAACCCAATTGATGTGAAATTGTGGAATTGTGAATATATAACATAGTGAACATTTGTATGTTTTTTTAATCATTGTGAAATTAAGACCATTTACTTGTGATCCTTGACCCATTACTAGAAAATAATATTGGACATTGGGAAATACCTCCTAATGAAAACATAAAAGAATATAATTGAGTCATCAACTAAATTTTACCGATGATATTGTTTAAAATCTAATCAAATTTAGTTAATTGAATAAATATAATTACCAATACTGAAGGTTGTTGATTAAAAGAATTTATCAATGAATGAAATATTGAAATTAAATATTTATTCAGGTGTTCAATAAATTAGACTATATTTCGAATGGATTAATACTTATTTTGGTGAAAAATATTAATTAGTAGCCATGTTAAATAATATTTTTTAATTTCCTAGTTGGAACATGATGAAAAAATATTATTGTTATTATTATTTTTTGTTATTTGGTTTTTAGAGGTTATATAATTATTTAAGGGCATAAATTCAATAATAATATTATTTTAACATAAACCCCAAATTTATAAATATATGGTTATGTATATTGTGTATATATTCAATTAGTTATATCAAACAATATGGGATTTCGGCAAAAATCTAAATCTCTATTGACACCCAAAATTCTACCTCTCAAGAATGAGAAACAGAATTGTAATTCCAAAATGTTTGAATAAAGAGAAATCAACCCAAACCAAGTAAGACAATAGATTCTAGGTGCTAGTACTCAAAGATCAATTGGTGTTTCATGAACATACAAGGAGCATGTGTGAATAATTTCTATATGGATTTTAATCTTAGAACCTCACTAAAAAATGTATAAAACCTAAAAGTGTGTTTTTAGGATGATCAACATCAACATTACAGAATTTTTCCTCATCCATGCTAATCATTTCTTCATAAATTACTTAACATAATTATAAATTTTACATCAAATATCCTCAATCTAGGCTTTGGGTATATAAATATTAAAATAAATTTCAATATATCACCCACCACCACAAGATTTTGTAGCCGCTGAAACCTACAAGTGGAATCATAGGGGTCACATTTTAATTTATAATTATTTATTTCATTTTTGATCCAATGGAAATTATTGTTGAATTTTCATTTATTATTATTCATTATATATTCCAATTTGAATTAACATGTTATAGATACATTAATCATGTTTGTTCAGTGTTTGGTTTTGTTAATTAGGTAATAATAAATGAAGAATGATGATAGATTCTATCCCTAACTACCAATTATTGGCTGGTAAGAAAGTGTTACATGGTATATACTCGAATGTACATGTTTTGTACCCAATTACGTTACACCTAGACATGTAGAGGGATACATGTCTTGCCATGAATCTATTGAATGTTTTGTATTCGGCATGTTGACTAGCTAACTTGGATCATGGTTCTCGGATTACCCAACGTGTATCAGTGTACATGTTGTGTATTCCATAAGAGTTAGCAGCATAAATCACATAATATTTTTTGTCATTATACATGGTCGATCAATGTGAGACTGACACCCAAGAATTTTTATGAAATACATGACATGTTTCTAGTGTATAAGCCATGTATTTTATTAGTTCCCATGCCTGGGATACACTTTATGTTATATGGAAACATGATATTATTGATACATGGCGTGTATCATGAATACACATGTCATTTATTCCCTCACTACATAACACACCGATAATTTCAGCATGTTTCATGGGAATGTGAATTTTGGATCACACAATATGTAGCTAGCCTATATATTCAATGTAATCTATTGAGATACATGTGGATACCTCATGTTAGTATCATGGGAGCATGAAAAGCGGACACAAGACGTGCAGTTGGAATGTACTCATCATGTAGTCTAATAGATTTAAATGGCCAAAGCGCCATGCATCTGACCTAGATACCCCATAATAGAGGTACAAAGTGGGTATATAGATAGTACATGCAATTTAGTCTCAAAATTACAAGCTGCATTAAATTACATTAAATTAAAAATTTGTAGCATTAAAACGATATTTCATTGACTATCACATTATTATTTGAAAATTTAAAAAGGTTTATATTGAATTTTAAATTTTAAATTAAATTGTTATAATAAATCATAAACTATTGTTTTTTTATTTTATTTTTTATTAATTCCATTATTATGGTTATCTCCATGAGGATTTAAATGGTCATTAAGAAGAAAATTAATGAGGGAATTAATTAATAATTTCTTTAATGAATGAAAAAATATTAACCTTGATAATAAATAATTGATATAGATATGAATTTTTTTATAAGGATGGGGTTGAAGTTTCATTTATTATTTACATTAAAGAAAAGACCTCTTTTAACTGGGTAGAGGGAGACCCATTACATATCATGAAGGCCCAGTAGGAATTTATCCCATTACATGGCCTGTAGGCCCAAATTTTTGGCCCAAGGCCGATTTTGTGAATTGTACTGGTATAGTAATCTGTCTCCTATAGTACTGCATTGTATCCGTGTAACATCCCAAGTAAGTAATGAATAATAGATATTTTTATCTATGTCTATTAATGAATTAGATAGTGTTTTAGAGGCTTAAAATGAAAATAAATCCATTGTTAAGCATCTAATACACTAATATTTTTAAAAGATTGTTTTACTGCCTTTTAATGGAAAACCATTTTTAAAGATATATTTTGACAATTTTATAAGATATGTTGTCAAAATAAACTTATTCTTTATTATTGGTACATCATAATTTACTTTGTGTGAATTTTTGGTATTTTTCAGACAATGTTCATTTTTTTAATGAATAGTGAAAAATACTACAGTTTACATCAAAACTTCTTTTTAATATAATTTATTTATATGATTAGATTATCTTTTGAATTGGTATTAATGTGTAATATGAATATATTTTTACCATTTAATCCAATGGGGGTCATTGGAATCAATTTTACTTTAAAATTAGACTTAAACTGGTGTCAATCTTTTGATACTTATTGTTTTATAAAAACACGCTATTTGCTCTGACAGCGGGAATTAATTATTAAATTAATTAATGTGACTTATATGTTTTGATTTTTGTAAAATAAACTTCATTTTTGAATTCGGAATATCAAATATATATTAGAGTGAATTTTTGGTAATTTTCTGAAAAACTCAAATTTTTGATGAATAGTGAAACCACTAAGTGGTACTTAAAAAAACTGATTTTCCGTTTAAATGAAATTTTGCCATCATAGTGTTTTGAATTTCATAAATCCGACATACATGGTTGTCATTAAGATGTTAAATGTGGTTCAATGAGATTAAAATAATTTTTTTGGTGAATAGTAACTTATTAAGTTTTTAATCGGGATTAGAGGTAATTATTGTAATTTAAGGTAAAAATGATATTATAAAAATGTGAAAACACCATGACACTTGTCCTACCCATATTGGATGAGTCATGGCCGACCGAGACAACCCATGTGTCGATTTAGGGGACCCTATGGAGCCTCTTGGGCGAGATAATGACTTTAATGCTTTAAAAAAAATAAAGGTTAAAATGACACTAACATAAATGTTTTTACTAAAACATTTTTTATAAGGGGTAATACTAATCATAATTTTGTCTATAAATACTATTTGGAAAGATAAAATGATTTCCTACATCAGGATAGTTTTTTTATAATTTTTAGACATTAAATAAATTAATTTAATTATGACATCATGATGATGCAACGATGACCTCATTAATGAACAGTTTAAATAAAATGAAATGATAATATAAAATATAAGACCTACACTTGTCCAAAAACTATTGAATGGGAATATTTCGAAGGATTATCATCGTAGCTTCAAAATATATCAATTTGGGACCTTAGAAATTCGAAACACTTTTGAAAATAAAATAATAGTTTCATGATTTCCAAAAGTGCCCCTCCTCTCCTCTTATAAAAGGCCCCCACATCTACCTCATTTAACACACTTCTCAAGCCTTTGGCTCTGCCATACCCTGCCAATTTACTCTCTCCACATCCCTCTCCTCATCCTAGAGGATTCCCTTTGGGCATAACCCTTTCAAAAGAAGCCTTTAGGTTCAAATCAAAAGGAGTTACACTTTTAAAGGTAATTCATTCTCTCATGTTCATTTGTTTTATTTTTCTTCTCCAACCCCCTAAACTCTTTTTATTTACTTATTTTGAAACAAAAACAGTATAATCAATATACTAGGTTGTTTTTATAAGATTTATTCGAGCTAAACTCTCACAAAACAACATCAAATGGTTAAAGAACATACAGTTTCCGTGGATGGCGACATTCTACCACCCGAAACGATGATTGTTCAATACTCATTTAACACCTTCAATGGTGGCCATTATGATGTCACTATTATTATATATGATATATAATATGTTTATTCTTTCCTTAAGATTATGTGTTTTTCATTTATGGCATACCATTATTGTTTCCATTATAGGTAAACACGATATCTTCATTTTAGGAAGTGCGGACTACCGGCCCCTGAAAGTGATTTGATTCGTTAATACCATATGTGGGATGTGTAAAGGATAATGTTAATGATATTATATATGTTATTATATTGGAATTATAATATACTCTTTTATCATTATGATTCCATTCCAGAAAATACGAAATTGAAATGGAAGTAGCATTCATGCGTACGTACGGCTTACCGTCTCGATGAACGGTGCATTTCATTTCTTACCTCTAAATGTGATGTAATATTATAAATACATGTATATGATGAATATATATGATATAAATGTTATCTAAATAATTAATGTCATTCTGTATATAATGAACCATTGACCAAATTAACAACATGTAAGTGTAAGAAGTCTATTTTTGACTTAAGAACCAAATACCGACAAAATGAACATTATTAACTTAAATGATTACATGATGTTCATAACATGGTATAAAAGGAATAATGAACTTGAAAAAGGTTCTTAAGCAAGTAGAGATTAACTCATGTTTATTATTCAGGAGATTAAAGAATGGTCGGGTCAAGTCGGATACGAGGTATGGGACTTCGTCTCAATCTCCTTTCATTGAGGCATATTTTATTTTATACACAACCTTATTTTATACGGTGTATAAGCCCCTTTGACATTTATGTTTATTCAAAAGGAATATTTTTTATACGAAGTATTTACTAAACGACAAATGGGAATGTTTTTGTCGTATGTATGAAGCGACAACGACTTCTCCGCCGTCGTGACCGTTATTTGAGTTTCAGCTTCCTCTACAAGCAATACCTTCTTTTTAAAATAAAAATAAATACCATGTTTCACTTTTCTTTTATTTTGGTATTGAAAATGGTTTTCATAATGTTTTTATATCAATGTGTTGTATTGATATCTTGTGATTGAAAGGTGGAAATGTTATGTTTCCTTTATGCATGTTTTATGTGATATGATTATGTTGAGGTTCTTGGGAATTATTATGAAAACGGGTGGTTCCGTGATAAACTAAGGGCGGGTGAGCCCGATATAGCTCTCCAATGCATTGGGTAACGTGAAGGAGTGAAACGTTAATGTTTCTACGAAGAGATTTATGGAATATACTTTGTTGGGTATTCCAAACGTAACCAAGAGGGTTACTCCCTACGTAAGAATGCTATGAATGCCTCAAGTTACCTTTATGTCTTATGATTTCTATGATTTATTCATGATTTGATGAGGTATGTGATTATGTTTTATGGGTAAAGTATGCTTTCATTCTCATTTTTATATGTACCCAAGTTTCCTTTCCATATTTTTATATCCCTTACTGAGCATTTTATGCTCATCCCAAGTTTTTTTGAATTTGTTTTCATAGGTCAAGGGAAAGGTACATGATATGATGATAGTGTCAAGGGAGTGTCAAGAATGAATCCTTGTTTTATTTTAAATATGTTTGCATTGATGGGAATGAATATTACTATCTCTATGTAACCACTTTGTTTATATGTGGAATGTAATGCATGTTTTTTGATCTAATTCTCTAAAACTCTAAACATGAAAAGATCCTCAATGTGTAATCTTGTAATAACTCAAGATTAAGTAAGGTTTAAGGCTGGGGCTTTATAGTTGGTATCAGAGGTCAGTTTAGATAACTTTAGGAGTTAGAATTCTATTAAATGATTATCCAAAAATATTTTTTTAATGGTTAAATTGAAGTGATATAGCATTTGAAGATTACCATGTTGCTTTATCTAAGTCATGTTTGTTCAGAATGGTTTTCCGCAGAGGAAACAGGGAAGTAGTGCTAGGATGGCATAAAAAAGGAAATAACCTTCCGAATCAGCATCCTGAGATGGTCGGAATTGGAACTGAACAGTTTGTTGCAGTAATGGTGCAGTTGACTCAGGCTATAAATAGTGGTGGTATCCATGCACGAGATCAGCCAGACCAACCGCAGAGGAACATGTTAGTGGTGGAACATTTCATGAGGCAACATCCCCCATCATTCAGAGGATCATCTGACCTTGTGCTAGATGAAGGGTGGATTAAAGCACTGGAGAAGATTTTCGATGTCATGGGGTGTTCATACAATCAAAAGGTTAGTCTTTCTATTTACCGTTTGGAGGGTGAGGCAGATCAGTGGTGGTAGATGGTTAAAAATATCCAGGACGCTGATGAGATTGATGCTCTCGACTGGGATGAATTCAAAGGTATGATTCCTGAGAATTATTTTCCTAAGGCTGTTCGACTTAGGATGGAAAATAAATTATTGGAATTGAGGCAAGAGGAAGACTCAGTGGCTACCTATGAAGAATGGTTCACTCGATTGGCAAGGTATGCTCCAAATTTTTTCCGAGACCTTGATAGTAAAATCAATCGTTTTTACTCAGGATTAAAGCCAAAATATCGAAGGGCGTTGGCTTCTCGTGAGTTTAAAAGTAATGAAAAGCTTGTTCGATGTGCTGATAAGGTGGAAATGGAGTTTGCCGATGATCAAGTGTTCTATAACAACCAACAGAAGAAGAGACCGAGGTGGCAGGAGAAAGGTTAGAATTATTCAAAAAAGTCTGATTGTAAGAAAACTAAGTTTCCAGTTTGTGATAAATGTGGCAAATGGCATGCTGGCGAATGTCTTCTGAATTCTGGAAGGTGATACCAATGTGGTAAGATGGGACATAAGGCTCATGATTGCACTGAAAAGGATCAATGTGAAGGTAAGACCAAATTTGATTTACAGTTAGTGAAATGTTATAAGTGCAATGATATGGGTCACTATGCAAATGAGTGTCCGAAAAAGAGCTTGAGTGATGGGAAGCAGTTAGACTACAAGCATAAAGGGGTGGTGAAATCCTTTGGAACTACATCAGCAGACGTCAGGACATCAAATGAAGTTGTATCAGGTACTTTGTTTGTTTTTTCATATTATGCCAGTGTGTTGTTTGATTCGGGGTCTACACATTCTTTCATCTCTGAAAACTTTTCTAGTAAAATTGAAATACCATCTCAAGAAATGACTCCTGAACTTGTGGGAAAAACACCTTGGGGAAATGTTGAGGCAAAAGGATTTATAAGAATCTTCCTATCCTTATCTGTGGAAAGCACCTGATTAAAACCTTATTGTTTTACCTCTAGTAGAGTTTGATGTTATCCTGGGTATGGATTGGCTCTCTATTTACCATGCTAAGATTCATTGTAGAGCTAAAGAAGTTTCTTTTCAGAAAGACTTTCAGTTTGTGTACAAGAATGAACCCTTATTGTTGATAACTTATCAAGAGGGCAAGAAACTTGTAAAAGATGGAAATGAATGTTACCTTGCACACATCGTTGAAAATAAAGGAACTGTTCAGATTAATGATGTGTCAGTGGTAAATGAGTATCCTGATGTTTTTCCTGATGAGTTTCCAGGAATAATACCAGATCGGAATGTTGAATTTACTGTTGACTTAGTTCTTGATGCTAAGCCAATTTCAAAACCCCCTTATCGAATGGCTCAAATTGAACTTTTAGATTTGAACGAGAAATTGCAAGATTTATTAGAGAATGGTTTCCTTCGACCTAGCACATCACCATGGGGTTCTCCTGTTTTATTTGTTAAAAAGAATTATGGTTCTATGAGACTTTGCATTGATTATAGGGCCTTGAATAATATCACTGTTAAGAATAAATATCCTTTACCTCATATCGATGATTTGTTTGATCAGCTCCAGGGAGCTCAGTTTTTTTTCAAAGATTGACTTGAGATCGGGGTACCATCAGCTGAAGGAAAAGGAGGCAGATATTCCAAATACCGCGTTCCGTACGAGATATGGCCATTATGAATTTGTATTAATGCCTTTTAGGCTAACCAATGCACCTGCGGTATTCATGGACTTAATGAATAGAATTTTCCACGAGTTCTTGGATAAGTTTGTGGTGATTTTAATTGAGGATATTTTGGTGTTTTCTAAAAGTATAGAAGAGCATGAAAGACATTTAACGGTCATTTTCCAAACCTTAAAAGAAAATAAATTGTATGGGAAATTCAGAAAATGTGAGTTTTGGTTGCAACAAATTTCTTTCCTTGGTCACATTGTTTCAAAAGATGGCATAACTGTTGATCCTGCAAAAACAAAAATTGTTGAAGAATGGCCAAGACCCACAAATGTAACTGATATTCGTAGCTTCCTTGGTTTGGCAGGCTATTACCGAAGGTTTGTTAGAAATTTTTCACGATTATCTAGTCCATTGACTAAGCTAACTCGGAAGGGTGTTACGTTTATCTGGACAAAAGAATGTGATGATTGTTTTTAGGAATTGAAAAGAAGATTGGTGAATTCTCTAGTTTTGGCACTACCTTCCAGGAACGGTGAGTTTGTTATATACAGTGATGCTTCATTGAAAGGACTTGGTTGTGTCCTAATGCAGAATGATCATGTAATTGCTTATTCTTCACGACAGTTGAAAACTCATGAGGTAAATTACCCTACACATGATTTGGAATTAGCTGTTATTGTTTTTTTTTAAAATTTGGAGGCATCATTTTTATTGAGTAAAGTGTGAAATTTATAATGATCACAAAAGATTAAAGTATATATTCACTCAGAATGAATTGAACATGAGACAAAGGAGATGGCTGGAATTAATCAAGGATTATGATTGTACAATTCATTACCATCCAGGACAAGTAAATAAAGTGGCTAATTCTTTGAGTTGAAAAAGTAATTCTTCATCAGCAATGTTGCGTTTGGAACGTGATCCTTTGGTTAAGGATTTGATGAACTTTGGAATAGATGTTGTTGGTGTAGAAAGTTCTTTTGTTTTGTTTCAGGTATCAGTGAGATCATCTCTATCAGACAGAAACAAGCAAGCATGGTAGCAAGAAAGTGAGTTGCAGAAAAAGGTAGAGTTGGTTTAGAAAGGTAAGTTGCCTGAATTCAACATTGATAATGATTGCGTTTTGAGATTTGGGAAGAGATTGTGTGTGCCCAGTGATTCATAGTTGAAGAGAGAGTTGTTATGTGAAGCTCATAGTTCCCCGTTTTCAGTTGATCCTGGAAGTACTAAGATGTATAAAGATCTGCGGGAGTATTACTGGTGGGATGGAATGAAAAGAGATATTGATGATTTTACTGTGAAGTGTTTTACATGTCAACAGGTTAAAGGAGAGAGGCATTTACCAAAAGGGATGCTTTAGCATTTACAAGTGCCAGAGTTGAAATGGGAGAATATATCGATGGACTTTGTTGTGGGATTACCGAAGACATCTCGAGGTAATAATGCAATCTGGGTTATTGTTGATCGCTTGACCAAATCTGCTCATTTCCTTGCTATACGAGATACTTTCTCTCTTGATCAACTTTCTCGTTTTTATCTTAAAGAGATAGTCAGGTTACATGGAGTTCCTCTCTCCATTGTATCTGATCGTGATCCCTGGTGCACTTCTAACATTTGGAAAGGCTTTCAGAAGTCGTTGGGTTCTGAATTAACTTTTAGTACAGCTTTTCATCTTCAATCAGATGGGCAGTCAGAACGAACAATTCAGACCTTGGAGGATATGCTACGTTCTTGCTCTATGGATTATCAGGGAAGTTGGGACCAACATCTTTCTTTGGTTGAATTTTCATATAATAACAGTTTTCATTCTAGTGTACAGATGGCACCTTTTCAGGCATTATTTGAGAAGCAGTGTCAAACTCCAGCTTTCTGGGATGAAGTGGGTGAAAGGAAGTTGATGGGACCAGAATTGGTAGAAGAGATGGCAGAAAAATATCAGCTGATTCAGAAACACATGAGAACAGTTCAGAGCAGACAGAAGAGTTATGCGGAAAACATGAGGAAGGATCTCTCTTTTGAGGTAGGTGATCATGTTTTTCTCAAAGTATCACCATGAAAAGTGTGATGTGACTTGGTAAGAAAGGAAAGCTGAGTCCAACGTTCATTGGACCATATGAAATTCTGGAGAGAGTTGGATCAGTTTCTTACAGAGTGTATTTACCTCGGTGTTTATCTCAGGTACACAATGTTTTTCATGTTTCGATGTTGAGGAAGTATATGCCAGATCCATCTCATGTTTTGTGTCCAGAGGTAGTTCAGCTAGAAGAGAACCTATCTTATGAGGAACAACCGGTCCAGATTCTTGACCACAGGGAGAAAGTGTTACGAAATAAGGTGATTAATCAGGTAAAGGTTTTGTGGAAAAAACACATGATGTAAGAGGCAACATGGGAATCTGAAAATGCAATGAGGGATAAATACCCACATTTATTTGATATGTAAATAAATTATGGGGAAGCAATTTTCTAAAGGGGGGAAGGATGTAACATCCCAAGTATGTAATGAAAAATATATATTTTTATCTATGTCTATTAATGAATTAGATAGTGTTTTAGAGGCTTGAAATAAAAATAAATCCAATCTTAAGCATGGAATACACTAATATTTTTAAAAGATTATTTTACTGCCTTTTAATGGCAAACCATTTTTAAAGCTATCTTTTGACAATTTTATAAGATATGTTATCAAAATAAACTTATTCTTTATGATTGGGAAATCAAAATTTACTTTGTGTGAATTTTTGGTATTTTTCAGACGATGTTCATTTTTTTAATGAATAGCGAAAAATACTGCATTTTACATCAAAAATGCTTTTTAATATAATTTTTTTATATGATTAGATTATCTTTTGAATTGGTCTTAATGTGTAATCTGAATATATTTTTACCATTTAATCCAATTATGGTCATTGGAATCAATTTCACTTTGATATTATACTTAAACTCGTGTCAATCTTTTGATACTTATTGTTTTATAAAAACACGCTATTTGCTCTGACAGCGGGAATTAATTATTAAGCTAATTAATGTGACTTATTTGTTTTGAATTTTTTAAAATAGACTTCATTTTTGAATTCGGAATATCGAATATATCTTAGAGTGAATTTTTGGTAATTTTCTGAAAAACTCCAATTTTTGATGAATAGTGAAACCACTAAGTGGTACTTATAAAAACTGATTTTCCGTTTAAATGAAATTTTTCCATCATTGTGTTTTGAATTTCAAAAATCCGACATACATGGTTATCATTAAGAAGTAAAATGTGGTTCAATGAGATTAAAATAATTTTTTGGTGAATAGTAACTTATTATGTTTTTAATCGCGATTAGAGGTAATTAGTGTAATTTAAGGTAAAAATGATACTATAAAAATGTGAAAACACCATGAAACTTGACCTACCCCTATTGGATGAGTGATGGCCGACCACAACAACCCATGGGTCGATTTAGGGGTCCCTATGGAGCCTCTTGGGTGATATAATGACTTTAATGCTTTTTTTAAAAAAAATAAAGGTGAAAATGACACTAACATAAATTGTTTTACTAAAACAATTTTTATAAGGGGTTATACTAATAATAATTTTGCCTATAAATACTCTTTGGAAATATAAAATGATTTCCTACATCAGGATTTTTTTTATAATTTTTAGACATTAAATAAATTAATTTAATTATGAAATCATGATGATGCAACGATGACCTCATTAATGAACAGTTTAAATAAAATGAAATGATAATATAAAATCTAAGACCTACACTTGTCAGAAAGCTATTGGATGGGAATATTTCGAAGCCTTATCATCGTATCTTCGAAATATATCAATGTGGGACCTTTGAAATTCGAAACACTTTTGAAAATAAAATAACAGTTTCATGATTTCCAAAAGTGCCCCTCCTCTCCTCTTATAAAAGGCCCCCACCTCTACCTCATTTCACACACTCCTCAAGCCTTTGGCTCGGCCATCCCCTGCCCATTTACTCTCTCCAAATCCCTCTCCTCATCCTAGAGGATTCCCTTTGGGCAGAATCCTTTCAAAGGAAGCCTTTAGGCTCAAATCAAAAGGAGTTACACTTTTAAAGGTAATTCATTCTCTCATGTTCATTTGTTTTATTTTGCATCTCCAACCCCCTAAAAGATTTTTATTTACTTCTTTTGTAACAACACCAGTATATTAAATATACTAGGATGTTTTTATAAGATTTATTCGAGCTACACTCTCACACAACTACATCAAATGGTTAAAGAACATACAGTTTCCGTGGATGGCGAAATTCTGCCTCCCGAAACGATGATTGTTCAATACTCATTTAACACATTCAAAGGTGTCCATTATGATGTAACTATATTTATATATGATATATAATATGTTTAGTCTTTCCTTAAGCTTCTGTATTTTTCATTTATGGCATACCATTATTGTTTCCATTATGGGTAAACACGATATCTTCATTTTAGGAAGTGCGGACTACTGCCCCCTGAAAGTGATTTGATTCGTTAATAACATATGTGGGATGTGTAAAGGATAAAGTTAATGATATTATATATGTTATTATATTGTAATTATAATATACTCTTATATCATTATGATTCCATTACAGAAAATACGAAATAGAAATGGAAGTAGTGTTCATGCGTACGTACGGCTTACCGTCTCCATGAACGGTGCATTTCATTTCTTACCTCTAAATGTGATGTAATATTATAAATACATGTATATGATGAATATATATGATATATATGTTATCCAAATCATTAATATCATTCTGGATATAACGAAAATTTTACCAAATTAACAACATGTAAGTGTAAGAAGTCTATTTTTGACTTAAGAACCAAATACCGACAAAATGAACATTATTAACATAAATGATTACATGATGTTCATAACATGGTATAAAAGGAATAATGAACATCAAAAAGGTTCTTAATAAAGTAGATATTAACTCAAGTTTATTATTCAGGAGATTAAATAATGGTCGGGTCAAGTCGGATACGAGGTATGGGACTTCGTCTCAATCTCCTTTCATTGAGGCATATTTTATTTTATACACAACCTTCTTTTATACGGTGTATAAACCCCTTTGAATTTTATGTTTATTCAAAAGGAATATTTTTTATACGAAGCATTTACTAAACGACAAAAGGGAATGTTTTTGCCGTATGTATGCGGCGACAACGACTTCTCTGCTGTCATGACGGTTATTTGAGTTTCGGCTTCCTCTACAAGCCATACCTTCTTTTTAAAAGAAAAATAAATTTCATGTTTTACTTTTCATTTATTTTGGTATTGAAAATGGTTTTCATAATGTTTTTATATCAATGTGTTGTATTGATATATTTTGATTTAATGGTGGAAATGTTATGTTTCCTTTATGCATGTTTTACGTGATATGATTATGTTGAGGTTCTTGGGCATTATTATGAAAACAGGTGGTTCCGTGATAAACTAAGGGCAGGTGAGCCCGATATAGCTCTCCAATCAATTGGGTAACGCGAAGGAGTGAAACGTTAAGGTTTCTCCAAAGAGATTTAGGTAATATACTGTGATGGGTATTCCAAACGTAACCAAGAGGGTTACTCCCTACGTAAGAATGTTATGAATGCCTCAAGTTACCTTTATGTCTTATGATTTCTATGATTTATTCATGATTTGATGAGGTATGTGCTTATGTTTTATGGGTAAAGTATGCTTTCATTCTCATGTATATATGTACCCATGTTTCCTTTCCATATTTTTATATCCCTTACTGAGAATTTTATGCTCATCCCAATTTTTTTTGAAATGTTTTTCACAGGTCAAGGGAAAGGTACATGATATGATGATAGTCAAGGGAGTGTCAAGAAATAATCCATGTTTTATTTTAAATATGTTTCCATTGATGGGAATTATGAATAATATCTTTATGTAACCACTTTGTTTATATGTGGAATGTAATGCAAGTTTTATGATCTAATTCTCTAAATCTCTAAACACGAAAAGATCCTTAATGTGTAATCTTGTAATAACTCAAGATTAAGTAAGGTTTAAGGCTGGGGCCTTATAATCTGCTTGTTCTACAGTACCCTACCACCGCTACAGTTCCCGCAGTTTCTACAGTACCACCGCTGCTATCGTATACTACAGTACTACTACTGAACCCAACTACAATGGATATAGAAATGAATGTTATCCATTTAATTTTCAAACATGTTTCATTTATTACCCTACATGAGCTAGACCAAGACTATTTTATGTGTTCTAATTTAATAAATTTTAATTATTACATGGTTTGACAATTATTGTTTATTAAATTAAATTTGATGGCATGTGAGTTATCCTTCTCTACCATATCATGTAGGTTCTATGTATGAAAGGATAATTATGCAATCCCCCCTTTATCAAACCCATTAGTTCCCATCACCATCATGTGAGTTATAAATATTTTAAATTATTGGGGTTTCCAATGGCATACCTCGGCGGTTCAAGATGGAACCATAATGATTTGAATCAAGGTGTTGCATGGGTTGATGGCTGAAAAGTTTTAACTCATACCAAGACTAAAAATGAGAATCAATTTCCATAGGCCAAATTTTGATTTAATACATGCTGATTAAATTATCCATTTTATAATTCTAAAGAATGATACATTTAATTTTTCATTAACTTTTTTCCATAAAATTATTAATTTACGGATACATAGCCATAATCCTATATAAAGGAATTAATGGGCAATAAATGAAATTAATTTAATGAATTATTTATAAATTTAATATACAATATGGGAAATTATTTATATAAAGTACAATTAATATTATAGAGACATGTAAAAGGTAAAATAATACAACATTTATGTATAATTCACTAAAATCCATCAACCTAATAATTAGTCAGACTAATCCTTGAATTGCATGATTTGAAATGAATCCATCGAAAAAACAGTAGTACATGAAAAATGTATGGAAACATACTTTTATCGGGGCATCTCATGGGGCTATTGGGTTTAATTAACCAAAAATTCATTGATTTTAATTTCCAAATACTATTCAATATAAATTTTGTGTATGGTGTTGAGGAAATCCGAAGTAGGGTCTCAGGAAAGGGGAATACACTAAACAGATCAAGGAGTTGCAAGCCCACAGTTGGAAATATTGCTTACTTAATTACTTTCTTATAATTTTCATAAAAAATGTTTGGATCATTAGTAAATGTAATAGGGATCATTTGTACTATTATTTCATTAAAACTATATATTTCTAGTTTAACGGTGAGGGTTGTTAAAACATGATAATATAGTTGAATAATTAATAAAATTCATTTATTTATTAATTCATAAATAATATATAATCATGAAAAATCCTTATTATATGATCTATTAATTATAAAATTAAATGGGACACATGTTATGTACTTTATCCCTATGATCAATATTTAATAATGAAGACCTAATAACTTGATGTAACTTCCAAGAGTGGTTTAGACACCTTCAAGATATTATATAAAATGAGTGGAAATTGTATGTGTTAGAATCCTAAATTCGTGATCCAACTACCATAGAGGATAGTGATGAAGGTTTCCAAGATTATGAAATTCTTTTGATCAAATGAGGACTATGTTCTATGTTCAATGCTTTCATATCTCTCTAGTAAACACATGAATTATCACAAGAACATTTGTCCTTATATCATTCATTTGCAACTCTATGGTCTTTACTTGGAGAGAGAAAGAAAATAATGGATTTATATTTAAAGTTATTTATTTCATAGAAATCTTAGAGAGTGTTTCCCTGATAGGGCTCACGTAGTCGACCTACTCATCTACATTGAGCACCTAGAGTTTATACAAATTAAACTCCCAACTTAATTAGGAACTGATCTCATTCTAGAATAACTCCCTCATAGCTTCTCTATAACTATTGTAAATTTGAAATCAAAAATCATTGATAATTCTCTTTTGGATCTTATTACTCTCCTCCACCAACTATATAAGGGTACAAAATAATGAAAATCCACCTGTCTATATACTAAAAAATAGAAGTGTAATGGGATGATTTTTATTTACAAAGAATCTTCACACCCATGTAATTATAAGAATATTAAGGGGAATATAAGGGAACATGATTTTTTCTATTCCTCATCTTTAAAGAAGACCCAGTTGGAGGAAAATAAAATAATTCCAAAGAATAATTGGTATTCTTCTAATGCATTTGTTATCATGTGAAATTTATCTATATATAAAAATTATGTTTTAGATATATCTTGTGGTACCCACGTGTTTATTCAAAAGTTGAATCCATGTAGATTATAAAATATTGACCATGTGAAGGTATATCTATAAATACTTAATCGACATAAAAATTCTGCTACAACTATCAAGGATATACACTAAACATTTCCAACCAAATTTATCACGGTTTTAAAGAGTTTTTGTTATGTGACATGAATTACAAAAACATTATATCTACATCTAGAATTTTTATGAATAGATTTATATTAATGTTCAAAATTAATGATTCTTATATTATAATGTTATATTTTTTATTATGGAAATGAGAATTTAAATAATTATCTATATGTTTAGTATTACATAATCTAGGTAATGGAAATCTATAATGAAATGGGTTCACATTACTAATGCCAAATGAAACAATGTTATGACCATCTATGTGATGTAAAAAAATAACATGAATAAATTATAAAAATATATATATTTATATTCTATTGAAGTCAAATCACATGGTCTATGTCATGCAGAATTAGATGTTAAAATATCCAAATCCTCATTAACTAGGATATTTGAAAGCTAAAATGTTCTTCTTGAATTAAATTATACATATGTGTGTTGTCCATTTACCATTGAGGAAATGGGTGTGTAATCATACATCCTAAATTTTATTAATTATTTTAGTAGATATGTATATTTTATTATAAGTCTGATTATGTTTATAAAATCTTGGAATACAAGAATGAATATGAGAATGAGTTTGGTTAGGATAAGAATAAACATTTCTCATATTGTGGTGGAAAATTACTTTTTAATGTAATAATTAATTAATTATAGGATTTTGGGATCCAATATCAACTTAGTAATCATTATAAACCTCTTTGGAATGACGAAAGTGAAAATATGAACTAAACCATGTTGAACATGATGAAGGAAATTATGATTCATTCAAGCCTTCCATTATCCTTTTATAGATATGTGTTTCAAACAACACCACCAATAAAAAACCCAATGCCAAATAAGGAAACATACAATATACCATACCATTTATGGAATGGAAGTAAACCCATATTTCCATACATACATGTGTGGGGTTGTGACATAATGTTTAAGTCCTATCTGGTAACAAACATTCACATCAAGGTACATATTATAACATTATATTAAATCCTTAACAAAAAAATGATATTACCAATATAAACCCAAAAAATGTAATAGGGGAAAGAAACTCCATATTAAATAAGAGGGAGAACATCTCTAAAAGAGTTAGTGGGATAACTATTTACATAGATGAGGATGGGGATCGAAGAATGCAATATTTGGTAGATTAAATAATTACACAAATCCCCACTAAAGAAGAATATTTTCGATAGGAAAAAATACTAAATAAGAGTAAAATAGATGTTATAGGACTAGAATAATATGATTTTATAGTCACATAGGATGGTGACACATTATTAGTTCATAAAAATGATACTTTAACCTATAATGAAGAAATAATTATAAGATGTTTCCATGTGAAAATAATATTGGAATTCTAAAATTGATTCCATATTGAAAAACCGAGAATGGATTTTTATAGATCCACTATGGGATGTAAATAAAATTATTTTCAAATTGATATTCAAGAATAAAATTAATGTGGATGGAAAAATCAACACCTATAAGGCATGACTAGTTACAAAAAGGTTTAAAAAACATGAAGGTATTAACTATAGAAAAACAATTTCACTGGTTAACATACATAATACATAAAAATTATACATTAAATTATGTCCAACCATTATGATGAGATTTGTAAAATTGATTTACAAGAATTATTCCATAATGGTAATCTTCATGAAGATTTATATATTGAAAAATATAAAGGTTATGGGACCCCAAATGATTCTAATTGGATATTAAAACTAGAAGGAACCATTAACGAATAAATGAAAGAATCTCGGTCATGGAACATTAATATTGATTAATCCATAATCAAATTTGGGTTATAAAATAATGGTTGTGAGCCTTGTGTCCATAAATGGATTAGTGGGATTGAATTCGATTTATTGATAATATTTTTTGATGACATGTCACTCATTGGAAATGAAATAATATTCTTATAGAATATAAATCCATAGTTGGATAAATGTGTCTCTATAAATTACATGTAAGTGGTATAATATATTGTTGGGATCAATATCCATCAATATATATATCTATGAAACTACTAAAACTAATTCAAATTTCATACATTGACTAGATGATGAAGTGATTTATTATAGAATAATCTAGGAGGGGATTGATTCCAACATCATATAGCATTTATCTATCTATGAAAACATGTCCTCTGAATCAGGATGAATAAAATAACGGAAAGGATTCCATATTCATCATCTATTTTCTCATTAATATAAGATATGATATATACTAGGCTTGATGTCACCTATGCAATATGATCACTTGGAAAATTTCATGATAAACTGGGTTTCCTCCATTTGAAAGCAGTCAAGACTATCCTTAAGTATCTGAGGCATATAAAGGATATTTTCCTAGTTTATGAATTATATAAGGAATTAGTTATAATATTATATGCACATGCTATATTCTAAAAATATCAAGTTGAAATTGAGTCCCAAATGGGGTACGTCGTTATTTTGAATTGTGGTGATGTGAGATATATGTTCTCGAAATAGGTTGTGGTCATAGATTATATAAAAGAGTATTAGAATGTTGAGGAATTTGAGGTAAATAAAGTAGTATAGATGAAAAACATTTCCAAATAGATTGATTTGGTTCCTAGAAGTAAAGATCCAATCACACTCTATTATTATAGTAATAAAATAGAGGATCAAGAAAAAGTGACAAGTTCATAGGAATAGAAAAGGAAGATATTTATAATTTTTAATCTCCTGGTAGATATCTCATTGAGAGGTAATGTTTCAGTGAGAAATATAACCCTGGAAGACAATGTGCTATAACCCTTTACTATATATTTGACTTGGTTGAAAACATGCAATCATGTGTGGTCTAGAGGAATAATAGTCTTGAGAAGTTTCCTCTAGTCCATGTGGGAATTTTTATTTGTATTTAGTGTCCTAGGGCTATCATTTTTTACTTTGATTACATTTAGGTTTGATGTAATAAATATGAATAAAAAATATTATTTTATATTTTACATTATTATGAATGATTGTAATATAATAATTTCATATAGAATACATAACATTAATATGTTCGTAGAAGTTCCCCACCAGGATTAGAACCTTGAAGTGCTGTGATGATATTCCTAAATCATGTTTAGTGGTTGGATAATGTACCATAATGGGTCACATTGTATGTATATTTTCATTTTCGAGTACATGTAAAAAGATGGGGCTTCTTCTCATTAACATCACACATGATAATCTTCATGATGGGATATTATTAGAGGTTCCCCACCAGTTGGAATTCAATTTGTTTTTTTCCAAAAGATGTTCTAATATTCAAACATGTGTAATGGTCTTTAGATATTAATTAATAAAATATTAAATAATATTTATTAGTTCACCAATTTGTGCACACTAGAAAATAATATAATTATTATGGTTTAGTGTCATATGGTTTATAAAATGGTATAATATTATTTAATGGATGATAATAAATCAAATAATTATCTTCACCTAATACAAAGTTATATAAATATTAGTTTGTGTTTATTGTGTAGAGAATTGATCAGTCAAATTGAAAAAATTGAGAATTGTTATGCACAATGAGTTATATCTCGATTACTCCATTCATATCCCTCTCAAGAATGATAAACTCAAGAGTGATTCCCCCAATATTATAGGATGGGAGAACTATAAAAATAACATAATAAAATCGATTCTCCATGCTAGCTCATGGAGATCGATCGGACATGCTTAGAGGTCAATTGATCATGAGTGTATCGCCCCTATTGAGGTTCTATGATAGGATCCCCATAGTGAAATGTAGGAAACATGAAAGGGAGTTCTCAAATGATCAACGTCATCAACAAGAAAATGTTTTTAATCAAAGGAAGTCATTTATTCTGAAATTAAATAATCTCATTATAATTTTGGCATTCCAGATCATCACTCTTGGTTTTGGGCATAGAAATATTGAAAGGAATTTTAATATATCAGATAAAATTATATGCTTCCTCTCCTCCCAATAACAATACTTGAGGATCTTCATAGCCTACGATAGAGTGGTATAGTGATATTTATCATGATAAAATGGACCATGTAAGGTTCCTTTGTAATGTTTAAATGAACCTTCACATGGTTCCTTCATAAGGTTCATGAAGCTCTTACGGTTACTTTATATGTGTTATGATGTTCTTATGGAACAAAAATGACATTGTAAGGTACATGATCATTATGAATATATATTTCTATGGTACATTAAAGGTAATAGTGACATAATAAGACACAATAAAAAATATAATGATATTATTTATAGTACAAGATGATATAAAATTAACCTTAATTTTTTTAGGGTACATATACTATAACTAGAACAACTGCTAAAAAAATTAACAAAATTGAAAAACTAAAAAATTAATAATTTCAAAGAAATAATTTCACCACGTGACATTTAATTTATTTGATCATTTATATAACATCAAATAATGTTGTTTTTGTTTCAGTATATTGGTGGAGAAGGTATTCATGTCCGAAGATAATTATTAGTTATTACTTTTACTTCTTTTTCACACAGTAAGCAGTTCCACGACAACTCGATGAACATTACCCACATTTTGAAAGAAAAAGAATATGATGAAACAAGAAGAATAAAGAGTATAAATATCATTTAATGATGTTATTTTTTTATTATAATTCAAATTCAATTTGAGTTTTCACTTTTTTTTGTTGGTGTATGATATATTCTATCTCATTCACTTTAATAGAGAATGTGAATTAAAATGTAGAGAATTTTATGTTCGTAATATAATTAATAATTGTTTTTAGAAATTGATGAAGAACATGAGAATGCAGTGATCATACATAGAGAAAAAGAAAACTGGGGAAATATAGTCTGAAAAAATATGAGGAATAATCTGCAATATATCTTGTTGAATACATTCCCATTTCAGTTCAAAATATTTTTCTTCAAACTAAATAATTTATCAACATAATTGTGTATGAATGTCTCAAACATAGTCATAATACTTGCTATAACATGAATTCAAGGATATTATTTTGTTATTGTACACAAACAATAATACTAGTAGTTTGTATTTTTTCAGTGAACTATGTATCATGCTAATGTTTACCCATTCATTTTGAAATAAAACAACCAAAAAATGATTTTAAATTCATGTATAAGAGTTTATATGTTATTTTTCAATTTAATAGGTAGTGAGAAATATTCAAATAAAAAAACATAGAAACTATTTTAATTAATGATTCACTCCACTTAGTTATTTACATTGATACGTGGGTGCATGTTCTCCATATAAACCAATATCTATTTGAGATTGAATCAAACCCGAGGGGGTATATTACAGCATGTGTTAAACCTTTGAATTTGGATAGAATGATATAGTATATTAGTTGAAGAATTACTACATGTTTAGTGTTTTAGTGAATATTTAGAGTTATTTTGGGTGGATGTCATGAACCAAAATATATAAAAAGTCTTAGTGAGGGGTTCCATGATAAAAAATCTCAAATTAATGGCGTTTATCTCTCCATATTATATTTTCAAGTAAACCGTGATGATGAAAGAAAGTCCTAGTCACAAAATAAGTACATGATTTACTAGTTCATGGGTTTATAATGGAATGAAGTTTGATAACATGAATATTTATTTATTCTTTGTTATTTACTTTTTAATATATTGTATTTATATTTTCTAATCATAAAATTACCATGACTAGTTATCATGGATATTCAATGTCAGGGATGTTGCAACAACCCCATCAAAATTTGGGTTGCAGGATTGGTACATCTCTATAAAAAAATCATTAAAATTTTAATAGATGTTAATAACAAATAAATTAAAAGGGTTTTATATATAGGAACAAGATATAAGGACTAAAAGGAAAAGGATAAAAAAAATCCAATGTATAAATAGTTTCATATCCATATTACATAGATATACATGATCATATATATGAACAAAAACAGTGTCACCCAGCCATAGGAAAAAATTATTACAACTTTCATGAAATAATATTTTATAATTGTTTATCATAGGTGAAAAGAGAGGGTGTTCTTATAAATAATTCATTAATGTGATACAAATTTTTTTTCCTAAAACTACATTTTAACGAATTAGTGGGAAACCAATAGTAAAGAAACATAAATAAAACATATATATTTAAATGACTTACTGATCCATTATAAAATAAATAAATTTTTGTATTTTGTATCCTAAGGATGTTCCCTTACATTTTGTAATTTTTTATAAGGTATTTAATAAATTTAATGGTGTTTTATTCTATGGTGGTACTCAGATTTATATAGGCACCACAAAACACTTCACCTACCTCACAGTCCATGATGTATATAACTTATTCCAATCTTTAAACACAATGTAATCTTTTCTTTATACTATGATTTTATTCTTCTGTCAACGTAATATTATGAGTGAACCTTGATATTCATTATAATTTGATCATTTTAATTATAAATTGATAAATTTATATGTGGATAATTTTTTTGTAACCAATAATCATTAGATACACCAATAAAAAATTAAATTAAAATATTATCAAAAATTTTAAAAAAGAATGGTCAATTACCATAATTAATTATAAATGGGAATAATTAGAATGTCTGGGTGAGTTCTATAATCCCAGATACTAGGAATTACATAGTATCTATTAGTATATCTTTCATTCACCTTACAATAGAATACATATACCCTCCTAAAGGTAGAATTCACATTCCCTCATCCGTATAGCATTTCACTCACATTTCATTCATAGGGATGAATGATAGATACACTCTCTATAGATATGGGATCCCATGGGAGTTTGTGTCATAAATAATACCCCTTATCTCAAAATTCAATGGATAATAAGGAGAAAATGAATATTGTAAATAAATTAGAATAATGACTCTATTGTGTACCATAGTACTTCATAAACTCCATTTTTTTATTTTTTAAATAAAAAAATATTTGAAAGTTGTGAGAAAAAAGGATACATGAGTCATATAAGCGTCACATAAACAAAATCATAAAAACATTCCATTTAGACTTTATATTATTCCAAAACTATGGAATGTAACCCTATGAGAAAGTTCAATAGGTTGAAAAATAAAACATCCCTTGTACTAGGGTCTCACTAATCCAATATGTAAATTATTATACCATAATGGAATTATAATACTCACAGAATAGGTAGGGCTTCTACCTATGTGAAATACAAACTTTTCATTGTGATAAATTATATAAAATTGATGTAATTAGACTATGTTATTTTACACCCTAAAATAAAATTTCACATATTCAAATATTAATATACTCTTATACAGATAATTATACTCATTCTTTACTCTTATTGCCCATACAATCATCAATTCCATTGATAAGGGGAATATATATTACAACAAAATATCACCAATGTTGTACCTCTTCTTATCATAAATCCATATAGTATTGTGGATAATTTGTTTATTTGATAAATGGTGATCCCTTTATTGAGAAACCTATGATATTTCTATCATCCATTTATTATTGAATGGTTGTTATAGTTCTTACTGGCTCCCCCTAGCTACCAATCTTAGATCCTCTATTTATCCCATACATCATATATTTCTCACTATCCTTAGACATATTCATCTCCCAATGTTCATGAAATAAAATTGGGATATTATTCAATCAAAACACCATATTCCTTCACTTATCCGAATTTCATAAATCAAACCTAAATTCACCGTGAAAATAAACACTTAATTAAATATATTCAATTATATATAATATTTCATGCATTACTGTTCAAGAGGAATAATATATTTGATGATTTATTTTTGATATACACCAACTATAAACTCCTCACACACATTATTATTAGTGATATATAAATCATAAGAATCATAAATTGGTTAAATTCATCGAGATAGATTCTTTTTAGATTTAGTATTATCATAAAAACAAAACTGGTCTATTAGAATACCTTAGGTAAAAACCTCAGCCTTATGAGGTGGAAGAGGAAAATGAATAATATAGGATTATGAAAATGATAGATGAACACCACCTAGATGTTGAAAAAGACTACAGAATGATGTTTATGGTTCATATATACATGAAATTATCTATAATTGAAAAATTAAAAGGAAAAATAATTTTTATCTTGGTTTTATTATTATTTGATAAAAACATAGTTTTGGGATCATAATTGATGCTAGTTATCAATATTAAAATTCCTTCCTCTATATATATGGAAAAATAGATTTTTTACAAAACAATTAGAGGAATTGATAAGGAAATATCCTTTATCAAGTTGGTATATCAAGAATCCAACAAGACAATCATATGATTTTTTTGTGGTTTAACATGAAATGATAGATATTTGGTTTTATATCGAGTAATTTCACTTACCAATAGGTTAATGTGAATCACTAATGAACCATTAATGTATTATAACCATTTATTATAACTATAGGAATATGGGATGATATCAATACATATTTCATGATTAGTTAGCCTAAATTTTGGGTGGAAGAGATATTGTATGGGATGTAGTGGATAGTCTTATGAAGAAGAGTCGTATTATTTTTATTTAGGAAACATATGAATTGAATGACTTAATGAAATTATATTTCAATAAAATATTGAATATTAAAGGAATTTTGTAGATAAGTATTTTTTATCATGATAACAATTTTATAGGTTATTAAAAGGCTTATATGTGGATCTTGTTTCTCTGATAATTCATTATATGATATACCTCCCTCAAACCAATGTATACATTGAAAGGAATCATCATATTCTAAAAAAAAATGTGAAAATATTTTATTATCATCTTTAGTGGATCCTGAATAGATCACTTAAAAAAATTTAATTTTATATAGAGCAACTATTATTATACTTCTATTCAGATGTATAATTTTATACCCTCAATAGAAATCATTTTCATTCTAAACATTTTCAAATTGAAATTGATGAATTATACATTTTAGGACTATTATCATTGAGGATTTGATATAGAAGGTGAAAATGATTTGATAACATTTTATTATTTCAAAAATAATCCAATATATATATATATATATGATATGATATTTTCTTCAGAATTTATGGTCTATGATGACATTTTTTTCTTGGTTTCCCCAAGACCGGGTTATTAATGGATGTGGATGAAATGGAAGATAACATCATGGTTCGTTAGAATATGTTAGATTTTAGAATTTATTAGGGAAACTAAACCATTTATTTATTTACCTTCCAGATTAATACTTTGTATATTTTCTCCCGTCTAAAAATTTATTAAATATATACATGATCTAACTCATGGGATATTGTTTGAGGATACTTCATTATATAATAATAAATAAAATTAGGAGGAAACTATTTTCTTTTTTATTTTGGGTAGGAATATTTTTAAGGGAAATAGTATTCCACTTATTGAAATTTTGTTGAAGTAAATGAAACTAAAAATTGAAAAAATGGGACAATAATGATGAGATAAAAGCATAGTGATTGATTAAATTTCCTGAGAAGGCTCATTGAATATTTTTAGGGTTTAGAAACCTGTTAAATTTAATTTTATATTGATCCTCCATATTTAGGTCAGTTTTAAAATTTACTTTTTTAGTTTTTATGACATAAATTATTTAAATTAAACTATTTAGATATATAAAAGTTGATGTGAAGGATATTGAAGGAGTATAAAATGGAAAATGAGATAAAGGTTTGGTGTTGTTGGCACCCGACTCAAGGAGTCAACCACCGAGGTTCTAGTGGTACATTTATATCAACTGAATATTTTACGTACAATTTCTATTTTTTAGTGGGATACATTAATTATTCTTAGAAAAAGACCACAAGATGATAAATTTTTTGAAAATCTCATAACATATATAAAACATTCCTCGTATGATTTTTCTATTTTATGTATTTGTTTTTCCATCTCACTCTATTTGATTTCCCAAGTGGGGTTCTTGATAATGTCTGGTCTATATTTTTTGAGATACTTTATGGTTCCACCTTAGATAAACAAAAGGCATGGGACTAACTATAAATCTATATTTATGGAATCCTCTACTGACTTCAATAAGTATGAAGGTAATTGATGTATAAATTTACCAAAATCTACACTAGTGTTGTAATATAGAATTGATCCACCGAGAATGAAAAATATAGTTTCTAGTTAATGATTTGTCAACTAGTTTTCACAGTAAAAAGATATTGGACAAATAAAATTAATATAATTATGACATTACTAATGATATGAAAATAGATCAAATAAAATAATTAGTAATGGGTATAATTTCAATGGGGTAATGTTGAAAAAACTACATATTCAATATATCATTTTTTTAATTTTTCTAATAATGTGGAATAAAATGAATAATTTCTTATTTTTAAAAGACTAATGACTTTTTTGACATAATATCTATTCCATGGTACATAAATTAATTCATTAAAACATGTATTAAAAAAACCCCCAATATAGGGCTACTTGGTTGACCCAATGGTTTTTAGTTATTCTGTTTTATTCCATCTAGTTTTACCTAACTACGTGAATCATTGTTTGTATCAACGTAGTTATTAATGTAAATGGAGAAAACATGTAAGGTCCTGTAATAAATATTAATAATAAAAAAGGGAATTTATGATGATTAAAACAACCCCGACTCTAATAACCTAGATTCAATGTCCATTTTATTTCATAAGAATTAATATGAAATAACATCATCTAAATGGATTATTATTTTTTTCCTTTTAGAACCAGACACATACTTGATACAAATTTTACATTGGGAGTAAAATATAAAACATTATAAAAGAAGACTCATGATAACACCAAAACTCATTCAAATAATTAATCATAATATCCTAATAAAAAGAAACAAAACAAGAGAGATATCAAATACTCAGTATGGGTTACAAAAAATTTAAACTATTATGATCAAATAGTGTATAATCAATATATAAAGGTAAATAATAGTCAAATATTTCAATTTTATAAATAACTTGATAGTTAAAAGAATAATTGGATAAAATCAATGTTTTAATCTCATGTATAACAATAGACAAATTCGCAATGTAGGAAATGAATAATAATGGATGACATGATCTCAGAAATCATGATATCAATACTTTCAAGACTTTAATCCCACATAGTTAAAACTATGTGTAGAAATTACACAAAAAACATTTAATTTGGCCAACTGATTTGTCTCATGAGACAGTTCGATGCATTAATGGGTTATCTATAACTAGGACCCACATGCCACTGCATTCAAATTCATTCCTTATATATCAAATGATCTATTTAATTATTTGAAAAGTATTCCTTATTAATAAATATTCAGATTGAATAATTAACATGTTTTTTTAAAGGCTTTCTTATGTTGATCAAGTTGCATTCATAGTAAAATACAATACGAAAAAGTGGTGTATGATTCCAGAAATAATCATATCTATGGTAAAAAGAATTTCGATATCTGAGAGAAATATCATGACTAATGATCAAAACATTTAATTATTTTAAGGATAATTTAACAATTATAATATTAATGAGATATAATATATGGTTTATGATATATTTATTTCATTTATGGAATAAAAGTAAATAGTAGTGAAACAATAAAAAAATAATTATTAATTTTATTTATAAAATCATTGAAAGCTTGTAGAAGAATAAAAATATCATAAAACCATTATGGTGGTTGACAATGCAGTTAATTTTACATATTTTAAAATTTAACATTCTTTTTGAGTTTTGATATAAATGTGGGAAAAAACTCGTTTAAATTAAAAATATTCATTTTAAACAATTTAAAAATTCAAATATAATGCAAAATTTACATCTTAAAAAATATGGGTCATTAAAAGTTATTTTTAAAAAATTATTTTAAAAAATATGTATATAGAATAAAAATACACCCTATAAAAAGAGAAATATGATTGAAATTTATTTTAAACATTTATTTTTAAATATTAACATGAATGGAATAATTAATCATAATTATTAAATGTATAATCATGTTAAATACAACTATGGGGTAGTATATACACCACAAAATTTAAAAAATCTTATAGTACCAAATATTCCTCAATAAAGTGGAAATTAAAACAAAATATCATTCATAACACTTCTCATTAGTTGAAAAGTATTTAAATTCTTGGATAATTATTTTGGAATTATTATTTAATTATACAAGAACCACATTCATAATTATAATATCATATATGAACCTCTTATAACTTCTATTTTCTTATTTGTTAACAATATTTCCTAATTACCATAATTTTTGGTGTTAATGGATTTATTTTATCACTCATGTTTTTTCATTAACATTTATGTTCCTATGAATAGGGTATTTATAACTAGTATCCATAATGTTATAAATGGTTTAAATCTAATATTTATTAATTATATAAATTTTAATAATTATTCATGAATGTATGAGATAGAAAATGAATCACATCACTTCATAGAGTTGGTAGGTCATATGTACACACAAATACATTATAATTTCAAGAATGAATTAAGTGATAATCTAAAAGAATCCATATTAGGTAAAAAATATCTTATATATTATTTTGTTATATTATTATTACTATAAATTTGAGTTAGAGATGAAAAATAAATGACATCGGTTCATGAGGCCATAATATGCAGTACACACTAGTGATGGTTTTGTTTTTCATTTTGTGGTGAAGGAGATGGATAAATACTATTTCATCAACACAATAACATTTTTATATATGAGAGATATTTTTTCTTATAGTTTAGATTTTTGTATATAAATGAATGTAATAAAATAATAAGTAAAATGAAGGTGCTCTATTTGGATGATTACTTTCTCTTAGAGATTCCTTCATTTTATATCTCTTTATTAGCCATAAGGATGATCTTTTGGGAATTAAATAAGATCAATAATATGGAAAAGGATGTTTTAGATAGATTTTGGTTGGATTTTTTCAAGATATATGGCCTAATGAAGGGTAAATAAAAAAAAGGATGGGATTCGTTTTATAACTGGGGGATTAGACACACTTGTAATTTATTAAAGGAATAAAATAAATTAATACTATAGTCATTAAAAATTTTCCAAAAATAGAATATTCCTTAATATATAATATTATAGTTTTAAAATCTAGAAATATAAAATAATTTATCAAAGATTGTATTTATTCATAACACTTATCACTTCAGATTAACCCCTAGTAATCTTGTTTTATCAATAGATTTAGGGATAAAATTTACCTATTTTTACTATTCATTATATCCTAAAATGATATTTGTCTCATAAGGAAACTTTGAGATGATGATTCCAAATATTAAATCCATTTTATGAAATTAAAATTATAAATTTTAGTGAATTTATTTAAAACTCAACCGTATAAATCCTAATAAAAATAATATTTTTTATAAAACTATATTTTTAAGTATAAATTTTTTAAACCAAATTCAAGTTTAAAATTCACTCTACTGAAAATAATTAGATTATTAAAAATATATATGAATAATTTTTTATTTAAAAACATTTTGAAAGAAAATTTAAATTTATAATTTTTGGAAATGAAAATACATTTTCCAATTAAAATCAGTATATTATCACTATCCAATAAAATATTAAATTTTTTAGAAAATTCATGAAAAAACATACTAACATCATTTTTATAATAATTTAAAAAATTCATTTCAATTTATCAAATGAATTTCATATAAATGGAAGAAATAATTATTATATATTATCCCAAAAATCAATGAAAACTATTTTTGATGAAAATATATTTTCATGATGAATAAAATGTCATCAAAACTAATTGAGTGTTTGTATCATAATAATTCCTATATCAATTTTGAATGAGATATGAATTTATATATATTAATGTGTTCATCCTTCTTCATACCTTCCAATTCATTAGCGAGTTTATAATGGCCTGATTTCAATAATAATGTTTCACGGTTGGTTTCAGCTTGGTATTATTTATTGGATACTCTAACGAACATAAACATCTTTTATAATATATTGATATAACTAGGATAATTATAATAAAATATCCCATTTTTATTAAATACTTATCACTAATCCTCATAACCTCTCATGAATCTTTTGAGGGTAAAATTATTAAGAATAAATTCAAGAACACAAATGGATATTTGAGAAAATAAGAGAAAACAGTTGAATAAAAATTAAAACAATGTAAAAAAGAAATCAAAACCCAAATAATAAGAGGGAAAGGAAATATCAAATATTTTTGAAACTCTAACCATTATCCACGACACATTACATTAAATTTTTTTGAATCCGTTCATGGATTAAAAGATGTGTGATGGTGGGTAATATGTAATATAATATCAATTTTTTGCAATACATTCATTTACAATATAGTACATGATACACACTCCTTAAAATTAGTGTGTTTTTACCTATTGTAAAATATGGTGTGGACTCTGGTTGTTATGTTTTAGATAATTTAATTTAAATTTAATATGATTATTAATTATAAAAAAAATTACTTATCTAGTTTGAACTAATTATTTTCTAATCGTTGATTTATTTTTATAACAAAGTATAAAATAGTAAAAAAATATTAAGTAATGTATTGGAATAAATAAAATAATATATATTATATAATTTTTCTATTTAATCATAATAATTTAAATAAACATTAAGAAAAAATAACATGCATCAAAAACTCTCATAAATTTTTATTTTCTTATCCAAAAGAAAAACATAATCATGTGTCACTGAGGGATTAAAAAGAATAATTTTGGACACTAAATCATTTTCATATAAGTTCACAATTAAAATATGTAAATTTTCTCTTAAACAAACATACATTATTCATGATTCCCTCATCCAAAAGAAAACAGTAAAACTAAATTTTAGTAGTTTTATTCAAAACAATTATCATAAATTTCATCCTAGATTAGGATTTCACATCCTATCGTTATTTAAAATGAAGCTCATCTCCAATTTCTATTCCCCCATATATCTAGAAAAATTTATTATCCATTTTGTGTTCAAATAATTGGTTTCATGAGTTTAATGATTACAATATAAACTTTCTGACATTTTTTTTTGAAATTCTAAATAGACTCTTAAATAATATTTTTTCCTACATAAATATTTCCCTAGTTTCATAGATGGTTTTTATATTAAAAAATATATTCTTCCAGGTAATAAAATTTTTAAAAACTAATAATTATTAACATTACATAGAAAATTTTTTCCACTATAATTTCTAAGGTGAAGCCTTTCAGATTAAATATGTCTTTTCTATCAGATTGGTTAAGTATTGCCCATCGAGCTGACACAGTCTATTCTATTGGAATGAATTCATCTTATCTAATGACTGAATAATTATTGTCCATAAGACTGGCTATTTCTATTCCATCGAACTAACTCAGGCTAGCCCATTGGAAAAACTATGTCTTGTCTATCAGGCATATAATTTATAGTCTATCAAGCTGACAAGGTAAATGTGAATTATATTTGTAATGTTTTTTCCATCGGACTAACCAAGTCAGATATATTGGACTAACATATTTTAATTCCTTTGACTAAATATAATTTGTTATATTAGAATGATGTTTATAATTGGATTCATAGAATTATTTATATTGTAATGAATACATTTAACATCATCATATATTGGGTACAGAAATGAAATCACATAGAGATTTAATTTTTAACTCTCAAACAAAAGATTTTCTAAGACCACTACAACAAATCTATGAATCATGGAAATATGACTGTCATAAATATTCCTATAAAATTTTGTCTATTGTATGTGTTGGGAGATGAATCATTTGTTAACATAACATAGTCCTTCCAAATAATCCTTTTATGTAACATGTCATTACCTTTTACTTTTATTATTTTAGTGATTTTTAATTTTAATTATTTTGAGTGAGGATTGTGAAATCCTTAGAACATTTTTTATCTTTATTTTTCAACAAAACTACTTTTAAGATCATGATTTTGTGGGGATAGGAATATGGATGGGGATGTTCAGTCTAATCTAATGCTTCAATGTATATGAATACAAAGATGATTCAAACATTTTTTATTGAAGGCTTCCTTCTTGAAGAAAGATAGACTATAGAATAGGTTACAGCTATGGATTCCTTATGTCAAGGATATTTACATCCATTCAATGAAGGTTAATGTGTAATAAATTATTTTTAATGATTCTTTTTGTTTACTATATAAATTTTAATATTTCAATTTTTATTAATTCTAAATGTTATATTTTTAAGCTATGCAATTTGTTAAAAATGTATATTTATAAAAAAATATTTTCTCATATTTATTTGACAAACTTTTACTGTATTGTAAATATTCTAACACTAATACCAATACTGAATCTAATAAACTTAATAAATATATTTTGGTTTTAATGAGATAAATGTTTTAAACGACAATTTACCACCACCTCTTGCATCCATTATAACCCTTATGATCCAAAAATTGGTATCTGGGGAGGTTCTACTAGTTGACATTCTATTTTTTAATTTTTATTATTTTCACCAGGATTGTGTTGTTTTTAGGTATTATTATAAGCAATTTTTTACAAATATTTATCACACTAAAATGCATTTTTATAATATATTTTTATTTCTATAATATTTTTGGCTAAAATTATCATACATAAGAAAATATAAATCCGAATATACCTCAGAAAATTGATGGTTTTGACCATGAGTACTAGTGATGGAAAATAATGAAACTTTTTCTTAATAATAATGTGGATAGAATCATAATTTTGACTAAATACTATGTTATTATTGATAATGGGGTTTCTTTATATAAAAATAATGATAACAGAAAATATTTTTTGAATTATTGAGTTTGGAATACTTGCTTATGTTCTATGCATAGGAATATATATAACCATGTTTTATCATATGAGATGGTTAATAATATATGGGATAATTTGGAGGAGACTCATTTTGGAACTTCTTATATTATTTAAACTCAAATAGAAATGTTATGTGGTTACTATCAAGATTTTTGTTTTATACATATTGAAAATGTTTTGAATATGAATTAGAGATTCTTGGAAATCATTAATAGTCTTAAATAATTTGGGGACAAGGATCGTACTTAGGAAATTTTAGAGGAAATTATTATCGAAATAATATCTAGAGAGTGGCAATAAAAAATAACAAATATTGATTATACGATAAGGTTTATATATCTAACATTTATTTTTTTAATTGGTACTATCATCTAATATGAGGGTGGGTTAAAAAGAGAAGTTGATAATATATAGTAAAATAACAGAGAAGATTCATTTGCATCAACATCTAATATTTCAAGAAATGTTTATTCTCCTGAAAATGTTTCAAAATATTTGATGATGAATATAATGGTTACTATTGAAATAGAATGTAGTTACTAAGATCAATCTGAGATTGAATTATCCAATCGTGATAAAATAATGAACAATATTGTGGGGAAGAAGGATTTTGAGTATATGTATATGAATAATCAATGTAAAGAATGTGATAAAAAGGATTCTTCATAATTTATTCACTATGAATTGATAAAATATGTTCATATTAGACATCACTATAGCAAGTATAATATGAGATACAATAAGGACATAAATTTATAATCGAATTCTAAAAAAATACTAAAATATAAAAAATAATAAGAGTAAAATAGATTTAAGTATTTTGAGTGAAATTTGTGGATATATTTCATTATAGAATCTATATGATAGTGAAAGTGAAAAAATTAAGAATATCAGATTCTATCTTGAGATTGTAAATATGGAAAATTTATTTATTAATATGGTAAATACTAAATATATAACCAATAATGTATTAAACGATAAAAAAAAGAGGAAGGGATAGTGGTGGGATGAGTGAGATATGGAAAGATAGTCTCTCTCTAAAAGAACAGGTTCTTAATATTTCTTCTGCCCTATCTTGATTCCCGGATTCATATATCCTTTTGGTTGACTACATTATTATGAAATTGAGATTTGACTCCCATCATTTATCTGTTATCAATTCATACCAAATGTGGCATGCGTGATGTGGTCATACTGAGGTCGATGGAACAATAAATAAATTCTCATTCACCAGCTTCAAATAAGAGACTTATTCTTCAATTTGAAGAAAGGGAATGGTTTCACATGTCTATAAATATCCCATTTCTATTTCACAGCATATGAAAATAGGTGTAAATTCCATTATATCATGGTTATTTTTTTCTAATGGTTCCCAACTTCTAAATTGGTTGAGATTATTGTAAAAATTTCATCAAGTTGGGGCTTTTCCTCTATTAAATGTGTCTCAATTGGATATGGTTACATCGATAAGCTTTTCCCCCACAGTGGATCTAAATGTTCGATTTTAGGGGTTTTTCTCAATAGCGCTCAAACTAGTTATCATTAATTTAAATAAATGTGATATAAATTCATCCCATTTGATATTGGTAGTACTAATACTCAAATTTGGGTAAGGTTGTGTGGGTTGAATTGGATAACTTTCTATCTAAAAAATATTTATAATATTGCACAATCAATATATATCTGAATTAAAATTGATAAATCATTATTCATCTTAATAAATTTATTCAATTCATGGTTTTATCAATATACAGGTTAAAAAACTCGACAAGGATAATACACTAAATTGAGATACAATACACCAAGAAATACCTCTTTATGCTAGAATAAATGAGGTATAAGGTGTGATGACTCTAGTACTGTGGGATTCATCTCTGGAAAAATTAAAAGGGTCGAATGATGATAACTATGACTCTAATAGAACAGAATCTAAAATATTAAATGAAAGGATAAAATACCTTCCATTAAATAGAGTTCAAATCATAGTATTGGGGCACTGATCTGGAAGAGTTGATTGTAATGAAATTCCAGAGGAAGAAAGAAATATAGGTTAAATGATGATGAAAAAGATAGTTTTATAACTTTTCTCTTTGTGATTTTTCTTTTTTTTATCATTCCTTATTTATTTTTACTATAAATTTTTTTTTCTCTAATAAAAGAGTATTCACCTCTATCTTAAAAAAGGAATTAAATGATAATTATCCTAATAGTGATAATGGTAACAATAATACATCTTCCAATAACATATAATATTTATTAGAATAAAAACCTATTTACATGTTTGAACAAGTATCTAGATATAAAAAACTATAAAAATATTAAAAATTAAAAATTACTAAAAAAATAATACTTCTAATCAAAAAAATTCAAAAAAAAACTATAGATTTTATAAATTTATCAATGAAATTTTTAGTAATTCAAATGAATTTTAATAATCTAATTTGGAGAAAAATGATCATTTTAAAGAGTTTGAAAATTTTATGATTGAATAAAATGTTAATTAGAAGATCTAGAAAATATTAATTCATGTAAAAATTATTCTGATAATAAAAACATAGTTCTAAAAACAAATTATTAAATATCATGTTTCAAAAATAATCTATAAAAGGATACTAGAGGAAATTAAAAATTTGATAATATGTTTATAAAAAAACACCACATTGTGATGTATTTGGAATGTATTTTACTAATATGAAAACAATTTTTTGAAATAATTAATTTATTCTAAAAATACACCATATTTCAGGAAATTTAAATTTGCTGGACATTATAAAATTAAATATTATCTAAATAATAATTACAATGGTTTTTATAAAGCTTATTTCTCAAAATAATTATCATTTTCTCAATATAATTAATGTTACAAAATGTGGATTCCAAAAATATTAATTTCTAATAATACCAAACCCAAGGAGGTTTGAGTTCTGAAATGCTATTATTTTTATTTTTAGGAAAATATGAAAAGCACTAACAATAAAATATGGTGAATGGATAATGGTTTTCCTAGAAATATGGCTGAAAACAATATTTCATTAAGAAAATTATAAAAATTAATGGTGGTAATGTTACCATTAGTTACAATTCAAAATGATAAATTTTCATAATTTGTAAAATTTTTCATCTTTGTAATGATTTTAATTAGAGTACATTATCATATTTATATCATAATAAAACCTTATTATCCATTTTTATTATGTGATGAGGGATATCTTGTAAAATAATGATAAATTTATTATATGTATTTTAAAATATATATTTATTCTTTATTCCATTTAGTAAAATATTTTTTATACAGTAAACATATGAGACCTTCAAATCCAATATCTAACTATCCTTGGGTAAATAGAAGACCAATATTGTTAATGTAATAGAAGACATAAAAAATATAATGTTATAATAAATTCTAAACTATCTATTAATTGACTAGTTAATGATCTATATGAAAATATTATTGAAATAAGAAATTTTTTTGACCATTTTTTAATTTTGAAAGCAACATCAGTCTTGTTTTAAATAAATTAGGGAAGCTCCAACTACACATTATTTACAGTTAGTGCACATTTATTTATTTGGTCAAAAAAATACTATAATTATAAGTACAAAATAATATGTATATGGTTTATTTGTTGATTAAACTTGGTATTAATGGGATTATTTTATAGTAAGGATGTTTTAATCCTTTTTTTGTTATAATACTCTTATTGCCTGATTAAAAAATATGAACATATATCCATCAAATATATTTTTAGTGATCTTGGTGGTAAATTTTTCAATTATTTTTTTGAAACATTTTTTATTTAAAACGGTATAATACTAGACTTTTTAACACCTAGAACTATATAGAAAAATATTGTAGTTGAAATGAGAATAATACTTGTTCAGGAGATTACGTGAACCATGCTGGTAGAATACTCAATTACTAAACATTTTTGGGTATAATTAGTTATTACATTCCATTATAACTTAGATCAGTAATTAATATGACATTTTATTAATAAATATACTTATTACATGTGTATATTAATTAAAAAAACATTTTTATATAAATTTATTTTGATGAAAAGTATTCATTAAGAATATTAAAGATAACCTATATATATTTTCTACAAATTATAGGAAATTTTATTAGGATAATCTAAAAGTAGTAAGGAATAAATATGTGTCAATAATAATAAATGTATTTTGGAGGAAACAATAAAATGTAAAATTTTATGAAATGGATCCTTTTGAATTCAAGCAATCCCAATCGACAAATTATGGTGTTATTTTAAAAAATGATTTTCAAAACATTATGGATTGTTATCATGAGATAATGACTAAATAATTTGTTTTTAATGTATCCCCTCAAGAATATTTTTAGTGTATATTCAGGATTATAAATTCATAAAACCCCAAAATAAAACTTTTCTTATAAATAAACCCAGTGATAGTTTCATTAGTGATGTATATCAACCATTTTGAAGTATAACTTCCGTATGAAATGTATTTTATCATTGAAGATTATTATCAAAATTATAACATAAAAATTAAGATGACACTTCATGCTATGATGATGTGATAAAATATATGAATGATGAAGTAAATTAATTTTAGATGAATCATGTTTGGAGTTTGATTGAATAGCCTAATGAGACGTTTATTTGGTAGAAAGTGTCTTTTTTAGAATAAGTGGGATGAAAATTATTTTATCGTTAGAAATGAATTTAGAGTTTTGGTTAATGGATATAATCAAAAAATGGGAATAAAATTTAAAAAACTATAATCTAATAAAAATATTGAAGCATTTTTTTCTACTAGTATATGAAAAATTACTTAATTTAGAACATTTTCAAATGGATGTGAAGTGTTCATTTATTAATGGATATGTATAAGAGGAACGTCCTGTAAAAAATCAACTGGTTTTCAAACTAAATAATTTCTAATACATTGATTAAAACTTATTATTGTAATTTAAGGATATAAATAATTCCGATGTTCCTAGAATGACATATTTAGTATATTTTTTCAGCAAAAATTATTAAGGGTTATGAAGATCTGAAACATTTTATAAAATGTTTTCAAAAAGCATTTTATAAAATGTTTTCAAAAAACATTTTATTTTTTAATATTTATATCAACTAGAATATATTTGGTTCAACTAAATAAATTTAACATATTCATCTGTTGATCTTACGAAATCTGAGTTTGAAATGTGCATGATTGGATAACAAACTTATTTTCAAAGTTTTCAATTTTCACAAAAACCTGAATGATATTTTAAATCTAAAAATAATAATGTAAATGATATGATTAAGAAATATTAAAATAGTAAATCGTTAGTAATCTTATCATAACTTGAAAAAATCTATATATTGATGAATATGGAAAATAATTTTATCAACTGTTTTTTAAATGAATGATTAGAAGTTTACAATATTTAATGGCTAGTCATCAAAATTTAAGGATTTAGTTATTCTTTTGGGTGAGATATCATGCTAATACTGTAGATTCCCACATTAGAATTTTAAGATAAATTTTACATCATCTTAAGGGTACTATTTATTAGTATTATTTTATACTTCTAAAAATTATTTTGAAGTAAAAAGTATTTCATATATTGTATTTGGTGGATTAAAAATGGATAGAAAAATTAAATCTATAAATGTTAATTTCTTTATATAAGATTTAGTGTCTTGTTCATATAAGAAAAAACACTTAGTAGCACATCCCTTTACTGAAGATGAAAATGTGGCTGATTGAATTTGTTGTTCTCTAGTGTACTGGATGAACCACACACACATTGAATTTGTCATAAGTTTTAGTAAACCTGATTTTTTTATAACACTAGTTCAATAGATTTAAGTAAAAATCCATACCAATGCTGAAGATAGAAAACAAATATTTGAGACACTATTTACATCAGGATCACACACAATATGGAAATATTATGTTATAGTTCATCAGAATCTAAGAGTAACTTGCAGATATTTTTATTAAACCCTTAGTTCAGATAGAATTTAATATATTTAATATAATCATTAAATGGTTTATACTAAGATATTATTAATATCTAATTCTTATTTAACATTAACCTTATACTACTGAACACATTTTTAATGTCGGAGTACATAAGTATTATATTTAGTAAAAATTAATGTTATTCATATTTATTGAAAAAAATTATGATTTATTTTTCGATTTAATAAAACCTAATGTTATTTAAATTTACTAAAATAATTATTATTTTTTGATTTAAGGAAAAATTAATGTTTTTACAATTTTATATATCCATTATTTTTTAAAAAAAATTGTTTCTCTAAAAATTTTATCCATCTAAATTTTTTAATTTTCTTCAAACCAATATGAAGAATATATTAGGACAAAATTTTTCAAGAAAAGTAAAAATTTACACAAACACAGTAATTTATAATATTTAAATTTCTCTATATTTTTTATCTATTATATTTATGTATTTAATCTTAGGATTTAATTTATTTATTTAATAAATTTTATGAAACATTTATTTATTGGATAATTTTTCTTTAAAAATCAATAACAATTAAGAAATATATCTATATCATTTAATGAAAATATCATATCATGCGATCATAAATAATTTTGAATATTATTCATCCGATATTTCGATGTTTAATAGTCACTATGAGCCCGTAAATACAAGAGTTGGTCACCACATGCCACATCGAATTCTAACACACAAAAAAATCCCCCAACTAAAAATTTATTTATGAATAAAATCCTTTCACTTTCATTTGATCATATGCTCTTAGATCAATCAATATTTAAAAATGATTACACTTGAAGATATTACAAATAGATAAGTTTTGAAGGAATTGTAGATCAAGGAGAAATTAAATGATTAAAGTGGCTATTTATTGAAATAAATTATCTGATTTTGGAGTGGGGATAATCTGTGCCTAGAAATGTAATATTTTGATCCTCATTATTTTATATAGTATCTTTTATTCATATATTGAGATTAGTGTTGATGATTATAGGACTCTGATTACATTTATTCTTTATTATGATACATGCAAGTGACATATTCAACATTTTTCAGACCTTGTTGATGTTATTTTGGGTGGAGAAGAATTTATTACAAATCATATGATTCTAGAGAAACTAGGATTTAAAAGAATACGGTTGAATCGTATTTTTTATTCAATTTAGAAATTAATTTAATTTTATAATTTTAAACCATATACTAGAGTTTTTAAAATTTTTATAGAGGTTTTCCTCATTCGAAAGAAAGGATACTGAGACACCATAAAAGTGTTGAACATCCTGATTTTTGGATTTTCATATGAATATGAGGAAAAAATGTTTAAATGTATGATTTCTTATCATTTTAATCAATTAATAAATATATGATGATGTTTAGAATTCTTTTATTTCCATGTCTTATCAAAAAGATATTGGTCAACATTTAGTTTTTAATGATGATAATGGTTCAACAGTAGAAATGACAGAAAATGTATCTTTGATATGTGAAGAAACTATTTCAAGGATAGAAATAATTTTTTTACTAATGAAAATGAACTTAGTTAATAGATTATTAAATGTCTCATCCACTTAAAATGTCCAATAGATAAATGAAAAATTTTAGGAAAATATGAATGTTTTATCAACACCTCCCATATTGAAGTAGAATGTAAAATCATGTCTCACGAAGCATATAAATAATTTATAAAATGTAATGAAGAGAAGTAACCTAGTATTCTTAATTTTTTAATGTATAAAATAATCCATGTCTATTAAACAACATATTGAAGATTTTTTAAAAGTAAATAAAAGGAATGCAAAAAGGAAAAAAAAATTGATCAGGGGATAATATTAAACTAATTAAAGAAGGGAGTATTACAAACACATGGAAATGATCAATGTACTAAAGGGGATGGATATCGAGTAATTTCAATTTCTCTTTGTAAATTTTCAACCAAATCCCCCTCGAATATTTATTAATCATTATTTTCCTAAATATATTCAGACAAAATTTTCAGAACATTAAATTTTTGGAAAATCCAAATTCCAATATTAATTGATTAAGGGAAAGGAAAAATGCTCGTGGTTGAAAATATTGTAGAAATTTTTGTTACTGAAAATATCATTAAATAAAACAAAAAATGATTATTTATTTTGGGCTATAAAATTGTACAAAAATATTAAATTAATTTTAAGAATAGTCCAATGAAACAAATTTATAGGAATTAGAAGAAGATGATGAAGAAAAAATAGTTCTATAGATACATTATCTTTTACTACTCAACTAGAGAAGGATAATGATTTAGTATTTTCAATAAAGTTATAATGTTCCTAAGAAGAAATTTGAAATCAATATTCATAGAAGAGGATATTGGATAGAGATGAAATTGAAAAAAGTAATGTTATGAATGCTTCAAATGCAGTTCAAGAGAAGGATTCATTAGATGCTGGAAAATAAAGGACATAAGTGTCTGATGTCTTATCAGACTTAATAGATTCTAAATCCACTCTATCTAATCGATGAATGATATCCAAAATTATATATCTCAATGAATAATTGAAGGAATAGGTCTATTTTTTTTTTGTTTCTATAATGTGTTTAATCATGCTGAAAACATATTCAATAGACGATAAATTTTTTTGAACAATCCAGTACATTAAATTAGTTAGGTAAAACTATTCACCAAAATGAATAAGAGTTTAAAAAATTCAATATTGAATAAAATATAAATGTGTTGGTCAGAGTGGATACTCAAGAGGGGGGGTGAATTGAGTTCCAATTAAAATTTCTATTTAAAAACGTTGTCATAAAATCCCCCAAATAAAACACAGAATTAAACTGTAGTGAATTTATATCAAAAGAACGATTCTGTTAGGTTCTCAAAGGATTGATTATTTCCCAGTTAATCAAATAATAAGAATTGATTAACTTTTGAAACTTTCATACTGATTTACAACTAATATAAACACTTGCGAGTTTAATTATCAAGGTGACTTTAAAACAGTTTTAGTTTTAAAGTAGTTTGCAGCGGAATAAAAATAACTTTGAAAATAAATAAGCACAGCAGGTTTAACCAAGAGGTTCAGTCTCAAGCCGGTACTTAGTCCTCTCAAAACTTTATATAAAAGTGATCCACACCCTGGATCAGGGATTATAATAGTATGAAACTATCCAGGTCCAAGACCTCTACCACTGTTATCTGTGGGAACAAAAACAGAAGCTCCAGCTGTCCAGGTCACACACGACCTCTACCACTATCCCAGTGGGAAATAAAAGGTGCAAGAGTTTGAGTGAGGATTTACAGATACTCCAATCAATGTAAAGGAGATAGTGTGTGTGTAAAATACAACATATAACACACACTGCTCAATATGTAAAAAGATAAATCACAGAGGAAAAGATTTAGAGTTTAGAAATGGCTCTAGTGATTGCAGTGCATCTCTTGCCTCCTTTAGATTGATCAGAATTGGTTCTGAGTCCTCTTCTGGTTTTTGTCTGGAAAATAGAGTGTCGTCTACTTCCTTGACTTCCAGGTGTAGAGATAGAGAAAAAGGCAGTCGATGAATTTCTTGTGTTATGTTCTCGTTCTCATCTCTTCACTGGTATTCAGTAAAGAAAATGAGTTCTTCGTTTAAGTTCAGTCGTCTCTTTTCATTAACAATCGGTTCCTCGTGGTATGTATATCTCTAATTATTCGCCTATCACTGTCTCTTTGCAATAGCACATCCTTCCTTTATTTAAAGCACGAGCTCCGATAAAAGATTATTTACTTTTTGCAGGTACGAGGTACGGTTCCCTGACAACCAACATCACACATTAAATATATGTCAGTGTATTAAAATATACCTGATATGACCATTGGTTAGATTAAATAATAATAAAGAACATTAAAGCAGTGTCAGGTTCTGTCTCTAGAATGGTAGATTTGGATATCGGTAGGTAGATGCCACGGTATGGCTGATTAACGGTAGACTTGATGTGTAATAGTAGACTTGAGTAATGGTGGCATTTCTATCAGTAACATTTTTATATCAGTAGCAGTAGCTCTGTCTTGTATCGGTAGATCTATATCGGTAAGTCTGTTTTGTATCGGTAGTTGTAGGTCTGTCTTGTATCGGTAGACTTCCTTTGATAACAGTAGCTTCAACATATCGGTGGACTTATGTGTATCGATAGCTCTGTTCTGTAACGGTGGACTTTAATGTAACTGTGACTAGTCTGTATCGGTAGCTCTGTTCTATTTAATCATTCTATTGGAAGAATAGGTTATGTCAGAGTGTACAAACATCCAGTAACCGAAAGACTAATATTTAAACATAGAATCAATAGAACAATACTTAAATAAAATAAATAACTAGATTCCCAAATAATTATATAACCAGTTATCAAATAGGGATTAACAAAATACAGATAAGCATAATTGGGATTATCAATATATAATAAATCAACTAGATTCCCAGAGAGTTCAATAATCTCCCCCTTTTTGATAATTATAACTTATTCCAAGAAAATTGAAATAGTATCGAAGGAAAAATGTTCTTTTGTTTTGTTTAGAACAAAACATCCATATTTCCACCCCTCCCCTTCAATTTTACTTCAAGATTCTCTATTAAGCCTTATTTTCTCAAGTCTGAGATTCTCTATCCCCCCTTTGTGTGTTTCTCCCCGTTTGTTAACTCTAAGGTCTCATTTCTTATTTACTCTCACTTTCTCATTTTCCCATTTGCTCATTTTCTCCCCCTTTGTGATTAACAAAAAGAAGGGTAGCAGAGAAAAGATAAAGATTAGCAGAGAATAAATGACAAGGTAATATAAACTCAGTAAAGTAGAGAGTGAAGAGGAATTTCATTAATATACAGACGATACACTGATAAAATCATAACAAAAAAAAATACAAGTGATTCCAATCAAAAAGATCTAGAAACACTCAATCCTCCTCCTGAATAGGTGTCTTCCCCTTAGGATCATCATAGGGTTTCGGAATGGCTGTTGGAACAACTGGTGGTTCACCTACAAAAACTGTACTGGATCTGAAATTTGTGCTTCTCTGAGTGATCATCGGTGTCAAGCTTCTGATGGCTTAAACTAGAGTCAATTGAGGAGTAATCCTAGAGGCAGAATCTGGAAGGGCAGGAGGTACAATTATAGGTCTTGTATCCACATGCAAGAATGGTAGCAGAAGATTCCTGAAATCCATTATAATGCTTCCTCCTCTCTCCATTGTGGACACAAAATCATCTCTATTTTCAATAAATTTATCCAAAGCACTAGTAATCTCCTGGAGCATACTAACCTGTTCTCTGAAGGCATGGGTTATGAGAGGTAACATCATATTTTCCAGTAAGTTCTTGAAATGGTTGGTCAGCTGATGCTTGGTATAAACCTTTCCAAAATAGGCATCCACCATACTCTTGATTGCCTCTTGAGAAGCAGTAGCTTCCTTCAGATGATCACGAAAAAAATACTAACTTCCCTAGTGGTAGCAAGAATCTAAGTATTTGATGAACCACTGGGACTGGCCTTATCCAATTCTTCCAGAAAAATAGAGCAGATCTGATCAAGGTTCACACTGGATCTAGTTGAGGGAAGAGGATTCATAGAGAAGTCCACTGTCTCCTTGAAGGATTGAGTTAGACTACTAACTACCTTCTGAACAAGTTCATCCTGACTGTTCAGATGTTCTTTGAATAACTTCTTAAAGGCCTCAAAAACTTCCACAAATTGCTTGACCACTTCTTTGATATATCGAATGTTAGAGATTACTTGATTTTGAGAGCTATGCATGGTAGTCAGAGAAGCAATTGATTGTCTCAAGGAAACTACAGCTCCAGTCCAACTCTCAATCTGAGTGTGGCACACATTAAGTTCATCCATCATTTTATTCACAGGACTGGACAAACCACATCCAATGGATAACTCAAGGTATTTCTCCATGCTTTTCATCTCTTCAAGCATACTCTTCTTCATATCTTCCACTGATTCCCTTATTTCTTCTTTCAATTCAGCTTTTAAGGACTCAAGGTCCTCCTTAGTTGCCACATTTTCAACCATAGTGGGTAAGGTAACAGATTCCATTTGGGTTGGTATTCCTCATCAGAATCTCCATATGAATGTCCAAGAATCATATATCCGGGATCTGATGTCCAACCTTCAATGTCATATAGCACTGATACTAAGCCAAGATTCTCCCCCTCACTTGGAACATTCTCCTGAGTTATCTCTTCCAACTGTTCTTCCTAATGTAATTCTGCAATTTCCTCTCCAATTATACCAGATTCAATAGCCTTTTGTTCTGAGTCATTAATGACTCTCTTATCAACAGGTGTTGCTACTACTTCTTCCTGATCAGGCACTATCCTGACTGTACTATCTATCAGTGGACTCAAAATGAGCTCTTTTTCAATATTTTCCTGATCATCTGCTTCACCATCAGCCTCATTTTTTCCATTAACATCATTATCAGATTTGGTTTCCTCATCCTTTTCAGAGGTGTCCTTGACAACATACTAGCATACTTATTCTCCTTCTTCTATAGTCTCTGTATCACTGCCTTTCAAGACAGTTTCTCTCTTTGGTAGCCTTTTTGGAGGGCTAGCTGCTCCAAAAGAAATAACCTGATGCACAGGACTAGGGGGTAAGTCTGGGTCTCCTCCTTCCTCTACTGATGTATCTTCCTCCTCAACTTCAGCTACATCACTGTAGACCAGTTCTGGCTCATCTAGTCCAAAACCAGGATCCCTCACATCCTTTGGCCAAGAAGGATGATCCACAAGAGTGAACATGTCATAAATGTTTCCATCATCATTCACCCATGATTTCTTCCAAGGATTCCAGCTGACTTTCATGTATTTACAGAAAGTTCTTTTAATACAAAAGTTGTCCTTAACCACTACCAGCTCATCCTGAGGTCCGGCTACATCTTTCAATTTTAGTATCACAGAAATTATCTTTGAGAAAAACACTGCATTTGATTTGGACTTCGGTCTAGTCATATCTTCCACTTGAATCATAAATAGTCTACATAGATTAATTCTCACACTATTCTTCAGCAAATATATCAAATATATGTCTTGGAATCTCAAAGTAGAAAAATCTCCTCTTCTAGGGCTAAAAACATGCTGGATAAATTTAAACAACAGCTTATCTTCTCCTTCCATCCCTGCAGCAATCACCTTTCTAGGGGTCCCATTCCCTGTAAGCTCCAGCAAAGCATCTTAATATTGAAACACATCACTAGTCGAAGGTATAGACTTTGAGTAGAATGCATAATCTTCTTCATGTGGAACTCTTAAGTTCCTAGCCCATTCCACTTAAGTAAAAGATACTTCCTGACCATTTACCAGAGAATCATTCTGCTTTCTTCTTCGGACTTTTCAAAATGAACGAATTCTTAGAACTGTTTCCCCAGTCCTGGATAATAAGGTCTATTGTTTTTCGCGAATCACTCAGTCCAACCTTGTTCTTCTAAAACGTTAATATCCAAGGACTTTCTCTCCATGAGCCATTCTTCACACACCTCTTTCTCAATGAAAATCTCTCTCTTTGAGATATGTGGGTTTATTTGATTTATTCGAGCTATACATCCACTTCCACATCCACTGGTACTAGCATCCGCTACTTTCTGTCTTTTCGCTAGCGGCTCATCACTCCCATCTGTAACCTGGGGTCTCTTGACACGGGGCATTATAGATTTGAGGTTTAGGGTTTTACGGCATGAGAGGGTTAGGTTGGAGGGATTCAAACAGACGAGTTTGCAGTGAGATTGGGTGAATTATAGACTCGGTGTAATATCATTTAGGATTAAAAAATAAAATAAATCATATATATATATATATAATTCGATGTCTCGGATTTAAAGAAGTTTAAAACAGCACGAGATGTACCGGTAATGTCTTCTAACGGTGAGGTATTCTAACGGTGAGGATTCTCTAATGGTGAGGTCTTCTAACGGTAAGGTTTCTAACGGTGAGGTCTCTAACGGTGAGGTCTCTAACGGTGAGGTCTCTAATGGTGAGGTCTTCTAACGGTGAGGTTTCTAACAGTGAGGTTTCTAATGGTCAGGTTTCTAATGGTGAGGTCTTCTAATGGTGAGGTTTCCTAACAGTGAGGTCTCTAACGGTGAGGTCTCTAATGGTGTGGTCTTCTAACGGTGAGGTTTCCTAACGGTGAGGTTTCCTAACGGTGAGGTTTCCTAACGGTGAGGTTTCTTAACGGTGAGGTCTCTTAATGGTTTAAGGGTAAGTTATCATTCCTAATTCGTGTCTAATGAAACATAATCTTTCTGAACATAAAGTCTTAGTGAAAATATCAGCTAATTGAAGTTCAGTGACTATAAATTCAAGTGTTATATCACCTCTTTGATAATGATATCTTAAAAAGTTGTGTCTAACATCAATGTGTTTTGTTCTAAAGTGAGACACATGGTTCTTAGAGATGTTAATTGCGCTAATTTTGTCATAGTTAATTGAAACATGTTTAAAATCATATCCATAGTCCAATAAAGTGTGTTTCATCCACAGAATCTGTGCACAGCAACTACCAGCAGCTATATACTCTGCTTCAGCAGTAGACAATGCAACTGAGTTCTGTTTCTTACTACACCATGATACTAGGGACTTTCTATGTAAATGACATGTTACAAAAGTTCTTTTTCTATCTAACTTGCATCCAACAAAGTTAGAATCGGAATAACATATTAAATCAAATGTTTCTCCTTTTGGTTAAAACAATCCCAAATTAGCAGTATTTTTACGATATTTGAAAATCCTTTTAACAGCAAGTATGTGTGACTCTTTAGGGTAAGATTGAAATCTTGAACACAAACATACACTAAACATAATATTAGGTCGACTTGCAGTAAGATAAAGTTAACTCCCAATCATACCTCTTTAATTAGTTTGATCAATTGGTTTACCAGTTTCTTCAATATCTAATTTACAGGTGGTATTCATAGGTGTATCACTTCCCTTAATACAATCCAAACCAAAACGTTTTAATATATCCTTAGTATATTTACATTGATTCAGAATAATACCATCTTTTGTTTGAAAGATTTGAAATCCAAGAAAGTACTTAAGATCTCCCATTAAGATCATTTAAACTCATTTTGCATAACCTTTGAAAAATCAGTACATAAATAATTATTCGAAGATCCAAAAATAATATCATCAACATTGATTCGTACTATTAAAATATCTTTTGAAATCATTTTTATAAAAAGAGTGGGATCAACAATTCCTTTTGTAAATCCTTTTTAAATAAGAAAGTTTGAATGTCTTTCATACCAAGCTCTTGGAGCTTGTTTTAAACCATATAAAGATTTAGAAAGTTTAAAAATATGATTTTGAAAATGAGGATTTGAGAAACTAGGTGGTTGTTCTACAAAAACATCTTCAACAATAAAACCATTTAAAAAATCACTTTTCACATCCATTTGATATAACATGAAATTTAGATGTGATGCATAGGCAAGTAAGATCCTAATAGCCTCTAATCTATCTATAGGAGGAAAGGTTTCCTCATAGTCAATTCCTTCTTCTTGATTGTAACCTTGTGCAACTAGCATAGCTTTGTTTCTAATGATGTTTCTAGATTTATCAAATTTGTTTCTAAACACCCGTTTTGTGAATATGGTTAAAGTGTCCTTAGGTCTTTCTAATAATTTCCAGACTTTTTTTCTTTCAAATTGATTTAGTTCTTCATGCATAGCCATTGCCCAAAATTCATCATTGATAGAATCATTGATATTTTTAGGTTCTAACTGTGAAAGAAAAGCTTGATGTTCAACCTGATTTCTTGGAGAAGCTCTAGTCTGTGTTCCTCTATCTAAATTACCTACAAAAGCATCTAAAGGATGGTTCTTTAGAGTCTTAGTTCGTCTAGAAATGATAGGACTAGAGATTTTAGGTTCATTTATAGGTTGGGAATCAACAGAAGCCGGTTCTGAGAAATTTCCAGAACTGGATGTTTTTACTACAGGTCCACTGTCCTTATCATTAAGGTTCAAAGAAGATAGCTCATCTTCAAAATTTTCAAGAGAGGTCTAAGGTTCATGTGGATCAGTTTCATCAAATTTGATGTGAATATATTCCTCCACACATTTGGATCTTTTATTGAAAACTCTATAGGATTTACTATAAGTAGAGTAACCTAGGAAAAATCCTTCATCACTCTTTGGTGAAAACATTTCGAGATTATCAATAGTATTAAGAATAAATACTTTGCAACCAAAAACTCTAAAGTATTTAACCTTAGGTTTCCTATGGTTCCACAAATCAGAAGGGGTTTTCTTAAGAATAGGTCTGATCAAGACTCTGTTGATAACATAACAAGCTATATTTACAGCTTCAGCCCAAAAATAAACAGGTATGTCATACTCATTAAGCATAGTCCTAGAAATTTATTGAAGGGTTCTATTCCTCCTTTCTACTACACCATTATGCTGGGGTGTCCTAGGGGAAGATAAATTCTGACAATAGCCACTGTGTGAGCAGTAGGATTCAAACTCATGATTTTCAAACTCACGACCATGATCACTTCTCAAGGTTTTGATATTATGTCCACTAGGATTCTCTACAGATTTGGAATATTTAACAATGTAAGAACAAGCTTCACTTTTGTGAGCTAGAAAATATAACCAAGTATATCTAGAAAAGTCATCTACTAGAACATAGACATAGTGATTCCTATTTAAACTAGAAACTCTAGAAGGTCCATATAAATCCATGTGAACCAACTCGAGAGGTTGAGAAGTTGACACTTGTTTCTTTGATTTGAAAGAAACTTTATGTTGCTTTCCCTTTTGACTGGGATTACAAACATTGTATGCTGGAAATTCAAGTTTGGGTAGGTCTCTAACTAAGTTCTTCCTAGCAAGTTTTCTGAGTGAGCATACATTGCAGTGTCGTAATCTTATGTGCCCAAGCCAAGACTCTTTATGAAAACCATTTAAACAATTAATATTATGCTTAGCTAAAGAATTTAAATCAACAACATAAAAATTTTCATTTCTTAAAGCAGAAAATACTAAAACATTTTTAGAATTAAATACATTGCAAGAATAATTTTCAAATTTAACATGAAAACCATCATCAAATAACTGAGAAATACTTAACAGATTATATTTAAGTCCATCAACAAATAAAACTTTATAAATTAATACTGAGTCAGTGTTACCAATTTGACCTAAGCCGATGATTTTTCCTTTTGTGTTATCACCAAAAGTGACAAACCCTCCATCAAATCTGACTAAGATTTTAAAGCTTGAGATGCCTCCTGAAATATATCTTGAACATCCACTATCTATGTACCAGGTCTTTCTACAGGAGCTCTTTAAGCAGGTTCCCTACAAAATAGATTTATACAGGAAATGATTTTGGTACCCAGATTTTCATGGGTCCAGACAGGTTAGCCAACAAAACTTTAGGTACCCTGATTTATCTAATGGGTCTCATAAAATTTCTAGAATCAACAGATTTTGAAAGATAAACTTTATTTGATTTGTAACTATGAATATAACTAGTTGAAGCATATGAACTTCTAGAACTATCTACATTCTTTCCAGATTTAGGAATGAATTTCATTTTGGTAATTTTCCTTTGTCCAGGTTGGTATCTTATACCAGTAGTGTATCTAGGGGCTATTTTCTTACCTAGAATTTGAGTAAGAGTATCTTTACCATTTGTAAACTTTTCTAAGTCTTTCATAAGTTTCTCATTAGATAATTTTAGTTCAGTATTCTCTTTAAGTAACTGAGCATTCTTTTCGATTTCCATATCAAGATAAGATTTATGTTTAACAGTTAAAGCATAATGTTTCTTAAATCCTTTTTATTTGTCTTTCAGCTCATTACAGGTTTCTTCTAACATATCACAATATTCAAACAGTTTAGATTTTGTCATTTTTTCTGAGTCAGAATCATCTCCAGAATAATATGAATTTAAAGTAGGGGTTTCAGCTGTTACCTCATATGTGTTTGTCATAAAACACATAGTTTCCTTATTTCTGGATTCAGTCTCGGAGGCTTCAGTGCAACAACCCGAGATTTTATGAAAAATATGCTTTTAATTTCATTAATGTCTTGTGTTGTATGCTACACCAAGATTACCTTGCGCTATACACAACACCATATTAGCTTGTAGTATACGCAACACTATTCTTGGATTGGGTTACACAAAATTTTGATAATAGTTATTCTTCGCAACATTGAGTATATATATATATATATATATATTCAATGTATAAATGAAATATTGTTGGATTCTGTTATACAAAACAATGAAGGATTCTTTTCACAACACACAACCCTGACTTGGCTTGCATTATACACAATCGCGACCTTCCTCGATAGCGTGTGTTGTATGCAATACAGGGTGTTACTAAAAAAAATATATTATTATAATATTATTATGAACTAGCCGTTATGAATAGTATTAACTAAATTTTGAATCTTATAACATTATTATTTATCTTACACATTTTCTAGAATATTTTAGAAGAACAAAATAATTTTTTCGGGTAAAATAAGTATTTTTCAAAAAATTCAGTTTTGCCGCTTTTTGATGGAGCACCCACATTAAATCTAGTTTTTGAAATATTTATAAGTTCCATTTGACAAAATAAAATTATTCTTTGAAATCAAGAAATAAATATTTATTTGGATAAATTTTTCATTTTATTCTGACGACATTCATATTTTATTGAATAGTAAAAACACGTTATATTTTAATTAGAAACATCTTTTTTCATCGTAATATCTTATGTGGTTAAATTATAATATTGAATGGTTTTAAAGTATAAAGAGAATATATTTTTACCATTTAATATAATTTATGTCATTAGCATTTATTTTTCCTTGAATTCGTAGGTTAAATCAATTCAATCTTTTACAATGTTTTAAAGAAAAGCTCGTTTCCTTTCCACAACGGGATTAATTTTCATTTAATTTATGAAACTTTTGTGTATTGAATTTGGAAAAATGGATTCCAAATTTTGAATCAGTGGGTCCAAATTATGTTAATAAGCTACTTTTTATTTTTGGAATTTGTGAATAGTAACTACGGTAAATTTTATTTACTATAGTTAAAGGTAAATCGGGTAATTAAAGGTAAATATAAGATTATAAAAATACCCTAACACTTGGACAAATCATATTTTATGACTAAAAGTCGACCCATATCACCTATGGGTCGGATTAGATTCATTTAATAGACTTTTTTCCATGAAAATAATTTAATTATTATTAAAACCAAAGAAAGTGACAACATATCACTCTCTTAAATACTATAAGTATAATAATTTTAAGTTAGTGACAAAAATCATGAAACTTAAATCATTAATAGTCAACATAAATCTAAAAAAATTATATACATCATGAGAATTTATTTAATAAATTTTGGGATTAAATAATTATCATTAATTGTGACACAATAGTGATTCATAAATTATTTATCTAGTGAGAAATCAAGAATATAGTTTTTATTAAACTAATAGTGACCATAAAAAGCACAAAACCCTGACCAAAACTTATTGGTCATGTAAAATTAAACAATAATAATCCAATGGTCTAATATTTGACCATTTGGAGTCTTATAGAAGCAATTATGATACTTATATTATTTTATTTTAAATGATGCCAAAGATGTCACCTTCATAATTTAATAAATATAACAATTTAACTATTGTAATTTTAAGATGATAAATTCGATTAAAATTATTATTGTGAATTTTAATGGATTTATCTTCATCATAGGATTTTATTTTTAATTTTTATCCAACATATATGTATATTAAATAATTATAAAAATGTTGTAGTAATTATTTTATTAAGTGATAAACCAAATAAATGGTTTTAAAAATAATCAAATAAATATTATATGAACTATTTAATGTTCTCCACTAATTTTATAGAGACATATGACATTGTATGAATCTATTAAAGCTTTTATTTTGAACATATCTTCTGTATATATTTTATTTAAATTCAAATAAATGAATAGTGTCAAAATTGACACTATTGTTATTTTATAAAAATAACATATTATAAAATTGTTTAAAAATCAAAAAAATATTAAAAAATTAAAAATTTAAATTTATATGGTCAATAATGTTATAAAGTAAACAATTATGGAAACTTCCCAACAAATAAGTAATTAGTTGTTATAATTTAAAATCTAGAATTTAATACCACAAATAAACCTAAATAGATTAGATAAGGATAAATCAAAATGATAAGGTTTAAAATAAGATCGAAACATGTCTAAATTTGATTTTTTATGATATTACAACCCTACCACATCTAATATTATAATATGAGTGATTTTTTGAGGTTTTTAAGTGGGGTTAGATTTATTATAAATTTATATTTTTAAGAATTCCAAAGATGCCCCTCTCCTCCCTTATAAATGGGCACCTCCTCCCTCTCTTCCACACACCAATTTGACCTTTCATGCTCGGACAAACCCTACCCAATTCTCTTCTCCACTTCCCTAGAAATATACTAGAGGTCCTGGTCTTTTTCAAAGTCAAATTTTAGTGCCCTAAGAGGAGGTCTCAAAGAGGCGCTTCAAAGAAGAGGTAATTTATGTTACCGATTCTTTCACCTTTATTTCTTCTTCCACTTCTTCTTATTAGGTTGTTTCATTATGAAGTAATAACATCATTATCACTCATATACTGATATGTTATTATATGTATAAAACAACCCTATTTGACCATCTATCCATCCTACGGAAAATGAAATCACCGCGCGTGCGTACGTACGGAATGCCGTCTCCACGCCGTGGTGTAATCTATTTTCCACCACCACCTTACTTGGATGGGAATAATGGTGTAAATAATAACTATATATGATTATTGTAAAGTGATAATTATTCTGTAATAGTACACATACAGTCCAATAAAATTCCACGATCATGGGAACGATATCATCGCTCGTGCGTACGTATAGAATACCATCTCCACGACGCGATGAGATTCATTCTCAATGATTAACCATTCATAAATGATTATAAAGTATATATAATAAGGAATCATGATATATATGACATAATAATGATATTGGATTTATTTATATATATATATGTATTTCATCCAATTAATTCCATTCAATTCAATGAGGAAACGAAAACAACGTTCATGCGTACGTACGGCCTACCGTCTCCATGAACGGTGTATTTAATTCCATTTATCGATCTATTACATATATGTATATTCTGAATATATATTATATATAAATCATTTTTTAAATTCTGGATGTAATTAATCATGATCTATGTAATCATATGAATAATTACAAGTCAAAACATGGACGATAAATGAAACGATTTTACCCAAAATGCTCTTTAACATGGAATTTTCAAAAGAACAGGTAATATAAAGTCATAAGTGGACCATATATGATATCATAACAATTAATATGATTCTTTAATAAGTCAATAACATTATTTAAATCATTATACATGAGGTTCGGATACGTACGAAGCATATCGGACCTAAGGTAAGGGATAATTTTGCAAATCTCATTTTTATCTGAGATTGCATATTTGTAAGTATTTACTGGGGTTATTTATTTCATCCATATCCAGGTTTTATAAAAGTGTTTTCATTTATGTTTAAAGTCCTTTTTAACCATTTTTGACTTTTACTACATGGTATGTAAGGAATCTATTTTTTTTTTACTTTATGAGGTACTTTTTCACTTTTCCGGCAAAAGTACGAAAAGAATGTTTTTTTAACATATACGGCACAAAACGAATTTTTACGGTTTTATAAAGCCTTATTTTCATGAAGCTTCCTCCAAAAGATTTCATGGCTATTTTTAACAAAATCTCTTTCTTTTAAAATTGCATGACGTTTTGTGAAAAGAAATTGATTTTGAAGAAGAAAAGATATTTTCCTAAATAATTCATTTCATGAGTTTTATCAATACCATTTTCCATTTAAGATGAAATTATTTCATATGTGTATGTTTCATGTATAATGTCTCTATGATTTGAATGGTTTCAATATTCTTATGATGAAATATCCATTTGTTTTATATGGATTATGTGATGATGGGATGATGTTTATAAAACCCATTTTATTCTTTGGGTTATGATGAATGTTTTAAGATTATTTTATGGAACAAGTAAGAATGATTTCACTATGAGATGTGTGGAACTATATCTCCCTCTAATGGATTGGGTAAAGATTTATATCTCATGAGATAGAAATGGCTGGAATGGAAGTATAAACCGGTTCAGTAAAACAGGACTGAAATGAGGAGTGAACTCGATTCAGAAAGGGACTTTGTCCACTAAGATGGTCTTGGCAGCAATGCCTTGGCTACTATGGAAATCATTACATGTTCTTAATGGATGCCACAATTACATGTTTTATTCCCATGATATTTTGTCATTATTAATGTTTCTTTATGATCTATTCCTTACGTACTTCCATGTTTTATGTCATTTCTCAAGCTTTTGATGTTTAAACATTATGTTCATGTTTTTAAGTTCAAATGTATATGGTATGTTTTATTTTATCCATGCTTACCCTTACTGAGCATTTGATCTCACCCTTTTTATGTTTTCTTTTCTCCAGGATATAAAGAAAGGGTTTAGGTAAGAAACAAAAAAGGTAAAGATCTTTATGGGAGATGTTGAAGATCTTTCACCACGATTAGAAGATTACGTTCCAAGTTTCCAAAGACACTAAACTATTAAGGTCCTTGTGTGTCTATTTTTTTATGTATTATGTATTCCGCTAAAGTAATGTAATTTCCATGTACGTCAAGCTTTGGGTCTCTACAGTTGGTATCAGAGGAAAGGTTTAGTCAACCTTTGGAACCTAGGATGTGAGAACTTTAGAGAGATCCCTAGAGATATTTCTAACGTATGTCTAGGGATGTCCCTAAGGTTAGTTATAAGCATAGGTTATAGTACTAGAATTATGGTAAGCCATGATGTTAGATATTTAAGGTACTCCCACTTTATTATATTGTTTTCCCTAGCATTATTTTTGCCTCTCACACTATTCTTTTTGGGTTTTAGACGATGGTTGGAACCCGAAGGAACCGTGTTGATCAATGTAATGGACAATGCAATGATTGTACTCCTGATCAATAAAATGTTATGGGAGATGGAGTGAAAAATATTATTTCTATACTTACACAAGCTATGAATCATTCTAGTCTTCCAAATGAGTAGATAAGGGAACAATATTCTACTGAGTCCTTCATGAGGCAACGTCCACCTTCTTTCAATTGGTCTTCTGATCCACTTGTTTCTGAACAATGGATCATTACCACTGAAAAGATATTTTCAGTTCTTCAATGTTCTGAGCATGATAAAGTCATATTAGCTGTATATCGTTTGGAAGGTGAAGCTGGTCAATGGTGGAATCTTATCAAGAATAAGAGGCCAAGAGATGAAATTGAGTCCATGGAATGGGACGAGTTCAAGAACTTATTTTTCAATAAGTACTTCCCTCTTATTCTTCGAACAAAGATGGAGGAGGAGTTTCTCAAACTAAAGCAAAAGGATGATGAATCCGTTGGTATATATGAAGCGAATTTTACAAGGCTTGCAAGGTATGCATCTGGATTTATCATCCAACCAGAAAATAAAGTTGATCAATTCTTCAGTGGCTTAAACCTAAATCTTTGAAGGGAATTAGCTATAAGAGACTTCAGTAGCTATGAAAAAATTGTGTGTTGTTATATCAAGGTAGAAATGGAAGTTGGTGTTACTTATACATCTCATAGTTTTGACAAGAAATGAAAGATAGAGTTCAAGGAGAAATCTCAGAATAATGGTGAAAAGAAGATGAATGTTTCCTTATGCTCAAAGTGTGGAAATAAGCATGGTGGAGATTGTCTTAAAGGGGCTATAAAATGTTTTAAGTGTGCAAAAGAAGGTCATCGAGAAGCTCAGTGTCAAAGTAATGGAAAAATGGTTTCTAATGATGTGAATAAAGAAAATACTGCAGAGAATGCACCACCAACACTTCAATGCTTCAAGTGCAAGGAAATGGGGCATTATGCTAATAAATGCCCTAATCCAAGGGTTAGTGATGATCGACATGAGCAACCACTTAAGGCAAAGGACAAAGGGAAGTCACATGCGATCACTATTGGTGATGTTTAATATGAAAACGATGTGGTGGAAGGATTAAGTGTTTATGTAATGGGATTCCAAAATAATGTTGTATATTGTATCGTGGAATATTAGAATATTTATGTATTTGTCTATTGTGGTTTTCAATAATTTTATGGTACTGGTAACCATGGAAAGGGATTGAGATATTTTTGGAAAAAAAGATGATATATGCATAATGAAGGGAAAACGAGAAAATGAAATGTTTCACAGTATTCATGAGCTCATGATTGATATAAGGACTAAGTGATATCATGGTTTGAGTATATAGAATTTTGAGTATTTTGGTATGTGGAAAGTGTTAACTTTTAACTGCATTAATGTTTTCACTATGGTTCAATGGGTATTCATTTTTCAAGAGAATACATGATTAAGGCCTTCGAATATTTGGAATGTGACCAACAGGACATATATAATGATATATGGGGATCAAAGATGATATTAAATCTCTGGTAATCATTTTCAGTATATTATGAGAGTGGACTGCAGTATTATGGATAAGCCTAAAGATTGGAATGGATTATGTTGGACATAAGTTAGTATTGTTTAAAGATAGAATTTTTTTCGATATTATTGATGGGATGTTATAGTAATATAGTTTTAGAAAAAGGACAACCTGCAGGACGAGTGACAACCCATCGCGTCGAACAAGGGTGTGGGAATCGAACCCACAACCGAAGTGCGACTGGCCTTTATCACCTACCACTAGCCTACAGGAAGTCCCTGGTTAGTAGAAACTAGTTTTATTTTATTAAGAGGTATGATATATGAAGTATAAGTTCATTTTTGGAACCATATACGATTAATCTAACCATAAGAAGGACTTATAACTTTTGCTAACCTTTTTTTTGAAAGAGATGGAATGACCCATCATTCTATCACATGATCTACTAACACATCACGAATAACAAATTCAACTTCATTTCTTTAAGGGATGAAGTGGAAATTGTTCAATTCACAAACAACAGTGAGATTGTACCAAAATCATGCAAGTATTTCTTTTAATTCATCAACTATAGGGAAATGATCATGAAAACCAAAAATGTTGTCCTAGTTCCCTTATATCCGATTAATCATATGGTACCTTAGATCATCACAAATCAATAGCTTTGTGATTGTTGGCTTTTTCATAGCCATGTTCTCTACCACTCTCCATCAGAACTTGATGGTTAGATTTTTCTTCCAAATCTATATTTTCACCTATGATCTCCTACGTGGAAACCCCATGACGAGTTAATTTGGGTAACCATTACATTTCATACTTTAGTTTTTAAAAGCCATGTTTTGGTATTCCTTTTTACGATATGGGTTTTTATTAAACAAACTTTCGAGAAGTAAACCATTTATAACCCCGACGAATTTCGAGGGTGAAATTCATTTTCAAGGGGGGTAGAATGTAACACCCCGAGATTTTATGAAAAATATTCTATTAATTTAATTAATATCTTGTGTTGTATGCTACACCAAGATTACCTTGCGCTATACACAACACCATATTAGCTTGCAGTATACGCCACACTATTCATGGATCGTGTTACACAAAATTTTGATAATAGTTATTCTACGCAACATTAAATATATATATATATATATATTCAATGTATAAATGAAATATGGTTGGATTCTATTATACGAAACAACGAAGGATTCTTTCACAACACACAACCTTGATATGGCTTGCATTACACGCAATCGCGACCTTCCTCGATAGCGTGTATTGAACGCAATACCAGGTGTTACTAAACAAAGATATATTGTTATAATATTATTATGAACTAGCCATTATGAATATTATTAACTAAACTTTGAATATTATAAAATTATTATTCATCTTACACATTTTCTAGAACTTGTTATAAGAACAAAATAAATTTTTCAGGAAAAATAAGTATTTTTCAAAAAATACAGTTTTGGCGCCTTTTGATGGCGAACCCACTTTAAATATAGTTTTTGAAATTTTTATAAGTTCCAGTTGAAAAAATAAAATTATTCTTTGAAATCAAGAAATAAAAATTTACTTTGGATAAATTTTTCATTTTATTCTGATGACTTTCATATTATAATGAATAGTAAAAACACGCTATATTTTAATTACAAACAACTTTTTTCATCATAATTTATTATGTGGTCAAATTATAATATTGAATGGTTTTAAAGTATAAATAGAATATATTTTTACCATTGAATATAATTTATGTCATTATCATTGATTTTACCTTGAATTTGTTTGTTAAATCAATTCAATCTTTTGCAATGTTTTAAAGAAAACCTCGTTTTCTTTCGACAACGGGATTAATTTTAATTTAATTTCTGCAACTTTTATGTATTGAAATTGGAAAAATGGATTCCATATTTGGAATAATTGGGTCCAAATTATGTTAATAAGATAGTTTTTATTTTTGAGCATTTTGAATAGTAACTACGGTAAATTTTATTTACTATAGTTAAAGGTAAATCGGGTAATTAATGGTAAATATAAGATTACAGAATTACCCTAACACTTGGAAAAATCATATTGGATGACTAAAAGTCGACCCATATCACCTAAGGGTCGGATTAGATTCATTTAATGGACTTTTTTCCATGAAAATAATTTAATTATTATTAAAATTAAAGTGACAACATGTCACTCTCTCAAATACTATAAGTATAATAATTTTAAGTTAGTGAAAAAATTCATGAAACTTAGAACCTTAATAGTCTACAGAAATCTAAAAAAAATTATCTACAACATTAGAATTTATTTAGAATTTTTGGGGTTAAATAATTATTATTAATTGTGATACAATTGTGATGAAGAAATTATTTATCTAGTGAAAATTCAAGAATATAGTTTTTATTAAACTAATAGTGACCATAAAAGGAAAAAAACCATGACCAAAACTTATTGGTCATGTAAATTTAATCTATAATCATCTAATGGTATAATATTTGACAATTTGGAGTCTTATACAAGCAATTATGACACTTATATTATATTATTTTAAATGATGTCAAAGTTGCCTCCTACATAATTTAATAAATATAACAATTTAACTATTGTGATTTTAAGATGATAAATTCGAGTAAATGTATTATTGTTAAATTTAATAGATTTATCTTCATCATAGGAATTTAATTTTAATTTTAATGCAACATATAATTATATTTAATAATTATACAAAAATGTTGTTGTAATTATTTTATTAAGAGATAAACCAAATAAATGGTATTAAAAATACTAAAATAAATAATATATGAACTACTTAATGTTCTCCACTAATTTTCTAGATACATATGACCTTTTAAAAATCTATTAAAGAATTTATTTTGAACATATCTTCTGTATATATTTTATTTAAATTCAAATAAATGAATAGTATCAAAATTGAAAATATTGTTATTTTATAAAAATAACCTATTATAAAATTTTTTAAAAATCACAAAAATATTTAAAAATTATAAATTTAAATTTATATGGTATATAATGTTATAAATTATACAATTATGGAAAATTCACAACAAATAAATAATTATCTGTCATAATTTAAAATTTAGAATTTTATTACCACAAATAAACCTAAATAGATTAAATAAGGATAAATCAAAATGAAAAGGTTTATAATAAGATCCAAACATGTATAAACTTGATTGGTTGATAAGATTACAACCCTATATCATCTAATATTTGAATATGAGTCATTTTTTAAGGTTTTTAAGTGGGTTATATTTATTATAAATTAATATTTTTAAGAATTCCAAAGGTGCCCCTCTCCTCCCTTATAAAAGGGAACCTCCTCCCTCTCTTCCACACACCACTTTGAGCCTTCAAGATCATCCAAACCCTTCTCAATTATCTTCTCCACTACCCTAGAAACATCCTATAGGTCCTGGTATTTTTCAAAGACCAATTTTAGTGCCCTAAGAGAAGGTCTCAAAGAGGCGCTTCAAAGAAGAGGTAATTTCCGTTTCCGATTCTTTCACCATTATTTATCCGTCCACTTCTTCATCGTAGGTTGTTTCATTATGAAGTAATAAAATAACTATCACTCATATACTTATAGGTTATTATAAGTATGAAACAAACCGATTTTACCATCTATCCATCCTACAGAAAACGAAATCACCGCGCGTGCGTACGTACGGAATACCGTCTCCACGCCGTGGTGTAATCTATTTTCCACCACCACCTTACTTGGATCGGTATAATGGTGTAAATAATAACTATATATGATTATTGTAAAGTGATAATGATTCTGTTTTATTATACATGCACTCCAATAAAATTCACGATCATGGGAACGATATCATTGCTCGTGCGTACGTACGGAATACCGTCTCCACGACGCGATGAGATTCATTCTCAATGATTAACCATTCATAAATGAATATAAAGTATATATAATAAGTAATAATGAAATATATGACATAATAATGATACTGGAATTATTTATATATATATGTATTTCATCCAATTAATTCCATTCAATTCAACGAGGAAACGAAAACAACGTTCATGCATACGTACGGTCTACTGTCTCCATGAACGGTGTATTTCTTTCCATTTATCGATCTATTACATATATGTATATTCTGAATATATTATATATATAAATCATGTTTTACATTCTGGATGTAAGTAATCATGATCTAAGTAATCATATGAATAATTACAAGTCAAAACACAGACGACAAATGAAATGATTTTACCCAAAATGCTCTTTAACCTAGAATTTACAAAAGAATGGGTAATATAAAGTCATAAGTGAACCATATATGATATCATAACAATTAATATGATTCTGTAATATGTCAATAACATTATTTAAATCATTATACAGGAGGTTCAGATACGTACGAAGCATATCGGACCTAAGGTAAGGGATAATTTTTCAAATCTCATTTTTATCCGAGATTGCATATTTGTAAGTATTTACTAGGTTTATTTCAATCATCCATGTCCATGTTTTATAAAAGTGTTTTCATGTATGTTTAAAGTCCTTTTTACCCATTTTTGACTTTTACTACATGGTATGTAAGGAATCTTTCTTTTGTTTACGTTACGAGGTACTTTTTGACTTTTCTGGCAAAGGTACGAAAAGAATGTTTTTTTAACTTATACGGCACGAACGAATTTTGACAGTTTTATAAAGCCTTATTATCATGAAGCTTCCTCCAAAATATTTCATGAATATTTTCAACAAAATCTCTTTCTTTTAAAATTTCATGACGTTTTGTGAAAAGAAATTGATTTTGAAGAAGAAAAGATATTTTCCCCAAGAATTCATTTCAAGTGTTTTATCAACACCATTTTCCATCTAAGATGAAATTATTTCATATGTGTATGTTTCAAGTATAATGTCTCTATGATTTACATTGTTTCAATTTTCTTATAATGAAATATCCATTTGTTTTATATGGATTATGTGATGATGGGATGATGTTTATGAAACCCATTTTATTCTTTGGGTTATGATGAATGTTTTAATATTATTTTGTGGCATAAGTAAGAATGATTTAATTATGAGATGGGTAGGACCTATATCCCCCTCTAATGCATTGGGTAAAGATTTATATCTCATGAGATAGACATGGATGGAATGGCAGGTTAAACCGGTTTGGTAAAATAGGACTGAAACGAGGAGTGAACTCGATTCAGAAAGCGACTTTGTCCACTAAGATGGTCTTGGCAACAATGCCTTGGCTACTATAAAAATCATTACATGTGCTTAATGGATGCCACAATTACATGTTTTATTCCCATTCTATTTTGTCATTCTTAATGTTTCTTTATGGTCTATGTCTTACGTACTTCCATGTTTTATGTCACTTCTCACACTTTTGATGTTTAAACATTATGTTCTTCTTTTTGAGTTCAAATGTATATGGTATGTTTTATTTTATCCATGCTTACCCTTACTGAGCATTTGAGCTCACCCTTTTTATGTTTTCATTTCCCAAGGATATAAAGATAGTTTTTAGGTATGAAAAAAATGGAACGATCTGTATAGGAGATGTTGAAGATCTTTCACCGCAATTAGAAGATTACATTCCATGTTTCCAAAGACACTAAACTCTTACGTTCCTTGTGTGTCTGTTTTTATTATGTATTAATTATTCCTCTAATGTAATGTAATTTCCATGTACGTCAAGCTTCAGGTCTCTACATTTAGATTCACTGGAGATATCCTCAGAAGCACTCCAAGTAGCTTTCATGGATTTCTTATACTTATTGTCCTTGTATTCATACTTCTTCTTGTACATCAGTTTTGGACAGTCCGCTTTTATATGTCCTTCTCTTTTTCACTCAAAGAAAAAATTTCATCTGTTTTGTCAGATTTCTTCCAATCCGTTTTCCAATGACCCTTGCTATCATACTTAGTTTTGTAATTTGATTTTCTGAAAAACTTCTTCTTCCTATAGAACTTCTTAAACCTTATGATAATGTGAGCCATCTCAGTATCACTGTCAGAAGAACTTTCACTGTCTTCACAGCTTGAGCATTCATTTATATCTTGGAGCTTTTCATTACCCTTGTTCTTTGAGGTTGAAGTCTTGAACGCAACAGACTTCCTTTTTAGTTCATCTTCTTCTTCTTTGTTCACTTTGATTTCTTCTTCATACATCATCAGCTTGCCAATTAATTCCTTGACTGGCAGTTCACCAATATCACATGACTCTCTAATTGAGACAGAAGTTCCACTCCATCTTTCAGGTAGGCATCTCAGTATTCTCATGATCTGTTCCCTTTATGGAACATCCTTTCCCATAGAAGTCATTGTGTTGACAATTTCATTAAACCTGATATACATGTCATAAATGGGTTCATCAGGCTTCATCTTAAAATTATCATACTTAATAGTATAAGTGTTCAATCTCATTTCCTTAACATTAGTTGTTCCTTCATGAGAAATATCTAAGGTATCCCAAATTTCATAAGCAGTTTTACAAGAAGATATTCTATTAAACTCTTCATCTCCTAAAGCACAGTACAGAGCATTCATGGATTTACAATTATTATTGTAGGCTGTCTTAGTAGCTTCATTCCAAGTAGATCTAACAGTAGTAGGAATTTTATATTCTGATTCTATAGCAGTCCAAATATCATAACCCATGATCTCTAAATGAATTTTCATCATGATTTTCCACTGAGCATAGTTAGTTCCATTGACAAAGGGTGGTCTATTGGTAGAAACACCTTCAAGTCTGTTATCCATGATAACATACTAAAAGCAAGGACTTTAAAGAGATAAAAATTTAGAAATAACAAAAATTTTAAGAACTTTAAAATACAACTAAAATCACAGTTGAAAAACAGAGTAAAAAATATTTTAAACAATCCTTTGATACCAAATGTTGGTCGGAGTGGATACTCAAGAGGGGGTGAATTGAGTTCCAATTTAAATTTATATTTAAAAACGTTGTCTTAAAATCCCCCAAATAAAATACAGAATTAAATTGTAGTGAATTTATATCAAAATAAAGGATCTGTTAGGTTTTAAAGGATTGATTATTTCCCAGTTAATCAAATCAGAATAATTGATTAACTTTTGAAACTAACATACTGATTTACAACAAATATAAACACTTTCGAGTTTAATTATCAAAGTTACTTTAAAACATTTCTTGTTTTAAAGTAGTTTGCAGCGAAATAAAAATAACATTGAATATAAATTAGCACAGCTGGTTTAACCAAGAGGTTCAGTCTCAAGATGAGACTTAGTCCTCTCAAAAAATTATATAAAAGTGATCCACAACCTGGATCGGGGATTACAACAGTATGCAACTGTCCAGGTCCAAGACCTTTAGCACTGTTATTCGTGGGAACAAAAACAGTAGCTCCAGCTGTCCAGGTCACACACGTCCTCTACCATTATTCCAGTGGGAAATAAAAGATGCAAGAGTTTGAGTGAGGATTTACAGATCATCCATTTAATGTACAGGAGATAGTGTGTGTGTAAAATACAGCATATAACACACACTTCTCAATATGTAAAAATAATATTCATATAGGAAAAGATTTAGAGTTCAGAAATGGCTCTAGTGATTGCAGTGCAGCTCTGGACTCCTTTGGATTGATCAGAATTGGTTCTGAGTCCTCTTCTGGTCTTTTTCTGGAAAATAGAGTGCCATCTTCTTCCTTGAATTCCAGGGGTAGAGACAGGGAAAATGTTAGTCGATGAAGTTCTTGTGTTATGTTCTCATTCTCAGCTCTTCACTGGTATGCAGTAATGAAAATGAGTTCTTCGTGTAAGTTCAGTCATCTCTTTGCATTAACACTCGGTTCCTCATTGTATGTATATCTCTATGTATTCGGATATCTCTGTCTCTTTGTAGTATCACATCCTTCCTTTATTTAAAGCACGATCTCCGGAAAAATATGATTTACTTTTTGCAGGTACGAGGTACGGTTCCCTGACAACCAACAACACACAATAAATAAATGTCAGTGTATTAAAATATAACTGATATGACTGTTCGTTAGATTAAATAATAATAAAGAACTTTAAAGAAGTGTCAGGTTATGTCTCTGGAACGGTAGCTTTGGATATTGGTAGGTAGAGGTCACAGTAGGGCTGAGTAACAGTAGACTTGATGTCTAACGATAGACTTGAGTAAAGATAGCCTTTTTATCGGTAACCTTTTTATATCGGTAGCAGTAGCTCTGTCTTTTATCGGTAGATCTATATCGGTAAGTCTGTTTTGTATCGGTAGTTGTAGGTCTTTCTTATATAGGTAGACTTCCTTTGATAACAGTAGCTTCAACGTTTAGGTGGACTTGTGTGTATTGGTATCTCTGTTCTGTAACGGTGGACTTTAATGTAACGATGACTAGTCTGTATCGGTAGCTCTGTTCTGTTTAAGCATTCTATTGGAAAAATAGGTTAAGTCAGAGTGTACAAAATCTAGTAACCGAAAGACTAATATTTAAACATAGAATCAATAGAACAATACTTAAAGAAAATAAATAGATAGATTCCCAAATAAGTATTTATCCAATTATCAACTAGGGATTACCAAAATAAAAATAAGCATAATTGGGATTATCAAAATATAATAAAGCAACTAGATTCCCAGAGAATTCAACAAAAAGGATAATGGGTAAGAATATAGTAATATGGTTGAAGGATACTATAATATATTTAATGATTCATTATGAATAAATATATTTTTTAAAGATTAATTATTTGGAAATTATATATTTTTTTTAAAATGTTTCTTCAAATGTTGATGAGAAATTTGAATTTTTTGAGTATTTCAAATTTTTAACAGATTATCAGGATAAAAAATTGGAACATAATCATAATAATTATTTATTTGTGGAATACATTTAGAAATTTATATATTTTAATATCAATAAAAAGACACTCAAATAATAAGTTGACAGATTAAATCAATAATTATGAAGGTTTATTTAACTCTCCATGCTTCCAAAAGGCAAAAATTTTCTCGATAGCTTATCCAATACACCATAGTAAACCCAAAAAAATAATGATTATTTAAATATGACTCTTTTTTTCATTCATTAATTTTATTTGATGTGAGTGTGATAAATTAATTTGAGAAAATTATATTTATATATCCAATATATACTGAAATGTATATAATAAATAATCAATAAATAGTTTTTGTCCATCAAAATATGTTTTCAAAAAATATAATTTATTTTTATTTTTATTTGTACTATAATTATTTTCTAGAACATTGATAAAATTTATGTCGTTGAAAAAAATCCATTTGTTATCAGCATATACAAATTATCTTCGAGTGAAAATTTCGGATTATTCAGAAAATACCGATTATTGATTGAATAATAAAAAATTGTTCTCTATAACTTCCCAAATTCATTTGATAAATGTATTAATTTACATGGAAAATTATTATTTAATATAAGTATTATTTATATATTTTTTATTCAATTAATAACATTTAAATCATCTTTATTATTTATTTTAGTACATGTTCATTTATAGGATTAATAATGCATTTTATAAAAACTATTTTATACTTCATAATGTTTATACATTATAATTATTAAATATAAAACCTAAGGAGAAATTATTTAAATGAGAGTTTTATATTATATATCGATCATTATGAATTTAAATTCATATATTTAGGATTACAATTTATATAGTTGAAGTAAAATAATATTTTCCTAAAAATATAGTTTTTTATAAAACCTCTTTCCATAATGATTGAAATTATTATATTAAATTATGTATTTACACCCCTATAATTTGATATTTATAAAACTTGTTGCATATTTTTAGTCATCATAATATATATTAGGTAATAATTTAAATATTATTTTTTGGTACAATTAGAATACAAATTCTACTAAATATTAATTACAATGATAAAAGAATAATATGTTAATTTTGGGTTAAAATAATTTAAAAAATAATAGAATTATTGTAACCATAATATTAATCATTACATTTTCATAAAAAATAATGATTATATTTAATAATTTTTTTTAACTTTATACATGATTAAGTAATATGTGTCAAAATAAATATATTTTGATACAATAAAACACAAATCATTTTGACTAATAATAAAACTCAATTAAAGAGAATATTTTGATGAATTAATGGATTTTTGAAATAAATAGTATTAAATTTAAATATTGTTATCAAATATCATTTATCCAATATAAATGATCCCATAATATTTATGATGTCAAATGTAATTATTATAATGGTTTGAAAACTGTTATTGTGAAAACCCAAAATTTTAAATTAAAGTAATTTATTATTTTAAAAGTTTATATTCAAGTAGTTATAAAATTATTTAGATAAAATTAATATGATTTTTGGAATGAGATCATCTAAATTATTCTATGTTGTTTTTTTCATAATTTTCCGAGACATTCGAATTTTTTTTGTAAAACTTAAAAACCATATAAATATACTTAATATAGTATGTCATCATAAAGACTAAAAAGTGATTTAATAATTGGATCAATGAGAAAATGTTTTATTTCACTTTAAAATAATTTGATTTTTTGTTTATTTGAATTTTTTAAATCCATTATAAATCTTCCAATATTTATAGAACATTTAATAGTTATAAAATATTTTCAATATGAGTGTGACTCTCCTCCACATATGAAAGGACATTATTTTATTAGGTTTAGACCTTTCTATCATAAAATAATGATGATCACCCCCATTTTACAAAATCCATTTGAAAACCATGGGGTTTTTGTGGTTTTGACTATATTATTACGTTGATACCAAAACCCAAATAATAAATAAAACCCACTTTTTACATATATAATCCCCCACATTCATGAATTTTTTCATAACTAAATAAAATTGGGGTCAGTAAACATTCTTCCCTCCATTCACAATTGTCCTCTAAATGTGTGTTAAACCCCTCAATAATCCCCACCCAAGACTTTGGAGTCATACATTTATGTAATCTATCTTTAACCCTACTCTTTTATCAATCACTCCATTAATGTTATGTCTTTTACATACCCTTTTCTAATTATTTAATATGTTCTCAAATATCCTCATGACATTCCAATTTTTTTATAAATTATTATAGTTCCTTTCACTCCCATTTATCGTTCCTAATAACCTTTATATACACCGATTACCATGACAAAAGTTTGTAAGGGACCTTCCCCCATCCTTTCAATTCGGGCACACTATTTGGAATTTGTCTTCTTAATTGTAATTTTTTATTATTTTATTTTTTTATAAGCATTCCCATAATGTATAATTGAGTTTATTTTAATGAAATATTTTTTATTCTCTGACATTTTTATCTTTATCTAGGCCATTACAATGAAAATATTTTTCAAGGGAAATATCTCCTCTCTTTTTATTCTAGCATTATTTTTTATGTTGTGCTTCTTAATTTTAGTTTGATCATGGTGGGATATATTTTTAAATATTCCCCGTACTATAATTATTATTTATAAATAATGAGATTCAATCTTTTACTATCATTAATCCTCATGTGATCCTTTAAATAAACATATTACCATACAGTAAATAGTTAGGATTCCTTTAATTATTCCCACATCATAAATATTATATTCCTAACAGTTACAATTTCTAATAATGGGATATATTTCTACATGATCATATTACTGTTAATTTGATGTCTATGTGATTAGATACCCATTTATCTCCCATAATTTTTTAATTGATCTGTAAGTGAGTTGTCATGCTAACAAAAAATCACCGTGATTTTCCATACTAAAATAATTGTGTGGTGGATACCATGTCCATTATTCTATAAAGTGTATTCACCTTTATGTACATATACATATTTATTGGGTTCTTACATTTGTGAATTGCACATTCCTAGATAATGGAATAATTTATGATGATGAATGAATCCATGACGTATAATCCATGTGGGACACCTAAGCATGATAATGGAATGATTATGGTGGATGTGCACACACAGGGATCCAATGCATTGGGTAATTTTTAATATCATGATTCATCAAATTAGGATAGGGGTTCACCTAATTCTTTTATGTGAATTTTCCATCATTATGTCTTTGAAAATTATTCTTTACTTGTGATTATGATGTAGTGTTTTATGTTGTTGTTACATTTCACATGTTTTTATTATCATGTTATATCATTTATCATTATTCATGATTATGATTACTAATATTTTTATGCCATATTTTTATGCATTTTGTATAACATTTATTATAGTTTTCATGTTATTTGTTGTTTTTTCACTTATTGGAATTTATTTCTTACCCATTTCTTATTTATTTCCCAAGGATATCCCATGCAGTTTTATATATAAAGGAATATTATGATCATGTTAAGGAGTTTTTCAATAAAGACGATGTATTTCATGTTTCAAGTTTTCATGTAATGTACATAATATAAAAATACACTATACTTATTGATATTATATGTTGTGTTAAGTACTATTTTATGTAATAAATAATGAAATAATGTGATATACAAAGAAGGGTTGTTATTGTTTAATATTCTTGAATTAAAACATGAAAAGATAGAGGTAAGAACAAAAGATCATAAGAAGAACCAAGAAGAGTTCATTGTTATGAAATTCATCATGAGAAGGTGTCAAAAGAAAGATGTATTTTTTCATTATGAACTATTTGCGTATAAAAAAATTGAATGAATATAATTATGAATGAACATTCTCCCCATATTATGCTTTAATTTTTTTAAGTTTTTAAGTTTTGATTTTTCTTTCCATTTTTGTGGATTAAGGTTTATGCTATGTAAATTGATTCATATAATTGTTATAGTAAAATATCATGTAGTTTTGACATCCAATATAAAATTTTGAATATCACAATGTGGGAAAAATTATTAATTGGGGGAGAATATATTAAATAATTTTTTTTGGAGAGATGTTTTTCAAGAATATATTATTTAGCGGGGGATATTATTAAAAAGTTATCTTACCATATTCTTCAGAAAATGTTTTCAAAAATGGAATTATAATGAAATTGGGATATTTAATAGACAAGAGAAATGGTATTACTAAATAATAAATGGTTTTTTATGTTTTTAAATGTTATATGTTTTTATCATTAAGCGTTTTTTTTTGTAATTTTGAAAAAGGGGAATATTTTAGATTCTATATTTTAATTTATATTCTTTATATATCTATTTTAAAAAACAAAACACACTGTGAAAAATGATTTTTTACAAAATTTATATTTTCCATGTTTTAGAAGGATTTTATAGAACAATATTTATTATATATGACATATAAATATTTCTAAAATAATATTTTTAAGCCTTCTATATAATTATAATTCCATATAAATTACTAATGGAAAGTTCATTATACTTAATAAGACTTTTCGATCTGATTAACAAAGTCAAGTACATATTACTGACTAAGTCTAGTCCATTAGACTCACAATGTCTATGTCCATTGAATAAATAATTTTTTGTCTCTTGGACTTACCACTTCAGATATATCAAGCTATCATACCTTAAATCATTGAACTAAACATAATTTTTTCCATCATAATAATGCTTACAATTGAATGGATAAAATTATGTCTATCTTATGAAATTAATTTAATATAATTTTAATTTTTTTTACCAAAATTAAATAATATGGATAATTGATTTTTGATCTTTTAAGAAGAAATTCCTCTAATTATATTGTATCTAACTTCATGAATCACAAAAATAAGATCATTGGAGGTATCCCTATAAATATAGGTGAATTCAAGGACCTATGATCTGATGCTTTTACAAACTCAATATATCTCAAGAATTATTTATAATAACCCCACCTAACAATTTCTTTGTAATCTTTTAGAGTTTTTTCATTCAAATTGGTACACTTTAGGGCTATAAAATAATTTCAAAGTTTCATCATTTTTATTCTACATGCAATACAGGTTTAATATTGAGAGATTCTAGGGATAGTCAGATAGATTGATCTGATAAGGATGATCAAGGAATTTATGGGATATAAAGACAATGCTGATTTCAATGATTGTGATTGATGGATTTCTTCATGAAGAAAAATATACAATATAGATGGGATAAAATTGTGGTAACATTTAGTCAATGTTATGGAATTCACTAACACATAAGGTTGTAATATACTCATTTCATTAATATTTTTTCTATTAGTTTACTATAGAACATTTTAATATTTCACAATACCTATTTCTTTGAGTTATATTTTTCTGCTATATAATTTATTAAAAAGGATTTTTTAGTAAAAGTTACCTTACATTGATTTACGAGAAAAACATTGAGTCCATTATGAAAACTTAGATCATCATATAAATACTACTTCCAAGAAATGTAATATATAAGATTAGGTTTTTTTAAATTTAATTTTTTAAATTATAATTCACTCCATATAGGTTCTGGGTGAAATGAAATCATTAGATGAGTCATAGTAAAATTTTCCTTTTATCATGATCGATGATCAATCTGATATTTACATGACGATGAAAATTTTGATCAACAGAGATGAATAAATTAAAAAATAGAAGGGTTATAATGACTAAACCTAGAACATGATCATCACATGTTACATATAATAATTTAATCAATTAAATAATTAGCTTGTGCAAATAATTTCTTCATTTATGGATCTAATGATAGATCTGCATTTTACCTTCATTTAATTATAGCAATCCTACGTATATTACCTCAAGCACTGATCTTCACGAGTTCCACATATGAAAAAATTTCTCCATATGAATCTTCAGGTTCTAGCGTGGTGGATTGTAATGAATGGTTCATTCATTTTTTGTTTCCATGAGAATCACATAAAAATAATCCCCCATGATCTCTATAGACTAAATAGTGGATGGTGGGGATAGGTCTCTCTTTATTCCTGGGAGTCTTCTTATAGAGGGAAGTCTATAGGGATTGAAAGGATTCTCTTTTGTTGTCGTTATTCCCAACCAAAAATGAATTGCCACTATTGAAAAATTTTATAATTTGGTTTAGATACCATGATAGTTTAGAAAAGAATATTTTCGCAAGTTCACTATAATATATATTTAATCATTTCTGCAACCTCGTGTCTAAAATAATAATAATACTATTATTTCATCATTATACTATTATCCTAATTATTTAAATAAATATTATCTAATCAAATAATATTCATTATATATTATGTCTCACCAGACCTAAAAACTCATCCTTTCATTCCACCCAAATATTTGTTGGGCCTCTAATTGTGAATATTTATTTTATTAATAAATATCACTACATTATTAATCAATGAATAAATAAATATTATATTAACTAATTAAAAAATAAGGATTTATTATATATTATGCTCGTATTGAATTCTCTCAAATAATTAGTGGTAGAAGATATGTGATCAAGAAAACATGACTAATTATTAAAACATATACATGAATACTATTTATTAAACCTGTTAAATAATTAAAAAATATATTATTTAATTGACACTTCGATACTCTTATTGTGTGAATGTTTCGATTTATTTCTCATTGAAATTAGAGTAAGTATCCTAATGTCAATAGCTAGTATCTATTAATATTCTAAGGATCTCATAGTGAATGTATCTAATGTATTAGATATATAATACCTCATACATATTCTTACTATGATATATAAACCTTTTATCATGTGACCTCTATTCAAGAATGTTGCAAGCTTGTGTCATCAACCGAAGTTCTTCATTTATCATTGTTTGACTTTACTGAAATCGAAAATGCACACAGAACGTCATGGAAATGGATTTATTTTTGATATATCATTTCAAACAAAGGGCCAATGAGAACATATTTCATTGAAGACAAACTGAAGAAAAATAATTATTTCATTATTCATTAATTTAATATTATCATGACACATCCAAACATATCCTTCCTCACCGGGAAACTATTTCATCACAATTTTCATCAATACATCAATGTTTGTGAAACATAATAATCATTAACAATAATCATAAATTTCAATTAAAAATAAACATGTCTATAGATAGGAACATCCAATGACATATATGAATGTGGCTTTCTTAATGGCGGGTCTTGTTCTCATAATAATATACAATTGATATTATCAAGGGCTTGAACCAATAAAGGGTTCCTCAAGGTCCTATGAGTCTCCACCCATGATAGCCCATATCATATTTTTCCCTCATATGATATCATCTAGTTGTAGAAAATATATTTATTAATAGTATGATAGCACTTCTAGGTTATCACCATATAGTGGATAACTACTATAAAAATTTATTGTGAAAAGTACTATTTAACATTTAACAAATAAAATATTGCATAGACAGAAAATCATTATTTGAATAGAAGTTTACAAATGTTTTTAACTATGAATATAGGTTATCATAATGTACCAAAAATATCTTTCTAGGGAACCATATCAAAAATAATTCCTTTTTCACTAGAGCCAACTACTAATAACCTGCAGTCCTATAACTCTCACAAGATACTCATGCGTATGCAGATATTGTATGCTTTTCAAGGGTTTTGTGAAATTATCTACCATTGGTTCTCTTTATATTACATAGTCACCCCAATGAGTGAAAACCCACAATGGGTGGTCCTTGAGGATTTTTTATTTGTCTGTTGGTGTGACCTTACATCTTTTGCAAGATCAACCACTATAATATTATCATAATGAAATATGATAGTTTCATTATTACTAGGTACCTCATAATGTTCCTAGACAACTTTTTGTATCAAAATGACATCCTTGTCTGCATATGAAGATTCAAAATACTCGAACTCCATCGTAGAATCACTAGAAACTATATACTTTGAACACTTATATAACGCATCATTTCAAATGATAAAGTAAATGTATCTTGGCTACGACTTCAAATCATTCTTATATGTTTGAAAACTAGAATCATTATAATCACTGAAAACCTAATCCTCATCTCCTCCATAATATACGAACATATCCTTAGTTATTCTTATATAAATTAGGATAAAATTAACACCATACCATGGTTTTTCTGATGGATATACTTGATATATTCCCACAATGTTCAATGCAAAGAAAATAATAATATTGGAATATAACACGGCATACATGACATGCCTTATCGCTAAATCCTATGTGGTCTTACACGTTCTCTTATTCTCCTATTGGGACTGAGGAAACATTTTCATAGAAAGATTTAAACCATGTGAGACTTGGACCAATCCCCTATTGGATTATTCCACACTAAATATCATTAGTATCTGGTCAATGTATGTTCTTTGATATAGTCCAAGAAGTCTCTTAAATCTATCGTGATTGATCTTGATCCCCAAAATATACGATACATCATTAAATTCCTTTAGAGAGAATCGCTTATTTAAATAGTCCTTAATATATTTTAAGATAGGTATGTTTTTTTTTCTAACATTTAAAATGTCATTATCATATAATTCTAAGATAATAACCACATTTCCACTTAAAAACTTGCAAAAACCGGGAGCACATTAATTCATAGTAAACCCAAATTCATTTTTAGATTCATTGAATCATATGTTATATGACCTCAATTCTTGATTAACGTTATATATAGATCTTTTTAACTTGAATATCCATTTTTGAATCACATAGAGTGAAAAACATTTCTCACTATGTCATATAGACTTCTTCTTGAAGGCCCCCAATAAGGAAATCAGTTTTGAAATCTACCTAACAAATTTCATAGTCATGGTATTCTTCTATGGGAAGTAGGATTCTTATGGATCTAAAAATAGAATATATTGAATATTTATCGAAGCACTCAATTCCTTGAATCTATTTAAACCATTTATCCACTAGCATCTCTTTATAGGTTTTTTTACTTTACCTTCCATGCATATTTTTCTCTTGAAGATCCATTTTCACCATATAAGATTAAAATCAATCGGTGCATAGAATAGAACCCAAAGATGGTTTTGATACATGTAATCCATTTTTTAATTTATGGTTTCTTGCCATTATACAGCTACTAAGATCTTTACTACCTATTTTATGAAAAAATTTCATCATTTTCAACCGATAACAAGTCACCATATTTGGTGACTAGAAACCCATACCTCTCTTTTTCACGTACCTCTCTTGTTATGCTACACAACACATATAATTATTGAACTATTCATTCCATGGGGATTTGTATAATATATTCTTTTACCAACTCTTGTGTATATTAATCATCAACATCGTCAATTTCAATATTTATCCCACTATTAATTTCGAATATGTGCTCACAGTTGTGATAAATAGATTTTCTAAAAATTATTACTTTCTTGCCTAAGGGGTTTTATGGATATTATCTCTCTATTCCCATTGGATGCACTATAATGATACACATTTTCCTTGAGGTTCTAGTTATGTTCCCTTAAGAAGACCCCAACAAACTCCTTACCACCCCATACTTGTGTAAGTGAAAAATGGGTTTCTTTCAACCTAATAAATTGAAGTGAATTCCATTTTACACTTTAGTTAGTTATTTGTTTAATCTATATTCCAAAGTTTGAAATGAATATCCTCAAATGGATAATTTATGTTCTGTATGACTAATAGAATATATTATTTTTTTCTAAAAAGGTATAATTCCTCATTTAACTAACAGTATTCTGTTGTGTTGAATATGCTAGAGTAAGTTGAGATAGAATCACGTAAACTCCTGTAAAAGGATGAAAAACTCATGGTTAATATACTCACTAATTGAGTCTGATTTAAGCTTCTTTATGTTATTTCCAAGTTTATTCTCTACTTCATTCTTCAATTGTATTAATTTCTCAATGGGATTAAACTTATACCTCATCATGTAGGTATAACCATACCAAATCAAGTCATCAATAAAAATCATTATATAAGAATGCCCCCCTATAGCATCTACTAGAAATGGTCCACACACATTAGTAAGTACCCATCCATGAAGCTTCATAGCCCTTTCACCTAATCTATCAAATGGTGGTTTGGTCATTTTTGTCATTATAAACATTCATGAAATCATTCATCTTGTTATTTCCAACACATTCTCTTAGGAGACATCCAACTCAAACGTCTCATATATTGTGCTTTCTGACTTACTACATGGTACCCTACATTCTCGCATTCCAAAGGTAGATGTCATTCATCACATTTTCATCAATGTATGCTCCATGATTGAAATGGGATTATGGGATTTCAGTTCCTCCCTCCATGGATTCCTCCATAAATATTGTTTCCATGTACAACTCTCCATCATAGATTTGAATCATAGTTCATGAAACTCATATTTCTTCCAAATCATTGTGGACTCCAATTAATTAAACTAATTCCGTCAGCACATTTGAAGTAGTCTTGGAAGGGAACCAACCACCAGTTAGGAGAGTAGTCACATTGAGAATCAAGGGAATGTTTGGATATTGGGACATGGGAACACATGTATTCTTCATCATAAGAGGGATTCTCAAGGGAGTGAAACATGAGTCATACCACATCAATCACATGGAATCATATGCCAATGTTATGTCATTAGACATTTTCTTTAGGCATCTCGTGTTTAACATGGGGTAAATTGCGTGTTTAATGTCCTGTAGATATGGATTATAGGATGATCATAATGCTTCATGGAATAAGATCATATATGTATAAATTACGAAGGGTGTTCTAGAATGTTTTACAAGAAATATAGGTCCACCACCAATTCTAGAAGACCCGGGATTGTGTGTCTCCTAAAGAGATGGTTTTACACTATGAATGCTAACTTTGACCCCACTTGGGGAAGATTAGAGAGGTTCACTCTAATAATGGGGACATCAAGGTTTACCACTGGATGAGATTGAAACTCATCGAGGATTACTGCATATTATAAGATATGGATTAAACCCATATAGTTTAGAGGGGTGATGGTGCGAGGATCACCCACGGTTTTATGCCCATCACAAGAGGATCTCTCTCAGCTGGAAGAATATATAATGTGTGGGGATTATGCCTGGTCTGTTTCTTGAGATCCACTAAGAGTAGTGATGGGGTGAATGAGACTTATGCACTGAGACAACATATATCAATGACATGATCTCATCAGGGTATGAGTAATGTGATGGATGAAGTCTTGATGTGGGATGGAATAAATGGATGGAGTGTGATAGTTATTGGTCTTGAACCTTATGGTGGATTACAACACACCCAGTTTCGATGAAAGGTATCAAATTAACTATAATTGATGAATGGGATATGAGACACCTAAGAAGGTGGACCATCCTAATGGATCATTTTGATGGGGACCTAATGGAAGTTTAACTTATGGGCTGGATAATGATCCTCCCAAGATATGGTGTCTCTGGGGAAAGACCAGGATGATAATAGATGATTGGATTGAAACTTAGGTATGATTCATGCATTCCTTGTTTAGAAGATAGGGATCAAAGTCCATATTGTTCACAGGAAACATTGGATCTTATGCACAATGAATCCCCAAATGGATAGAGATTGGGAGATGTGGTTGAATGTAATGATCATACTAGGATGTGGTGGACCATTGTAAAATATGAATGGATTATAAAGGATGTGGTTAATGGTAGATGGATTAGAACACCCCTTGGAGGTGGATGAAATGGTATGTTTCTCCTAAAGTGAACATGTCACATCATGAGGGTATATCCATATGAGGGAGAAGCAAGAATTACAATTTGTTGGGATTGAACCTCATGTAGGAATCATATGTACAATGTTTATAATACAAGGATCCTAACCCACGTAGTTTGGAAGGGGCATGGTGATTACATCAGGGGATACCCATATAAAGAAGGGTGTCACTTTCACTAATAACGGCTATGACCACATTCTTTGTGCTCGGTTGAGAAACAAAATGAAGAATCATACCGGATTGTCATGTCCCAAAAGATAAATAAGCAATACATGGTGACGTGATTAAATGTATGAACTAGCCAATGATGATGTATTTCTATATAAGGGGGGTCTAGTTCTATGATAGGATAATCTAACTCCCACGGAGACTAGTGGGTGTGTAAAATACAGGAGACATGAAAGATCATGTGCATTGCATGGGGTGATAATGCAGTTTGAATTCATGGTCTAAGAATGATGGACTATGGTAGTTTTACATCCTTTATCTCATATAGGACGCACATAATCCCCAACCATTGTAATTACATAACTGGAACTCTCCAATCATTGGGGGATGGAAGACATCAGCAATTACAAAACACGGAAATGTGTAGGGGTGGTCACCCAAAAGGCCCAAATTAGCATCCCTATTTTAAAAGCAAGGTGGATTATCATACCTATGAAAAATAGAAATAGGTAAGACCATACATTATAAGAAATCATGCATGGGGCCAAGAAATCACTACATAAAATCTAAGAGGGAGATATAAAAGAGGGTATCATGATGCAGGAATACTCACTGAGAGAGGGTTTGTACAGATCTTCTGCTTTGCAGAGAACTGGGTATTCATAAAAGAATGGGAATCACAATGCATGGGTACCCTTACTCATCATGGAATCCTAGATTGTCGGAAGAGTAATTCATGAAATATTATTGCTCTGTGACGCCTTTAGTAAACCAAAGAGTTTAATTCCTCCCCAAATGGTGTGGTCCTTCCCGAATAGCATCCCAACCTTAGGTAGGGGTAAATAAGAACATGGGAAAAGGGGTATTGGGATTCTTAAGTACCTAGGAAGATCTATTTTTTGTTCTAGTTCCATGTTCTTAGGATCATTGTGATTTGGCATATCAATAGTTGAATGGTTGAGGTAACTATACATTTGAGGTGGGGTGAGATTGATATTTACAGGTAATGGGGTCTCGTGATGCTCGGAGATGCGCTGTGAAATAATACGGGTCATCGTGAAAGGGAGTTACTCAATTACACTTACAGAACCATCTGTCAACTTCCGTAGCCTGGTTGCATTGGGAATTAGACTCATGAGTGTTATGTCCATGCTTCACGCATTCTTTATGATGAAGGTATCTGTGTAGGGGATTCCCAAGGTATCAATTTTTGGGGATGTTTGGGTCTGTTGAGCATGAATTTCATCGTAAACAGTTGGGGCCATCCTCCATCTATCTTGATGAAAATATTTCACTACCAAAATCCCCTCCTTATAATGGGAGGAAATGGAAAAATAACATCATATTTTCATGGGAGATATTAAAAAACATGCAGATTGTAAAACTAGCTCATGATGAAGGGCATGCATTCCATTCAAGGGAAGAGGTCCCATGAAGCTCGATTGGCCACTACGAAGCTAGGTTGGCTTCTCTCTTATAAATAGTTTGTGTGGGGACCCTTATCCATACCATCTCTCAGATAAAATGAGTGAGTCTCTCTTTGTGATAAAATTTTCACTCTTTGAATGGCCTTTGAAAAACATGTCTTCGTAGCATTTCTCCACAAATGCTATGTAGAAAATGGGGGCGTTGCGATAGGATTTTGCTGCAAGATTGGAACAAAATATAGAGAAACTCCATGAAATTGTGATCTATGAAAGACCATTATGAGCAGTATTCATGGAAAAGTGTTGAGAATTTAACAAAGTACCAAATATATTGGCTTTTTAAGAAGATACTTGATAGGTCCTTACAGATTCTTCCCAGAGAGAGGAAATGACTAAAAACATCAGGATTATAGAGTACATCTGGGGCCCCACTGACCATGAAGCATTTCTGAAATTATTATCTGATGACGATAAATACTACCCCCTATTAATGAGCTTTTATTTTCATATATTTTATCTGAGAGATGATTTATGCATCCCATTGGATGGTAGATATTGACTAGTTTACTAGTTCTAAGGCATAGTAGGGTAGTACTAATGGAATAGAGGTGTCGAAGGACATATCGGGAAGCATCACTCCCCTATCACAGAGGACTGTCCTTACAACCATACCCATGATGTTGACGAGAGGCTCTAGTGGAAAAGGTATATGCACCTCAATATAAGGAATTCATCAAGAAGGGACACATAAACCTAGTGAAGTGGTGTACCAATGACTAGAGCCTGTGTGAAGGTGGAAAATTTCAATGAAAAATGGGCCTGACCTTACTTTGGTATGTGACTCTTTTCACAATTATCAAGGTAGATATGAGGTGGGTAAGGCCTCTATGAAGAATCATGGGATTCCTAGTTCCACATTTATCAACCAAGTTTCATCATTCCTAAACTTCAGAGCATATAGTAATCAGATTCCAACACATTACATTTTCAACATGGAGAAGTTACGATTATCTTCTAGGACCAACATTTTGTTTCTAGGATCCCCATCCTATGGGGAATGTACTATTAATTACTCCATGTGGAGAATAAATTGGAGGATTAGATAAATATTCCCTATCTAAAAATTGATTCACTAGATATAAAATTAATCACAGATAAAAACAAGTATAATATGAAGGATGTCCACTTTAAGAAGTAGTTCAGTTACTTTTTGTTCTTTTCAGCGGAGGGGCATACTGAGTGAGAATAGGAGGAAAGGAATCTACCCACAATTCCTTGTAATTTAATAAGGGTAGATCAGAGCGATAAATAAGGAACTTATTGGGGGACACTATAAGATATACAATGGAAACTATTGGGATACAACATCAATATTGAACGTTAACCAATAGTTAGGTCGGCTAGATTCCATACTGCATTGATCTGTGGATGGAAGTTTCCGATAAGAGAAATGCACATGGGGGGAGAAGCCAAGAACATTTATCATGTGGGTTATTCTATAATGGGGTAGTGTATCAATATTGTGGTCTCAGTGCAAGATAAGCTATATAAGGATCTCATGCATGTCGACTAGGGGAAGAAGCCACAACGCATGTGCGAGCCACTTCACATTATGAAAATATGGGGGGTGGATCACATGGTAGGTTCTAAATACCTGAATCCTATATATTATTATGGGAGGAACATTAGACCATCAATAATAAAAATCGAATGGATTTTCTCATTCAACATGGGTTTAGCAGATGTGATGATCAGGGTCAGTCAGATAGATATGTTCACCTTTCACCGATTCTGTATGGAAATGAGGTTGATAAGATAACTGATAATAGAATAGGGACTAATGAGTGGCTTTCATATTTATTGTCTTTATGAGGGGGAGTGCTGGTGGAGATGGTTTAATGTTAACTAATATACGAATTATACAAGACACACTATTTCGCAAGCTAGTTTAGGTGTCTTTAGAGACATAATATAAGTTATAACTAAGAATATGGTAGGAAAATAACCCATCGCTGATGAGGTAAAACTGGATCATGTTTAAATATGAATATGGGAATATGTTTAATAAGATTCCACTATCCACTACTATATGTGGGATGGTTTATGAATACATTAAGAGTTGAGAGGATGCCTATAAATGAGAGACACGGATGCAACATACTATTAGAGCCAACTAGGGAGTAGTCCTTACACTTTAGGGCCAAGGAAGAACAGTAGAAAGGACAGACCATAGGGGAAGGGAATGTTGAAATCATGATAATAGAGCTATAATACCTGGGTCACCGATTGGTGGATCTGAACTGTGATGATATGAAGGAATAAGAGAAGCATCACCAAGTCCAGTGCCCAGCTAAGTCGACTCAGGAGGAAGGGGAACCCTCAAGTGTGTTCTAAAAGGTTCCTTCTCATTCTTATGGGAAGAGACATAATCATGTGGAAATTCTTGATAACATCATTTATCCTGAGGCCCAAGATACTTGGGACATAGAATGAAAGATCCTTATCACATCTAGTCTATGGGATCATTTGGACAGATATGGAATTGAATTAATCAAGATTGGCTTTCCTAAGGACTATTCCTCACATCTCAGGAATATGGGGAAGAATATGTGGTGGATTTGGAGGATTTAGTGCATTCAAGAGGAATTATGTTTTCAATGACAGATCAAGTGTAAATGCTTCTATACATGACATCTTCTGAAAATATCTCTATATTTGAGCTATAGGAGCGCTATCCCTTGTATAAAAAAATTTTTGGTTCCTATGTGGGAATATTCCAATAATGAAATCCCCTCACCCCCATAGTATAGTGGGGGAGTATCAAAGAAGGAAGCCTTATTGGGGTAAGGTGAGATCACAACCTCTAAGGGAACCTCATTGGAGGGATTTACTAATGCTCTTGTAGTCATAAGTAACTCATTATACTATTATATATCATTTATCACTATTTGCTAATATTTATCAATTGACATATATTCTATAGAATAGAATGTTACAAATGGGACCCCAACTAATGGGGATGGATGTGTGGTAGCACACATATAAGACCAACTCCCAAGACCTGTGTCTGGGGTGAATGTTTATGCCCGGCCCAACTGGGCTATAGAAGCAAGTGCGGCCTATCTGGAATCCATGGACACCTAAATCATATATATTTGGACACATCCTCATGTCCCAAAAATGACTACCCAATAGCGTGATGTGATCCCACTAGTCTTAGGGAAGTTCCCCATGTTATAGATACACATCTATATTCCACTAATCAGGCTCACAACCAAGATTCTAATCTACAAATTGTTGGGATTATTAGGTGATCTACTATGGGACATGGTAAAAATATCTAAAATTCTATTCCCGACGAAGGCACCATTTAGTGCATTGTTGTCTGATCGGGTTGACCTGGACATGACCCCTGGTGGTGCTAATGGAAGAGCGAAACAATGTGATAATATGGGAATCCTCATTAAGGTGGTATCAAGTGATGAATATCAACAATGTGATTTGGGTACCATCCAATATACTAAGATTCCATAGCAGTATCCGCCTACTAAACACTTTTCTGCATTTCCAGTGTATATTCCTGTTAACCCAACGTAGATGGAGAAGTCTGATTCTGATGCGTTTGTAGACATTGATGCCACCCGAAGTTTGGGCCTGTAATTTGATCAAGATAATTACCATAAAAAACATAGAATCACAATGGATAAGTCAAAAGGGATCATTTTTTCACTATATATGATGTCTATGTTCCATAATTGTAGATGCCCAAGGTCTACACTTGCTGATCTCGGACGACATTACCAATAAGATGCATGAAAATAGTCTTTATCAAGATTTCGATTGGAATCAGTATAAATATAAAAATATAAAAAATATCCAGGAGGCTGAAAATTAGATCCCAAATCTGTAATGGTAGATGAATAGGCGTTCCTCTATTGCTTCCACTTATTCAGAATTGGTCACATGATTGAGGATCCAACTGATGATAACCCAATAGTGGTTGAGACATGTATCTTAAAAAGTGCTTGATCTCTGAACTGAGCAAGACCAGATATAGATCTTTGATGATGAGATCGTTATAGAAGAAAATTAGTACTTAAGGGAGAATAGTCGGCGACAATAGATCCTAGACTCCACATTCCCAGAAGGTTTGAGAGAATAATCACTCCATCGAAGGGGAAGATCTGTATGTGTTGTGTTTTTTCAAACTCAGGAAAAATTCTTTCCAGAATTTTTATTTGAATTTCATGAACATTTTTTTCTAGTATTAATTAAGGAAATTAGTATATACTATTGATTTAAACAATGATTAATCCCTATACTCATGTTGTTCATGGATTATGTGAGAAACATGGGACAACCACATAATTGTTCACTTTGTCTGTGACTGTCAGATTACCTTTCAAAGCATGGGTTTGATATTGTTGACATACCACGTAGTGTTTTTCGACTAAGAGAGGATATGACTTAATAATATGTCTCTTGAAGCATCCAACATTTTTTCCAAACACACGCTAATGTACGAATGGGATAATTCTCGGGGTGTTGGACTCAATCGATAACAATAGGAATTGAAATGTGTGGATAAAATTCCCTAAATTTGGAACACATAGAGGATAACATGATGGTACAAGATAACTACTGATCATGTTCAAAACACAAAATCCATAATTCTAGTCTGAAATGGAGAAAAACAGGGTTTGGCAGTTGAAAAAGTATGAAATTTAGGTCCTAACTCAAAATGTCACCAGATACCTTCCAGAACATTGGCCTAGGATTGTAGGTGAGTCGATGCGGAATAAGAAGGTTGTTGGTGGGTCCCTTCAGACATGAAATAGGATGAGAATCTAAATGAGGGGAATGTGATGTGTGGGGTGTAGTTATGGAATGTTATATAGTAATCCAACACTCTATAAATTATTCCAATATTATATAAAACACATTGATGTAGGAACAATGGTCTAAAAATGATTAAACCCATTTTTTAGGAAGAACCACTCTTGAGAGGTCCTAGGATGACAGGTAGTTTTACATCCTAAAAAATAGAATGATGATCCATAGTTTAACATCATAATGTTAGAACGAAACATGGTATTGTTTTATGTCATGTGATGAGTACATGTCTCACGGTTTAATGTCATGTGATCGGTACATTGCACATTGGTTAAGGTCAAATTACCTAGAACCTTGAAATGATTGTTCCTAGAATAATATTGTTGTATGGTGGAATGAAATTCTATGTGAATCATCCAAAATAGATTTTTTAGCGCACAAGCATTATAAAAAATACTGAAAGAAGGAACATGTGATATGGCAAGGTGATAAATCCCATCAAAACTCTTATTTTAATATCATAGTGATTGGAACATGGAAATTTGTCTAAAGTCGTGTTTCTGAGACTAATGTAAGATATTTTGTCATTAGGAATGTACACAATATGTAGGATATAAATCACAGTGTGAATGGGTCCAATGAGTCTCACACATTTCATTCACATATTATGAAGAATCGTATGATGTTTAAGGTCGCAATTATTTGACCATAAATGAGGCCAAAGGGATAAAATTTTAATGAACATGTGGTTGGGACCAATGAAAAAGTGCCTAGGAATCACTATTTATCCCATAAGGATGGGAATCATGCTACACGTATTTCCGGAACATGGTTTGCTGAGAGGCCAAAACTGGTGGGGGAATTCCTCTATAAAGAGGAAGATAAATCATACCAAAATTATAATATGGAATCCTGAACTTGTTCAGGGTAGGATCACAATTTAATTTCATACATTGAAAATGTTAACTCTTAGTTTATGGTTATAGAGTTTGGACCGAGAGTAATAGTATCTTAAATGGTTCTGTATGGTGCCGGGTTAGGCTCAACATGAATGCAGACCATAGAGGCCCAATTCAACACATCCCATGAGTACTTACGTAATGTTTAATGTCATGTCACATGGACACGGGACTCCGAGATTAAGGTCATAGTGCTCAGACCATGGGGGAAGTTCTCCAAGAAGAATGTATGGAATGTGGTGGCATGAAAAAATCAGCATGAATGATGACAGTGATCCTCACACACACAACATATGCATTACTAAGGTTTCTCAAATTAATTTAATGTTTGGTTTCCTAGAGTTAGCTCAATTTTTATGGTCATATAATTCATAACTAAGTGTCCCATTGTGAAATAAGTAAAATACTATGGATAGTCCCATAAGAAATGTCCATGGGAATTTCTACATATCCTTTTAAGATGGGAATCACACCACTTGTAGTTTGGATTGAAAAATATCCTGGTACAGGTCTGACGCTTGCACAAAGAGGGGAAATTTTTGTTTATGTTTTTTGAGTTGTTGGACCAAAGATGTAAATCTTAAGCATTCATATGTATCCTATTTGGAAAAGAATAAATCCATATGTAGTTTTTGAAAGGGGTCATGGTAGTTGACTTGTGCTATGTTTTATGTCATATCAGTCAAGAATACCACAATGTTGTTCCATTTTTAGTCGTCTGGCCAGGATTATCATGTAGATGTTCAACATCATGTGACATTACCAATCCATGAATTTTAATGTCATGGAGTGAGGATTATTTCTGTGGATATGCATCCTAGATGGGATGTGTGCGTCATGGGAAAATAACCTTACTTGAATGTGGACCAAGGAGGCACAATTCCACACAACACATTCCCAAGGAAACCTCGTGTTGAGGAGGTGATGGGGTGAAATTATGGACGGGCCTTAAGAAAAGAAATTATGGAATTCCTACAAATCCTATAAGGATGGGAATCATGCCACACATATTTCATTATTATAGTATTGAATAAGACATTTACTTGAATAGACATCCTCTGTGAGGAGAACATCATGATAGTGTTGTGCAGTTGAGAGTCATATTTCATGGACTATATTGTTAATTGTTTAGTGTCATAGAATTTGGACCATTGGAAACTGGGTATCTATGATAGATATGTGTAGTGTAGAGGAAGTAACAACTTGAAACAAATGAGGACTATGTGATTCAAATTACACGAACACATTCCAAATAGAACCATATAGAGGATCTCAGATTATGTTCTCAGTGTTTGGACCATAACGGCTCCTAGTTTATGTTTGTAGGACCATGAGATTATGCAGCTTCTCTATATGGGTAAATACACTACCATGACTCCAATGCCCGCATGAACCATGACTGATGTGGGAGAAAAGGAGTGGTGTTAGGATTTCTCTGACACATATAGAAGCATATAACAAGGGTAAGGAAATGCCGAATTGAGAATGTACCGATGATACCAACATTCCCACTCAACGTGTGCAAAAGAATGGGAGAAACACCAAGGATTTTTGATTTCATCTAGAAAATATGGAGATGGTAATGATGTTAATCAAAACTTCTGAGGTCTTAATTATGGAGTGGCTTTCTGATAGGTAAGACCATTGTTGAACATGTTCACACCACAAGATCAACAACTTCACCAATCAACTGTCTGGAATGAAAACTTAGAAATGACTGTCAAACATAATTGAAACATAGGATCCAGTTTTCATTTCCAAAGACTTATTAGGGAATTATCCCAATATGTAGGTTAGCTGAAGTGGCATGAGATAGTCACCATGAAGGGGTTATGTTTGGATGTGAAATATGGTGGGAATCTATACTAGAAAAGACTCAAAATATGGAGACAGGTTTGGGAAGTACCCATGTCAAACTCGGTACATTAAGCCTCATGCCCCAGTACAACAGAGCATGTTACAACTGGAAATTTAACCATTTGTGACCGGATCACGTCGTAAAAGAGCATTTGCAACGGGGTCTCGTTGAAATTTCCTCGTCACTGAAAATGGTGTTGCAAATACTTTTTATTATGACACTCCATCATATATAAATCTATTTGTGAGGTTAAAACATCCCATAGAAAATATTTTATCAGTGTTTTTTAAAAACCCATTTCGTGATAGGCCTGTCGCAAAAAAAGAAAAAATAATAAAAACATTATAAATAAAATTTACTGAAATACTAATATGATAATAATAATAATAAAATATTAAAATTTGAATGTAATGATATATGTAATAATAATAATCATAATATAATAATAGTAATAAAATAATAAAATAATTAAAAATAAATAAATATATGGAATAATAATAATAATAATAAATATAAAACATAAAAAAAATAATTAAAATAATTATATTTTAGAATTATATATTAACAATAATTTAATATAATAATAAAAAAAATAATTTAATATAATACACAATATTCACAAGAATATGAAAAACACACTATATAAAAATATAATTATATAAAATAATAAAAATATAACAAAAAATTATGCATTTAGATGTTCATTATGATTTTTTTTAACTCACATAGGTGGAGGTTCATCTAGAGGATGTGGAGGAGATAAAGGATGTAAATCTATACATAAACAATGATTTCAACATCAAATTTAGTCTATCATATGCTTGTGCAGCTGCTTCTACCATCGACACATCTCTTCCTACTATGGCTGATACTGTTGACGAAGCTCTTCATGCACTCTATGAATACTCTCTAAAATCCCACCATATGATTATAGATGATCCTGATACAGTGCAGATAGTGATGATGACTGTCCATGATATCCTCTCAATCTACGTGATGACATCTCAATAGTACTTTAATAACTCACATGCATCAATCGAGAGATGATACCAACAACTCAACCTTTCCTGAAGTCATTCTGGGTGGCCTGCATCTATGGTGTCTTATAAAATCTTGCTGCACTGGTCTAATCCTTGGTCTCATCCTGACTCTTAGTCTATTTCTAGGACGCTGCGACCTCATATGACTACTACATTTTCTATTTAAAAATTATATATTCCAAATATTATATGTAGTTTTTTTAAAACAAAAAAAACAAGTTATACCGACCAGAATATGAACATGACAGTCACCTCTAAACACTCCAGTGATAGGATCACTGCACCTCCACCTATATACATCGAACTCTATAATATTGGGTTTTTTGGCAGCCTTTACGAATAAAAAATAAACAGTTTACATTAATTAATTTTATAAATTATTAAATTAAATCTACATACCATATGTTCCCAATGTGTATTGAATTTATGACTACAATATATATGTCTGACCTCTTATATGTCGTGGTTCTATCGACCTACTGATGATCTCCTCTAAAAAAGACCACCCATACAGTGTGCACATAATCTATCCCACACATCGAATGACATGTGACCAAGTCGGTGGGTGCTGTAATATTGATCAAACAATTTGACTCATGCTTTCCTCATTTTTCTCCTCCTCAAAATTTTCAAAAACTGACAACAAGTCTCACACATACAACCCTATCATTCCTCTCAGATTGCGTTACACATGAAATCATCAATGGCACACTATAAACCATCAAAAAAAATAATATCAATATTTTAATAAATTAAAATTGAATAAAAATATTATTTATTAACATAACATCCCATGATTAAAAATGAGGTTCTATACATCATTGGGAATGTGATCCCATGTAACCCATACTCCAGAAAATAAGTCCACAATATTTTACTCTCATATCAAACAACTATGTGCAAAAATCTATAAAAAGGATAACGAATAATTAAACAATTAGTATATGAATAAATCAATGATAACTAATGAAAACTAACTAAAATACACATTTAAACATTCTTATTCATTTGTGGATATAATCCAAGACATGTGCATCACTAGGGGATAGGTTCATGAATCATCAATCTCACAAGAATGCAACCCCTCTTAATCATTAATGAACCATCAACTCTTTGTGGTAAAATGATACAACATCATGCTCATCACTAGGTAGATCATCCCCCTGTAACCCAGAAAATATATTTAAGTTAATATGATAATAAAAATAAATTTAGTTAGAAAATGTTTTGAAACTACTATAATATAGATCTATATATTATATATGATTTTAAACCTCATTCTACTATTTCAATCATAATGTATATCCTCGTCTTCAAATATTATTGTGCCAATATCTTCATATCCTCCTTAGTATCATCAATTTTCAAGAATTTTCTATTTCATCATCTCTTTTAATTTCAAATTCATTTGTAACATCAATAACATCATCTTGACCATCGACCCTTAACTGTGAGGTGTCATCAATAATATCCTTGTCTTTTCATGGAAATGAGATATTTAGAGTAGTATCATAAACAATTTCAATTCCTTGAACATCATCAGAACCAAATTCACTTTGAATGTTTAATCTACTAAGATTTAATTTTTATTATACTCCACTAATAAATTATATTTCTTGAAGTATAAATATAATGTTCATAATAAATTTGATTTTCTTGATGATCTAATAAAAATGGTTCATTTACTATTATAAGGATTTTATATTAAATATCAATGATTCCATTACACTGATAAACATGAAATTTTCTCTTAGTATCCAACCATCGACATTTAAACATCATTATTTAATTCTATCCCAGATAACACAGTTCAATTATTTCTTCTTGTATGCCATAAAATTCAACATCAATTTTTCTATAATGAGATCCTCTCAAGAAAACACCATTATTCACTGTTTTTATATCATATAATCAAGTTTATGAAATCAAAAACCATTCACTAGATATAAATTATGATAATTTATCATTTTGGATGGTGGGTTACGAATTACATACAATTGATCATCAATTTTTTTATCATGTCGTGATACTAATGAATTTGTGATAAAATTATCAATATAATAAGTAATAAATTTATTTGATATATCAATCTATAAAGAATTTATGATACCAATTTTTGAAACCAATAGGAAAACATATATTCCTGGAATTCATATGGAGAATCAATAGTAAAGTGTGGAATTATATTCATGATATTATTATAATATAGTCTACAAATAAAATAATATTAATTTACTATATAAATTTTTTTATAATAAGTAATAGGAAAACTCATAGTAAAAATGGTTTCATTTTATCACAAATGATTAGAACATGGTATGAGCATTGTGATGTTCATCATCTGAAATCCATCATTCATGAACTCTAAAAATCCATGTTCAGACGGATTGAAAACTGAAAATAGAATATTTGTTTGATGATCAAGATTTCCCTCATTACGGCTACTACGGGTATGTTTTGAGGTATAATCAAATAGTAAGTAATGAGATCATAAAAAATAAATTTCCCCCTTCAAATAAGATTATGTAATTTCTCCTTAAATGGATTATTTGTTATGTACCTTTTTCATTAATTTTTGCGTGCATCTCTTGAATGGGTACATCCATAAAAACTGTACCAGACTACCCAATTTTTCATAATGCAAAAAATGTAATATAAAATATTCTGTTATGTCAAAGAAATCCAATGGGAAAATTTTGTATATTTTATATGAAATTAATACAATATCTTCTTTTAGTCTACATAGTGAATTGTAGTTTTTTGTCACTACACAAATGTCTCAGAAATAATACGATATGTGTATTAGTGCATCCCAAATCATAGAATTCAATAAACCTTTTAATAAAATTAGTATAAGTATATCCATTTTGAAATGATAATCACGACCTTTTATTTCGTTAATATGAAAATTTCTGACACATCTAGAAAAATTGGAAATATAACAATCTAGAAGTCTTAAATCTAGAACCCAATAACAAAATACTGCCCTATTTTATTAGGAAATTGTTTTAGTTTCTTTTAGTTTTTTTAACTTCTACGATATCAAATATTCAAATAGATCTTGTTCTTGCCACCTAAAAATTCGGGAAATATGTAATTTTTACTTTAAATTATATTTGGTCTTACCTGGTGTTTCAAAAATTGTATAAAATATATTATCAGAATAGTTATTTTCAATATTCATTACATTCAACATGTGAAGGACCAACAAATCAGACCAATATGAATGATCCCAAAAAAATATCATTTTTATTAAATTGTATTCTTTCCCAAATTCATAAATATTATACTTGTTTATATTTTTTCCCAATTTAATTGAAATTAATAATGAGACAAATGATTTTAACTCCATTCCTATGATCATTGTTTGAGGACCATATCTTTAAATTGTTCTCTTTCTGAAATGATATATATTCCACCGATAGGGATGATCCGTTGGAAAAAGCTATAAATACAGTAAAAAAGGATTTCTTCCATTGATGATCATAAATGAATTGACGTCTCTCATATTGTATTGACATGATTTTGGACCATGTTTAATCCATCCAGATAATAATAAATATGTTGGGAAGCCACTAATTGTCAACATCAATGTAGATTTTGAACGGAAATTTTGTTTCTTAGTAGCATCATTTTTAATGACACCATTTCTACCTAATTAATTTTTCTCATCAATCAATGGCTTCAAATAAACCTAAATATTCTTTTTTATATTTCCAGGAATTAATAATGTCAAAATAATATATGTCTCCTTCAATAATAACCATGGAGGTAAATTTTATGGAGTTATAAAGACATTCCAAAAAGAATATTGACTACTGTTTGAACCAAATGGATAAAAACCATTTGTTTAAATAACCATCTATGACCTTTTAGGATTCTGAAGAAAAATAAAGAATGTGCATGTCCAAATGATTCCATTAACCACCATCAATGGGATAATTTAAGGTTTTAATTGTTTTAATATTGGTTTCTTCCCTTATGTTAGCGTATCTATGTTTTGAGACATAAATAATTGTTGCAATATGGGTATAAGCGGGAAATACCTCAACTATTTAACATGAATCAATCATGACTTCCCTAGTTAAGCCAAATTATACACTGATTACCCACATGTAGGAAAAATATATAACGACTCATTTTCAACCTAATATAGGATGAAAACATTTGAACATTCTTGAATCTTCTGATAACCAAGACCTAGATTATGCACTCATCTATTTCCCACATATAATGTATTAGGAAACACATTTCCATTAGGTAATATTGTTTTAGCCAAATATAATATCTGATAAAAATAGTTATTTGAAATTACATTATATAATTTAAAATCCAAAAATTTATAACTGCTTCAAATTTTTTTATCTTGCAACCAAGACATAAGGCATCCTCAGCAGACCAAAAAAAATTAATTCCCTAGATTTTCCATTTCCAATACGTTGTAAAAATCTAGAGTTCATGGTGTTCTGGGAGGCAATGATAACTTGTTTAAATAGTTTTCCAAATTTCTATTTCTTCCATCGGTGAGCCATGGGTGTCTTCATTAGTGAGTCAAGGGTTTCAGAATCGGTAAGTCAGGGGTGTCTGTGTTAGTGACTCTAGGCGATAGTAGGACCTGACATCCGTAGTTTGGAGAATCTGTGAGTCTAGGGTGTTATTTTCGATGATTCTAGGTTTTTGGTGCCATGGCGTAATTTTCAAGGCGTTGTTGGGTCATGGCATCATTGATTCATTCAATTAGTAACTCATTGTCAGAGGCTCAACATCATTAGGTCACAACAGTAGCTCACCCATCTGTGGATCACTATCAGTGACTCACCCATCAGTGAAACATTTCCACCTTTTCCTATATTTCCCAATTTTTCTATTTTCCCCCTCTTTCTTATTAATTGATTTAAACCCTGTATAAAGCCTTATTTGGGTGTTTCTAAGGGATTTTAAAAGGATATTATGACTGTCATTAATACCATAACACTTTATGGATTTTGAGATACTCAAACCACGTGATCTGGACCCTGATCCCATGATTAATGGAATTTAAAATTTTTCTTCTATTAATATAGGATCTATATTTTCATAGATAGGATCTTCCCTCCATCCTATTTTTTTTCAATCCCTCACATTTCCCCTAAAGTGTTCCTCTATAGAAAAGTCAGGCTCCTTTGTTTGAGCTCGCCTCCTGCACAGTTTTCTTGGAATTACCTATAGCTCATAGTGTCCCCAGTTCTTGGTGAAAAGAGATGATTTGGTCACCTATTGTTTCTGATAGGGATTATTCTTCCCCCCTTTAATTTTGTATCATTATGGGGTTGGTGCACTATTGATTTATTATGAAGAAAAACTGAATGCATTATTAAAATGAGTGATAAAAATATGATCAAAAGACAACGAGTTCAATGAAATAATTGGTTGGGTGTGGTTTGAGGTTGATCACATGTTTTAATTGTTATCACTGAATATTTATATGGTGTTTGTGGTTAGGTGACTTCTAAAAATCATGTCTATTGGTGTTATTTTCTTGAACACTGGTGAAACTGTTTTTTTCGTGATGCTTGATAAATTGATGGAACACGAAACCTACTTAATCTTGTATACTTGGATAATTGAAATGGATTCCCTACGATAAAAACGATTGTGTGATCACCCATTTTTTAAAGTGGATTAAAGTAATGTGTTTACCAAATCTGAATATATCATATTTGATAGGTGTGGTTGTGTGCTGTGTTCTGTTGGGTTTTGTGACTTTGTGTGGGTTGTGTGATTCTTCGGTTGGGAGAACAGTAATTGGTAAAAGGGTGGAAGGGGAGTTGATTATGTGAGAAGGGGGTGTTATGTGTGTGCAAAAGAGTTGGGGTTAAAATTGTAGTTTTTGTGAGCTTTGTGTGTGAAAAAGGGTTGGGGTTAAAATTGTAGTTGTTGTGAGCTTTGTGTGTGGTGCTGTATAGGTGTTGTGTTGGACCCTCATGTCGAGAGACTGATTGATTGTGGAATGGATTGATTTGTACACAGAGGGACTGCCTTTGTTTTTTTGTGGTCGTCGAGCGATATTGGGTAGTGGGACTATAATGTGGTTATGGGCATGTTGTGTAGTGTGAATGAATCTAGGAATTGTTTGGGCATTAGGGTATAATTTTTGGTTAAGAGGGTATGATTGTACCTTATAAATAGGAATAATGATATATAGAATTGGATTGGTTTTTTGTGGGTATTTAATCATGCTTTTCATTTTCTAAGATGGTTGTGGATGTTGTTTTTGGTAGTTTCCCTAGGTAGTGTTATAATAAATTAAATTGTACCACTTATTAATAAATGAAAAATGGTAGGACCAAAAGGGTGTTGGGTATATGCTACTAATAGTGGTTTTTGTGTGGTTATGCATATGGAGGTAGAAATTAATGAGATTCTGTGTGGGTTGTTTGTTTGTTTTGGGACACGTAAGTTGGGATGATTGTTTGTATACTTATATGAATAAATTGTAGTTCCTTGTGAGTTCAATACACCCCCGCCATTTTTCAGCAACATGTTTTAAAAACCCCCATTGAGGGGGGAGTGTGTCTTTCCCAACAACCTAGTGGGAGGATGGATGGATGGTTACTGAAATTCTTCATCTCACCCTCTTCTAGATTATTATCACTCGAGCATATCTGGGCATGCTATAAAATCTTGGGGGATACCATAGCCCCATATCATTATGGTAGGTTTTTCCCAAGGGTCTTTGTAATGAGGCCTAAGTGTATTTGGGAAAGATGATTGGGTATTGTGGCCCAAGTGCCTGTGGGCGAGATGTGTGGTGTGGGTGGGGGTCTGGTGTGTGTGGCTGGGTTTTGGTTGTGAGACTACATTTTAGAAGAGTGGAAATATCAAGATGTTATCTATTAGGAATGAGCAGTTAACCAGTGGTAAAATGGTGCAATGTACCCAAATTTAGATGTTGTTATACTACTACTATACTTAACTTGTGTTATTTGGTAATTTTTCCTTTGTGAAATTGGGCTGGTTAGTATTCCTTTGTAGGTGTTGTGAGGTTCAATTGTTTTCTTATATGGGAATTAATATGGTCCTCCCACATGTGCATGGGTGGAATTAGTTTTCCTAGTTTATATACTTGCATACTCACCCTATATTTGTAAAACTATTTCCATTTTTTCAGGATGACATTGAAGATCATGCTATACTTTAATAGATCGGGCCACAGGATAGTTGTTTGTGATACTGCTTATTTTTTTTGTTTTTTTACTCCTTTTTAGTACTTTACTTGTACTATTTTCTCAATTTACCTTTAAATCATGCACTCTATAGATTTGGGTTTTTTATATAAATGGATGGAGTTTTTAGGATTTTACCATCTTATCTCCCTATCATGTTTTCATTAAAAGGGTAATTCCTTAAAAAAAAATTGAGATTCTATACCCTCGGGGCTAGTATCCACACCAGTGCCTATTGAAGGATGGTATTAGGGGGTTAATTATATCTCTTTCATCTTGGATAATGAAGGTCTTAAAACCTCATCATCCCTTCCCTCATTTTGAGGAAAGAAGGTTGTGATAGAATAATATCATATATGGTTGAGATATAGGATGACGTTCTGTGTTAGGAATAGTGGGGATTGAATGGGAAGATAGGTAAACAATGTTCAGAAATCATGGTGAAATAAATAGACATGGAAGACCGGATAGGAAATTGGATTATAGGTCCCCCCTTGATTCTATTCAAGGACTCTAGACCTAATGAACGTCCATGTGAGGCTAAACTAATATCAAGGAAGAGACCTTATGGAAGGTAAATGCATCATAATGGCCTGGTTTATTATTTTTCGTTGGAGTTTTGAGAATTCAATTTAAATAAAGTGTTTAGATAAACCTTAAAATAAAATTTCCATACTACTCGAACACAAGGGATCGTAGTTTACCTTGTTAGCTATAGCACTCAGACATTGCTCACATGTGGTAAGAGTAGTTGAGGTCTAGTAGGCTGACCTAATAGATCAGTGGAAGGCCTATCAAGAGGAGGAATATGTATTTTGGAAGAATAACCTTTCTAATTTCCATTAGAAGACCCTAGGGAAGTAAGAAGGTAGTGCTTCAAACTCAGAGATAGAGGGATGGCTTGAAGATATGATGATCACCTTTACCTTGATCCATTTTCCAAGGGTTTAATGGGATCCTTTGGTAGTGACCCAGTTGTGTGGAGAAACACGTTTGTGGTTGGCACTTTTGCTTGTGGAGATGATGGAGACCGACATCTCATAGGATGACTTTAAGAAGATGCTTCTGGCAGAGTTCCATTCCTTGATGATGAAGGCCAAGAGGAGGCAGGAGTTACTCTCCCTCCATCAAGGGAGTATATTGGTGAGGGATCTAGGGATTTAGTTCATGGATCTCCTATGCTTCTAACCAGATCTTTTTCTGGATAAGGATTCACGAACAAGAAACTTGGAGGAGGCACTCTGACGTTCTCTTCATCATTTCAGCACTCACTTTAACCTACAAATATACATAAAAGCTTATAATAGGGTCGAAGTAGTGGAGAGGATTCACTTACCGGGAGGTGTAACGCAAGAGGGGATATAGACAAGTTTTTTAAAGGAGAAGGAAGTCAGTTTTCTATCTCTCACGTCAGGGCCTTCCAGGTTTTAGCTATAGGGGAGTAGGTCTCATCTGTTCCAGTGCCAATCTCCTAGTCCTCACCCTTTCTCCATGGGCTCAGGACTAAGGTACTTTGTCTGTGGAGGATGGGGAAATATTTGAAAATAGTTCCCAGTTAGAGCTTATTACGGTGGGGGTGGTCAGGGACGGTGCCCACCCCAGCAATAGCAGTTATCGGACAAGTCCTTCCAGCAGCACATATAGTGACTTCCTGCCCCGCTAAGTGTAGATGGTGTGGGAGGGGGCCATCCTAAGGTTTCTCCTCAAGGAACTCATCTGAGGCTTGGTTATGGAGTCAGTAAATTGCATAGGGGTATAGTATATTGGTCTAGGTTGTTGCACACCACCGAGGTTGAAGTTCCAGCGGGCTGGAAGTGGTTTGAGGTATGATCAGTCTTTTTAGCACTCTTGATTGTGATTTATTTGATTCAGGGTTTTCACACTCCTTTTTTGAACCCATTATAGTCTATTATCTGGGACTAGGTTTAGAGAGACCTTCTATACCCCCGGTTTTGAGCACTCCATTTGGAGGCCAGACCAGTCTCTTTGATGTTTATCAAGGATGTATACTAATGTTGGGGCCTTATCAGTCTAGTAGAGATCTTCTTCTGCTACATATGCAGCCATATGATGTCATCATAGGCATTGATTGGTTGTTTTCTATACACACTATTATCGACTGCTACTATAGGTGATTCATATTTTCTAATATAGACGGGAGGCATGTAGTTTTTTTCCGAGAGTGGGGCTGTTAGGTGGGCGGTCAGTATTGGGAGCCTCTTTTGTCACTAGCGTCTTATCTATTAGTTTGATCGGCAGACACATAGATAGTGGAGGTTCCAAGGGTTATCAGGGAGTTTCTCTATGTATTCATAGAGAATGTTTGGACTCTATCCCCTCAAAGTGATGTCGAGTTCGAAATAGATTTTCAATCCTATGCTTTTCTGATATCAATGGTTCCCTATCATATGGAATATCCTAAGTTGCGAGAGTTACAAATTTTGGTTGAGGACATGATGAAGAAGGTTTTTATCTCAAAAATTGTGTCACAATGGGGTGCTCCAGTATTTTTCACAAATAAAGAAGATGGCAGTCTAATGATGTGCATAGACTACGGGATGTTGAGTTATGTAATAGTCAAGAACTATTACCCCTCTCAAGGATCGAAGATCCTTTTTACCAGTTAAAGGGAGCAGGGTTGTTAAGATTGATCTAAGTCTGGATATCACCAGTTGAGGGTAAATGAGGGTTAAATATTAGAGAATACCTTCAGGTTCTGGTATGGGGACTTTGAGTTTGCGGTCATTCCATTCGGGGTTATGAGTTCACCAACCATGGTCATGGGGCTCACGATATCTATATTTTGAAAGATCATGGACCGGTTCATCATCATGTTAACCAATGAAATCTTGATCTACTCATTTTCATAGGTGGTGCACACCGAACATCTAAGGACTATCTTGGAGGTCCACAGACACCACCAGCTCTCTGGGAAGTTGTGCCAGTGCAATTTCTAGATGTGATAGGTGCACATCCGTGGACATCTGGACTCTCAGTAGGGGGTACTAGTTGACGCTTCAAATGTTGAAGTAGTTCTTCCTTGTGAAGCACCCAAGAATGTGGCTGAGGTCTATTTCTTCCTAGTTCTTGAGGGATATTATAGGAGGTTCATGCATGAATTCTCTCAAGTCAGGGTTCTATTGATGGATTTGACAGGTAATGACCATGCCTTCGTGTGGAGTGAGTAGTGTCAAGCAGCGTTCAACTACCTAAAGGGGAGGCTAGTTAGTGACGAACTGCTAAGGATTCAAGAGTATGGGGTAGCATTCGAGGTGTTATACAACACTTATGAACTAGGCATGGGATGTGTGATGATGAAGTAGTGTGGAGTGATCTCTAATTGTTCTAGGAAGTTACTTCTACAGTTTAGAAACTATTGGATGCACAGCTAGGGAAGATCTATGGATGTCACAGAGAACTCCCTCATGTATTTCCACTAGAAAAAATATCTTCCCATGGTATAGAATATGATTCTAGAAATCATCTGATCGTCCCTCAGAATCATCACCCAAGTCAGTGAGATCATTTATCACATTAGCCTTTGTACCTCCCCAATGAGACTCCTCCACCATCCTCATTAAGGAAAACTAAATTGTTATCTGGAACAGATAGCCTTTACCATCATGCACTCTCAAATCGAGATGAAAACACACCAACTCCTCTAGTTCCTTAAATGAATCCATGGATTCCCAAATTACCTCCTTCTATGAAATCCTTATTAAGGCATCATCCACCATGTTCCCCTTCCTAGTGTGTAAGATATCTCAAAGTCGTTGTCTTGTAGAAACTTCATTCATATTCACTTCCAAAAGATGAGGTCTCTCTTGGAGAATATATAACTAAATATCATTTTATCTATGAAGACTAAAAACCACTCCTTATTGAGGTAATTTCACCAAAAAATTAGTGCAAACATGACCACTACAAGATACAGATCATGGGTGGAATATTAGCACGAGTTTCAACTACAATTGGAGAGGTTTCATGATCCCTTTCATATCTCTTATCTCCGTCAGTATATACACAATTAATCTCATTTCATTTACTATGGTGTGTTGGATATCTAGGAAAATTTGACATTCGTAGAGAGACCAGTATGAATCATGGATCGTGAGGATATGATGCCTCGTGGATGGACCATTCCTTTTGTACATGGGTTACAGAGGCATAGTGGCATATATGAGAGTATATGGGAGTGGGAAAAAAAGATGTGTGACCATTACTCAGTGTTTTTTTGAGTTTTGGTTCTATGATTTAAATTTTTCTTCATTTTATTATGTAATTTTTGACCTTGTTAATTATCAGATGAGTAGTTTCCCTATTCTCATAATGTGTGTGAAAAGTTATCACAATGGAGAGGGGATGAACAGATCCCTAATGGATATGCATTAATGTGGATGCGATTAGACACATGCAGGTGAATCAATTCCACAAAATGTTGATAATATCATGACCTAGAGGATGGATCTCCATAATCCATGTGTCAGGATTGTGTGACATTTGGAGTTTGGGTGGTTGTTCAGGGTACTGGTGGCTTAGTGTTTCTACAGTTGTTCAGGAGATATATGTCTAGGAGGTGGTATTTGATGTAATGGTTTTCCACTCTAGCTTTAAAATAACACAAGGGTGGTTTGTTCCTAAGAGGTATCATAAGGGGTGGTTTTTTGGACCTCTCTCCTTCTAGGATGTTTTTGATTTCATAGGGACTAGAATTGTTTGAGAGGTATATGATGTAGTGACCCAAATTTCCCCAGGTCATTCCATTGTAAAAACCATATGTTTAGTTTTATCTTGGACTTAATAGTAGCTCATTTGAAGAGTTTTTAAAATTTCTAGTTTTCCATTAGTGAGTCAGGGGTGTCGAAATTAGTGGGTAAGGGGAATTGATATTAGTATGTTATGGGTCTCGGTCTCGGTGAATTGAGGGATTGGTTGGATGTAGCATCAGTGGGTTGAGGTTTTAGGCCTTTTATCTGTTATCTTGGTGATTCGGGTGTTGAGGTTGGCGATCTGGTGTCGGATGGTGTCTCCGATGGTGTATTCTTTGACAGTAGTGAAGCTCGCCAGTGAAGATGATGATGGCGGCCAGTGGAGATGTATACGGTCGCCGGTAAAGTTGACGGCGGTCAGTTCGGCAAGCCCTTGCGGCGACATGATGGGTGGCGCGGCTCGAGGCGTCTGAGCGGCGACTGACGCGTGATGATGGTTCGCAGATCGAGGCGGGACACATGCCTCGTGTCTCGAGGCGTCTGCGTGTGATGTCTACTGTGTTGTTTGAATTTTGTATTTGATTCTGAGGAACCTCCATGTGAGGTTCCTGGTTTTTCCTCAAACCGGGTTAGTTTACCGTATCCCGCTAACCGGCTTATGAAAATGAAAAAAAGATATTTGCGGGTTGAGGTTTTAGTGAGTCATGGAATCTGTGATTCATTGTGTTGGTAGCTCAACATTGGTGTCTCACCATTGGTAGCTCACTAATCTATGGCTCAAGTTTAGTGAATCACCCATTTCTAACTCATTTTTACCTTTTCCAATTTTTCCAATTTTTTCCAGTTTCATCCCTATTACGTCTTTTTTGACGTAAACCATGTTTAAATCCTTGTTCGGAAATTTTAAGGGTGTTTCAAAATATATTAAGTGTTTCATTAATATCCTAACACTCTGATGATTTTGCGATACTCAAAATGTGTGATCTTGTCCACAATCCCATGATTAATGGGTTTTAAAACCATTCATCCTTTAAAATAGTTTTTGTCTCTTCAAAATGAGGATATTCCCTTCTTAGTATGTTTTCTATTCCAATTTTTTGTGCTAAAATTTTTCCACACTATAAGAATTGCGATATTGTGTTAGAGCCCTCACCTGCTCAGTTTTATTGGAATTACCTATTGTTCATGGGATCCCCTCTTCTTGGTGAAAAGAGAATCATTGGCCACATGTTTTTTCTAGTAGGGATTCTTCTTCCTCTCTTTAATTGTTTATTAGGTTGGGAGGGTGTCCTAATGATTTCTGATGAAGAATGGGTGAATAATTTCTTAAAATGAGTGATAAAATATGATAAAAATATTACAGGGTTAATGAAATAAATGGATGGGACTGGTTTGATGTTGATCACCTCATTTAATTGTTATATTTGATTATTTTTATGGTTGTTGTGGTAGTGTGACTTCCAAAAATAATGGTCATTTTTTGTAATTAGTTTCACAGTGGTGATGCTATGTCTTTCTCGTGATGTTTGATAAACGGTTGTATAATGAAACCTATTTAATCATGTATACATGGCTAATTTAAATTCTTTCCATAGGATGAAAACCCAAGTTTGATCACCCCTATTTAACAATGTGTATTAAAGAAAAGTGTTTACCAAATCTGAAAAAATCATGTTTTATAGGTGTGGCTATGTGATGTGTTCTCTAGGGATTTTTGACTTATGTGGGTTGTGTGACGTTACTTCTATTTGCACAGTTATGAGTACATGGGTGGTAGAGGAGTTGGTTTTGTGAGAAGGTGGTGGTATTTGTGTGTAGCGAGGTTTTGGATTAAATGGTAGTTAATGTGGGTAATGAGTGTGGGGTCCTATGGGTGGGGTATTGGAACCTTATGTTGCTAAAAAAATTGATTTTGGAGTGTACATTCATTAAGGTAGTGGGACTTCCTTTGTTGTGTTGTGGTCATCGGGTGAGGTTGGTATGTTTTTCTGCAATGTGGTTATTTTCCTGTTGTGTAGCAAGAATACATCTGTCAATTTTTTGGGTAGTAGGGTTGTAGGATTGGTTAAGAGGGAAGGATTGTGTGGTATAAATTAAAAGAATGATATTTTTTAGTAGTTTGGTTGATGTGTGTTTAGTTAATCATGCATTTCACCTTCTATGATGGTTGTAAATGTTGTTCTAGGTAGTTTCCCCAGGTAGTGCCGGAATAAATTAATGTGTAACCTTAATAAATTAATTAAAAACTGATGGATGAAAAGGTGGTTGGGTTTATACTTTTTCATTGGTTGTTGTGTGGTTGTGAAAACAAGGGTAGCTGTAAATGTTGTTCTATGGGGTTTGGTGGTTTGTTTTGGGACCCGTGGGTTTGTTTGAGTGTTTGTTTACATATATGTATAAATTTTAGTTCATTTTGATTTTTATACGCATACCGACATTGATGAGAACTATGTGTCGAACACCCTCGTTCTTGGGGGAGGGTGTATTTCCCAACATCCTGGTGGGGTGGATATGTGGATTATAATGACTCATACTTTACATACATAGTTATTACATCAGAATTGAATCATGTTTATTACAACATATAACAAAACCATGGTAATACTGTATAGGTATAATGTCTTCAGAAACTGAGAAACATAAACAACTAGTTCATAAAGCATCTACATTGTCTCACATTTATTTCATCATATCTAGAGTCCCTTTTTTGGAATATACTACTTAATACCCTTCTTCTAGACCTGGGGAAAAGAAAACATACAAAAGGGTGATCTCAAATGCTCAGTAAGGGTAAACAAAAGAAATATTAATCATATCATATTCATAAGAACATAACATTTTTAATATCTTAACCTGTAAGAGAGATCATAATATCATAACATGGAATAAATCAAAGTAGTGAAATTTAATTCCAGTAATCATAACATAAAACATGAAATTTTGTGGCATACACAAATAATCATAGAAAATCATTTTTTTTAGTCAAGACTCATTTCCAAGACTATCATAGCGGACATAGTCCATTACTGAACTGAGTTCACTCGTCGTTCCTGTCCTGTATCACTGAACCGGATTAACCTGTCGTTCCAGCCATGTCTATCTCATGAGATATAAATCACTACCCAATACATTGTAAGGATATATAGGCCCCACCCATCTCATAATTATACCATTCTTATGTGTGCCACAAGATCATAAATCATACATCATAGCATAACCCATGTAATAAAAGTGGGATTATTAAACATCAGGCCATCATAAAATAATCCATAAAATGAAATATTAAAATAATTCCATAATAATATAATCAAATCAATGTAAAAGTAGGGATAGAAATAGAACCCTATATTTTTCTTATATGGAATATAATTTTGATAAAACACTTGAACTCCTTTCATGAGGAAAATATCTTTTCTACTTAAAAAACGTTTTCCCTTTCTTAACATGTCATAATTTTTTTTTTAAAAAGATTAAAAATAAAATTTAAAACTTATAATTGAAGCCTCATGGAAATAATTTTCTATTAAATCATAAAAATCCATTCATGTCGTATAAGTTAAAATACATTCTTCTCGTAATTTTCCAAAAAAGTCAAAAAGTATCCCATACATAAAATGACAAAGGATTCATTTCATATATTTTAATAAAAATCCACCAATAGGTAAAACTGGATTTCAAAAATTGTAGGAAGATAGAAATAATATTATATATTGAGTAAACATGGATGTGGATGATAAATATGCCCCAGTAAATACCGAAGTATAAACAATCTCGGATAAAAACTGAGATTTCAAGAGTTTCCCATTCCTTAGGTCTGATATACTTCATACGTATCCGAACCTACAGTATAATGATTTAAATAATTTCATTTACTTATTACAGAATCATATTCATTGTTATCATATAATACATGGTCATATGTTTATCTTCTTATTAGTAATATTTGATTGCTACTTCTTATTCGGGTGTTCATTGCTTTATGTTCTTATGCATGTCTTGTCGAATAAATTATTATTCTTATTTTCAGGATATAGAGACCTCATTTCTAGAATGGTATTAGTGTAACATATATCATATTTATTCGTTCAATTCTTTTATATAATAATTATTCAACGATGATCATGTAGAACTAGTCACATCACATCGTGGAGACGGTAGGTTGTACGTACGCACGAGCGATGATATCATTCCCATGATTATGGAATTGTATTGAAGTGTATGTATACTATTTCAGAATTAATATAACTTTACAATAATCATATATAGTTATTCTTTACACCATTATATCCATCCATGTAAGGTGGTGGTGGGAAACAGATTACATCACGACGTGGAGACGATATTCCGTACGTAAGCACGTGCGGTGATTTCGTTTTCCGCAGGATGGATAAAAGTTGAAATAGAGTTGTTTCATATTTATAATAACATATCAGTATATTAGTTATGCTGATTTTATTACTTCATAATGAAACAACTAAATAATAGGAAGTAGAAGAAGAAATAAATATGAACCAATCAGAAATGTACATTACATCATCTTTGAATCGCCTCTTCTTAACCGCCACTTAGGGCACTAAAGATTGTATTTGAAGATAAGAAGGTCCTATAGGATGTTTATATGGAAGTTTAGAAGAGAAATTTTCTGGGGTTGGTCGAGCTTGAAGGCTCAATGTGGTGTGAGGAGGAGAGGGTGGACGTGCCCTTTTATAAGGGAGGAGAGGGGCACCTTAGGAAAAACTTAAAATATTATTTTATCATAAGCCATATTCAGTTTTTAATAGCTCCAAATTCATTTATTTGTAATCTAAGGTGGGTATTGGTGGAAATAATATCATACAATATATTTTAGACAAGTTTGGGTTACTATTTTAAAATTATAATTTAGATTTAACATTAAGTTAAATAATTTTACTTTTACCGTGTCTTCTTGTTTTCTTACACTATATGGTTAATAAACTTACTAAAACAATCCAAACGAACCCCAAGTTGTTCCTTATTAATATATAACCTTATATAAGTCATTTTCCGAAACCATATATTGTTAGGAATAAAATAACAATTAATAATAAAATATTTGTTTTAAAAACAATTTTATGTCAATTTTGACATTATTTAGTAATTCATTATTGTGAATATCATAAAACCATTATTAGTTAGATCAAAGTTAATTAAATCAATACTAACATGTCATATTAACCTATAAAATAATTTTAATTCATAAAAAGTCTCAAATTACATTTATTTGGGTATTTATAATATCAATTTTGTTAATGATTCATTAATAAGGTAATTACTACATCATCATTGTGTCAAAAATAAATTAAATTATTTGATGTCTAAAAATTATAAATAAAATACCATTATGTAGTAAATATGTTATCTTTTAAAATGAATATTTATATTCGAATTTATCTTATGGATAACCCTATATTAAAATCGTTTTAGTTATTAAACATTGATTTTAACTATTTTAACTCTTCTTTAAATAAAATAATAATAATTGTCCTAATCTAATCCATGTGAACCTAAATGGTCATATTTTATTCATAAGGTTATTTTTTGTCAATTTAAACTTATCCAATAGAATTAGTACAAGTGTTAGGTTAATAATTATATCATTTTTACCCTTAATTACCCTATTTACTTTTAACCGTGGTAAAAAAACGTAAAAAGATACAATTTAGAAAAAATATTTTTATCATATTGAACAACATTTTACTACTTGATATTAACTGTGTCTCTCGGATTTTCAAAATTCCAATCACAGAAGCGGTAAAATTACGTTTTAGGTAAATTTTCAAATTCTTCTAGGAGGTGGGTAAAAGATGGTGAAAAGTTCAATAAAATTTTTATATATCTAAAATTATTATAAAATTACCCCAATGAATTAAATTGAAATTATATAGGTATTATTTATCTATTTTGACCTAAAATTAATTTAAATAATAAAAAATGATTTTTTAAATAAAAGTCAGTTTTTAAATAGTGACCTAGGGTTTTCACTATTCATCAAAAATTGAATGTTTTCAGAAAAATACAAAAAACTCACCCTAAGCTAATTTTGTTAATCCTGATCCAAAAATGATGTCCATTTTGAAAGATAAAATTTTTAAAATTTCATAAATTGGGTATTACTATTCATAACGGCTAGTTTATATAATATTTTAATATAATATCATTGTAAAGAGAAAGTCGGTATTACGTACAATGAAAGATATTGGGGAAGGTTTCTCTTGCACGTAACTCAAGCCAAGACAATGTTGTGTGTATTGTAAGATTCTTCTATATAACATTATATATAAAAAAAATATTTTTCATAAAATCTCGGGTGTTACATGCATGGTTACTAACATTATTCTTCGCACCCTCTTCATGGTTCTTATCGCTAGAGCATATCTGGACAGAGTGTAATGGCTTGAGGCTTACCATAGTCAAAGATGCTTCCGGAAGGTTTGTTTTCCCAAGTGTGTTTTGGATGAGGTGTGGGTATCTTCGGTAGAAAGGAATGTTTTTTGTGGACCAGGAGTTTGTGGGAGAGATTTGTGGTGTGGTTGGGGCCTAGGTGTGTATGGGTGGGTTGGGGAAGTGGGACAATATTTTGTAAGAGTTGTAGCATCAAGATGTTAGTGGTTTGGGATGACTAGTTAACTAGTGGGAATGTGGTGTGGGGTACCTAGATATCAATGTACTTTTACTATGACTTAAAATGAATTTCATTACTTGGTGAGTGTGCCTCGGTGAGGCTATGTGAGCTAGAATTCCTTTGTAGGTTATTTGAGGATCATCTATTTTAAAACTAGGGAATTAGTATGTTCCCCACTTTTTCATGGGTGGATATAGTTTCTCTTACTAGAAATAATGATATGCTCACCTAAGTTTGTAATACTATTTTATGGTTTTCATGGGGACATTGTGGTTCGTTATGGACTTTAATACCTTGTTCTTTGGGATAGATGATGTGTGGCTTCTTAGTTCCATTCTTTTTGTACATGTTTTTAGTAATTTTGTTTCACATTTTCATTGTTTATCTTTAAATAGTCCTTGGTCTATATTTTTTATCTTTCATATAAATATTTCTATTTTTTTTTGGATCTTGACATTTTATATCCCAATCCCTTTTTCTTTTAAAAGGGAAATTACTTCCATTTTGTGTGAGATTAAATACCATTAGTTCTAATCACCACTCTTTTCCCAATTGATGGCTAGACTCGTGGGTCATTATATCCTCTTCATCATGAATAAAGAAAGGCTTCACACCTTCTCGTCTATTCCCTCATCTTGAGGAAGGCGGGTCATGATAAAAATACATAACATTGAGAAGGTCCCACATTAGGAGTAAAATCAAAATCATTTTTAATTTTAGTTTGTTGAAAATAAGGATTTTCCACATCATATACTAAATTTTAAACTGTGATTATTTGGAAAAAATAATTTGTATGTTCTCTGGAACTGTGTTCACATAGGTGAAACCATAAAATGTAATCTGGTAAAATACCCAAATGAAATAGATTACCTCCAACATTGCCAAATGTTTCAAACATCCTCAAATCACATTTAATACATAGACACTTTGTTGTCCCTTCTAAAACAAAATCTCTTATGATAGTGTATGTGATAAGAATGCTTCAGTACCCTAAATATACAATAGATTTATACCAAATCAATTTTACTCTAATGATGATTTACCAATTGTCAATCATCTAATAATTAATTTTTTCAATATCCTAGTTCCATATTTCTCTAAAAACTATAAAATAATTAATTTTTTTATGATTACATAAATATAACAACAAATATATCTAAAAAGAATGATATTTTTCTAAACATTATCTAATTTTTCTACTTGTTAATAATTAGTCAAATGTATTAGATTTTACCACTATTTTTTATTATTTATTGCTAATTATTACACTTTTCTTCTAATTATGCCTAATAACCACTAATTGTTCACGATTACACCAAATTATTCTGAATTATCGCTTCTTATAAATAATTACCATTAATTATTCCTAATTATTCTAACTAAATCACAATTAACTCTATTTATAAATATTTGTTACTATTTGTTACTATTAATTACTATTAACTACAAATCATTACTCATTATTACTAAGTATAAATGATTTTTAGTAATCATTACTAATTTTTACTAATTTTTACTAATTTTTACTAATTTTTATTAATTATTACTTATTATTAATAATAATTACAAATTTTTTCTATTTATCAAGAATTATTACTAATTATTTCTAAATATAAATAATTATTAATATTTATTACTAATTATTACTAATTACAGATATTTATTTCTAATTATTACTAATTGTTACAAATTATTTCTATTTAGTACTAAGTACCCTTATTTAGTCTTATTTATTACTAATTATTATATATTTTTACTAATTATTCATATATATTATTAATTATTAATTATTATTACTATTTATTAATAATTATTCTAATTATTTCAAATTATTAATATTTATTACTACTTATTCCAAATTACTACAAATTATTACTATTAATTACTAACTACCACAATTTATTACTACTCACCACTAATTAGCACTATTTATTATAACTTTCTGGTGCTTATTCATATTTATTGCTAATTATTACTAATTATTACTAATTATTAATATTTATTACTTTTTATTACTAATTATTACTAATTATTACAAATTAATAATATTTATTACTAATTATTACTAATAATTAATAATTAATAATTATTTATAATTGTAAATATTTATTTCTTGTTATTACAAGTTATGACCATTTAACACTAATTACTACTATTTATAATTACTTATTACTATTTATTACTAATAATTACTAACTATTAGTACATTTTACTAATTATTACTATTTATTTATATTTACTACTAATAATAAATAATTATTACTAGATATTCATATTTATTAATAATTGTTAATATTTTTTAATAATTATTACTAATTACTGCTATTTATAACAAATCACTACTATTTATTACTAATTACCTCTTATTATTACTAATTATAACTAATTATTAATAATCATTACTAATTATTACTAATTATTATTAGTTACTACAAATTATTCCTAGTTATTATTAATTATTACTAGTTATTTCTATTTATTACTAATTATTAATAATTATTTCTATTTATTACTATCTTTGAATATTTATTACTAATTATTTCGAATTACATATGTTTATTACTACTTACTACTAATTATACCTATTTATTATTAATTGTTACTAATTATTACTAATTACTACAAGTTATTACTTATTACAACTATTAATTAATAATCACCACCATTTATTAATAATTATTACTAATTATTACTGAATATTTATACTTGTTACAAATTGCCGCTAATCATTCCTTATTATTCTTAATTATTAATAATTATTTATTTTCATTACAAATTATAAAAAATTATTTATAATTATTTATAATTATTTCTATTAATTACTAGTTATTACCAGTTATTACCATTTATTACGAATTATTATTAATTATTACTAATTATTACTAATTATGACAATATATTACTATTTATTTCTATTATTACGAATTATTAAAATCTATTACTAATCATTACTATATTATCTATTTATTACTATTTATTTATAATTATTATTAATTAGCGGTAATTTCATCTAATTACCGCTATTTATAACAATTTAATTAAATTTATTACTTTTTATAACTAAATAATACTAAATAGTACAAATTTAAACTAATTTATACAAACATATACAAATTTATACTAATTATTACAAATTACTACTAATTATGACTAATTAGTACTAATTATAGGTAATTATTATTAATTAATGATTATTGAACCAAAATTTAACAAATCAATACTGTTTACTTTTGAATATAAATATTAAATATTAATGAAAAAATATATTTGTAAAAATAAATAACACAAAATTGAAATATCTAATTATATTTTCATTTAAATAAAATATTTAATAATTATTATTAATAATATAAATTAAAATTAAATAACTAAAAATTAAAAGGAAAAAATAAATACCTGAAAAACAATCTTTTGTCAGATGTAGGTTCGGAAAATGGGTTCAGAGTAAAATTTAAATGTTTCAAAAACTTTTGAGTTAATTATGAGAACAGAGAAGGAGGGCAAAGTTGAGAGAATTGTAAAATGGGAAAAAAAAATCAGATGGGCTTATATAGGTTAAATCATTTGTGATAGGGGTATTTGCGATGGGAATCCTATCACATATATTACTATTTATGATGGGTCCCATCTAAAATAGTTATACATTTATTAATTGAGGTAACATTAAAAATAGTATTTTTTTAATAGGACCTGTGGTAAATTATATCCTACTAACACATTATTTGTGATTGGTCATTGTAAATATTATTTTTCACAACTGGACCAGTGATAAATAGTTCACCAATTATTAATAGAGGCGGCCATTAAATAGAGTATTAGTGTTGTGTCCCTTCAGAGATACGATAATGGGAACAGATTATTTACAATGGTTTGATGGAAATAATATCATTTCAATATATTAATTTTGACTGGGATCCTCCCACATCATAAATAATGGTAACCCATGAAAAGTATTAGCTATTGGGACTAAACCCATACTGTAGTTACTTTTCATGCACTAATGCATGCATGACACATCAAATGTATTTCTGACAGATCGTCACAAATACCTTTTTTTCAATTATTTGCAAAGGGTGAACATTTTCGTGCCAATAAGCCATTTTTTGTAGTGTGTCTGTGATAACACCCAACGAAACTAAGGATAAAAACTCATGGAATCACAATTAGTTTAAGGTCATATTTTTTGGACCAAGGGCACTCAGTAGATGGTCGAAGAATTCACACCATATGTGCCTAGTTTATCATGAAGTTCGTAGGACATATCTGTGGAGTTTAACATCATCTAGTGAAGAAAAAATTTCATGTAGTTTATTATCATGAAACTACGACATTGGGGATAGAGAGGTATCCAAGAGGAGATCTGCATTTTTTGGTAAACAACCCAACATGTATGAGGAAAAAAAGATTCACATCATGCCATACACTCCATATGATAAACTCGGGCCAATGGGACAAAATGATTGTGACCTTGTAGCTGGGCGTCAAGACAGAAATGTATATGCTTCACTACGTATCCCATAATGATGGGAATCTAGACACATCTTGTTAATGAGAATGGCATGATTGCTCTCTAATGTCCAGGGAAACGTCTTCTCAAAATAAAAGATTGGATCTATGTGATTTAACATCATGCAGCAAAGATGAGAGATAAGGAATTTTATCCTAAAAGTAATGAGGGAAAGGATGGAATAACATGATGTGAATGTGGTTGACGAAGCCTATTCCACACCTCATAACCTTTAGGAGATTCATAGACATATTAGATTATTGGTTTTTGGACTGTGAGGTGAAGCAACAACATGGGGCGTGGCATCACTATACATGAATGAGGCCACAAAAACACAACACCATGCAACATATTCCTATTAGGAACATGCACATTGTTTAATTTCATAAGGATTGGACTAGGAGGTTTTTAAATGAAAAAGGTGTTTTGTATAGAGTAGCAAAAACAACCCGACATGAATGAGGACTACTAGATTCCCACACTTTGTCACACATTTTCCAAGAAAACACAGACATATTTTAAAGTCATAATACTTGGACTTAGATTCTCTATATAAAATTATGTGCTTGGGATGTTGGTAATTCTCTTTTTATGGTCAAGAGAAAGGGACAATCAGCACGGTGTAATTTTACATAGTGTAGCTAAAACGATGAACAAACACATTAATGCAATATGTTAAGGATAGTGGTCGTTATGATGTTTTTTATCATGTGACTAAGATGATGCCAAAAAATTAAACGTCATGGAGTATGGAAGAGTCCATGCAGTTCAATGTCATTCGGTAAAGACAAGTCTATATAGTTTATCATCACGGAGTAAGGATGAGTTGGTGTAGTCTAATATGGTGTGGTAAGGATGGGTCCATGCATCTTAATGTGATGTGGTACAAACATGTTTTTTCAATTTAACATCATACAGTAAGGACGTGTACATGCAGTGTAACATCATGTGGTAAAGATGGGTCTCTGCAGTTTAACATCATGTGGTAATGACGATGATACATACAATTTAATTTAATGATACCTGTAGAATAGGATCTTCATGCAAAGTACAGTTGGAGGATCTTGTCATTGGTCAGAGTAGTGATGTGCTCCCCACCCATGGTGGGAAAAGAATACATACCATTGGGATATAACATGTGTCTGATGTAAGGAACTTCCCATTTGGGATCAAACATCAGTGGGTTCTTTATATGTATCATCGGTGTCTGCAGAGCCTAAAATGTACCACATTGGAAAAAATAAAAAAGGATAACCTTATAATTAAATTATCTAGATCCCTTTTTATTGTGCCTCTATTGATTGTGGCAAACCCAGATCCTATTCTCATTAAGGGATTATAGTTCAACAAGATTTACCTCCACTACATTGCCTGCTGTCTGTTAGTCATAAGAAGTTGTGTGGGGTGATTGAAACTAGATTTTCTATGTGGAAGACTATATCTGTTTTGTATACCATGGAATATGGAGTCACCTGGGAGGAATTGCAAGTCATCATTTGATAATCCTAGAGATAATGGGGGAGAATTTTTAGACAACTATTCTTGTTATGACGAACCATCATCTGTAAAATGTTGGAGATTTTTTTATTTAATGCCTCAATTTATCAAATTTTTTTATCCACGTGGTAGTGGTAAGTATGGTTGGACAATATATTGTACTTGGTATACTTTTTCTTCATTTGGATTCCCAATGTCAGTGTCATTGTTCTTGTGAATATTGTGAGCGATGAGGAATTGATTGGTGATATAGGATCTCATGAATTAAACAACCAATTGGGGCATTAGTTACTTTATTGGGATTCGTTCTTCCCACAAGGAAAAGAAATATGTTGCAGTCCGGATTGACCTACATTGGCTATCTGTTGATGGTGGATATAGTCCCATGACATCAAGTCACCATAATAAAAAGTTCCAAGAGTACTTAGTAGTATATTGGGGCACTGGTGGTCAATGTATGAAGTTGGAATGAATCTAACATGCATGGAAAAAACTTGTCTAACTTAATACAGTCATAGACCACGACAGACCAGAAGTGGCCCAACCATCAAATATGGACAGAATGAGTCAACCCTGATCAATGAGAACTATAGTAGCGGGAATGAACATACTTCTTAACCTGGGGAATCACATCTCTTTAATGTTGTGGAGGATAATCGCATCAAACCAACATTTATAGAGAGTCTATAAAAGGTTGGTCCAGTTTTAGAGGTTGAACTAAACCGCACACCAAAATATTCATTCATGTTTGGCTATGTGTGGTAGGAGATTGAAGTGATGGAGATAATCAATGAAAGGACTCATCCAATAAAGTGTTTCTTCAGATGTAGTGATGTCCAAAGGCATCAATGGGGAAGCAGCGATGTTTTACTAATTTAACTACAAAATTTCATCATTTTCTAAATATATAGGGGATATGACTCTCTAATGTTCCACATGAATGAACATATCATCCTTGTTAGGATCTATGAGAAAAGTGGGTAGAATATCTAGGGAAATGGATCAAATATTTTTTGACAAGGTAATATGAGTTACCATTTCATAAAATGGGATCCAGGCCATCAGATGGCGAGCATGCCTAGGCATGGGCATGAGCTTTGAATTTTTGATGATGTTGTCACCATTGATCTTCTTGGTGACTAACTTAGAATCCCATTTCAAAAGAAATTGTGGGACTTCAATCTATGAAGCTATCCCGAGTCTATTAATGAGATACTAAAACTCCACCTCATTTTTAGGGTTGCCTTCTGATAGCTGGAATGGATAGGGAGGGACAACATGCATAGGGGTAATAAAGAAAATCACACAACCTACTCCATTATGACATGGATGATTTTTCCTTCTGATGGTCAGGAACCAAGAAACTATATAAAAAAGCATCATTCAACATGGAATATCCTAGTCTACTCATATAATAGACTACTCATCAAGGAAATCAACATCTAAAGGCATTTTCTCAAGGGTCGGATGAGAAGCTCGAAAATCTACCAGTGCTTGACCCTTGATGGCCTTTCGTGGAACACATATGATGTATAACTACTAAAGAATCACCTCCCAATGTTTTAGCCATCCTATCAACATTAGGATGTTCCAAATATAAATTATTAGATCCATGAGGGACGCCACCACTACATCAAAATAGGGCAAGAGAAGCACTTCCTTTTATCTGTATTAAGATGAAAGTGCTAATAAAGGGGTGGGCCTTTATTAGCGCTTGCTAAAGGTGATGAAAAGAGTTCCCTTTATTAGTGATAAAGCAAGCCCTGATAAATTTTTTCAATATTAATTTATATATAATTATTATATCTATATTGAAAAATATTTTTTATCGATAAGCAGTATATAAAGAAATGTTTATAATTAATATATATTTCTTAATAATTGAAAAAAAATATATATAATATTTTAAATAAAAAAATTATTTCCATGATTATAAATAAATAAATATATATATATAATTAAGTAATTATATGATTATAATAAATTAAATTAAATAATAAATATATTTATTATATTTATTATATTTATTAGAGATTTATTATATTTATTATATTTATTGGATTAATTGATTTTATTTATTACATTTTTTGTATTTAGTATATTTAATATATTTATATTATTTATAAATATATAATAAAATTTTGTATATATATTTATAATTGAAATTATTGAATATAAATGTTTTTTCCAGTGAATTTGGTTAAAGAATATATTGATCATGCATATATTTAATGTATGATATGCATGAATGTTCATTTATTTTTTTTATAGTTATATATATAAATAAATTTGTAATACATTAGTTATTATAATTTTATAAATATATATACTTACAATTATATACCAGTATTTACAAATATATAGTATTTATAGATATATATATTAATTAATTAATAAATATTTATCCTATAGATCATATTAAATAAATAAAAATGAATATAAATAAATTGTAAAAATTATGCCTTTATTTTCACTTTTTTAGCACATATAAAGGACAATATTTATCAACACTAAAAAACCATTGATAAAATAATTATTTATCAATGCTATAATTTTAGCGCTGATAAATATGTATTCTATCAATTTTTTAGCATGCATAAACCTCTATCATTATCAGTGCTAATATTGAGCTGATGAATTTTATCAGCACTTTTTGTTTTAGCACTGATAAAACATACCTTTATCATCACTATTAACTAGCACAAATAAAGGTTCCAGTGGTATTTATAAAAGAACCCTAATAGGCTCCTCCTCCCTCACACACTTTTGAGCCTTTGTGGAAGCTGAACCTTGTGCTGTTGACCCCTCCACTGTCGCTACCACTCCTCCTCCCCTTTGCCACCATTTCATTTTCCATCTCCTCATCTATGACCCTCATCATCCTCATCTTATACCATTTCCTTCTCCTCCACCTCTATCCACTAACTCATCATCATCCTCCTTCACCTCTACTGCCTCCTTCTCCTCCTCTTTATTATGCAGTCCCCCAGTCCATGTGACCTGCTCCGGCACACTCTCCTCATCTCACGACCAGCCCAAAAGCCTCCTCTATAGCGCTTGGATTCCCCCAGTGAGTCTATTATTTAATTAATTTTCACTCATCTACATTAAAAAGGAAGTTGGAGTGAAGATCTAGTCTTTGGGTCACTGTGAAAGCACTAGATACTGGTGAACTTGTGTTTTTTATGAAATGTAGATGCCTTTTGGAATCCAATAGGTTGTTTTTGTTTGGTGATGATTAGAGTCTGAGATAATATTTTGAGTTGGAGATAGATGATTTTGTCTAGGAAAGATTACATTTGTTGCACTCTGGATATTAGGTGATTTCATAATGGCTTGTTTAATTCGATCATAGTTTGATTGTATAATCACATCAGGGGTCAAATTAGAAAATTATATATAAATATGAGCATGTGATTCCACCGAAAAGAAAGAAATCATTCTCTTGTACATAATGGCATATTGGTGGTGGATGTCGATAATTATTTAGTTTGGTTATATGGGGAATTAATTGTAAAATTACTTAATTTGTTTGGTTCATACAATGATGAGTATTTTGTTTAGGTTTTTTGATTCTTTTAGAGTTAGTAACATAGATAATAAAGTGAGATAACATGTTAGTGGTTGCCAATGATTTTGAGGTAGTTCAGGTGGATGATGTTGGATTATGCTATCATGTGATTATATATTCTATTATTTGACACATGAATTTATTATATAATATTTATTGGGATGGGAAGGTTTTAAACCTATCTATGGCACTACACAAAAATAATTTGTGTTTAGTTTGTACTTGGATGGTGGAGGTGTATATGTGGATTTTATAAATTTGGGAATGAAGGAGAAGACCAATATTGAACAGTAATACTCAATTTTGGTTGGGTAATTTTGATTATATGTGGCACTAGCTGTTTCATTAAAAACATGAAAATTGATTTTGGTAAGAAAGTTTGTAGGTTGGAGGCACCATGGTTCAAAATTGGATTTTAGGATTTATGTATTATAGTGGGGAGTGTGTTAGAATTGGTGATTGAATAAAAATTGACATGATCTATTCACAAGATGGGAAAGATTAAGTCAGTACCATCTCATCATCTGAGTGATGGTTATGATCTTTAGATTATGATCAGGTGGTATTGTGTCTTCTGTTGGGTGCTATGATTTGAAATCATGGTGGGAGTTCAGGAATAGAAAGCATTTTTTTTACTAAAAATAGAACACCAATAGCGGTGATTCAATTGTATTATGTAACGCCCCGACCCCAGTTACCCAGAGTCGGTGCATTATTACATAACATTGGCATGATCACAAGAAAGATCAAATCTCGAAAGACCGATTGGTTTAGTAGCCTTGGAAACACTAGATATATTCATAAGTTTTACATTACATCATAAAATGAAAAACTACTACAACAACATAATGTTTCCACAATCCACACTATTAACCCCTCATAAAATCCCTGCAGGTCATTCATAACTTACTTCTTCACATCCTGGGAAAAATAAAACATAGAAAAGGGGTGAGCTCAAATGCCCAGTAAGGATAACAATATAGCGGAAACTTTCATAAATAAGAATAAACATTTAAGGCAATGTATAACTAAAACAAAAGCCTTTTAAATATGAACTTTCAACATGGTATGGCATAAATAAAATGAAATAATGCCATTTACTTATTCACATGGATATTCTACTAATCTAATAATCACATGCAAAAATCAATAACCACTTTCATAATGATGGAATGCATAATGCCAGACTATCATAACCACATAGTCAAGGCCTCGTGCCAAGACTACAAATAAGATTTTGTCAAGGCCTTGTGCCAAGACACTAGTTTGTCTCATGAGACCTACCGATGCATCAAGGAGCTATAGCGGGCTCCACCCGTCACATATTAAGTCCAATGCATTCCCATATGAAAAGGTTTAAACATAACATAAACATTCGTATTAAAACTAGCATACGAAATGTCAATACTTTCACCATAAAATATGAATGGTATAAAAATAGCACATCCACAGCCAAACATATCACAAAACCTTCAATACAATATAGAAGTTTTGTATCATAATAAATCAACTTCAAATAATCTTAAAATCCATCAAAGGATGTTGACAAAGATGAAATCAAAATTCTTTTTAAAGAAATATCTCCTTTTATTTTGAAATCTTTTAAGATCCATATAAATTAAAACATTTTCTTTGAAAATAATCTTATAAGCTTGTAAGGGAAGCTTTGAAGATTTTATAACGGCGGAAAATAACCGCACCCGCCGTATAAGTTAAAAAAACATTCTTACCTTAATTCTGTCGAAAAGGTTAAAAAGGACCTTGTTTTGAAAATGACCGAAATATTCCATTATAAACCACTTCTAAAAGTCAAAAAGGGTATAAATGACTTTAACCCATATTCTAGTAAATAGTAAAAATGTTTTGAAATACATTTTTAAGAAACATGGATGTGGATGATAAAGAGATCCCAGTAGATTATTACGTATAAACAACCTTGGATAATGAAGAGGATGTAAAGTAAACCCTTACCTTGTACTTTTCCTTGGTTGGGGTAGGTTAAACTCCTATATAATGGTGAAATAGTTGTTATTAAATTATACAAGAATCATATATAATAATATGATATCATATATGATCTTTTAACATTGATTTGTTAATAATATCTTAGAATTATCGTCATTTCGGGAGTTAACTTACTCATTTTCTTTTATATGTTTTGTTACATAAGCCATGGTTGTTGTATCTTATTCATATCCAGAATGATATCTAGTCCTTAAACATCATTTTTAAATCATCAAATGATAATTATACTTGAATGGATACGATGGAGAATGAATCTCATCGCGTTCGTGGAGACGGTTGTCCGTACGTACGCACGAGCGACAATATCATTATTTTGATATTAAAATAATATATAAATGGATGGTATATCATATATAAAGAATCATTAACATGTTATATTTATTATTTACATGAGTTACAAATCATTATTATACCCATCCAAATAATATTATATTGAATAACAATTACACCACGACGTGGAGACGGTAGTCCGTACGTACGCACGTATGGTGACATGTTATTCAAAGGGTGGATAGAATACTGAATATGGTTGTACCATATTTATAATAACATCACAGTATATGTGAGATACTGGAGTTATTATTTTAGAATGGTAAGAACAAAGGAAGAAGAAGTGGAAGAAGAAATGAACATGGAGAAGGGTGGTGAAATCATTACCTCTTCTTCGGGTTCTTTTTTTTGATTTGATCAAAAGGGCTCCTTAGGTTGGCTTTCTGATCAAAATAAGGCCTCTAGGTTGTATTGAGGGATGTTGGGAGAGTATTTGGGCAGAGTTTGGCCGAACCAAAAGGCTTTGAATGTGTGAAGAAATGAGAAGGAGGAGTGCCCTTTTATAAGAGGGGTGAGAGGCACCTTCGGAAAAGCTAGAAATATTAATTTATAATAAATTCATATTCGGTTTCTAATGGATCCAAAGCTTATTATTCAAAGGTTAAGGTGGGGATAGGTCGAAAACCACTCAACCAATAGAATTTAGACAGGTTTGGGTACTTATATTAACGTTATCTTTAAGTATTAACTCTAAGTTAATTAGTTTCACTTTTACAATGTCTCTTTGTATTTTTATATAATATGGTTAATAAACTTACTATATACATCCAAGCGACCCCCAAGTGGTACATTAATGATTAACCTATCATGATATAAGTCTCTTGGCCTATCCTTAGATTTTTAGAAATTTAATATCAATTAATAATATAATATTTGTTTTAAGAACTCTTTTATGTCAATTTTGACACTATTCAATAGATGATTTTTGTGAAACTCATAACAGATTGATTACTTCGAACTAAGTCAATTAAATCAATCCTAATATATCATATTATCCTAGAAAATTATTTTAATTCATTAAAAGTTTCATATTATATTTATTTGGGTATTTATAATATAAATTATTTTAATTTTTCACTATTATAGTAATTACTGCATCATCATTGTGTCATAAATAAAATAAATTATTTAATGTCTAAAAATTATAAATAAAATATAATTATGTAGGAAATCTTTTTAGATTTCTAATGAATATTTATAATCTAAAATCCAACATATATAACCCTATGTAACAATTGTTTTTCTAAAAGATATATGCTTGTGTCATTTTTGTATTCATTTTAACTTAATTAAAATAAAGTGTCATTATCACTTACAAGTGGATACATGGGGTCCCAAAATAGACCCAAAGATTACCATGGTCGACCATGTATCAACCAATAGGGTTAAGACACGTTTTAGGGTAATTTAGTATTATTATAATATTATTTTTTAACCCTTATTTACCGGATTTACCCTTAACCATGGTAAATAAAATATTTACCGCAGTAATTATTCCAAATGTCTAAAAATAAAAGTTACCTATTTACACAATTTGAACATCCTGATTCAAAATATGGAATCCATTTTACTAAATTCAAAACACAGAAGTGGCAGAAATTAATTTAAAATAAATTTCCGCTGTCAAAACAAAAAGCGTGTTTTTAAGAGATAATAACTATCAAAAGATTGACACTCGTTTATGTTCGGTTTAATTGTAAAATTATGTCCAATGACAAACATTATATTAAATGGAAAAAATATATTCTAAATATACTTTAAAACCACTCAAATTCATAATTTATCACTATTAATTATTTTGATTAAAAAAGTTGTTTTTAATTAAAACTTAGTAATTTTCACTATTCATCAAAATATGAATGTTATCCGAAATGTACCCAAATTTCACCTTAGGATAAATTCGATATTCCGAATCCAATAATGAAGTCCATTTTCAAATATAAAATATATATAATTTAAAAAAGTAGGTATTACTATTCATAACGGCTAGTTTGATTAGTTGTCGTGTGTTAGAACTCGGTGTTGCGTACAACACACGCTATCACATTATTCAAAGAGAAGCATACCGTAGAAGGTTGGGGTGTTACATTCTCCCCTCCTTCAAATAATTGCGTCCTCGCAATTTCTAGTGTATTACTACATAAAAAGACTCGGGTGGTTCTTCATCATAAGTTCCTCGGGTTCCCACGTTGTCTCTTCCATCTTATGGTTTCTCCACAAAACTTTTACCAGACGCGTCGTCCGGTTTCTCAGCACTTGTTCTCTCGTATCAAGAATCTTGACAGGCTCTTCGCAATAAGACAGATCGGGTTCCAGTTCTAATTCCTCATAGGTGAGTACATGCGTCGGATGAGTCATGTATTTCCTCAATAGAGATACGTGGAACACATCGTGAACTTTGGAGAGACTTGGCGGCATTGCCAATCGGTAAGCTACAACCCCAATTCGTTCTAGAATTTCGAAAGGTCCGATGTACCTGGGACTCAATTTACCTTTCTTACCAAAACGTATGACTCCCTTCCACGGAGATACCTTCAGAAAAACATGATCACCGACTTGAAATTCCAAATCCTTCCTTCGATTATCGGCATAGCTCTTCTGCCTACTTTGAGCTGCTTTGATGTGATTTTGGATTAATTCCACCTTTTCCACCGTTTCCTCCACCAGTTCTGGGCCTACAAGTTTTCTTTCAGCAATGTCATCCCAACAGGTTGGTGTACGACATCTCTTTCCGTATAACGCTTCATATGGTGCCATCTGAATACTCGAATGGAAGCTATTGTTATAGGAAAATTCTACCAAAGGTAAATATTGATCCCACATACCCTGAAAGTCAAGTGAGCAAGATCTCAACATGTCTTCTAAGGTTTGAATAGTCCGTTCTGATTGTCCGTCTGTCTGAGGGTGGTAAGCAGTGCTCAAATGAAGTTCAGTATCCAGGGATTTCTGAAGACTTTTCCAGAATCTTGAAGTAAAACGGGGATCACGATCAGAAACAATCGATAGGGGTACTCCATGAAGTCTCACAACTTCATTAATATATAGTCTTGCTAGACGTTCCAGGGGTAGATCTTCTCTTATAGCAAGAAAATGTGCTGTCTTGGTAAGAAGATCAACAATAACCCATATTGCATCATTCCTTCTAGGAGTCTTTGGTATCCCCATGACAAAGTCCATCGTAACATTGTCCCATTTCCACTCCGGTATGGGAAGAGGTTGCATGACTCCTCCAGGCTGTTGCCTTCCAGCTTTCACTTGTTGACAAACCATACATCTTGACACAAAATCAGCAATCTCCCTCTTCATGTTGTCCCACCAAAAATGTTCCTTCAAATCTCTATACATTTTGGTGCTCCCAGGGTGTATAGAAAAATTGGAACTATGAGCATCATCCAGCAATTCCCTTTTTAGATCAGGTATATTAGGAACACAAAGTCTCTTCCCGAATTTCAAAATTCCATCTTCATACACAAAGTCTCTCAATATCCCATCATTCACAGCTTTAATCTTCTTTTGTAATTCTTCATCATCGGTCTGAGAACTCTTAATCCTTTCTAGTAAAGATGGTTTGGCAACCATTTGAAAAAGCATTGATGTTTCACCTTCCCTGGTTATTCCCATGTCCATCTTCACTAGATCCATGAAAATTGGATCCCTTTCAATTCTCATATTGTTCAAAACTCCATGGTCTTTTCTACTCAAAGCATCTGCCACCTTGTTTTCCTTCCCTGGGTGGTAGTGTATCGTACAATCATAATCCTTCAGTAATTCAAGCCATCTTCTTTGCCTCATGTTGAGTTCTTTTTGTGAGAAAATATACTTCAAACTCTTGTGATCAGTATAAATCTCACATTTTTTACCATAGAGGTAGTGCCTCCATATCTTCAAAGAAAAGATCACTACTGCTAACTCGAGATCATGATTAGGATAGTTTTGTTCATGAATTTTCAACTGTCGTGATGCATAGGAAATAACTCTATCATTCTGCATAAGGACACATCCAAGTCCTTTCTTCGATGCATCACTATAAATAACGAACCCATCATTCCCCGACGGTAGAGTCAATATAGGAGCATTGACTAATCTTCTCTTCAGTTCTTCGAAACATTCTTCACACTCTTTTGTCCAAACAAATTTAACCCCTTTACGTGAGAGCTTCGTTAATGGGTTAGCCAATCGGGCAAAATTCTGGACGAAACGTCGATAATAACCTGCCAAACCAATAAAACTACGTACCTCAGTTATACTCGTAGGTGCTGGCCATTCTTGGATTGCCTTGGTCTTAGAAGGATCAACAGAGATTCCATCTTTAGAGACAATATGGCCAAGAAAAGAAATCTCCTGAAGCCAGAATTCACACTTGCTAAACTTCCCATATAATTCATGCCTCCTCAGAGTCTTCAAGATAATGCGCAAGTGATTTTCATGATCTTCGTAGGTTTTGGAGTATACCAAGATATCATCAATAAATACCACCACAAATTCATCGAGATACTCCTTGAAAACTCTATTCATTAGATCCATGAATACAGAGGGTGCATTAGTCAATCCAAACGGCATTACAGTAAACTCGTAATGCCCGTACCTGGTTCGAAATGCTGTTTTCGGAATGTCTTCCTTCTTCACACACAACTGATGGTATCCAGATCGAAGGTCAATCATTGAAAAGTATTGAGCTCCATGCAGTTGGTCAAATAAATCATCAATACGAGGTAGGGGATACTTGTTCTTTATCGTTATAGCATTGATCTCCCTGTAGTCGATACATAACCTCATAGATCCATCTTTCTTTTTAACAAAAAGAACAGGGGCTCCCCATGGAGAAACACTAGGGCGAATAAATCCCTTATTACTCAATTCCTCTAGTTGTTTCTTTAGTTCGACTAACTCTACAGTGTCCATTCTATAAGGGGTATTCGATATTGGCCTTGATCCAGGAATCAAATCAATAGAAAACTCAACTTCTCGTTCTGGAGGATGTCCAGGTAAATCTTCCGGAAATACATCTACAAATTCATTCACAATAGGTACATCCTCTATTTGAACATTCCTTTCCTCACCGAAAGTTATTTCATTCTCTTCCTCCCCAATAATTGAATTAAGATGAGCTACTGGGGGTGGATCTAAATAAGAATTAGGTGGTGACGATTCTGCTCTAAAAATAAGGTGCTCCTTATCATTATCATCAAGAATCGTAACCTCTTTCTTCTTACAATAAATCTTCACATCATAGTCCGAAAGCCAGTCCATACCGAGGATTATATCAAACTCAATCATAGGTATGACGATGAAATCAGCAGATAAAGAAAATTTATGTGCTCTAATGGGGACTGATTCACAAAACTTTGTTGCAACGATACTTCCCTTAGGAGTTTTAACTGACAACTCCCTTATTAAATCAAATTGGAAATATCTAATTTTCTTAGAAAACTGGGAAGATATGAAACAATGCGATGATCCAGAATCAAATAATGCATTTTCTAAACTTGAGGAAACCATTAAATTACCTGCCACCACGTCTTTCGGAGCTTCTACCTCAGCAGTAGTGATAGCATAAGCCTGGCCTTGATCCCTTGGCCTTTTCTGAGGTAAGTTCTCCTGACGCTTAGGACATGCATTTGCATAATGCCCCATCTCCCTTCAATTATAGCACTGAACGTTGGTAGCTTCCTTCTTCCCCTTGCAATCATGAGCTTGGTGGCCTTTTTCACCACACTTGTAACAGACTCCCATTCCCTTCAAGCAAGTACCAGGATGTTTCTTCCCGCATTTACCACAAGATGGATATTCAACCTTTCCCTTCTTCCCCTTATTTCCATTCCCAGATTGATCAGCAGGTCTCTTCTTCTCTTGCTTTGCTTTAAAGTCATAAGACTTAGAGAATTCCTTTTCGGTCTTGATAGCACATTAGACAATGTCTTCATACGATGAAAAGGATTGTGAGACTAACGGTCGACGGAGAAATGGTTTTAACCCATCAAAGAAACGATCAATCTTACTTCTTGGGTTACGAATATAATCACCAGCGTACCTCGCTAACCTTGTAAAGTTAGCCTCATACTTTGTGACATTCTCATCCTCCTTTTGTCTCAGACTCAGAAATTGCCTTTCCATATCTGCTCGATGGTCGCGAGGGAAGTATTTTTCTAAAAACATATCTTTGAACTCCCTCCATTCCATATTTGATACTTCATCATCTTCCTTCGTATTTTGAATCAATGACCACCATTGATCAGCATCTCCAGTGAGGCGGTAAACTGCCATGATAACTTTTTCCCTTTCACTGCTCCCCAAAGCCTGAAATATTTTCTCTAGGGAAAATATCCATTGCTCAGCTACTAAGGGATTTGTATTCCCATTGAACGTTGGTGGTTGTTTCCTCATGAATCGATCTAACATTGATCCTCCATGTTGTGGATCAGGGTGCTCCATACGGGTAAGGTTATTATTTATAACCTGAGTAAGCTGTCCCAGTATGGTGATTAGCTGATCAGCACCAGTTGCATCACCAGCCCCACTATAATTATCTTGAGCAGGAGGGCAATCCCTACATGGAGTGCGTGCATTGATACAGTTTCCATTTCTTCCACTAGGCGCCATTTCTAAACAATGGCATAAACTAGATCAATTTATGAATCAAAATACATAATCCCATACTTATAAAACACTTAACATAAATTGAACTATTTATGGATATAATCCATAATCATAAGAATGTTTTCTTTGAGGAAGTATATACTCATAATCCCTTCAAAATGATTTGTAAAGAAAATGAGAGTTATCCTAAGCATATCCCCCGGGAGTGTCGTAACCAAGAGTGCAGCAAGGCCCGTTGTCGTGCACCAGTTCCCGTTCGAGTCTAGCTCAAAGCGGTGTTTTCGGGTTTTACCCCTAGGTACATCTGTGCCAGAGCCGCCTCTACCTGATCGTATCCAGACAGGGATGTATTGCTTGGAAAACTCACAAAATCTCTACAATACCAAAATTCTAGGAAGTTCTTCTATACTATTCCTCAAAGTTCATCTTAGGTCTACGTGCTCTAATCAGAGTTTATCTAAATCTAGCTTCCAAGGTTTGTACTAAACTTCCTCTGATACCAACTGTAATGCCCCGACCCTAGTTACCCAGAGTCGGTGCATTATTACATAACATTGGCATGATCACAAGAAAGATCAAATCTCGAAAGACCGATTGGTTTAGTAACCTTGGAAACAATAGATATATTCATAAGTTTTACATTACATCATAAAATGAAAAACTACTACAGCAAAATAATGTTTCCACAATCCACACTATTAACCCCTCATAAAATCCCTACAGGTCATTCATAACTTACTTCTTCACATCCTGGGAAAAATAAAACATAGAAAAGGGGTGAGCTCAAATGCCCAGTAAGGATAACAATATAGCGGAAACTTTCATAAATAAGAATAAACATTTAAGGCAATGTATAACTAAAACAAAAGCCTTTTAAATATGAACTTTCAACATGGTATGGCATAAATAAAATGAAATAATGCCATTTACTTATTCACATGGATATTCTACTAATCGAATAATCACATGCAAAAATCAATAACCACTTTCATAATGATGGAATGCATAATGCCAGACTATCATAACCACATAGTCAAGGCCTCGTGCCAAGACTACAAATAAGATTTTGTCAAGGCCTTGTGCCAAGACACTAGTTTGTCTCATGAGACCTACCGATGCATCGAGGAGCTATAGCGGGCTCCACCCGTCACATATTAAGTCCAATGCATTCCCATATTAAAAGGTTTAAACATAACATAAACATTCGTATTAAAACTAGCATACGAAATGTCAATACTTTCACCATAAAATATGAATGGTATAAAAATAACACATCCATAGTCAAACATATCACAAAACCTTCAATACAATATTGAAGTTTTGTATCATAATAAATCAACTTCAAATAATCTTAAAATCCATCAAAGGATGTTGACATAGATGAAATCAAAATTCTTTTTAAAGAAATATCTCCTTTTATTTTGAAATCTTTTAAGATCCATATAAAATAAAACATTTTCTTTGAAAATAATCTTATAAGCTTGTAAGGGAAGCTTTGAAGATTTAATAACGGCGGAAAATAGCCGCACCCGCCGTATAAGTTAAAAAAACATTCTTACCTTAATTCTGTCGAAAAGGTTAAAAAGGACCTTGTTTTGAAAATGACCGAAATATTCCTTTATAAACCACTAATAAAAGTCAAAAAGGGTATAAATGACTTTAACTCATATTCTAGTAAATAGTAAAAATGTTTTTAAATACATTTTTAAGAAACATGGATGTGGATGATAAAGAGATCCCAGTAGATTATTACGTATAAACAACCTTGGATAATGAAGAGGTTGTAAAGTAAACCCTTACCTTGTACTTTTCCTTGGTTGGGGTAGGTTAACCTCTTGTATAATGGTGACATAGTTGTTATTAAATTATACAATAATCATATATAATAATATGATATCATATATGATCTTTTAACATTGATTTGTTAATAATATCTTAGAATTATCGTCGTTTCAGGAGTTAACTTACTCATTTTCTTTTATATGTTTTGTTACATAAGCCATGGTTGTTGTATCTTATTCATATCCAGAATGATATCTAGTCCTTAAACATCATTTTTAAATCATCAAATGATAATTATACTTGAATGGATACGATGGAGAATGAATCTCATCGCGTTCGTGGAGACGGTAGTCCGTACGTACGCACGAGCGACAATATCATTCTTTTGATATTAAAATAATATATAAATGGATGGTATATCATATATACAGAATCATTAACATGTTATATTTATTTTTTACATGAGTTACACATCATTATTATACCCATCCAAATAATATTATATTGAATAACAATTGCACCACGACGTGGAGACGGTAGTCCGTACGTACGCACGTATGGTGACATGTTATTCAAAGGGTGGATAGAATACTGAATATGGTTGTACCATATTTATAATAACATCACAGTATATGTGAGATACTGGAGTTATTATTTTAGTATGGTAAGAACAAAGGAAGAAGAAGTGGAAGAAGAAATGAACTTGGAGAAGGGTGGTGAAATCATTACCTCTTCTTCGGGTTCTTCCTTTTGATTTGATCAAAAGGGCTCCATAGGTTGGATTTCGGATCAAACTAAGGCCTCTAGGTTGTAGTGAGGGATGTTGGGAGAGTATTTGGGCAGATTTTGGCCGAACCAAAAGGCTTTGAAGGTGTGACGAAATGAGAAGGAGGAGTGCCCTTTTATAAGAGGGGTGAGGGGCACCTTTGGAAAAGCTAGAAATATTAATTTATAATAAATTTATATTCGGTTTATAATGGCTCCAAAGCTTATTATTCAAAGGTTAAGGTGGGGATAGGTAGAAAACCACTCAACCAATAGAATTTAGACAGGTTTTGGTACTTATATTAACCTTATCTTTAAGTATTAACTCTAAGTTAATTAGTTTCACTTTTACAATGTCTCTTTGTATTTTTATATAATATGGTTAATAAACATACTATATACATCCAAGAGACCCCCAAGTGGTACATTAATAATGAACCTATCATGATATAAGTCTCTTGGCCGAACCTTAGATTTTTAAGAATTTAATATCAATTAATAATATAATATTTGTTTTAAGAACTCTTTTATGTCAATTTTGACACTATTCAATAGTTGATTTTTGTGAAACTCATAACAGATTGATTACTTCAAAAAAAGTCAATTAAATCACTCCTAATATATCATATTATCCTAGAAAATTAGTTTAATTCATTAAAAGTTTCATATTATATTTATTTGGGTATTTATAATATAAATTTCTTTAATTTTTCACTATTATAGTAATTACTGCATCATCATTGTGTCATAAATAAAATAAATTATATAATGTCTAAAAATTATAAATAAAATATCATTATGTAGGAAATCTTTTTTTCTTTATAATTAATATTTATAATCTAAAATCCAACATATATAACCTTATGTAACAATTGTTTTTCTAAAAGATATATGCTTGTGTCATTTTTGTATTCATTTTAACTTAATTAAAATAAAGTGTCATTATCACTTACAAGTGGATCCATGGGGTCCCAAAATAGACCCAAAGATTTCCATGGTCGACCATGTATCAACCAATAGGGTTAAGACACGTTTTAGGGTAATTTAGTATTATTATAATATTATTTTTAACCCTTATTTACCGGATTTACCCTTAACCATGGTAAATAAAATATTTACCGCAGTAATTATTCAAAATGTCTAAAAATAAAAGTTACCTATTTACACAATTTGAACATCCTGATTCCAAATATGGAATCCATTTTCCTAAATTCAAAACACAGAAGTGGCAGAAATTAATTTAAAATTAATTCCCGCTGTCAAAACAAAAAGAATGTTTTTAAGAGATAATAACTATCAAAAGATTGACACTCGTTTATGTTCGGTTTAATAGTAAAATTATGTCCAATGACCAACATTATATTAAATGGTAAAAATATATTCTAAATATACTTTAAAACCACTCAAATTCATAATTTATCACTATTAATTATTTTGATTAAAAAGTTGTTTTTAATTAAAACTTAGTAATTTTCACTATTCATCAAAATATGAAAGTTATCCGAAATGTACCAAAATTTCACCTTAGGTTAAATTCGATATTCCGAATCCATAAATGAAGTCCATTTTCAAATATAAAATATATATAATTTCAAAAAGTAGTTATTACTATTCATAACGGCTAGTTTGATTAGTTATGGTGTGTTAGAACTCGGTGTTGCGTACAACACACGCTATCACATTATTCAAAGAAAAGCGTACCGTAGAAGGTTGGGGTGTTACATATTACCACTAAGACATATTGAGTATGATAAGCACAATAAGGGAGAGTTTATAATTCCTCATCCATATTGGCATTTGAATTTTCAGGAGGAGATGGATTTTTTTCAATTAGTGGAAAATATTTTTAAAAATGAGGTTTGGATATAGAACCGTGATGTTGGGACATCATAATAGATTTTTTTATATAGTTTGAGGCTCAGTATGTGTCTTAGGTACTTAAACAAGTCATAGAAGCTTTAGGAGTTTAAATTTTAGATTTTGGGGTAGCACCCTAAGGATCATGGTTTGCTCATTATTAGTGATAACCACGAACCACAAAAGTGATGATTGTTTTGCATGTGAACATAGTTTTTTTAAATCATGTGACGGGTCCTAGAAAACCATAAACAACTATTTAATAAATTTAAAATTCATTTCTCATTGTTTCCACGTTGTTTGTTAAACCATACGAATTAACCATGTAAAATGGTATGTCTTGGAAAATTAAGACTGTATAGTTTTCACATGGTTTTGAAAACCATATGGGAAAACCTTAACCCCTTTTAAAAAGTGACGTTTTACAAAAATTCCCCTCTGAAATTTTTTTGTTTTTCTGCATTTTCCCTCTTTTCTCATCTAGAATCCCTCCGCGCTACACCACCCTTCCCCTCCTCTCCTCTTGGGTGTTTTACCCTAACTCAGTACATGATTCACCTCTCATTACATGTATTAGAGAGCCTAGGATAATTTTACCAATATTATTTTTTCATTTCTATTTTTATTTCTCTCTCAAACATTTTTCTACATGGTTACAGTAATATGAACTATTTTTTTCATTTTTATGGATTCTCATTTTTATCAATTTTATGTAGAATCAGAGGATGATATTTGGTGTGAGAGGGCTATGTGGTTATGGTTTAGTGATGATCAATGCATCATAATCCCTTTTCTCTAGATTATATAATTTCATTGTTAACTGTGCACATGGATTCTAGATGTATTTTTACCAACAACCATTATGGTGTGGACATCTATTTTAGGTAATAGTTATTTCTCATTTGGGACCCATTGTGCCATGGCCCTATATATTGTGATGTTATTCATGTTTCCCCATATTTCCTATGTGTTTTATTGTGAATCATTTCTTGTTCTCTATTACATTAAGGTAATTTATGATTATGTCCATCAATATCTCCACATCATTTATCCCCTCCAATATTAGCATTTACCTATTACACATCATTTGTTACAATATGATGAATGAGAAGCTATAAAATTGAAGGTATAATTGAGATGAATCTTTATCCACTAACGGATCAAAGATCAATGTCTGGATGGTGGAGTTACCATAAATACTAGGGAGAAGAAATATTGAGGAGATCTCTCTATTGTGGATTTTAAATGGGAGGAAAGGGAGGAGAGAGAATGAATTCATGAATTAGGGGAAAAATTAATTTCCCACTTGTAATGGGCCACATGTTTTGGCTGCACAGTTTGGATAACTGCTTGCCTACTATATGGTTCCCACTCTCTAAGAAACACACTACGCATAGTTAGGCCAATGATTTTCCAAACTATGAGAAAACTATGTGAATCAAATCTATAAAAAAATAAAGAGGTTTCACACAGCCATTCACCCCGACTATATAGTTTACCAAACAGATTCGAGTGTCTATGGTGGACCGCATGGTTTCTTCTGAGATACCAAATGGTTTTTCCAAACAGTTCACCTCTATCTGCACTATCCTAAAATGGAGTTCTTAGCCCCCCCCACACCAAAAAACCCCAAGGAACATTTTTAGCATTAAAACCCTTATAAAAACAAATACTTGGGTCAATCAAACTCTTAGAATGATGTTCATAATATCAAAAATAATATGGTTCTCTCACCAAAATTGTTTAATTAAAATAGGTTAAAGATTTTTCAACTTGCTGAAAAACCCAAGACATTAAATTCTCTCCACCTTAACATAGCTCATCCCCAATCATTAAATATTAACCCAGATATGGTACCACATAAACTCATCTCATCATAATCAACCCAGTCTTCCCCAGTCATTAATTGATAGTAAAACTCCCCTCAAGGCTCTCGCCACCATAGGAGTTACCTACCCGGTCACTTCTTGACCCAAAACTCAAATTTCTCGATGGTCCACCAACCATCCCTGGACTCTAAAATTCTCCAATTATGCAACATCATTCATTCACCTCATCTGTTTCTCAAATAATACCCATGTCATATTTAACACCCATCAAGTTTTGTATCTCCTCAGATGCCTGTGTATACTTGTTCCATACACAACAATTGAAAATCATGCATCTCATCAGATTCCTATAGATCTTTCATCTCAAAAATTTTGCAAATAAACCCACATCATATATTCATATGCATTCCAATAAAAATATTCATGCCTACGCACCTCATATAAAAATCTACATCACTTTGATTCCCACATAAATTTGATGCCAACACACCTCGTATATATATAAACAACTCAAATAATAATTGATGGTAACCTCGTAACCAGTTCCTAGTTACTCAAAAAAACAATACTCATGAACCTCTTCACCAAAAACAAACAAGTGAAAAATGAATGAAAAGCATGGTCACACCCACAATGTACCCCATAGTATCATTTGATCATCTTTCTACTCTGACCCAAACAACATGATAGTGTGATTTTGGCATGATGCCTGACTAACTGAGTTCTATCCACCATGTGGAGCACCAATAGCTACTATCCATTGATCTCGCTACTGGGTCTCACTATCTTTTACAATACATCAATGTGTAGCTAAAACCAACCTACCCACTCCGGGTACTGCTCTTGGCCCAAACCTAGATCCATGTGTCTTCCCAATTCCCTAACCCCCACCTATCTGATAAGTCTTCAAACAGAACCTCTACAAATGGCTCATCCGTTCAAACACATGACTCTACTTCAGAACCATATCACATTGGGACTGAACATGCCCTAGATTCCTACACAAAAATAACAGTACTGCAAACCCACTCCTTAGAAGTAATCCTAAGTCTCTGGCCTGACTTCCCTTCTAATACTCCTCACATCCTCTCTCTATGTTACCTGAAGCATCATAGCTTAACACTCCTGAAAAAATCACCTGGCTCAAATAAGACAAGTCTGTCAAGTTTCACTCAGCTATCAATGGCAAATTGGCAGCCTCTAAGAATGATCTTAGTTTGAAGTTGTTGACATGGACCCTAATTGGGTGTCATAACTCATCCTCAAAAAGTTGCACCTTAGTGGTGTCATATCCCACTATATGAGGTGAAAATAAAAATAGGTTAGTGATATACGGTGTATATTCAATGAAAAAAGTATCCCCTACTAGAGGATTATGAACTCACAAGCTCTATATACCCTTAGTGTCTATCAATGAAGTACTCGAAGAATCTGGTCTCAAAATCATTTTGAGACAGTCCCTTGTGTCTTCCTTCCTATACATATACATCCCACAAATGTCATGTCTTTCCTCTAAGCATGTATGTTTCCATCCTCACCCTCTGACATGGGGTGTCTCGAGATACTGAATGACAGTTTGTAACAACTCTATCATGTTTTCTATTGTTTTCAGGCCACCATCACTTTGAAATAGTGATGGGTGCTGAGACTAAAACTATTGAGTCATGTATGGCATAGATATATCTTCTCCTTGGGATCCCATATCGATGACCAATATGAAACTAACGAGGATCACCCTGAGCTAATCATCAATACATGGCCCAATGTTTTCCATCTGCAACATTCTCTCCTATACCAAATCAAGTACCTAGAGATCACGATCATCCTGGCCATTTAGGGCCTCATCGTAACTCTTAGTGGGCTCATCCCATGAACACTTAACCAACACTGTATTTCCACTATCTTGACACTACACAAAATCTCATCAAGGCTGAATCCCACTAAATACCAATCCTAGGGTTCAAACAACCATATCATTGTTTTTATACAAATATCACCAATAAATAAAAGGTGTAACAGGTAACACATATCACCACCCTTACACTCCCTTACCAGACCATGTCACACTACACCAATTCTCAAGGCTGCTTAACTACCCATATCAATGTTAGGTATTATTAATCATATAGTCATATTACCCCTACCTATCAAAATTATAGTCAGGAATCACATATAATATAGCCTCAGGGATCCTTGCCTACCCATGTTAATTCTAGGCATCAAATCTCATGTATCAATTCGGGTTAGCTGAGTATAATTCCACTATAGAGTCTATACATAATAAAAACTATTTAGTTTATTTTTTGAAACATTAAACAACTCACCCCCAATCATCATCTATGTCTACCCTTATCAGGTTTAGGAACATTTATCAGATTAATATAAAGTCACATATAGATCACATTGGAACCACATGTTTGGGTTGGCTGTATAGAATTCCACCAAAAGAGACTAAGTATGAAAATACTATTTAGCTTTTTTGAAGGAACATTAAACAGTACAACCACTCTTAACTTAATTCATGTTCCCAATGGAAATCAAAATAAATCATACATCATATGAGCCTAAGTTCCTATCATGATGAATAATCAAACCTCCCATTCCATACTAGGATAAGAGTCCAAATCCACATAATAGCTATGTATCATACCCCAGTGTGCCACCTGAGGTGGAAATCCAATCAACAATAAAAGAGAAATTTGAAATATCAATTTACTACTATTGGAAACATAGTTTGTCCCCTGTGCATGAGGATGAAATCATGCAAACATAAGATTTTAACTAGTCCTAACATACTCAAAAGACAAAGTGATATACTCAAAACTGAGAAAACACATGTATATTGTTTTAATATTTTAAAACAACAATCAATGACACATTTATGACTTGTATGAATCAACCCCACCTCAATACGACGCATGGCATGACCGGTATAACTCCAAATGTGTATTTTTTTTTGAAAATTGTCATTTTAATAATTTATTCTTTCATATTGATTTTTAATTTATTTCATTATAGTATTACTAACAAAATATTTTTTCTAATATAGGTGGAAACTTTTTCTTTATTTCAGATTAATTTTTTTGTAACTAATACGATGGATGAAATTTTTTAAGAGGGGATCACAGATGCAAAAATGATGAAACATTAATGTTTTTTACTGTGTATTGGATAATTGAAATTGTAACCATGTAAAATATTTTTTGAAATGTATATAAAATTGTGTTTTTGTGGTATTCATTATATCAAGGAAATGTATATAGCATTGTTTCTGAAACACTTGTGTGAACTGTTTCATTCTTATGTGATTTGTGTGTAGGTCCTATTTTGTGCAGATGTTTTGTGTGATGGTGTTGTTTTGTGCTGGTTTTTGCAGGTGCTATTTGTGTGCAGCTTCTGTTTGTGGGTAGGCGGGTAGGTGCAAGTGTTGGGTGTGCTATTATATAAACAACACATCATAGGTAAGTCATCCTTTATCAGTATTATTTTGAGTACTGATAAAGGCCCAAGTATGTAGTGGTAAAAATGGATGATAAAGGGGTAAGGTATCAGCGCTTTTTTAAGCACGGATAAAGGGCCCACTTTATCTGTGATTTTTTTAGAATAATTAATGGGGACCCATATCTTCTCCATGATTAAAAACTCTGTTAAAAGCATTTATAGTGCTAATAAAAGCCTCATTTTTAGTAGTGAACTTTCATCTTATGATGATTCAAATTGTGCCTCAACTTATGCACTTTTAAAACCATTTTGCGAAATCACTTCACAATATGAGTATATCTGGGCTTTGTGTCTAGGATCATAAAATTGAGATATTAAAAACTGTTATCTATCCCTTCATTGTACTCAGAGCAATCAATGTTCCCAGAGAATGTTCTCAGGTGTTCATAAAGAGGACCAATGGTTTCCTAATGATGGGCCACATTAGAACGAATGGTTGTAGCAGGTAAACCTTAATCTCCTTAAACACATTCCTGCACGCTTCAACCCATTATAAAATAACACCTTTTTTCATAAGTGTTGAAAATTCATTAAACATGATAGTCATATTTTCAATGAATCAGTGTGTGTAGGCTAAGTTACCTTGAAGACCTCAAAGCTCCCAGAGGTTGGTCGAAGGGAAAATTAGTCGATGGATTTGATGTTCTCTGGTTTAATATTTATGTCTCTATATCTAACAAAGAAACTATGTAAAGTTATAGAGGTCACCCTAAAAGTACATGTCAAGGGTTACATATTTAACTGCAGGGAGTTAAAGAAGCTAAACTCTTTCCCAAGATCTATGATATGGTCCTATAATTTTCAGTATTTGACCACATAATTGTCTAAATAGAATTCAACTATTGTCTCTAGGATCATCTTGAAGATGTTGTCTATATCACGCTAATAGGTATCTCCTTAATTATTTTAAAGGAATCACCAGATAAAAAAATTTACTTTGTGGGGACCTAAATGAGGTAGAATCCTCTTACTAGAAGTCCATTTATATTTGGTTGTACCTAGAATACCCATCCAAGGAGGATTGATAATGGAACCCTGCTATGACATTGATCAAAAAATTCATCACTGGATTGGGAAAATCATCTTTCTGGTAGTGGCAGTTAATATCTTTAAAGATGATACAAACTCTACTCTACATGTTCTTACTCATTATAGAGACAATTTTGGATAGACACATGGCATACTGAACTTACCAATGAATATTTCTTTGAGGATCTTATCAACTTCTTCATTAACCAAGTCACCTTGAGATGGGTTCATCTTCTTGGGAGGATACATCAACTCACGAAGGATTATAGGGAGACGAATATGGTTGACAGAAACATGAGTGTCCAGTCCTATCATCTCATCAAATCTTGAGGAGAGAACATTATGGTGAATATTCATGAAGTCCAAATACTACAATTATTCCTTTTTAGGCATGGATTCACTGATCATTAGTGTCCTTGGATCTTTCTCGGTAACAAGATTCATCGGGGCTAGATCGTCAATAGTGGTAGAGACTCTTTCCTCAAACAAAAGAGGATAATCCTAAAAATATTCTTTATCATCTGAGGTAGATGGAATCATCATAAATGGGTGATTTCTCATATCTGACTAATCCTAGAGGATTTCGGGTGTTGTCTTGAGTAGTGGTGGAATCCTCATCAGAAGACTCTTGCACTATAAATACCATATTGATTTATTTGTGATGATTCCAACTTGACGTGCACCAATTGGTCCATGCATGAGGTCAAATCAATGGTGATGAGATATATTATGGAGGTTCAACCTGGCTCAGAATAATAAAGATGTTTGGTGGACACCGATATCCATAGGGGGAACATGTCAATACCTAAGAGGATTACGGGGTTCTAGTATTACTCAGATCTGAATCATGGTGTAATATCTGGTAAGCATTTTTAATTCACTAAAAAAAAGGTACACAAAGACCTTTTCTATTAGAAATGACAAATATATCCCATTAACATGAATCATTGCTTCTAACTGGTCAATTGGGAGGAAAAATGTGTCATCCAGGTCTATCCATGGGTTGGCTATGACATAGGTGTGATCAAACACATTGCTCTATGAACTCTTGTCTTCCTTCTAGTAGTAATCCACCTCTGTATAGAGGGATTCAGAATAGAAAAAGGAGAATCATCACCTGGGAGATTAAATAGTTGACAATTGAGGATTACTTGAGGCGATAGTGGTAGGAGGAGGGGACTAGAATACGATGATGGAGCCAACACCTACAATCAACATAATATAAGTAGTCTCATGTGAGACAACCATGAAATTAGTGACTTCTATTTGACAACTGAACAGGGTCCTAAAATTTATTATTCCACACGACCTCTATTATGTCCTATTGTGACAGTAAATCAGTTTGTCTGTGGGGAAAAATTGTTTTTTTGTGTAGCATGTGATGCATCTGGGATATGAAGATATCAATAATAGAACCCATTTCAAAAAGAAAACAATATACCATCATTCCATTGAACTAGATAGTGATATTAAATGTGTGGATATGACCCTGCATGAGATAACGCACTCCTTATCAAGAGAATGAGATGATGTAATGAATTTTTTACTACATGGAATACACTTTGTGTAAGGTATTTGATTTTGAAACCGTTATGTAAAACTGGAAGGGTCTTTGAAAGGATTTTGGGAAGAATTATGGCATCTCATATGAAAAACAGAGGGCCTCAGGGATTAATAGTTTTGAAGGTATTCTATATAGGTTCTTCAACACACTATACATCTATTCTAGGAACACATTTCTGCATACCAAGGGTCGCTATGGAGAGAAAAAAATGATGGGAACTGATAGAAGAACCATAGAGTTCTGACTGCTGCTGGAAATGTTCTATTTATCAGAAAAGCATTCAATAATCACCATTGGCTGACTGTTGGATGACTGAGGACCTGCTAATAGTGAATGATCACAATAAAACCATATAAGTTTTTATGGGTAATTGAGTTTTGTTAATGGTGGTGGTGGATTTTCTAGATTGGGTTAGAAGTATTGTGCATGTCATGCTCTCAACAAATCTTGATGTCTAGTCTTAATGGCATGCATGTCTTGGATTTGATCACTGAACCATAAATTTTGGGGACATTAATGGACTTATATTATTCTTCGATGGCATCCGTTAGGGATATTCGGAGGGTTCCCCTAATACGACTCTTCATCAGGGACCTAGTAGGAACACACCGATTCAATTGTATTCATTGATGCACACTCCTGATCAACATCATTGGAGTCTTCTAGTATGGGTCGAATCCTAGGTGTGATCCCCATCTCAAGAGGAATATTTTCCCTGGGCATATCAATTTTTTTGCCTCTTGTGTGGGAAATTTCATTCTCTTATGTTGTACATTTATACTATTCTGATATGTCAATGGTTGATAGGCATAATCAGAAGTTGTAGTTGGATAAGTAATATCATCTTCTTGATGTTAAATTCATCATAGAAAAGAATAAATGATTCCATGGGTGTGAACATCCTTCCAAAGATCCATCCAGTCATCATACCTCTTATTCTCATGGCTGGAGACTTACATTAATTCACTAGAACCATCATGGTCATTATCGAGATCAATAGGGATATGAGCTACATGTTAAAGAAATTTTACTATCATGATCACACAGTTATCTACCTAATCCTGGATCCAGTCATTGAACACATATCATTTCTTCATGGTATGACCATGAATCCATTTTTATTTATTGTAGATAGGTTTATCTGAGAGTTCATCCTCTCAGGGCCTTTTTCATTAAACGATATTCTAGGATTCTCGAAATTGAACACTATAGATATAAGTTGGATACTTTTACTCTATGAAGTAATAGGTCTTGTTTCTCCATTCTAGAGGGGGAACCCCAAGAGAAAGATTCTCTCGAGGAGTTTGAGGTAGATGAGGATCCAAAAACACATTATCTTATCGAGTTGGTGTCACCTAACAATGATCTTCCTATTGATTCTATGGATGGAGTTGTGTGGCTTCTTATGGTTGCATTCTAGGATAGAGTGGTTTCTGGTATGGCTCGACTGGAAACAAATCTAATGGATCTGGTGCCCCTACCAGCACTACAACGACAATATTTTTCTTAGTGGCTCTTCTTACAGGGGTTGTAGGTAGAAATGGCATGCCTTGTTTTCCCAATTCAAGGCTTCCTCTAGGAGTTTAGCATTGTAAAATAAATCCTTGAATCGACTTGGGAAATTATGACTGATGAGTGTGTGGACCAATTTGGTTTTGAAATTCCTTATAAACATTGTAAATAGATTCTCTTGAGTTATCAGTATGTTTACCGAGTATGGTAGGCCTTTACACATGGAAATAAAGTTCATGACATGATTATATGGCTATTAATTTCACATAAAGAGGTCAACAATACTCATCATATCCATGGTAGAACTAAAATTATATAGAAACTGTCTCTTAATATCTTCCAAGCCAGTGATGGACCTGATTGGTAACTGGATATACAAGACAATCAAAGGCCCTTCTATTGCATAAACGAAACATTGGTTCTTGGACAATTCATGCCGCTCTAGGGTTCCCAACATTGGTTCACAATATAATATGAATTATTCCAAATTCACAAAGGGTATACCATCCTGTTAAAGTTGGTGAAGTTTGGTTTACTAAAAATAGAGGTCACTCGGATGTCATCACCCATTTTGGATACAAATTCACTTATGATAGGACCAACACCTATTGTGTTTCCAAAGATTCAGTTTGAGTAGTGAGATCATCTATCAGGACATCATAGAGGGGGTTCTTGCCTTGTAGAGGAAATCAATCCACTAGAGCATTGAAATGCTCATCAACACGATAATATGTTTTGGAATCTTGTTGAACAACTTGAAGAGTGGCCAGTGGAATAGCTCGCGGGATAGATTGATCAGGGTTCTTAGTGGGATTCTCATGTTTTCGGGTGGATTCAAGGATTCATATTGTGCTATAATTCCATATTATACTTTTCATTTATACATGGATATTTGGGATCACCAAAATTGATTGGTGGTAACTGAACAAGACGGATCACTGGTTTCCCCAGCTAAGTTGGTGCATGAAAAGCATGATCATGGCAGGGGTCACTGTAATCTGGAAATCACTTTGCGAGAGGCTTAGTGATGATCCAGTGATTATCTACAATCTTATATTGTAGAACAATGTTTGTGGTATCATCCTAGGACTTCTTCATGACCTCAGGTGGGTCAAAGGGATTGAGTGGTACCTTACACTTTTCATGATTCTGTCCAACGTGAAATGATGTAGAGGGTTCTTCTAGGATGATATTCATCTTCTGATGGATTGTGATAATACCTGATGGGTCCATGAGATGTTTTTCAATGTTAGTATGTTGATCATAAACATCAATAGTTTCACTGATATCCCTATCCTTGGTCATCATGACATTTTTCATATTCACCACGACAACTGGAATTTCCTTGATATCAACATGTAAATTTGGATGCTTCTTGATGAGACTAAATTATAGAGTGTCATATTCCCCCAACCTTGTATCTGCATGTGTGGGGATACTTCTTTAATGATTCGATGTAGTATTGTGATGCTTTGGATGCATCTTCATTGAAGGATATTGTGGTGACTAGGTGATGTGGAATGCTTTGCCACTAGAAGTTCTACAAACTCTACCTGGATGCATTGTTGGATAATGTCATCAAAGTGCTTTTGATAGTTTCATTAAACCAAACGACATATATGGAGGGATAAATTAATCATCTGATATAGTCCAGGTAATCTTCAATACCTTTTCCACCATGAGGGACTCTTGAATTTAGATGTTCAGAACTTCATTTGGCACAAAACTATCTGATAGTAGGTCGTTGGAGAGAGTGTCCCACAAACATCCCTACTAAGAAGAAGGAACGGCCTCTTGGCTATCCCAATCTTTGACTGGCACTAGTGGAGAAGCTGTAAAAAGTATAAATATATGTATTTTGGGCGATGAACTGGCGAATAGAGATACTATTTCTTGAAGTGGTTGATCACTACAGATTTGATCATCACTTGGAGGTGGTGCAGACTACATTATCATATGCTGGTTGGAAGGGGTACTCACCATGCCATCATGTGAGTTGGTAGCAGAAGTCTTCTAGGGGTCCACTAGGTACTGGAATTCTATCATATCCCAAAAATTCTTTATGTGATCTCGTGTATAGGTAGATATTGAAACTCGATATGATAGAGACATATGCAACATGTGAACATGGAAGTGAGTCAAATGTTCATCCACCTTCATATATCTATGAAGGTATTTAGGCATCTGGTTGATCTCAACTTTGGGGACGATTTTCTCCAGCCACTGGTCTCCTACCCCAAAGACCAATGAAAAATACTTGGGGAAGGATCCATCATTGGGTCTTATTTGGATTCAGTATAAGATAATTAATCTATATTTAGAAAAAGTTAGAACATTCAGAGTTATTCACTTAGCGGTGACAGTTCACCCTTCTTCCATGAGATGGTATGTCTGAGAAGTGAAAATTTTTAGAATCAAGATTACCTTCACAATAATGATTGATTATGTTGGAAGGAACTTTTCATTAGTGATTTATGGTGTGAGGGGGTCCTGGGAATATGTAAAATAGGATACAAGGCGAGCCTCCATAATGAAAGTTGGACACGAGTGGGTTACCACTGCTTTGATTGTGGGAAGCACAAGGAAGACCTTTGTGGGAATGGCTATTGATGTTGTAGAGGGACATATATTGGAGTTTTCAAGGAAATTGGAAGAATTAAATATCTATTTTTGGTTCATATTTTAAGACCCCCACATTGTTGGGTAAAGGTGTGAGGAATACCGTCGCACTGATCGAGATGAACACAGGGAGGAACTCCATGTAAAATGGTTATATCATAGGGAGAATCTTCATGATGATCATTGATGAAGGGGAGACGACCTCATTTTTTGTTGTTTTTTTGGGGAAGGGAGGATCTCTCATGGAGCTTGGGATGATGCAATGAGGACCATCAAATCACTGGTCGGGGACACATTGGGGACCTCTATATCTAGAGATATTAGAACTGGAAGGTCCTCCATGCTAAGCATTGATGAGGTGGGCGAGGAAATCAACCCTGGTAGATGCTCAGAACAAGGGGATGACCTCAATGATGGGGGTGAGTTCATGGAGGACCTCTAATCTAGATAGAGACTACACTAATAGGGCCTTCATTATAACGACCAATACTTTACATACATTGTTAATACTTCAAAATTGATGCACACTTATTACAACATATGACAAAACCACAAAGGACCGTATAGGTATAGTGTCTTTAGAAACTGGGAAACATAAACAACTGGTTCAAAAATATTCTACAGTGTATCCCATTTATTTCATCATATCTAGGGTCCCTTTTAGCATATTCTACTTAATATCCATCTTCCTGACCTGGGGAAAAGAAAACATAAAAGGGTGAGCTCAAATGCTCAGCAAGGGCAAATAAAGGAAATAAAAATCATATCATATCTTTTTGAAAATCATAACCTGCAAAAGAGATCATAAAATCTTAACATGGAATAAATCATAGAAGTGAAAATGAGATCCCCATAATCATAACATGAAACTTGAAACTTTGTGGCATGCACACATAATCATAGAGAATCATTTCTTGTTAGTCAAGACTCATTGCCAAGACTATCTTAGTGGACAAAGTCCCTTTCTGAATCGAGTAACCCTCGTTTCAGTCCTGTTTCACTGAACCGGTATAACCTACCATTCTAGCCATGTCTATCTCATGAGATATAAAATCTTTACCCAATGCATTGGAGGGAGATATAGGTCCCACCCATCTTATAATGAATCCTTTCTTATGTGTGCCACATAATCATAAACCATACATCATAGCATAACCCATATAATAAAAATGGGATTCTTAAACAACATGACATCATAAAACAATTCATATAAGATAAAGGAATTCATAAAAATATTTCCATCACAACATAATAAAATCAATGTAATAATAGGGATAAAAACAGAACCCATTATTATCTTAGATGGAAAATAATTTTGATAAAACACTTGAACTCCATTCTTGAGGAAAATATCCTTTCTTCTTCAAAAACATTTTTCCTTTCATAACATGTCATACAACTTTAAAATAAAAGAAGTTGATTAAAAATAAACTTGAAAACTTGTAAATGATGCTTCTTGGATATAATGTTTTAAAAATCCATTCATGCTGTATATGTTAAAAAAAATTCTTCGTACTTTTGTCGGAAAAGTCAAAAAGTATCTCGTACGAAAAACGACAAAAGATTCCTTTCATTTCTTTTACTAAAAACTCGTCGAAGGGTAAAAACAGATTTAAAAAATTGTAGGTGGATGGAAATGATATTACATATTTATGAAACATGGATGTGGATTATAAAATACACCCCAGTAAATACTTACGAATAAACAGTCTCAGATAAAAATGAGATTGTGATATTTCCCTTACCTTAGGTCCGATTTGCTTTGTTCGTGTCTGAAGCTCCTCTTCTTTGGAACGCCTCTTTGAATCCTCCACTTAGGGAACTAAGATTGGTCATTGAAGAAGACCAGGACCTCTAGGATTATTCTAGGGATGTGGAGAGGAGAAAATGTCAGGGGTTGGCCGAGCATGAGTGCTCAAATTGGTGTGAGGAGGAGGGGTAGGAGGTGCCCTTTTATAAGGGAGGAGAGGGGCACCTTAGGAATATCTCAAAATATTATTTTATATTAAAGTCAAAATCGGTTTATAATGGTTCCAAAGGGTCTTCTTTCGAAGCTAATGTGGGGATGGGTCTAAATCCTATCAACCAATAGGATTTAGACAAATTTAGGGTATTATTTTAACCTTATCAATTAGATTTAACTCTAAGTTAAATAATTTAACTTTTACCGTGTCTTTTTGTTTTCTTTCACTATATGGTTAATACACTTACTATAACATGCCAAACGAACCCCAAATTGATTATAATTAATATATATATCCTTATATAAGTCATTTGGACGATCCTTAGATTTTTAGGTATAAAATAACAATTAATAATATAATATTTTATTTAAAAACTATTTTGTGTCAATTTTGACACTATTTGATATATGATTTTTGTGAAAGTCATAACAGAATTATATGTTCAAACCAAGTTGATTAAATCAACATTAATATATCATAGTAACCTAGAAAATTAGTGTAATTCATAAAAAGTCTCAAATTACATTTATGTGTGTGTTTATAACATCAATTATGTCAATATTTCATTAATAAGATAATTACTGCATCATCATTGTGTCATAAATAAATTAAATTATTTAATGTCTAAAAATTACAAATAAAATACCATTATGTAGGAAATAATTTTATCTTTCTAATGAATATTTATAGTCGAATTAATCTTATGTATAACCCCATATTAAAAATGATTTACTTATTAAACTTTGATTTTAACAATTTTAACCCTTCTTTAAATAAATTAATAATAAATGTCCTAATCTAATCCAAGTGGGCCTAAATGGTCATATTTTTATTCCTAAGTTTGTTTTTGGTCGAATTACACTTTTCCAATAGAATTAGGACATGTGTTAGGGTAATATTAATATCATATTTACCCTTAGTTACCCTATTTACTATTAACCGCGGTAAAAAAAGTAAAAAGTTACTATTCACCAAAAAATTATTTTTATCTCATTGAACAACATTTTACATACTGATATCAACCGTGTCTATCGGATTTTTGAAATTCCATTCACAGAAGCAGTAAAATTAAGTTTTATGCAAAATTCAGTTTTTAACCTACCACTTAGTGGTTTCACTATTCATCAAAAATTGAAAGTTTTCAGAAAAATAACAAAATTTCACCCTAGGCTAATTTCGATATTCTGAGTCCAAAACTGAAGTCCATTTTGAAAAATAAAATTTATAAAATTTCAAAAAGTGGTTATTACTATTCATAACGGCTAGTTTTAATAGCATATTGTTGTTTAGTGAAACTCGGTATTGCGTACGACGCAAGCTATCGAGGAAGGTCGCGATTGCGTGTAAAGTAAGCCAAGAAAGTGTGTAGTGAAAGATTCCTTTGATGATATATAAAAACAAAATATTACTCATAAAAATCTCGGGTGTTACATTCTACCCCCCTTAAAAAGAATTTCGCCCTCGAAATTTGTCACTTTGTAACAAACAGATGAGGATACTTCTCCCTCATCATATCCTCAAGCTCCCATGTAGCTTCTTCTAATTGGTGGTTCCTCCATAAAACATTCACCAAGCGAGTGGTCTTGTTTCGTAGGACTTTTTCGCTACGATCTAGAATCTCTATCGGCTGTTCTTCATAAGAAAGATCTTTCTCCAGCGGTACAACTTCTGAGCTGAGTACATGTGAAGGATCTGGTATGTACTTTCTCAGGAGAGATACATGGAACACATCGTGAACTTGAGAGAGATTCGGTGGAAGCGCCAATCGGTAAGCTACCTTTGCAACACGATCCAGTATTTCAAAAGGACCGATATATCTAGGGCTCAACTTCCCCTTCTTTCCAAATCTCATAACCCTCTTCCAGGGAGATATTTGTAAGAACACTTTATCGCCCACTTCAAAATCTAGGTCTTTTCTTCGGTTGTCGGCATAACTTTTCTGTCGACTCTGAGCTTCTCTTATGTGTTGTTGAATAGATCTGACCTTTTCTTCCATTTCATCAATGAGATCAGGTCCTAATAGCTTTCTTTCTCCAACTTCATCCCAGCAAGTTGGAGTCCTGCATTTTTTTCCGTAGAGAGCTTCATAAGGAGCCATCTGAATACTGGAGTGAAAGCTATTATTATAAGAAAATTCCACCAAAGGTAGGTGTTGATCCCAACCTCCTTTGGAATCCATAGAGCAAGCCTCAACATATCTTCTAGGGTTTGAATTGTTCTTTCAGACTGACCGTCTGTCTGGGGATGATAAGCAGTGCTGAAACTCAACTCTATATCCAGAGTATGCTGAAGACTTCGCCAAAACTTCGAGGTAAATCTCAGATCTCGATCAGATATAATAGAATGTGGTACTCCATGTAATCTTACCACATCCTTTACATATATCCTGGCAAGCTGATCTAGAGGGAAATCCTCTCTAATAGCAATGAAGTGTGCAGACTTTGTAAGACGATCTACTATGACCCAGATAGCATTATTGCCTTTGAATGTTTTAGGAAGTCCTATGACAAAGTCCATAGTGATGTTTTCCCATTTTTATTCGGGTATGGGTAATGGTTGTAACATCCCCTTAGACTTTTATCTCTCAGCTTTAACTTGTTGACAAACCAAGCATCGAGAGACATATTCAGCAACATCTCTTTTCATGCCATCCCACCAGAAGTACTCTTTCAGGTCTCTATAAATCTTCGTGCTTCCAGGATGAATGGAGAATGATGAACTATGAGCCTCATCCAGCAGCTCCTTCTTTAATTCGGGGATGGGAGGAACACAAACCTGATTCCTGAACTTTATTATCCCATCACAATAAAGGTTGAATTCAGGAACATTTCTCACCTTCTTTTGTAACTCGTCATCTTCTTTCTGTGCCTCTTTAATCTTCACATGTATAGATGGTTGAACATTCATTTGAGAAAGATAAGATTTTCCCCTTCCATTATAATTCCAAGATTTATCCTTTGTAAATCCATAAATATTGGATCTTTTGTGATCCTCATCATGGATAAACTAGCATGGTCTTGTCGACTTAATGCATCGGCCACCTTCTTTGCTTTCCCAGGGTGGTAATGGATTGAGCAGTCATAATCCTTAATCAGCTCCAACCATCTTCTTTGGCGCATATTCAGCTCCTTTTGTGTGAAAATATACTTTAAACTTTTATGATCAGTATAAATATCACACCTTTCACCATAAAGGTAATGCCTCCAAATATTTAATGCAAAGATTACCGCATCCAACTCCAAATCATGTGTTGGGTAATTTTTCTCATGGATTTTCAACTGTCGTGAGGCATAAGCTATCACCATATCATTTTTCATAAGAACACACCCCAATCCCTTCTTGGATGCATCACTGTAGATCACAAACCTTTCTCCACTACAAGGCAGTGTAAGCACAGGTGCACTGGATAACCTTCTTTTCAACTCCTTGAAATTCTCTTCACATTCCTCTGTCCAGACAAACTTAACTCCTTTACGAGTCAACTTGGTGAGTGGATTAGATAATCGTGAAAAATATTTTACAAAACGTCGATAATATCCAGCCAAACCAAGAAAACTTCGAATCTCAGTTACTGTTGTTGGTCTCGACCATCTTTCGATAACCTCTGTTTTTTATGGATCCACAGATATCCCCTCTTTTGAGATTATGTGACCCAAAAATGCAACTTTTTGAAGCCAAAATTCACACTTGGTAAATTTGGCATAAAGCTTCTCCTTTCTCAGGGGCTTCAATATAATTCTCAAGTGATCTTCATGCTCTTACTTTCTCTTTGAATAGACAGGAATATCGTCTATAAAGACTACCATAAATTGATCATGATAGTCTCTAAAGACTCTATTCATTAGATCCATGAAGATAGCAGGGGCATTAGTAAGACCAAATGGAATCACTATAAATTCATAGTTTCCATACCTTGTACAGAAAGCCGTCTTTGGTATATCCTCCCTTTTGACCCTTAATTGATGATATCCTGAACGAAGATCAATCTTGGAAAAGTATTGAGCTCCGCGTAGTTGATCAAATAAGTCATCAATGCATGGGAGAGGATATTTGTTCTTGATAGTGATCTTGTTAAGTTCTCGATAATCAATGCAGAGTCTCATTGATCCATCTTTCTTCTTAACAAATAGAACAGGTGCTCCCCAAGGTGACGCACTAGGGCATATGAATCCCTTATCAAGATTATCTTGGAGTTGCTTCTTCAATTCCTGCAACTCAATTGGGGCCATTCTATAAGGTGTCTTTGAAATAGGCAATACACCCGGTATGAGTTCTATTGAAAACTCAACTTCACGATTTGGTGGAAGACCCGGTAATTCCTCCGGAAAGACATCATCAAACTCCCGTACAATGGGCATATTCTTAATCGTGATTTTCTCACCAACCATTTGAGATAAATAACCTTCATTTAGTGGAATCAAGACCCCTAAGATGGAAGGAATTTCCACTGGAAGGTTATGTTCATCCTTGCATTGATAGACGATCGTAGATTGATCTGGAATATGAAATGTGACTTCCCTTCTTTGGCAATTGATATGAGCTCCATGTAGAGAAAGCCAATCCATGCCAAGAATCACATCAAATTCCACTAAAGGAAGGATCACAAGATTTGCAGGAATCACTTTCCCACAAACTTCGATCGGAGAAGAATTATAAACTTTTGATGCGACTGTTGTGCCATTAGGTGTTGTCACAGCTAACTCAACATCTAATTGTTGAGGTAATACGGTGATACCCTTAGAAAATTCTTTAGAAATAAAAGAGTGGGTGGATCCAGAATCAAATAAAACATTTTCTACTTTAGAGTGGATGGTAAGTGTACCTTTCACCACTTCGTTATCATACTCCACATCGCTGATAGAAATTGCATGTGACTTTCCTTTGTCTTTAGCCTTAAGATTTTGTTGACGTCGACCATCATCATCAACCCTTGGATTTGGGCATTGATTGGCATAATGCCCCATCTCCTTGCACTTGAAACATTGAAGTGTAGTAGGTTCATTCTGTGTATCCCTTCCTTTGTTTGCATCATTAGACATCTTCTTCCCATTATCACGGCATTCAGATGCCCGATGACCTTCCTTTCCACATTTAAAACATTTACTTGTCCCTTTAAGACAACTCCCTCCATGTTTCTTTCCACACTTTGAGCATAAGGGAAAGTTCATCTTCTTTTCAGTGTGCTCTTTAGATTTTCCTTTGAATTCCATCTTCCTCTTCTTATCGAACCCATGTGACTGATGGGTTACTCCAATCTCCATCTCGACTTTGAGAGAACATCGAACGATTTCCTCATAGCTATTGAAGTCCCTTATGGCTAACGCCCTTCGAAGACTTGGTTTTAATTCACTAAAGAATCGATCGATCTTACTCTCAGGTTGGATAATAATACCAGAAGCGTACCTTGCAAGTCTTGTAAAATTTGCTTCATAGGTACCAACAGATTCATCATCCCTTTGCTTCAGTTCATGGAACTCTTTCTCCATCTTTGTTCGGAGAATACGAGGGAAGTACTTATTGAAAAATAAGTTCTTGAACTCATCCCATTCCATATACTCAATTTTATCCCTTTGCCTCGTATTCTTAATAAGATTCCACCATTGATCAGCATCTCCTTCCAAACGATACACTGCGAAGATGACTTTATCCTGCTCAGAACATTGAAGAACTGAAAATATCTTTTTAGTAGTACTAATCCATTGTTCAGCAACTAATGGATCAGTAGACCCGCTGAAAGAAGGTGGACGCTGCCTCGTGAAGGATTCAACAGAATGTTGCTCCTTCCTTTGCTCGTTTGGATGTCCTGCATGATTCATAGCTTGAGAATGTTGTGTTAGCATGGCTACAAGATTTTGCATTCCAGCTCCCATATTGTTTGGTTGCTCAGGGGGACAATCATTGCATTGCCCATCGCATTCCGCATTAACACGGTTCCTTCGGGTTCCAGCCATTGACTAAAACCAAGAAGAATAGTGTGAGAAACACTAATTATAATAGGAAAACCACATAATTCAAGAATAAAATTTTCATGCTTAAGGTTTTATCCTAGTTTATTCAAGGCCATTTCTAAAACCCTAAGATTGTGTTCTATGCTTAGACTTATCCTTAGGGTTCTTACTAAGGCTTTCACATCCTAGTTTCCAAAGGTTGACTATACCTTTCCTCTGATACCAACTATAGCGGTTTAGAATTACTTCTAGTGGACTACAATTGATACCTATCAGGGCACTCCATGGGCGGCTACACCCACTGGGCGGGACACACCACCATCCCCAGTGGCAGCAATTTCCTCATGATGCCCTTGGGCGGAGAGCCATGCTTCGTCCAACGCTCACATGTGAGAGTTCCCAAGGATCGGATACATTCCTACCTCCTTTGCCTCTGATACCAACTATAACGACCCATACTTTACATACATTGTTAATACTTCAAAATTGAAGCACACTTATTTCAACATATGACAAAACCACAAAGGACCGTATAGGTATAGTGTCTTTAGAAACTGGGAAACATAAACAACTGGTTCATAAATATTCTACAGTGTCTCCCATTTATTTAATCATATCTAGGGTCCCTTTTAGCATATTCTACTTAATATCCATCTTCCTGATCTGGGGAAAAGAAAACATAAAAGGGTGAGATCAAATGCTCATCAAGGGAAAATAAAGGAAATAAAAATCATATCATATCTTTTTGAAAATCATAACCTGCAAAAGAGATCATAAAATCTTAACATGGAATAAATCATAGAAGTGAAAATGAGATCCCCATAATCATAACATGAAACTTGAAACTTTGTGGCATGCACACATAATCACAGAGAATCATTTCTTGTTAGTCAAGACTCATTTCCAAGACTTTCTTAGTGGACAAAGTCCCTTTCTGAATCGAGTAACCCTCGTTTCAGTCCTTTTTCACTGAACCGGTATAACCTACCATTCCAGCCATGTCTATCTCATGAGATATAAAATCTTTACCCAATGCATTGGAGGGAGATATAGGTCCCACCCATCTTATAATGAATCATTTCTTCTGTGTGCCACATAATCATAAACCATACATCATAGCGTAACCCATGTAATAAAAATGGGATTCTTAAACAACATGACATCATAAAACAATTCATATAAGATAAAGGAATTCATAAAAATATTTCCATCGCAACATAATAAAATCAATGTAATAATAGGGATAAAAACAGAACCCATTATTATCTTAGAAGGAAAATAATTTTTCTAAAACACTTTAACTCCATTCTTGAGGAAAATATCCTTTCTTCATCAAAAACATTTTTCCTTTCATAACATGTCATACAACATTAAAATAAAAGAAGTTGATTAAAAATAAACTTGAAAACTTGTAAAGGAAGCTTCTTGGAAATAATGTTTTAAAAATCCATTCATTCCGTATAAGTTAAAAAAAACATTCTTCGTACTTTTGTTGGAAAGGTCAAAAAGTATCTCGTACGAAAAACGACAAAAGATTCCTTTCATTTCTTTTACTAAAAACTCACCGAAGGGTAAAAATGGATTTAAACAATTGTAGGTGGATGGAAATAATATTGCATATTTATGAAACATGGATTTGGATGATAAAATACACCCCAGTAAATACTTACGAATAAACAATATCGGATAAAAATGAGATTGTGATATTTCCCTTACCATAGGTCTGATTTGCTTTGTTCGTGTCCGAAGCTCCTCTTCTTTGGAACGCCTCTTTGAATCCTCCACTGAGGGAACTAAGATTGGTCTTTGAAGAAGACCAGGACCTCTAGGATTATTCTAGGGAAGTGTAGAGGAGAAAATGGCAGGGGTTGGCTGAGCTTGAGTGCTCAAATTGGTGTGAGGAGGAGGGGGAGGGGTGCCCTTTTATAAGGGAGGAGAGGGGCACCTTAGGAATATCTCAAAATATTATTTTATATTAAAGTCAAAATCGGTTCATAATGGTTCCAAAGGGTCTTATTTCAAATCTAAAGTGGGGATGGGTCGAAATCCTATCAACCAATAGGATTTAGACAAGTTTTGGGTATTATTTTAACCTTATCAATTAGATTTAACTCTAAGTTAAATAATTTAACTTTTACCGTGTCTTTTTGTTTTCTTTCACTATATGGTTAATACACTTACTATAACATGCCAAACGAACCCCAAATTGTTTATTATTAATATATATATCCTTATATAAGTCATCTGGCCGAACCTTAGATTTTTAGGAATAAAATAACAATTAATAATATAATATATGATTTAAAAACTATTTTGTGTCAATTTTGACACTATTTGATATATGATTTTTGTGAAAGTCATAACAGAATTATATGTTCAAACCAAGTTGATTAAATCAACATTAATATATCATAGTAACCTAGAAAATTAGTGTAATTCATAAAAAGTCTCAAATTACATTTATTTTTGTGTTTATAACATCAATTATGTCAATATTTCATTAATAAGATAATTACTGCATCATCATTGTGTCATAAATAAATTAAATTATTTAATGTCTAAAAATTACAAATAAAATAAAATTATGTAGGAAATCTTTTTAGATTTCTAATTAATATTTATAGTCGAATTTATCTTATGTATATCCCCATATTAAAAATGATTTACTTATTAAACTTTGATTTTAACTATTTTAACCCTTCTTTAAATAAATTAATAATAAATGTCCTAATCTAGTCCAAGTGGGCCTAAATGGTCATATTTTTATTCCTAAGTTTGTTTTTGGTCGAATTACACTTGTCCAATAGAATTAGGACATGTGTTAGGGTAATATTAATATCATATTTACCCTTAGTTACCCTATTTACTATTAACCGCGGTAAAAAAAGTAAAAAGTTACTATTCACCAAAAAATTATTTTTATCTCATTGAACCACATTTTACATACTGATATCAACCGTGTCTGTCGGATTTTTGAAATTCCATTCACAGAAGCGGTAAAATTAAGTTTTATGCAAAATTCAGTTTTTAACCTACCACTTAGTGGTTTCACTATTCATCAAAAATTGAAAATTTTCAGAAAAATACCAAAATTTCACCCTAGGCTAATTTGGATATTCTGAGTCCAAAAATGAATTCCATTTTGAAAAATAAAATTTATAAAATTTCAAAAAGTTGTTATTACTATTCATAACGGCTAGTTTTAATAGCATATTGTTGTTTACTGAAACTCGGTATTGCGTACGACGCAAGCTATCGAGGAAGGTCGCGATTGCGTGTAAAGTAAGCCAAGCAAGTGTGTAGTGAAATATTCCTTTGATGATATATAAAAACAAAATATTACTCATAAAAATCTCGGGTGTTACATTCATGGTGAGTCTCATCATCATAGACTAGCCTATAATGACTATTTGGGATGCTAGTATATTTGTGGGTCATCCAAACACACCGGTGGGGAGGTTGATGGCTTAATCCTAGATCGCTGCCAAGGAGCCTCTGATCTATAATAGCAAGGACATTGCATAGTGCTCCAGTGGTGTCATGGGCCAAGATAGATATTAAATAAGATTATCCTTGAAGGGAATCTTCCATAATGTGGTCCTGATGTTTCCATCTAGTGAGGCATACTGGGATTCCAAGAGTTGGGAAATGGCCCACCTATTCCATAGCCTAAAGAACAAGATGCTTGAGGCATTGATACAGCATGCTGGGGGCCCTCCTTGGAAGCTCCCGGATAGTGGTTTCCATTAGGAAGACTTGGTCATCCGCATCCTCCTAGGTATAGGGTATCTATCCAAAGGAGTTATACGGGGATAGAATCATTAAGTTGTTCATTGCAGGATTTGGGAGAAATGGATCCTGATGTGGCTCTTGGGGGAGATGGTAAAGGGGAGGCCCATGATCCTCTAGGTCTTGGTGATCCATGAACCTTATGAGAATGAATCTATTCTTCTAGTACCATCATAAATGGTTGTTCATCCTCCTCCACTAGATGATATTAGAGGGTGATATTGGGAATTCATTCCCAAAAGATGATGAATTCATGGATGTCTTGATGGAGTCGGGGTCACACAAGATTTACCCATCGACATTTATTATGTCCCTGCATCGACAAGCACTAGGTGAGAAGTATCCTATAGCTCGGGTCATGTAATGTTGGATGATTCATATTGTTAATATACATACAAGGAAATAAATTACTAATTCCCTATAATCCTCCAATCAGCCATGGCCAGGGACAAATACCCACACTAACAAAATGAAAAATGGGGAGGTAAAATTTTTAAAATTCTCCAACTACTGGTGAGTAACATACCATGCCCACTATTATCTTATTGGGACATTATGATGGATATATGGATCTGGTAAGATGTAAATATGTTTTATAGATGACTAATATGATACTAGTCCCCACATTGGGGAGAATATTTTCACATTGAGTTAACCATTTCTGTTTCAAACACTTTTCACTTAGGTGTGTCTTTTGTGCATGTCTTCGATATCGCATTGGATAATAGACCTCATTTTACACCACATTACTACTTTCCAAAGGTAGATGAGATTCGGCACTTTCTTATCAATTCATGCCCCTTGATCAAAATAGGATGATTGGATGTCGGTTCCACCCACTATGGATTCCTCCTTATAGCTCATCGCATAGTCCGAGACTCCCTCATTGATTTGAGTCATAGTTCATGAAACTCATTCCTAGTTCCATATCATTATAGTTGTCAATTAATTATGTTGTATATGTGTGAATGTTCTGTATGGTCTTGGAAAGGTAGAAACCATTAGTTAGGGTAGATGTAACATTGAGCATTTTTGGCATGTCTTAATGCTAGAACACTTGAACACATGTATTCTTCCACATAAGAGGAATTCCCAAACGAGTGGAACTCGTGTCATCATACATAAATCATAGAATATCTTATTCGAGAGTAAGGTCTTATATAGTTTTTCTCATGTATCCCATGTTTAAAACAGGGTACGCCAAAGGATTAACATCTTATAGAGATTTAGTATCAGCTAATTAGAAGGCTTCATGGAAGCATGTTAGAGTGGTAGATTTATAGACATGGTCAGCTGTAAGGTTTACTAAATGGATGGATCAATTACCAATGAGAGAAGACCAAGGATGGGGTGTCTGATAAAGTGAAGATTTCAGACTATGAAGGCTAAGATGGACAACACTTGGGTTCGATCAGAGAGGTGCACCCCAGGTAGGGGGACACAATGGTTAACCATTGGCTAGGATTGAACCTTATGGAGGCCTTTTCATACCCTAATATATGGATCAACACCCATGTATTTCATAGGGGTGATGGTGTAGGGATTACACATGGTTAGCATCTATTTACAAAGGACTTATCTTGGTTGGATGAATATATAATTCTTGGGTTTATGCAAGGCAAGATGCTCGAGTTCCACTAAGTAAAGCGGTGGTGGTGAATGGGTATTATGAACAAAGATGACCGAGATGGATGACATGATCTCACTGGGATATGAGTGAGGGGATGGATGATGTTTTTTGCTGGGATGGATAATTGGAAGGAGTATGAGAGGCATTGGGATTGAACCTCATGGAGGCTTCTTACGTACCCTATTTAGTATATTGGAATAAAACACCCCTTAGTTCATGGAAGGGCTATGAGGAACCTATGAATGTAGCCCATGGGAATGGAGCATATGAATGGGGACCAAAATATGTGTAACCATAGGTCAGGGCATGATCCTCAAGAGAGGCGGAAACTCAAGAGAAAGACTATAATGATAATGGATGATGGGATGAAACCATCAAGAAGATTTTAATGCACCCTATTTAGAATTCGGGGATTAGATTACACATAGTTCAGAAGAAGAGTTGGGGTTTATGCCATGAGTCTACCTAAATGGATAGATAATGGGAAATGTGGTTGATCATCATGAACTTAATGGGACATGGTAGCCCAGGGTAAAATCAAGACATATGATTGATGAAGTGGGTGATGGATGATTGATCAAAACACCTCGTGGTGGTGGATCAAAGGGGATTTCCCCAAAAACTTATGATATCACTACATGAGGGTAAAACCCTAGGAGGGAGAACCATGTTTCACTATTGGGTGGGACTGAAGATAATGGATGAATCCTATGTACAATGTTTAGAAGGAAAAGATCAATACTATTGTGGTTTGGAAGGGGGGTGGGATTACTATATTTGGGATACCCATATGGATAATGTTTCCACAATAACTAATAACCTTCAAGACAAAATGATTCTTGCTCGATGTGAGATAAAAAGGATGCAGAATACCAGATGATCGTGTCATGAAAGATGCATCAATGAGAGATGGTGTTCAGTTTACGAGTAAAATATTACTAAAATGGATGTCATTACACAAGAGGAGAATCTAATTCTATATGAGGAAGATGACACTCCCAAATATAAGAGTGGTGATGGGAAAATCTCAATGCATGACTCCCAATGTTCATTGAAAGGGGTGATACTGTTGTTTAACGTCATGTGTTGAGGAAGACGGTGCTGGGAAGTTTTACATATTATATCTCAGAAGGGGTGGACTCAATCCTCACCCCTTATACGTATATAAATATCACTCACTAACCCTTGGGGGATGTAGGTAACTGAAAATGCCGGGAGGTGGGAGTGTGGAAGGACGTTCACTCATGAGGACCACAATAGAGACCCAATTCCAAAATTTTAGGGGATTAATGTACCTATGACGAAATGAAACAGTGAGGCCACACAATAGTTAGCTTGGCTAGATTCCTTACTGCATTGATCTATGGATAGATGTTTCTAGTAAGAGACATGCACATGGGGGGCGAAGACAAGAACATTTATCATGGGGGTGATAAGGGGCTTCACCCGGGTGCTTTGTGAGGCATCTATATTTGATGATATTTGGTTTTATTGAGATTGAATTTTACCTATAATTGTAGAGATCTTCCTCAATCTATCTTGTGGAAGAAATTTAAGTGCCAACATTGGTTTAATGTCATAATAGCCTAAATAAAAATATTTAAAGAGATTTGTTGAATTATTTTCATTTGCAAAACCAAGTATGTGATTCCATGGCTAGGTGTTATATGATGTATGTGAACATGATGCCCGGAAAAATTCAAATCATAGTTTTCATAATTTATAACATAAATACCATAATTTTAATGTTCAACACCATAGCATATGTTGTCATTATAGAATATAAAAATATTTATTTCTATACATGAAAACAACCCCATCTGCATCTATTAATGATACAAAAATTATGTTCATGGAAATAAATGGTAAATAATAATAATATTTTAAAACCACAATTTTTTCTATTTTTAATAATAGGTTGTAGTCACCAATGGATAGAGAATCTATCCTCACACTATTTAATTATCTTAGATCCACCTCACCTCTTTCAATTTTATTGAATCTAATTGATTCCTTCATCTGTATATATATTTGATCCACATGACCTATATCTAATACCCAATGTTTAGATATTGAATGATTACATTTGATAATGTAAACCCCTTTAGATTCCAATTATATTATAGTGAACTTATTATTCTAGTGGCCTTGCTTTCCACATGAAAAAAGACTTATTACTTTTCCTTTCTATGCCTCTAGATATTCTTCGTAATGGAAGGAAAGAACTTGGGATCTTTAGACATGTTTTGATCATTGCGAAACTTTTCCTTATTCTTCATATTCTTATTAACCAAAAAATCATAGGTTTATCACACCAAATCTCTTTATCCTCTTCAAGAATTAATGTAATATGTTCCCAAAGGATCCTCTCATTTTTTATCATATTGAAATTAATAATAAAACTAGAGAAGTTCATTGGATGTAAGGAAAGTATGATATCTTTATTCAACATATTTGGTAATTTTATCCCTATGATGACTAAGTGTTCAATATAGCTAATAAGGTTTAATACATGGGTAACATATGGAATAATCTCTACTATAATAGTTCTATACAAAGAATTAGTGATCTCACATCTATTAGGTATCTTCTTCTCATGATTGATATCCTGAAGGAGAGACATCATCTCTTATGCATCAATATCATCATATTGCATCAAAAGATAATTTGTTATGAATGATAGCATGAAACACTAAAAATTTGGTTATTCTTTAAAATTTTTCAGATTGATAGAAAACTATTACACATTATCCTTATTTCAATGTGCTTTAAGAATAGGTTCATCAACCACGTACAATTTCCATTCTTTTAGAATGATACTATGTATGCACCTCTTAAACGAAAAGATATTTGTGTCAGTGAGAACGAAATCATTCTCAATTATGGATCATAATAATTTTTTTTATGTCATTCTTATTTATGCTTCTAAAATTATGAAGACTATAGATTTAGTACATTATATAATAAAATTTAGATAAATAATTTAATATTATACTCAATATAGTTAATTCCACCAAATGTTTATATCTAAAAATATAGAAACTGTTTTTATCTCATGTTCAGGATAATTTAAATTAGGATATTTAAGTTGATGAGATTAATAAAAAATTATCTGATCATTATACATTATAATGTGATCACTTACTTTAAATGAAGAAATGGAAAAGATTAAAAATTATACATTTCTATATAGTAAGGTTGAAACTGTGTCATTCAATAATATTCATTTTATTTATTGGAAAAAAGAATCACACTTTTTTATCCGGATAAATTTAAGTCCTTTTGGAGTTAAAAAATTCAATGGTATTGAAAACCTATAATTTTTTAAATAAGAAATCATTATTAACTAGCTATCCTAGGAAAAATATGAATCTATATGAAATTTTTTGGTCATTTCCATTTATTAAGAAATTTATCTTTATTATGGTCAATGGGTATTCAACCATTAGAAATAATATTCATGAGAAAATAATTTTTTGGCAACTAAAATTCACCCTTACTAACATTTCCATGGAGTTTATTTTATTTATATAAGTATAAAATACCCCTTATGTGTATTTAATGTCTCTCATGACTTTTAGAATGTAACAATATATAATCAATAAACCTAATGATATACTTATGCATGAAGTCATTGAAGACTCTATTTATAATTTCAATAAATATAGAAGGTTAATTAGACAACCCAAAGAGAATAAATACAAACTAATACTGTTCATATCCAGCACAGAACATTAACTTCAAAATAATGTTCCTCTTCCAAATTTTACAAATGATTTCTTTCCCCGATATCAATCATTGAAAAATAATACTATCACTGGAGATGAGAAAATAAATTATTGAAATGTGGAAAATAATATTTGTTCTAAATAGTGATTTTATTCAAGGAATTATAATCAATGTAATGGGTTATTGAATCAACATTATTTTTAAAAAATAAAATTGGGGAACCCATTATGATGTAATAGGATAAATGGAACATTTATCTTGGAAAATTGGAAAATATTTATCAAATTCCATAATTTATACAAAATATATTAAATAATGGATCATTAAAATATTCCTAACATTGAGCATTATATCCATAATATATTCAATCTCCCAATGAAGAATTAAACTGGGAAAATAAACTAAAAATAAATCAAAGTATAAATTTACTTCAAGGTCATAAATAATTTGAATAATTTATTTATTTTTATCAAAATGAGCTAGGTTAAATTCATCACTATCTATTTTACAATTATCATATTTTTGGTAGGATATCAAAAGTATGTAATCATTGAATACAAAATTCATTTCCCAATAATCTATATTTGAGTTATAAACATAAATCCAATCTATATCCAAAATAATATCAAACACTATTTTGGTATGTTCAATAGGATATATAGGTAAGACCATCCAACTAATAAAAAAAGGAATAATCTTATAAATCTTACATTCTTCAATATTTCTACCTGGGTATTTCACAAAAATTACTATTTTAATTTCATGAGGTGATATTCCCATTTTACATGAAAATCTCTCAAAAATGATGGGATGTAAATATCCTCATTGAAAAGGTCCTGAGACTAACTTGAATAAACAAGTAAAATAACTAACAATACATCATTATATGCCATAAACTTATCCTTAATTTTAGAAAGTTATTTTTCAATTGACTTTTTAATTTTATCCATGGTGATTTCCACTTGTAGTGACTATTTTTTGGAATATGATAGCATAAATCCCAAACTCACTATACTTAAAACATATTATAATAAAAAATTCATTATTTATAAGATAATGTTTCATATATTCATGATGGATATTTATAAAAAATTCCACAATAGAATCACTTCATATATTATATAAGGCAATCCTCAAGATTCTTTTAATCACCCATTTCACTAAATTGGAACTTGGTTTTCTAACCTCTTGATTTATTTGATGGATGTATCACTATTTCATGCTATTTATATAATTAATTGTAGTTATTTTTATAGGATACATGATCATAGGTAGATATCATTTATACTTTACAGGTACATCAAACAAGTATCTCATAAACTTTAAATTCCGAGGAACCCAATTCCCTCCAATATCTTGTTTTAAATGCAATGTAAAATAAATTAATTTTTCTCTTAAGAACCGAAATCAAATCTAGTTTGTACATTTTAAATTTAGTGATATTTTCTTCATAGATTTCCAAAGACTCTCTCTTATTTTTTATCAATTAAAATAATATTTATTCCATATTCAGTTGAGTATCATTTTGAAAATACTTATCACATAAATTATTTTTAAATTAATCACTTTCCAAATAATCATTCCTTATTATTTATCTTTTTTTCTTAATAATTGACCACTAAAAGTTAGCTTATCCTTATAATTGGTAAATAAAAAGTTGTACCTCTTGATTGTCTGTATAATCCTAGACATTGAATATTTTTTCTAGGGATTTATTCCCTCTATTGGCTACCATAGGGGTGTATGATCACTTGAATGTCAGAGGGTGATGTATCATTAAATACTCCACTATAAGCATATGAATTTGATGATCACATATTCTCTATCTCATGGATACCATCACCATTTATATACTCTTTTAATTGATCCATCACTAAAAAAACCACACTTTTCTATTTCCACTGATTCTAGGTTTTTTATTTTGAAGGATATTATGAACTTGGTGTCTTTCTTCTTCAGCTTCCTCATTTCCTACAAATAAATTTTTTCTAAACAAGTAATAGTTTTGATGAAGAAATATGGTATCCATAAAATGATACAATAATCCTAAATTAGATTACCATAACGGAATTTATGTTCACTATTATAACATCTAAAATTATCTAAACAGATCTATGACACAAACTGTAGTGACATGATCCTTATTTAACCCATAATTTCATTTTTAGAGAATATTTTACATTCATTGATTTTAAGTATCATTTCAGGTTTATATTGTTTTATAATTAGTTCAGAAATATACTTTAATAAGCCCATATATTAAAATTTGGACACTTCCTCTGAATATCCATGTTTTTGGCAATACACATCATTTAAAAAGAAACATGTTATATTTTCTTTGAAAATAATGTTGATTTTCCATATGACTTCTTCCTTGATCAAACTCATAATTGAAACATTTGAAAAATATTTTAAAACATCATATGAGCACAATAATATAAATAAGTTACACATAAAGTAAATAAATAAAAACATTGTCATTTAAAAAAATGAGATCATAAAGGATAGATTTCTCTTAATATAATAGACATTAATATAAATCAAAACTTTAATTACTCATTAAATAAAAATTAATGAACAATGTTTCTTATAATATAATTTATTTTAGAATATAATTGAAAAAAAATAATCTTGTCAATTTTTTAAAAAACATGGGATCCATGAAAAAAAATTCTTAAAAAATAAAATTTTACCCTTGAAGGGAATAATCTTTCCTTGTAAATATCATCATCTTAACTTTTAAAAACAAATGATTTACTTTAAAACTCACTTGAATGAATATAAATTCATATATTTTACTTTGGACATCATCTACATAAATACTTTTTAATTGAAATAACCATACAATAAATATCCAACAATTTTTTCAAGGGGACATAATCGTTACCCAATATAGTTGGAAGCTATATCGTGGTCACCAATAATCATTAGAAATATTGGGATAAACCAAAATTGTGAGATATATAGAGCCCATCCATCTGGATAGACAATTTATAGGGATCATATAACAAATAAAAATAGTTAATTCATGACCCTTTTTCTTAAAATCCCTTGAATAACTATTTTAAACCCGTATGCACCACACTTTCAGATATCAATTTTTCATTTCCATTTTTAAATGATTTTTAAAACATAAATACCTATAATAAGGGAATAGGGGTGTTTATTTGAAAATAATGAATGTTATTATAGTGGAATGTAATAATCCATTAATTTATAAAGTGGTGATAAAAATAATCAATTCCATTTATGTTCACATAGATCATTTATTTTCTCTTTTGAATAGAAAATCAAAAAATTTCATATAAAATATATAAAAAGTCTAAATTTACAAAACTCTTTTAATATAGTCAGAAGATAATAAAAAATTCCTTTATAATTCATTTATTTACATATAAATTCATAAATAAAATAATTTTATGAATATGCACGTTGAAGATAAAGAAATTTGTAATAAAGCATTTAAAAACTAAAAAACAGGTTTTTAAAGAAGTGTTCCCCTTATAATGATTCAAAATCATGTTTTATTTTCATTATCATCAAGAGTGAAAATATATGCCTATTATTTAAATGATTAATAACCATTTTCATGGTTATTATTACATTTCATTTATTTTTTACACTGTTATTTTCTATTAGAACATCTTTTATGTTTATATCTTGTGTTTTGATGACATTAGACTCGTGTGTCAAAAAATACTTCACAAAATTGAATATGTTCAATGTAATAATTATTTCAACATATTCAAAATGAAAATAATTTTAAAATTATTATTTTTATAAATAAATTATATATTTAAAATAAACAATGAACAATGGTTATGAAAACTTTAACAATCACAGCGATTGTAATTCGTACATATTCATGAGTAAAGTTTTCTTTTTTTGACAATAATAATTATAAGAAGGTATATATTATATTATATAATATTTCAATTATTAAAATTATATTATCAATAAAATTTTATTTCATTACAAAAAACTGCTTATGAAATCCTTGTGCTGTAATAAGGAAAAATGAATACCATCAATTCATGTAGGTGGTTATCCACACATATGCCCAAACAACGTAATAAATTATAAGGAACATAAATGGAAATTAAATATATGAAATATTAATTATCATAGAATAATAATTATTTAATTTTTCATGAACCTACCTGGGTATACAACAAACAGATTTCCCGAACCGATCTGTGGAATTTACCGAAGGGTGCTTTTGATCCCCACTTATTGTCATCTAGTGTAGTCCATTATCAATGTAAAAAAGGTAATGATTTCCACCAATATAAATAAATAAAATCTATATAAAAAATGAACAGACCATCCCAATATATATATAAATTAATATTATCTTACAAAGCTGAGAATAACAAAAACTAAATGAAAACCCAACTGAACCTCAAAAACACAAAACATTTATGTGACCCCAATAATGACCCTCGGATACCGTTACTAACCATCAACCATGAAGATCAAAACCTAGATAGAACCTACAATAAAGGATAAAACAATAATGTTAAATAGGAATTCAGATTAAAAATCAGTTGGGGTGACTTAAAAAATCTATATCAAATGAAAATCCATTAAAAAAATGAAACATTAACTTCCTGAATGAAATACAACATAAAAAATTAATCATTTTCATCACATTTCCACTTAAAAGAAAAAAATCCATTTCCCATTTTCTATTTAAAAAAACAAACTTTGTAATATAGAAACCCATATAATTTCAATGAGATAAGTTTTTTTCCTTTTTAAAAAGGAAGATAATGTGTACAAATTGTCTTCCAAAACATTTTCCATAATCCTTTGAATGCCAACAAACCAATTTTATCCAGTAAGTGTTCCATCAATGTAATCCATAACAATGATCACATATTAAGAAAAAATGAAATATGTACACAAGGATAATAAAATAACAATACAACTCAATCATACATTGATGAAAACTAAGTATATCATCCCTAGTATTTTACACATAACATTATATGATTTTAGGCAGAATAAAAAATCATATTACAATCCAAGGATCATGAAGTCTTGTGTCTTGGAAGGCTATGTTCATAATCAAACATTATAAAAACAAATATTTAATTAATCTCTATAATGAGCTTCTATCATCGATTCTTCTCATAGATCTACATAGGATAACCAAAGGATAACATGAAAAAAGGGATGCGATAATATTCCAGCAAGGGATTAAACAAAAGAATACGACTTTAACACATGTGTTAGACATCATGACATAAAGATAAAAAAAATTGGAAAATAGAATAAAAACATATAATAATGGGATCATATAAACTTTGAATAAAAAGAATGTGGTAGTAACAAAAAAACATTACTTTAGCATGAGACATGACTCGTTTCACATAGAGGGTGGCATCTCAAGGTTAACAACCAAGACCATTGCACATGGTATCACAAGTCAAGGATAACTGCTATTATTATTGCACATAACATCTCATGATACATACTAGTATCCAATGCATTGTATTGATATCTAGTTGCACCCATATTAACATGTTCAAGAATATTATTTCTAAAAAAATTATCATTGACAAAAAATCATACATAAACATAAGGGTACACAAGGGATGAAATGGGTATCATAATCATTTCATAAAAGGGGGTATCATACAAGTGTCTATGAGATAAATAAATTAACTTAAACATGGACATTGATATGGTAAAATTGGCATATATGAAGGTAAGAGATTTCAAAGATATGTGACATCATTTCATAAGTTTATTTAAGAAATTATATTATTAAACAATGTTAGTGAGGCTTTATAGAAAATAAAAAAGACTCTTTAAAATATAATTTGGAATATTATTTTGTGTAAATCCAGAAGTAAACCAATATTTTTTTTCATATGAATAGTTTTTATAAATATAATTGTTTCTTAATAATAAATAATATATAGTATTTGGAATTGAAAAAGAAATTGGAACGCACAATTAAAATGGTTTTTTATTGGGATGTATTGAGGATGGAATCATTAAAATACTTGTATATACATAAAAGATAATGAGGGATGGATAATGAAACATGAGTTTTGATATATAAATATAAATTCGAATATGTTCATAATAATAATATAGGATTCCATTTTGGTAAAAAGAGTGTAAGAACAACCCGATGGAATAATGGAGGTTCGGGTAGAATCAGTTACGGAATATTCGCTTGGTATTATGTGTACATATAAGGGATTAATGAGATAGAAATGGGATTCTAATATTTTATAAACCATTAGGTAAGTATGGATATTTTTAACAAACATAACCCATCATTATTAATTACACATAAAAGTGCATAACATAGAGGATATTGTTGAATAAGTGTGAGAACGAGAGGATCCCTTACCTTAAGACTGATTGTGTTTTTTATTGATCTTAATGAACTAAATAATCAAACTATGTTCATTAATTAATAATTCCAAATCCTACACTACATGATATTGATTTATTATAACATTATTAATTTAATCCATGATCCTTTATGATGAGTTAATAAGTTCAACTTCATTGTTTGGGAGCATTTTATTTCTTCGTTGTAATGTTCACATCACTTATATTCATGTTTGGATAAATATTTATGATGAGCATGGTCATACCGAATTGAAGTTATATGACATAAGTGAACATACATTATATTTAATGTTTATAAAATTCATATGGTTATTTTTAGTGAAGGTGAATCATTATATAAAACATTAATGATAAACACTTGGATTATTTTTGATATTTTTCTCATAATTAACTTGTTTTTTATTATTATTTTATATAATGGGAGAAAAAGGATTCTAGAACAAAAAAAATATATAAAATAGAAATTTAATAGTATGGCCCATCAACAAAAATGGTTTCATGACCATAATTGATGATGTTAATAAAAATTGATAATCTTTCATTCTTGAATGTGATAAATTAACACATCTCAGATGATATATTGGTTTCATTCATATAAAAGAAGAATAAATGAGAGATGATAATTAATTATAACATTAACATAAAAATATTATAGTACATGTATGTCACTAGTGTTATAATTCCATATGGATGAGAAGGGGATACAAAAGAAATTAGAGTAATGAAATTTGAAAATAAATAAATGAAAAAGAAAGGGGGGGATTTACCTCTTGGTTTGATCTTCCTTGAGATCCTCTTAATGGGAGAGGATTTGGTCTTTTTAAGAGACGAAGTGCTTCTAGATGCGGTGGAGGAGCTTGGGCATAAATTTCATCAGAATTTATGGAAGGTACATGGATTTATTGGAATGAAGGGAAGCGTGGAGTGCGGGTGGTTTTATAGTGAACGTGAGGTGGATTTTCTAAATATTTTTATCATTTTATATTATTTTTCCTTAAGACATTAAATAGTGATAATTCGATGACAAAATATAGTAATAATTTTATATGAATTTGAATCAAGGGCGGTTAAATCATCCATGATTCTAGTAATAGTCCATTTAGCATATAATTTATTTATACCGCAATTTTTTGTATCTCACTATTCATAAAAAATTCCAGTATTTCTAAAAAATCCCAAAACATTACACTAACCATTTATCAATGTGTAGAATTAAAACATAAACAACATTTTTTCAAAAAAAAATTTCTAAACATGATTAATTTAACCTTTTTAATTAAAATAATTATTTACATGAAAAATACATATTTTAAAACTACAAATGATTTTATAATGCTTTCAAAAATTACACAAGGTCTTATAAAGTAATATTAAAATAAAAAAGACATATAATTATTAATTTTTGAACACATTTTAAGAAAATACAATTTCTTATAAATTAATTTATTAATTTTTATTAATTACTTATAAGTTACAGAAATACCAATACATTAACTATGTTCATATTAACACCTACTAGAAGCTTAAATCTTATTTATACATTCATGGGTGAGGTTAATATTCATTTAAACGATTTAATATTCATAATGTTCATATTAATATTAAATAAGGGTCATATTAATATTCATAAGCATGGGTTAATATTCATAAGGGTCGGTTAAAATTAAAAAAAATTATTTTTGTTCCTTCAGATCCCAAAAATCACCGTGAACTTAACTGTGTATGTCATATTTTTGGGAATTCAAAACACCAAAGTGTAAAAAATATTAATGGCATCATACTAATTATTAGTTCATTGTGGTGTGATTTCTTGTTATTATATGACATAATAAAATGAATGGAATTTCCATTTATATAACATTATGTTGTTACATTATTCACCGCTTATGAAATTTCACCCTCGAAATTTCATTTTACATTCTAAACCATAAACAGGTGCAGGTACTTTTCCTTCACTTATCCCTCAAATTCTGATGTTTCCTCTTTGTAATTATGGTTCCTCTATAGTAAATTGATCAGGTCAGTAGTCTTATTACATAAAACATTATATCTACTATGTAAGAACTTCACTGTATGCTCCTCATAAGAAAGATCATTCTCCAACTGTACCATCTCTGAAGAGAGTACATGTGAAGGGTCTTGTATGTACTTTCTTAAGAGGTATACAAGCAATAAATCTTGTACATTGGCCATGGTAAAAAGTTTTTCTAGTCAATATGACACAACCATTATACAATCAATAATCTCAATATGTGAATTTTACATGGGACTTATATTTCCTTTCTTCCCAAATCTAATGTCCTTCTTCCATGGAGATATGAATATAAATACTTTGTCTCAATATTTTAACTAAAGGTCTCATCGATGATTGTCTGCATAACTCTTTTGTTGACATTGTTCTTCTTTGATGTGATGTAGAATAGTATTCACCTTCTTCACCATTTATTCGACCATTTCAGGCCCTTACAGCTTATGCTCACTGACTTCATCCCAATCCGTTAGGGTTATGCACATTTTCCTATTGAGGGATTCATATAGTTTTATTTAGATTCTTGAGTGGAAATGGTTTTTGTAGGAGTATTAAACAAATGGAAGATGTTAGTCTCATATTCCGTTGAATTCAATATAACTTTCTATAAACACCTCTTCTCGTGCCTAAATATTTCTCTCAAATGGGATATCATTTTGAGGATAATAGGCTATACTGATGTTTAATTGAATTCTTTGATCATGTTGGAGACTTTTCCAGAACATTAAGGTGAATCACAGATCTTGATCAGATATAATAGATAGTGGAACTCCATTCAGCCTTGCCACTTCATTGATATATATGTATGGATGTTGATCCACTGATAAGTCCTCTCAAATTGTGATAAAGTGACCTACCATTATAAGAGGATCCATAATTACCCATATAAAAATATTTCTTCTCGATGTCCTTGTAAGTCCAGTGACAAATTGAATTATGATGTTCTCCCACTTCCATGCTGGTATGGGTAGTAGTTGAATTATCTCCTCAACTTCTTTCTTTAAGCATTCACATGTTAACATACAAGACACCTTGACGTATAATCAGAAATCTTCTTATTAATATTGTCCAACAAAAAGATTTCATAGTTATCCTAATACATATTTGAGCTCCCTAGGTGAATAGAAAAGTTTATTCATTTTGAGTCATTCAAAATATCCTTCTTTATTTCTTTATGAGATGGTAAACATAATTAGGACCCAAATATTACAACTACTTCATCATAAATCATAAGTTTAGAGTATTTCCCATTTTTAATGGATTAAACCATTTAATGAATTCCCATATATTTTCTTTGAGAACTTGATATTTTTTCTATTAGAGATGGTTGAGAAATCATTTGAGAAAGTTTTAATGACTTTATTCCATTAATGATTCCGATTTACATCCTTTACAAATCAAATAAGATTAGATCCTTTTAAATTCTCATCGTTGATAATGTTGTATGATCCTTTGTACTTATATAATCATCTGCCTTGTTTACCTTACCAGGATGGTAGGGGATTGGGTAGTCATAATCCTTGATGAGTACTATCCTTCTTTGCTGGCACATATTAATTTATTATTGTGTGAATTTATATTTTTAACTCTTGTGATTATTAGATATCTCACACTTATCCCTATAATGATAATTCCGCTGGATTTTTCACGCAATTGTCACAACTTCCAACTCTAGATCATGCACATGATAGTTTTTCTCATGGATATTCTACTTCCTTGATGTGTGATCTATCACTGTATAATTTTTCATCAGCACACAGCTAAATAACTTCTTTAATGAATCACTTTACACCACAAAGAGTTAACCACTTGTTGGGAGTGTGAGTGTTGGCACAATGATAAGCCTCCTTTTCAACCCCTTAATGAAATCATCACAATCTTGAGTCCATAAAAACTTTACTCCCATTCATGTCAACTTGTTTACTGGGTTTGAAAATCATGATATTCTCATCAGAAATAATTGATAATACCTAGCTGGACCTAGAAAGCTATGGATCACTGTTCCAAATGTTGGCATGGGAAACTCTTCAATTTCTATTTTCTTAGAAAGGTCTAAAAATATCCCATTACTGGTGATAACATGCCCAATGAATGATAATTCCTCCATCCAGAACTCACATTTAATATATTTTTCATACAACTTCTCCCTTCACAAATTCTTTTTTATAGTATTCACATGCTCCTCATGTTCCTCGTTTCTCTTGGAGTATATATGAATATCGTCAATAAAAACTACCAATTCTTTGAGGTAATCTCTACAGAGTATATTCATTAAATCCATGAAACATTCTTGAGAATCAGTATGTATAAAGGGCATCACTATGAACTCATATTGTACATACGTCGTTCTAAAGGTAGTAAGAGGAATATCTTTCTTCCTCACCTTTAATTGGTGATATTCTAACTGATGGTTCACCATAGAGAAATAATTGGCCCCACAAACCTGATCGAATAAGTCATCTATCTGTGATAGGGGATACATGTTCTTTATCACGATTTTATCGAGCTTGTGAAAATCAATGCATAGGTTCATTTATTCATCCCTCTTCTTGATAAAGTGGACTAGCACGCCCCATGGTGAAGAACTCGATCATATAAAACAATTCTCTATATTTTCCAGAAACTTCTTATTCAGCTCCTCTATCTCTACCATAGAAATTATATAAGGTTTATTTGATATTGGACAAGATCCAGGAATATGTTCAATTGAAAACTCTACCTCTCAGTCAGGTGGAAAACCAGACAACTCTTTGAGAAATACATCGGTGTAATCCCTCATGATGGTAATATATTCAAGAATGACTCTCTCATTAGTCTCAATAATTTGGGCTATATATTCTCACTAGTAAGGCACAAATATACACAAATGAGAAGAGAATTATAATATAAATTCAACTTCATCCTTACACTAGTAATGAATTTGAGGATGCTTTGGGATGTGGTGGGTGATCTCCCTTTCTCAACAGTTGATGTTGGATTTGTATAATGAAATCCAATCCATGATCAAGATAACATCAAAATCCACTAATGGATGTATGAATAGATTTTTTGGTAGGTTCATACTATAAACCTTTATCCAGGAGGGGTTATAAACCATGGATGCAATAATTTTCCCATTAGATTTTCTCTTAGATAAGATATCCTCCAAATAATGATGTGGTGCATGAATAGGACTACTAAACATACAAGAATTTAAATAATGTTTAGAACTAGAATAAAAATGTAAATTCCATATTATTGAATGAATAACTAATGTACCTTTTATCATATTTTTGTTTGGCTCCATATCAATAGTAGTGATAAAATAATACCTTATTTTTTGCCTTGGAGGTTGTTATTGATTTCCTCCAACAACCCCTGGATTAGGGGAACTTTTCTTATATTTCCCATGTTCCTTACTGTTGTAACACTACACCATTGGCTGACCATTTATCTAAACCATCCTTTATTTTTTCAGAATAATAGGATTCCAAATATCTTATCTGTAGACTTTATCCTGATGGTCCATATTTCCACATTTGAATCAATTCTCGGTTCCCTTGAGAAAATTACAAAGATAAATCTTCAAAAAAAATACAGATGGGATAATTGAGCTTCATTCCATCATGTAATTTATTTTCAAAACCTCCCAAATTAGATTCCATTTTTCTCTTTCTATCATTGGGACCATGATACCAGTAAGAGTATCTGATCTCTATTTCAACCATAAGGGCATAGTGGAAAACCTTATCATATCATTTGAAGTATCGAATAACCAATTGATTTGGTAGACTCTGATATAGTCCTCTAATTAATCGATCGAACTTGATTTCAGGTTTCATGAAAAAGACAGTGAAATACCATGAAAGACTTATAATATTTTCATCATATACCTCGATTGAATCATATTCATTATTCTTGAGTCTGAGGATCTCTCTTTCTATATTGATATGGAGGTCTCGGGGAAAGTATTTATTAAAAAACATTTACATAAAATCATCTCGATCCATGGAATCAATTTCTTCTTGGGTATTGGTGTTCTGGATCAGTGTTCCCCACTAGTCATATTTTCAAAATAAATGACATACCACCACCACAACACTCTCTTCTTCTAAGAATGGGAGGATAAATAATATATTTTCAATGGAGTTAATCCACTTTTCCATGAGGGGGATCAAAAGATCTCATAAAAATGTGAGGATTTTCAACAAAAAGGATTATACTAACACGTAATTTTTTCATAGATGAGGAGGGCGTTCCAAAAGATTCAAGTTTTTATTCATAATTTGAGCCAGTAGATCAAGTACTATCATGATGTTGTGAGAACCCTTTCTCATCATATCTGGCATATCATTAGGGGAATCATCAAATTCCATGTCATAATGAATATTTGAATATGTTCTTCTTTGTCCAACCATTATGAATAAAATATAATGTATAATTATAGGGCATGAATACTTAGATATTGAGTAAAGAAAGAAACTCTGAACATAAAAGGATAATCTTCTAAAATAGAATCATATCATAACTTGTGATTCCCTTGGTTTAAATCTAGGTTCTTCTTGATCTATTAATGAACTTATATTCCTATGGGTTTTTTATTCGCTTAATATTTGTTTGTACTAATCACTTAAATTTACCATATCATATCCCAAGGTATTTTCAAACCAAAAGTACTCATTTTCATGTACTAGTTCCCATTTGAGTCTAGCTCAAATTGGTGTTTTCATGTATTAACCCTAGATACATTTGTTCTAGAGGCACCCCTAACTGTTATTATCTAGAATGAAATTTATTTCCATTATAAACAACATACTCTACACTTACAAAAATTAAGGGGTGTTTTCTTATACATAGTCTCATACAAAAGAATCTTACTATAGTTCTATTTTCCTAGTCATTTAAAATAATAAAACCAATCATTGATACCAAATATTGCAACCCTATCCTTTTATACACAACATTACATGATTTGATGAAAAATAAAACAATATATTACAAGACAAGGATCATGAAGTCTAGTGTCTTTGAATACTAGGTACGTAATCAATCATTATAAAAACAACATTTTCATAAATCTATATACTAAGATTCTATTACCCATTATGCCCATACATCTGTATAGGATAACCTATGGATACCATGATCAAATATATGAACTAAAATCCAAGTAATTGAATGAACATAAGAATACAGCTTTAGCACATGGGTTAGAGATCATGATCTAAAGATATAAAATGGAATATATAATCATAACTTATAAACATGGGATGAAATAATCATTGAATAATATGAATTTGGTAGTAACAAAAAACATGAATTTAGAACATGACAATGATTGTTTCATATAGAAGTGAAACATTAATGGTTAACCACCAAGACCATTTCACTTGGTAGCACAAGTGAAGGCTGACCACCAAGACCATTGAAAATAACGTCTCTTGAAACAAAACATTACTAAAATAATTGGATAACTATCTGGGAGAACCCTTCTTAACATGTTCATGAATATGATTTCTAGAAAAATAATCATATATAATGAATCATACATAACAAAATTATTTCCATGGAAATAAATACGTACCTTAATGAAGTCATAGAAGGGGATATCATACAAGTGTTCATGAAATGAAGAAATTAAAACATACATGGACATTGATAAGTTAAAATAGGCATATATAATGGTATGTGATTTCAAATATAAGTGACAACATTTTAGAATATTATTTAATAAATTTTAGCATCAAAACACTTTAGTGTACTTTTAATGAAATTATTAAAGTGTCTTTTCAATTGAAAAATTAATATTATTTTGTATAAAACCTGAATTGAAAAAATGGAATCCGTAAAATTGAGTGGTTTTATAAATATAAGGGTTGCTTACAAAGAGATCGTATGATGTATTTGGAATTGGGTAAGAATTCAGGAATCTCTGTTGAAACAAGTTTGCTAATTGGCAAGTATTGAAGGTGGAACCATTTAAAAACATATATATCAATGAAAGAGAATGAGGGATGGATATTGAAACATGAATTTAGTCATGAAAAGAGAATGTAGAAGAATAAATTTACACAGAATAGGATTCCATTTGTGTAAAAAGAGATAAAGAACAAGTTGAAATGGAGGTATGGGTAGAATCCATTAAAGAAAATCAGTATGGTATAGGGTGTACTTAGGAGGGATTTATGAGAGATAAGGGTTTTTATAATCATTTTTAAATCATTAGGGTAGTATTTTGAAGGTTTTAAATCATACCCATCACAATTAATTACACATAAAATCACATAACATATAGGATATTCATGAATATGTTTGAGAAAGAGAGGATCCCTAGCCTTAAGTCTGAATGGGTACTTCTTTTGATCTTAATGACCTGAATAATCAAATTAAGTTAATTAATAAATAATTTTAGAAAATCCCATGCATATTTTTGATTTAGTATAAGATTATTATATTCAACCATTTCCATTTTTTATGTGTTAAGTTGTTCAAATTCATTTTTTGGGAGCATTTTCTTCCTTAGGTTTCATGATAGGTTCATTTATATTCACGTTCAGATAAACATGTATGATGAGAATGGTTGTACAAAATTTAAGTTATATGAAATTAGTAAATATAATAAGATTAAATTATTATAAAATTCATTTGGTTATTTTTTGTGAAGATTAATCATTATATAAATCATTAATGATAAGCACTTGGAATAATTTGGGGTTTTTCACATAATAAACTTGTTTTTTATTATTATTTCTCAAAATGTGAGAAAAAGAATTTCAGAACATCATATAAGATATATTACATATTTAATAGTCTAATTAAACCATAAAAAATCATTCATCATTATAATTTTGGATGCTAATAGAAATCTATAACATGTCGTCCTTAAATGTGATAAATTAACACATCTCAGAAAATGTTTTCGTTTCATTCATATAAAATTAGGGGGAAGGAGAGATGATAATAAATTATCCCATTAGAATAACAATTTTATAGTAACTTTTTATTATTGTATTTCTCATTCTATATGGATGATTAGAGGTTATAAATGAAAATTGAACAAAGGAACATGAAAAGAAAATGAAAGAAATGAAAAGGGGAAATTACTTCTTAATTTAATCTTCCTTGACAGCCTCTTATGGGGAGAGGATTTGATTTTTTGAGGAGACTAAGGGTTTTTGTGCGTGGGGGAGGATCTTTGGGAGATATTTGGGTACAATTTATATAAAAAATAGGTTTGATTGGAGTGAAGGGAAGCGGGGAGTGTGGGTGGTTTTTAGAGTGGAGGGGGGGTTCATTATATTTTAATCATTATTTTACTATGTTTCCATAAGGAAAGTAATAGTAATGATTCCAGGACAAAAAAAGTAAAAATTTATTGTGAATTAGAACCCATGATGATTAAAAAATCCATGATCCTAGGGATAATAAATTTATCTTATAATGTATATATACAGAAAGTAAATGTATCTCACTATTTATAAAAAATCATGTATTTCAGAAAAATATCAAAAATTCACTCTAAGCATTTATCGACATATAGAATCCTCAGATAAACACCATTTTTTAAAAATAATTTTCTAAATATTATTAATTTAATTTTTTAATTAAATTTATAATTTGCTTAAAAAATATAGATTTTAAAACTATTAATGATTTTATAGTGCTTTTAAAATTTACATAATGTCTTATAGAATTATCTTCAGACTAGAAGAAAAAAAATTTAATTTATGATAACCCTTTAGGAAAATAACATTTCATTTAAATTTATTAAATAATATTAATTTACTATAAATGACTTACAAAAATACAAATAATTTTCTATGGTCACATTATAACCTATAAAGCGCCTAAATTTTATTTATACATTCATTGGTGAGGCTACTATTACTTTGGTGATTGAATATTCATAAGGGTTATATTAATATTCATCAGGGTTATATTACTATTCATAAGGATGGGATACTATTCATAATTGTAGGTTACTATTCTTAAAAAATTATGTTTTTTCTAACTAGACCGAAAAAACCACCCTAAACGCAATCATTTATGTTAGATTTTCTGAAATTAAAAACATAGAAGTGTCCAAATTTTGTTTAAATTCCACATAGTTCATAGTAGTTCATAATGTCGTGACTTCATGTTATTATATGACATAGTTATAAGAAAGTAGTTTCCATTGATAATACACTGGATTGTTACACTAAGTGCCAATATGATTGGGAGAACCTATCTCTCATGATATAATCGAGAATATACTATACATCTTAACCCAGCCTAGAAAGAATGTCTCATATGATAACATACAATTTCACCCACACACTTAATTTTCATCTATATTTCCTGATCAAGGTTCTATATCCCATATAAATAATATTCAAAATCAATCATATCCCCTATAATGGGCCCCTTGTCAATGAAAAATCCAAATATTACATAAATAATTGTTAGATAATTTTCTAGCCATGCCCAGTCTCCATGCTAAAATTATAAAGGGGATGATCCAACCGATACCAAAATAGATTAGACATATATAAAAATATTTCATATAAATTATTTCGAAAAACTTATAACACTACGAATCACCCCAAATATCAATCTATCACCATAAAAAACATCTCAATGGAGACAACACCGAGGATCTCCCATACTGCTTACTAAAAACAGGTCATAAATAGTCTATAAAAAGGACATCCTACCCATTCAAATAAATTATCAACAAAATTCCATAGTGATTACATCCCATAAAATAAATATTTAAAAGGTAATAATATTATCCAAGGAGGGTTTTCTTGATAAAAACCTTCTCCACTTTCACCAAAGTGTCTAATAAGCCTTAAACGTCCATTTTCAAAGATTCAAAACCTCCCTTAAAAATATTAAAAACACATAATTATTTATATCACAATCATTTTAATAAATATCATATAAGTACTCAAACAACATATGATGTTAAACAAACAATCATTAAAATGCCAAATAGGTCACTTATCTTATTCACTAGCCATTTATTTTTCAATGGTCAAACACATAACACTTATAAATCTAGAATTACATATAAACCCATATTAGATAAAAAAACATCATTTCCCAGTCAGAAATACAAATTCATAAATCTAAATCATCATTTAGATATAAAAACCCACTCATCAAATTCATCTGGTCATTTTATCAAACACATGGTGTGCAACAAATAACAATAAAATTCCATATAACTCAAAAAATTCATGAAACCGACCACATTTCACATCAAAAATGAATTAAAAAGATCACCCATCAGTATTTAACATATTAGGATGACTAAAAATCCTGAAACCAATGATTATTAAATTTAATGGAAATTGCAAAGGGAAACCTACCTCAAACTAAGGATGCTTCAACAATGCACAACTAAAACAACCTTTCAAATGTTCAATGACACAATAACAACAAAGGGAAACCCTAATCAAAAAGAAAAAAACATAAACCACCAAAAACAAGAACTCCATGTCTACAATTCAGAGGGAGAAGAATACATTAAGAGGTAATGGGAGATGATAATAGATGATTAACTTGAAGATCCATCCCAAAACTGTAAAGAAACCTTTATATCCAAGATTGGAGGTAGGAGAGGATTCTTGGAGAAGGGGGGGATAACCCTCATTTGAGTTGCATGAACAGGAGAGGGGATAATGAGTGATTTCAGTTTAAAATACCTTTAGGGAAAAGTAACAGGTATCATGTTTTAAAACTAGGGGACCTCACATGGTTTGGAAATAAATTTTGGTAAATGTAAAAACATGGTTCTTTCCAAATGCGAGAACCATACAATTTCCTTTTTCATAGTTTTCATATCTATTGGTTGGTAATAGGCCCTAAGCATGAGGCACCACCAAGATCAAACAGTTTCTTGGCCTAATCCTCACAATCTCCTCTAACTGTGTTCCCAACATGCACCACCTACTGATATTCCCAAAAACTCTACTTTTCACCAAAAAATCCTAGAAAAAAACTAATGAATAAACATAAAACCCAATAAAACAAATGATCACCTCCTAATTCAAACCCGTCACACCAAGAAATCAATATAAAAACCAATATTCAAAAATGATTTGGAAAAGTGTGCAACTGAAACCACCGTCTATGACTATAAACTCCACCATAATTCTTTCAACCCCCATAAAGACACATAATTCTCTAGTGGATCAATAATTTTAAAAGGATTTACACAAACTCATGAACCAACTTATCAAACAAAAAACACCTCAACCACCACTATGTTGAACTTAGGCATCATATCTAAAATGGTCCAATGACCCAAAATCACTTCCCAAAACATGACGAAAGCTTGATCGATCTTTTTACAAAACCATAACGACACCCAAACAATGAGGAACTTAAAATTCAAAAGTATCTAAAAGGTAACACCTCTTACCATTCCAACACAAGAGACAAAACCAAATCACCAATGTGGGAGGCCCAAATGGGATCCCCACCATTTAAACCATCTAGACTTGATCAAAATGAGATGAAACTATAATGAGAACCACAATGGGTCTCTACGACATTTATGGACTGACCAACATGGGAATCCTAGCGTGGACCAACTTGGGACTCTCTACATAGGCCAATAAACCCCCACTATAAAGGGAAAATGCCATTGAAAAAAACTCCAACCCACGTGCCAAACCTCGAATCATCTTAAAAGGGTTAAGTGCACAAGGATCACTAATTTTGAGGTTCACATACAAAAGGGAACCATCAATTAAATCTCATTAATCATTTACTAAAAATCTTCCTTACATCAAAGGAGGATCTTTTCATTACAAAAGGATCACAATAGAGAATGAGTTCTCTAATCCATTTCCCAAAAGAATTGGGGCCTTTAAGTCTACGAAGGTATAATAAAAAATCTTAAACTATACCAATTACTACACTAAAGAATTAATCTAGACCAAAGTCCCTCACACACATAAGATTCATGAATACCGGTCTAGTTTACTCTAGGGCATAGGGTTAGATCCCTGATGTTTGAAGAATATACAACCTTATATTCATGAGTATCTAATCCTTGATTGGGACTCGTTATTTCCTCTGAAACAAGGAATCAGTAAAAGGACAATAAGTATTATTTTTCATTTCAGATGAGAAATAGTTGGAAAATGAATCCTACCGAGACAAATCTCCCAATTAATAGAAATATTTCATAATCTATAGGATAGAACTAAATTTTATTATAATATTAGTTCTTAGGGGACCCAAAACATCCACTGTTACAATTTAAAGAGATCTGAGCACCGCAGAACAACACCAGACCCAACAATTTCAACGATATCGGCCTACATATAATGATACTTAAAAATTAGCTAAAAAACTTACTCCAGCAAATAGGATCTATGTTACATCCTATAAACACCCCCTTAAAAACAATTTCAAGTATCATAGGCAACCATAGGCATGAAAGGTCTTCTGAGAACTTGAAATTGATGACATCATATGATTTTTCATTCCATGGTGATGGAACAACATGATTAGACATTTAAAAGTAGCAGAATAATGGTTAAGAGGCATTTTATGTTTTTGACAAACATCATCAACATATGGTCACTTCCCCTTCTCCTTATGGGAAATCCCTTCAATTCCTCAAAATATTAGAGGAAGACTATATACCATATGCACATCCACTTGAAAACATCCATGTGAATAGCTTGTCTCCCCACATTTTCAGAAGCGGTTAACTCTAATAGAAACAGCTTCGACAATAGTTTAAGACAAATCCCACTCTGAAAACATCAATAATTTAATTAATCAGCAACATCCAACTCCATAAGTTATTAATATTTAACCATAAAATTAAAAATTAAATGCAACACTAATCCATAACATTTCTCTTGACTACACATATACATCCCCTTCCTCACCTTTACATTATCGTAGAAATAATGGTTGATGAATGAAGCATTGAATTAATGCAAGATATGATATTCCCGAGGATTTTTCAGAGAAACTGGCTTCCACCACTTCTACATCATACCTTCAATCATAAATACTTTGTTATAATTCTATGAGTACAAAATGATCAAATAACAACTGAGAATGGAGGGGGGATTGGATAAGTTGTTCCCATGTTTTGAGTTTAAAAACATTTAGAAACTTAACCACTAAAATTTGTCATGATTTATTTACATTTCATCATTTAGTAAATAAAAATGAAAAAAAATACAAAATAATGTAAAGATCATAATATTTATAAGGTTCATCCACAATGTGAGAACCCACATCCTTTCTATAGCCACTCATAAAGGTCTATGGAAATTTACAATTACGAAGAAGTGAATACAAATTGAGGTAAATCTTGTTAGATATATTATATATCCAGATATTAAAGATTATACTAAATAAGATTAGTTAATAGGGATTTATACAACAAATTTGAGAGAAAAAAATAATGAATGCTTTTTTGAGTTTTCTCAAGAAGAGTGAAGTCTGAAACCTCTTTCCGATTTGGATGTGTCAGCTTCTCCTAGTCCGATGAACTCTATATTATTGTCCATTATTCAATCTACACTTCTCAGAAACTTATCATAAACTCAATATTTTATTTCTCAATCTGATCAACTCAATATGATCTTCTCAATACTATTTTTCATAACCGGGGATTCTTAATCCAATTGATAAAACAATAGAATTATGTTCTTCTAAAGAGGTATTTGTGTTTTAGAAATTTACACATATAATTATTTATTTCTCTATATTTTTTATTTATGTTTAATTTTTTATATAATTAATAATCACAATAACTATTTTTAGGAGAATCAGAAAAGAAATAGTGGTATCCTTGAAAACATTCTCTGTTTCCAATGAATTCAAAACTACAAAAATCACTTGCACTTAAAATAAATATGTGAAGTCATCAATATTTATTATATATTTTGAAAATATAATCAAAATTTAATTTCATGTATGATATATTAAACTATTAAAAAAATTATGAAATATATTTGAGTCTTCTATAGAATCAGCCTTCATCTTACTCTCCTCATAACAATCACCATTTCTTGCTCACCTCATTACGATATTCCTATCTTTATCATCCCATTATGAACTCCCTTCCTTTATTATCTCATTGAAATATGAATTTATTTCTCTAGACATTATGATCTAACATTCTGTCACAACACACTGTGATCTATATGTTTGTCTCATCTCATTACTTTCTGCCTTTTGTTCTCATATCACTACTATCTGACTTTATTTTTTAGCTCATTACATTATCTATTTCATTATCAGTGCTTGTTTGACTAACATTAAATCTTAATGTGAGTCCAATAGAATCATCATAATGATGTGATTAATAATACAATATAATTATTTTTTATTATGTAATTATCATCAGGATGAAATTATATACTCTACAACATTGAAATTCTTCAAACATCATTTGGTTTAAAAACTACGACCAATAAGACTACTAATTCTGGTACTTAGGGATCTGTTATTTGTCAAGATTTCATGAACTGATATAATCATTATCATTCCACTTTTTCATCCTAATTATTTATCATGATATTTTTCATGATTTTTGAGAACTAGTTAATTAGATAAGAAACTTTTTATTTAGTTTACAATGTATGAATATTTTCTAACTCTTTACCTCACATCCACTTTCTGAAATATTTACCAATAATAAACATTCTTCACTCAACAACATCTTTCTTTCTATAAAAATCTACATATGATGTATCATTAAATTAGTACCGATTGACCTAATATTTATGGATCATTTGATCCAAAAATTCATATTTTTGACCACCATTGTATTTGGTGCTTCTTGATTCGATACACTATAATTGGTGCGACTCAATCTAATCCACTGTTTCTAGAAAACCACATTCATAAAAGAATGTATTTTCTCACCCTTTATCTTTAGGGTAAATCTTACAGCAATATTAAACATTATCACAAATCTCATTACAATAGACTATATACAATCATTATAAATAAAAAAATATTCTTTTACAAGAAGGTTCTTTTTTAATAAAAAAATTATTTTAAAAATTATTTATCACAATGCTTCATCAATATCCCCCTTAGTATTTTTTGAAAACCATCATTAACAACATTTTCAACACTATGAAATATTTCAAAACTCAACATTTATAAACAACTAATTTATTTTTGAATTTTACCAAAACACAACATTTATTAAAACATACTGTCCTAAATCCACATTAATATATAATTTAATTTTTTTGATGCAATTCCTTCCTTCCATTACAAGAACATATTTTAGTCAATATAATAAAAACTTCTTCACTTCTTCACTTTTAGTTTTATCAAAATTTTCTTTTTTCTCTCCCCTATGTTATGATAACCCATGTTTTAGTTTTATAAAATAATTATAAGTTAAAACATATTACTATAAAATGTTTTAACTTTCTATCCCCCTTTATCAATATAATCAAATGCATGATGGGGGTTATATCCCTATGGGGTTTAAGAAGTCATTTGAGGAGTTTAAACATGATGTTGCAGCCTCAAGTCCACAAATCCTTTTTAGCATGGATTTTCGGATAATATTTGAAATTTGATAAAATGTTAAGATGTATTCCAGCATAATATCTCTAGTAGAAACTTTCTATTTTATAAAGTGAAAAATTATGTCAATGTGTTTTGATCATGAATCTTGGATACAATTTTTTGAAAGATTAATTTCACTTTGATTATCACAAATTAAATTCAATGTTTTAAAAACAATATCTTTCATAACATCTAGCTAATCATTCATCCAAATCATTTAACTATATACTTATGTAGTTTCAAAATATTAAAATTTTATTGTTGTTAATCCTACATTAATTTATTTCCTTACTATTACAACTCATAAAAACCTTTTCCCCCGAAAAATGTTCCTCCAAATGTATATTTTATACCAATACAATCTCAGCCCAGTCGACATCAATAAAACCAAGAAATATCATCTCACAAATTCATCTTTATAACAAAACATTCGGTATTGATCCTTTTACATATCTCAGAATCCTATTTTCATCCATGATATTTTATTCATTAAATATTCATTTATACATGGAAAACAAAGTCACAACATAAACAATATTAGGCTATAAGGCTATAAGGTAAAGAATAATTCCCATCAGATTCCAAAATTTATTATGCTTCACACTTATTCTCAATTGATAATTACAAAATGTTGTTCATAATTAAATAGGAGTCGAGACAACATTAGATTCTAGATTCCAAACTTCTTTAATAATTCATTGGAATTCTTTTCATGACATATGAAAATTTAGTTTTTTGGAATTTCTTAGACAATTAAAAAGGTATAAAAAGTAATTTTTTTGTTGAATTTGTAAGATAAAGAAAAATATTACTTATCCCAACATTTAAATTTAATAATTCCATTCATTTCCCCATAATTTTATTTACCAGCTTTTTCATCATCCATAGTACAAATTATATCATCCACATAAATGATTAAAATTAGTGTTCAAGAGTCAACATGTTATAAATATAATGGTCTATAATTGTTTCCTTTCAGAAAGTTAAATATTATAATGCAATTACAATGTATGGAATACTATGAATGTAGGGCTTGTTTTAGCCTATAAAAGGATTTATTTAATATAAATTCCTTGTTTTCATCATTATTAATTTGAAAACCACAAGTATTTTCAATGTAAACATCTTCCCCAATCTCACCATTTATGAACGACGACTTTAAATAAATATGAAAAACATTATAATTCCATTGTTCAGACACTAATAGAAGATTATAACAGTTTCTAATCTTAAAATAGGTGGAAAATACTCTTTAAATTCCACACAATCCCCCTTTTAATAACCTTTACAAAAAACTAGGATTTTTTTGATGAAAAATCCACTTGTTCATTTAACTTCTTCACGTAAAATCATTTCGTTCACAAAGAATTTTTATTAGTTGGATGTGTAAAAATTTACCATGTTTTATTTCTGTTAATCTAACCCAACTATTAATTCATTGCATCCACTAATTATTTGTGTTTAATAGATTATGAATCTAATTTTAGTAGATCATTTGAGATATGTTATGTTTTTTTTATAATATCAACTTAGATCAGTTCTAAAAAAGATCCTTATGATTTCCAATATTGTTTTTGGACACAACATGTTTTTAAGGTATGAAATTTAACATTTATTTTTTACATAAATATTCCCCATCAAATGATTCTATTTAATATTTTAAAGGATGTTTTGAATTTATTTCACTTTTTTCAGAAATCTCTATTTTCCCTTCTTAGCTGTCTTAAAAACTATTATTATAGATTTTTTATTTTCAATTAATTTTACATCATATAATTCCAAAAAAATTTGTAATATGTTTTTACTATCATTTTTACCAAAATTAATTTGGATTATAATTCATAAAAGTCAATCGCCATCATTCACATCATGCATTCCCTATTATATATTTTATATTTTCAGTAAATATGGACATACAATAACTTTTAAGTATTTCAATAAAGGTTTTTTGTTATATGAAATTTCATATGGTATCTTCATGGTTTTCAGTGATAATAAGAATCTATTTTGACCAAGTACAATAGTATAAGTAGATTATTTCCATTACAATATTGATAGTTTATATAATTCCAACATATGTCTTCCCATTTCCACCAAATATATATTCATTCTTTCTGATACTCTATTTTGAAATGGTGTATAGGGAGAACTATACCTAGGTATGATACAATGTTTTTTAATGATTATTTTTTATTGTATTACATGTGAATTTTTTAAAATTATTTGTTCCAATATTTATTATATAATCCATCAACTCATTCTCAATTTCATTTAGGAAAAACATGAACATTTCCACAGTCTTAGACTAGGGTTTCATAATCATGATGTTTGTTATCTAAGTGAAATCATCAATGAATGTGATAATGTATATATCTCTATTTGACAATTGATTTATCATTTGTCGATAAAAATCAGAATTAATACATTTAAAAGGTCAGGTAGAATAAATATCAACTCTCATATGCCTTTTGTAAGTAAACATACATTTATGAATATTAAAAAAACTTATTTTTCTCTTCTTTTCAATTTTTGAAAATTTCTATCATAAAAAATTTAGAATTTTTTTCCTTTTTTTTCATCTAATATAGACATGTATTCAGTGCCAAAAAATTTTTTTTTCTTTAGAGCATAAGTAAAATTAGTTGTTAAATTCTTCTATTTGGAAATGATTTTTATTGGTTCTTTCCCATTTTCTAATCATTTTCCCATTTGTAAACATTTGATGACACACGTGTATTTTTATAAAACTACTTTTTTACAAAAGAGAATCTTGTTAACATTAAATCTATTCCATAATTACTAATTTTACTTACACTCTGAAAGTTATGTTTTACCCCCTAATCAAATTAAATACCTTTAGATTTGAAATTTTCTGCTTCAATATCAACAGTTCGGATTCCTCTTATTTTTTTGGAACTGTCATTACCAAAGGCAACTTCCCCTCCACCATGAATCTCACCATGGTTTATGATTTTCATCTCACCACTCATATGTGAGGAACAAACACTGTCAATTATTTGTGGTTTTCTAATTTTACGTACATTTAATGTTGTCTCGATAACAAAATCTTTTTCTTCAACTTTCATCATTCCAACTTCCTTTTAATTTCTTTAATAAGAAACATATTTCAGAAGGGGTGTCATACATTTTTTGGAATGATGACCAGCATCATAATATATTCCATGAAATTATTCTAGCTATTCAAATTGAATTTTTATTGGAAGGTCCCCTACATATTGACATTTCTCATTTGTAGCTTCTTATGATTTAATAATGTACTATTTCTACTTCCACTATTTCTTTAACTATTCTCAATCATTCTTCTAGGCAAGGATAATATGTTACAGAAATTAGATGCATTATTCCCATAGATTACACAATAATATATATATCCTTCAAATAATGAATTTGTATTTAAGTATTATCTTTCTCTATATAACCCATTTTTTGAAGGATAATTTATTTCTACGGTTACCTTCTTTCGACAAAGATAATAATTCATGATGAGTGGGTTTTTATCATTTGTATATTAAATAGGTTTATCATATCCTTTTTCTCCACGTATTTCCCAATACATTTTTAGAGACCTGGGATGTTAGGTAAATCAGATGAAAATTTGTTTTTTTGTGTGTGATTATTTCACCAAATTCTTTATTTCATCATTCTCATAAACTTTATAAGTATCAATGATTAACTCCAAGAAATTTTTGATGTTTTTATTTATCTTACATAGAGTAAATTAGGATTCTAGGTGTTTTGATTGATATATATTAACTTATTCTTCTTTGGATGCCATCATCGTTTAGAGATCATCAGCCATCCTTCCTTATATACAAATTCTATGTTTTAAATTAATATATACAGAATGTATTATTCCCACAACATGATGAAATCTATTATTTTTTTCAAAAAACTCTTCATAATATTTCTTTGTTAATAAAATTTCTTTTTTAAGATATTTGTTTTTAACAAGATATGAAAGAGGTTCTGTTCGAAGCAGATAATCTCTATAATATTATTAACCTCCTTCTTCACTATTTGAGGAGTCTTCAACTTTCTCAACATCTAAAATGAATGTTTTGACCTTTTTAGATGGTTCTTCATTCGAGGAATTGTTATTAGTTGAATATGATTCTTCTTCGACACTCAATAAACTCCCTTTGTTTCCCAAACACTTATTATTCTATTTGTTTAATGAGTTTTCTTCTTTATCATTTTTTCACACTTCTCTTATTGATATTTTTCATCCCAATCATCTCGATATTCACTAAATTTCTACTTTGGGAAATTCATAGAAAATTATTCTATTCAACCACACTCAAAACACTTGATATGATGTTTACATCCATACTTTCATCCTCTTATTTTATTGTTCTTGGATATAAGATAGTTGATTTTATCATTCAACTCATCATCCTCTTTATCTTATGAATCAAAAGGATCAAAGTCTCCAACATATTATATTTTCATTTTTCTCATGGATTCAAGTCCTTTTTAATCTTTCATTATATTTTTGAACATTTGGGATTTTTTTATTTTATAAGAAACAATAATGTTAGGAAGTTCATTAAGATAGAAATAAACCTAATATTATAAAAAATAAATTTTAGAATCAAACATGTCAAAAAATATTCTCATAAGTATCTTCAAACTTCTAGAATATACTTGCGTATCCATAAATCATCTAATTTTGGAAACAATTTCATTTACTCTGGTGATGTATTCATCAATAGTTTCTTCATCTCTCGTTATGATTTATTTATACTTACTATGCTAGATTTTTAGCTTTACTTCCTTAACTTTAGTATTCCCATCAAAAATAATTTACATCTTGTCCCAAAGACTCGTTGATTTTCTATGACCCATCACCTTCTGACAAATTTTTTATATATGTCCATAATGGTATAATTTCTACCTTTTTCTTCAACATATATACTTCTCATATTATGAAATGTTATGGGAGAATCATCCTTTTTTGTGAAAAATCAATTCTAGAAGAATCATCAACATCTAAGCTAAGATACAGTAGATATAGAATCATTTTATTTTTACAACCAAAATAATTTTTTCCATAAAATGTTGGAATTCAGTTACTGCTAAAACAATAGAAATTACCCATGAAAAATATTCAAGTAGGTAACCCTACCTATGATATAAATTTTAGTTCTAATGTATCGAATAACAACTGACTAGGCTGTTGAATAATTTATTCAATTTTTATATTTTCAAAACATTTTGAAACATAACCCTTATAACGTATTAACATTTCTTTCCTTATCAAAATTTATTAAATAATCAAGCATTAAAAAGAAAAAATGAATCTAATGAATATAATATTCACAAGGTTTGGCATCAATTTGAGAACCTACATCCTTTCCATAGCCACAGACATGGCTATATGGAAATTGAATATTATCTATAGGTGAATAAGATGGGTGATAACTCCCATTATACACCTTATATCTCCCAATAGAATTTATTATACTAAGTCTCATTATTTAAAAACGATTCTTACAGAACAATTGATCCGAAATAGAATAATATTTTTTTATTTTCTCTAAATATGAAAGTCTGAATCCCCATAAATATTTCGATGTCTAGATCTATCAGTCAAATGAACTATATAGTATTCTCCCTTACTCAATCAATTGTTCTCAAAATAATAAAAAACCAGTCTCAAATTCTTCAATATAATCAAATAAATACGATCTTTTCAATCTAATTGAAAAAATAATAGATGTTTGATATTCAAAAGAGATCCTTATTAGGTAGGAAATTTCACAAAAAAATAGTCATTTCTCCACCTTTTGTTCTTACATTAAATGATACAACGAAAAATTGATCTAAGAATATATTAATAGGTGACAGAGAAAAACAAGAGTGCTAACCCTGAAAACATTCCCTGCTTCCTCATATTTAAAAACTGTTAAAATCACTCACATATAAACATCAACACGAACTTATTTAATTCATCTCATATTTCTATGAGTTGTATAGAAAATTGTATTTCATGTCTGAACTCTTCAACACTTACTAGATATAATTAATTATTTTTTATTCTTCATCTTAATCAACCTTCAACTTTCTCTTCTCATTACGATCTTCATTTAATTCTTATCTCATTACGATCCGTATTAATTTCTCATCTCATTATAATCTACCTTTCATTCTCATATCATTACGTCCACCCATTATTTTTATTCTCGTTATGATATGCATTTCCTTCTAAACTCATTATGTCTATAATTTCTGAGCTCATTAAATTCTTCCTTTCTTTTTCTTCTCACTACGATCTGAATTTTTTTCTCCTCTCATTATATTTTTGATATCTTTCCTAGAGTTAGTCTGATTGGAATTCTATCTCAGAGTCATTCTGATGTAATCCTCATAATTATGGAATTTCATTATCGCATAATTCCCATTATTATGGAATTATGTACTCAATAACTTTTATATTCTTCAAAAGTGATAATCATTACAAATTCTAACTTCTAAATACTTCTGAGTCTAGAACAACATGATATGATCTATTTTCAGATTTATGGAAATGATAAAATAATTATGACTCCTAAATTACAAAAAAATATTTTATCATGATAGATTTGATGATTTTTCCGAACTCCATCATAAGAAAAATGTCATTAGATTTAGTCCAGAAGTATGAAAACATTCTAACTCCAAGAATGAAATTCTTCTTTCAAAATCATTCAACAACAATATGAAATCATCACAGAGCAACATCTATCATTCTAATAAAAAACATTTTATAGATCGTGAACATCATACTGAACGGCCTAAGTAAAATTGTGAATTCAGTCAACAAATTCATATTTCTGGCTATATATGAATCTATTATTTATCGGTCTAATACTATACATCTAGTTCTTCTCTAATTTTTTTTGTGTCTATAAAAAAATTACATAAAAGAAAAAAATTGTTCCCCATTATGTCTGGGTTCAACCATATATCAACATATAAAACTATCCAAAATACATTACAATGTAATATTTTCAATCTTTATTAACAAAAAATATATTATACAAAAAAGGTTAGTTTTGAAAAAAATACAAAAAAAGTCTAAATTTCTTTGTCACAAATGTTTTTCAACAACACATGCACCTCAAGGAGACTGAAAAACCATTATATTTTTCACATATACACTTACACTTTAGGATGATCCTCTTTAGAACAAAATAGAGTAGTATTTAATGTTAATATTCGAGAAGGAAGTTATTAGGTTGATCTACTTGAAAACCTGCTAATGAGGAACTACCAGTAGATTCACCACAAATATCACCCACATCATTATTGGGGGAGACACTAGGAAACATGAAAACTGATATCTCAATCAATACCAACTCTTCAAAAAGTATTCTCAAAATCAACACACTACATAAACATCATTCTCAAATCATATAGAAACAAGAAACGCAACCGTTGGTTTTCAAATCATCAAAATTGTACACATAATAACACATTTTATTAAATGAAATGATGTTGGGTTTCACCGTCATCAATGGTATCCTTTAGAGACTCACTCAAATGCATATTTCTATGAAATCCCTTGAACAAATCCAATCTTTCCAATCTGGGAACTTCTCTACCCATTAAATCCTTCATCAACTTTTTCGTACATATTCTTGGATGGAAAATCTTGGCCTATGAGCCACGTATCCCCCCACTCTCCCTCACTTCTAGGATTTCATATTGTTTCTCCTCCAATTCCCCCACTGGAACATTCGTTTGGATTGGCATCATCACCCAGGGTATTAGCTAGGCGTTGGAGCGTTCCGCATATAGTTTCACAGTTTTTAATTAGCATGGTTTTGATATCGATGCAACAACCACTTGTGGTTTGAAGATCAGCATCGGTTTCTGTCAGAGGGTTTTCGTCTTGGTTTCGTGCGGAGATCATTCTAGGTTAGGGTATAGGCTTGGATTTGGCATGCATCGGGAAGGCATCGCAATGGATTCCAGCCTCTGGATATGGTCTTGACTGACCTTTGGCTTCAAATGTGTCTTGTTGTGGCACTGTAACTTCTCCAAGGTGATTCAGAGGGGGGAGGTATGGATTTGATTCATTTGTTCTGATATTGGTTCTCTAGTGGTTTACTTTCATTGGTGGTGTCGTCAGAGGGCCCTTTCTCCCTCTATGGTCCCTTCTGCCTCCTGCGGCTTGACTGTTTTGGTAGTCAGTGGGGGTTCCTCCGTGGTTTGGTTCTGTTTGGCTCCATCCCAAAGTGGCATTGTCTACTCAGACCTGCTCGGCACCCCTCGTCAGTGGTAATCCATTGATGTATTATTGGATCTACTAGTCCTAGGTGATGAAGATTTTTCTTCATCTCTTTGGGGATTTCCCCTTTTTGGGTTTTTGCGGATGTTTTCATAGAGTACCTTACAGTCGAGATGAGGTTCTTCATGTTTCGGTTCTAGCGCTGATTTTCCTAAGAGATTTCTACTTGGATATACACATTGGTTTTTCTTCTGGTTTCTTCTGATAATTTGGATATGGGTGATTTATGGAACTTAGCCTTGATGGATTCTTTAATTGATGTGTTTGTTGGAAGATTTTTGTTTGATCTTAGAGGTAGAAAGTTAGTAAAGGTAGACTCGATCACCTAGAAGAGGCCAAAATGAGGATTCAGAGCTGTAATTTCATCGTTGTAATGATTTTCATATTTGGTTTATTGAGAGGGTTTCTCTCCATCCATAGGATCAGGATTGTGCTTTGACACAAGACTGTTACTTGTTGATCTGCATCGCAATGTTGGAGTGCTTCAACTTATCTTTAGGATGTGAATGGGCTGCTCTAGTTTTAAGTTTGGTTTTCATTCTATTTTTCTTTCAGGTGTAATTTCCCAATGTCTATGTATTCCTTTGGGTTCTCCCACATTCATCTCTTAAAAGGCAGTTTTATCAATAAATAATGACATTTGAAGGCCTTCAGGTCATTGGATGGATGTACATATTCATGCATGTGAACACCCATGAAGATACCAATGGTCAAAATATAACATTCCCATTTTAAATAAAAAAACTTTCCACACATTTGTTTAACACTTTCAATCCTCATTACATTTCAACGTTCACAACCCCATTGTCAAAAATAATAATCCACTGATTAAAAAAAAATATCCAAACTCAACACATTATTCCATTTGATTTTTTCATGAATAAAAATCACACGACATCAATTCCGAAACTCAATTCAAACAATTGAAATTATTTTATAAAACTCAATAAATATCATTTTATTAAAAATAATTTCATTAAAACCATATTCCATATAATTTAATACATATTTCAAAAACATTATTCATAAAAAATTTCTGATTTCATAGAATGAAATTTCAATAAATGAATAATTTTATTATAAAAATAAACCTTTTTTATGTATCTCTTCAAAATGATTTTGAATATATATTTCCTATTTTCCAAAAACCACACTATTAAAACTAAAAATCTTGTATTTACAACTACAAAAAATATGGAGAAAAAATTTAGAATCAATGAATACCCAAAACAACTTATAAGGGGGAAATAGTGATGATGAGTATCTTCATCATATGGTTGGAGTCCATAATACTAACACACCACAATCATATAGAGTATTCTATGACCATGTACCCAGATCTACATGGCTATCCATGCTATACGAGCTCAATGAGATCACTGGACCAACACCATTTTTTATTCTAAACACAGAATAATCAATAAGAACCCGATAACCTAAACAAACACCAACTTACAATTGAAACAAATGATTTGGTCCTAATGTGTTGTCATGAAAATCCCCCAGAACTACACCTAGAGTTCCCATATACCTAATCCATCTACCTTAACATACCAAATAATAGAATGAAATCAGAAATAAATGTACTCTAAAAAACAAACCACCTATTATATCATTTTGTCTTAAAACAATATCATTTAAGCAAAAACTGGTCACCCAATCCAATCTGTGGAAAAGACCTTAGGGCTCTTCGGATCCCCACAGGCATGATGCCAATGTCTGGTATCTTCATAGTAACCAAGGGAATAATTTTTCTCAATATAAATAATTAAACTGAATAGTAAATGAACCTAGAAATAATATATATATATATATATATCCAAACTGAATATAATTTATAAAATATAAAAATAGAAAAGACTACAAAAAACCTACTGAATTCGACAATCACAACATATCCATGGGGCCATGATGGACTGTTTTTTATATGTTTACTAACCATCACCGATGATGATCGAATCTAAGTTATAACCATGACCAATGTCTAAAAAAATAATTAACTATAGGTGTGAGTATTAAAACACAATAGGAATTCTCAAACCAATCTATTCACAATGCGCATCCATTAAAATAAAAGATACATCAACTTCTAGTTCGATTTACAATATATAAATGTAAATATTTTACACACAATTCCACATTAAAGAAAGTCATAGATTGATTACCCATTTAATTTTCAAATAACAACATTCCCATAGTGTAAACCATTTCTCTTTTGTAGTTAATGGAAACTATTTTCATTCTAAAAAGGATAGAATGTGTGAAAAATGATTTCCATATCATTTACCATAAAACATTAAAATCCAACACAAAAATTTTATTGAATATTTACATGATTAATGTAATCCATAGAAATGAACACATAATACTGAAAATTAAAAAAAGTGCACAAGGACGACCAACTAATAATACATCTCAATCATTTCATGTAGACAATTAAGTTCCAATGGAAATGGGATATCCTTGGAGATTATGAAAGAATCCAGAACATACTATATATATTGACTCATCCTAGAAATAATTCCTTACTCAAGGGAAAAAACATTTACCCTCATTCTTGATCTCACCCTAAATGGTCAAACTAAGGGGAACTATCCCATATGTATAACAAACAAAAAATATCATATACCATGTTATTGGCCACTAGTAAGAGAAAAATCATAGATATTGCAGTAATGGTTCTCAAAATATTTGTTTGTTATGCCAAGTCTCTATGTCATGATTATAAATGGGGTGTTCTAACTGATCCAAACTGAGCATCCAATCACAAGAACATATAGCATATATAACAATTCACATAATAGGTACCACCCTAAATTATCCCAGAGATCAATCTCTTGCCATTAAAAAATATATCACAAAAGAGTCCACATTGAGGATCTTCCACTATTCCCATGATAAATAGGTCATTAGGATTCCACATGAAGATGTACCATCAATTTACCTAATTGGTCATAATAATTCCATAGTGAGGTCATCCCATATCACATCCAAACAAACACTGTTTTGATATTTTATTAATTTTTTAACTCATATTAAATTTATTTCATTTTATTTGTTTTCCATTGAAATTAGATTTCATGAGCATGTAATACATGTTGTATAGTTAATGCACATAGTTCATTGAAAGTTGTGGAAACCGTGAGATACCACCTATAATTTTTGATAGATCCAAGCACATAGTTGGTGTAATATTTTTTATCCATGCGTCCATCTAGTGCACCAAGTCATTTTATAGAAAATAAATTAACTAAAATCAAAAGAAAATAAAAATACAGACCAATTCCATTCTCATCCCCCCGTTACATAAAATGTTTCTTTTACCTCCTTCCTCTGGTCATGGAACCCCCCCCCCACCCATACTTCTCAACCATGAATGCTCCACCCATTTAGTGAACCTCCCCTCTCCATAGTTTTCACACGATTTTATAGGTTTTCATCTCGGATCACCTAGGTATGTCATCTATTTGAATAACCCTATTTTTTCAGAAATATTTCTCCCTCTTTTCACCTTTTGACATTTTTTTAAAACCCTAAATCTTTGTTTTATCGATTCTTTTCCCCTTCTTCAAATTTTTGGCATGCGATGGGGCTTCCAGGTCTTCCTCGTGTGTGTTTCAGCATCTTCGTTCAAAGGAAAAGTGCATCAGTCTATTATGGTTCATCCAACACCATTTGAGGATGTTTTCCTCTACACTCTTTGGTGTTCATCAATTTTATTTATAGATTCTTGTATGTTTTTGGGCCCCTGCACGTTAATTAAAGTGTTTGGTAGGTCCTTGAACGGTTTCAATCATATACATTTGTGTGTGTGTGTTTATGTGTATATATATATATATATATATTAATTATTCTTATTCATATTCCCTCAAGGTGAGGGAAATATTTTAATTTGATTAAGGGGTCTAAATATATAGGAGTGTATGTGCATGAAGTTGTGGAGGAATTTTTTCTAAAAGAGTCGACTATTGAAGAGGTTGTCTGGGAACTCTCCCTTTGAGGTAGGTTCACCCTTTCATTCAACATTGAGTTAATGAGATATTTATTCCATGATTTTCACACATACTTTTTATATTAAATAATTTCATGCATTTTTTAGAATAAATTATTGATGTAAAATAAGGTTATTTCCATTTGGATTTAATTTCTTAATGTGGTTGTATTGAGTTCAGCATATAAAGTGCTTGACGAGATGCTCATTTGGATGATGTGAATGTATTTCGGATTTGAAATGATGATTTGGGTTACAAAAATGAGTTTCTATGTGGGGTTTTTATTTTTAAAATTGGTGTTCATATAGGTCATTAAGATTTTTTTTTGTTTGAATGGTTTTTTGAGGCCAGGTTGACACATTTTAAATGGTTTCATTAGAATACCCTCCTTAGAATGGGACTCTTGGTTTATTTGTTAACAATATGAAGGTGTGTCCTTGTCTTGGGACTTCCCTTATGTGTTTATGTTTTGATGGAAAGGGACACACCTTGGACTGTCTAGGGTAGTTCTAGTTTGTGTGATTCATGAGATAGAACATATGTATGGTTGCTTTTATAGTTTTTTTGCAAACCCAATTTTGAACAAGATATTTGAACATGGAATAGCTATGAAAACTTTTGAGAAATCGCTTTCTACTATTTTACATTATGCACTTTCTAGTGACCCTTTATATGAACTATTTGCTTTGGGATTGAGTCCTTTAGTCATGCCATGAAGGTTAATGATCGACCATTGGAGAATTCTGATTTCATTTGGTAAGGATTGCCTTCAGTATGAGACACATTTATAGTATTACGTAGATTTCTTTTAAGCTCCTAGGTATTCCATTTTTTCCCGAACCTAGATTATTTGTGGTGGATACTCTATGTGTTGTTGAGTCAATAAGGTTGTCCTTATGACTTTTCCATTCCTTTATGTTTTGAAAATCACAAACACATTATCTTTAAGAAAATTGCTTTTATAAGGAAAATTGCTTTTATAAGGAAAATAGCTTTCTTAAGGAAAATCGCTTTTATAAGAAAAATTATCCTTATCACATTTTCATCCATATTTTTCTTAAGTATAAGATTCAGATTCATTTTCTCGGAATCATTGAAACATTGATATAAAGCATTCTGTTTTAGGGTTCGGATTCTGGATAAGAACTATAAGGAAGTTTCATTCCGAATTCAGGATATGAACTCTGACTAAGTTCTATTCAAGATTCAGGATACGAATTCTGAAGAAGAATTCTCATTAAGAATTCCAATGAAGAATTCCCATTACGAACTCTAATGAAGAATTCTCATTACAAATTCTCATTACGAATTCTGATGAAGAATTTTCATTACGAATTCTGATGAAGAATTCTCATTACGAATTCTGATGACAAATTCTCATTACGAATTCTAATGAAGAAATCCCATTCCGAATTCTCATTACGAATTCTGATGATGAATTCTCATTACGAATTCTGATGATGATTTCTCATTACGATTTCTGATGACGAATTCCTATTCCGAATTCTCATTCCGAATTCACCTATTAAACAGAATTTGAGTATCTTTGTTTTATACACTCTGAATTTATTTAGAGTATTTGAGTATCTTTATTACACTCCGAACCTTCACTCCGAATATTTCATTCCAAACTTTTATGTTAGAATTAAAACGATGTCGTACATTCTGTTACACTTGTTTTGTTATAAAACGATGTCGTCTGTTTTGTTATAAACTAACTGTTGTCTAAGTGACACGTGTACAGGTCCCTCCGAACTTTAAGGAAAATATGACCGTTGGAGAAGGAGCCGACCTTACCTATAAATAGGAGCTCATTTGAAAGAGCTCGTAGCTTATGGATAGCTGATAGTTGATGAAAGTGCTGAAAGGATGAAAAATTTGCTTGAAGTGATTTCTAGAGAGAGAGGCTCTTATTAACTCTCAAAGATTCGTGTGACTCCGAATGTTGGTGATTACATTCGAGGGATTCCGGGGATAGGAAGAAAGAGGTGCCGACTACCTTAAAGTTCGAGGGCTTTCTTGCTGAGGAAGACAGAGGTTGCCAACTACCTTGAAGTTGAGGGCCTGCAGGGATAGAAAGACAGAGACTCCGATCTTTGTATCGAGGGCTTACCCTGGTGTGGGTAAGACAGACTTGCTTGAAATTATAAATCAAGGGACCTTTATCCAAGGTTGTTGGATACCCTTCTCTTTGGGTTAAAAGACTTATATCTTGTTACTAGTATTTTTACTACTTGTTTTTATTCCGCTGTATTTTGTAATATAAGGAAAGTATAACATTCTTATACTTCCTTATTTGTACTCTGATTCATTTATATTCTATACGCTTTAAGGTAGAATCTCATATTGTAAAGTTTCAATCTCCGGAATCATATTTCCGAAACCTACTTTCGGAATCTATTTCCTAGTTTACCTTCGGTGTTAGAGGTGTTGTGAATTTGCTTAGTTTAATCTTTGTTAAACTTATCCCTTTCCTTTTCTTAAGGAAACTATAGTTATTCTTAACTAACTTTGAAGGTTCCAAAGGAATTTTTAAAGTATACAAGTCACCCCCCCCCCCTCTTGTATATTGAGCATCACATACTATATTTCGATCCTACAATTGGTATCAGAGGTTGGAAACCTCTTACTCTATACCAATCATACATTTGGTATCAGAGCAGGTCTCTGAAATACTTGTACTCACATACAAGTTTTTCTTTCTCACTTTATCCTTCCAAACTTTGTCATTCCGAATTTGTCCATTCTGGACTTTCTCATTCCGAACTTTGTGATTACGATTCTGTGCTACTAACAAGTTTGTGTGCAATGTTATTTCTAGTATGGAAGGAATTAATGTTGGATCTATTGACAATCTAAATCCGACAAGACCACCTATCTTTGATGGTAATGATTATGAATACTGGAGAGATCGTATGAAGACATTTGTTATCAATACTAGAGTAGACAACTTTGTTATGCTTACTGGTGATTATAAAATTCCTGACAAGGAAGTCAGAACCTTTACTAACCAGGAAAAGCAAGAATATCAACTCAACTATAAGGTACACAACACTTTACTATGTTCAATGACTAGAAATATATATAGCCAAATTTCTTCTTGTGAAGCAGCTAACTTTATATTGAAGAAGTTAGAGGTTACACACTTTGGGACATCTAAGGTGATTGAGACTAGAAGAGCTATGCTTAGAGCTGAATATCATGGCTTCAATTTTCCTTATGGAGAACCTATCTGTAAAGTTCAACAAAGATTTATGACTATTGTCAACAGTCTACAATCTATGGGAGAAAAAGGTTTAGATGATGAAGCTCTTGTGGACAAGATAATTGACATTATTCCCAATGAGTGGGAATCCAAGAGAACAGCAATAGATGAAAACAGGAAGGTCACTCAAATTACTCTTGATGAATTATTTGGAACTCTTCTACAACATGAAACAAGAATGAAGAGAGATGCTGACAACATCATGATGAAGAATGGAAATGGTATTGTTGCTTTTACTACAACTTCAAATCAGATGAAAGCTAAGACTCCTGAGAGAGATACTAGATCCAAGTCTAAGAAAGTCATTTTCCAATCCGAATCTAGTGAGAGTGAAGTCTCAGAAAATGAATTAGCCAATCTTGCTCAAAGGATGAACAAGATAGCTGGACAGAGAAACTTTCAATCCAAGTATAAGAAGAAGGATAGGAAAGATAAGAAAGATTGAGAAGTTACTTGTTATGAATGTAAAAGAGCTGGACATATTAGACCAGATTGCCCTATGCTCAAAAAGAAAGAAAGGAAGGAAAGACATTCAGACAGGAATAGAAAGAAGTATTATAAATCTAAAGCTAAGAAAGTTCTGAAAGCTAATGACACCTGGAATGCCAGTGGTGGTGACTCTTCAGATGAATCTTCTGATTATGAATCTTCAGGACAGAAGAATCTTGGTCTTATAGCCAGATTACCTATTGATAATCATTTTCTTATGGCTAAGGTACGAAATGCTGAATCATTGACCAATGTTTCTTTAAATTATAATGATAGTAAGTATTATAACTCTTCTGATGAAGAATCATCTTCTGATGAGGAAAATACTTTACCTACTTATGAAGAAGTCTCTAGGATTTCTGAACTTCTTGAGATTGAGAATTCCAAACTAAATAAGAATCAAGATAAGGCAAACTCTAGGAATTCTATACTTACAAAAGAGATATCAGATCTTTCTAAAGATCTTGATAAGAAAAATGATGATTTTGAAAATATTTCAAAAAATCTTGAGGAAGTAAGTTCTGAGAAGAATAAACTTTCTAAAGAATTAGAAAAAGTAATTTCTAATAAAAATGTTTTCGAGCCTAACTGTAGTTCTAAAACTAATGATTTTGAGGATAAAAACTTGGTTGTAAAACTTAAGTCCGAAATTTTTTTCTTAAAGAAGTGTTTATCAAACTTTACCCATGGTAAAGAAAATTTTGATAAGATGTATTCCCAAATACGACCTTTAAGAAATAAATCCGGATTTGGTTATACCCATGCAAAACCTATTTTCAGAAACAATTATTTTGTTCCTCAAAGTGCCCCATTTTTTACCAAGTGTCAATGTGGTGGTCACTGGGCAAAGAATTGTTCCTTAAACAAAACCCAATTCCTAGGATTTCACAAAGCTTACTTTTCCAAGAAGATGTGGGTACTTAAAATTTTATTGTCTGGAAATCTCGGATCCAAACAAGTTTGGATTCCGAAAGTCTAATTTTCCTCTTGATTTCAGAATAATAAAGAAAGTACCAGCAACAATACATGGTACATGGATAGCGGATGTTCCCGGCACATGACTGGTAACAAAAGTTTTTTTGAAAAGATTATCAAAACGAAAGGAGGAAAGGAATCTTTCGGAGACAATTCTAACGGAGAGATTGTTGGTATTGGTAATATTGTTCTTTTAGGTAAAACCTTGATTTCAAATGTTCTTTTTGTTAAAGGTCTTAAGCACAACCTCATTAGAATAAGTCAGTTATGTGATGAAGGTTACCTTGTGAATTTTAGGAATGATAAGTGTTTAGTTCACAATTCCAAGGAAGAATTTATTCTCTCAGCCAATAGGCAAGAGAATGTCTACACTTTGAATCTAGAAGACCTCAGGAGCCAAGATTTACCTTGCCTAAGTGCAATGGAAGATCATTCTTGGTTATGGCATAGAAGACTAGGACACTGTAACCTTAGGAACCTATGTAAACTCTCTAATAAAAAACTATTTAAGGATCTACCGGATCTTAGATTTGATTCTTCTAAAGTTTGTGATCCATGTCAATATGGAAAGCAACATAAATCTAGTTTTAAGTCAATCGGTGATGTCTCAACAACCGATGAATTACAGTTAGTGCACATGGATATTTTTGGTCCAACACAAACTGGAAGTATTGGAGGAAAATACTATGTGTTTGTTCTAGTTGATGATTACCCTAGATTTACTTGGGTCTATTTTCTAGAAAATAAATCTGAAGCTTTTTCCTATTTCAAAAGTTTTAGAGCTCAAGTTAAGAATGAGAAAAACCTTCCATTAAAAACTATTCATAGTGATCATGGAGGAGAATTTCAAAATTCTGATTTTGAAACTTTTTGTAGTAAGAAAGGTATTAATCACAATTTTTCAGCACCTAGAACTCCTCAACAGAATGGTGTAGTTGAAAGAAGAAATAGAATTCTTCAAGAGATAACTAGAACCACGTTGAGTGAATATTCTATTTCTAGACACTTCTGGGATGAAGCTGTAAGTACTTCTTGTTATACTATAAATCGAGTTTTGATTAGACCTTTTCTTAATAAAACTACTTATGAGTTATGGAATGGAAGAAAACCTAGACTTTCCTACTTCAAGGTTTTTTGTTGCAAAGTATTCGTTTTGAATACTAAAGATAACCTACATAAATTTGCACCAAAATCTGATGAAGGAATTTTCTTAGGTTATTCCACAACCTCTAAGGCTTATAGCGTTTTTAATAAAAATACTTGCACTATTGAGGAAACAGTACATGTAAAATTTGATGAATCAGATCCTTTTGTTTTTAAACCATCTCAACTTACATCTTCAGATGTGTTTTAAAAAACTGAGTATCAACCTTTGATAGAAGAACCTTATGATAAGGAAATTGTTCTAGAAGATACTTCTGAAACATTTAACCCAGAAGACTTTCTACCCTATGTTGATGAACAGGTTTTACAAAACCCAAATCAGGTGTTTCTTAAGAATCATCCCAGTGATAGTTTCATTGGTGATGTTAATCAACCTGTAAGGACTAGAAGTTCCTTAAGAAATAAAGTAGAACATCTAGAATTTCTTTCCCAATTAGAACCTAAAAGCACTGATGAAGCTTTAGGTGATGATGATTGGATCAAAGCAATGCATGATGAACTAAATGAATTCGAAAGGAATAAAGTCTGGACCTTGGTTGAAAGACCTAATGAAACTTCTGTTGTTGGAGTAAAATGGGTTTTCAGAAATAAATGTGATGAAAATGGAGTCATTGTTAGAAATAAAGCTAGACTTGTTGCTAAAGGCTATAATCAGCAAGAAGGAATAGACTATGAAGAAACCTATGCTCCAGTAGCTAGACCTGAATCTATCCGTATTCTACTTTCCTTTGCAGCATTCATTAATTTCAAACTTTTCCAAATGGATGTAAAATGTGCTTTTCATAACGGTTATGTTCAAGAGGAAGTTTTTGTTGAACAACCTCCTGGCTTTGAAGATATAAAACATCCAGATCATGTTTTTAGACTTACCAAAGCATTATATGGCCTTAAACAAGCCCCACGAGCATGGTATGATAGACTTACTGGATTTTTGCTTCAAAATAATTATGTTAAGGGAAATGCAGATCCAACCCTTTTTATAAAGAAAGATAAGAAAAATATTTTGATTGTTCAAATTTAAGTTGATGAAATTATATTTGGTTCAACTCAGCAATCTTTGACTGACTCTTTTGCTAGTCTAATGAAATCTGAGTTTGAAATGAGTATGATGGGTGAGTTAACATTTTTCCTTGGTTTTCAAATCTCTCAAAAACCAGAAGGAACCTACATATCTCAACATAATTATATTAAAGATCTTCTGAAAAAGTATGGTTATGACAACACTAAAAGTATAAGTACTCCCATCGGTACCTCAAACTCTTTAGATCTTGACGAAGCTGGGAAACCAGTAGATCAAACATCTTTTAGTGGTATGATAGGAAGTCTACTTTACTTAACAGCTAGTCGACCAGACTTAATGTTTTCAGTATGCTTATGTGCAAGATATCAATCCAATCCTAAGGAATCTCACATAAAGGCAGTAAAAAGAATTTTTCACTACCTTAAGGGAACCATGGATCTAGGATTATTTTATACCTCTGGAAATGATTTAGTTCTAAAAAGATTTTCTGATGCTGACTTTGGTGGATGTAGAATGGATAGAAAAAGTACATCCAGAACTTGTCATTTCTTAGGAGATTCTTTAGTTTCTTGCTCATGAAAAAAGCAACATTCTGTAGCACTCTCCACTGCTGAAGCTGAATATGTAGCAGCTGGAAGTTGTTGTGCACAAGTGTTGTGGATGCAACACACACTCACAGACTATGGCCTGAGTTTTACTAAAACTCAAATTTTGTGTGATAACACAAGTGCCATTGCCCTAAGTAAAAACCCTGCACATCACTCTCGTGCAAAACACATAGATATTAGGCATCACTTTCTTAGGGATCACACACTTAAAGGAGATATTATTTTTCAGTTTATCGGAACGTAAGATCAACTTGATGATATTTTCACAAAATCTTTGCCTTCTGATAGATTTTAATATATTAAACAGAATTTAGGAATGATAACCGTAAGGTAATCTTTCTTAATTAAATTCCTGTTGAAAAAATCTCTTTACAGTAATAAACTCTTTTTCATAGGGGGAGTACATGTGATTGTTTGGTTAACAAAGTTTTTAAATATTTGTTTTCAAATTTTTCGGAACGAAGATTTCCGGAATGGAACTTCCGGAACGAAAGTTTTCCAGAATGGATAAATCCGTACAGAATACTTCTAGAATAGAAGTATTCATATAGAAAACATCCATATTGGAAGATTTCATACTGGTACTTTCATAACAAGATTTTCGTACCGAACCTTCATAGTTTTTTCGTACCCTTACTAAGTTTATTTTTCATACTGAGTTTTCTGAAATTTGTTTTCCGTACTAATTTTTCCGTAATGAGTCTTTTCGTAATAAAGTTTTTTTTTCGTAGTCATCTTTATATTACCCAATACGAATAATCCTCCTAAGCCAATCCGAAAGGTATGGTTACCCTACTCAAGTCTTCGTAGTCATATTTTACTTGCTGGAATTTTCTTGTATTATGATTTCGGATTATATTTTTCATAACTCTTTGTTTTAATAAAAACCTCAAAAAGATCGGATTCAAGCTTCAAAACTTCAGATCTGATCTCAGCTCATTCTAACCGTTAGATCAATCGGGGTAGGTGAACCGTCATCTCGTTGCCTATATAAAGGGGACCCAAATACTCGTCTCACATCGATCTCAAAGCTCTCGCGTCTCGAAGCTCTGACTCTCTGATTTAAGGCAATTCCGAACTTCAGTCTTCTCCATTCCGAACTTCTCAAAGAACTTCAGATCCGAATGTCTTCGGAGTTAGCATTTCAAGAAATGTCATCCACTAAGCCTATTTCTCAGTGGATAGTTTACAGAGAAAGGTTAGTTCATCCGGTTTTCTTCAACAACTATGATTCTATCATTTCAAAGAATATTAAGTTGAATGGCTGGGAAGATGTTGCGGTATCAAAAACCGGGAACCAAGATGAAATACATTCAGATTTACTTGTCGAGTTTAATGAGTCAGTTTCTTTCTTCAAGGAAGATAATAGGGAGAAGTTCTCTTTTAAGTCTTATGGCAAGACTTACAAGCTTTCTCACACCAAGGCTGCAAGCTTGGTAGGGCTGTCTTTTGAAGGAGAAGCCGAGTTTATTTCGCATGTCTTACCAGACTCTAAGGGTAGCTTCGACAAGGAAAAATCCTTAGAAACTCTCGGACTAGAGGATGACAAGGCTCCGAAGATTGCAAGTCTATCTACAAACTTCCGAATTCTTGAATTATGGGTGCAAGGACTTATCGTACCAAGGAAAGGTGATAAAGATAGCTTGAAGAAGAGTGAGATCTATATCTTAGATTTCCTGATAAATCTAAAAAAGTACAAATTGATGAAGCATATTCTTCTTACTATTGAAAATTTGAAGAAGGGGAATCTGAGAGCTCAGATTATTATGTATCCAGCAATCCTCTCCAAGTTGATTATTCGGTGCCTTGAGTCTTTCAAAGAGGCTTGTAAATCTAAGCCGAGAGTTTTCATGATCATGCTGCTCAGTGATGGCACTCTTAAAAGAATGAATGTAGCTTTTGACAAGAAGTCTGGAATGTTTATTGATCTACCTCCTCAAGAAGAAGTTGCTCCGAAAGTTGCTGATCCGGAATCATCTAAGCCAGTAAGGAAGAGAAATCTGAAAGAAGTGGATGTACAAGAAGAAAATCTTAAGTCTAAGGAAGTCCCTTCCGCACCTCCAAATCCTAAGAAGAAGAAATCCTATCCTGATGAGGTTGTTACAAAGTGGAGAGCTGATAAAGAGAAAAGGAAAGAAGGGGATCCGCAGTTCGGATTGGACCCTGCGGAAGCTAAGGCTTTAAAGGAAAAAGCTGCTGATGAGCTTGAAAAACAAGAAAAAGAAAAGAAGCTCAAGAAGAAGATGTCTGAGGCTGAGGTATCTCAGGCTTTATTGAAATTCAATGAAATGGTTTCAGCAACAATTCCAGTTCCGAGATCTTTCTCTCTGGAATCTCTACCTGAGACTCCAGGAAGAAATCTTGTTGCTCCGGAAGAGGCTGTTGCTACGAATACTGAGGAAGTAGAGAAAGTGGAACAAGTAGAAGAAGGTGCTGAAGGAAGTGGTGAAACCGGAGATGTGCTGAAACAAGTAGATGATTACAAAGGGACACCTTCGGAACACATATCACTCCGGACTTCAGAAGTTGAATATTCGAAGCTAGTTACTCCTGCAATGGAATAAGAGAAAGGAGAAGAAGAAGTTTCCTATCATGGAGAAGAAGAACAACTTTTACATGATATTGCTCAGATGGAAAACGTAGAGGTTGGTGTTCAGGAAGTTGCTGATGAGGAAGATTTTGTTTTTCATGTTTCTGACAGTGAAAAGAAAACTCCGGAACAGGATTCTATTCTAGAAAAAGACAAGGGAAAGAAAATTCTTGCTGATACCCCGAGCTCAGAAGTAAGGAAGACAAAGGAATTTGGTAGCTCTTCAAAGAGAAAGCTTCAACTTGTTGAGGAAGAAAACTCTCCAACCAAGATTTCAGATTCGGAGTCATCCTCGTTGGGGCATGACTTTGTTGTTTAGTCCTTAAAGAAGTTGTTGGGAACCATTCCAACCTTCTCTAGTATTGACTCAAGATGCCAGATGCTCCAACATGCGTTGAATCCGAAAACTGACTCCGTATCTATGGTTATGGATAAGTGCGTTGAAATTGAGTCTCAGTTCAAAACCTTCTTTGTTGGTTACGAAGCTCATAAAAGATCTTGCAAGAGGATGACAAGCTGGTCGAAGAAGAATGTGGAAGAGATGAGGTTGCTTGATGAGTTTCAAGACAATGTTAAAGATGCATTTGAGACCGAGGACAAGAAGATTAACGAGCTGACTTCCTCCTTTGAAGAAAAGCTAACTGAAGAAAAGAACTTCCGGATCCAAGAAGTCAGGGATCTGAATGGGAAGTTGAATTCTGTTTCTCAGAATTGGAAATTTGAAAGGGATCATCGGATCGATTTTGAAGAAAGGATGAAGGCTCAGGAAGAAAAGATCCAAGCTCAGGAAGAAAAACTGAAGGCTCAGGAAGAATAGATTGAAGCTCAATCCGCAAGAATAGTGGTCTTAGAGAAGCAAGCATAAGAAGATCATAAAGAATTAAAGAAGATCAAGACTATTCTTAAAGGGCTCATGTCAAAGGAAAAAGATCCGAAATAACCTAATCCAATCTTTTTGTTGTAATTTTTTCTTTGTTGTCGAGATTTCAAAATTAATGAAAGTCGTACTTGTTGTTTCTATTGTTGTCATTACTAATCTTTCAGGTACTTTGTTATTTTTTCCATTCCCTCCAATTCTTTTTGAAAATCACAAAGGGGGAGAAGGAAAATATCCTTAAGAAAAAGAGGAACTCTAATAAGCGTTTATCAAAGGGGGAGAAAGAAAAAATACCCCAAGGAAAAAGAACTCTAATAAGAGTTTGTTTAAGGGGGGAGTTTTTTTTCCTTAAAGAAGACCTTCTTATGAAATATCACTCCGGAAAAATGAATACGATCCTTAGAGTTTCAAAGCCTAAGGGGGAGTTAGTCATATTCATCTATATCCTTAAAACATGGGAGATAAGAATTAATATGTTTCTTTCTTCTTAGAATTTTTTTCCGTAAGGATGTTTGTGCTTTCCAAAAAGGGGGAGATTGTTGAGTCAATAAGGTTTTCCTTATGACTTTTCCATTCCTTCTTGTTTTGAAAATCACAAACACATTATCTTTAAGAAAATTACTTTTATAAGGAAAATTGCTTTTATAAGGAAAATAGATTTCTTAAGGAAAATCGCTTTTATAAGAAAAATTATCCTTATCACATTTTCATCCATATTTTTCTTAAGTATAAGATTCGGATTCATTTTCTCAGAATCATTGAATCTTTGATATAAAGCATTCTGTTTTAGGGTTCGGATTCTGGATAAGAACTATAAGGAAGTTTTATTCCGAATTCAGGATATGAACTATGACTAAGTTCTATTCGAGATTCAGGATACGAATTCTGAAGAAGAATTCTCATTACGAATTCCAATGAAGAATTCCCATTACGAACTCTAATGAAGAATTCTCATTACGAATTCTCATTACGAATTCTGATGAAGAATTTTCATTATGAATTCTGATGAAGAATTCTCATTACGAATTCTGATGACAAATTCTCATTACGAATTCTAATGAAGAAATCCCATATCGAATTCTCATTACGAATTCTGATGATGAATTCTCATTACAAATTCTGATGATGAATTCTCATTATGATTTCTGATGACGAATTCCTATTCCGAATTCTCATTCCGAATTCACCTATTAAACAGAATTTGAGTATCTTTGTTTTATACACTCTGAATTAATTCAGAGTATTTGAGTATCTTTATTACACTCCGAACCTTCACTCCGAAGTTTTCATTCCAAACTTTTATGTTAGAATTAAAACGATGTCGTACATTCTGTTACACTTGTTTTGTTATAAAACGATGTCGTCTGTTTTGTTATAAACTAACCGTTGTCTATGTGACACGTGTATAGGTACCTCCGAACTTTAAGGAAAATATGACCGTTGGAGAAGGATCCGACCTTACCTATAAATAGGAGCTCATTTTAAAGAGCTCGTAGCTGATGGATAGCTGATAGCTGATGAAAGTGCTGAAAGGCTGACAAATTTTCTTGAAGTGATTTCTAGAGAGAGGATCTTATTAACTGTCAACTCTTCGTGCGACTCCGAATGTTGGTGATTACATTCGAGGGATTCCGGGGATAGGAAGATAGAGGTGTCGACTACCTTAAAGTTCGAGGGATTTCTTGCTGAGGAAGACAGAGGTTGCCAACTACCTTGAAGTTGAGGGCTTGCGGGGACAGCAAGACAGAGACTCCGATCTTTGTATCGAGGGCTTACCCTGGTGTGGGTAAGACAGACTTGCTTGAATGTATAAATCAAGGGACCTTTATCCAAGGTTGTTGGATACCCTTCTCTTTGGGTTAAAAGACTTATATCTTGTTACTAGTAGTTTTACTACTTGTTTTTATTCCGCTGTATTTTGTAATATAAGGAAAGTATAACATTCTTATACTTCCTTATTTGTACTCTGATTCATTCAGATTCTATACGATTTAAGGTAGAATCTCATATTGTAATGTTTCAATCTCCGGAATCATATTTCCGGAACCTACTTTCGTAATATCTTTCCTAGTTTACTTTCGGTGTTAGAAGTGTTGTGAATTTGCTTAGTTTAATCTTTGTTAAACTTAGCCCTTTCCTTTTCTTAAGGAAACTATAGTTATTCTTAACTAACTTTGAAGGTTCCAAAGGAATTTTTAAAGTATACAATTCACCCCCCCTCTTGTATATTGAGCATCACATACTATATTTCGATCCTACATGTGTCTCTATAATTATAGTCCCCATGCATCATTATCCCGTTACCCTATTTGTGTGACCACAACCTCTTCTCTTGGTTTATGGGGTTTCCTTACTAAAAGGTAATGTTTGGGTTTCCTTATAAATGTTTCAATAAAGATTATTTGAAATAATAAGTTTTTCCCCTAGTCCCCTTGCAAGAAAAAGGAACATTTCTTATTTGGTTCCCTTTCCCTTTTCCACTCAGAACATTATTCTCCTCTATAAAAAATGATTGCTTTAAATTATGAATACAATGGATTGTGTTTTTTTCTTAAAATTAAAATGAGTAAAAATATATGTTTTATATATTTTTGTAAAATGATTAAATTAAAGATTCATTTGTTTGAGGTAAATTGAGTTGTGAATAGAATTCTTGGGCACACGTAATGAGTTTTAATACTCACACCTATATTTCATATTTTAGTTTTTAGGGTTGGTTTTTGCTTAATCTCATTCACCAAGGGCTTTGCTGAGTCTTGGGGATTATAGAGTGACCCCAGGGGTCTTTTGGGGTTTTAGTCGTCCTCACATTGTTAGTGTTCAGGAGCGGGATGGGTCACTTCAATAGTACGCTGCTCAAGTGGAGGAACAAGGGAAGGGGAACAATGCTGTTATGGAGAGATGGAAGGGGGTGAGGAGGCTGATCTTTCTGTTTCTTCTGCGGAGGTGGTTAGTTTGGGTGGTGCAGATTAATGTAAGGGAATACAGGGTGGTTAGGTCCCCCAGATCCAAACGTCCATTCACCTGAGAAACATGTTCTAAGGACATAATGAGGCAGGTTTGAGCTTGGATCAAGATAAACCAATGTTTGTTGACGAGGTATGCATGAAGGAGTCCAAGAGAAATAACTCGAGTCATTCGGCAGAAGAAGACTTAAGTCCAATGACTAACATGATTTTGGGGAGGAGGAGGGGTAGGAAGGATTACTCCTCACTACCTACTCCTTTGGAGACTAATTCTTCTAGAAAGGTTAACAACAAGAAGACACACACTAAATTTATTAGTCAGAAAAATTTAGAGGACCAGGGTGATCCAACCTTGGACTTGCTACTAAGTTTTGAAGATGAATTGGTTGAACAGGTCTTGATACTTAATGCAACTGATGAGGAAATGACCAAAATGATGGGGAGGCCTCTAAACGTGACTCAGAAAGAGGATAAATTCCCATGGATTGATAAGGAAGACCTAATTATGGTTGGAGGCTTAAATAAAAGGAAGATTATCATTTAAGAATAAATATAATCCTGGGACCAGCTGGCTTCTGAGATTGAAAAGCTAATGATGGAGTCATAGGGCATCCAGGTTTCATTTGTATCATGAAAATTGTTTCAGGAAACAGATTCTGGGAATCTAAAATTATTTTCTAATGACTCTATCTAATGGATGGTTCCTGTTGTTTGGTCTAGGGGAGGTGGGTTTCTATTGTGTCGGTTTCCGGTTCTACTTTAGCATTATGTTTGGATGAGATAGTATGTTGTGGGGCTATGATGCTAGCACTCTACTTGTATCTGCTTCAGATGAGTTTCAGATCAAGAAACCTTCACTGGTGCATGAAATTTGGATTTGGATGATTGAGAGGTCATGGATTCGCAATCGGTTCCATGCTCGTGCATTCCTGCATGGGACTGCTTCTCGAACGGGCATGCTTTGGTGGAGGCTTCTTCATGTTGCACTTGCTAGGGAGGGGCAGATCCTGCAGTTTTCTCTGGGTTGTTCTTTGTTTTGTGTGTATGCGCTTGTTTTTATGGATCTCTTGGTTTCACAATTTATCCTTAAAAGTGTTTTGATGATAAAAAAATAATTTTTAGTCAGTATATAGGGTGAAATCATTCCCATTATTACTATATTGATGCCATTGGTGCTTTTTGCTAGCATGAGAGGATCGAGAATGCATCTCGGTCCACATTGAGGGTCATCATGGATGAGCAGTTCCGGTCGACCTATGATGGATCATTGAAAAATGGGATTATATCATAGGTTCTTTAGAAGATATATATTTAGTGAACGCTTTGAATTTTTTTTTATCAAAGTAGATGGAGTAGGACTATCAAAGCATGGGGTGTAGGTCCGACGTAGTGTTTGGCCAACACTTTCTGGACCAAACGTTGAGTTTCCATGAGGATTAAATATTGTCTTGATTTATTTAGATCATGGTGTTTGTTTGATGTTTACGAAAACAAAAATGGAGCTGGGAAAAAAGTCTCAGTGATCTCTGAAGGCCTAGAATTCCATTTGTAGCTAGGTAAATGGTATTTAAGGGATCTCTGTGATGGTGGTTTAATTTTCATATTGCCACCAACCATATGGGGATGTCACACATCAACACTATATTAAACTAGTGAGTTGTTTTGGGTCATTTTGTGTGTTTTGAATTCAGACACATTTGGTGGCCGGTTGCTTCTATTTGTACTAAAGGTTGGATCAAGATGGAGTTTGGGTGTTTTTATTTAGATTTTAACTTGATTGTTGGTTTAGTTAAATAGGAATATCTTTATCAGAAATGTGACTTCCAAAACCAAAATATTTAATCTTTTTAAAAGTGAAATGGATTGTATTGAGAATGAGAGTTTTATGGTAAATTTTTTGATGGGTTTTGAGAGTTTTTTTTATAATTTGAAATTTGAAAATGAATGTTCAATTTGGAAATTTTTTTTATCACAACAAGATATTGTTTTCAAATTAAATGGGATATTTTTTAAATGGTTTATAATTTTATAAGGATTCATTTATTAGGCTCTTGGTATTCTTATTAGTGCTCAAATATATCAATATGGATGTATTTATGTGGTAAATAGATGTTTAATGGGTTCTTGAGATAGCACGGGAATCTATATTTGTGAGGATAAATGGAATACAAATGGTGGGTGTTTGGTTCATAAGGATTTTTTTGTTATTAGAATATGTGCTTTAGTAAGGGGGATTTTAATCATTTAAATTGCGAGAGTGTGTGATACAAGCTTTTTATGTCTGGATTTTTCATTTCTAGTCATTGGATTTGATGTGTTAGAGGTGTTAATGAAATTATGTTTTGAGTTACGGTTGTTGATTTTAAAATGGGTTGTGAAATTTTGATTTATTATATGGTTTGATTTAGTTTCATGCCATATATTTTGATTTTATGTCCCCACTTTGTTCTATTGGATTTTTAGAAGAATTTATGGGTGGGTATTTCATCATTTTTCTTCTGGTTGATCATTTAGTGCTTTATATTTTTGGTTTATCCGTTTTGTATTGGGGGGCTAGTTTTCCACAATATTAGGATTTTGTCTAATGGTTTTGAGAGTTCAATCATACCCCATTTATTTGTGAATCCAGATCCAAGGAATGATGAGAAATAGTAGAAAAATATTGAGTAGATATTTTTTCATCTTGAATCTATTGAAACTCTCAAGCTTGATCTTTCCACCTTCACATTGGAAGGATTATGTCTAGAATGGTGGAACCCCATTCATCATGCCAAACCATAGAAGAATTAGTCATGGTAAGGAATTAAGGACTTGGTCATCCAGAATTACTACCCTAATGACATGAGGATACTAATGAGTTAAACATTTTACTTTCTTGATTTGAGAAATTAAGTGGTACTATAGTATTCTATGATCATTATTGAGTGAGTAATGTTTCTCCCAAACCATGTTGGAGACGAATTTTTTAATACACAGTTCTTTGAAAGTGGTATCTGATCATAATTACATCAGGATGTGCATTCATTTTCTAATGTTTATGAAGAAGATAGAATGTATTCTATTTAGTCCAATGTTAGTTTATCAGCATCTGGCTAGATGAGAAATGGAACAAAAAAATATATTGTTTTCTGTCCACCAATACATCTGAGAGTAAGTTATTTCTATGTTTTTAGTTTGGGAAGAAAAATTATAAGATGTTTTCTGGTCTCCAAGATCCTAATATATATGATACCTTTGGTAGTATAGGACATTTTCGAAGGGTTTTCTAGGTCTACATGGGGAATTGACATGGAGATTTATTTACACCTTTAGAGAACCTCCCCAATCAGTTGGATGAACGTAGAAATGGTGCAAGCTCAATCATATGCATATATTGTTAAAAATTACGTTTTATTTTAATTAATATCTTCTAAGTGGTTTTATTCGACAATTTATATAGAATGAATTTATAGGTCATTTGGGAACTATTTTTTATTAGGTATTGTCTTTTTAGAGTCATTAATGGTGATTTAGAATGGTGTTTTTTTCCCAAGTATCATTTCTTTTTGGTTTTTCTAGATTTCTTTCGGATTAGAGAGTTATTACCTCTTGGAAAGTAAATGTTTTTCAAGACTACTAATATGGTGGAGAAGACTCCATGATTTGATCTTGATATAGAACTAACTTCCATGTCTTCAGGATGAAACATTTTTTTTTATCTTTTAGACCCATATCAAATTAGGTAGTTGATTTCGATAGTTTGTCATGTAATTGATGATTGTGAAATATCTCAACTAGTACACATCTAGTTTCATTGATGATTTCTATGTTAGGGGCCAGGGTGTTCTTTATTTGGTTGTGTTCAGAGTAGAGTGAGTGTTTTCTTTATAATATTTTTGTTGTCATTTCAATCTCATTGGTCTTTTGAATTATCTTCCTTGGATTTGAGGCTACTTTTTTAGGATGGATTTATAGATTTAGGTTATGAATGGAAGAGAGTGGTGGTTCTTTATTCATTGATTTTTATGGTCTATTCATGGTTATAATCCATCCTTTCTGGGGTCTTTATCAAAAAAATCTATTGGGAGTCTCTTGGGGCCAAATTTGATATTTTGGGAAGAATTATCACTCCCTAACCTGACACTTTTCCATTAATTTATATATTATATGAACTTTTATTTAATTCACTAATTCTGTGTGTTTTCCCATAAAATGAGTGTTTTGGGCATGCAATTTATGTCTCACGGTTAATGTTCATGGTTTTAAAAACTGTGTGGTAACCATCTATTAGCTTCTGAAATTTTGAAAGAGACATCCACACTATTGGCGCATGGTTTTCCAACACATGTGGCCAGCCTGTGCGTAATATATTTTTTTTAAAAAAAAATAAAAAAATAAAAAATAATTTTAAAACATAATATATTTTCCCTCCCAAATTTACCTCATGTGGTTCCCCTCCCTCTTCCTCTGATTTCATGGCACAACCACTACCTCTCAACCGCACATCCTCCCCCCTTTCGATAAGCCTCCACTCTCAATGGGTTCGACTCAATTTCTCTATTGTTTACACTCAAATAAGCTATGTACATCCTCTATTGCCTTCCTCTTGGGGTTTCTAGAAATTTATCTCTCTCTTATTTCCTTATATCGTTCTTCCAAAACCATAGGTGGTGGGTTGATCATAATGTGGTCCCATATTCAAATTTTTGACCATGGAATGGGTCTCCCGTGTCTTCCTCACGCGTGTTTCAGCATCTACTGCCCAAGGTGATGTTCTGTGATTGAATATGGTTCATATTCCATAGTTTGAGGTTGGTTGATTAAACTCTATTTTGTTTTATTTTATTTTATTTTGATTCCTATTTGATATTGGGGGTCCTTATAGGATAATTAGAGCATTTAGTGACTCATTGAAGGGTTACACTGAAAAACACATGTGCGTATATATATAGATATACATATATTTATATATATATAATCCTTGTACATTATCTCTCATGGTGAGGGTAATATATACATTGGATTATTAGTTCTATATATATAGGAGTGTATGTGTGTACAATTGTGGAGTGATCTCTATCAAATTCAATGAGTTCCGAAGTGGTTGTATTTGGTCTCTCCCTTTGAGGTAGGTCCCCCAATGCATTAATATTTTAATTAAATAATTATTAATTCCATTCATTCTACACCAAGAATTTATATTAATTAACGTTGAATGATTTTTATAATAAATATTTTAATTTAAAATAAGGATATTTCTAATTCGATTTAATTATTTAAATAGGTTGTATTGATTTTTTCATACCATTTGATTGAAAAAATGCCATGTTGTCTCTTATGAACTCATTTGGGATTTTACACGATGACTTTTTCTTCTTAAATGACTTTCTTGTGGGTTTTTGGTTTTTAAATGTGCAGTGCAGATGGTTCAATATGAAATGGTTTTCCTTCGAATGGTTTTGTGAGGCCCTATTGGATCATTTGAAATGGGTTCATTGGAGAACCCTCATAGAAATGGGAATATTTCCTTGATTATTAACAAGAGTAAGGAGTTCTTATATTGAGACTTCCCTGCATGTGTTGTTGGTTTTAAGGAAAGGGATCACTCATTAGAGTGGCCACGATGGTGTTGGTTTATGTGATTCATGGGATGGACCATATATATGTTTGTTTTAAGGGGGTTTATTGGAAAAAACACTTCAAACATGACATGGGAACCTAGAATAGCTATGAGAAATTATGGGAACACTTGATACACTATGTTAGATTACACACTGGACAGTGTCCCTTAGTATGAACTATCTTTATTTCGACAGGGCCACTCAATCTGGCCAGGTAGGTCAATGTCAAGCATTTGGGAATTATGATGTCACCAGGTAAGGTATGCCATAAGAATGATTCACATGTCTAGTATGATATAGACTTCCTATGAGAAACTATGTATTCCCGTTTTTTCTACCATCCATTGATTATTTTCAGTGGCTATCCCAGGAGTCTCCACCTATATAGTTACCAAGTATTGCTATCGCATTACCGTTGTTTTTTGACCGTAGTCTCAGCTCTTGATTTATGGTATTTTCTTAGAAAAATTGAATGTTTGTTTTTCCTTAAAATGGATTCATGAAATATGATTTCAAAGAATAAGGGTTTTCAAATTTTTATCCATATCAAAAATATTTTTAATATTAAAATAAATAAAGTGACATCTTTATCTATAACTTTTCCATAAATATTATAAACTCCACATTCAAAGAAATATATAACAAAGATTCCATATGTTCATAAATCCTATATAGAGAGACGAAATAAACTCATTAGATAGGATAAATAGAAGTTTTGGGGCCATTATTATACCTTAATATATTATAATTATCCTTAATTTCATTATTTACCCTTATATTTACAAAAATCAGTTACTACGGTTCCAATTCATAATGAAAAAATAAAGGGGTACGTTTTTAAATATTCTAAATTCCTATTCAAAATATAGAATCTATTATTCCAAATAAAATTTCTATAAGTTGTATATAATAATTTAAAAATAGACCTGTTATGTGGGATAACAATTGTATTTTCATAAAAATTTCCATTATGTAAGAAAATATTTATATACTAAATAAAAGTATAAAATTCAATCGAAAGAAAATAATTGGATTTTGTTTTATGAAAATGAAATAAATAATTTTTTAAAGTAATTCAAAATATTATTTTATTTTTTAAAGACCTGAAAAAAGTAAAATTTTCATTAAAAATAACAATTTATTAATATTTCTATGAAAAGTTATCTTTTAAGTAAAATAAAAATATTTCACAATTAGATAATTATTATATAGTAATTTCATAACTGAGGTTATTTTTTCAAATTAAAATATATAACTCAGAAGTATTTATTTTAAATAGAACCATATATTATATGAAAACCCAGTTTGGTTAGAAATAATGTATTTTCCCTTTTGATTGAAAAATTACAAAAAATGATTATAATGAGTATAATTATGTAAAATCTATTTAATGAATAATAATATGACATGAAATTTATCAACATCATTATTTGGGTATTTATATTAAATCTATTGGATATCAAGGAATATAATTTTAAAGTAAAATGAAGAATCATAATAAATATGGAATGAAAAATTTAATGATGTTTATATTTTTGAGTAAATAAAGAGGTGATTTTTTACATGATTTGAAGAGATTTCATTCTCTATAATATTTTATGGACAAGATTTCAAATATTATATAAATATAAACAATTTAAATAATATCTTACTAGAAGAGATTGATATAAATGTTTCATGACATGAATATCTTGATTATAATTCATTTAAACTATATTACATTCATCTTGTGATGGATTCATATGATCAGAAGAAATGTGATTATTTCTTGAATAAAATTTTGTGGGATAAATAAGATTCATTAAAAACCAAGAAGAATGATATGTCTTTAATGGAGATCATGAAAAATTAAGAATATCCATTTAAGATAATGACACTGATATAATGCGCTGATAAATATTCCCATTTCTCCTAATGGACATTTGAAAAGGAAAATTTGAATATCATAGAAAATTTTCATTGATGTTTTTTCGTTGTATAGTTTTGGTAAATTTTTATTATGTTTTACGATTTAATAGAATGATCAATGTCAATTGTGGATTAGTTATCAAAGATGTCCCTATGGATAAGAAATAAAATTACTAGAATTGAATTATCAATATAATATCACATAGAAAATATTCTCAAAATAATAAAAATGTATTTTTTTGATAAGGATATAAAAACTTTCATGTTAGTGAAATAAAATATTATTTATCACTTAGTATTCCTATTCATAAATGATTAATTTCTTTGTTTAGTATATAGGTGTTCTCCAATTATGGATTTGAATAATCAATCAACATGGAATTTATAATAAATTTAAAATTGATGGATATTATTGAAATGGCATATAATCTAAATAATATCAATAATTTTGGAATGGCACTTGAACCATTATTTTCGGTTGAGAAATATTATTCTGAAAACTGATACTTGTTAGTAAAATAATTTTAATATATAGATGTATAACCTAATGGGTAAAAGATAAAGAATTATGAACTAAGGAGAATGTGAAATATAAAAATGACTTTAATTATGTTATTGTAACTTTTTAGATTTTAAAAATCAAAAAAATATGTTCCCATTTTATTTTGAAAGATTTATGTGAGAATTTAGTGAATCAATAAAGGGTGCAGTGAAGACATTTAAAAATTAAATAATTTTGGGTTATTATTTTAAAATTAAAAAAAAATTATTCTATAAATTTATATATATTATTTAAATTTAATAATGGTGGAAATAAATATAAGAGATAGGGTACTAATAATGTCACATACAATGTAAAATTCTATAAATCTAAAGATGTTGGTAATATTGATGATAACAAAATGGAATGGTGAAAATTTAAGTAAAATGTTTAACATTAAATGGTAAAAATAATATAAAATATATGAATTCTATTCAAAAAACACACCTAAGATCAATGATCAATAATGTAATGGAAAATATTTTATTTACTGGATAGTAATACTTTTTTTCAATTAGGTTTTTCTTTAATAGATTTTTCTAGTGTTATAGAGTTTCATTAATTATAAAAAACTTATTTTGATTAAAAATAAATATTTAGACAATATTAGAAGAGTGTGAAGGTATAAATTCTTGGGTATTAAACACACCAAAATATTATAGGTTTATAGAGGAATTGAAAATTCCAAGATTTAAATAAATACTAAATTACTTGTACAAAATAATGTTTATAAAAGATTTAATTAGTTGGATTCGTGATATGTGGCTTTTCATATTGATTTTACAATTCAATTTTCATGTTAATTGTTCTAATGGGTTTTAGATGAATAATGAAATTGTATAGGATAACATACTTGAGTTAGATGTCTCCATAAAAAATATAAATGATTGTACATGGATACTTTAAAATGGATGGTCATACAACATGATGGTAGATATGAGGCAAGCCAATGTAATTTTATACTATAAGGAGAGATACATTTCATTCTGTAATTGTATAAAAATGCAAATAAAAATATTTCTCTAAAATGAGACATTATATAGGATGTTGGAATAAAATGGTTATCTCTTTCTTGTAGGTTTAAAAGATAACTTCCCTAGTGTTTCACATTTATGTCATGGGGGAAATGATGATATATTTTAAAAATACAAGTGTGTCATAAAACAATAGAAATATGGATTATCAAAAAAATTATAATCAAATAAAAGAATCTTATTTCATGTCGGATACATTGATAATTCTAGCCAATATATTAAGAATAAAGATATTGAGTTGTAGAATAGAAGGCTTAGTCTTATTTTTTAAAGGATTATGAAAGGGTTGACTCAAGGAGAAATTGTTCATGATGTTCCATTTCATAAAAGAGATATAAAATGGGAATATTACACATTAAAAAAGTGAATTATTTTTAATTTTTTTAAATTGGCGAGGATTCAACAATAATAATAAATTTGAAATTATCCACATAGATAAATTTCGATCAATGAAGAATAGTTTAATGAATGTCAAAAAATTATTTTTTCTCTATTGATAATTTTAATTGAATCACTTGAATGTTTTTTTGGTAAATGAGTTTTAAACATTTTTCAAGATTAACACTTCCAAGAAAAGTCCTTAAAATATCACTATTCCATAGTATTATTATTTTCAAACAATGGGTTTGAAATTATTATTGAATGGTTTAAAGTTTAAATGGAAAATCATGGAATTTAACATGAGTATTTTTATCCATATATTCATTAATAAAATTAAACTAGTATAAATAATAAATGTTATATTCAATGACTTAAACAGTTTTTATATATCTTGATGCTTTTAATTTCATTTAGAAACAAATAATTGGTAAAAATGTTAAAATTTAGAATAATTGTTTTATCATTACAACATCAATATGTATCCTTATAAAAAGCATTGTAATATTTTTAAAATATATATTTATTATATTTTTTTATAATTCCTTTTTAAGAAATGTGAAGTGTCTATAAATCATTAAATTTGATCAAATAGGAGTCAAATTAATTTTCCTTTAACATCCACAAAACATAAGGCTATATCATTATTTAACAAAAAAATCAAAAACATAATTACACCGCCAATTAAGTTGTTTTATAATACTCATAAAATGTGTGTTTATAATATTGAACACTTTTTAAAATTGAATAATAAAAATTATAAATTCTTATAAAACATGGTAAAACATCAAGAAATATGGATATGGATGAATAAATAATGAAAAAGGTGTTGGTATAAACATTTATGATTCATCACGTATAAATGGTTCATTCAATATGGTTATTAAGGAAAATGTTTCACACACCATTCATTTATCACATTGAAACCATAATAATGAATAAATAATTACACTGTGAGAAATTAGGCCAACATATAAAAAATAAAAAATTGTAGTTGGATCATATTATATAAAACAACAATGTTATTCATTCAAATAAATGATATGAATACTTGTTATGGTTCATGAAATTGGTTACAAAACTCTCAGATCTATCTTTTAAGCGTCCTGTAATGATTTAGTATCATGACATGGCCTGTAATTCCAGTGGATTGGTTCCAACATTGAATATAAGAGAAAAGTTAAATCATTATCACAAACCATGGGGACAACCAATATCATGAATCGATAAATATCTAACTTAGTGTCACATTCTTGGTTTTAACTTTATCCTTTAACTTTAATACCAACTAACATAAACTTCCATCCCTCTATACTAGATGTTTTACACTCTTCTTCGCTATTTTTTTTATTTTTTTCCTTCGACATCAACGCACATCCGAGGAAAAGTAATCATGAAGGGGGTTATTTTCCATATTTTATTTACATAATATCATGGAAATCCCCTTCTTCCCCTATTGGTATCATAGTTTAGTTCTACTAAATAACATGTTACATTTGTGGTGTGATTCCAACCATCTAGATAAAAGGGATATTTAACCCGTGTCATAAACATCGGGGAGCATTGGGCTCTAATATCCAAAATTTTAGAACATGGTTTATATCTCAAAATCGATAAAATACAAATAGAGATGTAATGAGAATATAATAATGGCTTATATATTGGATATAATTAGGTAAAAGGAATTGACTTTGTTAATAGATTTTATATAGATTATAGGTTTGAAACCATAAGGGTATTTCTTTCTTTTCCTACCCAAAGAAGAGATTATATATACCAAATAGATTTCATTTTATCCTTCCTTAATAGAAAACTTTAAGAGGAAGTGTATAATAGGTAATAAAGATTATTACTAGAGAAGATGAATTATTTTTTCATTTTTAATCAGATATCTTTTTTTGTCAAATATATAATTATGGGAATTATTGTCAATGTCAGGCTAGTTTTGGAAATCATCAAATATTAGAAAATTTGTAGAAGAGAATAATATTATATTAAATGATGAAATGATAAATATATTATTGTTATAATCAATATTTATGATATTATGTTTTACAAAAATTAAGAATGTGTTTTTAAATAAATTAACAAAAAAATGATTTAGTTTATCAGGATTATGATTCTTAGGGAACATTAGTACTTCTTGGTACATCAAAATATGAAGATAAAATGAAAATTTAATATTTATCAAAAAAATAATGCATGGAAAATTTTAAATAAGTTTTTTTTGAAGGATACATAAAATTATTCTACTATAAATTTTATTGGAACCAAAATCATGATGAGGAATATTTATTTAATTTTACTTACAATAAATTTAAAAAACTTATTGATAGTTGTATCTACATAATAACATCAAAAAAATAAATTTTAACATTGTAATTTTTGTGCTAGATATCTTCATTTACTTAGTGATTATCATTTCATTGAGACAAGTCCAGTCAAAAGCTACATCAATGGAAACTATCAATATTGGATTTTATTTTTATAGAAAACATATTGGCATTTATCGATATGCTAATTTAGATCGTTATGGATCTGTTGATTACTAGAATAATATATTAATTAGAATATATTTTATAAGAGTTAGGATTATTACTTGTTAGAAAAAGATTTAAACTATTATTACCTTGATCATTGTAGGAATATAGTGTGTTTCCTTTATAAAAGTGTTAAAAAATTGATATATTTAAAATTTAAATTATGGTTCTCTGAGAGGAAAAGACATACCTTGGTTTTTTAGTCATGAAAAAAGTTCCATAAATAATTTTGGGAAATATAGTTTTGAATTATTATTTAAATAAAATTTTCATTAAGTATAATTTTATCTAGAAGATAAAATATGTATTAAAAAATATAGTGTTTGTTACTCTAAACGACGAATGAGAAAAATTAAGTTCCAAATCATTACAAAATTATTTTTTACAAAAAAATTGGATATCGATTGGTGCTCAACTGGAATATTTTTTAGGATAAATTATGTTGTTTTCCTCCTCTCTATAATTTTATGTCACGACCCGTCCTCGGGGCCCATGCTGTGACTACGCCAAGCCCGCCTTCCATAGGCCAGGGGCTGGCGACTAGCACCAAGGCGTAATTCCAGGAAAAAGGGAAGGCATTGCCTTTGAAAAGTAAACAAGCACCACAGAGTAAGCAAGCGGAAAAGTAAACAATAAGTAAAAATTGTAACAAGCTGTGCTAAAAGTAAAAAGGGTCCGGAAATACAATCCCAACTGTAAAGTACAACTAAAAGGGAAAAACAGAAACTGAAAAGAAAAGCCGCATCGTCGAGCCGTCCTCTAGAAGTCCCACCTGAAGGGTGGGTACAGATAGCCTCCACTGCTCCTCGGATCCACCTGACCGCTCCGAGTGCGTCCCGCCCAGTGGTCCACCTCCAGGTACTGTCCTGCTCCGCAAGCCTCCACCACGATCAGCGCTGTCAGTCGTCTGCATCCAACACAACGAAGTGCGGGCATAACCCATGCAGGGGTGAGTATAATCTACTCAGTAGGGACCCCGAGACCCCCGAAGGTCTCCCAGAATCCACAAAGGATAATCCACAGAGGAAAGATACAATCATGAAGTAACATCCGACACAACTTAGGTATATGCCCATACATATACCTAAGTCATCGATTCTCGTTCAGCTCCAACGTCTGAGCCCAAGCACAAACCAGTCTACACAGGAAAGCAAACGTATACCCACACAGGATAGCACAACACAATCCAAAATAGAGAGTAAACAGTAAATCCTCACAGGATAGCTCAACACAATCCACAAAGGAGAGTAAACAGGATTTAGCTCACACAGTTATACGTCTTCAGATGACGATAAATATGATCACTAATCCATCTAAGTCGTCGGACCCACAAAGGATCAATAGGTAACTAACCCCCGCAATGACCCACATAGGATCGGACCCACACAGGACATGTAGGCGCTACCTCACACAGAACCGCTGAGCGCTGACCCACACAGGATCAGACCCACAAAGGATCGGCCCACACATGACCTGTAGCACTGATCCACGTAGGATCGCTGAGTGCAGTAGTCATAGCAGTCCACTGAGGATCTCTGCACAGTCGTCGTCGCAGTCCACTGAGGATCTCTGCACAGTCGTCGTCCCAGTCCACTGAGGATCTCTCCACAGTCGTCACTGTCGAAGTAGCAGTCGCAGCCAGCTCTAGGGTTCCCGCAAACACCAAGCTCATTCGGGAGGGTCCGCTCCACGAGCCGAGAGGCCGATACATCAACTGACACAAATTCCGAAGTTGATGTATCCAAAAGTTCCGTATCATCAATAGGAACTCAACGTCGCAGACGGCGCGCCAATCGGACGCCCGGTCTGAGAGTTATTGGCTTTTTCGTCCCAGGGGCCTGGTTGGTTTTTAAGACAAAACCAACCCGACCGTACTCCACCTGCGTCCAAACCTCGGGCGGAGTATGCCAAACGATCTGTCTCACTTAGAGGAATCCACCAAAGCTGACGGCACGCCAATCAGACGTCCATAGCTCAAGATATTAGCGTTTCCGCTCCGAGGGCCCGGTTGGTTTCGTGTACGAACCAACCCGGCCGAACCCAAAGTATTCAGAAACCTTGAGTACGATATACCGAAACGACCGTCTCGATCCAAGGATCGTGCTGCCACTGACAGCGCGTCTTTTGGAGGTTCATAGCTCAAGTTATGGGAAAAAGACCAAAAACGGTCCGAAGACGGGGGGGTCCGGGCCTGGGCCGACCGGTCCCGACCCCCCCCCCCCCCCTTGGGTTCGGCCGAACCGGGTCGACCCGACCCGGTACGACCCGGCTGGACCCGGTACGGTATGGCCAGGGCGCGGCCCGGCCAGTTAGACCAGCCTGGCTCGGCTCGGCCGAGCGGCCGAGCAGCTGGACGCCGCGGGGCGCTGCCCCCGCGGATTGGAGGTGTCGCGGCCCCGCGTGGGGCCGCGCTAGATCGATCGGACGCGGGATGTCGCCGCGTCCCATGCGGGCAAGCCAGACCGGCGCGGCCGTGGGTCCGCCGGCCGCCGCCGCTGCGCCGGCGACCCGCGCCGCCGGCCGCTTCCGTAGGCCACCGGAGTTGCTCCGTTGGTCCGTTTTCCTTCCCGTCTGCGCCGTTGTTCCTCCCGGGTTCCGTTCTTCACTACGGGATTGTCAAATCGCCCTTGAGTCACGTTTTGTCGTCGCCCGCCAAATCTACACTACCACGAAGAATGGCGGAGGGTTGTCTGGTCGTGTTCGTTTGGCCCGCACCCTCCGCGTTAGATAAAAACAACGAGAGAATTATTCAACACATGAAACAACAATTATAATAAATTAAAATTGTTCATATGAATCCGGTTCTTTAATTTTAAAGAAACGTTCATGGGAATATAAAATAGTCACAACAACCACTACCTTGTAAAGTCATCGCACGCGGGTTCTTTGCGGATTTGATTATCGTGGAAGGAGGGGATCGCCGCATCGTCATGGTATCCGGCGTTGCGTCGACGAAATCTGAGGTCCAAGAAACTACAAATTTAATTTTTAATAATTAAATCCTTTTGAGTTAAAAACAACAAAGGAAAATTAAAATAAATCTGAAACTCTCACCTCAACGGATGATCGAATGTTTTTGTTGCGGATTAAGGAACATCACCGAAGAACGTTGTGGGAGAGGAAACGTCGGCGTCGCAGCACAGGGCGTCGCGTCGTCTATTTCCTCGGGTTTAGCGTTCTTCGTCGGAGGCTGGCGTTCTTCGCGTTCTTCGCGTTCTTCCCAAGGAAGGGTGAAGGCACAAGAACTTCTGTCAAAAGTCTCTCAACGTGTAATCCTTCAAAAGTCTGTGTTGGTATTATTTTATTATTACGCCAACAAACGAATAAGAGGTAAGTAATGGCCCATTTAATTCAACGAATAAAACCGCCCAATTACATGGTGCGTTAAGAATTTAAGAAAACCTGTCAGTTGACTTTCATAATGACGGGTTTTCACGGGTGCGTTATTTAGCGAAAAAGAAACGGCGGGGCTCGTATGGGCCCCTCCTCACAAATATCATACCAAGAGGGTAAGATATTTTTGGATAGTAACCTATCCGTTTCAACTCATTTTAAGTGGCTTTCAAGTGGCTTCAAGTTGCTTAAGTGAAATAAAATAATGTATGTCGAACAATTTTTTTTATTTCTTAACTTTATGCCCAAAAATTAAAAACCACACCCGAGCAAACGCAACTCCGGAAGAGGAGTTTCTAAGAAAATACCGACACTGCGATTCCATCAGTGCCCTCGGAATTCGATTTCGGGCACCGGTTCAGAAGTTATTAAAACCCGCTTGTTCGTTCACTGAACGTACCCAAGCCAAACTTCGAAAAATGATTACGGGCACACCAGGCCTCGGAATCAGGTGCCGTCAGAAACTGCGTTCTTGTAAAATTCCAAAAAAAATTAAGAAAAAAATTTCAAGAAATTTATGGGTCTTTACATTACTCCCACCTCAGGGCTTTACGTCCCCGTAAAGATATATCATAAACTAGGGAAACAAAAGTGGTTACTGAGAACGCATTTGAGCCTCCCACTCCCATGTGCTCTCCTAGAGGTTCTTGTGCTGCCATCTGATGCGCACAGGAGGAATCGATCGCCCATGTAGGACCCGCTCCTGTCGATCCTCTATTTCCACCGGGACCTCCGTAAAAGTCGCCTCATCATCCACGTCTAGATCCCCATGGTCAATGATGTGTGTCGGGTCGTGCACATATCTCCTCAGCTGAGATACGTGGAAGACGTCATGCACCCGGTGCAACTGAGGTGGTAGAGCCAGGCGATAAGCCACCTCGCCAATCCTGCTGAGGACCTGGAAAGGTCCGATGGAGCGTGGAGACAACTTGCTGCCTTGGCCAAATCTCTGTAATCCACGTCGAGGTGAGACACGCAAGAAGACATGGTCGCCATCCTCGAACTCTAGTGGCATCTGCCTCCTGTCAGCATAAGACTTCTGCCGGCTTTGAGCTGTCCTCATCCGCTCCTGAATGACCTGGACCTTCTCTATCGTGGCCCGGACCATCTCTGGTCCCACAAGTGCTGACTCCGCAGGGTCTGTCCAGCACAAAGGAGATCTGCAAGGTCTGTCGTACGACACCTCGTATGGTGCCATCCCGATAGTGGAGTGGTAGCTGTTGCTGTACGCGAACTCCACCAATGGTAGGTGGTCCTCCCAGCTGTGACCAAAGTCGAGGACACATGCGCAGAGCATGTCCTCGAGATTCTGAATGGTCCTCTCCGTCTGAACATCCGTCTGAGGGTGAAAGGTGGTGCTCAGACGTAGCCACGTCCCGAACGCCTCCTACAACCCCTTCCAAAGCCGGGAAGTAAAACGAGCATCCCGATCGGATACGATAGACGATGGCACACCGTGAAGCCGTAAAATCTTCTGAACGTAGAGACACCCCAAGCTCTCCACTGATCCCTTCTATCTGATGGGTAAGAAGTGTTCCGACTTGGTGAGTCGGTCGACAATCACCCAGATGGAGTCATGGACTCTGGAAGTGCGTGGAAGTCCAGTTACGAAGTCCATAGATATCTCGTCCCACTTCCACTCTGGGACCTCCAAGGGTTGTACTAAGCTTGCTGGTACCTGATACTCTGCCTTCACCTACTAGCAGGTGAGGCATCGAGAAACGAACTTTGCCACATCCTTCTTCATTCCCGGCCACCAGTGCTGTCGTCTAAGATCCTGATACATCTTCGCCACCCCAGGATGTACCGCCAAAGGATAAGTGTGAAACTCTTTCAGCACCTCCTCTCATAAAGCGACGGGTACCAAGGTACGTCCTCTGAAAAGGACGTCATGCTCTTCTCCAAGGGAAAAACCATCAGGTGCCTGTCCTAAGGATATCTGTGCACACCGCGTCTCACAGTCAGCGTCCCCACGCTGTGCCTCTCTGACCCGCTGTAGAAGTGGAGGGGTGACTGTGAGAGACCGATGGAAGGCTGCTCCATCCCTATCCCCAAAGGATATCTTCAAGGTGGCTAGTTGCTCTGTCACCTCCTCAAGTAGCGGAATGCCCGTCCTCCTGCTGAGGGAATCGGCTACTACGTTCCCCTTCCCAGGAGTATAGACTATCTCAAATTCATAGTCTTAGAAGAACTCGAGCCATCTCCACTGTCTCAGGATCAGGTCCTTTTGAGAGAAGATGTACCTGAGACTCTGGTGGTCAGAAAAGACTGTAGATCTCTCTCCCATCAGATAGTGCCGCCATGTCTTCAGAGCGAAGACCACTGCTGCTAACTCCAGGTCATGGGTAGCGTAGTTCTGCTCATGCGGACTCAACTATTGTGATCCATAGGAAATCACGGCCCACTCCTACATCAGGAAACATCCGAGTCCGGTCCCTGATGCATTGCAGTAGACTACGTATCCAAATCCATCCTCAGGCAACCTCAAGATAGGTGCGCTGGTCAATCTCTGTCTCACCTCCTGAAATCTCTTCTGACATCTGTCCGGCCACATGAAGGGTTTCCACTTCTTCGGAAAAGCTAAGAGTGGTGTCGTAACTCTAGAGAAGTCCGGAACAAATATCTGATAGTATCCGGCTAGGCCCATGAAACTCCTCACCTCTTTCATGCTCTTGGGTGGCTCCCAAGCTAGCACTGCCTCGATCTTCGCAGGATCCACTACAACTCCCGCCACAGAGATGATGTTCCCCAAGAAGTGGACCTCACGTAACCAGAACTGGCACTTCGAGAGCTTTCCATAAAGCTGGTGCTCTCGGAGAGTTTCTAGTACAACCCGCATGTGGTAGGTGTGATCCTCCTCCGTGGACGAGTACACCAAAATGTCATCGATGAAGACCACGACAAATCGATCGAGGTATGGCTGGAAGATCCTGCTCATGAGGCTCATGAACACTGCTAGAGCATTGGTTATGCCGAAAGGCATAACCAAGAACTCATAGTGGCCATACCGACACCTGAAGGTCGTCTTCTGCACGTCCTCATCTCGAACTCTGAGCTGATGATAGACTGACCTGAGGTCTATCTTGGAGAACCACCGTGCTCCCTTGAGCTGATCGAAGAGGTCATCAATTCTCGGTAGCGGATACTTGTTCATCATTGTCACCAGGTTCAGGCGATGATAGTCGACACACAGTCGCAAGCTCCCGTTTGCCTTCTTGGAAAACAATATCGGGGAAGACCAGAGTGAAACACTGGGTCGGATGAACCCCTTGCCCTGCAAGTCCTCCAACTGTACCCGCAGCTCTCGAAGCTCAGCGGGGGCCATCCGATATGTTGGAGTGGATATCGGGGCTGTCTCGGGGTACAGATCAATATAAAAGTCTACCTCTTTGCCCGAAGGTAGCCCTGGAACGTCATCGGGAAAGACGTCCGCGAACTGATCCACCACGGCAGGAAAACTAGGACTCCGCACTTCAACTGCTCCAAGGATGAGGCTAGCCAACTGATGAGAGATGGGATGTCCTCTCCTCTGCGTGAGTCCATCCTGTGCTGTAAAGGCCCCCTTCTCTCCGTTGAAGGTGAACCTGCTCCCGTCAGTGCGTACACATCGCACCTTGCACCTAAAACAGTCAATCTGTGCATGGATTGTAGATAACCAATCCATGCCCAAGATGATGTCGTAAGGCCTCAACACCACTACAAGAAAATCCAAGCTGAAGCTCTCGCCTCGTAGAGTAAGCTCACACTGCCAGCACCAGTGCGTAGTCGTCGAGTCTGCTCCCATAGGGGTCTCTAGCGGTAAGGATCGAGCCAACTGCTCTGTCAGAATCTCCGAGCTCCGAACAAGGGCAGCGGCTATGAAAGAGTGACTCGCTCTTATGTTTATAAGAACTGTATCAAGGGTGGAATAGACACAGACAGTACCTCGAATCTTCTCCGTCGCGCCATGGTCATAGGCCTCCGCGGCCAGGAGCTGTTCCTTTCTCTGCCCGCCAGCTCCCTGTGGTCGGGGCGGACTTCCTGGTGGTGGTGGTGGCAGAGCCTCAAAGCGTCGCCCACCACCTACTGCTCGGCCAGATCATCTGCCTCGTCCGCCTCCTCCCTGCGGACCGCCACGGTCGACCCTCTGCCTCTGCCTGGGTGGCCCCTCCACCGTCTGATGCTCCTTGGTATGGTGGGTCGGGCAGTCATGAGCCATGTGGCCCTGCCCGCCACAGGCGTAGCGTTGCCTGCCTCTCGGAAGACTGGCTCCGCACTGTGTGCCCCACACTGCTGAGCCAGTGTCCCGAGATCATCTACCGGAAGTTCTGGTCTTCCTGGAACCCTGAGTCATCCATCGGCTACCTGCTGCTGAAGACTCCACTACCTGCCGCCCTGCGGTGGGTCCCGCTGCTGAAGTAGACTCAGTAAGAAAGCTCTCGATCAGAAGGGCTCACTCCAGTACTCCTTCCTGGCTCGGGATGTTGAGGGAGATCAGTGATGCCCTGATCTCATGTCTCAAACCCTGCTCAATGGTCCGGGCCTGGAAGAAGGGGTCCCATACCATTTCTGTCAAGTAACGAGAAGGGTCGGTAAACCTCACCGCGTACTGGGCGACCGTCAGGCTGCCCTGCCACAGCTGAAGAAGCTCCTGAATGCGCACCGCACAGAGGGTGGCCGAGACGAACTCTAAGCGGAAGAGACTCTCGAAGTCCGTCCAGAGAGGAGATGCCTCATCGTGCACCTGGAGCATCAAGCTCCACCATCGTTCTGTTGCTGCATGCAGTAGGTTCGCTGTGAGGATTACCATGAGGTCTGCTGGTGTCCTCACTAGCCAGAAAACTCGGACGACCGCCTCCAGCCAGTCCTCGGATGCCTGGGGGTCCGTCTCCCCACGAAACTTGGGTGGTCGCTGGTTCTGGAACTCGTGCAGAGCTCCAAGGCGACGTGCATCGTCAGCGGTCGGTGCTGGTAGAATCGGGGGCTCGGCGGGTAGAGGTGTCGCTGGTGCCTCCGCTGTCAATGGTCCTTGTACCGAGGCTTCGTCGCTCGGTGGGCTGTTGTCGCGCTCTACTCTCGGAACCCTAGCTAGCTGCCATCGTGGGGCCATCCTGAAAAGGAAAAAAGTGCGCCACAGTCAGAATAGTATACCTGGGGAGCTGACACAAGTAATCACAAAGAAAACTTGAAACACACACGCAATCAATGTTTTCGTGCATTAAGTTGGAAATCAGAAGTCAGGGTCCTGGTGTACGGATACGTCGGCCGCCGCACAAACTCTGGACTCCCTGGACTGATAACCACACTCAATACGCTAAACACTATTGCTTCACATAGAATAAAGATCAGAGTCTGCGGTAAAACCGACCACCTCTGATACCAATTTTTCACGACCCGTCCTCAGGGCCCGTGCCGTGACTTCCCCAAGCCCGCCTTCCATAGGCCAGGGGCTGGCGACTAGCACCAAGGTGTAAATCTCGAAAAAAGGGAAGGCGTTGCCTTTCAAAAGTAAACAAGCACCAAAGAGTAAGCAAGCGGAAAAGTAAAAAACTATGTAAAAACTGTAACATGATGTGATGAATGTAAAAAGGGGTCGGAAATACAAGCCCAACTGTAAAGCACAACTGAAAGGGAAAAACAACAACTGAAAATAAAAGTCGTAGTGTCGAGCCGTCCTCTAGAAGAACCACCTGAAGGGTGGGTACAGATAGCCTCCACTGCTCCTCGGGTCCACCTGACCACTCTGAGTGCGTCACGCCCAGTGGTCCACCTCTAGGTACCGTCCTGCTCCGCAAGCCTTCACCACGATCAGCGATGTCCGTCATCTACATCCAACACAACGATGTGCGGGCATAGCCCGTGCAGGGGTGAGTATAAGCTACTCAATAGGGACCCCGAGACCCCCGAAGGTCTCCCTGAATCCTCAATGGATAATACACAAAGGAAAGATAAAATCACGAAGTAACATCCAACACGGCTTAGGTATATGCCCATACATATACCTAAGTCATCGATTCCCGTTCGGCTCCAACGTTCGATCCCAAGCACAACCCAGTCCACACAAGAAAGCAAACATATACCCACACAGGATAGCACAACACAGTCCACAAAGAAGAGTAAACAGTAAATCCACACAGGATAGCTCAACACAATGCACAAAGGAGAGTAAACAGGATTCAGCTCACACAGGTATACTTCTTCGAATGACGATAAAGATGATCACTGATCCATCTAAGTCGTCAGACCCACAAAGGATCGATAGGTAACTAATCCACGCAATGACCCACATAGGATCGGTCCCACACAGGACCTATAGGTGGTGCCTCACACAGAACCGCTGAGCGCTGACCCACATAGGATCGGACCCACATAGGATCGGGCCCACACAGGACCTGTAGCACTGATCCACGTAGGATCGCTGAGTGCAGTAGTCGTCGCAGTCCACTGAGGATCTCTGCACAGTCGTCGCTGTCGAAGTAGCAGTCGCAGCCAGCTCTAGGGTTCCTGCACACAGCAAGCTCGTTCGAGAGGGTCCGCTCCACGGGCCGAGAGGCCGATACATCAACTGACACAAAGTCTGAAGTTGATGTATCCAAAAGTTCCGTATAGTCAACAGGAATTCAACGTCGCAGACGGCGCGTCAATCGGACGCCCGGTCTGAGAGTTATTGGCTTTTTCGTCCCAGGGGCCCGGTTGGTTTTTAAGGCAAAACCAACCTGACCGTACTCCATCTACGTCCAAACCTCGGGCGGAGTATGCCAAAAGATCCGTCTCACTTAGAGGAATCCACCAAAGCCGACGGCACGTCAATCAGACGTCCGTAGCTCAAGATATGAGCGTTTCCGCTCCACGGGCCCGGTTGGTTTCGTGTACGAACCAACCCGGCCGAACACAAAGTATTTTGAAACCTTGAGTAAAATATACCGAAACGACCGTCTCGATCCAAGGATCGCGTTGCCGCTGACGGAGCGTCGTTCGGAGGCCCGTAGCACATGTTACGGGCAAAAGACCAAAAACAGTCCGAAGACGGGTGGTCCAGGCCCGGGCCGACCCGTCCCCCCCCCCCCCCAGGTGGTCGGCCGAACCGGGTCGCCCTGACCCGGTTCGGCCAGGGCGCAGCCCGGCAGGTTGGACCGGCCCGGCTCGGCTTCGCCGAGCAGCTGGACGCCGCGGGCCGCTGCCCCCGTGGATTGGAGGTGTCGCGGCCCCGCGTGGGGCCGTGCTGGATCGATCGGACGCGGCATGTCGGTGCGTCCCGTGTGGGCGAGCTGGACCCGCAGGGCCGCGGGTCCGCTGGCCGCTGCTGAAGCCGTGGCGGCGCGCCGGTGAACCGCGCCGCCGGCCGCTTCTGCGGGCCACCGGAGTTGCTCCAGTGGTCCGTTTACCATCTCGTCTGCGCCGTTGTTCCTCCCGGGTTCTGTTCTTCACTATGGGATCGTCAAATCACCCTTGTGTCACGTTTTGTCGTCGCCCGCCAAATCCGCAAAACCACGAAGAACGGCGGAGGGTTGTCGGGCCGTGTTCGTTTGGCCCGCACCCTCCGCGTTAGATAAAAACAACGGGAGAATTATTCAACACATGAAACAAAAAATTTAATAAATTAAAATTATACATATGAATCCGGTTCTTTAATTTTAAAGAAACGTTCATGGGAATATAAAATATTCACAACAACCCCTACCTTGTCAAGTCGTCGCATGCGGGTTCTTCGCGGATTTGATTGTCGTGGAAGGAGGGGATCATCACGTCGTCGCGGTATCCGGCATTGCGTCGACGAACTCCGACGTCCAAGAAACTACAGATTTAATTTTTAATAATTAAATCATTCTTGAGTTAAAAACCACAGAGGAAAATTAAAAGAAACTTGAAACTCTCACCTCAACGGATGATCGAAGGTTTTTGTTGCGGATTAAGGAACGTCGCCAAAGAATGTCGCAGGAGAGGAAAAGTCGGTGGCGCGGCACACGGCGTCGCGTCGTCGATTTCCACGGGTTCAGCATTCTTCGTCGGAGGCCGGCGTTCTCTGTGTTCTTCGCGTTCTTCACGTTCTTCGCGTTCTTCACAAGGAAGGGTGAAGACACACGATCTCCAATCAAAAGTCTCTCAACGTGTAATCCTCCAAAAGTTGGTGTTGGTCTTATTTTATTATTACGCCAACAAACGAATTAGAGGTAAGTAACGACCCATATAATTCAATGATTAAAACTTCCCAATTAAATGGTGCGTTAAGAATTTAAGAAAACGCGTCAGTTGACTTTCATAATGACGGGTTTTTGCGGGTGCGTTACTTAGCGAAAAAGAAACAGCGGGGCACGTGAGGGCCCCACCTCACAAATATCATACCAAGAGGGTATGATATTTTTGGATAGAACCCTATCCGTTTCAACTCAGTTTAAGTGGATTTCAAGTGGCTTCAAGTGGCTTAAGTGAAATAAAATAATGTTTGTCGAACAATTTATTTTAGTTCTTATCTTTAAGACAAAAAATTAAAAACCACACCCGAGTAAATGCAACTCCTAAAGAGGCATTTCTAATCAAATACCGGCGCTGCGATTCCATCGGTGCCCTCAGAATTTGATTCTGGGAACCGGTTCAAAAGTTAGAAAAACCCGCTCGTTCGTTCACTGAACGTACCCGAGCCAAACTTCGGAAAATGATTCCGGGCACACTGGGCCTCGGAATCAGGTGCCGTCGGAAACTGCGTTCTTATAGAATTCCAAAAAAAATTAAGAAAAACATTTCCTTGAAATTTACAGGTCTTTAAATTTTATATATATTTTTATGATTAATATTTGGGAAATACATAATTCAATGATAAATATTTTTCCTTGAGACGTAGAAATATATTATTAATAGGGATTATAATTTTTGGGGGATTTTTTGAATGGGTAAATCTATGAGTTAATAATATTTATATTTTAGGCCCTAAATTTTTTTTTCATATATATATGGTTTCAAAATTGTTGTGGTGTTGGTACACCCCATTTTTATGATTTTATGTGTTTTTATTTAAAATATCTTTAGTACATATTCATAGGTAGTTTTTATTATATTTTAATACTAAAATCGTATGTGAGTTTCTATCATAGACAACATTTTTATTATTATTCACAATTATTGTCACAAAAAATGATTACACTCATGTAGGAATATAATATTTTAATGATTATTTATTTAAATGTTTTAGGTTTTTTTGAATTGATCTGATTTATTCCAATTGGATGAAAAAAGTATACATGGTGAGACTATTATAACCAAGAATCTTTTTGATATAAATTGATAGATTATTATGAGAAAGGTGGTATTTTTATGATTTTTTTAAAAGGATTTTAAGAGGGTGTGATAAAAAAGTTATGTCCTTTATTTTTCAGTCAAATCATAAACAATAATCAATATATGATGGAGTAAAGTGATTAATATATGTTGATGGTCAAGGCCCTATATATTTTTAGGAAGGATTGAACTGGTAAATATAGTTTGGTTATTTTATTTTATTGTTGATAAAATCATACCAAAATTAGTAGTGCTATGTTTAAATTCTTCATGTGTAACTATAAGAATTGAAAAACACAGTACTTATTTAATATATTGTGGAACATAGGAATAAAAACATACAATGAATGGAGATTATATATCCATGAAGAGAATCTATGATTTATAAAAGTTGATGTTTTCATGATTTTCTTTATTTATATTATTCAAGATTCTAAAATAAGGATTTCTAATATAATAATTATAGTAAGTAAAACATATTATAATAAAATAACATAAGTTTATCAAAAATTTGGTTAATAGTATATATATTTTATTTAATTGATTTAATTTTATTTAAAATGAACAGTAGAAATGAAATTCAGAATTAATGTACAATGAATTATTATACAATGAATCTCATTTAAATATATTGAAATAGAATAGATATGATGAGTATTGGGGGAGAGTGTAATGTAAAATATAGACAGAAATAAAATAATATAGTATAATTTCATTTGGGAGAGGGTAATGAATATATTGCATTTATTTAATTTTCTAGATTAATGAAAACAACAATAAATATATTCATTGATAATGATTTAATAAATTCAATAGTTGTAATTATTTACTAAAGAAGAATATACCAGATAATAATTCAATATTTTTTAGTAGTTATTTGTATAATTATTAATAATAGCATAGTTAATTGAACTAGATTGTTGATTTTCTATTTATTTTGATGATTCAAAAATAATAGATATTATCTTTAATTATTATTATTTTTTATTTTTTTATGAGTATACAATATTTTTATTGAAAAATATTTTTACCATTAGTAGTTCAATAACAATCCTCTTTAATTTTAACCATTGGAATATTCTAATATATAATATTGAAATGGATGATACCATTACATCATAAGTTTGTTTTTATTCATTTTTAATGGTGAACCCTGTATATCATTGTGTTTATTTTAGTTATGTGGATATTTAAAGAGGGTTTATTTAATTTAATTTGTTAAATACATGAAATTTTATATTAATGAATAAATATTATAAGGTAAATTGATGATAATTTATCCTTACAAATAATGAAGGTTGAATTTTACAAAAATTGTAAAATTATTCTATTAAAAAAATAATCCCCATAGTGTATATTTTTTGGGAATCAATTTAATTAGTATTTTTTATTTAACACCAAACTACAATATATTATTTATGTTAAAATAATATATCAATAATCAAATGAAAAAAATAATAATATCATGGATATTTTTGAAACAAATATTGTATATCATGAAACATGTCATTTTATTATTACACTTCCATCGTATTAGAATTTTGGTTTTACTCGGAAAAATAATAAGATCTCATTCAATAAACCATACCTAATATCCAGTATATAATTTAGATACCAAAAAACCACTATTTTTATTCTCACTTAATTTTTTTTATTCCTTGTACTAATATAAAAATTTGGAATATTCCATGTGTATCACCCTAAAAATATGAATATCACCAAACACAATTCATTCATAATTAAACGTACTCTAATTTAACTCTAGGGGAGAGTGCCAGATTCTACTCCACTAAATAGTACCATATAGGATATTTAAATCAGAAATTATCATCATGGTATAACTATTAATTAATATCTTTAATTTTCATTAACAATGCTTAATGAACTTAAAAAAATTTCAGAAAAGTAAATCTGGAAAATTGGACACTTTTTTAATCATTTAAAAAAATACTAATATCTATCCAATATTTCATTATTATTTCTAATTATTAATAACGATCATATTGTTGTTATCCATTCCCCACATCTTATCCAAATCACCTAAATGGAAACCCCAATTTCATGCACATCCCCCTTAATGATTTGTGACATATCCTGGGGTGTGCTGGTTATTGATACTCGCTAATAAAAATGAGTAATTATTAAACAAAATTTAATAATAACAATAGTTTAGTCATATTTTTTCATCATAAGATCTAAATATTACTCTAATCCATTATTTCAGTATTCCATTATCACTAGTTATGGAATTTATCTCTATTATGTTTATAATTAGTAATTGGGAGAATTCCAACAGTCCCCTTTTATAATATGGCATCTCATCATTAGTGACACAATATGTGATCTTCTAAAAACCATTATTTAATGTATAATTATGATTAGAGTTACTTATATAAGGGTATCAGTTAATGTTTCTAAAAAGTCACAATATTTTCTAAATAATTTTCTTTAAATAATAATATCCGACAGTTTGTGATATATGAACCACCAAGCAAAAAATAACCATGATATATATATATATATATATTATATAAATATAACCATTATAAAATTTCTATTTTTTGTGTGTGAATAAATGCTAATAACCATTTTACAAAATCAATATTTTATATTTCTCCTTAATAAAAGGAATAATCATTCATACATGGTATATTGTTTTTTTAAATAATAAATAAATAATTATTAGGTAAAATATATATTTTTCGTAAAACTATTTTTAATGTGAACAATTAATAGTTATCTAAATGGATTAAATTAAACACAATTCATAAATTATTATAATTTAATTAATTGATTATATATCCAAAAAAATTATTTAACATTCATTTAATTGTTGTTATTATGAATGGAATGAAAATATATCGATTTTTTATTCAAAAAATATATTTTTTCAAAATTAGTTTTACTAAATTTTGTACATGGATATTATAATTCATATCATACATGTCAAATTATATTATTTTAAAAAATGGAAATAATTTTTTCATTAAACATATCACAATTATCTTAGTGTTATTTTTTGGGATTTTGATTTGAAAAAAATTGATTTTAGAGTTAATTATAAAAAGGAATATTTTTTTAAAACCGTAATTTTTTATCTATAAATCCATTAATTTAAAGTTATAATTCACGTTTTTATTTAGTTATAACTATATATAATATCACTTTTATTAAATATAATCTAATTTTTTCTTGATTAATTGATAATATTTTTATACTGTTGTATATAATTTTTTTATTCTGACAAAAAAAATATGAATAACTATTTTATTTTATTGTATGAATATTTAATAAAATTATTATTTTAAACTTCAAAAAATTTAATCGTGAAAAATTATTTTAAGATTTGTAGTTATGATGGTTAAATTTTGTAAAAAGGCCAATTTTATTTTCCCTCAAATTTAATAGTAATCATGTTATGAATTTGCCTCTATGATAAAGGGAAAAAGATGTTAATTACTGTAATAACAATGTTTTATTGTCATAAACTATCATCTGAATTATAATTTTATTAGATTTTTTTATCTTTATCATTTTAACTTTGAAATTGGAATAAATTTACCTAATTAATACTGATTATGACAATTAAAAGTTTTGAAAAATTACAAGTTTGACACGCCCAACAATTATATAAGGGAACCACGTTATCCTTATTAAACTTATTGAGAAATTTATATCTATGAAAACCTACCCAAATCCCTTCCAATTCTTCCACCCAATATCCTAGGGACATTTTTATGACTAATAGATCAACCTATAAAGATGACAGTGTAAGCCAAAAGATATTTTCCAAAGAATATGCATAAACCTTAACCATGTTCTATCATTTTATTTCCTCTAATAAATATTTTAACAATATCATTAACATGGTTTTCCTGAACCAACACACACACCTTTGTTACATGATATAGGAACCAATCTTAATATGTCCTAAAAGTAGTTCCCAACAATAATGGATTGGGGACTAACACCCGAATAATAAAAAAAGCACAATGGAATGACTATTCAATGGGAAAATGGATGAAAAATGATATATGTCGGTATTATCAATAGTCCAAAGGGATAATGTATCAGAAAACATCATCTAAAAAATTACAAAAGATACACAACATCTTGAAAGCTAAAACTCAAATGGAAATACATGTAACAAGTGGACCACATCTCCACTAGTGACCTCCATCACTCTACATCCCAATGATCAAGAACATACACCACAAATATATGGAACATTTCAATTACATGGACCTTGAAAATGGTAATCAATAAATTCCCAAATTTAATAGTAGTTTGTTATCATTGAATCCCTGTATTGTCTCATCTTGTTTCACATAATAAATTTCATAAAAATTAAAATAAATATTACTTCAAAAAAAAGTTTATGGCATGGAATTCAGATATATTCAATGGGAAAACTATTTCTTAATAAGAATGTGGATTATGTATCAAAAAGTACTCAAATTAAAATTTTATATAAAATAATTATATAAAATAGATATCATAAAGAAAAAATTTATATAAATAAATATCATCTTTTCATAAAATATTATATATAATAGGACCATGTTCCATCCTTACGATACATTAGTTTTAGGTAATAGTATCCACACACTAATCAACCCATGAACTGGGACCCATGAATTCACACATCCCATAACTCGTACCATTCTAAGTCATGTCACCATTAGGAAAACAATCATGTTCCAATATTTTTATGGAATTTTTTTATCGTCATTATATTGTTAGGGGGTTATATCCAAGTGTTCTAATCCTAAATACCCCGTAATACATTAGATCACATTTGAATTAGTCAATCAACCATCCTTTCATTAAATATTTGTTCAAAAATATAAATTTTCCAATTTATGTTGTTAGTATAAATTTATCATTTCAAACATAAATTGGATGTTTTCATCAATTAATTCTTTATATAATAATCATTCAATTTAACCCATTAATCAAAAAATAAATTTCAAAATCAATCCATTAATTATTCTCACATCTTCCAAAAAAATTAAATTCAATAGAAATTGTGAGATTTTTTCAATCTCCATTCCTTTATGAAAATAATCAACTAATATTCTAAAATATAGGGTTCTATACTATCTAAAAACATTTTAAAACATTCATAAAATAATGTAATTCAATTATAGAGAAAAATCATACCGAACAACCTACCTTTTATTCTGTGATCAAATATGAACCTGTAATGGGAACATGCCAATGATGAAAAAAATAAAATTGACTAGTAGGGGACTAATAGATCATAAAAATAAATATCAAACTTTATTTCATTAAAAAATATAATATTATAACAATTCCAAATAGGGGTGCATGAGTGGAGGAAAAACCGAAGAGTGGGAACTCACTAGGGAAAAAATTTCAAATCAAGATGTCTGGAAGGGATGAAATAGAACACCATGCATGATTGAATACCAATACATATTGAGGTGAGTTCCTAAAAAAATTTATTTAGCCATGCATCATAATTAAAAATCATTTTCATGATGCATTTAATTTTTTTATCATGGGTTTATGATGTAAAGGAATCAAATTTATAATACACTGAATAAAGTGATTCCTCAGGTTGAAAATATAATTTGATAAATTTAGGGTGTAAGTTTATTATTTATATAGTAAATAATTTTTTTCATAATCCATTCTTAGTGCTTGTGTCTAGAAAAAAATTTCATTGTTTTAAAGGATTTATGGTGTCAATTCATTCTCCAGCTAGCAAACAGAAATACAAACATATCGAAACACACAATAATATCAATCAATACCTGATCCCAAAAAGAGAACCATCAAAACCCCATAATAGATATATATATAGACTTCATTAAATAAAATAAACATATATCCCTAAATATTAGGTCATTTCCCCCAAAAAATCCATTTATCCCTGAAATGATCGAAATATTCCCAAATAAAGAAGGAAAATAAAATATTTGTAATGATTTTAATGAATGAAGGTAATGGGGTGTTAAAATAATGACATGATAGACTCTTTCTATCCCTATAAATCATCTCAATAAGTTTCCATTTCACTAATATGATTCCAATTCTCTCTCATCAGTGCATCACAGTCCAATTTTTTATGTTAATAATAACCATACGTCTATATCAAATGAACTAATGGTACCATATTCTTATAAATTTTCCTCATCATGAAGATATTAACAACCTAGAACATATGTGGGTTTAGATTGATACTTTCAAAGATAAAAAACAAATCACTTATTGGATCAAATTCAACTATGGTAGATGTTCCAAATGGTAATCTACATTGTCCACTATCTCTATAATCATAGAAGGACCCATAAACATTAGTGTAATATTTTCCTTTTATCATAATAATTTATTGATCCAACCAAGGTGATATACTCATGAACATATATTATCCAATATAAAACTACTAAAATCATCAACAACAGTATAAATAGGATTTATCACAGATTTATGTCCTCAATATGATAGGAAAAAATAATTTAAATTATTTTTTTGTATGTTGTAGAAATTATATTCCAATCGAGGAACATTCACCAATATATAATAAAGAGAATATATATCTACATGGTTGTTCATAATGTGAAAAAAAAGTATCCATTCTAATAGTGGAATTGTAACTTCTGTTGTAGGAATACACAAATACCCCCATATAGTCATCCAAAACTCCAAAAAGTCAATAAAATGAGAACACAACATGTCCACAAGAATCTATATAGATCAGTCTATTTTGACATCCATTTGTAGATGATATGTCATGCTTAAATGTACGTAGAATCTCATGGCCTCCTGGTGGTCCGTACAAAAGCATGAAGTGACGTGAGGATCCATATCAGAAACATGAGAATATGGATATCCACAAAATCTTATAAAATAATAAAAATAGATATGTACCAATTCATCTAAATTAATTGCATATTGAATGTCTATATAGTTAAAATATATTGTTTTCCATCGATTGTAACCCACATGGAGTTATTACCATGAGGGGTGTGTAGAAACCCAACCAAAAAATCAATAGAAATATGACCCCACATACAAGACAAACTATAAGTGGATAAAATCAAGTTGAAGGTATATTGTTTTTAGAATTAAAATGTGTTCATTTATAACAAATAGATAAAAAGTCTACAATGTATCATCTAAAATATGGACACCAAAATTATCACTACATGACACAAAAAAATATTTATTATTTTATGGTACACTCCCCACTAGTATTTATGGTAGTCACCCATCATAATCATTCCCACATGAAAATATATACAAAAATTGATCTACAAACATTGGTTATGTAATAAATACAACTAACACTCACTAATGGTTTCTCCACCATTAATAGATTCCATAATTTCATGAAATTAATCATCAAGATTCTTCTCTTGAAGAATAATTTCAAGAATGTAAGAGGTCAACTATAGCAACACCAAAACAACTTCCAATTAATTATACTAGACCCCCCAATTGAAATTGGAAAAACTGATAAATCATATTACACTATTCTAATGATTCCTTAAGGCATAGGTCAGATCTTTCTTACTCAAGGAATCATCAATGAATACCCCCTTACAAGAGTTTTACAAAATGTATACATCATAATATTTCTAAAACTCCACCCAAATCCTCTATCAGAAATTCAATTTTTTTAGATAATTTATAAAAATATATAATTTTTTCATAATAAATGGTAAACCATTCACTAAAATGTTTATTATTCAAACCCTTTTGGAAATTCATCATATATGTGTGTCTGAGGCCATTGTGGGATAATTATTATCATGAACTATGCTATCTGTAACCATAGGCTTCCACATGAGTACCCCTCATATGGGAACAATTGAACCCCAAACCATATGCATTATAGAATAATACATTTCCATACCCATCATAAGGAATATTAAACACAATAATTGAAGTAAAAGCATGTTCTATATAAGCAAATGAACTCATTAATTATTCATCTCAAAGCATCATCAACTCTTTTCCATGTGAGAAAGGTAATTAGATAATTAGACATTGAGAATTATTTGATTAATATGTACTAATATCATCAAAAAATCAACAATATCCACTTCTCACCAAAATTAAGTGGTTTCTTCCATGTCATAATTTATTTCAAATTCTCGGGATCAAATTAAAAACAATTTTCTGAGGCCCGGAGTCTTAATAAAATTACTTCCCAAATATAGAAATTAATTTGGAGTTTTGCAGGTAAAGTCAAGGATTTCATATGGATTCTATAATATCTCTCAAATGACAAACATATTCCTCCTCCATATGAGATTTCAATATGATTTCATCTAAAAATAACACAAGGAACAAGTTAATTTACACATGATATAAATTTTTTATCAAATTTTTGAAAACTATAGGAGAATTAGTTAAACCAAATGTAATAACATGATACTCATAATGTCCATACCTACCCTTGAAGGTAGATTTTTTAATGTCATATTATTTATTCTCAACTGGTGATAACCATATTGATAAGAAATATTTGAAAACCACTTCACCTATTTAATATGCCCAATTTATCATCATTCTAGGGGAAAATATATATTTTCTTTACCATAACATGATGGAGTTTTGGGTAATCAATATATATTCCAATTAACCAATCATCATTCCGGGATACGCTTATAGTTCCTTCCTAAGGAGACATGACCAATCATATTAAACATTTATCTAGAAAAACATCCAAATGAGATTTACTCATTTAGATATTTTGGATAAATATAGTAATAAAGGATAAAAAGTGGCTTAGTAATAGGAAAAAATTAATATAAAACTTCAGTAATGTTACTTGTGTAAATTTGGAGAACTCTGAGTAACAATATTATGAAACTTGATAAAAATTTGAGGGATACCAACACTAAAATATTCAAGCTATATGTCAAAAGAAAACACCAACATTACCCAACATATCATAGAAATGGAGGTCTACCTATACATTTCCTTTGGTTCCATTCTCCATGATTGACACTGAACACCCCCATTACGAATAGTAAATGAGATTCATTAATGGTAATAGTAAATCGGGGCCTTATGTGAAATCATCCAATCAATCCAAAAAATGAAATCAAGAGGATTCATGCATAAAACCAGAAAACTACGAGTAACCACAATCTCAAATAATGATGAAACATAAGAAAGACACTAAGGATCTTCTCTCTCATCATTTTTAGGGCATAGTAATATACATCATATAATATAAAATCATTATATAAAGGTTTAAAAATTATAAACATGCATCGATATAAATAAGTGATATGTAGTAGTATCATATAAATTATATACATAAGATGAATATATAGAGATGTAACCTATCATTGTCACTGGACCCACAAAATCTACCTTAGCATTCTAATACACTATGTGATGAAACTTAGTTCGGGGTTCATGTTGTTGGAACACCATTGTTTTTGAAAAATATTATTTCATTGTCGTACTATTTGGAGTTGATAAGAATGTTCCAACATTCAGAATAGAATCAATATCGACAAACTTCTGTTGGTTTCATAAGAAGCTATATGAACAAAACAATTTTGGTTCCTTAGTACAAACCAATGTCTAATTCCCAACTATAACACATTGGAAAAAATGAAAAGGGTATCTTATGTGCACTACAAGTGGTATAGAAAATATATGTTCTCAATAAGTACTACATAACTCTTAAAGATTCCTATTTTAGTTTGGAGGAACTAATAGAATTACTACGTGGTAAAAAATGAAATCATGTCAATAATGACATAATTTCTAGTTGATGCTCAACCATAACTTTTCAATCCAATGAATCACAATAGGAAGTTAGCTCCAACATGAAAAACTATTCTCAAATATACTTTTGGAGACCCATATTAAACCATTTACCCCTCATGATATAATTAGACACTATAGTGTTTGAACACTGTAAATGCTCAGAAAACCATTTTATTTAATGTATCATCATCTTATAATCCTTCTAACTATAGAGAAACTCCATCTATTTTTTCATCACTATCAACCCTACATATAAAAAATCATCGAAACAAACTCTAAATTACTTCCACGCCAACCCCTTATACTTCTTTTTTATCACTATCAAATCACACCATATCATTATACATACAACAAGATTAAATGTAGTACATTTTACCTTTATAGCATATAGAATTTTCATTCACTCAAAAATAAAATCAATATTTTTTAAAAAATATGCCTCCCCTAGAGGATAACTCGAGCCTCAAAATGCCTATGGTTTTTAATGAATAAAATCGTGAACACAATCTATTGATTATTCCATAATAGGATTTACTTTTAGATCCTTAAGGGTAATGGGTGGAGGTACCAGTCCCAATTATTGGAAAGAACACACCACTATTTCAACATGATTTTATTTTATGAGGGGATTCCCAGGATGTGGTTCACTAGTATCCTCCTCAAACAACCTATTCAAATATCATCTCAGAGGCATGCTTCTATAAAACATTAATAGACAGTAATAAAAGCATTAATAAGTATACACTGATCACAATATAATATATGATATACCAAAATATCAATTCTATCAACTAGAATCCATGATTTTATCATTAAACTACTCATATCATACGAAATGAATTTTCCAAACATGGGAAAAAAAATTCCTTAAGATAATTTCCCATACAACCATGGTAAATTAGGGCTCATTGTAATGAGTGTTAGCTAGGTACTTTGTCAAAAATACCTCAAATTTCCCAATCATCTAACCTCAAATCTACTATAGTAACCTAAATTGTTAATGGAAATTAAGGAAAGAAAAACCATACACCTTCTATATCAATGTTTCCATGAAAAAACCCAAATAACCTAGTACCTGGATAACCAAGTCATCCCATGCATTGATTAAATGGGCATCTCCAATCCCCAAGGGCTGGCGAAAATCTCCTTCAATCATAAAATAAAGAAAAGGGATTTATTTTTCCATGAAATTGTGGAATATAAAATATATATGTTAATATGATCAATACTTTAAGGGCGATAGTGCCCAAAAAATGTATAACAATACCTAAACAATACATCACTAAGAGAGAAAGCGTACTAAAAAAACTCATATTTAAGACAATTTAATTAGTGGATCTCATCTATATTAGTCACCTATATTACACTGGGCTCCAAGGATCGAGAACATCCAAAACCTTGGAGTGGCACTTTTTTTATGCTCAAACATAGCATAATGTAATAAAAAATTCCTGAACGGAAAGGAAGGGTGTTATTTATTAATCCTATTAGGGTATCACAAAGTGTTCCATATTCAATTCAATATAAATTATAAAAAATTTGAGTTCAATAAAAATTAATCTACTCATAGAATAGAATTGACTTGTTTTCAACAAATAATTATTTTATTTTTCAAAATACGGATGATACATCAAAAAATGATTAAAAGAACATTATATATACATCAGTTATTTTTTTAAAAGCCTTAATATAAATGTTCTATAAAAAATTTTAATTTAATAAACATATAATGTATATCATAGAACCATGTATTGACCCCTACAATACCTTTCATTGGGTAGTAGGATCCTCACAAAACTCAATCAGAGTTCTTGGCTCAATGTGTACATACATCCCATGACTCATGCCATTGCGAGTCAACTCTATGTTAGAGATATTTTCATTCCTTAATATGTTTATGAATTTTTTTTAATAATCATTAAAATACTAATAGTTCATAAACTATAATTATTTTCCCAAACACCTATAACTACCCTAAATCCCATGATTATTAGTCAATCAATCAATCTATCATGGGAAAATCAATCATTCAAGATCAGTACAAAAACTAAATGTTTCCACATTCAATATTCAACATGATTTTCTCATTTCAAAACAAAATTACAATTCTTATCAATTGAGACACTTTAAAATAAACATTTAATTCAATCTATTTATCTCATAAATCAATTTCCAAATCAATCAATCCATTTTTTTCTAAAATATATCTATTAATTTACATTCCATTAAAATTTGGGTATTCTCAAAATTTTCATTCCATATTCAAAATAATAAAACAATCATATTTAAATCTATTTTTAATCTAATTAATAAATCATTTTAAAACAATAATGTAAATAATGGTTTCCATTAAAATGAAAAATCATATGTAACCACCAAAATTTTAATTTGTGATTAAAAAAACACCTCTAAGGGTAAACCACTGGTGAAGAATGAATGTGAAGGAGACTAACCATGAAATCATAGATCATAAACATCTAGATCAAATTGTATTCAATAAAAAACCCGTGATCTTACCACAACAAAATTGTGGTGCCAGAGAGGTGGTGAAAAACAATGTGAGGGAACTCACATAGGATTAATCATAAAATTGAGATGACTTGAAGGGAAGAAACTATACAATCATTAAGAGAGGAATGATAGAGTTCTTGAATGTATTGATTATAGAAAGGATAACGTAATTGTTTTGGGATGTACAATTAAAACCACTATACAAAAGGCTTTTATTTTTAACATCAAGGGTTTATGGTGTAAATGTATCATGTCTCACAATCTCTGTAAATGAAATTTCCTAGGGATGAAAATCATGATCGAAATATTTATGGTATAAGTTCACTTATTAAATAATAAATCCATTTTTTTGTTAACAAACTCTGACATTTTTTTGCTAGTATAAAATTTATGTCTTAAATAGAGGATTCATTGATGAAAATTATTTTTCTAGTAAGGGACTATAAATAGAAACTTATTGAATAACCCAATAACCATAATATAACCTTACACAAAAAATTGAACCCTATAAACCCCATAGAAGTTTAATATCGAAATTCATTTAAATAAAAAATAAAACCATTAATATTGGGTCATTTTTCATGGAAATATATCTGTATCCATGAAATGTTAGAAATGATCCGAAACAAATTGGGAAACAAAAAACATTCAAGAGGTCCCCAAAATAAGGTAAAGGGATGTTAAAATGGTTATATAATAATATAATTATCATATATATTCATAATGTTTATTAATATTATAGTATAAACAATTTATATTACCCTTATATCATATAGAAAATGAAATCATTTCTCTTTATTATATTTATACTACTATATCCACATAATAATGAAATTAATTTTCCATTACCACCTCATATGGAAGGATAAAATAATAAATCAATTGAATATTTATATATATATTTTTGGACTCACCTGTTTTGATAATCCCAAATCATGTTTAAATATTGATCATAATGTATTAAGTCAGTCATTAATCATTTTAATCTACACATACACTTATCTTATTCTCAACAATGTATATTCTTAAGACTCATGACTTTGCTGCACCAACTTACAGTCTATATTTATCTAATTATATGTTCAATTTTAAAGGCTACTGGTAAGAGCCTTCTGCTCAAAGTCACTGTTATAGCTTACTACCACTCTATGTCACTGATGCTAGAAGATAACTGTTGAAGATATACAGTCACTGCTGGAAGCTACTGGTACAAGGTTACAATCACAAGTCTACCGATGATTTGCTTATCAAAGCTCACAGACAAAGAGTTATTGTCACAAGGTCATTGCTGTGACAAGGCTTCTATTAGAAGTCCACTGTCCGAATCTTTCTCAAGTCTTCTATTGAGAACTTCACTGTTCAAGTCTGCAGTTGGAAAGGTTACAGTTGATGTAGTCAAATGTTACAGAACTATCGATTAGAAGCTTACTGTTAAAGGTATACTTTTGAGCCTACCGATGGATTTTACTAATAAGTAGCCACTATTACAAAGTGTAAAAAGATACAGTTACACGAAATCCACTAAGCACAAAGTTCACCATTATAAGTCTACAAACAAAGATCCTACCGATGAAGTTCACAGTTGAATAATCTACCATTGTAGTCCACAGTTGAAAAGACCACAGTTGAAGTCTACCGTGTGACATGAATCTGCTACCAGTCAAATGATATTCTATTCTTTCCTTTACCAATTTTATTAATACTATTATAGAGGCCATGTCTGGAAAAATTAATGCATGTGAGATTTTTTAATGTTATTTGCAGGGATATCAGGAGACAGTACGATGTACGAGGAAAACATTTCTCTTGTCGGCCTCTACATAACACCAAAACACAAAAAAACAGGAGAATATAAAAAGCATACAGGAGAAACAGAAAGAACACCAATACCATAAAGAAGAATAGAACACTCAAGCACTTATTCAGAAGAACATAGAGCCTCACAAAGATCTATTTAAAGAATATTTTTCAATCAATCATGGTGTGCTGAAAAGAGCTTAACAACCAAAGATATTATCATCTATCCATCTGGAATTCATAACTTGAAAGTTGCGACGCTCTATTTTGGAGACAACTTGCAGAGAAGGAAAAAAACTTCACTTCCTTCATTCCAACGAGTCTAGAGCTAATCTTCCAACACATCAGAGCATTATAAACTCATCCCCACAATCTTTAGCACTACTGTGTTTAAATACATTACATTTTTGAGTAGTGTGTATGTTACAGACACTGAATCTTGTACTTGAACTGAGGAATACTGAAAATACCCATTCTAAACTCTCTTTATTTTTGTTTCCCACGTATAAGTGTGGAAGAAGCCTGGTGTGGCTTGGAAGTTTATTTTCCTACATAGAACTATTGTAGAGGTTGAAAAACCTGGATAGTTTGTGAAAGCTGTTGTAAAGCCCGATATAGGCTGTGTATCACTTTTATTAGAACTGCTTGGTGTAAGGTGATCACCAAGTGGAGAGGACTAGGTCTTGACTTAATACTGAACCTCTTGTTTAAATTTTTTGCTTTCATCTTTTCTTTACTCTGTTCAACATCTATCCACTGTGTATGTTTTAAATGACAAAAATTTCTTTTTTACATTCACTCTGATAGTTAGTTCTTGTTAGTGTGTATATCTGATTTTTTTAGTAAACTTGTTTCAAAAGTCGAATTAGTTCTCATACTGATTCAACCGAGGAGTAATCAACCTTTGAGAAACCTGTTGAAAAATAACTCACTTATATATCTACTTCCATAATTGACTGGGTTGTTCTAATTTGGGGGATTTTAATACTAACTGTTTTTAATAGAAATTTTAAATTTAACTCAATTCACCCCCCTCATGAGTATCCACTCTGACCAACATTTGGTATTAGAGGAAAAATTCTTATTTAAAAAAGGGTTTTCAAACCCTCTGTTTTTTAAACTGTGATTTTAGTTTATCATAATGATATTAAATTTCTGTTAGTCCTAAATTTTCACTCTTTAATATCTTTTCAAAAATCTACTTATGGATAATAGACTAGAAGGGGCTACTACAAACATGCCACTTTTATTTAATGGTGTTACTTATGCTCAATGGAAAATTAAAATGAAAATTCATTTGGAAGGTATTTGTTTTGATATTTGGTCTGCTATAGAATCAGAATATAAAATTCCCAAAACTACTAGATCTACCTGGGATGATGCTACAAATTCTGACTACAACAATAACTGTAAATCTATGAATGCCCTTTACTACTATTTAGGAGATGAGTAATTTAACCGAATTTCTGCATTTTAAACAGCTCATTAAATCTGGGACACCTTGGTCATTTCTCATGAAGGAACAACCAATGTGAAGGAAATGAGATTAAATACTTATACTAATAAATATGAAAATTTTATGATGAGACCTGATGAACCCATTTATGATATGTATCTTAGGTTTAATGAGATTGAAAACACCATTAGTTCACTGGGAAAAGTTGTTCCAGAAAAGAAACAGATCATGAGAATATTGAGATGCTTACCCGACAGATGGAGATGCACTTCTGTATCTATTCGTGAGCCATGTGACATCAGCAAGCTACATGTTAAGGAGTTTATTGGTAAAATAATGAAGTATGAAGAGGAATTGAAGGTGAACAAATAAGAAGATGATGAACCCAAAATAAAATATGTAGCATTCAAGTCTACTGCTTTAAAGAGAAAATACAATGAGAAAATACATATACCTACAGAAAATTCAGCTAGTGAAAATTTAGATTCAGATAGTGATGATGAAATTGATCAAATATCCAGGACATTTAGGAAGTTCTATAGGAAGAATAAGTTTTTCAAAAAAACAAACTACAAGGGTAAGTATGATCAACAAGGTAAGTAGAAGAAGGATTGGAAGAAATATGACAAAGAGGATGATGTAGTCTGCTATGAGTGCAAGAGGAAAGGACACGTCAAGGCTGACTGTAGAAAGTTAAAATTCAAGAAGAAATATGATTATAAGGACAAGAAGTATAATAATGCCATGAAAGCAACCTATAGTGCTTCGGAAGACAGCACAGGTGAATCATAATCCACTGATTCTGAAAAAAATCATGCCAACATGTGCTTCATGACTAACATATCTGAGGCACCTGTTCCCCCTATTCTAAATGATTATTATTTTGGAAATAACAGTGATTCAGATAATGATAAAAATATATCTAAGGATGAACTGTTTTAATATTGAAATATATAAGAAGATACCTGCAATGAACTAAATGATAAAAATAAATCTTTGAAGAAACCACATGCCTTGACTAGTAACATTAAAACAAATCTAATTGTAGAAAAGGAAAAGAATGCTCAATTGTTGAAAGAGAACACCCAGCTCAAATTATCTAATGAACAATTAAGAAAGGATGTTGAAAAGTTCACTGCAGGTAGGGATACCTTGACATAGTTGCTAGGAAAACATATTGCTCCAAAATATACATCTGGTCTAGGATATCTTCTTGGACAGAGACACATTAGCAAAACCAAATTTGTTCCAAAATCTGGAATGTTCACTGCTAATTATGGACAATATTTTGAGAAACAATTCTCTTAAGGATCGAACAAATTATTTCTGTCTCAAAATATGTTTTTTGATTTTAGAAAACCTAGAAAGCAAATATGGGTTCCCAAAGCTTTATTGGATAACCTTTCTGGACCCAAGAAGATCTGGGTACCAAAATTAGCCTATGTTTAATCTGGTTTGTAGGGAAGTTGCTTAAGGAGTTCTTGTATGACCATATGGTACATGGATAGTGGATGTTCAAGACATATGACAGGAGACTATTCTTGTTTTTAGAGTCTAATTAATGTTTATGGTGGGCATGCCACCTTTGGTGACAATAAAAAAGGAAAAATCATTGTCTTAGGCCAGATTAGTAACCCTGATACAATATTAATTTCTAAAGTACTTTATGATGATGGATTAAAGTATAATTTACTTAGAATATCTCTGTTATTTGATGATGGAATTAATGTTAAATTTGAAAATGATTCATGCAATGTTTTTAATTCAAAAAATGATTTAGTTTTCACTGCATATATAAATGATAATGTATATTCTGTTGATTTAAACTCCTTATTCAAAAAAATGTTTCCTGCTTAAATGATTTTCATAAAGAATCTTGGTTGTGGCATAGAATATTAGGACACTGTAATGTGCACTCACTTAGGAAGCTATCAAAAAAATTCTTATTTACAGACCTACCTAAATTGGAATTCCCAAATGATAAACTGTGTAATCCATGTTAGAAGGGAAAACAACACAATGTTTATTTCAAACCAAAGAAAGAAGTTTCAACTTCTCAACCACTTGAGTTGGTTCACATGGATTTTTTGGACCATCAAGAGTATAAATTTTAAATGGGAAGCACTATGTTATGTTCATGTAGATGACTTTTCTAGGTATAATTTGGTATACTTTCTGGCTCACAAAAGTGAAGCTTGTTCCTACTTTGTCAAATATTCTATGTCTGTAGAAAACCTTAGTGGACATAAGATTAAAACCCTAAAAAGTGATCATGGACGTGAGTTTGAGAATCATGAGTTTGAATCTTACTGATCACACAATGGATATAGTCAAAAAATTTCTTCCCCTAGGACACCCCTACAAAATGGAGTTGTAGAAAAGAGAAATATGACCCTTCATGAAATTGCAAGAACTATGATTAATGAGTATGACGTACCTATTTATTTTTGGGATGAAGCTGTAAATACATCTTGTTACATTATCAATAGAGTTTTAATAAGGCATATTTTGAAAAGGAACCCTTATGAAATCTGGAATAATAGGAAGCCTGAGGTTCATTACTTTAGAGTTTTTTGTTGCAAAGTCTTTATTCTTAATACTAAAGATAATCTTGACGAATTTTCTCCCAAAAGTGATGAAGTAATTTTTCTTGGTTATTATGTTTCAAGTAGAGCCTATAGAGTGTTCAATAAAAAAACAAAATGTGTGGAAGAATTAGTTCATATAAAATTCGATGAAACTGATCCACATTAGCCTAAAACCTCTTATGGAAATATTGAGGAAGATTTATCAAATATGAACTTTAATGATAAGCATAGTGAATCCCCTGTAAAAGTATCAAGTTCTTGAAATTTTCCAGAATCTGCACCTGCTGATTTTGAACCAATAGACAACTATGAAGAATCTACTTCAACCCTACCTATAGGTACTAGTACTCTTAAGAATAAGACTCTAGATGTTGTTTTAGGAGATTTGAATAGAGAAACACAAACTAGAGCTTCTCTACGAAACCAGTGTGAACATTAAGCTTTTCTTTCATAGCTTGAACCCAAAAATATTAATGATGCTATCAATGATGAATTTTGGGTACTGTTTATGCAATAAGAACTAAATCAGTTCGAAAGAAACAAATTTTGGGAGTTAGTGGAAAGAACCAAGGATACCTTAACCATTGGAACTAAATGGGTGTTTAGAAACAAAGTAGATGAGTCTGAGAATATAGTAAGAAATAAGGCCAGGTTAGTTGCACAAGGATGTAGTCAAGAAGAAGGAATAGACTATGAGGAGACCTTTGCACCTGTAGCAAGATTAGAAGCTATTAGGATACTACTTTCCTATGCAGATCATCTGAATTTCAAACTTTATCAAATGGATTTTAAAAGTGATTTTCTAAATGGGTACATAGTTGAGGATGTGTTTGTTGAACAACCTCATGGTTTTACGAATCCCCATTTTTTCAATCAGGTTTTTAAACTATCTAAAGCTTAGTATGGCTTAAAAGAAGCTCCAGGATCATGGTATGATAGGTTCAGCTTTTTTCTAATTTCAAAATGTTTTACCAAAGGGATAGTTGATCCTACTCTTTTCATTAAATGGCTATCTAATGATGTTTTGATAGTACATATTTATGTGGATGATATGATTTTTGGATCTTATAAAAATTCATTATGTGTTGATTTTTAAAAAATGATGCAAAATGAGTTTGAAATGAGTCTAATGGGAGAACTCAAATTTGTCTTTGGATTTGAGATATTTCAAAATAAAAATGGAATTATTTTAATTCAAAGTAAATATATTAAGGATATTATAAAACGTTTTTCATTGGATGGAAGTAAAGGTAGTGACACACCTATTAGTACCATGTGTATGTTGGATACAGATGAAGCTAGAGAACCGGGGGATCAAACCAACTACAGAGGTATGATAGGAAGTCTACTCTATCGTACAGCTAGTAGACCTGACATCATGTTCTATGTATGAATGTGTTCTCTCTTTCAAGCCAATCCAAAATAGTCTCATTTAACTACTGTTAAAAGAATTTTTACATATCTCAAACATAATCCTAACTTAAGATTATTTTATCCAAAAGGAAAATCATTTGATTTGTTGAGTTATTCTGATGCTGATTTTTATGGTAGCAAGTTATATAGAAAAAGCACTTCTGTGACATGTCACATTTTTGGCAAGTCACTAGTATCTTGGTGTAGCAAGAAGCATAATTATGTTACATTATCTACTGCCGAAGCTAAGTACATAGCTGCTGGTAGTTTTTATGCTCAGATTCTGTGGATGAAACACACTTTACTGGACTATGGATAACAATTAAAACATGTCTCTATAAAGTGTGACAATACAAGTGCTATTAACATTTCCAAAAATATTGTATCTCGTCTTAGGACAAGGCATATTGATGTGAGACATCACTTTTTGAGGGATCATTATCAAAAGAGGGATATCACTCTTGAATTCATTGGAACTGAACATCAATTGGCTGATATATTCACAAATCCCTTTAATTATGAGTGGTTAAATTACATCAAACATGAGTTAGGTAAGATTAATTTCAGCACAGTCAAACCTCACAGTTAGATCACACAGTCAAACCTCACAGTTAGATCGCACAGTCAAACCTCACAGTTAGATTGCACAGTCAAACCTCACAGTTAGATCGCACATTCAAACCTCACTGTTAGACCTCACAGTTGACCCTCACAGTTGGATCTCATAGTTGGACCTTACTGTTATAACTCACTGTTTCACCTCACCGGTGTACCTCAAAGGTACATCTCTCTGTTGAATACCTCTATGTTTGTTTTCATTTGCGGGAATTCGAACCATTTTTATTTCATTTTATTATGTATATTTTGTTTTGTTTTAATCCCTAAATGAAAAAATCAAAGGCAATGAACATTTCTCAATCCACCCTCCTCTCTCAATCTCGAACCTTACTCTCAAAATTCCTAAACCCTAACCCTTCACCTGGGCCCTCGAACCTCTCTCAATCTCTATGGCCAGAACAATGCGACCCCCGACTATCAATGAGAATGTCCCAAGGACTAAGAGAACTCGAGACGAATCTTGTGGCACCAGTAACACCTCGTCGGGACCTGTAAACCTGCATCTAACCAAGAGGCAAATTTTTTCTAAGAAGAGCTAAGTAAAGAATGGCTGCTGTCGAGCAAGTATTTAGTACTGAAAGTATTAGATGACCAAGGATGGACCGAATGCTTTACCAACAACAATGGACCTTACTACCCGAAGCCTTTAAAGAAATTATATGAGTATCTGACATTCTAAGAGGAAGAGTATGTGCATAAGCTAATGCCCAGAGTCAATGGCAATGAAGTTAGTCTCTCGTATGCTGAGTGGGTTGCCTGTTTGAGAGTTCATAATGAAGGTATATTTGATTACTACTCTGGAGTGGCTCCTCCAGACAGTTCTGTTTTTGAGTATGAAAAAGCTCTGGAAGAACTGACAGGAGATGGAAAATCAAGAAGGATCATTGCAGCTGAGATGAATGGAGATGAAAGGCTCTTATTCAAATTCATTCAGCATGTACTTAGTCCGAGGAGAGGGGACTCTGCAGTACTGAAGTACCAGTACATATTCTTGATGTACTTAGTGAAGCATTGAAAGATGATTAACCTATGTAGGTTACTAATAGAACAATTGGAGGATATGACCAAGGAAAGTTCAAAGTCCAATGCCATATTCCATGCTAAGATTATTTCAGTTATTCTAAAGGTAAAGGATGTGGATGGAAATCAAGAAGAAATGATAGTAGCCAAGAATAGTGTCTGTATCTCCAAGGTAATTTTCATGTTCATGAAAATTAGCTAGAATCCCTGGAAGAAGGTGTGGGTGAATGATGAAGGAAAGTTGTATGAAAAGTTTAACCATTATACTCATCCAACTAGGCCAAAATACAAAAGAGATACAGGCTTGAAGCCTGGTGTGCTAGAACCGGTTTATTCTGATGAGGAGGAGGATGATGGAGCTGTGGAACCTCAAAGATAGAACACTCCCATTGATGATGAGAGTGATCCTAATTTACCTCATAGACCTGTAAGGATAGTAGATTTTGGAGCATCTATCCCTCCAAAAGAACTACCAATGAGAGAGACTGTTCTAAAGGACAGTGATACTGAGACCATAGAAGAAGAAGAATAAGCATATTATAATTTTGTCAAGGACACCTCTGAAGAGGATGAGGCTACTGAGTCAGATCATTTTACTCAAAAAGAAAAGGATGATGATGCTGAAGCTGATGATGAAGACAATGAAGAAGAAGAGCTCAGTTTGAGCCCTCTGATAGATAGTATAATCAAGATAGTGTCTGATCAGGAAGCAGGAGTGGCATCTAATGCCATTGATGAGAGAGTCATTGATGACTCAGAAAAGGATAGGACTCACCATACTATTGAACTAATAGAGAAAATGGTTATTGAATCTGCTGAAGCTGCAAAGGAGGTTGTGGAGTTACCTAGAGACGAACAGTTAGACGATATTCCTCAGGAGAATGTTCTATGTGAGGGGGAGCATCTTGGTTCAGTTTCTGTGTTGTATGACATCGAAGGTTGGTCATCAGATCCAGGATATATGGTTCTTGGAATCAATTGTGGAGATTCTGATAAGGAAGACTAGCCCCAAAGGGATTCTGTTATCCTACCTGGTGTGGCTGCCAATTTGGGAACCAAGGAGGACCTTGAGTCCTTAAAGGATGAAATTAAAGAAGCACTGAGAGAATCAGTGTTAGATTTCATGAAACGTCTGGTTGAAGAGATGAGGAGTGTGGAGAAGTCCCTAGAGCTATCTCTGGGATGTGCTGTGTCTATTCCATGGAAGGAAATGAAGGATGATGTTAAAGTATGCCATTCTCAAATTGAGAGCTGGAGAAGAGCTGTGGTTGCTCTAAGACAATCGATTGCTTCATTGACTACCATGAACAGTTCTCAAACCCAAGTGAATGCTGATATTAGAAATATCAAAGAAGTATTCAAGCAGTTCGTGGAAGTATTTGAGTCTTTTAATACATTTGTCAAAGAACATTTGAACAGTCAAGATGCACTTTTTTAGAAGGTGGTTAGTAATTTGACTCAGTATTTCAAAGAGACAGTAGCTTTATCGGAAAATCCCCTTCTCTCATCCAGATCCACTTTGAACATTGACCAGATCAGAACTGTGATCCAGGAAGAGTTTACTAAGGCTAGTACCAGTGGGACCTCTGATACTCAGATACTTTCTACCACAAGGGAAGTCAATAGTTTTGTCCGTGACCACCTACGGGCAGCTACTGCTTCTCAAGAGGCCATTATAAATAAGGTGGGTGCTTACTTTGAGAAAGTCAATACCAAGAATCAAATGACCAACCAATTCAAACTCTTGATTGAGAATATGAAGTTGCCTCCAGTGACTCAAGCATTCAGGGAGCAGGTCAGCAAGCTGAGAGAATTGACCCCAACTTTGGATAAGTTTTTGGAAAATAAAGATGATTTCTTATTTGCTATGGTAAGAGGAGGAAGCATTATTATGGATTTCAGAAAACTTCTTCTACCCTTTCTCCATGTGGACTGCACCCCTGTCATCATCCCACCTGCCTTACCTACATCTCAACCTAGTGGTTATTTTACGATGTCTCCTGCTGAAGATATCTGAAGCCTTACTCCACTGATACCTCAACGATCTATCCATTACAGACCCGCATGAGCTACTATTGCTGCACCTCCAGTCATTCCTGTAGCCATTCCTAAACCTGCTGATCCACCAGCTTCTTCTCCATCTTCTTCTTCTAAAGGGAAAGACCCCTTACATACAGAAGTTGTGGATTGAGTCTGTTTTTGTCTTTTTATAGGGACTATGTATTCTTTTTGGGTCATGTACTGAACTGTTTATTAATACAAGATTTCTATGTTCTCTAATTTTTCTTTCTTTTTTCTAATTACAACGGGGGAGAAATATTATGCTTATTTGAGAAGTATTGTGATGATTCTAGACTAATCATATGATTGGGAAACATATGCTACTATGCTACAATGATACTATGTTTCATCTTATTTGCCTTTCTCTCTGATACCATGTACTAATATTTTCTTGTTTTACACTCTTACTAATCTTTGATACTTATCTTTAATAGATACTGACATAATTTGTGATTATCAAAAAGGGGGAGATTATTGGACTTAGCTGTTTTGGTAATACCAAATCATGTTTAAATATTGATCAAAATATATTAAGTCAGTAATTAATCTTTTTAATCTACATATGCAATTATCTTATTCTCAACAATGTATATTCTTAAGACTCATGACATTGCTGCATCAACTTACAGTCCATATTTATCTAAATAGAAGTTCAATGTAAAAGGCTACTGATAAGAGCCTTCTGCTTAGAGTCACTATTCTAGATTACTATCACTCTAATTCATTGATGTTATAAGATCATTGATGAAGATTTGCAGTCACTGCTGGAAGCTACCGGTACAAGGCTACTGTCACAAGTCTACCGATGATCTTCTTATCAAAGCTCACAAACAAAGAGTTATTGTCACAAGGTCATTGTTGTGACAAGGATTTTGTTAGAAGTCCACTGTTAGACTCTTTCTCAATTCTTCTGTTGAGAACCTCACTATTCATGTCTGTAGTTGGAAAGGTTACATTGAAGTAGTCAAATGCTACAGAACTATCGATTAGAAGCTTTCTGTTAAAGGTCTACTATTGAGCCTACCGATGGAGTTTAATGATAAGGAGACAGTGTTAAAAAGTGTAAACAACTACCATTACAAGACATCCACTAAGCACAAAGTTCACCGTTACAAGTCTACAATCAAAGAGCCTACTGATGATGTTCACAGTTGAATAATCTACCGATAAATTCCACAGTTGAAAATACCATAGTTGAAGTCTACTATGTGACATGAATCTGCTACCAGTCAAATGATATTCTATTCTTTCCATTACCAATTTTATTAATATTATTATAACGGTAATGTCTGGACAAATTAATGCACCAAACATTATTTAATGTTATATTCAGGGATATCAGGAGATAGAACGATGTACGTGGAAAACATTTCTCTTGTCGGCCTATACTGAACAAAAAAACACAAAAAACAAGAGAATATAAAAAGAAAATAGGAGAAACACAAAGAACACCAATCCCAGAAAAAATAAGAGAACACTCAAGAACTTATTCAGAAGAACATAGAGCCTCGTGAAGATCTATTGAAAGAATCATCTTTAATCTAACACGATGTGCTGAAAAGAGCGTAGAATCTAAAAAGCTGATAATCTCTTCATCTGGAAGTCATAACCCGAAAGTGTCGACACACTTTTTTGGAGACAACTTGTAGAGAAGGACCAAAACATCACTTCATTCATTCCAATGAGTATAGAGTTGGTCTGCCAACACATCAAACCATTCTAAACTCATCCCCACTATCTTTAGAACTACTATTCTTAAATACTTTACATTTGTGATAAGTGTGTATGTTACACACACTGAATCGTGTACTTGAACTGCGGGATACAGAAAATCCCCATTCTAAACTCTCTTTATTTTTGTTTCCCACGTATAACTGTGGAATAAGCCTGGTGTGGCTTGGAAGTTTATTTTCTCACATAGAATTGTGGTAGAGGTTTCAAAATTTGGATAGTTTGTGAAAGCTGTTGTAAAGCCCGATACAAGCTGTGTATCACTATTAATATAACTGGTTAGTGGCAGGTCATCACCAAGAGGAGAGGACTAGGTCTTGACATAATACTGAACCACTTGTTTAAATTTGTTGTGTTCATCTTTTCTTCACTTTGTTCAACACCTATCCGCGGTGTATATTTTAAAAGACAGAAATTTTTTTTACATTCACTCTGATAGTTAGTTCTGGTTAGTTTGTATATATGATTTGTTTAGTATACTTGTTTCAAAATTTCAATTAGATCTCATACTGAATCAACTGAGGAGTAATCAACCTTTGAGAAACCTGTTGAACAATAACTCACTTATATATCTACTTCTTTAATTGACTGGGTTGTTCTAATTTGGGGGATTTTAATACTAAAAGTATTTAATAGAAATTTTAAATTGGTACTCAATTCACCCCCTCTTGAGTATCCACTCTAACCAACATATATATATATATATGATTTATGAGATTATTATGATTCTTTAAATATAAAATATTACTTATCGTCTAAACATACTTTATGTTGTAAAATGATAATGTCACTCAAAAATATTGGTGTAAACCATCTACAATGAGATATGTGATTATATGTTAACAATAACCTAACATGGATTATCATAAGGATAAAAATAAATAATATTTTTTAAATGTTTGAGACATTTATAATCCTAGAAAAGTTAAACATTATCTTCTTTAATTCTTTTCCACTTTGATGAGATATGTAAACATCACCAATGAATATGTATAGATTAATGTTCCATGAAACGATGTGATTCATTTTTCCAAACCACATTTCATGGATAATTTTATATGTTTATTAAAAAGATTAAAATGGTTATTAAAAAATACTTAATATTCATTATATGATTTTTCAAAAATCACTTTTACCATGGGTAAAAAACAAAAGTTTTTTTGTGGTTACAATCTAAACGGGTTGAAAATATCCGATGTAAACTTAACTGATTGAGTAAATAAATAAGTATTGGTAATAAATGAAATAAAATTATTAATGATAATGATATTATCAAAAATATTTATCTTAATCAAGTATAAAAGTAATATAATTATTTTTAGAGTTATAGAATATACTAAACATGTCGAGACTCTAGTTAATGTATTTCATGTCTTAAACCACATTCTTTGAGACTTATTCCATTTTCACACCGTATTTTCGATGATGTTTTATATGAAAAATAATATGGGTGTATCTTAAAAATATTATATTTAAATTATTTAGTTATATTTATACATTTAAATTTTACAAATTAAATATTCTTTTTTTCAATTGTTATGAATTTCATTATGTTTTATCATTAAATTGTTGTTTAAATTTTTGATTCTCTTTTTACTCCATCTTAGAGTCCTTATTTATCATTCAATAATTATTTTATTTATATTTAAATTTATTATAAATTTGTAATTAGAATTCTTCTGACATTAATTGCATTGAATTTAAATGTGAATTTATAATTTTTGAAAAACATCTTATTGTAGACATTTTTACAAAAAAATAGAAAAGATTATTTTTAACATAAATCGCCTGAACAAATTTTACCTTAAAATATCCTTTCTTTATTATTAATCATTTTTTAGTTTTTTATATTTTATTTCAATGAATATCGGTTTCCCATTATTCAATTGATTTTGATATGTTTAATTTTTTCCAAAAGTAAATTAAATTTCATTATATATTATGGTATAACTGAATGTTTTTTCTTTATGGGATGAAAACAAAAATGTTATGGGTTTCATTAAAATTGAATCTTTTAGGTAATTTTCTTCTATGAAATGGTTCCTTTAATATTTGTGTAGGTGATCCATATATAGGTCTAGTAACCAGTGATCCCAATATTGGTTCTTAGTGTATTTGTTAATGAAACCGAGTTACCAGTAATCAAGTTATTCTTAAGTGATATATTGGAAAATATTGTAAAGTTTATTCATTTTTTAGAGATATTATATTTGAGAATATAAAAAATCATACATAGATATGTATATATAATTTTAGATGTTTATAGGGGTTTATAATATATATTTTATTTTCACAAGGTATATAATGTTTATGATCTTCTAAAGGTATGATGTTTCATTTTCATGGAATAGTGTCATTGAGTTATGATGTTTTCTCAAGTAAATATTCGGATTATGAGCATTACATTATTATTAGAAAATATTTCATAACAGAGTTGGTCATTTATATAGATTTCTTTGGTAAGTAAAATATTCTTTATTCCTAATGATTAAAATTTAAAAATGAAAACATATATATGGGTTTTTAGGTTTTTCAAATAGAGTAATTGGTTTCCTTTTTTTAATATCCTCTTGATTTTTTTCATACCATGTTTTAATGTTTTTTATAATATCCTATCTATGAGTATGTATAATTATGAATATTATATCTGACTAATGGAAATTAGATTCAATGTAAGAAAGTATGACATTATACAAATAGGATTGTAAACATAAGAATATTGTTTTTGTAGAAACATTTAATCTAATTGGGTATTTTAATTTTTTATATAGTAATTTAGTAATTTACTTTTTCTACAAACAAAAAAGATCTTAAAACTCATGAAATTGACACCCATATTTTATATATTGTATTTAGGGGCGTATTTTGTAATATGGCATTATATTTTAAATTAAAGAATTTTTTTGATAACATTAAAGGTTATTATATTTTCAAATGAGAATAATTTAAAATATTTAGTAACCTTGAGAGGTTGGTATAATGGTTTTGGATCACAAGTCAATAATACTCTATACTCGTAGAAAATAATATGTTTTTGTGGTTTCTGGAAGAATTATAAGAGTGGAAAAGAAGATTACTTTATTAAAGAAATCCTAGTATTTATTATTTACATAATATGGTTTATTATAATTTTTAATATATATTTAAACTATCCATTTTCTAATTTAATAAATGTATGGAACCCATAAGAACCAAGTTAAAAATGGATGTGAATGACAATGCAGTGGTTGTCAAAACAGGATTGGAGCGAGAGTGAAAACTCTTGTGGTTATTATCAAATACATTTTTCATATTTTTATTAATAATAAAAAACAAGGTGTTATTAATAACTCTTCAAATAAGAAGAATATTAATTTTCATGGAATATTTGGTGATGAAGATCATGAATGTAAAAAACATTCAAATTTATATATGTCAAGAATGTTTGAATAATTATCCTTAAAAACATGTTAGGAATAATAATATTTTTCATAAATGGTAATAGAAGGGAATAAATGAATAAAATACTAAATAAGATGAAGAGTTTGGATGTTTTAATGAAGGGGAATAATGTTATTCCAAATGTAAAAATTTAATGTTTTAGATTTGGTGAGTATGGTCGTTATGATAATCGATTTCCTAGAATGAAATATCAAGAAGGGGGTCATCCAAATTGTATAAATTGTGGTTTAAAATTTAATTTTTCTCATGAAGAGGAAAAATCAATGCAATATAATAGGTATAACGTATATACTGCATTATATTTTTTGATTTTTAATCTTTGTTCAGGATTCATTTTTTATGGCTTTATTAAAGAATAAGTAAATAAAGAAAGATTTGTGGTCTATAAATAATGTTTAATGATTTCTGTGTTTATAGATAGTGTTATAGGAGTTATTATGTGTGGTTTTTTATTTAAGGTTTTATGTAATTATGATTGATCATAATTCATTAATACCCATTTGATTATTTATGTGATGGGAGTTTAAAATTATTGATGATACTATGGGTGAATTTATGAAATTTTAATAGATAATTGAGTTATATGTTATATTTAAATTTAAAATGTATTTTAGGGAAATGTTTATTTAAATTATAATTGTATTATATTTTTTGGAAACAATTTTAAGGATATTGATATATTTTAGGGTTAATATGATTTTAAATATTGATATGATTATGGTTAATTATGATAAAAGAAAAAAACATATTCTAAACCTATGTTTTATCAAATAAAGATAATTTTTATTTAAAAATATTTGTTGTATAAGTGATAAAAATAATTGTTTAAAATTTTCAATATATTAAGAACATTATATGGTTAAGAAAAAATAATATTGGGAAAGATGAGATTTTATTTGAAAAAAATATTTTGACTATTCTTTTAGAAGAATATTTGATTTTATTTACTATTTATGGTGATTAGAGTCATTTATAGAAAAAAATAACATATTTTGGATAATGTATGATTAGGGAACACACAAATATATATATATATATATATATGAATTTATGAGTGACAAATTTTCTATTGAGATTATTATTAGGTTTATTTTAGAAGAATATGTGATCAATTCATTTTGATTTTTTTTAGAATTTATTGATGTATATTTTTAATAGTTTATGTTTTTTATTTATTGAAAGATTATAGTTAATCTTGAAGTGTTTTTGTTAAGGATTTAGTGATTTATATATTAACTAATATTCAAATCAGAAATCATAATACCTTTTGTTAATCATTTTTACATTGGAAAAATTATAGAGGGAGGAGGAATAACATATTATTCTTTTTTTGTAGATTTTTATATCTTTAATTCTAATTTTAGTGAATATGATATAAAGAAAATATCATTTATAATATGAGATGATGACGACATGAAAAATTGCTCGAAAAAATGATGTAATTTTACTTCTATAATGGAATCAAACCTATGATGTATATTATATCATATTCTCTATCTAGATGGTTATAAAATTCATAATCCAAATAAATAGGATCATATATATATATATATATATATATTTATCAAATATCAATGTACACATTTAGAAACTCATTCAATAGTGTGAGTCTCACAATGGTAAATGACGGGTTTATGAAATATTTAAGAAATTATAGTTTCACTAGTAATAACATATGCATTAATATTCCATCCCAAAGGAAAATATATTAATATGAATTAAAATTTATTTGTTTCAAATTCTGTGAATTTATCTTCCACTCCTTGGATTTTATTCTAAATTTTTTTTCAAACTATTATATCACACATGAGAAAAAAATTACGATATAATTTCTTTATGGGGGTATAATTTAACAAAAAAATATTTTAGAGTCTATTTTATACAAATAATATTATTTTTGATATATATTGGTATATGATAAACTAATGTTAAACAAACCATGATACACTATTGAAATGTTATAATTTAAATATAACTATTATAACATAAATATTCTTAATGTGGGTATTAATATGAATAATTTTATAACGAAAAAAACATAGAATCTTTTATAAAAATAAAATGAATTATAATTCATACATTGTTTATTAATATCTTATAAATGAATATTAAATATTATCTTGTTAATTTAAAAAAATCCATTTTTACATGTGAATGTTATTTTTGTCTTAGAAGATTAATTTATTCACTATTTAAAAATGATCATGAAGAAATTTTAAAATTATATATCGGAAAAAATGAATTAAAATTAATTTAATTATGGTTATTAATAATTCAATTATAATAAATCCATTTTATACTTCAAAATTACATTTACTTCAGAAAAGGTATAAATTATATTTTCCCCAATAATATTATAGATATATTTCATTACTTATCGAAATTTATTGTCACATACATAGCTTATTTTAAATGTATTTTTATTTTAATTTCCATTAATGCTTTTTTGGGGGTTTCCAATGGTTTTATGGAGACTAGGTGTGTTTTCAGGAATTGCGCCAAACTGTGAGCCCAATTCTAGATTTAAAAATAAATTTTGTTTCTTTTATAAATTTTTCAATTTTTAATATGTTTTACTCATTCCAACTCCTAAATGTCCTCCCCTAATATATTAGCACTAAAATTAAAATTTGGAGCCTTTGGAAATCCATAACAAAGGTTTATTTTGGTTTTTATTTAAGGGATTGGGCCTTCCCGGAAGCCCATATCCAGTTTTAAAAATTAATTTTATTTATTTAATAACGTATTAAATATTTTTTATTTCTCGGTGATTCCAAGTCTCACACGAGACCATTACACCCAGCCACGCCCCCAGCCTCTTTCACCCATTTTTGGAGCTTTTTGGAATTGCGATTTAGGGACTAACATCTTAGAGTTTATAAAATCTTCCATATTTGAGGATGTAAATTCATTATTTCGTAACTCTCTCAATTCTTACTATTTTCAATTTTAGATACTGGTGTTTTGGGGAGATTAATTCATGATTTCTCAAGTAATTTTGTCCTTTTCTTTCTTCTTTCATTTTTCATAGGGTTTCATTTAATGTGATTAGGGTTTATTCCCTTATACATGAAGTCCCAGATTTCCGAAGGGTATAGTGTCAATCCTAAGGTTTAACGATGAGTTTTCTTGGTCTAATTTTCTATTTTTGGGTTTGATCTACCCATATTCAAGTGTGACGGTGGTGCGTTTGTGTTTTCGCACAAAGGATTCAAGGGTTTCATTTGATTTGGTAGGTGATTCAAATGTTTATGAAATCTTTGTGTATTTTCATGTTGTATTTATAATATTTCCAGGTTTATATCATTTTATTTTTCTGCAAAAATTGGTTCTAATTATGTTTTTATTGCAATTGAATTGTAAATGCCAATTTGTTGTGAAATTTTGGGTTTTCCAAAGAAATGATTTATTTGTTTATTTGGGGATTCCCTATAAATAGTTAGTTGTTCTTTTGACATATAATAAGGCTTAAAATACTGTTTATAATGTTTGTACCTTATGGTTATTGTTGCAAAAATGGTTTTTAATTGAGTTTATAAAGAAAGTGAAGTTTTGTTTCCATTTTTGTGTGAAAAGACGTTTTTACAAAGTTATCACTTCTTGTTTAACATGGGGATTCCCAAAAATTTATTTTTTGTTTTAATTGAAATTTATTGGGCTACCTTTACTGTTTTGGTAACTTAAATGTGTTAACAGAGTGTACAAGTGGGTTTCTTAAGGGGTTTTCTGTGCAAAACAACAAAGGATTTTCAGAAATTGTTTTATTAAAATTCAAAGTGTTTATTGTGTGTTTTAAGTTTTATAAAATGCTATAGATACTATAATTTGTTTATTTTAATAGTATTGTTTTTTACATTAAAATGGATATGTGTTAAATTATGAAATTTTTTGAGCACAAATTGGGAAGCACGGGTACCCTGTTGGGGCGAATGTGTACTAGTACGGCTAGTCGACCGGATGGGTTTTGTCCCTATTTCACCAATAATTTGGATAACTAAAACTATTAATAAAATATTTTCATGATAATTGGGGACCAATAGGTTATGGGTATGTTACCTACAAGTATCTTGTGCACGAGAACAGATTTTACTATGGTTGCATTACACCGAGGTACGAGGTACATAGGGCCTGAGACTATCTAGTGCCTAGGGGTGTTCCCGATTTTGTTGCCCATGAGATTTTTGGTATTTTCCCTTATATTTGGGTTTCTTTGGAATTATATTGAAGTAGATAACGTGCCTATTTAAATCTGTTAACATTCTAAAAGTTTTATCTTGAAAATGTTTTCAATTGAAAGTATCATTTCTTGGAATTTGTCGCTGCTTTTCATTACCTATTAATATTGCTTTCTTTTTCACATTGTATTTCATGCACCTTGGAATCTTTGTGTGGCATCTTATTGGTCTTATGATCACACCCTACATACACCCGACTTTATTATTTTTGGCTCAGTTAAAGGAATGTCCAACGGTGATGTCGGTTCTAGGTGTTAGTCACCATCATTGGGGCAGAGTTTTGGAGACGACTTAAAGGTGATGACCCCCTTTTCATGTGACGTCCATAGGGATGTCTTTATATTTTCATTTTTTGGACCTCTTATATTGTATTTAATCCAATGTATTCTGTTTAGGTTTTTTTATTAAGACCTGTTTGGCTATAAATTTCATAATTTATATTAAGGATTGTTTTTAAAGTTCCATGCTTTAATATTTGGGTAAATCGTTCCCAAAGCAAGATAAACGATACCCGAGCACTTGTGACAGAACGTGGGGATATGGAACTCCCTTATTTACTTGTCACGGTCTGGGTTTGGTGCAGTTTTGGGTGGCAACCAGATTCGATTCATGACAAAATGGTATCCGAGGAGGTTCAGGTTAACTCTTTGGGTCATGTTATTTGGGGAAGATTTAGGATATTATGGAGTTAGGATTGTAGGGACTTGGTATTCTAGTTATGGGTAGTGTACCTGATCACCACACCTCATGACAGGATTCATGTTTCTAGGGGAATTCATGATTTATCTATGTCTTTGGGTTTTATTGGATTGATGATGGTTAGGGGAAATGAAAAGAGAGTTGGATTAATGGTCTCAATGAGCTCATAGGGCCTGGAAAGCCATGTGGAGCTAGGGATATTCCCTAGAACACATTTTGTGACTGTGAAGTGATTAGAGTATGGTCACCAACCATATGTCCATGTCACCCACTAAAACTAGTTTCCTCTCGCATTGTCTTGTGTTCTTTAGTTTTGAAATCTTGGAACTTTGGTTCTAAAGTGACTTGGTTTAAAGAAGAATAATGTTTTTTGAAATGATTTTCAAATAAGGAGGGAATGGTTTGATTTATGAAATGGTGGAACTGAATTTTCAGAATTGTTTTGAAATTTAAAATGGTGTGATTACACCTCTTTTGAAAGATGGAACTATATTGATGTTGGTTTTGAAAACTAATTCCAATAGAGTTTTCTAAACAATAGAAGGGTGTTTTAATGGGATGATTTGTTTTTAAATTGATGTGAATATCTTTAAAGTGAATTATTTTCTAAATGGTTGTGCCTTTCTGAAAAGTTTTGAAATATTTGAATTGAGATTTTGATCTTGTGGATAGCAGTTTTGAGAACAATGATGTGTTGGTTGACTGTTTTGGTTTTGAATAGTGGAAAGAGTATTTCATTTTAAACTTTGGTATTTCTGTGAGAAACCACATAAATGGGGTTATATGGGATGATTTATGTTCGATGGCATGACTGGATGAGTTCCAGAACAAATATGAGGAGGGTGCCCGATGTGGCACAAAAACATGCATTTGTGAGGCCGATGGGGTACCATTGGTGGATACGCTTACCGATGAACCGTTTGTTTTCAAAGAAATGGTTTTAATAAAAAACATGGTGTCTTGATAAATATTTTGGGATGGTTTGTATTATGTGTTTTTGAAAAATTGGATGTTGTGGGATGATTTGATTCCATGAACCCCTCCTGTTTGAACGGTGTTTTTGGTTTGGGTTTGGTCAGTAAGTTGTGTTGTAGGGACGTTTAGTGGTCTCTTTTGAAAATTTTTTTGGGACTCCGTTACGATGTTTCCCTCAAAGTGTGTGGATCTGTTTTGTGGTATATCTTGACCAATATACCGTCTTGGTTGGGTCCTTAGGTGTAATCATTTTATATGGTACTCCACATTAAGGGTTAGTGCACAACTTAAGTGAAACCTAGATTATTTTTCCTTTTGAAGACCCTCTAGTTGATCAATATAAAGAATATATTTCTTGACATTTTTAGATTTAGTCTACACCCTTTTGTTTCATTTATTTTTATATCCTCTTGTATTGGGAGAGTTCTCGTGAAAGGTTGATAGAGACCTTAGTTTATTAAGTTTCCTAATATGACGAAGGTGGATGTGGTCTAGGGTTGTTAGTGTGGATGAGTGTCTCAATGGTGTCTAAGAGGACCTTTGGGTTCTTCTAAGTTTATTTGATGCATGAATTCATGTTAAACCACCGGTGTGGGAAATATGGTCACGATAGGATACTGTGGCAACTTTCAAGAATTGTGTATTGTTTGGGGATGTTGTATAAGGTCCCTCTCTATGCATTGTGTATATCAATCGCAATGGTTATGTTTGGTGACGGCTTATGATGTCATGTTATCGATTGAACATATTGGGGAATGTCGTGAAATCCTATGAGAGTCCTTGTTATGTTGGGTGAATGTATCCCTTGGAAAAAACATCAAAATATTCCATTTTAGTTGAAGGCGAGTGTAGGTGTTCTTTACTTCTACAGTTTCTCACCTGAAGAAACAAGGTGTGATGTCTGTGCATATTCTAAGCCCTTGTTTCAGTGAAATATCGGGATCAGGTAAAGTGAGATTAGAATGTGTTATGTCTGGAATACTTATCTGGGATTGTAGTGAAGTTGTTGGTGGCACCGGAAGAATAATTCTCATTCAGTGGGTTTCCAAATACTAACTGTGAGGCCGAAGATGCTTCAATCATTTGAGCTCTAGCTATAGTTATCGGGGAGAAGCTGTCTCATAGTCAGGGGAAATCACAGGGTCATTTAAACCCTTGTACAAAGTCCTATCCTAAATATGAATGATATGAAGAGTTTAAACCTCTAGTATCATCATAATTCTTCTATTGTTCACGTTTGGCAGAAATGGGTGGAGGGCCTTGTACCAATGTCATCACCCAATGTCATTCCCTCCCCCTTTGGTTTCCATTTAGTCTTTGTAGAATGGTTGGAAGTTTGTATGGACTAGTTGAGAACATGGTTTTAAATTTGTTAATAGTGACCATGCCCCAGAAAACCATGTGGATAGAAGGATCCACAATGTTATCACATGGTTTCCAAAATCGTGCGGACTGACCATGTGACCTTCCCAACTCTTCAAATTTTGGGGTCCTTCTGTACTGGACCATGCTGGTCGGTTAAGATGGTTGGTTCTTATGGTGGAAAGACCCACTATAAGTCTTTTATAAGTTATTTTGTAAAGGTCCGATGGAAGTATACCCAATGTACTGGGGAGTCCGTTCAAGCCTCCCCTATAAGTGTCCTGATTCTGCCTTGGAAAAAAAATTATTGGTTGTCTCTTATGGTGGGGAGCGTATTTGTGTCCCCCCATACCAATAACATAGATTTATCCATGGTCTTGCCTTGGTGTAGATAGTCTCATTCGGAGTTATCTAGCTACCAACATATTTCTTGAGTAAACTTTGGTACTGGAGAGCACCCAATGGTTAAGTTAATATAAGGTAAGTGTAACCTTGTTCAAAATTGTTGTTCATTTGGGTGAATTTCTTGAGTATTGTTCAGATTGTGTTTGAGGAGTTTTCAATTGGGATAAATCCTGAATGTGCTTGATGGTTTTAGGAAAGTGGTGTAAGTTTGGTTTTTGAGAGTATTTATTCATTCATTGATCACTGGAGGTGTTTTGGCCTTTGAGGGAGAAACCTGGAAAAGGAGTACATATTGGTTTCTCAGTTGAGTTTGGTTGTTTCATTGGCCTTGTTGTGACTTTCTGGGGCAGAAAGTTTTCTTGGTGGAGCTAATTTTCCTATACATAGCTTATTATAAATGTATTTTTATTTTAATTTTCATTAATGCTTTTTTTGGCGGTTTTCAATGGTTTTATGGATACTATGTGAATTTTCATGAATTGGGAGAAACCGTGAGCCCAATTCCAGATTTAAAAATAAATTTTGTTTCTTTTATAACATTTTAATTTTTTTATATTTTTCACAAATTCCAACTCCTAAAATTCCTCCCTTAAAATATTAACACTAAAATTAAAATTTGTAGCCTTTAGAAATCAATAACCAAGGTTTATTTGGGTTTTTATTTAAGGGATTGGGCCTACCAGGAAGCCCATATCTAGTTTTAAAAATTTAATTTATATATTTAATAACTAATTAATTAACATGTTTTTTTCTATGATTCCAAGTCTCACACGAGAACATTACACCCATTCACGCCCCCGACATCTTTCCCCCCATTTTGGAGCTTTTAGGAATCACGATTTAGGGACGAAATTATTAGGGTTTCTAAAATAGGACATATTTGAGAAGGTAAGTTCATTCTTTCATAACTCTCTCAATTATAACTCCTTTCCCTCAATTCCAGTTCCTAAATGAACTAATTTTTTCTCGAAAAACCCCTTAATTTTTTCCATTTTAACTTTTAGATACTGGTGTTTTTCGAAGATTAATTCAAGATTTATCAAGTAAGTTAGTCCATTTCTTTCTTCTTTTGTTTTTCCTAGGATTTCATTCAATGTGATTAGGGTTTCCTTCTTTATACATGAAGTCCCAGATTTCTAGAGGGTAAGGTATCATACCTATGGTTTAATTTTGGGTTTTCTTGTTCCAATTGTCTATTTTAGGTTTGATCTTCCCTTCTTGAGGTGGGATGGTGGATGGTTTATGTTTTCGCACAAAGTATTCAAGGGTTTCATTTGATTTGGTAGGTGATTCCAATTTTGATTCAATATTTGTGCATTAAAATGACATATTTATAATGTTTCCAGGTTTATATCATTTTATTATTGCTAAAAAAAATTGTTTCTAATGATGTTTTTATTGCAATTGAATTTTAAATGTCAATTTGGTGTGAAATTGGAGGTTTTCCAAAGAAATGTCTTATTTGTTTATTTAGGAATTACCTATTAATACTTAGTTGTTTTTATTTACCTTTAATAAGTCTTAAAATACTGTTTATAATGTTTATCTCATTTGGTTATTGCTTCAAAAAGGGGGTTTAATTGTTTTTTGTAAAGAAAGTGAAGTTTTGGTTCCACTTTTTTGTGAAAATGATGGTTTTACCAAGTTATCCCTTCATGTTTAACATGGGGATGCCCAAAAATTGGTTTATTGTTTTAATTGAAATGTATTGGGATGCCTTTACTGTTTTGGTAACTTAAATGTGTGAACATAGTGTACTAGTGGGCTTCATAATGGGTTTTGTGTGCAAAACAACACGGGATTTTGAGAAATTGTTTTATTCAAATTCAAAGTGTTTTTTGTGTGTTTCAAGTGGTATCAAATGTGATAGCTACTATATTTGGTGTATTTTACTAGTAGTGGTGTTTTACATTAAAATTCATATGTGTTAAATTCTGAAATTGTTTGAGCACAAAGGGGGAAGCCTAGGTATATAGGTGGGGCAGATGTGTACTAGTACGGCTAGTGGACCGGATGGGTTTTGTCCCTATTTCACAAAGCATCTGGATAACAAAAACTCAAACTAAACTATCTGGATGATGATTGGGGACTAATAGGTTATGGTTATGTTCCCTACTAGTGGCTCGTGCACGAAAATGGATTTTACTATGGTTACATTTCACCGAGGTACGAGGTACATGGGGCCTGAGACAATCTAGTTTCCTAGGGGTGTTCTCGATTTTTTGCTCATTGGATTTATGGTATTTTCCCTTGTATTTTGGATTCTATGGAATTATATTGAAGTAGATAACATGCCTATATAAATGTGTTAACATTCTGAATGTTTTATCTTGATTTTTTTTCAATTTAAATTATCATTTCATGGAATTTATCGCCACTTTTCATTGCATATTAAAACTGCTTTCTTTTTCAACTTGTATTGCATGAACCATGGAATCTATGGTTGGTATCCTATGGGGATTAGGATCACACCCTTCTTAAACCACTTGAGTATAAGTAGACTTTATAATTTTTGACTTAGGTTATAGAAAGTCCAAGGGTGATGGTGGTTCTGGGTGTTAGTCCCCATCGCTGGGGCAGAGTTTTGGAGATGACATGAGGGTGATGGCCCCCTTGTCGAGTGAAGTCTTTCGGGAAGTCTTTCTGTTGTCATTTTTTTGTATTTGGACCTATTTTATTGTATTTAATCCAATGTATTCATTTTTGGTTTTTTTATTAAGACTTATTTGGCTATAAATTTCAGAATTTATATTATGGATTGTTTTTAAGGTTTTATGCTTTCATATTATAGAAAATCCATCCCAAAACAAGAGAAATGTTACCCGGGCACTTGTGCCAGCTTGTGGGGATAGGAAACGCCCTTCGGGCCTTGTCACTGGCTGGGATTGGTGCCATTTTTGGCAGCAACCAGATTCGGTTTGTGGCATTTTTTAAATAAATTCACATAATTTTTGGAATAATAATATCATAATTCGTTACAGTGAATTTTCTCGCCTTTTTTGGATAAATTAATTCTTGAATTAATACTGAAAAGTGACAATTTCTATAAAATTGTGATTCTATTTCCTAAAATTATCTCATTTAAAAGAATCATTCTATTTCATATATGGTTTTAAATAAAAATAAAATCGATTTTATTAATCATAATATAATTAACTTCATATGGGTCAATATTATATTTAATTTTTCTATAACATCATTTTTATTCATAAAAAGCACAATCATCTTTGAAATGAGTTTTCTTTTCATTTTTATGAGGTTCTATTAAAATTAATTTTATCTATTATTAAAAATTTAGTATTAAAAATTGATTCTATATTTTGAATAATGATTTTTTAGTTCTTAATATGTTCATTTTTAATTTTACCTATATTTAATAGAAACCATGTTGAAACATTATCACCCCGATAAATGGTAAAATAGATTAATTCGGATTAAAAAACTGATAATGTCATATAATATAATCCCAATTTTTTTTATGAAATTTTATGGAACCTTATCACCATATCTTTTCAATTCTATTTATTGTTTAACATTACCTAGGATATTACATTTATAAAATATAAAGGATGTGATAAATTAAAGTGTTCCACTCCACTCACTTATAAAATGGCTCCACTTATCATATATTCCTTGTGCTACATGATCCACTTATCTCAACCACAATTAAATATATTATATATGGACCTCAAAAAAACATAGAGGCCTCTAATTCACTAAAAGACCAAACTATATGGCTCATATGGTAAGCCAAATAAGGTTTTCTTAAAATAGGTATAAATCTTGACCGAGTTATTTCAATTTTATTTCATATTCTAACCCTATAACATTTAGCATGGCCATGGTAATATAATAAAACATGTATTTAAAATATACTAATTTTTTAAAATTTTATAAGCCTTCTTCCATTTATTTTCAATCATATAGGAAATGAATACATTCCTTGCGTGTTTGTATAGTCATCCATCTAGTGATGAATTATTTTTCATCATTACCTCGTATATAGAGCTGACAAGGATAATAATATATATTTAAATATAATATATTATATTTTTTATATTATTAATAATATATAATTCAATTATGTTACTTTACTTTTAAAATAATGACCCATTATAAAAATATAACATCTCTTATTCGTGCATGTGGACTACACCCCTCAACAAACTGATGCATTTTTTCCCACACCTACTCAAGTGGATTTTCATAATGATAGAAATTATCAATAAATATTAATTTTATAATATATTTATGATTCAATAAAATTATAATATTCTATATTTAATCTATTTTTCAGTACATTGTAATATGGAATCATCGCTCATGTGTACATTAAGATTATAATCTCCATGAAATAATGAGCATAATATTTCATGAAAATATAACATGGATGGTTCTAAAAGTATACATAATACATAAATATGGTAATTATAACTTGTTTATGATTCTTTATATGATGCGACAATGATTCATTTTACCATAGTTGACACAAAAAAGTTCTATTGATTGTACGAACCATATATCCTAGAAATGTATGAAGTAGAAATAACTGATTTAGTAAGTAAATAATTCAGGTTAATAAATGAAATAAAATGAATAATGATAATGAAATGAACATGAAATGTTTTCTTAATGAGGTAAAAAATATATTATTCAAGAGTTATACAATGGTCAAAACGATTCGAAACTCATGTTATGAAATTTATCATCACAATTCCATTTCATCGACACATAATTCATTTTCAAGTTAATTTTTCTATTATGTGGTGTATAAAAGACCATATGGAAGATTTTTGACTTTATTTTCCAAAAACTAATGTAGTTTTAAAATAAATTTAATTTTTGATCCTAAATACTATTTTTTAAACTTATTAATGATGTAAAACATTTTTCATTGAAATGTTGTTCAGAAAATTTTTAAACTCATTTCCCCTGATAGTCATGTTTTTAAATATTTTAAGAAATTAATTATTTATAATTAAATGGTTTTTAATTTTAAATATAAAATATTTTCTATTTCTTTTTCAATGTATTTAAATGGAACATCTACAATGTTTTCTGAAAAATTTAATTTCGAATTATTTATAAAAATTATTAAAACAATGTATATTTAATGTATTTGACATGAATATATTTTCCTTCCATCAAGTCTTTTATTAATTAATAAAATTCCTATAAATTTTATATTTTGTTTTAAATATTTATATTTTCCTATTGTTCTTGGAATTTTTATATTTTAAATATTCAAAAAAATGATATTTCTTCTCATTTTATGAGATTATTGAATGTTTTTTCTCTTATATGATTAGATGATTATTTTTATGAATTATATGGAAAAAAGTATTCTATTAATTTCAACCATGATATGGTTATTGGAAAATATTTTTTACAAGATCTAGATTTTGGACACCAACAAATTTGGTAGTGTAATGGAGCTAATGGGAATTTTGATACCCACATGTGATATGTTGGAATTAACCGTGAATATTATTGCTTTATAATGGTTCAGGTAAGTGATAATTTAAATATTAATCACCAAAATACCAACTTGGATTTTAATTTATTTAATATATATTTAAATATATTTTATTTATTTTATATTTTTTGAATGATTATGACATTCTAGAGGTTAAAGGTATTATAGTCAATGAAATGATTTAATGAGTTCTCATAAATTCTCAAGTATCTACCCTAATTATGATTATTCATTTATTACTAAATTTTTTGAATAAAATGATTTGTAGATTAATTTTAATTCATGATTATTTAAATTATTATTTGTGAATAAATATTATTATTTAAAATGTAAAACATGTTTATGGGTTTTCTATTGTTTCAAATTGACTAACATGTTTCCATTCCTTTCCTATCCCTTATTAAGTTTTAGTTTTCACATGGAACAATTAAAAATGTTTTTCATAGGTCTTAAGTATGAGTATAAAATATTATAAATTCAATCTCTAAATAAATAAAATTTTCCATGATCAAATAAAGTGTTTCATGAACAAAATAGACACTTAAACATAATAACATGGTTTTTTGGAAAAAAAATGTAGACACAATGGAAATTTATACTTTGTTATGTGTTCAGTTTTTGGATTCTCTAGAACTCTCTACCAAAAATATCCTGGAAATGTGATAAGGTGAAATATTTATGATAAATATTATATATATGTTGATTATGGTATTGGGTGTTATTGTTGATTTACAAAATACTCAAACCTGGATAAAAGTGTGTTTAGTGTGTCAAAAATTGCATAAAGTGTTATCAATTAGTCTTTTGGGACAATGACGTTAATATGTGAGACCCAATACACCATGATATGGAGTAAAATTGAGTGTCGACTAATTTATTATTCTATTATCATTGATCATATTCCATGACTCGATTATTATGTAATGTTATCAATAAAACATAAAAATTATCAATTTAACAGATAAATCCATGCCCAATATGTATATATAATACAAAGTATGAAGATTTTAGATATACCCAAAATTAATATAGTTAACAAAAATTGTGAATCATATAAGTTTGTCACACATGAATCACTACTCATCTTATTAAAATAATTACCATAAAATATTTTGTAGATAATTTTTTTGAATTGTTTACATCGCATAAAATTACATTTCCCATGATTTATATATAGAGTTCTGTCACTACCTTCTATAGGGACACTCAATTTACAACTTCCAATATGAACTACATTAATATAGAAATAATGAGTATATAATTTATATGTATCATTATTATCATTATAGAAAAACTAATATTTACTTCATCTAATAATATTAGACATAATGTATTATTGGAATTCCCATTACATCTTACTTTCATCCAAAGGAAATGAAGATAACTCATTTTTGAGAGTTTAAAAATTTATCTTTATATAAAACTTTTGATGCCTAAAATATTGAATAAATGTGAATCAAATGTTTCAATGATACTATATGACCCCTGACCCAAAATCCCTAAGAAAAATTATTTTAGTATGATCTCCATTTTGGGTCGCCTCACTATACTCTAGATCATTCAATGGAAATCACCTCTCTTCAAATTTCTCCACTCTTACAAATATTTCAATTTACCCCTCATTTCACGTTAATAACAATGAAAAATTAAAAGAATCATATATTCTTTAAGATACCAGTATTTTAATGTTTTAATTTTAGTTATCACATTACTTGGGATATAAGACATCTACTTCATGCATAAATGTGTAGTCAATACTATCTTAACATTTCAATCCAAAATGATTAATCTTGATCCAATTTCATCAATGTATTCAAGTCTTTAAAATCTATTAATTTTAAAGATTTCATTAGGATAGAGAATATTAAATTTTATTATATCATAATGTATATAATTTCAATTTTGTTATGAAAATCATGGTTTGTAAATTTCTTAGTATCCCATTACAGAATTTTTTTATGAAACAATTTAGATTTATTATTTAAAAAGTAATGAATAAAATTTTGGCATGATATGCACTTATGTACCATGTATTGTATTAGGATTTGGATTAGTCACTGAGACATAACTTTTTAACCTATACTAATTTTCATGAAAATAATCATTAACCAGCCATCAAATGGTCCTACCGTGTAAAGACCCGTAAAATTCAAGGGAAATTTTTTCTTAATTTTCTTTGGAATTTTACAAGAGCGCGGTTTCTGGAGGCACCTGATTCTGAGGCCCGGTGTGCCCGGAATCAATTTCCGAAGATTGGTTCGGGTACGTTCAGTGAACGAACGAGCGGGAATTCATAACTTTTGATCCGGTGCTCGGAATTGAATTCCGAGGGTACCGATGAAACTGCAGCGCTGGTATTTGCTTAAGAACGCCTATTCCGGAGTTGCGTTTACATGAGGGAAGTTGTAAAAAATATTGTGAATGTTAAAATAAAAATTTAACTTCAATTTTTATTTTTATCTTTCCTTAGGTGTTTTTATCCATTGGATGGAAGTTGGGTAACTACCCAACTTCCCTTGGGAGGTTAAGAGGGTGGTCGGGCCCACACGAACCCCACCCCTTGATAACCTCTAACCCCCCAACTCACAATTAATGATGTGAACTTGAATTATAACTTATGACATTAATAAGTGGGTTTAATTTGAGTTTTTGAAATTCAATCTCTTGAATTTCAAAGGTTGGTGTTGTGTTAATAAATTAAGAGTGAGCTTAATTTATTATTGGTTAGTTTCTTTGTTTCTTGAGAGGTTTGGGAGAATCATTGAGAGACTTGAAGATCTTCTTCGTCTTCGACGAAGAACGTGAAGAACGGTTCTTCTCCGACGAAGAACATCGACCCCACGACCTTCAAGACTCGGCATCCCGGATTCTTCCGAATTCATCTTCCTCCTCGACAAGGAATAAGTCGCCGACCATGGTGATCATCGCCAACGACAACGTACCTCCCTTCTTCGTCATAGCGACAAGTGAAGAGACGTCGTTTCCTCCTCGGACGCACCCCGACGTCCACGGAATCTACGCACGACGCCACGACGCCTTTCTCCGCGATACCCGACGTGCGACGTCATTTTTCAAGGTAGGGGTTGTTGTTGATTATTTGTTTATTTATTTATTCTTGTTCGTGGTTCTAGCATGAAAAACGTGAGGATATTTAAATATGTGTTATCGTTTAACGTGAGGGGGGCCGGACCGAATGAACACGGACGAACCCCCCTCCTTTGTTATTGATGATTTATCATGCTATTGAAACAAGATGGCGTGGTGCCGTCGCAGCACGCGGATATTCGCACGATTAAATTGTGCGGCGCCGTCGCGCCGCGCCGTGGAAGGATCATAAAGAACGCGACGCTGTCGCGCCGCGTCGAATGGAATCAAAGGCGCGGCGGAGGGGCGCGGTGTCGTCGCACCTCGCCGGATGACGAACACCGTGGCCGGTTCCGGGCCGCGGCGGGACGAGAAGACCGGCGGCCGGGCCGCCGGTGTCAGAAGCTGGAAAGGGGACCGGATTGCAGGTCCCGTTGGAGAAAAACCGGCCGGCCAGATGGCCGGCCGGAAGGTCAATGCCCGGGGGAATTTAATTCCCCCAGCCAGCGCTCAAAAGCCCCCCCCCCCATTTAATTGGGGGGCGGTTTCTTTGAGGGGGGCAGACGGCCCCCCTGTTCTCCTCAAGCAGGCCCCCACGAGGGGGGCCAGTTCTCCAAAAGGCGCGGCTAAAAGCCGCGCCGCCACTTGCTGGAAGCGGGGGCCATGCCCCCCGCGCGTGACACCAGCGGCGCCAGGCCGCGCCGCCGCCGGCCGGGCTGCGCCGCCGCGCCGGACCGCCGCCGGCCGGGACGGGTCGGACCCGGGTCGGGTCGACCCGGTTCGGGCCGACCCAGGGGTGGTCGAGCCGGGTCGCCCCGGGCCTGGACCCCCCATTTTCGGATCGTTTTTGGTCATTTGGACATAACATGAGCCACGAACCTCCGATTGGCGAACCGTCCGCCACAACACGATCCTTGGATCGATACGGTCGTTTCGGTATATTACACTCAGGGTTTCGGAATACTTTGAGTTCGTCCGGGTTGGTTCGTACACGAAACCAACCGGGCCTTTGGAGCGGAAACGCTAATATCTTGAGCTACGAACGTCCGATTGATGTGCCGTCAGCTTTGTTGTGTTCCTCTTAGTGAGACAGATCTTTTGGAAAACTCCTCCCGAGGATTGGACGCAGGTGGAGTACGGTCGGGTTGGTTTTGCCTTAAAAACCAACCGGGCCCCGGGGACGAAAATGCCAATAACTCTCAGACCGGGCGTCCGATCGACGCGCCGTCTGTTGCGTTGAGTTCCTGTTGAAGATACGGAACTTTTGGATACATCAACTCTGGATTTTGTGACAGTTGATGTATCAGCCTCTCGGCTCGTGGAGCGGACCCTCCGAATGAGCTTTCTGTGTGCGGGAACCCTAGTGCTGGCTGCGACTGTGACTACTACTGCTACTGCTACTGCTACTGCGACTGCGACGACGACAGTACAGAGATCCTGTGTGGATTCAACGACGACGACTACAGCACTCAACGATCCTACGTGGATCAGTGCTACAGGTCCTGTGTGGGTCCGATCCTGTGTGGGTCTTTGCGCTCAGCGGTCATGTGTGAACCAGCGCCTACCGATCCTGTGTGGGTCCGATCCTGTGTGGGTCCTTGCGCTCAGCGGTCCTGTGTGAACCAGCGCCTACAGGTCCTATGTGGGCCCGATCCTGTGTGGGTCTTTTGCGGGGGTTAGTTACATATCGATCCTTCGTGGGTCCGACGACTTAGATGGATCAGAGATCATCTTTGTCGTCTTTTGAAGAAGTATACCTGTGTGAGCTGAATCCTGTTGCTTTCCTGTGTGGAATACGTTTACTTTCCTGTGTGGATTTCGTTTTTCTTTCCTCTGTGGAATACGTTTACTTTCCTGTGTGGATTTTGTTTTGCTTTCCTGTGTGGAATACGTTTACTTTCCTGTGTGGACTGAGTTGTACTTGGGCTCGGTGGTTGGAGCGTATTTGAAATTGATGACTTAGGTATATGTATGGGCATATACCTAAGCAGTGTCGGTTGTTACTTCGTGGTTGTACCTTTCTTTGTTGTTTATCCTTTGTGGATTTTGAGAGACCTTCAGGGGTCTCGGGGTCCCTACTGAGTAGCTTATACTCACCCCTGCATGGGCTTTGCCCGCACTATGTTGTGTTGGTTGCAGACGACGGACAGCGTTGATCTTAGTTGAGGCTTGCAGAGCAGGACGGTACCTGGAGGTGGACCACTGGGCGGAACGTGCTCGGAGCGGATGGCGGGACCCGTGGAGAAGTGGAGCTATCTGTACCCACCCTTCAGGTGGGATTTCCAGTGGACAGCTCGGTGTAGCGGGTTTTACTTTACAGTTGTTGTATTACCTTTCAAGTTGTACTTTACTTTCAGTTTGGGTTTGTATACTGGACCATTTACTTTTCCACACATTCAGTTGTACTCTTCTTTAGCTTAGTGTTTACTTTCCGCTTGCTTATGCTGTGGTTTTTTTTTACTTTACAAAGGCAATACCTTCACTTTTTACAGGGATTTACGCCTTGGTGCTAGTCGCCAGCCCCTGGCCTATGGAAGGCGGGATTGGGGTAGTCACGGCACGGACCCCGAGGGCGGGTCGTGACAAATTGGAATTAGAGGAGTTCGGTTCTACCGCGAACTCTGATCTTTTCTATGTGAAGCAATAATGTTTAGCGTATTGAGTGTGGTTATCAGTCCAGGGAGTCCAGTGTTGGTGCGGCGGCCGACGTATCCGTACACCAGGACCCTGACTTCTGATTTCTGACTTAATGCACGAAAACATTGATTGCGTGTGTGTTTCAAAGATTTCTTTGTGATTACTTATATCAGCTCACCAGGTATACTGTTTGACCGTGGTGCACCTGTTTCCTATTCAGGATGGCCCCACGACGGCAGCCAGCTAGGGTTCCGAGAGTCGAGTGTGATGACAGCCCACCAAGCGACGAGGCCTCGGTGCAGGGCCCTTTGTCAGCAGTGGCACCGGCGGTAGCACTACCCGCCGAGCCCCCGATGATTCCAGCACCAGCCGTTGACGATGCACGTCGCCTCAGCCCACTGCATGAGTTTCAGCGCCAGCGACCGCCCAGGTTTCGTGGGGAGACGGACCCCCAGGCAGCCGAGGACTGGATGGAGGTAGTGGTACGTGTGTTTAGGCTAGTGAGGACACCAGCAGACCTCATGGTGATCCTCTCTACGAGCCTACTACACGCAGCAGCAGGACGATGGTGGAGCTTGATGCTCCAGGTGCACGATGAGGCATCTCTACTTTGGACGGACTTTGAGAGCATCTTCCGCTCGGAGTTCGTCCCAGCCACCCTTCGTGCGGTGCATATCCAGGAGCTTCTACAGCTGCGGCAGGGCAGCATGACGGTCGCTCAGTACTCGACGATATTTACTGATCTCTCGCGCTACTCGACCGACATGGTACGAGACCCATTCTTCCAGGCCCGGACCTTCGAGCAGGGTTTTAGACACGAGATCAGGGCATCGCTGATCTCCCTCATCATACCGACTCAGACAGGAGTACTGGAGTGGGCCCTTCTGATCGAGAGCTTCCTTGCTGAGTCTACACCAGCGTAGCGACCCACCGCAGGGCGGCACGTGGCAGAGTCATCTGCAGCTGGCAGTCGACGGATGACTCAGGGGTCCAGACAGACCAGACCTTCAGGCAGACGACCTTAGGGCACTCTCTCAGCAGTGTAGGGCACACAGCGCAGAGCCAGTCTTTCGAGTGGAAGGCAGTGCTATGCATGCGGCGGGCAACACCACATGGCTCGTGACTGCACGACCCACCATGCAGAGGAGCAGCAGACGGTTGGGGAACCACCTAGGTAGAGGCATAGGTTCGACAGTGGCGGTCCGCAGGGAGGAGGCGGACGAGGCAGAGGAGCTGGTCGAGTAGCAGGTGGTGGGCGACGCTTTGAGGCTCTACCACCACCACCACCAGGATGTCCACCCCGACCTCAGGGGAGAGCACAACTTCAGGCAGCTGAAGCTTACGATCATGGAGATCCGGAAGCGGGTGGACTAGTGCGGGACTAGCTCCAGACATAGAGGCCTTTTCCCATAATGCCTCTAGCTTCGTAGTTTTTGTTGCTTTGTGATCTTGTTTTTTAAGTTGAAGTAATAAAAGACACTTGCCTTGGTGACTTTTGTTTTCTTGTCTTTTGTTTGTTTTTACTAAGAGGTGCGGTTAATAACTGTTGACTTGACCCTCACTTGTGAGATTCTTACTGGAGGAAACCCAGTGACTACACACTAATGCCGATAGTGTGACTCAACCCTTGGAGGCGAGAGTAACAGTTGGATCTCTTGGTAGCAGCATCGAGGCCTTACGACGTCATCCATGCCATGAATTAACTAATCATGACGGGATTGACTGTTTTAGGAAAGGAACGTGGTTCATCCAGGGGATGAGAACGGATTTCACTTTTCGGCAAAGGAGAAATATTTGAAGCTAGCCTCTTTGCAGAAATCCATTGTGGATAGAGATGGAAAAGCCTTCCTCCAGTCTCTCACAGTCACCCCTCCTCTACTACAGCAGGTCAGAGAGGCACAGCGTGAGGACACTGACTGTGAGACACAGCGTGCACAGGTATCCTCGGGACAAACATCTGATTGTTTCTCCCTTGGAGCAGAGAACGACATCCTTTTCAGAGGACGTACCATGGTACCAGTAGCTTTGCGAGACGATGTGTTGAGAAAGTTTCACACTTCTCCTTTGGCAGTACATCCTGGAGTGGCGAAGATGTACCAGGACCTCAGACTACAGCACTGGTGGCCTGGCATGAAGAAGGCTGTAGCAGAGTTCGTTTCTTGATGCCTCACCTGCCAACAGGTGAAGGTAGAGAATCAGGTACCAGCAGGCTTGGTACATCCCTTGGAGGTGCCGGAGTGGAAGTGGGACGACATATCTATGGACTTTGTGACTGGACTTCCACGCACTTCCAGAGGTGACGACTCCATCTGGGTGATTGATGACCGACTCACCAAGTCAGCACACTTCTTACCCATTAGAGAGCAGGGCTCAGTGGAGAGATTGGGACGTCTCTACGTTCAGGATATTGGGAGGCTCCATGGTGTGCCATCATTTATTGTCTCCGATCTAGATGCTCGCTTTACTTCCCGTCTTTGGAAGGGGTTACAGGAGGCGTTCGGGACGCAGCTACGTCTGAGCACAGCCTTTCACCCTCAAAAGGATGGTCAGACGGAGAGGACCATTTAGACTCTCGAGGACATGCTCCGCGCATGTATCCTCGACTTTGGTCGTAGCTGGGAGGACCACCTACCCTTGGTGGAGTTTGCGTACAACAACAGATACCACTCCACCATCGGGATGACACCGTATGAGGCATTGTACGACCGACCTTGTAGATATCCTTTGTGCTGGACAGACCCTGGGGAGTCAGCACTTGTGGGACCGGAGATGGTCCAGGCCACGACAGAGAAGGTCCAGGTCATCCAGGAGTGGATGAGGACAGCTCAGAGCCGGCAGAAGTCATATGCTGACAGGAGGCGGAGGCCACTGGAGTTCGAGGATGGCGACCACGTATTCTTGCGGGTCTCACCTCGACGTGGTATTCGGAGATTTGGACGAGGCGGCAAGTTATCTCCTCGCTTCATCGGACCCTTCCAGGTCCTCAGCAGGGTTGGCGAGGTGGCTTATCGCCTGGCTCTGCCACCTCAGTTACACCGGGTGCACGACGTCTTCCACGTATCTCAGCTGAGGAGATACGTGCACGACCCGACGCACATCATTGACCATGGGAAGCTTGACGTTGACAATGGGGAAACTTTTACGGAGGTCCCGATGGAGATAGAGGATCGACAGGAACGGGTCCTGCGTGGGCGATCGATTCCTCTTGTGCGCATCAGATGGTAGCACGGGAATCTCTAGGAGAGCACATGGGAGTGGGAGGCTCAGATGCATGCTCAGTACCCTCATTTGTTCTCCTAGTTTTTGTTGTATCTTTACGGGGATGTAAAGCCCTGAGGTTGGAGTAATGTAAAGACCCGTAAAATTCAAGGGAAATTTTTTCTTAATTTTCTTTGGAATTTTACAAGAGCGCGGTTTCTAGCGGCACCTGATTCCGAGGCCCGGTGTGCCCGGAATCAATTTCCAAAGTTTGGCTCGGGTACGTTTAGTGAACGAACGAGCGGGAATTCCTAACTTTTGATCCGGTGCTCGGAATTGAATTCCGAGGGCACCGATGAAACCGCAGCGCTGGTATTTGCATAAGAATGCCTATTCCGGAGTTGTGTTTACACGAGGGAAGTTGTAAAAAAAAATGTGAATGTTAAAATAAAAATTTAACTTCAATTTTTATTTTTATCTTTCCTTAAGTGTTTTTATCCATTGGATGGAAGTTGGGTAACTACCCAACTTCCCTTGGGAGGTTAAGAGGGTGGTGGGGCCCACACGAACCCCACCCCTTCATAACCTCTAACCCCCCAACTCACAATTAATGATGTGAACATGAGTTATGACTTATGACATTAATAAGTGGGTTTAATTTGAGTTTTTGAAATTCAAACTCTTGAATTTCAAAGGTTGGTGTTGTGTTAATAAATTAAGAGTGAGCTTAATTTATTATTGGTTAGTTTCTTTGTTGCTTGAGAGGTTTGGGAGAATCATTGAGAGACTTGAAGATCTTCTTCGTCTTCGACGAATAACGTGAAGAACGGTTCTTCTCCGACGAAGAACATCGACCCCACGACCTTCAATACTCGGCGTCCCAGATTCTTCCGTCTTCATCTTCCTCCTGGACAAGGGAGAAGTCACCGACCGTGGTGATCATCGCCAACGACAACGTACCTCCCATCTTCATCATAGCGACAAGTGAAGAGACGTCGTTTCCTCCTCGGACGCACCCCGACGTCCACGGAATCTACGTCCGACGTCGCGACGCCTTTCTCTACGATACCCGACGTGCGATGTCATTTTCCAAGGTAGGGGTTGTTTTTGATTATTTGTTTATTTATTTATTCTTTTTCTTGGTTCTAGCAAGACAAACGTGAGTATATTTAAATATGTGTTATCCTTTAACGTGAGGGGGGGACGGACCGCATGAACACAGCCGAACCCCCCTCCTTTGTTCTTGATGATTTATCTTGCGGTTGAAACAAGATGGCGTGGTGCCATCGCACCACGCGGATATTCGCACGATTAAATTGCGCAGCGCCATCGCGTCGCGCCGTGGAAGGATCATCAAGAACGCGACGCCGTCGCGCCGCGTCGAAGGGAATCAAAGGCGCGGCGGAGGGGCGCGGTGCCGTCGCACCGCGCCGGACGACGAACACCGCGGCCGGTTCCGGGCCGCGGCGGGACGAGAAGACATGCGACCGGGCTGCCGGCGTCGGAAGCTGGAAAGGGGACCGGTTTGCCGGTCCCATTGGAGAAAAACCGGCCGGCCAGATGGCCGGCCGGAAGGTCAAAGCCCGGGGGAATTTAATTCCCCCGACCCGCACTCAAAAGCCCCCCCATTTAATTGGGGGGCGGTTTCTTTGAGGGGGGCAGGCGGTCCCCCTGTTCTCCTCAAGCAGGCCCCCACGAGGGTGGCCGGTTCTCCAAAAGGTGCGGCTAAAATCCGCGCTGCCACTTGCTGGAAGCGGGGGCTATGCCCCCCGCACGTGACACCAGCAGCACCAGGCTGCACCGCCGCGCCGGACCGCGCCGGACCGCCACCGGCCGGGCCAGGTCGGACCCGGTTCGGGCCGACCTAGGGGGGGTCGGGCCGGGTCACCCTGGGCCCGGACCCCCCATTTTCGGATCGTTTTCGTTCTTTTGGCCATAACATGAGCCACGGACCTCCGATTGACGAACCGTCTACGGAAACGCGATCCTTGGATCGAGACGGTCGTTTCGGTATATTACACTTAGGGTTTCGGAATATTTGAGTTCGGCCGGGTTGGTTCGTACACGAAACCAACCGGACCTTCGGAGCGGAAACGCTCATATCTTGAGCTACGAACATCCGATTGACGTTCCGTCAGCTTTGTTGTGTTCCTCCTAGTGAGAAAGATCTTTTGGCATACTCCGCCCGAGGTTTGGACGCAGGTGGAGTACAGTCGGGTTGGTTTTGCCTTAAAAACCAACCGGGCCTCGGGGACGAAAATGTCAATAACTCTCAGACCGGGCGTCCGATCGATGCGCCGTCTGTTGCGTTGAGTTCCTGTTGACGATACGGAACTTTTGGATACATCAACTCTGGACTTTGTGACAGTTGATGTATCAGCCTCTCGGCTCGTGGAGCGGACCCTCCGAACGAGCTTGCTGTGTGCGGGAACCCTAGTGCTGGCTGCGACTGTGACTACTACTGCTACTGCTACTGCTACTGTGACTGCGACGACGACAGTACAGAGATCCTGTGTGGATTCGACGACGACGACTACAGCACTCAGCGATCCTACATGGATTAGTGCTACAGGTCCTGTGTGGGCCCGATCCTGTGTGGGTCCGATCCTGGGTGGGTCTTTGCGCTCAGCGGTCCTGTGTGAACCAGGGCCTACCGATCCTGTGTGGGTCCGATCCTGTGTGGGTCCTTGCGCTCAGCGGTCCTGTGTGAACCAGTGCCTACAGGTCCTGTGTGGGCCCGATCCTGTGTGGGTCTTTTGCGGGGGTTTGTTACCTATCGATCCTTCGTGGGTCCGACGACTTAGATGGATCAGAGATCATCATTATCATCTTTCGAAGAAGTATACCTGTGTGAGATGAATCTTGTTGCTTTCCTGTGTGGAATACGTTTACTTTCCTATGTGGATTTCGTTTTGCTTTCCTGTGTGGAATACGTTTACTTTCCTGTGTGGATTTCGTTTTGCTTTCCTGTCTGGAATACGTTTACTTTCCTGTGTCGACTGAGTTGTACTTGGGCTCAGAGGTTGGAGCGTATTTGAAATTGATGACTTAGGTATATGTATGGGAATATATCTAAGGAGTGTCGGTTGTCACATCGTGGTTGTACCTTTCTTTGTGTTTTATCCTTTGTGGATTTTGAGAGACCTTCAGTGGTCTCGAGGTCCTTACTGAGTAGCTTATACTCACCCCTGCACGGGCTTTGCCCGCACTACGTTGTGTTGGTTGGAGAAGAGGGACAGCGTTGATCTTAGCTGAGGCTTGCAGAGCAGGACGGTACCTGGAGGTGGACCACTGGGCGGAACGTGCTCAGAGCGGACGGCGGGACCCGTGGAGCAGTGGAGCTATCTGTACCCACCCTTCAGGTGGGATTTCCAGTGGACAGCTCGGTGTAGCGGCTTTTACTTTACAGTTGTTGTTTTCCCTTTCGAGTTGAACATTACTTTCAGTTTGGGTTTGTATACTGGCCCATTTACTTTTCCGCACTTTCAGTTGTACTCTGCTTTTGCTTAGTGTTTACTTTCCGCTTGCTTACTCTGTGGTGTTTGTTTACTTTACAAAGGCAATGCCTTCCCTTTTTACAGGGATTTACGTCTTGGTGCTAGTCGCCAGCCCCTGGCCTATGGAAGGCGGGCTTGGGGTAGTCACGACACGGACCCCGAGGGCGGGTCGTGACATACCGTGGCATAATTTATTATCCAACAGAATATTGGATTATGTTAGACGACATTACTCAATCATATCCTATAATAAATTAATCATTTTAAACTTACAATTATAAATTAAATGTGTCATTACACAATATTTTTTTTCATGATTTAGATTCGTATAAAAATCACATAACTCTATATATTCCATAGTGACGTGATTATCATGGCTTAACACAAATCCATACAGAAAATATTTATCCTACAATCTTCTAACAGTTCAATATAATTCCATCATGGTGTAGAACACAAATCATTAACTAACTTGTTTTCTTCATCACATTATTACTGTAAAAATGTTTCATATAATTATATTATCTTTCACAGTGTAACATTTATGACTTTAATAAGAAAAATACTAAAGATAAAAGAGTTTCATAATAAAATAATTAGGGAATTTTTTTTCTTCATAGATTCAACACTAACCATATCCAAATTACATTAACTATTATGTAACTCTTCATAATTCCTACAAGGCTAAAATATAAAATTTCAATATCATTCCTCTTTTAACTAGTAATGATAGTGAATCTTTATAATTTCATCTATAATCAACTTCTCAATAAATTTATATTTCGTTATTCTTAACAGGTATATCCATTTTTCTAAATTAAACTCAATATCTCAAGATCATTCATGTATCATGATACATAACCGAGTTTATAAATTTCATGTATACCCTAATGATCCTTTTTAAGATTCTAGTATTAGACACTATCATGCTTATGTGTTCCATCATCACTAAGTTAGTGATCTCAATAATTTTCCTTGAACACTTATTCATCGTTACATATTCACCATGTATGTTATGATATCTATATTTATCCTTAATATTATATTCCATTATCATGATTTCAATATTCTATTTTATTTATTTTATTAAAATATCACCGTTAGTTAAATGAATACAATTAAAACACCATTAATTAATATTAAATATATCATAAAATCATATATTCCAATATCACCCTTGGAACTATGTTATTAATTATTCTATAAATACTTAGCTATAAGAATATAATGATATGATTAAGTTTCACCCCTTAAATAATATATCAAAATATCAAATACCATATATCGATTTATAGAGAATTGAAATTTTATCTATAAATTCAAATGATGTCTTTCATTTTTTATATTTATATTATCTTACTTCTTCCCCAATGAAAATTTAATTTAAATATTCTAATCATTTGATATATAGTATTTCTTAGTATCCTAAATAATGGAGTAATTAATCTCCCCATATAATGTATAAATCCAAATATCTAATATTTATATCAAAAATTAATTTTAGTTGTTGTATTTGACACTTCCTTTTATAGAATTATACATTCTCCCACTAATAAAGAATGTTTTACCGTCATAAATTGTTTCCTCGTTATAATCAACCATTTCAATAAATAAATCCCTAACTCTACTATATTTTAATTTTTTTATTTTTTTATATTTTAATTTATCCCATAAACATAATTCCTTGATAAAACATTTTTTATAAAATAGATCAAATAATTAAAATAATTAGGTTGATATCAATTATTGAAAAAATCATTAGTCAATGATACTATGTTAGGAGACAAATATAATTTTAATATATAGACCATTGACCTCATACATCTAGTCGAACTTCTCATGGAAATGTAGTGATTTAACTAACCACATTTAAAGGTTTTAAAATTGTATACTCTTCTATTACATGAGAAAATTATTTTTATAAGAAACAAGAAAATTATATTTTAATCTCACTATTGTCCATTAAACAGAATTAATTCATCAATATTATATAATATTATTATACACATTGATAACAATTCTATCTATGATCACAATAATAAATTGTTAAGAATATCGGAGAAAATTCATAAATGTATAAAACATGTGATTTATGCCATTTTTTAATATATATTATATGTTTATAAAATTTATTTGTAGTAAAGACCCAATATTTTTATCTGTTACATTTGTTGATTGAATTATGATATATATATTTTGATGGAATAAAATGTTAATAACAAAAACTATGACTCAGGTTAAGATCATTTGAACAACCATAAGTGGTGTAATTTGATAGTTCATCATGTTTGAGTTGTGACTGGGGGGGTGAGGAAACATCAGAATAAATACATGTGGTCGAAGTAATAAATCTGATACAATGGCCACCAAATAGTTAGTGGTATAAATAAGAGCACAAAACCCTTATGGGGATCATTGAATAGATAATAGATCCCTATGCACACTACTGAGGATCATCACCTTCGTGGTGGATCCTGGTGGATTTTTTTAAAGGAATTATGGTTGTTTACTTCCTTGGGGGTGATTAATGATTTTAAAGGGGTTAGAGGTTGATGGAGGTCATTAATGTCTGATTCTTACCCTATATCTCCCTTCAACACCTTCAAGATGTGTTCTTTTTAGTTAGGTGTGGAATTAATATGGGGTAATATCGAGTATTATCACATTTTTTATTCCTTCCACTCACCACCCTATTTATTTTTATTGATTTAATTTTTTATTTTCTATCTATTTCACCATATCAAAGTGAAATAACTAATAATAGACAATGGTTTCATATATCCTTGTAAGATGATATCATGAGATGTTTTATTATATCTTGTCTTAATTTTTCTTGTGAGGTATTTCACCAGAGATAATTTATTTATCTTCTTTTTAAAATTAATATAATTTAGCGGATGAAGGGACACAACTGGTTAATGTTTTTGTCGAGGTTTGTTTGAGGAATGTGTTGCGAACCATTTGGGTGTGGTTCATAATGGTTTTGGAATAGTATTGGGGCTTGGTTATTTTTTCATTGAGTATACCAATTAATGTTTCATTAAATAATTTATTTAAAATTTATATTTAATAATTTATTTTGAATGGGTTGTGGTAGGAGTTTATGAGGCGGTACGAGCACAAATGGGGCTTAGTTAGGCCTGGCTGAGTAGTTAAAAAGATTGGATTGGGTAACTCTATGAAAGGGGAGGGTGTACAGTTTAATATAAGATCATATACATGATATATATTAGTTTATTATAGGTATGAATTTCTTGGGGTTATGTGGAATAGCTATGGATTTGGGATTTGTGGGTTTGAGAAATATAATGGGGTTTGGCCTCCAATTTTCAATATAAATTATCTTTATTTCTTTTGTATGTTGGACCTTCTATGTAATCATGCATCTATGTAATTATATAGAGAGTTAATTTTCTAATGAATGAAGGACTTTATAAAGACTCCATTAATAATATGAAATATTTGTATCTAGGGATGGGTTCCCCATATGTCAAGTGAGATGAATACAAAACGCTTAAAACCAATATTGATGAACGAGACGACAATACATTTTGTGTAATTTAAATACACCAACTTAATGGAGAAACTAGATATTGAATGAAATATTCAGTGGTATGAGTCCTTTAAGACGATAAGATATGTGAAAAGATGTTCTTCCTTTGGGCGATGGGATTAGAGATCTCCATTAGAAGATATGAGATAAGACATACATGTTACTTTGAGTAACATTTAAGAAATTAGCTTCAAATGCCATGAGGAATAGAAATATATGGCTTGTTATTGTATCTCAATAGAGGGAATGGACCACTAAGGGACAATACAATGATGTGGACTAGGATGTTGATTTAGGGTTAGCATATCCTTTTCATAGGGATATCACTAATGGGTGGAAATTGTTAGTATCTATCAATGCTCAGAGACCATGGAGAGTCTAGAAGACTTAGTGGACACCTTGGTAAGAGAGTTGAGATGAAATATATTGAGGGCCTTAGTCTTAAGTGACAAGTACACTAAGGATCATCCGATGAGATTTGTGACAGATATTGAACATACTTGTGTACATGTACTACATGGTATTGTTAGAGTTGGAAGGTATGGCATGGATTAATTCTTTTAAATTATAGGTTTTTTGGAGAATATTTCTTTTTCATGGACATTCCCAATGAATATATTGATATGATGGTGTTATGAGTGTTCCTTGACTATGATATTTATTCCTTGACCTCTCCAGACATGTCTTTGGTTAGTGAAAATGAAATCAACTTTTCCATCATGTTTCAATAAAGGAACATATTATTTTCCAATTGTCTCTGTGTGCATGGATGAAATTTGACAATACACAAAGTGATAACTTAGTGTCTTTAAAGGGGATTTTTCTCTAATATGTTAGACCTATCTGGAAACATCTTGAAAAATAATTGTTGGTTGATGATGTCATATTTCCTTCATAGGAATTTCAATATTAATGGATGAAGACCTATCTAATTGATGGTTTATTTTTTGTTTTGACGTGATCTATGGAGCTCCCCTGGGTGAGAATGGGTGAGTAATGTCTTATGTATGTACAGTTGTGATTAGTGTTAATGGTAATTGGTTTGAGTTCATGGATTCCACCAAACTCGGAGCCTTTGGGTTTGGGATGGGTATTAGTGTAGTGGTACGAAGAGAATATGAGGTGAATTATTTTAGGGAGTCGAAGTGGGTATGATCATGTGGCATGTTTTCCTATTTTTTACATTTTCACCCAACATGTATAGATTCATGGTATTTTAGTTAGAACCCAATATCCACATTACATTCATGGAATATTATCTTCCTAGAGTATATAGGTATATGATGGTGTATACATGGGTAACATGAAAAAACATATTGGGATGTATATCTCTCACCTTATATAGGATTTCCCATGTGAGTGTGGTCCTTAATTTGTGTTTTTTGGTTTAGTAGATGACATATAACAGACCATGTGGGTGCAACGTGACAGGTATTGGAGATAGGGTGAATTTGGACCATGGATGGAAGTGCATCTAATATACATGTTTTATATTAATTTTCCTATATATTTATTATCATAACAATAAGAGATCTTAGTTTGTAAATTTTCATACAAAAGTATTTTATATCGAAATGTTATGTATTTATTTATTTCTTTTCACAAATATGTTTATTTATTATGGATTATTTTTTTTCCAGAATTTGTATGAATATGATTTGATGGAATAATCTCTCGGTTGTATGGTGTATTCCCTCTATGCAAGTATGTATCACATAGCCAACCATAAGATTCACTTGATGTCCTTTGGTACCTTGACCTTTGTATGGATGACTAGCTTGAGGCTGCTGCATTACAAAATGGTACTAAATTATTTATTAATTATATAGGGAGATGGTTAAAAGTAGGATTATTAATGTGCTCAATATATTGATGGACATAATCCTGGTGATTCATAAATATATTTCTGATCTGAATTCTATGGTACAAGTGTTATGAGATACTGTTATGAGATTCTCTTATTATGAACATGAATTTTTATAAATATGGGTTAAATGGATATTTGAATTTTGTTTTTGGACCATAAACCCTTGTAAAAAAACACATTTTGAGGAATCATTGTTAGAAAATATAAAATCACCTTCCCAAAGCCTATTTTAATATGGTTTTTTTTAAATATGGTTTGGTTGTATAAAGTGTCAACAACAACTTGTATGATGTCATAAAAAATGACTTGTTAGTGGAATTATACTCAATTGAACTATAGATGGTTTATTATGATTTTATTTCCTTTGTATACTAGTATAGGATATCTTCTAGAGGTGATAAAAATAAATTCCCTTCATCATGGGATGTATGGGGACCCTTACATGGTCTTTGTAGGCATTGGATTCCTTGGTGATAGAACACCAATGAGTTCAGTATAGTCATGTGAAGCCTGAAGTGTGACATGAGGATGGGATGATTTTACTTGTGGATGTGTAAACCATGAAAGGGGTATGGAAATGAATGGAAAGGATTCCATTTATATTCAATATGTTAAAAAATGTAAATAATTTCTATTATGATGGTTTAGTTTTCATGGTGTGACCCGTTGGATTCTGGACTAGGTGGTTCTTTGGATGTGTTTCCCATTAGTGTAGTGGAATTATAAGTGAATTAACATGTGTATAAGAAAATTCCTAGGTTGTGGATGGTCATATGATAGATCATGTAATGAGGAAGATGTTTAATTTATAATATGATAGTTTAATAAACATTTATTGGATTCAACTGAAATGCATGTATGACTTGGTCAGTGGGATAAGCATATGATCTTAGGTTAGATGGGATGTGACTCATGGGAGAAAGATTCAGGGTTTCGTTAGGTTTAATGGATGTCTATAATTATAAGATTAATGTTATATGGTGTTAATTGTGAGAATGAAAATTTGAACATGTTTTCATCCCATTTTAATTTTTTATGAGGATAGTGAGTCTTCATAAGAATGTTGGGAAAAGTCTTCGCATGTTCATGGAGGTAAAAGTTGGTTATTTTTGTTGTATTTTAGTTTATGGATTAGTGAATAGATCATTTATGTGTTGGCTTAGAATCAATAAATTATTGTGGAACCTGAGGTGTGTAATAGTAGTATATTTTTGGTGATTTGGTTCGGGTCCACTCTCTATGTGAGTTGAGTAGAGTGTTTAGTGAGACACTCACATTTGTTGTTTCTTAGAGGCCAATGAATAAGATATGTCTTTCAAGTGACATTGAATATTCCTAGTACACATTTCTACTATCTCCCCATATCTTAATACAAAAAATACTTTGATACCATTTCTAAATTCCTTTTCCATAAACTTCTAATCCAAGCCTAGTTTGGAGCACCAATGAACATCATGTTAACTTTCTAGTATACTAGAGAAGTTTTACTAGTATAGAGGGACTAATCTATATAATGGGAATAGTATTCTCTTGAATCCTATTAATAAATATTGTGGAGAATAACCCAACATCAATAGTAAACAAACATATTTCATAGTATAATGATATAAATATGCAAAAAAGCTATATAATATGGTGTATAAAAAATCATACATACCCTAATATCCCTTATGTCTAATAAAAAATATATATTAAGACAAAGGATTGAAAACATTCCATGTAACTCTGATTCCATATGGGGTCCTCACACACCCTATCTCTCATAAACATTGATCTTCACCCACATAATCCACTGTATATATTGTGTGACCCTAATATTAGAAATAAAGGAATTCACATACAGTATTCTTCCTATAAAATGTGAGAGAAATACATCTCATTATGGTCTCATCATGTTTCCTATATATATGGAATCATCTTCATATATACATAAAAAAATATATATTCCACATAAGCGATGTTGATATTGGGAGCTAACCAAGATACCACCAAATCCTTACATATTAGGTCATAATGTGATAACTATGAAACCATGAAACCATATAATATTTTCTTAAACTCCATTCCAAAATCCACTTCGTCTTATCTTTATTAAAATTCATAGTTTCCCATCACATACCAAAATACTCCAGGTAGGGTATCATTCAAAACCTCAAAAAATACCCACAAATACTAGGAATTTTAAATTATCTATAATCCATGAATCATCCCTTCACACTCATGGGAATTCCAAAAATCAATTCACAAGGTAAAAAAACCCATCCCCAACTTTTTCCTCTTCTATGACTATAGACACTCATGGATTGTCCCACTGACATCATCGACCCACAATGTCTCACTCAAAAAGTTGTTAGATAGTCCCTCCAACTTAGATACAATTCCCCATTCACAACCACTACCTTATTACATAATATATAGAAAAATTTTGTTCATTCATTCTAATGAATGAGTTTGGGAGTTGAATTCGGGGTATGTTGTGGATGGGAAGGAGTTAGAGTTTTGTGCTATAGATCATACATGATATGGTTAACCACGTTTAATTTTTTTATTAGTTATTGTGTATGTATGCGTTATCAATGTAAAATTTTTTTGGGTGATGATAATTATATGCTTATGGGGGTAAGAATTTTTTCATTAAAATGGTGATGAAATTCAAGTCATAATTATAAAGGTCATGATGAGAGCGGTCAGTTAATGGTCAAGGAGACATCGGGATAATGATGTGATGTATTATTTAATGCAAACCGGTTCATTGAAAAGAATGAAAATCAAGACTCAAAGGAATTATTGGGTTGAATCGCAATGTAAAAATTGAGACTGGGGAGTTTTTGTTTGATCCAGGTCTAAGTTACATCGATGGTGTGTTAATGGTCTAGGTGATTACGTTACTACTGGAGTAGGTGGTTACAGGTATAACCATGGAAATAAAATGGGATTTGGGTTTGGACAGCAGTTTTGTTGATAGGTTAATGTTGCAATTTCTATGGGTACTATGGAATCAATATTCAGTGTAGTGGTTGTTCATTAATGGGTGAATCAAATCATTTAAATATGATATCCATGTGTGGTCCAATGGGTTCTTGTTCACTTTCTTGGATGTAGGGGGATGAGAACGGCATTAGTTGGAATTTTTAGATAGTGGATAGTGGTTTAGTGGACAGATAGAATGTGCTTTGGTAGGATATTATTATGTTTTAGAGAACCGTTGTATATAATTTGTTATTATAAGTAGTTTTTTAATGTGGGAAGTATAAAAATATTAGCCAGGTTCTAGATGATGGTGATTAGGTGTGTTGAAAGAGATTGGTGTCATGACTATCCTCTTAGTGATCATAATCTAATTGGGGGTTGTTTTCTTATGAATACTGTGTTTAGTTATAAGAGTTATGTAGTGGAAATAAATTCAGAATATTGTGGTAGAACACAGTGATTTCTGAGTAAACTGAAAACTAGTGAATATTTTAATACTTTATTTGAGTTTTACCATATCCTCTCAAGAAGGAGAAGCAATATTATGGGGGGTGGTTATAATGACCCGTTTATTTTATGTTGTTACATACTGAGATTGAATTTTAATTTTCTGATTTTATATTAAGATTATATGGGAACTAGGACTAAGGAAATGGTTTTGATCTTTTTAACATCCATAATAGATGTAATTTAATGATTTTTGAGTTTTGTGAGGTTACTTGGATGTTAAATGATGCATTGCACAAAGGATGGGGGGATGAGTATTTAAATTCAGCATCTAGAAAACTATCTAGATAGGGGTATTACTAAGATAATGAGTCCTAGCCTTTGATCATATAAAGGCAGGTGGTGCCACCAAATCTCATGTAAGAACCAGTAGTTATCATGTGGTTTCTTGGTGTATTTTTTAACTATAGTCATTTTGTCATTTTGTTACTTCAATGATCTTTGATATTTTAATGGGTTTAGGGGGTGGGATAGGAAATTCATGCTCTATTATATCCCAGTCTCTATCTTTACCCCCATTAAGAGGGGTGGTTATTAGTGTGGCTAGAAGAGATCTACTTTAAGGTCCTCTAATATAGCCTTCACTCTTCCTCAAACTCACTTTCAAATTTCTTCATTTTTTTAAGGATTTGATATGGATTCCACTATATAATGGTCGATGTGACTAAAATGGAATGTGATATCTTTCATCATATCTATAGGATGTCCTAACATGTGTTTTCCATGTTCTCACATTCCAATTTTTATGATATATCACTATGGGTATTTTTATTAAGATTTTCATATTAGATTTATGAAATTTTAGGAATGAACTGGTCCCAGCTGGTATGTATTTACCTAAGGTATGTTTATGGGTGTACTACAGACCCTCCAGGTGTGATTAGTTATGTATTTTTCATTATGGTGGTGATTGATGAGTTTTTATAAAATATAACCCTTTTTTAATTAAATAATTAAATATTATGTTTTATAATTATTTATTTATGGTCCATTGTTTGAGGTATGATCTAAAGTGGTGATACGAGCATAGATGAGGTTTGTGCAAGCTTGATCAATTTTTTCTAAATCTTGTATTAGGTGGTAACTCATTGAAAGTGGTTGGTGGCATGTATAATATACTCTCAAATTCATGTTATGTATTATCTGAGTTCTTTAATGAATTTTATGGCTTAGGGTAAAACAACTTGATACTAAGGATTCTTTGTATGGGAGAGAGAGGAGGAAATTTACCCTCTTATTCTTTGGTTATGTTCTTTTTAGTGATTTGGAAAATTGGAATGGGTCGATGACTATATTTCCTGGTACAGAGAGACATGTGTCGGATTCATCAAAGAATTTATAAGGATTCAATGTTAGAGATAAGATATAGGTTTCCTCATATGTGTTCCACCTATCTCAAGTGTGTATAGAAGATTGGGATTCAGCCATGTGATGATGAATATATAGTGATTAACATTTCGAGTATTGGAATATAGTCTTTAGTTTGGAGTATGATATTGATAGGAATGGTGAGAAGAAAATGTAACCTGTGATAATATGAGGTGTGACAACATGGGTTTCCTCTGAGTGTTGGGAAGATATATAACTCATAACATTAGTTAGAGAGGACCCATGTGTGGGTTGGTGGAATGTATTGAACATGGATTCAAGAATAAAAGGGAAATTGAATGGTAAGGACTGTGATAGTCACTATGTAGTGGGAATGAGATTTTTTGGTGTTTTGATGAGGATGTGGACCCAGACATTGATTCTAGTTGATAGGAACCTTCAGGCATTGTTGTCACTAATTTGTGAAAATAATGAGAATATATCGACTATAAGAGATGGTGATAGTTCTAAAGGAACCCTTATATGTGATTCAATATGTTTTGTGATGATGGTTTGGTCCTTGAGAAATTAGATCCATGTGTATTGGAATATATTTTATTTGATGTTATGTGTCCCTAATTATGTTTTATGTAAATGATAGAATTTAAAATGTCTATTGGGATGGTACGATTTCCTATATTGACCCCCTAGACTATGTGGGGATGGGTCAGTGATCTTTTATACCCCCAAAGTCTGCAAGGATGTGTCACTGCAGGGACAATTCACTGTAGAGGATATTGGTTCTATGATTTTATGATGATTGTCTTGGTTCAGTGGAAATACATTTCCATTATTATTCATGTTTCATTAGGGGACCCTTCTATGTTTGATATTGGTTAATTTTCATGAAAAATTATTGAACATATCATCATTATATGGTTGTGGTTACATAAGAGACCTTGTCTCTGAGTGATATGTCTTGGATGGCCATGGATTATTTGAGTGTGCATGTATTGATAGTGTCAAATGACCTCGATAGGAGTGTCTTGATTTGTGATATATAAACACCCTAAGGGTTGGAATGATGTGATTGGGGTGGAAGACCTCCTCTGAGTGAGAAGGATTTTCTCATGGCTTATGGGAGTAGGACCATGCCTAATGATTGCTGTTATTGGGTCGATATTTTAGATTCCATCCTACCTGAAGAATTTTGGTATAGGCAAGGAATCTATGTCACGTAACAATGATAAAATAATGTGTTTTGTTAAATGAAAAAATGAGGTGTGATAATGTTATTTGTCACATGGATAACACATGGTGAGCCAATGCGTATGTAATCAGGGTTGCCTAGTTAACACTGGATGTCTAGGAAACTTAAGTGGAATATTATTTTTTTCATGATAATATATGAATATGATGGAGTATTATATGGGTTCATTTTTGAGAACCTATTGATATGTTTTTATGAAAGCTTACTTAGGAAACTTATTCTAATTGTACACCTTATTTGTTTATACTTTTTTATTCAGTGTCAGATGTGTAGTGCATTGTTCTTGTGCAAATTGACCTGTGTTATAAACTAGGTGTGAGGGGATCAAGCATGATTGAGGTGATAGTGTGTGTATAGTTTATCTTTTTTCATTTATATTTTTTATTTCCCATGTTGGTGTTTAGGGTATGTTAGTTTCTTATGACAACACCAATTGATATATTTCTTTTCTTTATTTATTTTTATGTACAATGATTGATATTTTTTTGATATGTATGTTTGATTATTTTACACTATTTATATGAATATGATATGATTTCATAGTCCCCCATTTGGTATATTTGGACATCGACAATAGTTGTAATCCTATAGAATATGAGGAGGTGTTCTTGAGTTTTAATGGTTCCTCTATCTCAGCACTGTAGAGTAGCCCATGGATGGTGTGATAAATAATGTTATCGTAGAATTGTATTTTTATGATTTTGGGAGATGGTTTAAATTTGAATTAGTAATTTTATAAATCTTGTGATGTACCTCAAACCGGTGAGTGATGAAAATATTTCTATTTGGAATTCCTAATTACCAGGTGTTCGTGATTGTTTTTCATTGTTTGTGATATTATGGTAGAGATTTTTATGGAATATAGGTTCAATAAAGTTTTCATTTATGTAGTTTCATATAATACATTTAAATTTTGGACCATGTTTAGGAATTGTGATTTATCATGAATGACTCATATGAAACAGGTCTTCTTATATGTTCTTAAATTTTTTGATGATAGGGATTGAATTTTAATGTGAGAAAAACAAAATATATGTAATTTTATGGTATTAATTAATGGGGTAATTCTACTAAAATGTTACATAAATGAATTATTTCTATGGTAGTTCATGTGGATTACAGGGTGAGATATTTTATAGTGAGGATGGCAATCAGGTCCTTTAATGAAGGAAATAATGGGGACCCTTGGGGGACGGTGTATGCACTGGGTGCCTTATTGATGGAACCCTGGTGGGTTTAGTGATGAAATTTGATGCTTGAGAAATTATATAATGGAGGGAATTTTTTCCTCTCTTGATATATAAACATTTATAGGGTTGGGGAAATACCAGAGATATATGCCATGAATTTTTTGGATGTAAATCCCTTAGATCATTTTTTGTATCAAGATTTATGTTTGAAAGTGGTATCAGTTAAATTCCATTCCCAATTTTTGACCAGATAATATTTTTTTAAAGTAGTGGTAGTTTGGGGAGGATATCATGGGTATAGAATAGAATCCATCTTGTAGGTGGATTCTTTATAAATCAAGGGATGTGTGAGAATAATTCTTTTGAAGAGGAGTAACCAATACAATCTGATTGGTTATGAAAAACATTCATTAGGGCCTTGGTCCCTATGTTATGAACATGATTCAAGGTAAGATATAGAGTTTATCATATGATCACGAGTCAATGCGTTATTAGGTTGCATATGAGTATGTAGCAATTGGTTTCGAGGAGACCATGATTATTGAGTGTAATAACTTGTTTTTTCTATTGTTATCATATCACACTTTTTTGTAGATGAGTGAGTGCCGATGAGAATTTTTGGGAATTTCTCAGTGTGTAATAGAATGTTTTTGTTAGGCATGTGTGGTGATGATTTTGGTTTTGGATCACTGAACAAAATATTTTTGGGTTTTATTAATGTCATTCATGTATAGAAAAATATCAGTACAATAATGTTAATATCACTGTGGTGGTTTCATTTGGGGAATATTATCTATGTGATGTGACTACGGTGTTTATTGAGATGATATTCAGTGTAGAAGCGTGAATATTTTTTTGTTGGTGACGTCTCTAGGTTGTGGGATGTGTAATTAAAAATGAATCAAGGAATCATGTTGTGGTTGATATGGGTTCTCATTCCCAAATATGTGTTATCATGGATCAGTGATAGTGTCTCATAAAGGGTGGAATGGGAGTGTTATGGGGACAATTTTGGGAAGATGCTATAGGAGAAATTTATGGGAATTCATTTGGTGGGGGGTACACCATTGACTTTTGGATAATGTAATTTGTAGTATCAGGGGGATAGTAAAGGTTTTTTATTTATGCAAGTTCTCAGAGATGAGAAGGAAATCTACAACCAATGTTTTTTCATTAATTGATGTATTATTGGTTGTGGAAGTTATTTGTGTCATTTTTGTGTGTGATGATAATAATTATTTTATTATAGGGGTCATTGTACTAGTATTGGGTGGATGATCTTGATGTATGAATTATTGTAAACATGCTAACATAAGGTGGGGGAAGGTAGAGGTGTCACTAAGGTAACAATGTGAGGAAAAATTTTCTATGATCCTACTTTTACTCTACCTAATTTTTATGAGCCATAGAACTAGATTTTGGAAGAATATTAATCTTGATATTATCCATTCATTTACCATAATTAATAACACTTATTATTTCATAAAAATATATCAAAATTTAAATAAATGGATGTTATTAGATAATTATAAAAATAAAACAAACCTCCTCGTTCCTTATGGTTTAATATCACATGATAAGACCATACATTTGATATCCCCAACTCAAATGGTTGGTGCCAGATGAAAAAAAATTCTTATATCATAAGCATCATATTCCTCACTAATATATCTGAATTTATCATGATACCCATTTATTTATAAAAATAATCATTCTTAAAATAATTTTTTTATCTTTCAAACGCATTAACCCCCAGTAATGTAATCACCCAATGGATTGTATCCATGCCTTAAGGCTAAAATAGTGTAATAATTGTTATTGATTTTAAATGAATAGGAAGATTTGTAATTATTGATCATCTTCTATTATTCTTATTTGATATGTCTTAGTGAACAAATTATGCTAATCAAACATGGGTCTAAGACTTCTTTTGTATCTACTCATCTAGTTTTAACACATAAAAATAATTAATCATGACAATATAATTTTACATCTAAAAAATATTTATTATTTTAATCATGGTTCAATGAGAGATTGTACCCTTTAAAAAAATAGACACTATTAATATATCTCCACCACATCATTAGGTTTCGTTAGCTATGTATATGAAATTCCACTATCTTTTTCTCATATGAGTCCCAAAATTAACGTCTCATACTTATATTATTATAAATCCATTATAAAATCATATTATATCTTTTAAAATGTTGAATATTTCTTAATTTAGTCCTTTTACTTTATCACAAAAGTGGATGAATTTTCCTTCATCATCCAAATTAACTACCTTTGTTTTCCTGATTTTGGCTTCATATACTTAACTATTTTTATTTGGTTCAAATTCCTTTTCATTTTATCAAAATAGTTCACCACAATTTTTATTCAATTATCATAATTTGTTTTTAATTTTAATCATTTTTAGCAACATTATTTTTTAATTATACATTATTTTCAAACATAATGTGTTCATTTTCTTTCATTATATGAAAAATCAAACCACAATGAACCAAAAAACATTATATAACCATTAAAATTTAGTCATATAATTAATGATAAATAATAAAGGTCACCGAATTATAAAATTTATGATCACATATAAATAATGACCACTATTTATTCTAAGGCATTCATAATTTCAATTAATATAGATAAATAAGTAGGAGTAATGATTTTTTTCTTTAAAAATGAAATCCTTCAAAAAATTGAATTTATTATGTGCTTTTTTATAATAATAAAAATATGTTATTTAATCATATATTTTTGATTTTAATAAATATTAAATCCCATTTTATTGAAATTTATAAGAAATAATAGTAAGAAAAGTAGAGATATTAAAAATTTACTCTCTTATGAAGGAAATGATCATAATATCTTTAATTATTTATTTAAATGTTAAATTCAAAAATTTTGGAATTTCTTTTTTATCAAATTCTCATCATTTTCATACTGAGTATAAAAATATTAAGTTAATATGTTTTTTTGGACTTTCCTCAAATAGTTTATTTTATTGTAAATAGTTAAACATTATCATTTTCATATATATTGTAATGTCAATAATATTATCATGAACAATGTATTAATTATATTTATTTAAAAAATATTGGGTGATGAATATATTTAATTAGTAATTTTTTTCATTTAAATACTACGTCGAATTTATAATAATCTTCTTTAAAGTTTTTAACGTTTATTTAATATTTTACTTCAATTTTTTCTTATTCGCTTGTATTATAAAATAATTCTGAGCCCATGTAGAAATTAAAAATAAAAAATATAATTCAAAATTTTATATAAAGATGTTAATATAATTTCATAATGTCAATATTTAGGTATTAAATTATGATTACTAAGAATGAAATTATTGACCCTGATAATTATGGTGTAGTTATTTTGAAAGAATTGTTTGAGTAGTGTTATGTAATTTTTATCTAATAATTTAAATTGATATATTTTTTTATAATTATTCTGATATCATTTTTGAACATTAAAAAAATATACCCCAAGTAATTTAATTTTTAATTAATGTTACATATGATTAAGAACACTTAATTTTAGAAATAATATTTCTAAAAAAAATAGTTTCTATATACATTTAAATGGTTTAATTTAAAATGGAATTTTATACAATTTATAAATTTAAATAGATTATAAAAAACTTATATCTAGGTTCATAGAATCCCGATTTTTTAAGATGAGTTTACTTATATAGGTTATTATATATAAATTACTTTCGTAAAGACAATATACCATGGTATGAAACAAAATGGTAAAATGTAAATTTATATTGTTAAAATTCCTATATATGTTTCAAACATGTGTGTGAATAAATATTATATGATATATATACCATTTCCTACCAAAAAAATAAATACTTCCCACTTGAGGTGTTCTTTACCATTGAACAATGTCATTCTAACATTTAAAGTGTAATGTTTATTTATAAAAACTCTATTTTTATAAAATCAAAAAGTAGATTAATTGATAAAATTTCCCAACCCATTAAAAGGATTTATATCACCGAAAAAATTAAATAGGGTCAATTAAAACCACTTCCCAAATATTGTAACCATTTTTATTGCCAACATATCATGCAAAGAAGACTAACGGTGTTACCCAAGGAAGAAAATATGAAGGGAGATGAAATGTTATCAACCAAGAACCTTCAATTATTTTCTTCTATTAAAACATCAAAACTATTATATCCTTGAAATAATGATAAAATTCATATAACTAATATTCTGATGTTATATTATTAAAAAATGAAAACCCATTTTATATTTACGACTAAAAAGATATTAAAAATAATGACATCAACATGATTATGTACAGAATACCACCTATATGAATAATGTAAATGATTTTTTAGGACCACCATACATGATGGGTTCATAAGAGATATTTAGTGAAAAAATATAATATTTATAAAATTATGAATATTATTAAAAGTTCTATTTAATTTATTTTCTACATCCCTCACATTGTATGTAAAATGAAAACCCTATATGTTTATACATGTGGATTACTACCTACAAGAAATGATTTATATTTTTAGTCTCCAAAAAACATGGATAATTTCAAAAATGAATTTAATTTATAATTTTTTTTGAATCTAATTAGATTATTGAAATAAATTATTGTACATCTTATAAGTTATTATAACTACAAATGGTCATAGTCAACATAACTACCTAAAATGATCAAATCAGGGAACCTTTCATAATTTTATTCTATCTTAGGAAAACCTAGGAAATTATCTAAATTTTATACAACAGGAATAATAGAATGAATAAAAATTTAAATAAATGTTGATTAATAATCAATTTTATGAAACATTTTACAATTGTTAATATTACAAGGAGGTTTTAGATAGTTTTACAAAACCAACTCATGTAACTTAATCAAATGAAAGCTATTTAAAAAATTAATAAATAAATTATAATATATAGACCATATAAAATTAAATATATATTAATATAATAATAAATTAGTTTTAAATAAACATAATTTTATTTTTACGACTTTAGGTGTATGCGTAGAGTCACTCTTGACTTAAGGTTAGAGATTTCTCATCTAAAGTTTTCTTCACTGATATATGAATCATATTCACCACTTGTTTTTTTGTGGTTTATATATTGGTCAGTGATTAATTTTTTTTATAATTTTCATTCAACTTGAGGTATATTAAATTCTATCACACATTTTATATTTCATGGTCCATTGATTCAAAACATACCAATGTTTAATGTTTTTCTTCGAATCAATAACTCTTTGAGATAAGTTATATTTTCTCTCCCATTTCTCTAGTATTTTGTGTTATTTTAACAAACGTCTGAAGAAATTTTTATAATATATCATTCTTGTAATTAATGGGCTGCAAAAATAAAAATATATTTCTATTATTTATTTTTCTTTTTGTTCAAGGATTACCATAGAAATATAAGTTTGTTTAACTCAACATTCATTCAATGAGATTGGAATTTTTTTAAAACGTTTTCTTATGATTTCTATATGATTTAATCTTTTATGGTATTTTTATGTATTTAATAATTTTTTTATATTTATTTACATTTGATTCTCATATATTAAAAATGTTTATTTCATTAAAATTTCATGTTTTCAATGTTTTTTCATAAAGAGATTTTGTTTTAATGGGTTATATTGACTATTCACTAACAAAATTCTTCAAAGATGAATTATATTACCCTATTATTAGATAAAATTTTATATCCACTTCAATTTATGTATATTTTCATTTAATCCTCATTAAATAATTTTATATAGAACGTCTCATTTTTACAACCTTACACAAAAAATGTACTCCCCAGCACTACACTATTATCATTCCCTTGATATGGTTACATTCCATTTTTTTTAATGTCATTATTTTTAGCACCACAAGCTTCCATGGTACGCCTCCCTTTGAATAATGAAATAGCGTGTGTTTTACACAACATCGAGTTCTAACAAACCACAACCAATCAAACTAGCCATTATGAATAGTAATACCCACCTTTTGAAATTGTATACATTTTATCATTAAAAATGGACTTCATTTTTGGATTTGGAATATTGAAATTAGCCTAGGGTGAAATTTTGGTACTTTTCGGATAACTTTCATATTTTGATGAATAGTGAAAATTACTAAATTTTAATTAAAAAAAACTTTTTTAATCAAAATAATTAATAGTGATAAATTATTAATTTTAGTGTTTTTATAGTATATTTAGAATATATTTTTACTATTTAATACAACTTTGGTTATTGGAAATAATTTCACATTTAAACCGAACATAAACAAGTATCAATCTTTTAATAGTTATTATATTTTAAAAACACACTTTTTGTTTTGACATCGAGAATTAATTTAAAAATAATTTCTGCCACTTCTGTTTTTTGAATTTGGAAAAATAGATTCCATATATGGAATCAGGATTTCCAAATTGTGTAAATAGGTAACTTTTATTTTTAGACATTTTGAATAAATACTTCGGTAAATATTTTATTTACCATGGTTAAACGGTAAATCCGGTAAATAGGGGTTAAAAAATAATATTATAATAATACTAAATTACCCTAAAATGTGTCCTAACCTTATTGGTGGATACATGTCCGACCATGGGAATCTTTGGGTCGATTTTGGGACCCCATGGAGCCACTTGTAGGTGATAGGGACACATTATATAAATTAAGTTAAAGTGAATACAAAAATGACATAAGCTTATATCTTTTAGAAAAACAATTTTTACATAGGGTTATATATGTTATATTTTCGATTAGAAATATTCATTAGAAATATAAAAATATTTCCTACATAATGATATTTTATTTATAATTTTTAGACGTTATATAATTTATTTTATTTTTGACACAATGATGATGCAGTAATTACCATAGTAGTGAAAAATTAAAATAATTTAGATTACAAACACCCAAATAAATATAATTTGAGACTTTTTATGAAATTAAATAATTTTATAGGTTACTATGACATGTTAGTATTGATTTAATTAATTTTTTCCGAAATAATCATTCTGTTATAATTTTTACAAAAATCAATTATTGAATAGTGTCAAAATTGACATAAAAGAGTTTTTTAAACATATTTTATATTATTAATTGGTATTAAATTACTAAAAATCTAAATCTAGGCCAAGAGACAAATATCATGATAGTTGTATCATAAATGAACCACATGGGGGTCGCTTGGATGTAGATAGTATGTTTATTTACCATATAATATAAAAATACAAAGAGACATTGTAAAAGTGAAACTAATTAACTAAGAGTTAATACTTAAAGATAAGGTTAATATAGTAACCCAAACCTATCTAAATCCTATTGGTTGAGTGGTTTTTGACCTATCCCCACCTTAACCTTTAAATAATTCATTTTGTATCCATTAGAAACCGAATATTAATTTATTATAAAATAATATTTCTATAATTTCCTAAAGAGCCCCTCCTCCCCCTTCTAAAAGGACACCACTTCTAACCAATTCCTCACACCTCTCAAGCCTTTTGGCTGGTCCAAACTCAATCCAATTAATCTCCCTACATTTCTATCCTAATTTTAGAAGCCTTACCTTAGGCAGAAGGGACTTCCAGAGTCCTTTTTGGTTCAAACCAAAGGGAGTTACCCAAATTAAAGGTAACGATTTCTCTTAGCTTCTTTTCTTTTATTTTAAATCTCCAACCCATAAACTCATATTATTATTTTTGTAATGACCTGAAATTTTGAATAAATCTTGTTTCCTAATTTTATGGGTTATTTTTTTTATACTTAACAAAAATGTTTCATTTGATAACATGAGTATAATTAAAATGAGACTGTTGGGTTTTGACTGTTATTTGACCCTTGGTCAATATGACCGCTAGAAACTAAATGTTTTTTATTGTCTCTAAATACAAGCAATCATGGTTAATTAATATAGAAAGGCGATTTGATGGCCTCACCCAGTAGCCTTGGACCGATCGAAGACCATCTAAAAGAACTTGGGATGGAGGTAGCACCACTGGGTTTTTCTCTGGACCAAACCCAAGATGAACTTCATCTTGTGAAGCTAGAATGGGATCGTCTTCGTGAGAAGTTCAAACTGATAGAAATTACTACTCATGTGATGTTGGCCGAGCCTCCCTCAGATTCTCTCACCTTATCACACCTTACACTTAGGTCCTATGCTGGTGTGATAAGGGGCTATGTAAGGAGACTGTAACTGCCTTGTGTAATCCTTGGATTTAAATAACAATTGGGATTTCTTCTTATGATGATGTTTATGAATTTTTAAATGTCCGGATAAATATAGTATGCATATTTTTGATGAATTTTAGAGAAAGGATATTTTAAAAATGTTTATGTAAATCTTAAATAAATAAAAATGTGTAATGATTTTCAAAAAAATGGTCTTTTACAATTATGTTCGTTACGAAATTTTGAGTCTAATAAGATCAACTTGATTTTTGATGAATAGTAAATTATGAATAGTGATTTTACGCTTAGGATTAGTAATGTGACCAAATGGATTAGTAATTTCACTCAAAGAAAGTTTTCATATAATTTATACACCTAGATTAAGTAATGAGATTCAATAAAATGGGTAAATAACAGTTTCATAAATTGTTATTCAATTATTAGTTTTTTTCAAGTGAATAGTGTTTTTAAATAAAAATTAAATTAAAAATAGTTAGAAAATTATTTTTATAAAATGGATTACATTTTTGAACTCAGAGCATCGATATTAGGTTAAGGTAATTTTTGGGGATTTTTCTGAAAAAAAATGAATTTTCGGTGAATAGTGTGTTTATTTAAAAAATGAATTAAAAATATTTAGAAAAATATTTTTATAAAATAGTGTTCATTTTTTAAATCAGAGCATTGATATCTGGTTAATGTGAAATTTTGGGATTTTTCTGAGAAAGTTGAATTTTCAATGAATAGTAAAAATACAGTTTCAGGGTTTCAGTATGTTTAACGACATCATAAATGTGTCATGATGATGTCATGAGATATTTTAAGGTATGGTCTACAAAAGAGGATGAATTACTGTGTGGGGGTCCCCATGTGTCCTAACTCTATGTGAAGTACCATGGGAGGGCCCATGCTTTTGAGAAAACCACTTTTGAGGTGTCCCTTGGCCATTAATGCCTTGTCCCCTCACATTCCCTATAAAAACCAAGACCTACTCTCATCTTTTCGACTCCAAAACCATCCTAAACGAAGTTTGGGTCTCCTTAACTCCCAATGAGTCCTCTCAATGTTCCCCCAAGCTCTCAAGGTCCCAACCATTGAGTTTTGGGAGTTACATTTTTAGGTAAGGGATCCGACCTCTCTCTTTCATTTCAAGTAATCTCTTTTATGTCATTTCTTTTATGCTCCATGCTCTTATGTTGAAGGATGTTCTTATATATTCATATTACTTCCCTTTTCATTTTCATATTATGATAGACCCCCTATTTCTCTCATCATTTCATTTTCAGAATGTTTAAGTGGCGCCGTTAGGCTGTCGAATTTTTAAGGGATTCTTTCACCCATCTCATTTTCATGTTTTATTTTCTTGTCAAGTCTTTCAAGTTCATTATTATTATGTTGGGGTATTGTCTCTATATCTATCATACTTAACACTTATGTTCATATGATTAGAGACCCTATTTGATCTTGTCAATTAATTTTTTGAAGCTTATGTGACACCGTTAGGCTGCTGAATTTTTAAGGGGATTCTTTCACCCTTCTCAATCTTTTCAAAGTTCTACTTTCATGTCAAGTCTTTCAAAATCAATTTTTTTATGTTAGGGTATGATCTATATATATATAATTATGAACTCTTATGTTCATATGATTAGATACCCTATTTGATCTTGTCAATTCATTTTTTGAAGCTTAAGTGACGTCGTTAGGCTCTTGAATTTTTAAGGGGATTCTTTCACCCTTCTCATTCTTTTCAAAGTTCTAATTTCATGTCAAGTCATTCAAATTTCATTTTTTTTATGTTGGGGTATGATAAAAATATCTATCATACTGAACTCTTATGTTCACATGATGAGAGACCCTATTTGATATTTTCAAATCATTTTTGTTGAGGTTTGAGTGATGCTGTTAGGCTGCCGAATTTTCATAAGAGAAATCTAATTTTTGTCTTCCTTCGATGTTTTTCATTTCAAATGGTATGTCCATTAAATTTCATTAACATGTTCATATATCCTTATTATTCTTCACCTATACTGTTTTATGGGTCATTTATGAATGTTGTACCCATGTCCCCTCTCTTTTCAATGTTTTCTAAAACCCCGAAACATAGTCGTTATGTTGTAGAATTTTCGTCTCAAAATGTCTCTCTCTTTTCTCAAAATTATTTTATGTTATAAAGTGAATACTCAAAGCTCTTATTTCTATAGGTGTATTCACATATATATCAAAATTTTATATTTTAAATTCTGGGATTTACATACATGGGACCCACTCTCCCCTTCCGTGGGTTTAAAGTGACGTAAAGATCCTGTCTTTAAAGCAGTTTTTAAAATGTTATGATTATGAAATGAAACCCATTTATTTTATGCTATATGGGTTATTTATTAAATGTTTGATGATGATATATGTGGATCACATTATAATAAAGGAATGTTTAAGGGTGTTCCCTGCTAGCGCTCCAATGAATTGGGTAATGATGTAACCACTAGAGATTACAATTTTCACGATACCTTGGTGAATAACCTTGGTAATTTTCAAATGACACCATGGGGATGGACCTTGGTGATATGTTCATGATTTTCTATGATAAATTCTGTAGCCACATCTTAAAGTTATGTAAAATTTTATTTTTATTATGATATATCTCATGATTCATTTCTCATGCCTTAAATTTCTTTTCATGACCTTATTGAAGTATCTCAAGTTCACATGTAAAATGTTTCTCTTGTTTCCCTTACTGGGCCTTCTGATCACCCTTTCTTTTGATGTATGTTCCCAGGTTATGAGATGCAGTAATGAACATAGGATGAACATGGGGAGATTCCTTTCAAGTGTTTAAGAAGAATGTTTTATGTTTTCATGTTTTATGTTCCTGGTTTCCAAGACACTAAACCATAATGATCCTCAGTTTTGTGTAATGAAATGAAAGTTTATGTTATACAAAGGTGGGATGCTATAGTTGGTATCAAAGGATGGTTTAGTTATTTTTGGAAATTAGGATATGAAAACATTATGAAGAACCCTATAGAAAAGTTTAAATATAGTAAATCTTCCAGATATTTTGGTGAGTATTGAGTAAGTGGTTGCCAAGAAAATACATCCCTGTCTGGATACGAGCAGGTAGAGGTGGCTCTGGCACAGATGTACATCGGGGTAAAACCCGAAAAAAACGCTTTGAGCTAGACTCGAACGGGAACTGGTACATGACAATGGGCCTTGCTTCACTCTTGGTTACGACACTCCCGGGGGATATGCCTTGGTAAATTCCTAAGCTTAGTATGAACCATTATTAAAGGAACAAAGATAAAATAAAATAAAGATTCACATAAGAATATATGATCATGGATAACCTAGATTGGAACCTAGGGGATCATAAGTTAAGATATACTTTTATTCTACAAGTTTATCCTTTTATTCTTAAAGTTTCTGTTTCATGATTATTGGCGAAGTATTTAAGCCCCTAATTATACATTATCTTCTTAGTTAATGGTGGGAAATGGAAGAACATGTCCCAAAAACCAATGTGATAGGAAATGATATGATTGTCGTATTAATATGACAAAGATGATTAGGGGATTCAAATATTATTATTATTTTGGAAGACGTTCACTATTTTGGGGACCCTATATGATCGAGGTAAATAGATTACTATGGTATTTCTATTGAGGAGTAAGGTTGACTAATATTTTTAAGAATCGATGAATTTAAGGCGTACTTATAGTAATTTAGGTTACTTATTAAAATGATTAACCTATCTTGGGGTAAATATGTTTAGGTTAGTTACTTTTTTTATAATATGTTAGGAGTGGTTGATGTTGTTTGGAGATGAAGGATAAAGATTACCTTGGAAGACTATGTTATCAAATCCTTCTTGTATTTGGGTTTCAATCTTAGTTTGGTTTATTTTGAGGATTTTTAAGGACAGTTATTTATGGAATGGTCTATGATGAACTCTGGGTAGTACCATGGAACTTTGATGATTTAAAAGTAGTTTCCATTCTTATGGGATTATTTCTTTTTGAAGAGTTGTTTTACCTTACCCTTTTTGTTTTGGGGATAATGTTTAAAGATAGATGAAATAGATGGTTAATCTTTTGTGGATTATGTGATTCTCTAGAAGATGATTCTTGTGTTTTGATGAGACCAAGTGTTTTTTAATGCTCATCATTTGGAGAAAAGATTATTTTTTGGTAGAAAATTATTAAAGGATGAAACTCTACATGACGGTAGGTATATTTTTTTATGTTTTTGTTCTATGTAGTAAATTAATTCCTCAAAATTATGAAAAGAAACGTAAAACAAAAATGTTGTTGGTTTACGTTTCCTACTAGGTAATCAATGACCGTTTACACACATCAGAAGTTTGGGATTTTCTTATGGTTAACTTTCTCCTAATCATGTTCTCTATCACTCTCCCTCAGAACTTGACCCTTTGTTTTCTCCTCCATGTCCATGTATTCCTACATGGAATCCTAGTGTGGGTTAACTCGGGTGACCTTTGTACTTCCCTTTCATTCATTTAATGTAATAGTTTTACTGACTCCTTTTCCAATGTGGGACATTAAATGAAATTTCAAAACCCAATTTTAAAATTTTCGAGGACGCAATTTCTTAAGGGGGGAAGATTGTAACGACCCAAAATTTTGAATAAATCTTGTTTCCTAATTTTATGTGTTATATTATTTTATTTTTATACTCAACAAAAATGTTTCATTTGATAACATGAGTATAATTAAAATGAGACTGTTGGGTTTTGACTATTATTTGACCATTGGTCAATATGACCGCTGGAAACTAAACATTTTGATTATTGTCTCTAAATACAAGAAATATTGGTTAATTAACATAGAAAGAAGATTCGATGGCCTCACCTGGTAGTCTTTGACCGATCGAAGCCCATCTAACAGAACTTGGAAAGGAGGTAGCACCACTGGGCTTTGCTCTGGACCAAACCCAAGCTGAACTTCATTGTGTGAAGCTAGAACGGGATCGTCTTCGTGAGAAGTTCAAACTGATAGAAATTACTACTTGTGCAATGTTTCCCGAGCCTCCCTCGGATTCTCTCACCTTAGCACACCTTACACTTAGGTCCTATGATGGTGTGATTAGGGTATCTTTAAGGAGACCGTAACTGCCTTGTGTAATCCTTTGTTTTAAATAAAAATTGGGATTTCTTCTAATGATGATGTTTATGAATTTTCAAATGTTTGGATAAATATATTATGCATATTTTTGATGAATTTTAGAGAAAGGATATTTTAAAAATGTTTATGTAAACCTTAAATAAATAAAAATGTGTAATGAGTTTCAAAAACATGGTCTTCTATAATTATGTTCAGTACGAAATTTCGAGTCTAATAAGATCAAATGATTTTTGATGATTAGTAAATTATGATTAGTGATTTTATGCTTAGGATTAGTAATGTGACCAAATGGATTAGTAATTTCACTCAAAGAAAGTTTTAATATAATTTAGACACCAAGATTAAGTAATGAGATTCAATAAAATGGGTAAATAACAGTTTCATTAATTGTTATTCAAGTATTAGTTTTTTCGGGTGAATAGTGTTTTTAATTAAAAATATTTAGAAAATTATTTTTATAAAATGGATTACATTTTTGAACTCAGATCATCGATATTATGTTAAGGTAATTTTTGGGGATTTTTCTGAAAAAAAATGAATTTTTGGTGAAGAGTGTGTTTATTTAAAAATTGAATTAAAAATATTTAGAAAATTATTTTTATAAAATAGTGTTCATTTTTGAAATCAGAGCATTGATATTTGGTTAATGTGAAATTTTGGTATTTTTCTGAGAAAGTTGAATTTTCAGTGAATAGTAAAAATACAGTTTTAGGGTTTCGGTATGTTAAATGACATCATAACTGTGTAATGATGATATCATGAGATATTTTAAGGGATGGTCGAATAAAAAGGATGAATTATTGTGTGGGGTCCCCATGTGGCCTAACTGTATGGGAAGTACCATGGGAGGGCCCATGCTTTTGAGAAAACCACTTTTGAGGTGTCCCTTGGCCATTAATGTCTTGTCCCCTCACTTTACCTATAAATTCCAAGCCCTCCTCTCATATTTTTGACTCCAAAACAATCCTCAACGACGTTATGGTCTCCTTACCTCCCAAGGAGTCCTCATAAGGGGCCCCCAAGCCCTCATGGTTCCAACCTTTGAGTTTTAAGAGTTACATCTTAAGGTAAGGGATCCGACCTCTCTCTTTCTTTTCAAGTAATCTCTTTTATGTCATTTCTTTTATGCTCCATTCTCTTATGTTGAAGGATGTTATTTTATATTCAACTTACTGCCCTTTTAATTTTCATATAATGAGAGACCCCCTATTTCTCAAATCATTTCATTTTCAGAAATTTTAAGTGGCGCCGTTAGGCTGCCAAATTTTTAAGGGATTCTTTCACCCTTCTCATTTTCAAGATTTATTTTCTAGTCAAGACTTTCAAGTTAATTTTTATTATGTTGGGGTATGATATCTATATCTATCATACTTAACACTTATATTAATATGATGAGATAACCTATTTGATATTGTCAATTCATTTTTTGAAGCTTAAGTCACACCGTTAGGCTTCTGAATTTTTAAGGGGATTCTTTCACCCTTCTCATTCTTTTCAAAGTTCTACTTTCATCTCAAGTCTTTAAAATTCCATTATTTCTATGTTGGGGTATGATCTCTATATCTATAATTCTGAACTCTTATGTTCATATGATTATAGTCCCTATTTGATCTTGTCAATTCATTTTTTGAAGCTTAAGTGACGACGTTAGGCTGTTGAATTTTTAAGGGGATTCTTTCACCCTTCTCATTCTTTTCAAAGTTCTACTTTCATGTCAAGTCTTTAAAATTCCATTTTTTTATGTTGGGGTATGATATCTATATATATCATACTGAAATATTATTTTCACATGATGAGAGACCCTATTTTATCTTTCCAAATTATTTTTTTTGAAGTTTAAGTGACGCCGTTAGGCTGCCGAATTTTCATAAGAGAAATCTAATTTTTGTCTTGCTTCCATGTTTTTCATTTAAAATGGTATGTCCTTAAAATTTCATTACCATGATAATATATCCTTCTTATTCTTCACCTATACTATTTTATGGGTCATTTATTAATGTTGGACCCATGTCCCCTCTCGTTTCAATGTTTTCTAAAACCCCGAAACATAGCCGTTATGCTGCAGAATTTTCGTCTCAAAATGTCTCTCTCTTTTCTCAAAATTATTTTATGTTATAAAGAGAATACTCAAAGCTCTTATTTATACAGGTGTATTAACATATATATCAAAATGTTCTATTTTAAATTCTGGGATTTACATACATGAGACCTGCCCTCCCCTTCTGTGGGTTTAAAGTGACGTAAGGATCCTGTCTTTAAAGGAGTTTTTAAAATGTTATGATTATGAAATGAAACCCATTTATTTTATACTACATGGGTTATTTATGAAATTTTTTATGATTATATATGTGGCTCACATAATAATAAAGGAAAATTTAAGGGTGTGCCCTGATAGCGCTCCACTGCATTGGGTAATGATGTAACCACTAGAGATTACAATTTTCACGATACCTTGGTGAATAACCTTGGTAATTTTAAAATAACACCTTAGGGATGGACCTTGGTGATATGTTCATGATTTTATATGTTAAATGATGTAGACACATCTTAATGTTATGAAAAATGTTATTTTTATTATGATATATCTCATTATTTATTTCTCATGCCTTAAAGTTCTTTTCATGACCTTATTGAAGTATCTCAAGTTCACATGTAAACTGTTTCTCTTGTTTCCCTTACTGGGCCTTCTGCTCACCCTTTCATTTGACGTATGTCCCCAGGTTATGAGATGCAGTAATGAACCTAGGATGAACATGAGGTGATGACTTTGAAGTGTTTAAGAATAATGTTTTATGTTTTCATGTTTTATGTTCCTGGTTTCGAAGACACTAAACCTTAAAGATCCTCAGTTTTGTGTAATGAAATGAAAGTTTATCTTATAAAAAGGTGGGATGCTATAATTTTATTTTGTAAAAAAAACAATATCCTAAATATACGAGGATATTTTTATTAGAAGTATTGTAACTACACTTACACACACATCCATCTAATGGGTGAAGAACATAATGTTTCTGTGGATGGCAACCGAACGCCTCACGAAGCGATGATTGTTCAATTATCTCCTACCACCTCTCATGGAGGCCATTATGATAGAACTATAATTAAATATGATATTGATGATATTTATTTTATATATATTCTTCTGTTATTTCATTTTATATCAAACCATTATTCATTTCATGTTGTATATATATACGATATTTTCATTTGAGAATGTGCGGACTACCGCCCCCTCAAAGTGATATGACTCGTTCATACCATACATGGAACGTATAATGGAAGGTGTTAATGAACATAAGTAACACATATAAGATATTATATTATACTGTAATAATTATATACTTATATATCATTTGGTTTTTATTCCTTTCAAAATGAAAAATAAAATTGAAGTAGCATTCGTGCTTATGTACGGATTACCGTTTCCACGAACACGATGAGATTCATTCCCCCATCATATACATTAAAGAATAATTATTGTATGATGATTAAAAGTAATGTTTAATGATTTGATATCATTCTATATATGAATAAGATACAACCTATCCCTAACAAACACATCTTATGTAACGAAGCATATAAAGGAAAACGAATCAGTTAACACCCAAAACGACGATGATACTAAAATATTATTAACAATGAAATATTAAAAGATCATAGTTGATATCATATTTATGTATATTATTCCCGTATAATTTAATAAAAATGATTTAACTATTATAAAGGATGTTAACCGACCCTCGACCGAGGAAAAGTATAAGGTATGGGGTGTTCATCTTACTCCTTATTTCCGTGAGATTCATGCCATATTTCCACTATTAACTTTTCTGTGGTGTATGTACTACCCATATTTGTATTCTTTGTGTAATACACTTTAATTTATGTGAATTTACATATTCATTGTATGGTACCTCTTTCATGGGTTTTATGTTTCGTATGTTACCAAATTAGTAAGGGTTAATTTCACAACCTCTTTATTATCCAAGGTTGTTTTTATGTAAGTATCTACTGGGACATATTTTTATCCATATCCATGTTTTATGAAAGAGTTTTCATAGGGATTATTTTAAGGGACTTTTTACAAAAACAACATTTCGAACGATTTGAATATTTATTCTTCTAAATCTTTCTCATTAATGTCCATGTCTTCAAAATGGTTTTTAAGTATTTATTTATATTGAAATTAATGTTTTTAAAATGTTAGTTCCTTTAAAAAGAATCAAAGTGGTATGGGATGGTTTGATTCAAAAATGACTTTAAATGAATTGGTTTCCAAATTGTGTGAAATTTAAATGTTTTCATGAAATAGAGATATTTCTCTCAAATAGTGTTGATTTCATCTATGTCAACATCCCTTGATATATTTTACACTTGTTTGAAGGTGATTTATTATGATACAAATATTCCATATTGTATTTATGGTTTTGTGATATGTTTGACTATAGATGAGTTATATTTATGTCATTAATGGTTTGTGATTAATATAATGTCATTTCTTATGCTCTTTTAATCTGAATGTTTATGTTATATTTCATCTTCTTTTTAAGTTGAATGTGTTGGACTAGTATGTTCTGGGTTGGGGACCAGTAAAAGTAAGCCCTCTGGGTTGGGGTCCGGTTACAGCAGACCCTCCGGGTTGGTGTCCGGTTATTAGAGGCACTCCGGGTTGGTGTCCTGTTATTAGAGGCACTCCGGGTTGGTGTCCTGTTATTAGAGGAACTCCGGGTTGGAGTCCAGTTACAGAGGCTCTCCGGGTTGGGTTCTGGTTATAGTTATAACTTAGGTCTTGGCATGAGGCCTTGACACAAAAATTAAAGTTCTGCATTATTCATTCCATCTTTATGAAAGTGGTTAGTGATATTGCATGTGATTATTCAACTATTATAATATCCATGTGAACAAGTAAATGGCATTACTTCATTTTATTTTTTCCATATTATGTTGAACTTCATGTTTAAAAATATTTTTTTAGTTATACATTTCCTTAAATGTTTATGCTTATTTATAAAAGTTTTTATTGTATTGTTATCCTTACTAAGCATCTGAGCTCACCCCTTTCTATGTTTTATTTTTCTCAGGATTCCAAGAAGTGTATAGTGATTGATATGAAAAGGTAATCCAAGGTAATAATGGTGTTCGTGAAGGATTATTTATGTTGTTTTGTATGTTATTAATTGTAATGTAACATTCATGTATGTAATCGATTTTCCAAAACTGCTAAACCAATCGGTCTTTTGGGACTTGATTCCTTGTAATCATGCCAATGTATTAAAATAATGCACCGACTCTGGGTAACTAGGGTTGGGGCATTACAGTTTGTATCAGAGGAAGTTTAGCAATAACCTTGGAAATTAGATTTAGATAAACTCTGATTAGAGCACATACCCTTAAGATAGACTTTGAGGATTAGTATATAAGAACTTCCTAGAATTTTTGAATTGTCGAGATTTTGTGAGTTTTCTGAGCAATACATTCCTGTCTGGATACGAGCAGGTAGAAGCGGCTCTGGCACAGATGTACCTAGGGGTAAAACCCAAAAACACCGCTTTGAGCTAGACTCTAACAGGAACTGGTGCATGACAACGGGCATTGCTTCACTCTTGTTTACGACACTCCTGGGGGATACGCTTAGGATAATTCTAATTTTCTTTACAAACCATTATGAAGGGCTTATGAGTATATACTTACTCAAAGAAAACATTTTTATGATTATGGATTATATCCATAAACTGTTCAATTTGTGTTAGGTATTTTACATGTTTGGTAATTATTCATTGAAATTCATAAACTGAACTAGTTTATTCTATTGTATAGAAATGGTGCCCAGTAGAAAGAATATGAACTCCCGTAATACGTATGATCCAAAGAGAAAGAAGGATCATATCATTCATGGTCCTAAGTTAGAATTTAGAAGGGAAATAGTTTCCCACATATTATCATCATATGAAGAAATAGTATCATGAGTTGATAAGATGAGTAAAGAATTCTCGGAGTCATATGGCATTGATGGGAAGCAAGAGAAGAAAATTATGAAAGAGAAAAAGATGGATAAAGGGAAGATGAAAAAGAATAATATTCCCATATTTGATAACTGTGGAAAGAAACATCCCGGAACTTGCCTGAAAGGAATGGGAGCTTGTTATAAGTGTGGAGGAAAAGGGCACAATGTACATGATTGCAAGTGTAAGAAAAAGATTTCAAATTTACAATGCTTCATCTACAAAGAGTTTGAACACAATGGGAACCAATGTCACAGTCATCAGACTATGCCGAAAATGAATCTATTTGATAATAATAAAGTTATGATACTACCACAGATGAAGAGGAATGACTAGTGTTCTTATATTGTTATTTTGGAATTATTTCACTGAAGTGTCATTTCAATGATGTACTAGAAATAAATAAGGATTGTACTGCAGTACTATTTCATTGAGGATTTGAGATTTTATGGTTCTAAGAAACGTGAATCTACAACGAGTTAATTTTTTTGGAAATTACATGGTTGAAGGAAAGATAAACTTTAATATGGTTTTTAATATTTGGGTACTGATTTTGGAATAAGATATTGTTGATTTGGGTAAATTATATTGGATATTCTTGACTGCCTTGAAACTGATTAATGATTTCTATATTCCATTACTGTTGGGGTTTACAAATTTTTTGGATGGATGAAGTATATCCAGTATTTTATAAGGAATAAAGGAGCATGAATGTAATCAATAAAGATTTATGGTAATTCAGGATTTTTCAGTGTTTTAAAAGAATACATGATGAAGGTATTCACATGCTATTACGAGGTAAAAATGATCTAAATTATGTTTATCTTTCATATAAATTTTGGACTGAGCGTTTGCAGAAGTATTTTTGATAGTCTAAAAGTTGGGAGGGATTAAGTTTGAATGTTTATTTTTGTATTTTTATAAAAGTAAAACACACAGACCGTGTGATGACCCGTTGTGTTGGACAAAGCTGTGGGAAATAGAAACCACAACCATAGTGCAATTGGGATTTATTGCATACCACTAGACTATGTGATGGTGCTGGATGGTATAATGTAGTTTCTTTTTTCAAAAGGTCTGATATGTGAATTATAAATTTATTATATTTGGAACCCTATACGATTAGGATAAATAGAGTATTTTTGAGTTGTATTATGTTTTGGGGTGAAAGATGAGTTTGTGGTAGAAATTTATTAATGGATAAAAAACTCTAATTATAAATTAAGTATATCACCTTATGATCTTATCCAATCTCATAAATAAATTCCGTAACATTAAGAAAAATAACTTAGAACAAAAATGTTGTCCTAGATGGTACCCTAGATCATCCCAAATTTCTGGCTTTGGGATTGTTGGCCTTTTCATAACCATGTTATCTTCCACTCTCCATCAAATATTGATGCTTATATTTCTCTTCCATATCCATATTTTCCTACAAGGATCCCTAGTATGTGATATTTTCGGTAACCTTCATACTTCCCACTCTTTATTTTCAGTAGAGGCCTCATTAATCCATTTTTCGATGTGGGATTTCAACTAAGATATTTTGAAATGTCAAACCCAAGTTTCCAATACCCAGTATAAATTGAAAGGAAGAAATTTATTGAATGAGGGTATAATGTAACACCCCATGCTTCCATGGTACACTTCCCTTTGAATAATGCAATAGCGTGTGTTGTATGCAACATCAAGTTCTAACACACAACAACCAATCAAACTAGCCGTTATGAATAGTAATACTCACTTTTGGAAATTTTATACATTTTATCATTCAAAATGGACTTCATTTTTGAAATTGGAATATTGAAATTATCCTAGGGTGAAATTTTGTTACTTTTTGGATAACTTTCATATTTTTATGAATAGTGAAAATTACTTAATTTTAATTAAAAACAACTTTTTTAATCAAAATAATTAATAGTGATAAATTATGAATTTGAGTTGTTTTAAAGTATATTTAGAATATATTTTTACTATTTAATACAAATTTGGTCATTGGACATAATTTGACATTTCAAATGAACATAAACAAGTATCAATCTTTTGATAGTTATTATATCTTAAAAACACGCTTTTTGTTTTGACAGCGGGAATTAATTTTAAATTAATTTCTGCCACTTCTGTGTTTTGCATTTGAAAAACTGGATTACATATTTGGAATCAAGATGTCTAAATTTTGTAAATAGGTAACTATTATTTTTAGACATTTTGAATAATTATTTCGGTAAATATTTTATTTACCATAGTTAAAGGGTAAATCCGGTAAATAAGGGTTAACAAATTAATATTATAATAATACTAAATTACCCTAAAATGTGTCCTAACATTATTGGTGGATACATTTCTGACCATGGGCTTCTTTTGGTCGATTTTGGGACCCCATGTAGCCACTTGTAGGTGATAGGGGCACTTTATATTAATTAAGTTAAAGTGAATACAAAAATGACATAAGCTTATATCTTTTAGGAAAACAATTTTTACATTGGGGTATATATGTTATATTTTCGATTATAAATATTCAGTAGAAATATAAAAAGATTTAATATATAATTATATTTTATTTATAATTTTTATACATTATATAATATAATTTATTTATGACAGAATGATGATTCATTAATTTCCATAATAGTGAAAAATTAAAATAATTGATATTATAAACACCCAAATAAATATAATTTGAGACTTTTTATGAATTAAACTAATTTTATAGATTACTATTACATGTTAGTATTGATTTAATTAACTTTTTTCGAAGTAATCAATCTGTTATAATTTTTACAAAAATAAATTATTTAATAGTTTCAAAATTGAAATAAAAGATTTTTTTAAACAAATATTATATTATTAATTGATATTAAATTCCTAAAAACCTATGGTTAGGCCAATAAACATATATAATGATAGGTGTATCATTAATGGAACACTTGGGGGTCTCTTGGATGTATATAGTAAGTTTATTAACTATATAATATAAAAATACAAAGAGACACTGTAAAAGTGAATCTAATTAACTAAGAGTTAATACTTAATGATAAGGTTAATATAGTAACACAAACCTGTATAAATCCTATTTGTTGAGTGTTTTTCGACCTATCCCCACCTTAACCATTAAATAATTCATTTTGGATCCATTAGAAACCTAATATGAATTTATTATAAAATAATATTTCTATATTTTCTTAAAGAGACCCTCCTCCCCCTTATAAAAGGACACCACTTCTAACCAATTACTAACACCTCTCAAGCCTTTTTGCTCATCCAAACTCTACCCAATTAAGCTCCCTACATACCTCTCTTAATTATAGAAGCCTTACCATATTCATAAATCACTTCAAGAGTCCTTTTTGGTTCAAACCAATGGGAGTTACCGAAATTAAAGGTAACCATTTCTCTTAGCTTCTTTTCTTTTATTTTACTTCTCCAACCCCTAAACACTTCTTATTATTTTATTTTGTAACAAAACCAGTATCCTAAATATACTAGGATATTTTTATTAGAAGTATTATAACTACACTTAAACACACATCCATTTAATGGGTGAAGAACATAATGTTTCTGTGGATGGTAACCAAACTCCTCACGAAGCGATGATTGTTCAATTATCTCCTACCACCTCTCATGGTGGCCTTATCATAGAACTATAATTAAATATGATATTAATGATATTTATTTTATATATAAGCTTATTTTATTCCATTTTATATCAAATAATTTTTCCTTTCATGTTTTATACATATACGATAATTTCATTTGAGGAAGTGCGGACTACCGCCCCCTCAAAGTGATATGACTCGTTCATACCATACATGGATCGTATAAAGGATGGTGTTAATGAACATAAGTGAAAAATATAAGATATTATATTATAATGGAATAATTAAATACTTATGTATTATTTGGTTTTTATTCCTTTTAAAATGAAAAATGAAATGTAAGTAGTGTTCATGCGTACGTACAGATTACCGTCTCCACGAACACAATGAGATTCATTCCGCCATAATATACATTAAAGAATAATTATCGTTTGATGATTCAAAGTAATGTTTAATGATTTGGTATCATTCTGGATATGAATAAGATACAACCTATCCATAATAAACACAGCTTACGTAACGAAGCATATAAAGGAAAACGAATCAGTTAACACCCAAAACGACGATAATACTAAAATATTATTAACAAAGAAATATTAGAAGATCATATATTATATCATATTTATGTATTTTATTATTGTATAATTTAATAACAATGATTTTACTATTATACAGTATGTTAACCTACCCTCGAACCAGGAAAAGTATAAGGTAAGGGGTTTTCATCTCACTCCTTATTTCCGTGAGATTCATGCCATATTGACACTATTACCTTTTGTGTGGTGTATATACTGCCCATAGTTGTATTATTTGTGTAATAAACTTTAATTTATGTGTAATTACATATTCATTGTATGGTACCTCTTTCATGGGTTGTATGTTTCGTAAGTTACCAAATTGGTAAGGGTTAATTTCACAACCTCTTTATTATCCGAGGTTGTTTTTACGTAAGTATCTATTGGAACATATTTATTATCCATATCCATGTTTTATGAATTTTTTTTCAAAGGGAATATTTTAAGGGATTTTTTACTAAAACATCATTTCAAATGTTTTAAATATTTATTCTTCTAAATATTTCTCATTAATGTCCATGTCTTCAAAATGGTTTTTAAGGATTTATTTATATGTACATTAATGTTTTTAAAATGTTAATTCCTTTCAAAAGTTTCAAAGTGGTATGGGACGGTTTGATTCAAAATTGAATTTAAATGAATTATTTTTCAAATTGTGTGACATTTAATTGTTTTCATGAAATAGAGATATTTCTATCAAATAGTTTTGATTTCATCTATGTGAACATCCTTTGATATATTTTACACTTGATTGAAGTTGATTTATTATGATACTAATCTTACATATTGTATTTATGGTTTTGTGATATATTTGACTATGGATGAGTTATCTTTATTCCATTAATGGTTTATGATTAATGTTTCGGCATTTCTTATGCTAGTTTTAATACTAATGTTTATGTTATATTTCATCCTCTTTTTAAGATGAATGTGTTGGACTAGTATGTTCCAGGTTGGGGACCGGTAGATGTAAGCCCTCCAGGTTGGGGACTGGTTATAGCAGACCCTCTGGGTTGGTGTTCGGTTATTAGAGGCACTCCGGGTTGGTGTCCAGTTATTAGAGGCACTCGGGGTTGGTGTCCGGTTATTAGAGGCACTTCGGGTTGGTGTCCGGTTATAAGAGGCACTCAGGGTTGTAGTCCGGTTACAGAGGCTCTCCGGGTTGGGTTCCGGTTGCAGTTATACCTTAGGTCTTGGCATGAGGCCTTGACACCAAAATTAAAGATCGGCATTATATATTCCATCATTATGAAAGTGGTTAGTGATATTGCATGTGATTATTCAACTATTATAATATCCATGTGAATAAATAAATGGAATTACTTAATTTTATTTTATCCATATTATGCTGAACTTCAAGTTTAAAAGGCTTTTGTTTTATTTATACATTTCCTTAAATGTTTATTCTTATTTATAAAATTTTCTGTTGTATTGTTATCCTTACTGAGCATCTGAGCTCACACCTTTCTATGTTTATTTTTTCCCAGGATTCCAAGAAGTGTATAGTGATTGATAGGCATGGTTAATCCAAGTGAATACAGGCGTTCGTGAAGGATTATTTATGTTGTTTTTTATGTTATGAAGTGTAATGTAACATTCATGTATGTAATATATTTTCCAAGAGTTCTAAACCTATCGGTCCTTCGGGACATGATTATTTGTAATCTTGCCAATGTATTAAAATAATGAACCGACTCTGGGTAACTAGGGTTGTGGCGTTACATTATTTTTGGATATTCAAATAGTTACCTAAATTATTCAATTTAATTGGGAAATTTTGAAAATAATTATATATAATAATTTTATATGGGTAACTATTAACAACAAAGTCATGATTATATTTGTGGAAAATTATGGAACTTTAAGATATCAATAATTCAATCGTCCACCTACTTTCTACTTTTTCTAATTTGGGAATTTTTTAAAATAACAGTATACCTATTACTCTATATAGTGTTACTTTTTTGTGATATTAATATTTCACTAATCATGTGAATATATTGGGGGGGGGGGATTTTTCTTTTAAATAATTCTGAAATCATAAATGGAAAATTAATAATTAGAAAAATTTGAAATTATTAAAAGATAAATGAATTAATCCTTAAATAAATATAATTATTAATATAATAAAGTAATAAATATATAAATTTTAAACATATTTCAATGATAATTTAAATATATATTATGTGAGTTAGAATAATTGAAACTATCATAGAAACGTTTTGAAACAATTCATATTAAAACTATGTGATGAAAATAATAAAATTAAAGAGATAGAAAACACTATTTGATAAATGAGTTCAATAATAACTCAATGTGAGACCATAAATCTCCAAAAATTGATTTTATAGGTTTATTTTACTACACCATTAATATTACTAGTTATTAAAAAACTCATCCATAACAATTATTGTTTGTGTAATCCCTCTAGAACTTCATTGATTATCAATGAAATCATCCCTCACTTTTATGATAGTGTGAAACCATTGAATAAATTAATGGGAAGATATGAGTTTTCATTAGAAAAAACATTAAACTTTCACTAATTATTCTATAAAAAGATATATATTTATAATATGGCAGGATATATTGAGATGAAATATATATAAGGATATCCATTGACATTGATGAAGAATTGAGATTTTCTCTTAGAAATTTAAACCTATTTTTTAGAATGATATAGAATGAGCATGTGTATAACATTTATTTTCATTATAAGTGTATTTGAAATACACCATTAGTCTTCAAGTATCTAAGAAAATGCTTATATAGCCTCTAAAATCTTGATGATGGAGCAAAAGTTATTGATTCAATTTGTAATGAATAGTAAAGTCATAAAGGCATTTAGTCCAACATTTAATGTAGCCTTAGACTGGTTTCCCTGATGCTACTAGATAACTGGTGGACTTCACTAGCTGGTTGTGGTTCCCCATGAGGTAGGTTAATCTATAAAAACACCAATGGATAGTGCTCTGAAAGAGTATTTATTTGAAAAACTTATGACATAAATGTTCACATCATAGTTTAGTACCAGTTTTTTAGTGCTCCTCCACAAAATAGTTGATGGTCATTTTCAAAATGAAGAGACTTTGACTGTAGGGAACATTTATATAGTGTCTTACACTAGAGATCCAGTGCATCTTGAAATCGTCTATTATTAATCATGTACACATTTTATTCTTTCTAAGGAATCTTATTATTCATAAAACATGATTATATGTTCTTTAGTCCTGAAAAATGATTGGTCCCAGACATTACCAATATCAACATATCTCTACTAAATTGACATTAAGATCTTTATAAGGACCCCTAATAAATTGACTTAAATTAAAATTAAGGATTCTTTAATTCAATAAAAATGAATACATTAGATACACAAGACAGTTATTCATATCATGAACACATTATGAGAGAGATAGTTAAAATAATCACCCCTGTTATAATAATCAAAACCGCATAACATGAAATCTTATATCAAGAGTAAGTTATGATTAGAATTTATCGAAATTTAATTCATGATATTATATATTAAGTTATTAAACATGATCAAGAGATAAATATAAATAACACTCCCAATTTCAATATTAATAAAATTAACAAAAAAATAATAATAACCCCCCCCCCCCGTTCTAAAAAATAATTAATTAAAATAACTTAAAAAAACAATTTTTCTTTTATTGTAAAATAAAATATCGACCAAATTTTCAATTAACTACAAAAATCTTCCCCACATTTTATATTATTATAATTTAATACTAGGAGATAATGGGGAATAAAAAAAGAAATATTTGACTAAACCCCATGATATATTTTAAAATAGATTTTGAAATAATAAAACTATGATTGGAAATAGAATTAAAAAATAAAATAATAGAAATTGGGAAGTGAAAAATGAAAAAAATTCAAAAAATGAAATTTACCTTCTGAACTCCCACTAATGAGTTTAATTCATATAGAGGGGGAGGGATCGTAATGTTTAAGATAAGTTTTTAGAAAAAAAATAACAATTAGAGTAGAAGAAAAAACTAAAGTAAATAAAGTGTAAAAATTAAAAATAAAAAATAATAATTTAATATATAAAGATAAGTTATAAAAGAGGGCATTAATAAAATAAAGATAAAGAAAGAAATTTTAGGTAAAATTAGTACATACATTTTCCATAAAAAATTACCTTCATTGAATGGTTTTACCGTTTTTCATTAACTCTTTTATCGGAGTAATCTTGATGTAGTTCTAATGAATGTGAAAAATTCATTGAAATCATTCTCCAATTTCTATTTTTCATGAATAACATAATCAAATTATAATAAAGAAAATTATATTAAAAAATTAATCATCTTTAATATTCATTTAATAGTAATAAACAAATTTAGAAAATAATTACTAGAGGGTATACATAAATTATTATATAATTTATTATAGAAAAATATAAAAAATAGTATTACTATTATAGAGGTACTTTTATTTTTGAAAATATATCATTGAAATTTTGAAATAACATAATTATTTAATTAAATTTAATTTTGTAAAAAATGATCATATTATGAGAAATTTCAAAATTAAAGGTATAAGAAACTCTCTCCAAAATGTGAATATACTATTGAGATATTATGATTCTATAGAAGTATGAAATAAATATAAATAGAAAATAAAATTTTTAATTTTTCAAATTAAAATCTTTAAATGATAGTTCATGTTAGAATTGGTCAATAGAAGATAATCATAAGAAGACACTTCCAAACTAACTTTTTATGAAATATAAATAGTTAAGAGAAGGATTTTAATTAAAATGTCAAGATATTGATATCCTATCAGAAATAATTTCACAATTATATCTCCATTTCCGAAGTGATAATTTATAAATTGGATTTTATTTCCAATGTGTTTAGTGATAGATTTCATTATATGAATTTTGGTAATATTAATGGAACTTTTGTTTTCAAACACTATAGGAAAATGATTATATGTGGTTCTGAAATAAAAGAGAGTTTATTTCAAAAATATTATTTGGGTGGAATACATTCTATTGACCTTGTATTCATCTTATATAAGAGAAAGTGAAATTGGGTTCTAATTCTGACTACTCTATGAGAAGATGGAATTCCCATGTAGGTTGAAAATCCAACCTATAATTTTTCAATCTAGTTGGAATTATACAAAATTAGTTTCATAAAAATATGTTAACTCAAATGAATATCCTTCAAGATATTATAAACCAATTTTTTAAATTCCTTTTAACTAATTTTAAATTATTCTTATATATTTATAGTGTAATTCCTTAATATTTTATTGAAAACTGGAATAATGGTAAAGAGTAAACATGATATTAAGATAGTTACCACTAAAATATTTTTTATACAATAATAAATATTGATATTAATATTCGTATCCACTTTATAAAACATTATCTTACATATTGTATAAATTGGAACATTAATTTCATCAGTCTGATCCACATTGAATCATTTATGATTTCATTATTATATTTTTCTTGGTGTGGAATAATACCATCATTTATTTTAAAAAATTTAAATCGTGTAGTGAATTTTATTTCACATACAATGATTTTTGAAGACATTAATTTCATTAAATCAAAATATGAAAAAAAAAATAGATTCGATGGTAGGTCCAACAAACAAATTCTAATCAAATATTTTAATCACAGTACAATATTTGAGATTTTTCTTAGGAATATATTTGAATAAAAATTTTCTATTTTAAAACTATTTCGTAAAAAAAAATTCACAAAAAAATCATACCAATCTTGAGGGTCATGTTTAAATCCAAAATAAAATTTTGTTAAATTGAATAAAATTTATTAATAATAACATTATTTTCAAATCTATACGTTTTTTCCCAAAATCATTTTTTTAATATATGTATTCAAAAAGGTGTTTTGGATATCCATTTTTAATATTTTGAGATAAATGTAACAAAAAAAATTCTAAAATGATTCTAATGGATCTTAGATAGGCAATAGTTTCACAGGATTCATCATAGATGACTCTTACGACATGGTTATAACAATTACCTATAATATGATAATTATTTTTTGTATTACTCAGATCACTGAGATTATTTATAAACTACCATTTATATCCTTTAATGTGATTATCATTGGGTAATTACAAGAGATTATTAACACCATTTTGACTAAATTTATATTGTTTTTCTTGATTGAATGGAACCTAATTCTCATAATTAATGGAATCACTATTATTTTAGGATTTTATTTCATGGGTAATGTTAGCATGTTCAACCTCATTTTGAACAAACCTATTCTAGTATGACTTTCTTTTTTAAAATCTCTAATGAAATTTTCAATGCTATAGTCATGTTGTTTTTAGAATAATTAAAAAAATAATTAAATATAGATTCAAATCTTATTTCAAAATCTTTAGATTGGAAAAGTTTATTTAAAACTCAATTATCAAAAAAATTGGGAAATATGTTTTGGAAAAAATTTATCAAAAAATATATGGACAGATTATTTCAATATGTTACACCATTTTCAAATGATTATGTATGAACTTTTTGAGTTATAGTACCCAATAAATGTAATTTCATAATATTTTAAATTAAATTTCCATGATTTTATTTTAGAATAATAATAAAAAATTTATAGCCAAATATATTAATAAAAATATATTAGTTTCTTTTAATTCCAAAGACCATAAATATAATTTTTAGAAAATATATTATATTAACTTAATAAATCATTATGGAAAAATTATTCCCATCCTCATCCCAAAAAAAAATTGTTAAATTAAATTCATTTAATAGAGATCATGTGATTTCTTGGATATGTTGATTTCACCGCTCTACTAATCGGATTTTTTAGGGGTTTGATGAGTATAAAAAGAATGATTATATCCCTATGAGGAAAATAAATCATAATTTTTTTTGGTTAATTATCCTATATGATCACATTGAATGAAAATTATTTTACAACATTTTTCAAATCAATTTTTTAGAGAACATGATGATTAATTTTCAAGCGTCACTCTTATGAGATAATATGTGGGCCCAAATGAATCCTTTAATATTAAGAAAAATAAAAAAAATAAAGGATTAACCTCTAAGACATTTAATTTGATAATGAATAAATAAATAAATTTTAAATAATTTAATAGAATTACAATAAAAAATTATCTTTTAATATCAAAACAATTAGTGTGTAGACTATCATATGTAATGCTTCATAAACCATTTCATATTTTATATTTATTGTAGATAAATACCATGTTATTTGTTAATGGATGATATTTACTATTTAGTGTGTTTTATAGTGACCATGGAATATACACCAAATCCATTACTCACTAATTTATTCACTCAATAATTTGACATTTCAGTATGTGAGGTGTATTAAATTTATTGCATTGATATTTCTTAAAACATGAATAAAGATTTAATGGTTTTCCATCGTAGTTAAAAAAATATCAACTATAAATGTTTAATGAACCATTAAAGCTATTATCACACAATTTAAAAAATATTAGTAAATAATTTTTAAATCATTTCGAGAATAAAATTTTTATAATAAGAGTTGAGTTAGAAAAATTCATGGTACTTTCACAAATTAACTTACCTATAATGTGATCATCAATGGTCCTATGACCTCCTATGAATTTTATAACTACATTTAATTAAATGAGTTCTATACACAGGTGTCTCAACAAACCACATTCTTTGAAAAATAGTTCTTCTTAGGTTTTCCACAAAATACACTTTTCAAACATTATAAAATGACTAATGGTTTTGGTAACCAAAAAAACATCATTCATGTAATGTTATGCAATATAAATTTGGGTTTCCAAGATTGTTTGGTACGATGTTTTCATTTTGTAATATTGGATGAAAGATACATTCATTTTGGCTTCCCATATATTTTGTTCTTACAGTGACATTATTTAATTAAATATTTGATTATTTTATAATAATTTCAAAAAATATCTTATAAAAAACCATTAATAAAATTAGTTTTTATGGATTTCTTATGGTTGTTGGACGATTTCAGAAACCAACCCCAACAATTTATTTTCCATGTCATTAATAACCCAAAATATCATTTATATTATTTTCACCTAAATTTAATTGGGAATGATAAATAATGATTTTTTGACTAAAAGTATATATTTTTATAGATTTTTGGAAATGAAATGGTACAAAAAGATCAAGGGGTTCTAAAAAATGCAATCCAAGGGAATTGATAACAACACGTTTGATCCCCTCTTGAGGGAAATATTCAAAACTAGTGAAATATTACATACATTGATTTATTGAAGCCATAAACTCCAAGAAGTCTACGACCATGTTCCCCTCCTACCATCTGTAAGTGATATTAGTGTGGTTTACCAAGAGGTATCTGCACTTCATGATGATGTACTCAATTTTCCTTAGAGATGGACTTGTGATGGATTGTGCTTTATATAGGATGATGGAATATGTTTCGACTACATTGGGCATTATTTTTCTCTGATTACACATCTCCAACCTGGTGACCATCGCATGTGACTCTCCCTATAGTGCATCCCCCCAGCCATAGAAGGCCGAAAAAGGCTGCAATAACAACCCCCTCGTGGTTTGTGATGACACACCCCCCATATCCCTCAAAAAAAGACCAATTAGTGTTTGTTTTCATCCTGTTGCGAAGAGTATGCCTCCAGACCCAATCGACCTTCCTTAAGTCGTTAATCTGGTTAAGAAAACATTGATTTGAAACAAAGTCCCTAAATGACTATGCGACATGGAATGTTGTACAAATCCGAACCAGATCAAGAAATTTTTTTAGCATTTTTAAGATGATGATAGTCTGGGATCCTCTCAGGTTTTTGTTTTGTTCATCATTCATGTTCATCCAGAGTGTCCAACACCCTGCCAATAGGATAAATGTCCTTTCTTTACTCTTAAGGCCATTTCTCTCATTCCTTGAAACCAGGCCCTGAGAAATACATTCTACAACCCTCCCTTACATCTCCAACTATCATAAGACCTGAAGGCCTTCCACACCTACACATCCCATTCACTATCAAAGAAGGTAGGCCTCACGGATTCTTGTTTGGGATTTTGAAAAAACCAACACTTGGAGGCAATTCTCACTCCCATGTGTTGAATGTTATCCTCAGTTGGAAAAGCTTTATTCCTCACTCTCCATAGTAATAAATTGAATTTGTAAGGGACCTCCTTACCCCAAAATTTCACTCCCCTTGGGTATTCAGTGGGTCCACCCGTCCTCACCTGGTTAAAATCCTTAATGGAGAACTTACCAAAAATATTAACTGTTAAGATTAGTCTGTTCAGATCATCATTGAAAAAAAAATGTTGTCGAAAGCCACGTGATTATTCACCTAAGGAATGGATGAAATAAATATAGCATGATTACTTTCTTCTTTCAGGGAAATATTTGGATTGGCTTATCTTAGAAACCACAGCCTTACTATCCCCCAGTTTTGAATCTAGAAGTTAAGGTCCCCCTTCCCACCATCCATTTAGAATATTTGGGATGGAACTCCTTTTGTGGTAGGATTTTCTTTCAAATATTAGAATTCCTCGACCTCTGATCATTCACATTCATCCCATATTTTCCCTGCATTATACTTCCCCATACTGTTCTTCATGAAATGTCCTCCCTTGCTAGTTTTGTTTGAAACCCTTGCATATTCATGCGAACACTCCACTTGTTAATTACCCCCCCTCCAAAATAGGTCTTGCAAGATGCTCCCCTGATGCCGAATGATGTTAGACTTCCATTTTCTCATCCCAAAGAAAATATACCATAATCCTCTCCAATGTGGAAACCACAGTTTTTGGAACCTTCAAGGTGGAAAAAATGTGCATGGGAATGGAAACAAGTACACTATTCACAAATGTAATGTGGAATCCAAAGGAAAGGAATCTATTTTTATAGTTTAAAATGTTCCCTCTGATATTTGTAACATTATTGTCAAAATGGTGGATTCTAAGAGACAATAGAATCACCAGGTCCTGAAGGTACTCGATTAGAAAAAAAACCGTTCTTATATTCATGATGGAATCAAGCGACCAAGCCCTTCTATCAGATGCATTCTTGTTGGTATATTAAATGATTTTTTTCCTATTCACCACATGCCAACTCGACTTGAAATAATCCCCTTAGAGCACAATCATCCCCTGCACCGACCTCTGACGTCCATTAATAAAAAAATTAGGTCATCCATGAACATTAAATTCGAGGTACCTCTGGTATCATTCCAAGTCTGTAAAGGGAAGACCTTACCCGTAAGGAGAACCCAATTGATATAATAGATGAGATAATTATGGGAGAGGATGAATAGAGTAGGGGTGAGGGTATCCCCCTACCCGAGATGATGGAAGACCTTGATGAACCCAAACTATTTTTCCATACACGAGGTTGATATCCATGTCAAGTTGAAATAACAAAAAAGGAGACCAGGAGTCCATGTAGAAAACCCCAAACATGCTAGCAGCATAAGGATGAAACCCCACTCAATCCTTTCATATGAGTTACTCATATATAAAAATATCTCCAAATTACCCCCAAAATACTTGTTATTGATGTCGCAGATCTATTCCTGGACCACACCAATTTTACCCTAAAATGACCTCCCTTTAATACACTCGTGCTGCTTTAGAGTCACCCAGAATTCTAGGTGGGGGGATATCTTTTTTTTATAATTATGGAAAAAACCATTTAAGGTATATTTCACATGATGATGGTCCGGTACTAATCAATGGATAGTGGATTGGTCACTATTGGAATTAGAACCATCTTGGTTGCACAAGTAATATTGGGAAATATCTTGTAACACCCGAGACTTTTATGTTATATATATCATCAGAGGAATCTTTTTCCACCACCACCTTACTTGGATGGGTATAATGGTGTAAATAATGACTATATATGACTATTATAAAGTGATACTAATTATGAAATAGTATACATACACTCCAATACAATTGCATGATCATAGGAACGATATCATCACTCGTGTGTATGTATGGAATACCATCTCCACGATGTGATGTGACTCGTTCTACATGATCTTCATTTCATAATGATTATATAAATGAATTGAATGAATTAATATGATATATATTACACTAATATTATAATTTAAATGAGGTATCTATAACCTAATGATAAGAATAAGAATTTATTCGACAAAACACGCATAAGAACAAAAAGTTATAAACACCCGAATAACAAGTAGCAATGAAATAATACTACTAAGAAGCTAAGAAAATGACCATATATGATATCATAAAAATAATTATGATTCTGGAATAAGTCAATAAAATTATTTAAATCATTATACAGGAGGTTCGGACACTTACGAAACAAAACGGACCTAAGGTAAGGGAAATATCACAATCTCATTTTTATTCGAGATTATTTATACTTTGGTATTTACTGGGGTGTATTTTATCATCCACAACCATGTTTCCTCAATATGTAATATTATTTACATCCAACTAATATTGTTTAAATCCAATTTTACCCTTCGGTGAGTTTTTAGTAAAATATATGAAAGGAATATTTTTTCATTTTTCGTACGAGGTACTTTTTGACTTTTCTGACAAAAGTACGAGAAGAATGTTTTTTTAACTTATACGGTATGAATGGATTTTTAAAACATTATTTAAAAGAATATTCCTTTACAATTTTTCAAGTTTATTTTTAATCAACTTCTTTTAGTTTAGAATTGTATGACATGTTAAGAAAGGAAAAGTGTTTTTGAAGTAGAAAATATATTTTCCTCATGAATGGAGTTCAAGTGTTTTATCAAAATTATTTTCCATCTAAGATAATATAGGGTTCTGTTTCTATCCCTATTATTACATTGATTTGATTATGTTTTGATGGAATTATTTTTACGAATTCCTTTATCTTATATGAATTGTTTTATGATGTCATGATGTTTAAGATTCCCATTTTTATTACATGTGTTATGCTATGATGTATGGTTTATGATTTTGTGGCACACATAAGAATGGTATCATTATGAGATGGGTGGGACCTATATCTCCCTCCAATGCATTGGGTAAAGATATTATATCTCATGAGATAGACATGGCTGGAACGGTAGGTTATACCGGTTTAGTGAAACAGGACTGAAACGAGGAGTGAACTCGGTTCAGAAATGGACTGTGTCCACTAAAATAGTCTTGGCAATGAGTCCTGACAAATAAGAAATGATTTTCTATGATTATGTGTGTATGACACAAAGTTTCTATTTTAAGTTATGATTATTGGTATTACATTTCACTACTATGATTTATCCCATGTTATGAAATTATGCTCTCTTTTGCAGGTTATGATTTCCAAAAGTTATGTTATTATGTATATGATGTGATTGATATTTCTTTTGTTTACCCTTACTGAGCATTTGAGCTCACCCATTGGTATGTGTTCTTTCCCCAGGTCAGGAAGAAGGTTATTAAGTAAGATATTCCAAAAGGGACTATAGATATGATGAAATAAATGGGAGACAGTGTAGACGCTTTATGAACCAGTTGTTTATGTTTCCCAGTTTCTAAAGACACTATACCTATACGGTCCTTTCATGGTTTTGTTATATGTTGTAATAATTATGCTTCAATTTTAATGTATTAACAATGTATGTAAAGTATTGGTCATTATAGTTGGTATTAGAGTAAAGGTATAGTCAACCTTTGGAAACTAGGATGTGCAAGCCTTAGTAAGAACCCTAAGGATAATTCTAAGCATAGAACACAATCTTAGTGTTTTAGAAATGGCCATGAATAACCTAGGATAACACCTTAAGTGTGAAATTTTATTCTTGATTATGTTGTTTTCCTATTATAATTAGTGTTTCTTACACTATTCTTCTTGGTTTTAGTCAATGGATGGAACCCGGAGGAATCGTGTTAATGCGGAATGCGACGGCCAATGAAATGATTGTCCCCCTGAGCAACCAAACGTTATGGGAGCTGGAATTCAAAATCTTGTATCCCTGCTCACACAACATTCTCAAGCTATGAATCATGCAGGACTTCCAAACTAGCAAATTAAGGAGCAACATTCTGTTGAATCCTTCATGAGGCAGCGTCCACCTTCTTTCAGTGGGTCTACTGATCCATTAGTTGCTGAATAATGGATTAGTACTACTGAAAATATATTTTCAGTTCTTCAATGTTCTGAACATGATAAAGTCATCCTAGTAGTGTATCATTTGGAAGGAGATACTGATCAATGGTGGAATCTTATTAAGAATACGAGGCAAAGGGATGAAATTGAGTCCATGGAATGGGACAGTTCAAGAAATTACTTTTCAATAAGTACTTCCCTCGTATTCTCTGAACAAAGATGGAGAAAGAGTTTCTTGAACTGAAGCAAAAGGATGACGAATCTATTGGTACCTATGAAGAAAATTTTACAAGACATGCACGGTATGCTTCTGGTATTATTATCCAACCTGAGAGTAAGATCGATCGATTCTTTAGTGGCTTAAAACCAAGTCTTCGAAGGGCGTTATCCATAAGGGACTTCAATAGCTACGAGGAAATCGTTCGATGTGCTCTCAAAGTTGAGATGGAGATTGGAGTAACCCATCAGTCATATGGGTTTGATAAGAAGAGGAAAATGGAATTCAAAGGAAAATCTAAAGAGCACACTGAAAAGAAGATGAGGTTTCCCTTATGCTCAAAGTGTGGAAAGAAACATGGAGGGAGTTGTCTAAAATGGACAAGTAAATGTTTCAAATGTGGAAAGGAAGTTCATCGGGCATTTGAATGTCGCGATGATGGGAAGAAGATGTCTAATGATGCAAACAAAGGAAGGGATACATAGAATGAACCTACTACACTTCAATGTTTCAAGTGCAAGGAGATGGGGCATTATTCCAATAAATGCCCTAATCCAAGGGTTGATGATGATGGTCGACGTAAACAAACTCATAAGGCTAAAGAAAAAGGAAAGTCACATTCCATTTCTATCATCGATGTAGAGTACGATAACGATGTGGTGAAAGGTACACTTACCATCCACTCTAAAGTAGCAAATATTTTTTTTTGATTCTGGATCCACCCACTCTTTTATTTCTGAAGATTATCTAAGGGTATCACCGTATTACCTCAACAATTAGATGTTGAGTTAGCTGTGACAACACCTAATGGCACAACAGTAGCATCAAAAGATTAGAATTCTTCTCCGATCGATGTTTGTGGGAAAGTGATTCATGCAAATCTTATGATCCTTCCTATAGTGGAATTTGATGTGATTCTTGTCATGGATTGGATTTCTTTATATGGATCTCATATCAATTTCCAAATAAGGGAAGTCACATTTCATATTCCAGATCAATCTATGATCGTCTATCAATGCAAGGATGAACATAACATTCCAGTGGAAATTCCTTCTACCTTATGGGTCTTGATTCCACTAAATGAAGGTTATTTATCTCAAATGGTTGGTTAGAAACTCACGAATAATAATATTCCCATTGTATGGGAGTTTGATGATGTATTTCCGGAGGAATTACCGGGTCTTCCACCAAATCGTGATGTTGAGTTTTCAATAGAACTCGTACTGGGTGATTTTCCTATTTCAAAGACACCTTATAGAATGGCCCCAATTGAGTTGCAGGAATTGAAGAAGAAACTCCAAGAGAATCTTGATAAGGGATTCATACGCCCTAGTGTGTCACCTTGGGGAGCACCTGTTCTATTTGTTAAGAAGAATGATGGATCACTGATACTCTGCATTGATTATCGAGAACTTAACAAGATCACTATCAAGAACAAATATCCTCTCCCACAAATTGATGACTTATTTGACCAACTACGCGGAGCTCAATAATTTTCCAAGATTGATCTTCGTTCAGGGTATCATCAATTAAGGGTCAAAAGGGAGGATATACCAAAGTCTTCTTTCCGTACAATGTATGGACACAATGAATTTATAGTAATGCCATTTGGTCTTACTAATGCCCCTGCTATCTTCATGGATCTGATGAATAGAATCTTTACAGACTATCTTGATCAATTTTTGGTAGTCTTTATAGACGATATTCTTGTCTATTCAAAGTGCAAGGAAGAACATGAAGATCACTTGAGAATTATACTGAAGACCCTGAGAAAGGAGAATATTTATGCCAAATTTACCAAGTGTGAATTTTGGATTCAAGAAGTTTCATTTTTGGGTTACATAATCTCAAAAGAGGGGATATTTGTAGATCCAGGAAAAACAGAGGTTATCAAAAGATGGTCGAGACCAACAACAGTAACTGAGATCTGAATTTTTCTTGTTTTCCCTGGATATTATCAACGTTTTGTGAAATATTTTTTCACGATTATCTAATCCACTCACCAAGTTGACTCAGAAAAGAGTTAAGTTTGTTTGGATGGAGTAATGTGAAGAGAATTTCAAAGAGTTGAAAAGAAGGTTATCCAGTGCACCTGTCCTCACACTGCCTTATAGTGGAGAAAGGTTTGTGATCTATAGTGATGCATCCAAGAAGGGATTGGGGTGTGTTCTTATGCAAAATGATATGGTGATAGCTTATGCCTCATGACAGTTGAAAATCCATGAGCAAAATTACCCAACATATGATTTGGAGTTAGCTGCGGTAATCTTTTCATTAATGATTTGGAGGCATTATCTTTATGGTGAAAGGTGTGATATTTATATGGATCATAAAAGTTTAAAGTATATTTTCACACAAAAGGAGCTGAATATGCGTCAAAGAAGATGGTTGGAGCTGATTAAGGATTATGAATTCTCAATCCATTACCACCCTGGGAAAGCAAACAAGGTGGCAGATGCATTACGTCGACAAGACTATGCCAGTTTATCTATGATGAGGATAAAAAAAGATCTAATATTTATGGATTTAAAAAGGATGGATCTTGGAATTATAATGGAAGGGGAAAAATCTTATCTTTCTAAAATGAATGTTCAACCATCTATATATGTGAAGATTAAAGAGGCACAGAAAGAAGATGTCGAGTTACAAAAGAAGGTGAGAAATGTTCTTGAATTCAACCTTTATTGTGATGGGATAATAAAGTTCAGGAATTGGTTTTTTTTCCTCTCATCCCCAAATTAAAGAAGGAGCTGCTGGATGAGGCTCATAGTTCTTCATTCTCTATTCATCCTGGAAGCACGAAGATGTATAGGGACCTGAAAGAGTACTTTTGGTGGGATGGCATGAAAAGAGATGTTGCTGAATATGTCTCTCGATGCTTGGTTTGTCACCAAGTAAAAGCTGAGGGACAAAAGTCTAAGGAGATGTTACAATAATTACCAATTCCCAAATGGAAATGGGAAAACATCACTATGGACTTTGTCACAGGACATCCTAAAACATCCAAAGGCAATAATGTTATCTAGGTCATAGTTGAACGTCTTACAAAGTCTGCATACTTCATTGCTATTAGAGAGGATTTCTCTCTGGATCAGCTTGCCAGGATATATGTAAAGGAAGTGGTAAGATTGCATGGAGTACCACTTTCTATTATATCTGATCAGGATCTGAGATTTACCTCAATGTTCTGGCGAAGTCTTCAGCATACTCTGGATACAGAGTTGAGTTTCAGCACTTCTTATCATCCTCATACAGAAGGTCAGTCTGAGAGAACAATTCAAACTCTAGAAGATATGTTGAGAGCTTGCTCTATGGATTTCAAAGGTGGTTGGGATCAACACCTACCATTGGTGTAATTTTCTTATAATAATATCTTTCACTCCAGTATTCAGATGGCTCCTTATGAAGCTCTCTATAGAAAGAAATGCAGGACTCCAACTTGATGGGATGAAGTTGGGGAAAGATATTTGTTAGGACCTGATCTCGTTGATGAAATGGCAGAAAAGGTCAGATGTATTCAACAACACATAAGAGCATCTAAGAGTCGAAAGAAAAGTTATGACGACAACCGAATAAAAGACCTAGAGTTTGAAGTGGGTGATAAAGTGTTCTTACGAATATCTCCCTGGAAGAGAGTCATGAGATTTGGAAAGAAGGGGAAGTTGGGCCCAAGATATATCGGTCCTTTCGAAATACTGGATCGTGTTGGGAAGGTAGCTTACCGATTGGCGCTTCCACCGAATCTCTCTCAATTTCACGATGTGTTCCATGTATCTCTCCTCACAAAGTACATACCTGATCCTTCACATGTACTTATCTCAGAAGTTGTACCGCTGGAGCAAGATCTTTCTTATGAAGAACAACCGATAGGGATTCTGGATCGTAGGAAAAAGTCCTACGAAACAAGACCACTCGAGTGGTGAAAGATTTATGGAGGAACCACCAATTAGAAGAAGCTACATTGGAGCTTGAGGATATGATGAGAGAGAGGTATCCTCATCTGTTTGTTACAAAGTGACGAATTTCGAGGGTGAAATTAATTTTAAGGGGGGTAGAATGTAACACCCGAGACTTTTATGTTATATAAATCATCAGAGAAATATTTTTCCACCACCACCTTACTTGGATGGGTATAATGGTGTAAATAATGACTATATATGACTATTATAATGTGATACTGATTCTAAAATAGTATACATACACTCCAATACAATTCCACAATTATATGAACGATATCATCACTCGTGCGTACGTACGGAATACCGTCTCCACGATGTGATGCGACTCGTTCTACAAGATCTTCATTTCATAATGATTATATAAATGAATTGAATGAATGAATATGTTATATATTACACTAATACCATTATGGAAATGAGGTATCTATAACCTAAAGATAAGAATACGATTTTTTTCGACAAAACACGCATAAGAACAAAAATTTATAAACACCCGAATAACAAGTAGCAATGAAATATTACTACTAAGAAGATATGAAAATGACCGTATATGATATCATAAAAATAAGTATGATTCTGGAATAAGTCAATAACATTATTTAAATCATTATACAGGAGGTTCGGACACTTACGAGGCAAAAAGGACCTAAGGTAAGGGAAATATCACAATCTCTTTTTTATTCGAGATTGTTTATACTTTAGTATTTACTGGGGTGTATTTTATCATCCACAACCATGTTTCCTCAATATGTAATATTATTTACATCCACATACAATTGTTTAAATCAAATTTTACCCTTCGGCGAGTTTTTAGTAAAAGATATGAAAGGAATCTTTTGTCGTTTTTCGTACGAGGTACTTTTTGACTTTTCCGACAAAAGTACGAGAAGAATGTTTTTTTAACTTATACGGAATGAATTGATTTTTAAAACATTATTTCCAAGAAGCTTCCTTTACAAGTTTTCAACTTTATTTTTAATCAACTTCTTTTAGTTTAGAATTGTATGACATGTTAAGAAAGGAAAAGTGTTTTTGAAGTAGAAAGTATATTTACCTCAAGAATGGAGTTCAAGTGTTTTATCAAAATTATTCTCCATCTATGTTAATATAGGGTTCTGTTTCTATCCATATTATTACATTGATTTGAATATGTTGTGATGGAATTATTTTTATGAATTCCTTTATCTTATATGAATTTTTTTATGATGTCATGATGTTTAAGATTCCCATTTTTATTACATGGGTTATGCTATGATGTATGGCTTAGGATTTTATGGCACACATAAGAATGGTATAATTATGAGATGGGTGGGACCTATATCTCCCTCCAATGCATTGGGTAAAGATTTTATATCTCATGAGATAGACATGGCTGGAATGGTAGGTTATACCGGTTCAGTGAAATAGGACTGAAACGAGGAGTGAACTCGGTTCAGAAATGGACTTTGTCCACTAAAATAGTCTTAGAAATGAGTCTTGACTAATAAGAAATTATTCTTTATGATTATGTGTGTATTCCACAAAGTTTCATGTTTTAAGTTATGATTATTGGGATTACATTTCACTACTATGATTTATCCCATGTTATGAAATTATGCTCTCTTTTGCAGGGTAAGATTTCCAAAAGTTATGTTCTTATGAATAATATGTGATTGATATTTCTTTTTTTTACCCTTACTGAGCATTTGAGCTCACCATTTCGTATGTTTTCTTTCCCCAGGTCAGGAAGATGGTTATTAAGTAAGATATGCCAAAAGGGACTATAGATATGATGAAATAAATGGGAGACAGTGTAGACGCTTTCTGAACCAGTTGTTTATGTTTCCCAGTTTCTAAAGACACTATACCTATACAGTCATTTCGTGGTTTTGTTATATGTTGTAATAATTATGCATCAATTTTGAAGTATTAACAATGTATGTAAAGTATGGGTCGTTATATATCACATCTTGGAAAATGTCTTGAACTTCTCACACTAGGTCTCCCATGAAAATGTCCCATGCTTCCCTATAAAAAGACAATGGGATTCCATCAGGTCTGGAAGCACTTTCTGGATTCAGTGTTCAAATAGCCTAACACACTTCCTCCTCCTCCAAAACCCTCCTCAGTGTATTATTAACATCCTCCTGGACACTGCATGGGATATCCTCGTATAAATCAATATTAACTCTAATAAAACCACCAGTCATCCTAGGATTTGGATCCTTAAATAACTAATTAATACTTTCGTATTCCCTAGAACCCACCTCATTAGAATCACTGGAAAATTAACCATCGGACCTAAGGATGTTTTCCCTCTGAACACTTCTCCTATCTTTGATTCAAGAATCGAAAAACCTCGTATTGGGTTCCCCCTTGCACAACCATCGAACCCACACCCCCTCTTTCACCACCCACTCTTGTCTTTGGATGGTATTAGTGAGTATGTAATTATTAATTTGTTACTCATTGATGTTGTTTTCATCACACTCCAATTCTAGACAAGCCTCCAGTCAGACCGCCACCTTATTGATCTCTTTCAATACCTTAACCCGATTGGTGATGTACATCCTCCAACACCATAGAATATTTTTGAGCCTACTATGACTATTGTGAATAGTGATCCATGAGTTCCCCAAGTGATGAAGATTCTAGGCCACCTAAACAACATCAGAAAAGCCATGTTCCTTCAACGAGGTTTTAGAAAAACGAAACCGATCCCCCCTAACAAACCTACCTTCCATGAGAGACAAAGTGGAGAGTGATATGAGAGACATAACACCATGTGAGAGACTTTGGAATCTGGAAACAATGTTAAGCCATCCTAATTCATCAAGCATTGTTCCAGATGAAACCATGTTTGCCCGCCACCAGGGAGATCGTTGCACAAAGTAATGTCATCACCCACGTATCCCACATCCAATAGGACATGAATTCGACAAAGGCATGACTGGTGATCCTTGGAAAAACACCACCCCTATTTCTCCTCAAGATATGCGATAACATTAATATCCCCTCCTACGATCCAGGATCATTGTCTATGTTGAGGCCATCTAAATCCCTCCACAAGACATCCCTATCATTTGAAATACATTTTGCATAGATGAAAGAGAAGAGAAGGGAGTGAGACCCTATAAAGATTTTCGTGGAGAGAAACTAGTTAGACACATTATGAAGGTTTTCTGAGATATGTTCCTTCAAATATAACCAAAATTGAGAGTTGGGAGGATCCCCTGCATGAATCCACAGACTCTCAGCCTCTAAGCATAATCCTTGATCTTTCTAGACAATAAATTGGGATCAAGAATCACTACCATGGAGACACTTCTGACATGATTCACTTGAAGAGGTTGAGGTAGTTGAGTCCATAGAGTCATTATTTACACTCCAAATTGAATATTCAAGATCCTTCATAACTTTTTTACTTTATTTTAACATTTCGTATAAAAGGGGAATTCAAACTTGATGTGGAATTTTCTATTTAACTTACCACATGTATCTTCTGGTTATGAATTTAAATTTACCCGATCATGTTAGGGTTTTTATGATGTATTTGATCATGTTATCAGCAATATGATCAAAATAGTGAAACGTACATCTAAAGGAATCATATTTTTCATCCATAAAATATATTTTCTCTTTTCATATTTTTTTACTTTATAACCTTCTTATCAGGTCACATTATAGTAATTTCAAATGGCATTTGTGATCACCAATTTTTTTCAACAAGCATTTTCATTACATCATTTTCTTCCAAAATGGATGTGACATTTGGTGACCAATTTCATCATATTACCATGTGTATTTTTTCACTTCTAATTGTATAGTTGAATAATCAACATGACACTTTTTAAAATTTAATATATCTGTATAGAATGTAAATATACTCCTAATGGATTCATTTTTATCCATAGAAAAACATTCAAAATCATGTCGATATAAGTCTCATCAAATATAATGATCCTTTTTTTGACTTATTGTGAAAATAAAATATTTTTTGATATTTAATTTTTTTGTATATAGATAAGTGATTACATTCAATTTTATCAAGACTATAATTGAAAGGATTCAAAATATTTTTTATACAGTTAATGGTTTTTGACGACATCTGGAGTATATATCTTCTGGTTTATTAGATCGAATATATTCATGAAAAAAAGTCATATAGTATAACTAATTATAACAAGAATGTTTGAAATACATTTTTTTATAATAGTAATTTATTCCATAAAATAAAGGAGATTGAGTATAATAAATATATTCCCTCCTACAATACAACATTGAAGTCTATTAAAATTAAGAACATAATTTTTAAAATATAAATAAACCCATCGATACTATTTTTTGAGTATGTGGAAATGGGTGGGGTGAAAAAACCTTTGAAATTTCGGAAAAGTGAAAATTCTAAATTGAAAATTATTAAATTTTGAAATCATAAAGTGATAATGTAATTAATTAAACAAATATATTATGTGATTAATATCATAAAGTTAGATATATAATATTTTAATCAGTAATTGATATTTAATTTAAAAATATATTAATTTATTGAGAACAACATAAACTAAAATTTTAAATTTATGAACATTTTATTATAGAATTTCAATGTTGTAACGTGTGACATAAAATGGAGAAAAAATGGAGTTTGAAAATGAGATTGAAAATAGGACTTTTTGATCCCCTATATAACTTCCATAAAGTTTGAGAATTTTATTTTAATACTCTATTTACCTTGGTGGTGTTCTAGAAACTCAGGCCTCATGATTCTAGAATGTGATAACCCTCTTGAGCTTCATTAGTAGTAATCCCTAATGTTTGTGGTATTGAGAACTCATTGAAGATGGATATGAGAATATGGAGGGTTGGTTTCAAAAATAACTATAAATTATAAAACCTAATCACTGAATAATAATTTTTAATATTGGAGAAGACATTGATATAAAATATTTTTTTTGTGATCCTTTTATATTGATAAAAAATTCAGGATGGTTCTTGTCTTGTTAATGTAAAGAATTTAATAATTCTAGTGAGTCTACAAGAGGAATTGCCTTATTTTTATTACATGACTTCTTCAAATCCTTAAATATACACTAGGACTCCACCAAATCCTTTTATAGTAACTAAAACAAAAAAAAAGATCTAGATTTATTAGGGTAATAGTATCTAAATAATACCACAATGAATGGTTTTTGGTAAAAATTTAATGCAGCCTTGAACTACCGATACTAACACCACCATCTACCCAGTTCAACTTATAGGATAGGTATTGGGTCACCCTATACTGGACGATTTTGGAATACCAATATCTGAAAACCAATACTACATAAAATCTATCAGGTTTAAATATAAACTAATGTTTTACCTATATAACTAAAAAAATTATTCTATACTCCTGCTATAAAAGCCTAGTGCTCTTCTTCAAGAAGAGGTGTTTATGACCACTATAACCAGCTAGCTGATTACCTACATCGGTGAACTCATGTACATGAGAAGCTCCTATACCCATTCATTGAAACCCTTTATTCCTTGTAAGGTATTCTATTAATCTTTTAACTAAATTTAATATTCCTAAGTCCTATATATTCAAGGAAAATGAATTTTGAATATTTATAATGTCTCTTTTTAACTGACATTAAGATCACCCAAATGATCATTAAGGACCTTAATAAATTCCAAATTATGAGTTTCCAAATTCTCTAAAATGAAGAGATATATATATAAGAGTGTGTTTGTGATCTTGAAAATATAAAGATTGAGATAGGTATAATAATTACATATTGATAAATTAAATTAAATTTATTATTATAATATTTATAATTTGTAAACTTTTCAATTAAATATGAATATTTATTTATTATTAAGTAATTTTTTTTATAAATTTTAGAGTTTCATTATTCATTCATAAAAATAATTCATTATACATAGTTAGTGATAGTTCGGGACCACAATAACCCCATGATGTATCGATAGGTCTAATGATGAAAACTATCCAAAGTATTCTATGTATTCTTGCTTAATTATTTATGATATCGTTGAACTAATTCTTAAAGGTATGTTTATGATGGAATGGAAAAGAACTTAATGGTAATATTATGATTTTTAACAATATACATTCTATCCTTATCAATCTATATATTCATATCAATGTGATTTTTTATAATGTAATTTCATCCATGTATTTTTTTTAGATCGTGTGATCAATCATATGGAATTATTTTATCATCATTTATTGCCTAACGTATTATTAATTATTTGACTATTAAACAGTATTTTTTTTATATAAATTCCCTTAAATAATGTTCTCTCTCACCCTTCTAATGTTTTCATTTACCAGGGTTAGGAATAAATGTATTAAAAATTATAGGTATAAAAAAAATTTCACGTATGAATGATTTGTGGGAGATATTGATGGAAAATTATGAATTAAGTACTTCATAATGCCGTAGAATAAATTTAAATCATTAGAGAATGAAATAATATTTTTTTAATTACTATGATATATTGATTATCTTAATATCTAAGAGTAAATGGTCATTGGAATATATGAAATCAAATATTTCTAATATATCGTTTAATTATTGGGAAATCATGTATAGTTATTTACAGTTGGTGTTAGACTAGAGTTTTGATTACATTAGTGGTTGGGATATTATTATTTTGAGGATAATCTATGTAATGTGTTTATCATCATGGGTTATAATGTTTAAGGTCATGAATAATTTCAAAGGTATATATAAATCTCTATATTAGATGTGGTATTATTGGATATTTTATGTTTTTTGGGAATTAAGATGAGAATATTTCTGAGAAAACTCTTGGAATATATTTCTATTTATGAAAATATACTCATATTCTGGTAAAGTAATGATTTTTGGGTTCTCCTAGAAATTATATATCTTCCTGAATAAATAAATGTGGATATGATGGGGTTACATATTAACATAGGTGTGATCACACGTTATATTTCATATTAACTATCAACTCAACTTTCACGTAGTGCACGATGAGTGGCCCAAATACTAAACACCTGGTCAAACACCCCCAGTGGATATTTATTATAAATAAACAGACTCTTTACAAACCATTATATGTAACTTTGATATATTTAGGTTAGAGAAATAAATGAAAAATAACATTTTACAATACAATTTAAACTAATGGAGTTATGGGTTGACGCCATTAAATTATATTTCTACCAAAAGTGTTACAGTTTAAATTGATGTTTTCATGGGATAGAATATTATATTATTTAGTTTTCATACTAATATGATCATTTACTTAGATATTATGAAATATTGTCCTAACCATTCTGGTTGTAGTATATGGATTGAATCAGGATCATGAAAATGAATCCGTCAAAGGTATTTCTTTAGAAACACCAATTTAATATTATCTAATTAACAATTCATAGTTTTCATTAATTTTAATGAATAATGAAATTCAATATAATGTATTTTTACGAGGTAGAAAATTAATTTTTTAGAGTAATCAAAGATAGAGAGTTTGATGACTTAGTAGACATTTTATCCAACATCATTCTCATTTTATAGATACCATTAGATACAATATTAGTCAGTGATAATTAAAATTGGGAGGATATAATTTTTTTGGTGGAAGAATGTTATTCCCTAATATCTTAAATTATATTTTCATTCAGAGATAATGTATTTTATTTATCTCTTCACATGAATCACCAAACGAAAGTGAACTATGGAACATTAAATAAACATTTAATTATTACTATAGAATTTGAAATAAATAATATATGTAACCAAATTATAAAATATATGTGTCAATAAAAAACCTTCCATATGAATTCTATGTCATTAATATATTCAATTAATGTAGTTATATAACTAATATTATTGATTTATGTTTTAAATGTCATATTTCAATAATTTTTCTTTTTGTTTTTTTTATTTTAAAAACTTATTAAAAAGTTATTTTTTTGAAAATAATAATATATTGAAAAAAAATTTATTGAAATTTGAATGAAATATTCATATTAATAGTTAATATATTAAAATGTTACTTTTTAATTTGTATAGTTTGAATTTTATTTTCTTGTTTTTATTTAAATGTTGAATTCCTAAATTTTTTTAATTTAAATTAAATTAAAAACAAAATTCATTTTTGGATTCAAAATATAAAATTTATCTTAATATGAAAATTTGAGAATTTTCTAAAATAGTTAAATTTAGGGTTAATAGTGATAATATACTATTTTTACTAATGTCAAAAATTTTATAAATTTATCATTATATATGTATTACATAAATAATTAAAAATATTTTTATGTGTCAATAATTATATTTAATGAATATATTGTTTCTTAAAATAATACTATTTTGATTTTACTGAACTCATGTTTAACATTTTCATAACATATGTAATATATTACTCTAAAAATTATTTTTATTCATATGTATTATAAGTTAGCATTCATTATTTGTGAATTAAAAAATAGAAATATTGATTTAACATTCATTTTATTATTTCTATATTATTTAACATGTTCAATTTTACTTTTAGGAATAGAATAATGTAATTATTATTATATTTAATGACCATGGTAATGGTTGAAGGGTTATGTTCATAAAATATTTTTATAATTGGTCATTTTATCTCATAAATTAAATTAGACGATTTCATATAATTACATATATATGAATTTAAAACATGTAAAAAATATATTATTACTCATTTAGTTAGTAAATAGTTTATATAATCTTATGTATACATAATGATGAAAATAAAATTTTTCTACAAAATAATATTTTTATAAATTAAATGCTTTAATTTAAATTATAATTTTTTTCCATTTTATAAATTGAACTATAAAATATGGAGAATAAATTTTGGTTCATAATTTATAATTTTTTAATGTTGTATTATCATAAATTTTTAAACTTACATATTACCTATTTAAAAACAAGTTTTTAATGTACATATGAAAATGGTAAAATGTAAAAATTACCTACCAAAAGACAAAAACACATTTTAAACATGATTTAAAAAAATTACATAATTTTTAGACATTTTAAAACATAAAAATTCAATATTTAAGACTTTAATTTCTATTTACCCAAGAATAATGTCTTTTCATCATTGAAATTTTATTTTGTATTTACCAATATTCTATTTTAGTACCATAAAAGGGGATCACATTAACTATACCTATATAGCCACTCTTAATTTCATAGAATAATAAAATATCTTACATATACTCTCATCAGCATACTCCCCAAATCCTATTATCCATTTTATTTCCAAAAATACCATTATTGGAATCCTCAATCTTTTTTCTTAAGGGAGAAAACCGAAAGGGATGGATAATGTTCTCAACCAAGCTCTCTTAATTATTTCTTTATTTTTACCCATAAAACATATTATATAAATTGATATTGGACATCATAACTATTATTACTATTTTAAAATGTTATTATAAAAATTTAACATCTATTTTATAAATTCAAATAAAAAAATGTGAAAAATTATTATGTTGACATGCGTATATGAGGAGTACCACTTCAATTAATGACCTGTTTTATTATTCATCCACATACGAAATTCTTCCTTGAATGTAGTTATTTATTAATAAAATGTAATGTTTATTAGAACATTATAATTATGGAACTATAAATTATTCTACTTTCTACCTCCATTCTATTATATGAATAAAGAAAAGAGTTTTTTGTGTGAACATTCTAACTATTGCATCCACATAATGATTTATTTCATTTCCCAGTACCTCCAAAAATAAATTAATTTAAAAATGATTTCAATTTATATATATTTTTTATGAAACTATTTGTATTATATAAATATAATAGTTTACATTATATTAGTTATATTAATTGTAAATGGTCATAATAAACATAACAACCTAAAAAGAACATAGAAATGTATATTTTTTAATTTGAGTCCATTTTTTCTAAAACCTAATAATGTATATAAATTTTTTAATAAATTAATAACTAGATTTATATAAAACAATAAGATTATTGTCATTATGAATCTATTCTACCCCACGTTTTATTCAGTACTAATCAGAATATGATAGATATGGAGTTGTTTAATGGACACCTTTTCCTTAAAATAAATTATATATTATTTAAATCAATGATAGTTAGAAAATATCAATATCTTATAATTTAGTATATTTTTTGTGTCCACATAGGTCCAAAATCAGGATATGAACGTATATAAATGTCTATATTGATATAAATGAAACCAATTTTATTATATTAATTTATTTTGAATTTTTAGATGTTATATAATTACCTTAAAATTCTCTTCAATTCTGAAACAATATTTATTTAATTAATATAAAAATAGAATAAATGATTTTAAAAAAATTAATTTTCGTACATTTTGGATTAGTTGATGTGTCTAAAAAATATCCAAGATCGAAAATATATAATACAGATCTGTGAATGTTTTATATTTGAATTCCAACTTTTTCTTATTGTACTTTAAGTCAAATTAATCGAATATTGTTGAATTTGGCAATAATAATATCTTATTATTTTATTTATTATAAATTATTTAAAAATAAAAAAATGTTAAATATTTAGAAGTGGATAATATATGTTCAAAAATATATTATAAATTACATTTATGTCCCACTTTTAATTATATATATCATTAATAGTCTTTTTATATTTTAATATTTTGAGAGTTTCCTAAAGTTCCCCTCTCCTCACTTATAAAACAATCATCTCCTCCCACATGTCCTCACACAATTTTGAGCCTTCTCTCTCAACCGAAACCTAAAATATAATTCTATAAACATTCTTAGTTAACATATGGAGGTCCTGGTTTTCCAAAAAGATCATCCCTTGTGTCTATAAGAAGAGATCTCAAGGAAGTCCAACAAAGAAGTGGTAATGGCTTTACCAATTCAATTCAATTTCATTTATTATTCTACTTCCTCGTTATGTGTTGATTCCATAATAAAGTAATAAATACAGTATAATCTACATTATTATAATTTATTAAGATTGTGGTATAAACTTATTCCTCCTTTTAAATATTCTACGAACAAAGTATCACCATGTTTGTGTATGTATGGATTACAATCTATACAACGTGGAATAATTTTTTTATTAAAAATAATTTATTAGGATGGGTATAATTATGATTATAATGAATTTAAATAAATAATATTACATGGTAATTATTCTTTATAATTAATTTACCATCCGATTACATACAATTTAACCATCAAGAGAATTATATCATTCCTCCTGTGTATGTACGGCCTACCGTCTCCACAACATGGTGATATTCGTTCTCCATGTTAAAATTAAATAATGATTATTAAATTCACATGTTGAGTGAAAATAATTATTTTGAAAATTACTTTATAAATAAAATACATCCTATACATAACAAAAATGACTTACAAGGAAAAACATGACTGGGAAAATGAAACAGTTAACACCCAAAATAATGGTTATATTGAATAACTTTTAACAAAATTATATAATTGGATATTATATGATATCATAAATATATATATGATCCTTGTATTATTTTATAACCTAATATAGCCATTATAATGGAGGTGAACACACCCTTGTATAATGATAAGTACAAGGTAATGGATAATATTGCAATCACGTTTTTATCCGAGATTGTTTATACGTAAGTATTTACTGGATATATATTTATCATCCATGTCCATTCCTTCTAAAAATGTTTCCATAAAATCATTATTATTCTTCTATGTATTTTTGATGTTGTTTTACCCATTTTTTAACTTTTACTTTGTAGTATAGAATGAAAGATTCTTTTGATTACCAAAGAAGGTACTTTTTTGAATTTTTGAGACAAAATTATGAGAAGAATGTTTTTTCAATTAAACAACATAAATAGATTTCTAAATCTTCATGAAACTTTATTTCCAAGAACCTTACTCTACACAATTTTAATTTTTTTTTCAACTAAATTATTTTCTTATAAAAATGAAAAGAATTTTGACAATAGAAAACATTTCTGAAGAAGAAAGGACATTTATCTCATAAATTAAGACAATGTATTTTGTCAAAATTATTGTCAATAAAAGATGACATAAGGTTATTTTTGTATCCCTATTATTACATTTATTCAATTGGTTTTATTATGGTATTATGAAATCTATTTTTTAGTATGTATTATTATATACTGTAATGATGATTAAGAAACCCTTATAAATTATTTGTTTGTACTATGATAAATTATTTATATTTTTGTGGCACACGTAAGAAAGATTTCATTATGAGGTGGGTGGGACATATATCTTTGTTAAATGCATTGGGTAATGATTTATATCTATTGAGATAGAGATTAATGGAACAAAATGTAAATCAGGTTCAGTAATACATGGCTATAATGGCATGTAATCCTGGTTCAATAATGGACATTTCCACAATTATGGTCGTGGAAACAATGCGTTTTTTTGTATGGAAATCATATTATGTGATTCATTTTTTGTGAAATTTCCATGTTTTATTCCAATGCTATTTTATCATGGTCAATGTTCATTTATGATCTATGTATTATAAACTTCCTTGATTTATTTCACGACTCGTGATTTTAACATTTAAACTGTATGTTCATGTTTTTTACATTTTCAATTTTAGAGGTACTTTTATGTTCACCATGATTACCCTTATTGAGTCTTTGAGCTCACCCTTTTTATGTATTCTTTCCTCAGGGTATAAATAAGGTTTTAGGTAGGAAGAAAAAAGGAGATCATTATGAGAGATGTTGAAGATCATTCCCCATGTTAGAAGATTATGATACATGTTTCCAAAGTCACTAAAATAATACGGTCTTAGGTGTATGTTTATGTCATGTGTTGCGTATACAGAAAAATAAATGTAATTTCCTTATACATCAATCTTGGGTCATTATATTTGGTATCATAGGAAATGATTAGTTAACCTTTGGAAACTAGGATGTGAAAGCTTTAATGAGATACCATGATATATTTCAAAGGAAGTTCTATGGATGTCCATAAGGGTAAGTCAAACTATAGGTTATAGACCAATAATTATGGAAATGGTCATGAATAAACTATAAAAAATATAAGATGTAAGAGATTTAAATTACCCCCTCCCCTTGATTATATTGTTTCACTTGTACGATTTTTCCTCTCACTCAAATCTATTGGTGTTTTAGGCTATGGATGGAACCCGAAAGAATCATGTTATTGAATGATCAATGCACTGGGAAATGAAATTATTTTACTCTTAAAAACCCTATGTTATTGGAGATGGAATGAAAAAGCCTATTTTTATACTTACACAGGCTATGAATCATTCTGGACTACCAATTGATTAGATAAGGGAACAACATTTTATTGAGTACTTTATGAGCCAACATCCACATTCTCTCAGTGGGTCTTCTGATCCACTTGTTGCTGAACAAATAGATCAGTACCATTGAAGGGATATTTTCCATCCTTTTCTATTCGGAACATGAAAATCTATTATGGATATTTATCATTTAGTAGTTGAAGCAGACCAGTGGTGGAATATAATTAATATTACAAGGTAGCAAGTTGAATATTAATCCATGGAATGCGACAAATTCAATAACATTTTTTTAATAATTAATTTTATGGTTCTCATTGGAGAATGATAAAATAGAAATTCCTTGAGATTATATAATATTATTATGAATATGTAAATACATATGAGGAAGGTTTTACAAGAATTGAATGGAATTCTTCTATCCTTGCATATACCCTGAAATTAAATTTGATCAATTATTATGTGGCTTAAAAATAAGTCTTCAAAGGGAATTATATATAAGAGACTTCATTAGCTATGAATATTTTTTGAATTGTTCTATAAAGGTAGTAATGTAATTTGGTGTTATATATCAATCACATTTTTTTGACAAGAAACAAAATATAGAGTTGAATGGAAAATCAAAAAATAATGAAGAAAATAATTTCAATGTTTCCAAATACTAAATGTGTGGAATGATGAATAGTGGATATCTTTCTAAAGTGACAAGATAGTATTTTATGTTTGGAAAAGAAGTTCATAGAGTAGTTGAGTGCTGTTGTAATGGCAAAAAGGTTGTTAATGATGTGAATAGAGAAAATACTATATAGAATGAACCACCCACACCTTAATGGTACAAGTGAAAGGAAATAGGTCATTATACTAACCAATTTCCTAATACAAGTTTTATTGATGATCAACGCCAGACACCTCTTCAGGCCAAAGATAAAGTAAATTCACATGCGATCACTATTGTTGATATTGAGTATGAAAACAATGTGGTGGAATTATTTTTTATTTATGTAATGGAATTCCAAAATTGTTTCGTATGATAACTTTTATGGTATTATGGAATATTGGAATATCATTGTATTGTTCCATTTCATTTTTCATAATGACATGGTTTCGGTAACCAAGAAGCGTGATTGAAATATTTTTTGAAAGCACAAGATATGTGTATAATGAAGGGATAAAGAGATCGTGAGATGTTTGATACTGATATCATGGTTTGAGTATATAGAATTGTTTCTATTTTTGTCTCTGTAGAAAGAGTTAATTTTGAAAGAATGCATGTTTTTTCTATGTTTAATTGGTAATTAATGACATTACCTTGTTTCAATGAAATACAAGAATAAGGTATTCCCATGTATGGAATGTGACAACAAAGAAATACCCAATGAGATATGGGAGACAAATGTTAATTTTATTTTTTTCACCTCTTGATAATGTTTTATGTTTTTGATTTTTGGTAGGACTGTAATTTTATCCATTGATGGAATGTATAAGTTATATTTTGGTTTATTTTTTTAGAATAATGTATTATATCACTATAGGTGGAATTATGCATATTTGATTATGTATTATAACCTTTTTGTTAATATAGATGGGATGACCAATAATTATATCTCATGACCTATTAACATTTCAAGAAGGAAAAATTTAACTTCTTTTAATTAAATAATAGATAATATTGAAATTTTTCAAGTAATGATCAGTGATGAGATTGTATTGAAATCAATTAATTATTTCTTCTAATGAAACAAATCTTCAATTTTAAGACAATAATCCTGAAACCGAAAATGATATCTTAGTACCTTATTATTAGATGAGTCATATGGACCCTTCAATAATTATATATTTATGGTATTCTAGTAGTTAGCATTTTAAAAACCTTATTATTTATCACTATCCAGCATAAATTTATGGTTATATTTCTCTTCCATATTCATGTTTTCACATCCAACCAATCTTATCCTATGTGGAAACCCTGTGATGAGTTAATTTGGGTAAAAATTCTATTTCTAATATTATTGTTTAAAATGATGTTTTAGTATTAATTTAGAAGATGCGGGTTTCCATGAAAGAAACTATCAATTAGTAAACCATTTATAACCCAGAGGAATATTGATGGAAAATTCATTTTAGGGGGGCGAGGTAGAATGTGACACACCAAGATTTTATGAGATATATTCTTTTTAATTATGTTGATATATTATGTTTTATGCTAAACCAATATTATATTGCACTATATGAAACACTGTATTACCTGGAAATATATGTAACATTATTCTTTTCAAGTGTTATACGCCGGATCAACCTTCCTCCATAGCTTTTATTGTATGCAATACTAATTTTCACTAAACAACGATATGTTATTAAAATATTATTATTTTATGGGATATAAATTATGAATTCTAGATACTATTTTCCACATTTTTAATTTTATATTATATTAACATTTATATTATGTATTTTGTAGACATCAAATAAGAAATTCAATTTCTTAGATAAAATAAGTATTTTAAAAAAATCACTTTTGCTGCTTTTTGATGATTCACCCATTTAAAATAAAGTTTTTAACACTTTCATATATTCTATTTGAAAAAAATAAACTTATTGTTTTTAATTAAAACAAAAATATTTACTTTAATTGAATTTATGGAATTTTTCCGATGAAATTTCTATTTTAATAAATAGTGAAAAAATACGGCATTTTAATTCATAAATCCCATATCATCTAATGTATTTACATAATAATATTATATTTTTATTTTTTTAATGTTTAATTGGATAATAGTTTTATCATTTAATCCAATATCCATTATTGGGTCAATATTTTGATAATTTTTTACTCATAAAAGACCCATTATTTGGTTTTAACCATGTGAATTAATTGTAAATTTTTTCTACCAATTATTTGTTTTGAATTATGAAAAAGTGATTCCATATTTGGAATCAGTGGGTCCAAATTTTTTTAATAGGTTACATTTATTTTTATGCATTATGAAAAATAACTTTAGTAATTATTTTTATTACCATTGTTAAAGTTAAATTAGGTAATTAAAGGTGAATATAATACTATAAAATTACATTAACACTTGTGAAAATCATATTTGATGAATAAACTCGACCCTTATATTATATTATTAGAATTTTATAAAATAATGACCATTTTCTCATGAATATGACATGAATATAAATAAATTAATGAATGTGACAAAATGTCACACTCTAATTTAATATATGTATATTAATTTTAATTTAGCGATTACCTGGGAATGAAATCGATTATAGGTAGTCTCTAGAAATCTAATTGAAATACCTAAATACTAGAATTTTTATTTTAAATTTTTAGAGATTAAATATTTATCCTTAATGATGACTCAATAGGGATGCATAAAATATTTTATTAATCATAATGTCAAATAAATTATATTAAAAATATTAAATTAATTTTAAATTGAGTAAATTATTTCAATCCACTAAATTTATTGATGTCTTATAGAAGTTATTTATGGTTTAAATGAGTTCGTACAAACCTTTCTCTGTGTTATGATATTTCTAAAAAGTCAACTAATGAATAGTGTCTACATTGACACTATTGGTATTTTAAATAAATTATATTTTATTAAATTAAAAGAAATTCATAAAAATATAAAATTATGCCAACTAATATGTATGAAGTTACATATGTCATAAATGGTGTATTTATGGATCTTTTGGAATTTTATAGTTACTATAATAACTCCGAGTTATTAAAAATACATGTTTCCATGGTAAGAGTTAAATGAATTAATTAAGGGAAAATCAAAATTATATGGTTTAACATAATACCAAAACACTTCCAAAAAATTTATTTGATGAATAAGATTCAATCATTATAACAATATGATATATTTTCAATTGATTAATGGACACTTGTATTTGAGAATAAATTATATATTATTTAAATCAAGGATAGTTACAAAATAGCACTATCTTGTATTTTAATGTATTTTATGTGTCCACGTTGGGCCAAAATCAAAATATGAATGAATATAAATACCTATTTTTATATAAACGAAACCATTATCCTTAAATAAATTTTATTTTTAATTTTTAAGGGTTATATAATTACCTTAAAATTGTCATTAATTCTAAAACAATATTTATTCAATTAACATAATCATACAATAAATGATTTTAATAATGTTATTATTCTTATATTTTGGATTATATGATGTGTATAAAAAATTGAATGATATATAAGATATATTATAGATGTTATAAATCACTATATTCTAATTCCCACTTTGTCTTATTATATTTGATGTAAAATTAAATGAGTAGTTGTAAATTTTGAAATAATAATAACTTATTTAATTAATTTATTATTAAATTACTTAAAAATTAGAAAAATGTTAAATAAAATCAAGGGGATACGATATGGTCTAAAATTTATTATAATTTTCATTTGTTGGGCATTATATTAGATCTAGAGTAGTCTTATAGTACATTATGTTTTTGAGGGTTTCTAAAAGTGCCCATCACCTCTCGTATAAAGGAAAGCATCTCCTCCAACATTTTCTCAAAACATCATGAGCCTTCTATCTCAACAAATACCTACCAAATTATTCTATATGCATTATCATTTAACTTCTTGAGGTCTTGGTTTTCCAAAAATTCCATCCATATCGTCTTTAAGAAGAGTTCCAAAGGATGTCCAAGGAACACGAGTACATTGATTTACCAATTCAATTCAACTTGTTTTATTCTTATAATTCCTCTTTATATTTTGATTCCATAAAAAATTAGTAACTACAATACATTATACATTCTAATATGTTATTATAATTGTGGGATAACCTTATACCTCCTTTTATCCATCATATGAATAACAATATCACCATGCATGCGTACATACTATTTATCGTCTCCACATTGTTGTGTAATTTTTTATTCAAAAATACATTATTAGTATGGGTAAAATTATGGGTATAGTGGAAAATTAATGAATATTACATGATAATAATCTTGTTTAATTAATATATTATCCAATTACATTCTATTTAACCATCAAGACAACGATATGGTCGCTTCGACGTATTTATAACCTACCATCTTTACGACGCGGTGAGATTCATTATCCATGTCAACATTTCAAGAATGATTATAAAATTTATACAACAAGTGAAAGTAATAATTATGAACTTAATTTACTGAATAAAATAAATCATATTGAATAGAAACATGACTTACCAAGAAAAACGGGAATGGGAAAACGAAGTAGTTAACACATGAAATAATGGTAATATTGAAATAATAATTACAAAATGATATAATAGGATCATATATTATATCATAAATACAAATATCTCCATTTTATAATTTAATAACATGATATAACCATTAAATTAGAGGTGACCACACCCTTGTCAAATGAAAAGTACAAGGTAAGGGATAAATTTGCAATCTCATTTTTATCTGAGATTGTTTATACATAACTATTTACTAGGTATATATTTACCATCCATATACACGTTTTCTAAAAATTATTTCTTCAAATTTTTACATTTATTATATTAATTTTTAATGTAATTTTTATCAATTTTTTTACATTTACTACGTGGTATGGAAGAAATCATTACTTTGTTTATCATATGAGGTACTTTTTTTGACTTTTTTGGAAAAAGTATGAGAATTTTTTAAAAAAATTATACGACATGAGTGGATTTTTACATCTTGATAATGCCTATTTCCATGATTATTACTATACATAATTTCAATTTTTAACTAAAATATTTTTTTTTAAAATTTCATGGGATTTTGAAAATAGAAAACGTTTTTGAAGTAGAAATAATTTTTTTTTTCAGGAATGAAGCTAAGGTCTTTTATCAAAAATATTTTACATCTATGATAACATATGGTTATGTTTATATCCATATTATTACTTTGATATGATTTATTTATTTTGGAATTATGAAATATAATTATCCTTTTGGATTATGTTATAATGGAATGATGTTTAATGAAGCCATTATATTTCATGGTTTATACTATGATTAATGATTTATGTTTTTTTAGAACATGTTAGAATGATTTATTAATGAGATTGTTTGGACCAATATCTCCCTCCAATGCATTGAGTAATTATTTATATCTCATGAGATAGGCATGGATTTAATTTCATGAAAATATAGTTCAGTAATACATGGATTGAATGACATGAAATTTTGTTTCAGTAAAAGACATGATCAACTATTATGATATTGGATACAATTCCTTGGCTACTATGGATATCAAATTATATGAAAAATTGTTTTCCACAATTCCATGTTTTATGCCAATTCAATTTTATCATGCTTAATGTTCCTTTATGATCTATGCCTCATGAACTGCAAAGAATTATTTCATGACTCATGATTTTGATATTTAATCATTATGTTCATGTTTTTATATTCGTATGTTTATAGTTTATTTTATGTTCTCTATGTTTACCCTTACTGATCACTTGATCTCACCATTTCTATATTTTATTCCATGGTATATAGAAAGGTTTTGAGTTAGACCAAAGGGATATATTTAAGGGAGATTTTGAAGATCATTCCCCATGTTAGAAGATTATGTTCCATGTTTCCAAAGTCACTAAACTAATATTGTCTTTGGCATCTGTTTGTGTCATATATTAAGTATTTCACAAATGAAATGTAATGTCCATGTATGTCAATCTTGGGTCATTTTATTCATGATGATACACATTACATTGACATAAGAGACTTGGATATTGTGGTTGACATGACATATGTGGAGAGGCATATGGATATATTGGATCATCCGGAGAAGATTCTATATTGACGGACCATTCCTTTGGTTTTTCTATTGTGGAGGCATGGTGGCCTATAGGAGAGAACTTGGGAGTGAGATGTGTAGATGCGTTCCAGTAGCCAATTTTTTTTAGTACTACCTTCATATGTTTTTTCATGAAATGGAATGCATGGACCCTATTTGTTATGATATGTGTTGTTTCATTGTTCTGTGATGTGTGATATTTTCATCATTGGTTAAAATGGGTAGACTGTATTCATAATAATGATACATCAATTGATATTAAATTAAACCTTTACAAGAGAGTTAGCACCACCCAGAGAAAATAGTTTCTTGAAACTGAGGAAATAATTCTCTAACTTATGTTTCTATATAGTTGGTTTTTCTGTGGGGTATCTTATGTCATTTGGGTTAGTAGTTGTTATAGAAGGTGTTCATGGATGTTCAGTTTTCACTCAAGAATTCAAAAAAATGGTGGTTTATCATTGATATTTGGCACGATTTCTTGTTCACGGTGTCTTTATTATGGAATAATCCTTGAGAGGTATCTTAAGGGGTGGTTGTTCAGACCTCTATTTATTCTGGTTGGTTTTGAATTCTCAAGGGTGAAAATAGCTTGAGAGGTATCAGATGTAATGTCCCAGACCTATCTAGTACATTACTTCATTAAAATATTGTATTTTTGATGTTATGGGAGGCAACGATAGCTCATTTCAATAGTTTTCCAAAAATTATATTTTTCTAATGGTGTGTCAGGATCTGTAGGATACATTGGTTGGTTGCATTAATAGGTCACATTGGAAGGTTGCATTGGTAGGAGGTGTCCATGAGTTGTGTTGGAGACTCACCATCGGTAACTTGTGTTGGTGGCTTTCTATCTATAGCTCACATCGGTGACTCTCCATCATGAGCTCTCATCGATGACTCAACCATCAGTGACTCTTCATTGGTAGCTCACGTTGGTGACACATCCAATAGTTTTTCACAATTCCATTTTTCTAGTTTCATTCACTTAATTTTTTATTTGTTTTAAAATGAGTATAAAATAATATTTTAGTGTTTTTTATTCCATTTAAAAGGATGTAAAGTATATATTTAATTTTTTAATTCCCTTGAGACTTTTAGAATTCAAACTGAGTGGTATTTTTCATGATTCAATTTTACTCTCCTTTAAAACTATTCTCCCTGTAGAATTAATATTTTTCATATCTAAAGTTGAGACCCTTTATTTTCTATTCTATTTCCTTTTATCTGGATACCAATTCACCTAGAAACAATATTCCCTGACCATCGATTAGTTTTTGTATCACCATTGGATCACATTTCCCTAGAGCCTTGCACACCAACTGTTTTGGCATAAGGAACAGTTTTCGATCTCCTATTTCACAAGGTAGGGGTTCATTTGTCTCACTTATTTTTATATGTCATGTGGGGTGGGTGTACATATGTCATCTAGAGGGTAAAAATGAAACCAATTTTAGCACTGATAAATGAAGGGTTTGGAAGATGATATTGATTATCATATTCTTTTATATGTTATCCTAAATCCATGTGGTGACTGTTATTGGTTGTATTCCTTCTGAAAATCATTGTCGTTGTTGGTCTTTATTTAGGAACCTATAGGGTTTATGAATACATTATATTGATTTCATATTGAATGGAAATAAATATGTGATTGATTAACCACATATAATTAGATAAATAAATGGATTCCTAGTGATCAAACATGTCTCTGATAACCCCTTTTTATCAAAGTAGAATTAATGAATGAGTGTTTTATAAACTAGAATACACATTCCCTTTTTGGTGTATCAATGTGTAGTGTGTAGTTTTGTATTATTTTTTTGCTTTTAAGGCTGTGTGATGCTGCTATTGAGTGTATGACTATTGTTGGGGAGGCCGATATGGTGTAGTGGAATATTAGGATGAGGGGTTTATTGGTTGTGCATTGGATTTGAATTGTTAGAGAAAAGTGGCTATTGGTTCGGGTTGTTCTATGTTTATGTTACTGGGTGTGATGGGTTTGGTATTATTATACAGTGGGGCTATTATTCTGGTTTTAATGAGGTTTGTTTTGGGGTTTAGAAGTCAGTTCCATGTCTTCTATTTGAGAGGAATTACAAGGTGGAATGACGTTGAAGAATGGTGATGGAAGTGGTTGGTATAACTATTAAATGGAGATGAATGTGAACTGGGTTAATTTTAGCATGGTTGTTCCTTCATATGTGTGACCTTAGTGTCTGGATTGTGGTGTTATATGGTTGGTAGTTTTCTAGGTCGGGATGGAATGAATAAATGGTCTCTTCAATGAATAATGGTAATTGTTTAAATGAGTTAGTCGGGGGTTTGTGTGAGTTATGGCTTGTTCTGAATGGATTTCATTTTTAAACATATGATGTCAATGTTAATGGTGTTAAATAGTGAATTTAGAGGTAGTAGTAATGACATCTTTATGGGCTTTTTGTATATTATAAAACCCATAGGTTAGTCTGAGTGGTTGATACACATATATATATATAGTTGTACAACCATGTGAAATTCTATACACACCACACCCTGGATGAGAAAATTTTATGAACAACCCCACTTTGATGGGGGAGGGTTTCCTTTCCCAATATCCCAATGGGGGATGTATAACTATTTATTGGCCCTTCTATGCTCTCTCTTCTATGTATTAGTGTCCCAAGTCACTTCAGGCAGGTAGTGGTACGACTGTGAGGCCCAGGTATCCACGAGTGAGGTTTGATTTCCATAGTGTCTTCAAGATGAGGTGTAGTTTTTTCAAGGTGTCTAAGGGTGGGATGTGATGTGATATGAAGAACAAGTGTCTATGAGGGAGATTTGATATCGTATGTGGCCCACGTGTCTGAGGGAGAGTTTTGATGTGGTATGTGGGACAGTTGTGAGCATGTGGGATATGGTGATCTTACATTTCCTAGGTGGTGGGACTAAATCTAAGGCCCAGGTTTGTGCGGGCGGGTTTTGAAATGTCGAGTTTGGATTAGTGTGGATGTGTGAGGATGTTTTCTGTTAGATTATATAAATTTTACTAGTGGGGAGTGGTTCCAGGCACCAAAAACATCGACATGATTACTATAATAAATTACGTGATCCGTGTTATTTGGTGAGTGTGCCATGGTGAGATTGGGGTAATTATCATACCTTGTTAGGTTCTATTGGTTTCTGTTGTTTTCTCACAGGGTCATTAGTATGCTTCTCCCACTTGAGAATGATAGACTTTGGATTTACCAACTGAGTATACTTATATTCTCACCCTACATATATAAATCTGTTTTCAGGTTTCTAAGAGAATTATGTGGACCGTGATGGACCGTACTAGCTTGGATCATGGCAGTTTATATGTCACTCTTTAGTTTTACTTTTAGTACATTCTTTGGATACATTTATATTTATATCAGTATTTATTTTGAACATGAATGTGGGATGGTTTGAAATTTATTTTATCTATATATTTCTTTCTGGGATTTATTTAAGGATGGTACATCTTATCTCCCAATAATAGTTACTATAAAAAGGATAATGCATCCCTTTTTTTAGATTTCAATATCCTTTTTGTTGGTCGCCACCCCAGATCCTACTGGATGTGGGACTAAGGGGGCATTATCTCTCTTCAAACATTACCATCTAAGGTGGGGCAGCATCAAGGGAGGTCTTCGTGACATCATTCCCCTTGGCTCCCTCTCACCATCATCTGATACGCTTTTTACAAATACATATACCCTATCAAAGCGTGGTGGTTGATCATCTAGGTCCACATGTGATGCTGACACATCGAGGGTCCTGGTTTTGACACCAGTTACCTCTTGCTGATATTTTAGGGACATTATTATACGTATGAATTAAAATGTCAAAATCCTTATTTCATTCATGGGATAGTTGGCTAGTGAGCTAATGACCATTCAATTTACATATTTATATGATATTTACTCTATGGTTGGAACGATTCAGTTGGAAAATTTCAAATTTTCTTAATCTTTTAGAATACAATTTTTTGTTACTTTATGTTAATATATATATACAGTTTTTTAACTATTAAATATATTATAATGAATAGCCATAAAGCATGAACTGTAGGCTGAGTATATTTTCTCTCATCAGGAGGTAATTATGATGAGGACTGATTTTGAACTCCATTGTGGTTGTATTTTATAACTAAACAATTTTATTTTAACTATTAATGGTAATGGATGCATTTAATTTTCAATAGAATTTATATTTTTTAATATCATTTTTCATAAGTAAACATATATCTGGTTTTAATTATGATATGTGTCCACTGAAAGGTTTTTTGATAGAAATATTTATTATTATTTGGGATTCATTATATGTAAATTATCAAATAAAATTTCCTTCACTAATAAATATTAAATTTATTTTCATGTCTAACTAATAAGTTATTTTAAAGTATAATGTTTTTATAATGTTCTATTATTGATTAGTTTTAAAAAAGATTGGGGTATTTATAAATTAATATTTTATTTATTTGAGTAAATTTCATATTTAGACAAAACATAGGGTTTAATTCCTTTGGATGTGAAGTTTTTTTCTATGATTATTGTGTTTCTAATTATAAATTTTATAAAATATTTTTTAAAATGGGTATTTTAATTATAATGTTTAAAATTTAATATAACCTTCATTAATAAGTCATTTTTTCCTTTCTAATTTAGATAAAATTTTTGGAATTAATTTCATTAGGTTGTATATGATATTTTATACAGGTTATACATTGGATATATGATTTAAATCTCACGTTTTCATTGATTTGTTTGAAAATTTTTACATGATTTTTTTTTTGAGTTATTTGTGTAGAAATGAATTTATTGAATTGATTCTTAAAATGTTTATTAAGATATGTGGTAGAGTTTAGTGTGACACTATTTGTAACACATGATGTTAATAAATCATATTCTAGTGTATATATACACGTTTATTCCTATTTTATTTTGGATGAACTCTGTATCATATATCTAATCTGAACTCTGAAATTTCAATTTAAAATAAATTATTACAGTGTTTTGGATTCAAATTTATTTCTATCATTCCCTATTAATTTATTGTTCTGATATGTCAATAAAATAATATTTTTTTTAATTTTATTTACCTAAAAATAATAATTATGTGATCTATGATAATTTTTATGTTTTTCAGTAGACATTATTAAGTATATTGATTTGTGTATGTATATATCTAGGTACGGGTATATGGATATATTTGTTTTTGTGGAAGATTATATAATATTTATGTGTGTGTGTGTGTATTTCACTACAAATTCCCAAAGATATTTAAATAACATCAATATATACTAGGAATTTAATAGGGTTGTTAACTACCACAAAATAGTAGAAATATATTATGGTGGTTTAAATAAATCTAATTAATTAAATTAATTTTATAGTGTTTTAATCAATTGTATGATAGTAAGTGAAAATAAGTAGTATAACTATTTTGTGTTTGTTAAGGGAACAAATACATATTTTATTCATCAAAACCTCATTATGACATCTGTTAAATTCAAAAAATAGTCCCAAATATTTTTTGACACTTTAATTTGTTGTTGTTTATAATAAAAAATATGAAATCATTTCCCAACAGTTTTAACTACTATAATTTTGAAGGAGTGTTTTTTCAATAGTGCTTAATCAATATATTATTTTATTTCACCATAAGTAAAACACTTAAAAGGTATACAATATAATTATTTTTTTAAATCAAACTTATATAATTTGAATAATTTTTTTAGTAATAATAAAATAGAATAAATTATCATACATAGCATATAATATAATGACTCATACGTTATTCAACCCATAGATATATTATTTACAAAATGTTTACACATTCTTATATTCAAAGATGTTTTTACATTTTAGTTTTATTCTAATATGTAAACAATTACATAAAAATATGGACATTTCCACACCATGCTTATTTTTCACAAAACCATTTATTTATAAATACACAATTTGTTTATTAAATATTAAACCCAAATATGAAACTCAAGCATTATTAAAATTTCTTGTCAATGTAAATTAATATTAAAAATACATCAAAATATTATACTAAAAAAATATTTCTATGTGATATAAAATAATAGAAACACATAACATGATTTAAAAAATGTCAAATAACCTAAAAATTTTCACTTTTTACAATAAAAATTTAACCTCAAATATCAATTTACATCTGTAAGAAAACAAATTAATTTCACTATATATTTCATAAAGAATTAATTTTGAAATAATAAAGTAACGCCAATAATTATAAGTTATTCTTGGAAAACATGAAAACATGATAATACATTTACATGAAATATAATACATTATAATTCATTAAAAAAATTTCCTTAAAATATAAGATCATTATCCTACCTTTTGAAATTAAAATATTTCCATTAAAAAATGAAGATCTATTAATATTTTTTTGTTAGAGTCATTGTATTTATTGTAAATATATATATATATATATATATATATATATTTTTAATGATGTTGTAATATAGGTAAGGGGTTATTTCTAATATTGTTCATAAAGTGTTTCTTTTTATATTATAGAGTATGTGAATGTATTTTCCTTTACAATGTTCTAATACATTATTAATGTAAAACTGTGTTGTTGGGATCTTTATGTTCCAGTAATCATGAAGATTATAAACATGAATGTGATTTATATAGAAGTTCTTACAATGTAAAATAATTCAATGCTATATGTATGATCATTTTTATGTGGTTGTAAAATGATTGTTTTGTTTTAAAAATATTAATTAGTTGTAAAAGCCATCTAGCCAATGAATCAATTATATCAGATAAACCAATCAAAGATACTACACATGGATCACTAGATTTAGGTTATTTTATGATGATGTTTTATTATGAAGTCCATTGTAATAAAACCCCATAAATAAAATTTTTTATAAATTGAAATAGCTAGTTTTATGAAGTTGGATTTCTTGATTTTGTATAATTTCATATAAGATGAAATAAGTCCAAAAGGAAATGAAGTACAACAGTGTGAGAAGTTTGATGTTTGATTGTGTTTATAATGTTGAAGCTAACATTTTGAAAAAATATGAGAGAATATAACTATAAAAGTAGTACATTTATTTTGTTATATATGTCTTCATAAGTTTAAAATTTTAGTGAATGGTTAATGACTTGAGTACACTAGATATAGGCATATGGAGAGATCAGTATGGAAGGGTTATAGGATAATGGAATGAGTCTACTATATAGAAATTTTATAAATATTTCATGTGAAGCTATTATGTTACAAGTTATGTGAACTTCAATGTGTGAAGAGATCAATGGTATAAAATAAATTGTTTAATTCCATATGATAAAGAACCCTAGAACATAGTTTTATGCAAGGCATGTTCAAATATATAACAAAAAAGATCATCATATAGTCAAAATTTAAAAAAAATTTAAAATTTCATTTTAGGAATGAGGATAAGATGTTTTAATATTGTAGAGATTTTTAATCCAACTTCTATAGGAATTTTGTAAGCTGAGGGAAGATGTTCTTTTAGAGACATGTCGGCCCAACAGAAAAATCACAATGGAAATACATATATAATGTTCATTATACATAAGAAGATGATGAAGATTACTAATAAATTTGTTTAGAGTTCACCAGATAATGTTACTCAGTTTTATTAAATAGTTTTGAAATTTTAAATAGTAACTGTTTGATGGTGATCCAAAATAATTCATCGAAATGGTCTACCAGGAGGAGTTTCAATAGACTTTTCATAATGAAAATAACGATATTAAACTGGGATGATGTTGAACTGAACCATCAATGTATGATATCTAAAATATTTTATAAGTATTGAAGACATTACTTAATAAAGAGATTAAGGATCTTCATATAATTATTTCAATACTATTATTTTCAGTAAGGTTCATGAAAAATATTGAACTACAGAGAATCATACAATGAAATTTAGTTGAGTGGGAGTTTTGATATTTGATATTTTACTAAGAAGTAAAATGAAAATCACTAATCAAATTTTATACTAAATGTGAAGCTATAAAAAGAGGTAAAATTACCACACATACATATACTATTATTCTCTATGAATGTTCTAACATAATTTTTTTTTTAATTAGTGTGAGTGTCCAACCAATTTAATTTTTTTTTGTAGAAACTATACCCCTATTAACCTAAATTCGGTGGTTACATTAATAAATTTTCATAAGATATATGGAATATCATCTTAATAGACATAAAGTATTATCTTCTTTGGAAAACAATATTCATATATGAATCTTCAATTACATTTGAAAACATTAAAAACTACACAAAAAATTCCTTTGAGAACACCATAATTATCCTAGAATATCACTACATATCAATAATAATAAACATCATTGAATGTTGTAGAAAATATGAAAAATGAATTTTGTGAGATTAAATTCCCAATAAGGGTTCAGTACATAAACATATATAATAAGTATAAAATAACAATTATGGTAATGGAAAGAACTAAAACACATTCCATCTAATCAATAACACGAGAATAATATGGATGGAATCAAAGATGATCAAATAATGACATAAATAATCAATTGAGGTAGAAAAATTAACCATGGATATTATACTAAATAAATAATCACATGTGAATTGTTTTCTAATATCTTAATGATGAAATTCATAATTTTGGATATCTGAAACATATAGTGAACGTTAAATTGTAGAAATATTACATTATAAAGGCTTTATTCCAGGAATCTTATAAATGGGTAAGGCCTTAGCCAAAAACCAACCTAGTTTTTCTCAAGATACCTATCAAAGAATCGAGTTGTTATAGTGGGCCCAACCCATCACATACAAAGTCCAATATATTCTTCATATGATAGAAATTAAACATAATCTATATATACATATTTTTTGAAACTAGTATACAAAATATAAATAACTTTACCATTAAGTAGATATAATCACAAACCATCAATAGTAAAATAGTGTCTCCCTAGTGAATTTAATAAATATATATTTAATAAATTATTGGATATTCTATCATAATAGATCAACCTCAATGATGAATAATTTTAAACAAATTATGTCGAAATAGATGAAAATACTTGAATTGAGATCTAAAAAAATCATTAGGAAAATTCAAATTTTCACTTTCAAATTCAAATATTTATAAAATTACTCACAATTACAAAGAGAAAAATTTTATTGAACATGACCTTGTAAAAATTTAATATAATATTCAAAATATTAACGAATAAATAAATAAGTACAATCTTCTCATTCCAAATAAGTTAAAAGACATTCCTTTCATATTTTTGTTGCAAATGTATCGAATAACATTTTTAGAAAATGAAAAATATACCCTTAAAATGTCTTTTGATGTTTTAAAAATGAATAAAAATTATTTTAAAAAGAATAGTAAATAATATTGGAAGGAATATTAAAATATTGATCATGAAAAAATAGTGTTTTAAGGAAAACATTGAGAATATATTTTTTTATAAGAAGACCCATGAAATATGATATAATTGAATTGAGAAATTATAAAATTAATTGAATAGGTATATTCAATGTATATACACAGAAAATGATTAAATACAATATTTGATTTTAAAAATTAATTTCACTAATATTAATAGTAAGATATAATCATGGATGTTTATGTTTAACCCAAATAATGTCAATTGAGTTAGGAATTACCATACAACTTTTTTATAAGTCAAATAGTATTCCCCGTAATGCTAACAAATATCAAATAAAAAAAATTAATACCATCAATAGAATAATATTTTTGATATTATATTTTCATGAGATATAAATACACCAAAATCATGAAATAAGTGTTGAATAAATCTTATATCTCACTGAAGTACAAGTTATTCGAGAAACCCTTATATCATGCTTCCCTTTTATGTTCTATTTTTAAACCTCCTGTATAATTTTTTGATGAATTTTATTAATTAATTATAGAGAAATATAAACATTTATAATTCCTTATATTATCATTTAATATCATATTATATACCATTAATTTATAATATTTCATTATATTCATTGTTTCAGGTTTGTTTGTTTCTGGGTTTCATGGTCCGTTCACTTTTGTATAATTATGGATGTTCTTGAAAAAATGGATTAAAACACATGGAGTTAACTGAAATGGTATTAATTCTCATTGTAATTTTACCATATAAAATTTATCATTTTATTATTTTTTGCATTGCGATGATCTATTTGGTTAAACCTTAATGATAAATGTTTATTTTATAATTGTGATTAATCCCACCATCATGAACTAGTCATGTTTTTATAATAATCTAAGTGTATTAGTTCTATAACATTAAATTGGTTGTAATGTATGTATTAAAATTTAATTAAAACTTTATAATAATTTTATGAACATCCATGAAGTGGGTAAAGGAAAACAAATTAAATCATTATTCGTGGAGATAGAAAACAACCAAAATTTGGACAGCTGTTTCATTTCATTGAATAATATGTGGTAATAAAGTTGATGGATATATGATATTAAATTAGAAACATAAAATTATAGTTTTTACATGATTTTATTGTTATTATTTATTTATGGACGAATGCTTTGAAGAGAAATTATTAGAATAAAGGAGAATAATAGAGTTGGATTACAAAAATTACCTCTTGAATTTTATCTTTTTAAGGGACCCCTTGAGGACAATGGATATGGTCTTTTGGTAAGAATATAAGAACCTAGACATGGGGAGATTGATAAGGATATGTTTTATCATATATTTGATTTTCATAATAGATTTTATGTGAAATTATTGTGTGATTTTATGTATTTATATTTGATGTGGAGTGGTTATAAGTCATTAATTAATTGTTAATTTGTATTTAAATCCAAGCACATTGAGGTGGCATTAATTTACAAGAATTTGGAGGATAATTAATGTTCTAATGAATGGAACGATACATGAAACACTTAAATATAACATTTAATTTTTTTATTTTTAGGTATTTTATTAATTTACACTTTTAACATTAATTGTAACATTATTTTACATATATTGTGGTAGATATATATTTTAGCACAGTAAAATTTTTATTCCTAAAAATAAAAATGAATTTAGAAGAAATTTTATTACCTTATGATTCCAAATATTGAATTAATTTTACCAAATTCAATTCACGTCACATGAAAAATTGAATTTAAAATTAATCCCTAGAAGAAATGAGAATCAATAGTTTTTAATAGAAAATATTCCAAAGATTGAAAATTTTTCATATAAAAATTCAATTTGAAAATTATTTAAATGACACAAATTATATTAATATATTTTTAATTGAAAAAAAATAAACTTATAAAAAAATAATATATAATTTATCCACATAAATTATTTATATGAAATGTCATCTTTTAATTAAAATTCAATATTTTTCAATATTCATCAAAAAATAAATCTTATCTGAAAAATACCAAAAAATTACCCTAATATAATTCTGATAACATGAATTCAAAAATGAAATAAATTCTAGAAACTAAAATTTATATAACTGTCACAAATTATTTTTCAAATACGTTCTCCATTAAAATGTGCCAAAATTATTTTTTAGTAAAATATTCATTTTAGGTTTAAAATTGGAATTATTAAAATATTGAGGCTATATTTTTTATTGTAAGAATTTGAAAAAAAAATTAATGAATATATATTATATAAATTTCGTTACTATCTTTCAATAATAAAGATTAATTTAATTTATTAACATTAAATACCATTATGTACCTAAATTTTTTTTTTATGAAAACAAATCTATTATGGTCAATTGGGATTTATTTTTATTTCAAACTAATTGTTAACAAATTAATTCATTTTCTAACCATTTTTAATCAAAATATTTATAATTTAGTTAGTATTATTCATTTCTACCATTCCAACATCTAGGTGATAACTATATCAATTAGATAATAATATATAATTATTTGTTTAGACTTGGTGTTCTATGTAACATAAACTATCAAGCATAGTTTTCATATAAATATCTTGATTTTACATTCTCTGCTCCATAAATAAATTGAATCATCATAATTTAAAATTTTATTTTGAAAAACTAATGATGATATTTTAAATTTTCATTTTTGGAAAACCCACATCATATATAGGCTTAATAAAACATCCTTATAAAAGGGGGGAAATGAAAATATGAAGGTCACTATAACAAAATAGATTATAAATATAATATATTTAGTAGAAAAATAAATCCAAGATAATGAATAGAAATATAACTATCAAATTCTAATGGACAATGATATAGAATGTGGTCATTAAAAATTTAACCATAATAAAACCACAAATCAAATTATTAGTTAAAAGATCATTGATTTCATAGAATGAAAATTAGAAGCATAATGTTTTTTTAAAACAAATTTTTTAATGCCAATGGAATACTTAATTTCCATATAAGTACTTAAGAAAATAATAATTCTTTTTTTCTTTCAATGTCATAATAATAATCTCATCTTTTGGTTTTCTTTGATCTACATTCACATCTAAACATATTCTAGGAAATGGATTTTGAAGATGATTTTTTCATTCATAAAGTACTTTTAATGATTTATAAGATCCACAAGTCATTCCATCAACCTAGAATTTTTTTTAAAAAAAATGGTTATACAATATTATCAATGAAAAATAATACCAAATTTACAACTTAATCCATTCTATAAGTAATTAATTTTAATTTTAATCCTATAACTTCTTGAATCAGGTACGCTATGCTGGTTTTTCACATGACCTCAATCTTTCCTCCCAGTACGCCAGATGATTCCGAATAGCAGTGAGGGTCAAATATATAACAAGGTAAAAATATACCCTCTTTATCGAAACATCACAACTATGGAAATAATATGATATAAATATGATACTAACCAATAAACAGAATAATTCCATAACCAAATACAAACTAGTATCATATGATGAACCAAGGAAGGAAAACAATATCAAAACAGACATATTACATGTTACTTTCCATATATGTGTCATGAGTCTAATAAAATACCAAAATAAAAACACACTGACACTGCCAAGATAGTCTTGACATCATTTCTAGTTCCCTCATCTATGCTACATCCGGAATCAGTCATCTAAAATAGGGAACTTATCTTTATCATTTACAACAAATATTAATCCTATTCAGGTACCAACATAAAAGCCTAACTATGGTGTGAGAAAAACATTGTGTTACACCACTAATGGTGTCTAAAATAATATATAGTATATAAAAATTTATTTAGTTTTATAAATAATAAATTAAACTAAATTAAATAGATATAACATTTTTGTAGTCATTATTTAACCACATATATTCCCTAGGTTCCCAATGTCTCCCACACCATTATTACCTGCTTCGGATCATGGCTGAGTATGTGACATGTTAAAAATGAATAAAAAATTAACTCTATCATGATATTATATTATCCATTTAATTTTAATTCCTAACACGACTACGTGAACCCATATGAAAATTCAATCATTTTGGTCCAAGAACCCAACTTCAAGTACCCCATGTGTATTTTAAGCATCATTCAATTCCCCAAAAATTGTTTTAATCACATATGGTATTTTGATTCATCAGTCCATGTCCTACGTATATATATAAAAAATATCACTATATAACATTGATATAAAAATATTTCACATTCATGAAGGATAACCATCATTATATTTTTTTATCAAACATCCTCATCAATATGTGCCGTTTCAATTTATAAAAAATCATCATTTGTTAATTTAATTAACTTGGAGAAATATGAAAATTCACTATTATACAATTTATCATAATTTAATCATATAAATCATTGAACCATTATAGATAATCCAAAAATGACATAATTATCATTAATCAATCAATCCAACATCCCTTTAATCATAAAATTCCTAACTATATTTACCAAATTCAATTGCCTGATATTGACCCATTTTAGGATCACATGGTCATTTAAATAATCAATTCCATGAGTACCTTAATTAAATAACCAATTAATTAATGCAATTAAAGAATAAATTTCAAAATTTTGACATTTAAATTCCACAATGAATACATGAAATTATAATTAAACAATATGGTAATTGAATTTTCGAACACAAAATTCGAAATCATTTATGGATTCTCACCAAGAGAAGACCCCTAATTGAAATAGTACTATCAAATGCACAACAAAATAATGATATTTAAAACCAATACAAAGATCAATATAAAAAAACTACAATCTATCAAAACCCAGAACGAAACCCATCAATAACAGAAGAAATTATCCCATGAAATTATTATAGAATGTTGAGATAGAGGTAGTAAATCAATGGGGAAGAAATTACGTATGGAGAGAGTTGAATATCCATCAATGAGATATTTTATTCAGCCTGAATAGAGATCATGGAGACTTGGAATCCTCTATGGGGCCTCGAAAATGAGTGATACCTTCTTATGTCCAGATAGGGAAAATGAGGATGAAATCTATGGGGTTCAATAATGTTAAAATAAAATTACAAGGAAAATAATTCAGTGTGCATAGTTTCCATGGTTGGGGCACACAATTTTCCAAACCATGGGTCCTAATGATGTGCCTCTTCTAGGGGTCATATCGTTACTACAATGTATGTGAATTTTTTTTCAAAATATGTGCCGAAATGAAATACCCCTCCATCTAGGGTTCCATAGTTCACTGGGGGTAGAAGATTAGTTTTGTAAAACCATGTTCCAGCCATGCACTTCCACTTTTCCATAAAAATTTTAAAAAAAATTACCAAAGCAAACCTAAATGAAACTGACCCAAGATATATCCAAACAAGGGTAAAAGCATACATGTATGGGTCATCAAGATATCTCTATAAATAGTTATAATATTACAATCTCTACAACCTTTAATAACACTTCCTGATGATTTACTGCAAAAAATATAAAACATTTTGGGGTTAAAATATAATTCTACTAGGAGAGAATATCCTTTTCTTTCTTCAATGTTTCCTCTAGAACCAAAAAATATTTCCACAAAACATAAACAATTGACGTGGCCTTTCCCCACAACACTATCACACTGTGATACATAATATGTATCATATTCCCCTTATAGAACGCATTATTCTGAAGCTCAATATCATAAACATTGATTGCATGAGAAGGTTCAAGGTGACCCCAATGAAGATATGTCAAATGGAAAAGTTCATGTATATAACTATACCAATATGGAAGATAATATCATTAAACCACTGGTTCGATGCTCTCCATAACCTAAAATGGTCCAACAAATCTAGTCACTAGATTTCACTACCTATGAATCCATTGATGACCCAATAAATACCACAACCAAAGGAACATATGGTCACCCTATATAAACTCTAGGGTTTTCAACGTCTATCTATATTTTAATTATTCCTAATATCTTCCATGATAATACATTTCTAATTCCTCTATACATGTGATTATGTCTTAGACATCATACATTATCCCAACATATCTAACCCACTAGCTTCGATTCATCATAGTTGTGATATTCATGGTGTACAATGAAGAACCACATATGGTACAATATAAATAGTATTAAAATAATTAATGTTATAGGGGATCATAAATAGATGTAAGTACTTATCCAAAGTCCCACCAAAGTATAAAACTCACAGCCATAAAAAATCCTCTAAAACATGTTGAGTATGTTCTATCCTCCCATCTATCTATGGGTGGAATGTTGAACACAGAAATACCTATGTACTAATCAATTTCTAAAATATATTCTCGAAGATAAAAGTGAAATATGATTCACAGTAAGAATATAAAACTCCTAGGAATACTGTTTAGACATTATATCAATAGAACATACATGTCTCTCAACTGTTCTACTGAGAATGTCTACCTAATATAAAATAATTGAGAAACTTTTATCCATCAATCCATGGTCACCCAAACAAAATCATTATTTCATGGAATCATAAGGAGACCCACCATGATGTCCATGGTAATGTCATCCCATAATGATTTTAGAATGGGTAATAGCTGTAGTAAACCAATAGTTTATTGATGATTATAATTTAACTTTTTAAAGGTGTAGAATCATGTCATGAACCCTACAATTTCTTTTATTTCCCCTACACAAATTCTATCAGAATAGGTGATGGTAAATTTTGGTTAGACATGGGTACATCGCCCACTTCGAGGCATGAAATTCATACATCATCACCTCTATAATACTCACAAGAATAACAACCTCCATCTAAACATAAATGATCTCATCCTAATCTATTGCCCAATCAGAAGTTGAATCCCCACCTTCAAGGGTTTTCCTCATGGATAAGCACTCTGAATTCTAATACTGCATCACCTAGATGTTTCTCAAAATTGTGATCTCTATAGAAACTAATACGAGGGTAAACTACTCCTCGACCACCTCAACCAAAACCAGCATCTCATCCAGAAAGGTTACCATCTTCCACTCAGGACACGACTCATAATCATTATGAGTCTCTTTCTTTCATATAAATGAATTAGAATCTTCGTTTCTATTCCATGGAATATATTATAAATCCAAATAAAATGTCTGTATATACTAAACCCACCTCCATTACTGGAGATTCAATTCCCAATATAAAAATATGTAATTTAATCTCTTATGATAGTTATATATAGTAATCATTTCACACAACAGATAATTCCACTAAAACATAAAAGCATAAACCACTACAACTATCTTTAGGTTATGTGTGGGGTAGTTCCATTCATGTTTCCTGAACACCCATGAAAAATACACCATAAATAGATCCCCCTACATAAAAATATCATAAAGAACATCCCAGAAGATTCAAAAAACACTATATACACCTCATAAAACTCTTGTAGGATCAATATTGGTTGTCTTATCAACCGCTTTTCCAAAACAAGGATGGAATTATCACATACTACAGACCATTGAAACATTATCCACTTTATGTTCAATCCCAGTAGAGGTTCTTCAACGTGGGAAAATTCTTATAAGAACCTCTGATTCTATCCACCTCATCCAAGAAATCTATGGATATCAACTACGGTATTAGGTTTCTTCTAAGAAACAATTTTATTACCCTTCTTTGCGCCCACATAAACACTTACATATATGATAATGTGACCCATGAAATGTACCTAATCAATCCATAATTGACACTTAGAATACCTGGAGTATATCTTATTCCCAATAAGAGTACTTAAGATGATGCCATGATGTTGGGCATGATCTTCAGGAGTCTTGGATTACACCATGATTTCATCCAAAAAAACAACCTCCAATTTATCTTAGTACAAGTGGATGATTTGGTTTATCAAAGGGAAAACAATGAAAGATAATTTATAATACTAAAGAGAATAATAATCATTTCATAAAGGCCATATATTCATATAAAAAATAGCATCGCTATATTAGAAGGCTCAACTCCCAATAGAAGATACACTGATCTCAATTCTATCTTGGAGAAAAGAAAATATCTATTGAAATGTTTAAAGATATCACCAATACATGGTTGAGGATACTGGTTCTTTACTTTAATCCAATTCAACTACTTGTAGTGGACACAAATGAATAACATACCATCAACTGTATTTGAAAACAAGACTATAGAACCCCAGGGAAATGTACTGAGACAGATTATTCTCTTATCCATCAACTATTCGAGTTATTTACCATTATCTGGAATCTATATTGGTGTCACCCAATATGGTGGAATGGAAACTAGATCATGTCCATTATTTGGATCAATAGTATTCTCCACATCCCTCTCAGGTGGAATACCTAATATTTCTTCATGAAATACATACTTGAACATGTCTAATATGGGCGAAAAGGTGTCATTATTTACACCCTCTCAGCCTATATTAGACTATAATACTGGGTGCTGAGATCCCCCAATTTCAAGGGAACTGGCCCTATACATCCCTCCATGACATCCCACTCATTTCAATGCGCATAAAAATTACCCACATACGACGTATAATTATTTATCAAGTGGTACTTATATATGTGATATTGGTATACTACAAGCTATTCCATAGCCATAATCAAGTCAAATCCTAAAATATAATGGATGTAAGGTTCCCACTGCTAATGATACTCCCTAACATTGAGATAAAATCTCATCGATAAATGATTGTCTCCAGAAAATACTCTCAATAGTGCATCAATTTTTATAATCTCACAAAAAAACTCCAATACTAGACTCAACCTATTCAAAAGTTGTGAAGATATTAATTAATTTGAGGAATCAGAATCAAATAAATAAATAAAAATCATAGAATCCAAAACAATAGTAATTCTAACTATCAATGGTCTATCCTTACTATCCACATGTGTTGGATAGAATTCATGCCACTCTCAGGCCACTATTCTATGTGATGCAGTCAAATTTCCCCTGAGCTACACTACTCTGGGGATAGATACAATCATTCCATGAAGCACCACATCTACTACCTCTATAGTTGTGGCTAATAGAAATCCATCTTCCGACTGATGTGGGATGAATGTTCCCCTTACATCACTCAAATTCTTCCAATATCCTTTATAAATACCTATATATCATTGATTCCTACAGAAACACTATATTCATCACATCCTTCTTCAATATCAACACTAATATAGTGCAAGGGAACAATGTCTACAAAAGTGTCCAATCCTACCACACTTGTGGATGAGCACTCATTTATGATCCTATATAACTGAACTTTATCCATATCCACTATGTTTCCACTACTATGGTCGATATTATCATAGAAAAACATCCTATTCTCAAATCAAATCACCATATATCATCCACAGAAAACCATCAGTCCTCCACTAGAAACCTCCTTCAGAACCCCTCATATATTAGAGCCTAATCAACTACATCATCAAACAACATTAACCTAATAATGTAAACCTAGGACATAATCTCATATTCAAGGCCATCTTGAATATTACTTTTTCATAGTTGTGACATCCCATACCAGTGTTAGAGGAAAATGTTTCAATTTGGTTAGGAGACCAACACATTCCCTCATGTATATATCCAATTGGTTCTGCCTCATAAACTCATGTTCCCTCTATGGTATTGGTGTTTCTTAATAAAATTACTCATTAAAAATATCTTGTATGTCTTTACATATGATTTTTTCAATCTTCTCACCCCATTCCCAAACATCCCACCATTGATTCATTCATCTATGAAACCTTTAAGAGGCCCGTTTGATTCTATTCTCATCATGAGTATCTAAGCTATCAAGAATCATCTGGATAGTCTGAAGCCATAACTCAGTTTCCACAGGTCCACCCTCTCCATGATATTTAGAGGGTGTCACAATTTAAATTCCCATGTCATGTTAGTCATAATCTATACAACATGAATGTGGCATCCTTCAATAAAAGGCATATATTAAAAAATCACAAAACTTATCTCCATCTTCCCACCCCTGAACTATCAGAAACTCTATTTCTACCACCAGATGCACATATATATCTCTATATTCCTTTCATCTTATCAAAAAGTTTCATCATGGTGTCATATATCTATAATTACAAACACACATCTTAAGTCCCATGACACAACATTAACACATATACATAATACAGATTCACGAAAGGCCATAAAAATATTTCCATATACCCCACTACATGGTCAAAGGATAGGAGTTATCAATACCCTTAACCATCCCAAATCTAGTTCATTGTAAACTATGTGTAAACACAATCTCATTAAGCCAGTTTCTCATTATAAACCAATTTCTCACATTTTTCATCATTTTACAATATTTAACTCTTATAAACAACTTTTTTAGATAATTTACACAATTAAGGAAATAAAATTTTAATTCCAACTAATTCATGGAACCAATTTTTCCATCATTACCTGGTAAAAAGATGCACATTATAATAATTCATATATACCTACAATGATTTGTGTATAGTCAACTCTCATGTAATACCGAATTATCAGTCAAATATAAAAAAATCATAGAAAAATCACATCACACAACACGTACATCACCTAGGCTGAAATACCGTCTCACTGTAACATAAAGCATAAAAAATCAAACCATCCTCGGTACATGTCTTTTACCCTTGTACATGGGTTATGTACTCTGTTGCATGAGTTGTTAAAAATGTCATGACTCATCCTAGTCTCTTCTATGCCTTTCCCAAATAAGAATATAAAATAAAATAAATGAAATATTCTTTTTTACCACGTTGTAATATCTTTCCCCAATATCCACATGATGGTGCCCTATGCCAGTTGTTTAGAATATCTCCGAAGTGCCTCCCTATATTTTAGTGGATGAAGAATAACGGTGGGGTTCAAATATATTACCTAGGGAGACTATACAATCTTTCTCAAAGTATCTAAAAAACATAAAAAAATAAATAATAAGAAAATTATAATAACCAATACCCAAAATAATACTATTAAAAAATAGACCAGTATCACATGATGAACCAAAGGAGGAAAATAACTACCAAAACTAAAGATGTAGATATACCCAACCATATATGGGAAAAATGTCAACCGAAAAACCAAAAGAAAGAAATTTTGAAACTACTAAGAAGGTCCTAAAATCATGTCTAGTTCCTTCATCCATGATCAATTCCAACTCAGTCATGTAACATAAGGCTCTTTCCCTTATCTTATCCTGTAAATATGAAGATTATCCATGTACAGATCTGGGAGCCAGAGTCGGGTGTGAGTAAAACATATTTGTCCTCCACTAATAACTTCTAAACCAATATCTAATCTTTAACAATGTATTCTATTGTATAAATAAAAATATATAAAAATTTAAATAGATCTCAGATTTTTACACAAAATCCCCAATTTTATGGTGACGCCCAAACCGTCAGTGCTTTCTTCAACCCATTTCATAGTCAAAGCCATATAAAAATGAATTCACAATTCATTATAACATGGAAATGCATTAAAAATTTAATTTATATTCATATTATTGATTTTTGTAATCATAGTACAATGCCATCATTTTGGGCATAGAACCCCATGTCTAGCACCTTGTGGGTATTTGATGCACCATTCCGGGTCCCACAACCCATTTTTATCACATATGGCCTTTTGAAGGAACATTACATGTCCCACAAATTCTTATAAATCATTCACATACATGATTTTTAAGAATCATTTCATTTAAAAAAATGTATATCAAATATATCAACATATCAAATATATCATAAATATATGTCATTAATCATCGTTATTTGTCATTAACCATTTTATAAAACATCCGTAACAATGATTACCTTTTCAATTTATCAAACAAAAAATATTAATAACATTAATACAAAATGGATAATATGAAATTTCATCATTAAAAAATTTGTCAACATTTAATCAAATAATCCATTAACACTTCATTGTTAAGCCAACCATCTTTTAATTCCCATTAAACAATCGTGTCCAAATCTCATTATTCATCAATTTAATAACCACAATTACCAAATTCAATATACTATAATCCACTAATTTCTTTATAACATGTAAATTCATTTAATCACATCCATGAATCCAATAATTAATTAACCAATTATGTAATCAAATTCATGATTCAATATCTTATAATTGAAATTAAAATTTCACAATACATATAGACAATTATTATTCAATAACATGGGAATTTACATTCATATCACCTAACACAAGATTTTTTATGGATGGTCACCTATGTATATCTCAAAATTTACACAGAATGGACAAATAGACAGCCAATAATTTTATTTAGAACCAAAACATAGATCATGATCAATCAAATTAAGATCGATCAAAACCATGATCTTAAACCATCACAAAAAGAGAATATAATTTATTCCAAATTTTGGAGAAATATGAGAGATATGAAGGTAACGAACTAGGGATATATTAAATACTGGGAGAGTTGCATATCCTTCATTCAGATATTTGATTCATCAAGAACAGAGTTTGTGGGGCCTTGGAATCCCCTCTATGTCCACAAAAAATGAGGGACCACTTCTTCGGTTTAGAGGGGAGGGATGGGGGTGAAATATAAGTGATTTATAGGGTTAAATAATATTAAAATAAATATTTGGGGAAAATAATTCCCCATAAATGGTTTACTAAAATTAGAATAGGGTTTTTCATACCGTACAACCTAATTGTGTTCTTCTCCAAGGGGCCACACAGTTTCGACTAACAGTGATCACAGTTTGATAAAACATACTCCAAATATAAAATATCCATCTATATGGGAATTCAGGGTTATCTAAAGGTAGGTGCTTGGTTTGGGAAAACCCTACCCCAGCCATGTACTGTCCCCCCCCCTCCCAAAATTACAAATATTTCACCTGAAAACCCTCTAAACAATAACCCACCCAGGATATACCAAAAAAGGGTAAAATGTTACTTGTAATTGAGATAGATACATATCTAGAAAATGAAAGGATCTTAAAAATCTAAAATATGTATATCCAAATTCGAGGACCTAATTTAATGAAGGAAGGTAAAAAAAATCAAAATAAATAAAAAATTAGTTTCCACAAAAAACATAATATAATTCTTAAGGTCCCGTATGAAATATATGAATACTTATCATAATAAAACCATAATGAAAACATTAATTCTTCCAAAAAGTAAAATTTAATATTGTCATATATATTAATTAAATACAATCATGTAATAAACCCATCAAATATAACATAAGACATAAAATCAATAATCAATTCCACGATCACAGATAATAACCTGTAAACATTTATTTTTTTTTATTATATCCAAAATGGGAACATGTTTATGGATCACTTCCCTAAATAATTTTTTCTCAAAAAAATTAAACATAATCACTTATCATGGATACTAGTATTATTCATCACGTGCATTTGAATACATAAAGAATAAAAAATGCAGTAAAATCCTTATATATTTATTGAATCCTAAAACTATAATATCCCTGAAAATGTTAAAACAAAATTCTTCAATCGAAATAAATAATCATTCCACTTCATTATTAAACAATTAAATATACTTCATCGTCTTAGTCATCATTCATTTTATATGTAATATTTAGTCTTTTCATCATCATAAGTATAACTCTTACTCATATAACATTAATAATTTTAATCAAGATTTCCCCCCTATGAAATAAAATTTCATAATGATATTTCTATACATATTAGATATATTAAACCACCAATAACAATTTTGGGTGACTATTATTCCAATAATTTCATTTTCCCACATAAATTACATCCCACATATCCTTCTTTCCACTCCCAAATCATCTTCTTGTTCCTCTATGATATTCACTTTGTTTTTTCTTCTCTTAATATCAACTCGAAGAAACTAAATCTTTATTTCTCTATGACCCCCACTACTTGATCACTTACAAAACATCTAGGATTTTATTCTTTATTGAGTCTGAGAGTTGGTGATGGTGTGTGTTTTAAATCATATGTCCTGAATTTTGATTATGAATAATCTCAATATCCATTAGTTATCACACAATTTTATTGGACATTGATATATTATCTATTTTTTAAACATTAACCTACTACATTTTAGTTCTATCCATTAACTAAAACCAAAAATCACAGTGTGAGAAACACAAATCGTTTATATATATATATATCACATAGTCTATAAGATTAATTTATAGGATATAGGTTTAACCTAAGTTATCCATGGTCATTACAAAAACTATTGGATATTATCCTATACATAAACATATCCTGAAATTCAGTCATAGGGTTACATTCCCTAATAAATGTTTTAAAAAATTTAGTTCCCAAGGTATCTACTAAACATTACTTGATGCGAACTGTAATGAACCCATACCTAGTATCCTATATTCAGTGGGAACATATTACATTGGAATAAGGTACAAGGACTCACATCCCTAATGACCATATAGTTTAGTATTTTTCAAAAGAAAGATACAAATATGAATATTATATTATATTTGAAAATGTAAATTACAATATAGCTATAGGTGCCTAGATAGGATCTAAGTATCATTGAGAGGGGGAGGGGATGAATCTATGATATCTTTTTATAAAATATTTTTTTACAAATCAAACAAACGTCTCCATCTATTATTTATTTATTTTCATGCTAAAGAAAATTCAAACGCACATCCACTGAAACATAATAATTTATAAGTATAATCTCCCAAAAAGAGTAGTTATGGCCTTGGTATAGTATAGAAACAATCTGATTCCAATTAATCAACTAGAAAAAAAAATCCTTTAGTGTGGAATGCAATGAGTATGATATTCCCTTACAGTCACAGTGAAAATTTTTCAATACAATGGTGTCTGTACTCTTCCTAGCACAGATGATGAATTAATTTTTTTAAAAACATGTTACGGTGATGCTTGATCAACTATTACAAATTTTTTCTTCAAAAAAAGTCATCACTTTCTTATCCAGTAGCCTGAAAGAACGTCGTGGATGTTGTAATAATATTCAATCTAATTTCCCAACCATGTCTTCCAAGTATAATTTCTCAATACGATAACAAACTATATAATAATATGGCTGAAACAAATATGATGGTATCCCTTCTTAGTCCAAAAATATCAATATGATATTCTAGGTATAGTAATCTAGCCCAATAAGATAATCAACTGAATATTATCTTTTCTCTTCCCCATTCTTCTTATTTTTTGAAAACCTTGTATATGAATAATAAATCCGGAAACAAATTCTCCATAGAACATTAGAGCTTCTCTCCCAAATTTAGGAAGAGTACTCGTATAAATAGTGTACAATGTACATCCACTATTTATATGTGGGAAGAATATGGTTTCTATAGGATTTTGAAAAGTATTCATACTCAAACATATTTTCATAAATTATAATTTTCATTTAATTTAGGGTACATACTGGACTTCTTCATCACATTCCCACTCTTCTCTCTTCCTCTCGAAACATATTGAATCTTCTCAAAAATTTACATCACTTTTGAAAATAATATATTCATTAGTTCAATTCAGCCTTGACATTACGATTTCATCATTAAAATTGATGAAATTGATCACTCTTATTTTCTTGAACCACATGGAAATAAATTACATCTATGTACATATCATTAGGTTTATATGCAATAATTGAAAGACTCTTTAGCCATACTAATTTCATCATAATGATTGGGACAAAAAATTGTTTAATATTATTTTCCATGAAAATTGAGAAAAATTTAATACATTTGTCTTCCCATTACGATGATCAATATGAACTGATGAAAAAAGAATTAAAGCATACCCTCCAAACATCAAGATCCCCTAAATTATACTATTGAAAATTCATCAAAATTTTCATGAAGGAATATTCCAAATTTTATTAGAATGCTGATGAAAAATTAAATGAATCTATCATCATTAGGAAATTTTTGTTTATCAAGCTCACCTTCTCTCCAATGAATTAGTGTCTCCTCCATTCTGATGTCTCATGAACTATATGTTATAAGAAAAAAATTATTCTTTTTATTTAACCTCTGATAAAAAAAATCTGCACATTTCATTCCTCTTGAACCACTTAATAAGAAAACCAATGTTTTTATCTTAATACCAATCAAAAACTCATCTTGTTGAATAATGGTTTACTATATTATGTATTGATCTCTCATTCTATTTTTCATATTGATCGCTAAAAAGATATATTCATATCTATACATATTTGTTCCATCAAATTCCCCACCAAAAAATCTATCTCTTATAAGAACACTCTATCTATTATAGAGAAGGTAATAATAACATTAATTAGTTTCGCAATCCATTATGATGGATCAATGTAACACAACATCTAATGGGCCTGCTCTTGAAGCTTAGAATTAAACAACAATATTCCTCATGGGAGTATGATAACAATGAACTTCTTTCACTCAAATTTATTCTCTAAAAATTTATATATTATTTCTTGATGGTCTACCTGAAAATAAAAAACATTATATATTCACACTCTAACTAACCTTCTCATCAGAAAAATATTTCTACAACTTGTTTTATCACACCGAATGAATGAGACTAAAAATCCCTAGCTTCAAGAAAATCCTTCTACAAAAAAATACTGACAATATCATGACTTCATCATGACTTTTAATATGTCGAATATCAAATTTCGAATTGTCTGACGTGTAGTGGAATATATTTTATCTTCTCATAATCTCTAGTAATCATATTTATTTCTAACCCTCAATAAGGTTGTAAACAATACTCTTTTATTACATAATTCATGCATCACACGTTTTTCAGACAAATTTTTTTTTTCATTAAAAAATAGACAATCTTCATCAGAATTACATCATATCCATGAAGAATCTAATTCAATGACACATTACAACATGAACCACATTGCGGACCCAAGGTGTGTATGATGAGAATTATATTATAATAAAAATCATTCTAGTCTAATGGAATTTCATAATAATTGTATGTGTGAAGTTTTATTAATTTTTTTAGTCTAATCACTCAAATATTTAAAAAAACGTTTTTTATTTATTAACTTGGATAAAAACCCGTAAAATTCAATACAATCATAATCCTGCTTCTGATGGTGAGTAAAATATTCATGATGATGGTTCTGGATATGATTCTCATCTTTACACAAAACATTCCTCAATCAATATTTCCATTACGTTTCCCTAAATAGTCAATATATTGATCTTTTGACAACAAATTAAAATATAACACAACTTGGGAATAATAATATCCCTCTTTTTATTTTTCACCAATACCCACATCAATACTGAACAATAACTTTTATGTAATACCATTTTCATTTTTCTTTTCTCTCTTTTTCATTCCCCCGATGCATTATTACTTCCCCTATTTCTTATCTCTCCCCAAAATTGACAAAAAAATAAAAGTGGCCATCTTATTTAGATTCCCTCTTATTACTGATTAATTTAATTTCCATGTCACTGAATCTTCCATCTTAGAATCCTAAAATTATTATTTAGGAGAAAATAATAATCAGATAAGTTTCTTAAAAAATCACATTTGAGTAAGATAATCTATGTTTACATGGGTGAACCCGGTGTAGATTAAAAGAGTATATATTCCAGGATATCATTTTTCAATTACAAAAATTTCATGATATACCTTATCCTTTCTTTTTTCATAATTTTATTTAATGGGGAAATAATTGAATGTATTTTTCTAATATTAATGTATCCTTCACCCATATCAATAAACATATCATAATTTTCACGGGTAAAAACACAACTGTCCAAAAACTCAAATATTCAAAACCTCGTTACCTTCTTTTGGAAGAATAATAAGATACTCATTAGCACTATATAACATATTTATAATCCTTAATTAACCTACATGGCTTTAAAAGTACCAAAAAACTTTAATAAAGAGGAGCATCAGTTTTTGTTAATGGAAAAAATCAGATAGAGATCCCTCTCTTAGTATTTAACCATTCTTCTTATTTATGGAATTTTCATTGGATGTGTTTTATTTCTTATATTCCTCCAACTAAATTTCATTGATAACATTATTTTAATATATAGAATCTTATGATGATGATGTCTAATTTTCTTCAAAATTAATAACATCTTGTTATAATTAATTTGAAACAACATCTTCATGTCTTTGACTTGGGCTATAAAAATAATAAAACATATTTAGTAACATTCTCATATTTCTCACATCTCTTAAAAAAATTTGGTTCTTCATGTCACAGTCTATTGATATATTTTTATCAATTTGTTTATCAATTTTGGAAAAAAAAATTCCCCTCTCCTTCAGATTATTTTTTTCATCTTCCAAGTTTCAAGCTATTATTACTTGTTCTGTACACATAACTAAGTACTCCCTATTTTTAGACTCCGTAATTTTATTTTATTTTTATTGATTCAAAAAATATTTCAAAACATTCCTCCTTTGAGAGTATTGGATCCCCTTGAAACATTTCCTTATAAAATTTTTGTAATAGTTATAATGATACTGTTTGAATCAAAACATGTTTTACATATGCCTGAATCCACCTAAATGCCACCATTACCCATAAAAGAAATACATTCCTATGTAACATCCATATTATCTATAATTGTTTACATGTTTGTAATCATACTAGTCATCTTTATATATAGAAAATGTTTGACCAAAAACCATTCTATTATCAAATGAATTACTTCCTTTTAGCTCAATTCACTTTTCATCCTTATTAGAAAAAATAGTAATAAAAAAAATTAGGACCAATAAATTTTGGAAAATTATGAATTGATCACACTATTGATCATGGCTACTATATAACATTATAAACCTTCTTCTTATTGTAGGTTATTTCATATTTCCTATCAGAATTTTAAGGTAACCTTTTCTCCTTCTTATATTTAATGTTTCTTAAACTATCACCAACATCAGAGATATAATTATTGAATCATGTGCCCATCTATTCATCTTCTTAAAGTTTTTATTGGAAAAGTTCCAATTGTTCTTCATTTTATTTAAACATAACATAAATATGTGTATTAGTATTACGTTATTTCTCTAGGTATTTTCTTTAAATCATTATCCTCTTCCAGTATATTAACATTTTCATCTGGAAAATATTCATTATTGTTAGTTGAAAAGAATTCACTTTTCATCTTTCAGATTTCATTCTCAAGAAGCCCAATATTTCTCATACATAATTTCAATTATGATAATAAATTGAATTATAATTTATTTTATTCTTATTATTATTCAAAATAACTATTCTAAATTGTCCATTTTTCAATACTGTAATGAAATTTTTCTATCCAGCCATCTCAGTTGACTTTTCATTTTTAAATTTAATATTGTTATTTTTAGAACAACTACATTACTATAAGGAAAACATTCTACATTAACTATTGAAATAATTTTTTTTCCTTCACTAGCATTTATAAATTCATCACTATCAGTATAATTAATAAATATTCTCCTTTTGGAATTGGAGAACATGTTATCTTGCTTCTGGGGATATAATTTTTCTATATCCATTTTTTATAGGAAACTTATTTCTTCTCCATCACATTATTCATTATCACCTTTTTAGGAAAAATTGGATCAATGTGCCCAAAGGATCGATATAAAAAACATGTTCAGATATGTTTCCCATTATACTTTAATGTACCACTTTAAATAATTTTAGAAAGAAAATAATAAAAAATAATCATGATTTTTTCATAACGCATTTTTTGAATAAAAATATCTAGTTTATTATTCAAAAAACGTCATTGAATTTTTTCTGGAAGTAATAGAAATAAATTTTATGATAAAATTTCGTTTTTATCTGTATAAATTTTACCCTCATTTTATAATAATTATTGATAGTACTATTAAAATAATATAAAGATAATGTTCTTGGATATCTATCATCTCATGAGGATGATTTGGAATCAAACTTTTTATGAAGAATCCTCAAACTCATTCCAAAAGCAGTATAATGTTCCAACTCATCACCAAGACATCCAATAGGTCTATAAATATCCTTACCATAGGTAAATAAGTCTCTAAGAATTTCATTCTCACCCATCTTGAGATCTTCATAATTCAAAAACAAAGTTTTTAACTTTTCCTTCATTATATTTCAGTTGGCTTCATAAATGTTTTCCAATATATACCAGATACGTTTGGAAGTGGTATCTCCATTTACTCTTAGAATATAACGTTAACAAATTAATGATAATAAATCCTTGTGAAAACTTCCATTATTATGCATGTTTTCTTTATTAGCCTTTTAAATTGGAGAATTCTCAGAACAAGGGGCCAAACCATCTGTAGCAGTTTTTCAAACATGATCTCTAATAGACATAAGATATGGAAACTCTTTACCTTTTTAGATATGGTGATTCATATCATTTAATATTTTAATCCACTTAATATTTACAGAATTCAAATTCTTCATCACAATATCCCTATCAAAACATCACCAATGAATAAATGAAGATGAAATTCTCTTTGATACAACTTGAAAGTAACATGGAATGTTACAAGTATCGATGATATAGTGAAAGGATGGATTAGTGATATCATTTTATTTTATGTTTTATTAGTAAAGAAACAATATTATCCTACTATTATGGATTTAGTTACCTATGACAAGAAATTAAAACACAAATCCCTAGGAACACAAAATTGTTTGGGGTTCAATACTCAAAAAATGTGACTTCATCCATTGAATAGTTTGGTAACAATAAGATACCATAAATCTACTAGAAAATAACCCTTTTGTGGATTTCCATAAGAAGGGTATTCCCTAACACTCTTGTAGCGCTATGTTCAATGAAACAATGCATGTTCCCATTCGAGAAAAAATATGTAACACAATTTGTTTTATGTGTATGTTATAGTATTGTGTGATTAACATTAAAAATTATTTCCTTAAAAAAAACCTTCACATTCATTCCCAGCAGTAGAAAATAACTTCATGGACTTCATAATGATACAATATATGATTTCCCAGTCTTACGTATGCAATTAAATTTCTCAATAATATAATATACTCTTCCAGAATATGGATGAAACAAATATGGAAATATTTTTTTAATCATGGAAAAATCAATATGATTCTCCAGGTTTAATAATCCATCCTAATATGATAATTAACTTAATATAATCTTTTCTGTTCTCTTTTTTCCTTCATTCAGACAAAACCTCATCAGTGATACTAAATCAGGAAACTTCTTCTATTAATGACTTTATAGCTTCTCTTTCTTCTTTCAAAACAACATTCATGGTAGGAAAATATAATGTACTCTCACAATTTTTAGGTGATCCAAATCTTGTTTGAGAGGGAATATAAAATTATTTAACACTCAACCAAATTTTCTTAAACATCATTTTTCCATGAATAGTTTTTAAATCATTCACAAATTCAACACTTCCCCATAGTTATCACTTATTCTAATAACAAAAAAAAATATCACAAACTCCGCGCGTATATTACTATGTTTCATTTTTCATTCTAATTCTAATTATCATCTCAAATTATTATTTATAATGGAAGCAATGGGTCACTCCAATTTCCATGGCCCACTTGCAAACAAATCATAGGTGACATCATCCCATTATGTTTCTCTCCAAAAATTTAAAGACTATATTCCAATTATGATATCTTCATAATGATGCTGAAAAAATATTCTTCAATACGTTTCTCTATAGAAAATGAAACAAATTATAAATCATATGTCTTTTAGTTATGATTCTCCATACCAACTGATGAATGAGAAAATATATTATTCAAACTTCAAAATCAACTTGACAATAATTTTAAAAAAAATTCAACCGTTTCAAGAAAGATTCTTCGGCATTTGTTTAGATGAATCATATAGAATCCAATGAAGTTATCAATGTCAAGTTATATCTGATTAGCAGTCTCATATTCACTCTATTGAATTTTTATATCCCACATTGAAATGGATCTTGATCAATACGTTATAATAAAAAAGAGTTATTTCTTCTGGTGACCATCTTGTAAATAAATCACAAAATTCATTCCTCTATACCCACATGATATGGAAACCAATGTTTCTATGTAACAAAAAATCAATAATGAATCTTGTTGAAATTTTATTCACAACATTATTGATTGATCTCTGATTTTCTTCTTTGTATTAGTCCCACAAACATGTATTCTCCTCTTTATTTATTAGTTGCAAAAAATTAACCACAAAACAATTGTGCCTCATATAAAACCTCTATACCAAATATAAAAAAGAGAAAAATAACATGAAATGCTGTGAAAATCCATTATGATAGATCAGTGGCACACCATGTACAATAGAAAAGTTAATGTAGCTTTGAATTTAGAAACATTTTTCCTTTTTTTGAATTCAATATGAATAGGCACACTACTTATTTCTCTAAATATTTATATATTGTGTATTATTGGTCTCACTAAATACCATCATCTTCATATATTCATTTTCTGATCAACATTATCATCCAACAAAGATTTTTTTATATAGTTTTTTTGCACAGATGAACAGAGACCATAAATATTTGGCTTCATCGACTTCCTTATTTCAAAAACAGCTACATGTATCATGACTTCCATGGGACTTTGAATATGTTTAATATCATCATCATCATCATCTCCTAACTAGTAATGGAAATGATTTTGAATTCTCATCCATTCAAGAATATATATTTTTTTTCAAACCTCAATAGAATTGGTTTAAGTCTCCGTTTTTTATATAATTCTTACATCACAATTTTTTTAAATACATCAGATATTTTTGAATTTAAAAATAGAATATATGATTCATATTTACATCAAATACTTATAGAATACGATTCAATACCCTAATAATATCTAAACCTCATTTCAGTCCCAAGGTGTGATTGATGATCCTTTTATTCTAGTAAACGTTTTCCCAATTCGATGGAATTCCTTATGAATTGTGTTTTTGATGTTTTGACTATTATAGTCAGTCTAGTTACTAGAATTATTTATAAGGTTATGTGTTTTAATCCCGTTGATAAAAAAATACAACACCAGCAAATGAAATATCTTCATGATTACGACGATGTGTCCAATATTCATACATAGGGTTTTGAATATAATTCTCAACTTCACACAAAAAATTCTTCAGTATACATTTCCATTAATATTAACTAGATACTAATCATATTGATCTATTAACAAAAATACTACCAAACAATGCATGGGTTGAACAGTGGTAATTCCCTTGAAATCACTATGATTCCCCAATCTTATCCTTGTATATGAATCATAATAAAATTCTTTCCTTTTTGGAGAAAAATAAAACATATGTAAGGTTTGAGATAAAATTCTAAAAATGGGTTAAGAATAAAAAAATATATTATGAATAAGAAATAATAATTAAGGAAATATAAATTACAGAAATAGTTTCCATTTAATTAATAATTTGAACATAATATTAACATAATAAAAGGTCATCATAAATTCCACATAAATAATTTATTTTTATAGAATACATAACCATTGATATTATACTAATAAAATAATCATATATGAATCAATAACTAATATAAAAATGATATAATTCATAATTCAAGATATTTGAACATTATCTCAAGGATTCATGTGAGGAATCTAACATCATCAATGTTTCACGACATAATCTTATAAATGTGTAATTCATTGGCCCAAATCCATTCCAGTTTCTCCCACGACACTTATAGATTCATTATGGGGCTATAGTGTGCCCCACATATTAGTTATTAAATTTGATACCTTCCTCATATAAATGCGGTGAGTCATAATGAATAGATACATATGTATTGAAACTGTCAGACAAAATGTAATTCACTTTCCTGTTAAGTAAATGTAATCATAAACCAACCAGAGTAAAATATTTAATGGTATCAAAATAGTATATTCCTAGTGAAAAAAATTAATAACCAGTAAAAAATATGAATGATGGTATCAAAAAATAATATCCTCAATGAATAATAATATTAAACGAAGGATGATGACTTAGATGAAAATGCATTAAATGATATCCTTGAAAATTTCTTTAGTAAAATACCATTTTCACTTTGATTATCACATATGATTAAAAAATAATGAAATTATAAAATAAAACAATTTCATTGTATATTACCTTGTAAAATTTTAAATTAATATTTGAAACATTAAGGATTAATGGAATTAGGAAAACCCTCTCATGTAGTATAAGTTCAAAAACATTCCTAGTGTGTTTTTGTCTGAAAAGTATCATTGAAACGTATTTAGAAAATCCAAAAATATACCATTATAAGAATTTTTTATAGATTGAAAATGAATAAAAATTAATTTAAATATAATATAAAAGTAGAAAAACAATTTTCAAATCAATTTTAGAAGAAATAGTAATTTATGAAAAAGTGAATTTGATGGGAAACATTAAAATGATAATTCTTTTAAAAGAATGTTGTTTATAAATATTATATCAGTGAAGTGAGCATTTTTCAAACGAATTGAATAAGTGTATTCTATGTAAATAAAAATAAAAAATTGGAAATAAAACTTAATATATTAATAATTAATTTCCTAAATATTTTTAGTAAGACATATTTAAAGAAGTTTACGCTTAAACCAAATAATTGAAATTTTGATAAGAATTACCTCACAATTTTTTAATCAGTTTAATTTTATGCCCAATAAAACTGATAATTATTAAAAGAAATATTTAATACCATAAAAATAATGATAATCATGACATGGTATTTGAAATTTCTATAAATACAACACACACAAGGAATATTTGGTGAACAAAACGTATATCTAACAGATTTAAATGTGCTATTAGAAAATATTACTCATGCTTCACTTTAGTGTAGAAATATTTAACCTACTACATAAGGGTTAAAAGGATCTAATTCTTTAATTAAAGAAATATATTCATATTTGTAATTTTATATATGATGATTTCATAATGTATTATCACCCATTAATTTATAATATTTCATTATTTTTATTTTTTTATGTGCGTTTGTTTTGTGGTTTCATAGTTGGGTCACTTGTTCATAATTATGGATGTTCTTGAAAAAAGGTAATGAAACTACATAGTGGAAGTCAAATGGTACTAATCCACGTTTATAAATTTAAATGTTCCTATATAACATTTTTTCTTTTCTATAGGAGGATGATCTATTTTAAAATTGTTATTGATAAATGATTAGTTTATTTTGGTGATTCAACTGACCAACCCTAAGTAAATTCATTATATAAAATATTATGCCTATATATTAGTTTTAGATTATAAAATAGGTTTTAATATAGTTATTTCATTTTTATTTAAATGTATGAATTCATTCCATCCATGAAGGGGGTAATGTAAAATGATAAAAATCAATATTCACAGAGACGGTTAACCACCATAACATGGGAAATGGTTTAATTTATTTGAATAAGTGGAAGTAATAAACTATATGGATATAAGATATTTCAATATGAATGTAAAATTATAGTATTTACATGATTTTGGAGTAATTATTCCTTTATGTATGAAGAATATTATTATAAATATGAAAATTAAAATAAAATAAGAGAGGTGGTGTGAGATAATTAATTCTTCAATATTACCTCTTTAAGGGACCCCTTGAGGACCTTTGATATAGTATTTTTGTAAGAAATTAAGAACATAGATGTGTACATATTTAGGATGATAGGTATTTTCAAATATTTTCAGATCATCATGGCTTGTGAGTAGATATAGGTTAGTGAGGTTTGGTATTTATACTTGAGGATATGTGGTCTTAAGTGATTAAATAAATATTGTTTTATAATTAAATCCAAAAAATAAGGTGAAATTAATTTAAATAAATTTTGATGATAATTAATTTTTTCAATTCTATTTATATTTTATATTCACTTTATAAAACCATTTAATATTTTATTTTTAGTTATTATAATCCTTTAACCTTTTAATTTTATCATGTTACACAATTTTTCTTATATCATGGTAGAACATTTTATTACCATGGTAAATATATTATTAAATAAATGAAAATAAACATTGAACATAATTTTTAAATTATAATTACATATATAGAATCCATTTCAGAAAATTAAATTCATATAGTTGTAAAAAAATATATTTAAAATTAGTCTAGTAGAAGAAACGAGAAAACATGGTTTTAAAGAGAAAATTTGCGAATGTTTGAAATGATATCCTAACAAAATTTAATTTGAAATCAATTTGAATGACCAAAATTGTATTTATATATTTATAATTGAACAAATTTAAATACAAAAACAAATTTCAAATAAAATTTAACCTTATATATTATTTATAAGAAAAGGATGTACTCAATTAAAATGTTGTATTTTTCAGCATTCGTTATAAAATAAAACATTTTAAAAAAATACCAACAATTAAAATTTTGTTTATTTTGATTTTATTAATTTAAAAATAAAGTTTATTTTGAAAAAATATAATTTATATTATTGTCAAGATTATGTTTTAAAATACGTGCTCTTTTAAAAGTTGGAAAAATTTAGAAAAATATAGCTTTTTATGCTTAAAATTAGAATTTTTATTATCTTAAGCCAATATAATATAATAGATCCATTTAAAAAAATTATATTTAATATATATATATATATCATATAATATTTATTTATATATTTAAATAATAATAATTATTTTTATTTATTAATATAAAATGATATTTTGGGCATAAAATAGTTTTTTATAAAAACACATCATTTTTTATAAATCGGTTTTCATTTTAAAATAAGCAGAATTAGTATAAAATTAATTAATTTTATTAATATATGTAAACTATATTTTCATAATTTATTTTATCTCATTCATTCTAACTATTTTATTGACTTTTTGATAACAATATCAATTAAAAAATAGTATTTGATCGTTTTTTAAGTTCGATGTTCCATGTAATGTTAGATATCGAACATAGTGTTCATAAAAATATGGGAGTTCAACAGGGTTTATGTAAATGATAATGAGAAATATGTCTATCGAGAAGACACCAAATACTGGTTTTAATTATATTCATTAGTTATAGTAATTGATTTTAGTAAACAAAATATTCAATGTTTAAAATAGAGTTTCAAAACATATTGTATGCAATAGTTGTTTTGTACAATATAAGGATTATATTGTAGAGGTTTAGTTTCAATATTAAACTAGATGGAATTACTTATATGAAGACCCAGAACACTAGATAGACTCTTAAATTATATAGAGAATCAAACGGATGATATCTGGATGAACCTTTTGGGAGTTGATTTATAATGCTTCACATTGTTGTGTAGGATTAGTTTAATAAGATAAACATTGTTACTAGAAAAAGTCTATATATCCTTTAATTTAATGATATATAAGGAGTCTAAATTTAGTAGGATCATGATTTGTTCATGTCACGACCCGTCCTCAGGGCCCGTGTTGTGACTACCCCAAGCCCGCATTCCTGAGGCCAGGGGCTGGCGACTAGCACCAAGGCTTAAATCACGATAAACAGGGAAGGAATTGCCTTTGTATAGAAAACAATCACCACAGAGTAAGCAAGCGGAAAAGTAAAAACTAAGTAAAAACTGTAACAAGCTGTGCTGAAAGTAAAAGGGGATGGAAATACAAGCCCAACTGTAAAGTAAAACTGAAAGGAAAAACATCAACTGAAAATAAAAGCCACAGTGTCGAGCCGTCCTCTAGAAGTCCCACCTGTAGGGTGGGTACAGATAGCCTCCACTGCTCCTCGGGTCCACCTGACCGCTCCGAGTGCGTCCCACCCAGTGGTCCACCTCCAGGTACCGTCCTGCTCCGCAATCCTCCAACACGATCAGCGTTGTCCGTCGTCTGCATCCAAAACAACGAAGTGCAGGCATAGCCCATGCAGGGGTGAATATAAGCTACTCAGTAGGGACCCCGAGACCCCCGAGGGTCTCCCAAAATCCAAAAATGATAAACCACAAAGGAAAGATACAATCACGAAATAACAACCGACATTGCTTAGGTATATGCCCATACATATACCTAAGTCAACAATTCCAATACGGTCCAACCTCCAATCCCAAGTACAACTCAGTCCACACAGGAAAGTATACGTATTCCACACAGGAAAGAAAAACGTAATCCACACAGGAAAGAAAATAGGATTCAGCTCACACAGGTTCGGTAATGAAGTGGAACCCAAAGCTATTGGGAAACTCCTTCTCCATCAAGTGCAGTGGTTATGCCGCTACAACCAAGCGCTTCCCTCTTACTGTGGACTGCTGTAGTTCTCCACCTATCGGGTACTGTGGGCCTGCTACTACCACCAAGCACTCCCCCGTCGTTACAACCAAGCGCTCCTCCGTCGTGGGTCTGCCTCTACATCAAGCGCTCCACTGTGCCGCTAAAACCAAGCGCACCTCTGCCGTGGGTCTGCCGCTATAACCAAGCGCTCCTCTGTGCTGCTACAACCAAGCGCACCTCTGTCTTGGGTCTTTCGCTACAACCAAGCTCTCCCCTATGCCACTACAACCAAGCGCACCTCTGTCGTGGGTTTCCGCTACAACCAAGCGCTTCAATGTGCCGCTACAACCAAGTGCACCATTGTCGTGGGTCTGCCGCTACAACCAAGCGCTCCCATGTGCCGCTACAACCAAGCGCACTTCTGTCGTGGGTATGCCGCTACAACCAAGCTCTCCCATATGCCGCTAAAACCAAGCGCTCCCCCACCGGTCTATCCATAACACACCGAGTCGTTCGATCAGCAGTCATCAAGTCTCAACCGGCTCTAGGGTTTCCGCACACACCATGCTCGTTTTGGGAGGGTCCACTCCACGAGCGAAGAGGTCGATGCATCAACTGACATGTAGTCCGGAGTTGATGTATCCCAAGATGTACCGTAGTGGTCACTGCCGAAAACACAGAGGATTCCCATACGGTTTTCATCATCGTCGCAGTCGAACCCACTGAGGATCTCTGTACAGTCATCGCTGTCACAGCAGCAGTAGCAGCCAGCTCTAAGGTTCCCGCACATAGCAAGCTCGTTCGGGAGGGTCCGCTCCACGAGCCGAGAGGTTGATACATCAACTGACTTAAATTCCAGAGTTGATGTATCCAAAAGTTCCGTATCGTCAACAGGAACTCAACGTCGCCGACGGCGCGTCAATCGGACGCCCGGTTTGAGAGTTATTGTCTTTTTCATCCCAGGGGCCCAGTTGGTTTTTAAGGAAAAACCAACCCGACCATACTCCACCTGCGTCCAAACCTCGGGTGGAGTATTCCAAAATATTTTTCTCACATAGAAGAATCCACCAAAGCCGACGGCATGTCAATCGGACGTCCTTAGCTCAAGATATGAGCGTTTCCGCTCCGAGGCCCCGGTTGGTTTCGTGTACGAACCAACCCAGCCGAACCCAAAGTATTCCTAAACCTTGAGTGCGATATACCGAAACGACCGTCTCGATCCAAGGATTGCGTTTCCGCAGATGGAGCATTGTTCGAAGGGCCTTAGCTCATGTTACGGGCAAAATACCGGGAACAATCCGAAGACGGGGGATCCAGGCCCGGGCCGACCCGACCCGACCCCCCCTGGGTCGGCCGAACCGGGTCGACCCGACCCGGTCCGGCGTGGCTCAGCTAGGCCGAGCGGCCGAGCTTCTCGGGTGCCGCGGGGAGCCTCCCCCCGTGGTTTGGAGGTGTCGCGACCCTCGAAGGGCCGCGCTGTCAAGAGGACGAGGCTTCTGCCACGTCCCGTGCGGGCGAGCTGGACCTGCGCGGTCGTGGGTCCGCTGGCTGCCGCCACCGCAGCTTCAACCGCGGAGGCCCTGTCTGTAACACCCGAGACTTTTATGTTATATAAATCTTCAAAAGAATCTTTTTCTACACAACTCTTGCTTGGCTTGATTTACACGAAATCATGACCTTCCTCGATAGCTTGCGTCGTACGCAATACCGAGTTTCACTAAACAACGATATACTATTGAAATATTATTAAAACTATCTGTTATGAATAGTAATAACCATGTTTTGAAATTTTATAAATTTTATTTTTCAAAATGGACTTCATTTTTGAATTCGGAATATCAAAATTAGCCTAGGGTGAAATTTTGGTATTTTTCTGAAAACTTTCAATTTTTGATGAATAGTGAAACCACTAAGTGTTAGTTAAAAAACTTAATTTTTCATAAAACTTAATTTTACCACTTCTGTGAGTCGAATTTTGAAAATCCAAGAGACACGGTTAATATCAAGGACTAAAATGTGGTTCAATGAGATGAATTTTTTTTTTGGTGAATAGTAACTTTTTACTTTTTATTACCACGGTTAAAAGTAAATATAGTAATTAAGGGTAAATATGATATTATTATTACCCTAACACATGTCTTAATTCAATTGGATAAGTGACATTCGACCAAAAACAAACTTAGGAATAAAATATGACCATTTAGGCCCACATGGATTAGATTAGGACATTTATTATTAATTTATTTAAAAAAGGGTTAAAATAGATAAAATCAAAGTTTAATAAGTAAATAATTTTTAATATGGGGTTATACATAAGATAAATTCAACTATAAATATTCATTAGAAAGCTGAAAAGATTTTATACATAATGGTATTTTATTTGTAATTTGTAGACATTATATAATTTAATTTATTTATGACATAAAGATGATGCTATAATTATCTTATTAATGAAATATTGACATGATAAATTTTATAAAGACCAAAATAAATGTAAATTGAGACTTTTTATTAATTCCACTAATTTTTTAGGTTAATATGACATGTTATTATTGATTTAATTAACTTTTTTCGAACTAATAATTCTGTTATTATTTCCACAAAAATCAATTACTAAATAGTGTCAAAATTGACATAAAATAGTTTTTAAAACAAATATTATATTAGTAATTTTTATTTTATTCCTAAAAATCTAAGGATCAGTCAAATGACTTAGATAATGTTATGTATATTAATAATAAACAACTTGGGGTTCGTTTGGCAACTTATAGTAAGTTTATTAACCTTATAGTATAAGAACACAAGAAGACACGGTAAAAGTAAACTTATTTAACATAATGTTAAATCTAAAAGATAAGGTTAAGATAGGAACCTAAACATGTGTAAATTATATTGGATGAGATTATTTCGACCCATACCCACCTTAGCTTCTAAATATATCAATTGGGAGCTATTTAAAATCGAACTTGACTTTATAATAAAATAATATTTTTAGTTTTCCCAAAGGTGACCCTCTCCTCCCTTGTAAAAGGGCACCTCCTCCCCCTCTTCCTCACACCACTTTGAGCCTTCAAGCTCGGCCAACCCCTGCCAATTACTCATCTCCACTTCCCTAGAGACATCCTAGAGGTCCCAGTCTTCTTCAAATACCAATTTTAGTGCCCTAAAAGAAGGTCTCAAAGAAGCACTTCAAAGAAGAGGTAATGTCCGTTACCGATTCTTTCATCTTTATTTCTTCTTCCACTTGTTCTTATTTAGTTGTTTCATTATGAAGTAATATCATCAGTATCACTCATATACTCATATGTTATTATAAGTATGAAACAACCCTATTTCACCATCTATCCGTCCTATGGAAAAAGAAATCACCGCGCGTGCGTACGTACGGAATACCGTCTCCACGCCGTGGTGTAATCTATTTTCCACCACCACCATACTTGGATGGGTATAATGGTGTACATAATGAAAATATATGACTATTATAAAGTGATTCTGATTCTGAAATAGTATACATTCACTCCAATACAATTCCACGATCATAGGAACGATATCATCACTCGTGCGTACGTACGGAATACCGTCTCAACGATGTGATGCGACTCGTTCTACATTATCTTCATTTCATAATGATTATATAAATGAATTTAATGAATAAATATGATATATATTACACTAATAACATTCTGTAAATGAGGTATCTATAACCTAAATGTATGAATAAGAATTTATTCGACAAAACAAGCATAATAACAAAAAGTTATAAACACACGAATAACAAGTAGCAATGAAATATTACTACAAAGAAGCTAAGAAAATGACCATATATGATATCATCAAAATAATTATGATTCTGGAATAAGTCAATTACATTATTTAAATCATTATACATGAAGTTCGGACACTTACGAAGAAAAACGGACCTAAGGTAAGAGAAATATCACAATCTCATTTTTATCCGATATTGTTTATACTTTGGTATTTACTGGGCTGTATTTTATCATCCACTTCCATGTTTTCTCAATATGTAATATTATTTCCATCCACCTACAATTGTTTAAATACTATTTACCTTTCGGTGAGTGTTTAATAAAAGATATGAAAGGAATCTTTTGTCGTTTTTCGTACGAGGTTCTTTTTTGACTTTTCCGAAAAAAGTACGAGAAGAATGTTTTTTTTAACTTATATGGCATGAATGGATTTTTAAAACATTATTTCCAAGAAGATTCCTTTACATATTTTCAAGATTATTTTTAATCAACTTCTTTTAGTTTAAAATTGTATGACATGTTAAGAATAGAAATGTGTTTTTAAAGTAGAAAGGATATTTTCCTCAAGAATGGAGTTCAAGTGTTTTATCAAAATTATTTTCCAGCAAATATAATAAAGGGTTATGATTCTATCCCTATCATTACATTGATTTGATTAGATTGTGATGGAATTATTTTTATGAATTCATTTATCTTATATGAATTGTTTTATAATGTCACGATGTTTAAGAATTCCATTTTTATTACATGAGTTATGCAATGATGTATGATTTTTGATTTTGTGGCACACATAAGAATGGTATCATTATGAGATGGGTGGGACCTATATCTCCCTCCAATGCATTGGGTAAAGATTTTATATCTCATGATATAGACATGGCTGGAACAATAGGTTATACCAGATCAGTGAAACAGGACTGAAACGAGGGTGACTCGGTTCAGAAATGGACTTTGTCCACTAAGATAGTCTTGGAAATGAGTCTTGACTAACAAGAAATGATTCTCTATGATTATGCGTGTGTGCCACAAAGTTTCATGTTTTATGTTAGGATTATTGTGATTACATTTCACTGCCATGATTTATCCCATGTTATGAAATTATGATCTCTTCTGTAGAATAAGATTTCCAAAAGTTATGTGATTATGTATATGATGTGATTGTTATTTCTTTTGTTTACCCTTACTGAGCATTTGAGCTCACCCTTTTGTATGTTTTCTTTCCCCATGTCAAGAAGAAGTTTATTAAGTAAGATATGCCAAAAGGGACTATAGATATGATGAAATAAATGGGAGACAGGGTAGACGCTTTATAAACCAGTTGTTTATGTTTCCCAGTTTCTAAAGACACTATACCTATACGGTCCTTTCGTGGTTTTGTTATATGTTGTAATAAGTATGCTTCAGTTTTGAAGTATTAACAATTTATGTAAATTATGGGTCTTTATAGTTGGTATTAGAGGAAAGGTATAGTCAACCTTTGGAAACTAGGATGTGAAAGCCTAAGTAAGAACCCTAAGGATAAGTCTAAGCATAGAACACAATATTAGTGATTTAGAAATGGCCATGAATAACCTAGGATAAGACTTTAAGTGTGAAATTTTATTCTTGATTATGTGTTTTTCATATTATAATTAGTGTTGATCACACTATACTTCTTGGGTTTAGTCAATGGATGGAACCCGAAGGAACCGTGTTAATGCAAAATGTGACGGGAAATGCAATGATTGTCCCCCTGAGCAACCAAACATTATGGGAGTTGGAATGAAAAATCTTCTAACCACGATCACCCAACTTTCTCAAGCTATGAATCATGCAGGACTTCCAAACGAGCAAAGGAAGGAGCAACATTCTGTTGAATCCTTCACGAGGCAGTGTCCACCTTCTTTCAACGGGTCTACTAATCCATTAGTTGCTGAACAATGGATTAGTACTACTGAAAAGATATTTTCAGTTCTTCAATGTTCTGAACATGATAAAGTCATCCTAGCAGTGTATCGTTTGGAAGGATATGGTGATCAATGGTGGAATATTATTAATAATACGAGGCAAAGGGATGAAATTGAGTCCATGGAATGGGACGAGTTCAAGAACTTATTTTTCAATAAGTACATCCCTCGTATTCTCTGAAAAAAGATAGATAAAGAGTTTCTTGAACTGAAGCAAAAGGACGATGAATCTGTTGGTACCGATGAAGAAATTTTTACAAGACTTGCAAGGTACGCTTCTGGTATTATTATCCAACCTGAGAGTAAGATCGATCGATTCTTTAGTGGCTTAAAACCAAGTCTTCGAAGGGCGTTAGCCATAATGGACTTCAATAGCTACGAGGAAATCATTCAATGTGCTCTCAAAGTCGAGATGGAGATTGGAGTAACCCATCATTTATATGGGTTTGATAAGTAGAGGAAAATGGAATTCAAAGGAAAATCTAAAGAGCACACTGAAAAGAAGATGAGCTTTCCCTTATGCTCAATGTGTGGAAAGAAACATGGAGGTAGTTGTCTTAAAGGAAAACGTAAATGTTTCAAATGTGGAAAGGAAGTCCATCGGGCATTTGAATGCCGCGATGATGGGAAGAAGATGTCTAATGATGCAAAAAAAGGAAGGGATACACAGAATGAACCTACTACACTTCAATGTTTCAAGTGCCAGGAGATGGGGCATTATGACAATAAATGCCCTAATCTATGGGTTGATGATGATGGTCGACGTCAACAAACTCTTAAGGCTAAAGAAAAAGGAAAGTCACATGCAATTTCTATCAGCGATGTGGAGTACGATAACGATGTGGTGAAAGGTACACTTACCATCCACTCTAAAGTAGCGAATGTTTTATTTGATTCTGGATCCACCCACTCTTTTATTTGTCAATAATTTTCTAAGGGTATCACCATATTACCTCAATAATTAGATGTTGAGTTAGCTGTGACAACACCTAATTTCACAACAGTCACATCAAAAGTTTATAATTCTTCTCCGATCGAAGTTTGTGGGAAAGTGCTTCCTGCCAATCTTGTGATCCTTCCTATAGTGGAATTTGATGTGATTCTTGGCATGGATTGGATTTCATTATATAGAGCTCATATCAATTGCCAAAGAAGGGATGTCACATTTCATATTCCAGATCAATCTATGATCGTCTATCAATGAAAGGATGAACATAACCTTCCAGTGGAAATTTCTTCCATCTTATGGGTCTTGATTCCACTAAATGAAGGATATTTATCTCAAATGGTTGGTGAGAAAATCATGATTAAGAATATTACCATTGTACGGGAGTTTGATGATGTCTTTCCGGAGGAATTACCGGGACTTCCACCAAATCATGAAGTTGAGTTCTCAATAGAACTCGTACCGGGTGCTTTGCCTATTTCAAAGACACCTTATAGAATAGCCCCAATTGATTTGCAGGAATTGAAGAAGCAACTCCAAGAGAATCTTGATAAGGGATTCATACGCCCTAGTTAGTCACCCTGGGGAGCACCTGTTCTATTTGTTAAGAAGAATGATGGATCAATGAGACTCTGTATTGACTATCAAGAACGTAACAAGATCACTGTCAATAACAAATACCATCTCCCACGCATTGATGACTTATGTGACCAACTACGTGGAGCTCAATACTTTTCCAAGAATGATCTTCGTTCAGGGTATCATCAATTAAGGTTCAAAAGGGAGGATATACCAAATACGGCTTTCCGTACAAGGTATGGACACTATGAATTTATAGTGATGCCATTCGGTCTTACTAATTCCCCTGCTATCTTCATGGATATGATGAATAGAGTCTTTAGAGACTATCTTGATCAATTTGTGGTAGTCTTTATAGATGATATTCTTGTCTATTCAAAGAGAAAGGAAGAACATGAAGATCACTTGAGAATTATATTGAAGACCCTGAGAAAGGAGAAGCTTTATGCCAAATTTACCAAGTGTGAATTTTGGCTTCAAAAAGTTGCATTTTTGGGTCACATAATCTCAAAAGAGGGGATATCTGTGGATCTAGTAAAAAACAGAGGTTATCAAAAGATGGTCGAGACCAACAACAGTAACTGAGATCCGAAGTTTTCTTGGTTTGGCTAGATATTATCGACGTTTTGTGAAAGATTTTTCAAGATTATCTAATCCACTCACCATGTTGACTCGGAAAGGAGTTATGTTTGTCTGGACGGAAGAATGTGAAGAGAATTTCAAGGAGTTGAAAAGAAGGTTATCCAGTGCACCTGTGCTCACACTACCTTGTAGTGGATAAAGGTTTGTGATATATAGTGATGCATCTAAGAAGGGATTGGGGTGTGTTCTTATGCAAAATGATATGGTGATATCTTATGCCTCACGACAGTTGAAAATCCATGAGAAAAATTACCCAACACATGATTTGGAGTTAGCTGCGGTAATCTTTTCATTAAAGATTTGGAGGTATTACCTTTATGGTGAATGGTGTGATATTTATACTGATCATAAAAGTTTAAAGTATATTTTCACACAAAAGGAGGTGAATATGCGTCAAAGAAGATGGTTGGAGCTGATTAAGGGTTACGATTTCTCAATCCATTACCACCCTGGGAAAGCAAACAAGGTGGCAGATGCATTAAGTCGACAAGACCATGATAGTTTATCCATGATGAGGATCACAAAAGATCCAATATTTATGGATTTACAAAGGATGGATCTTGGAATTATAATGGAAGGGGAAAAATCTTATCTTTTTCAAATGAATGTTCAACCATCTATACATGTGAAGATTAAAGAGGCATAGAAAGAAGATGTCGAGTTATAAAAGAAGGTGAGAAATGTTCTTGAATTCAACCTTGATTGTGATGGGATAATAAAGTTCATGAATCGGGTTTGTGTTCCTCCCATCCCCGAATTAAAGAAGGAGCTGCTGGATGTGGCTCATATTTCTTCATTCTCTATTCATCCTGGAAGCACGAAGATGTATAGGGACCTGAAAGAGTACTTCTGGTGGGATGGCATGAAAAGAGATGTTGCTGAATTTGTCTCTCGATGCTTGGATTGTCAACAAGTTAAAGCTAAGAGACAGAAGTCTAAGGGGATGCTACAACCATTACCCATACCCGAATGGAAATGGGAAAACATCACTATGGACTATGTCACAGGACTTCCTAAAACATCCAAAGGCAATAATGCTATCTGGCTCATAGTTGATCTTCTTACAAAGTCTGCACACTTCATTTCTATTAGAGAGGATTTCTCTCTAGATCAGCTTTCCAGGATATATGTAAAGGAAGTGGTAAGATTTCATGGAGTACCACTTTCTATTATATCCGATCGGGATCCGAGATTTACCTCGAAGTTCTGGAAAAGTCTTCAGCATACTCTCGATACAGAGTTGAGTTTCAGCACTGCTTATCATCCTCAGACAGACGGTCAGTCTGAGAGAACAATTCAAACCCTAGAAGATATGTTGAGAGCATTCTCTATGGATTTCAAAGGTGGTTGGGATCAACACCTACCTTTGGTGGAATTTTCTTATAATAATAGCTTTCACTCCAGTATTCAGATGGCTCCTTATGAAGCTCTCTATGGAAAGAAATACAGGACTCCAACTTATTGGGATGAAGTTGGGGAAAGAAAGCTATTAGGACCTGATCTCGTTGATGAAATGGCAGAAAAGGTCAGATCTATTCAACAACACATAAGAGCATCTCAGAGTCGACAGAAAATTTATTCCTACAACCGAAGAAAAGACCTAGAGTTTGAAGTGGGTGATAAAGTGTTCTTACGGATATCTTCCTGGAAGAGGGTTATGAGATTTGGAAAGAAGGGGAAGTTGAGCCCTAGATATATCGGTCCTTTCGAAATACTGGATCATGTTGGGAAGGTAGCTTACCGATTGGCGCTTCCACCGAATCTCTATCAAGTTCACGATGTGTTCCATGTATCTCTCCTGAAAAAGTACATACCTGATCCTTCACATGTGCATAGCTCAGAAGTTGTACTGTTGGAGAAAGATCTTTCTTATGAAGAACAACCGATAGAGATTGTGGATCGTAGCGAAAAAGTCCTACGAAACAAGACCACTCGATTGGTGAAAGTTTTATGGAGGAACCACCAATTAGAAGAAGCTACATGGGAGCTTGAGGATATGATGAGGGAGAGGTATCCTCATCTGTTTGTTACAAAGTGACGAATTTCAAGGGCGAAATTCATTTTAAGGGGGGTAGAATGTAACACCCAAGACTTTTATGTTATATAAATCATCAAAGGAATCTTTTTCTACACAACACTTGCTTGGCTTGCTTTACATGAAATCACGACCTTCCTCGATAGCTTGCGTCGTACGCAATACCGAGTTTACCTAAACAACGATATGCTATTAAAATATTATTAAAACATGCCATTATGAATATTAATAACCACTTTTTGAAATTTTATAACTTTTCTTTTTCAAAATGGACTTCATTTTTGGATTTGGAATATCGAAATTAGCGTAGGGTGAAATTTTGGTATTTTTTTGAAAACTTTCAATTTTGGATGAATAGTGAAACCACTAAGTGGTAGTTAAAAAACTGAATTTTTCATAAAACTTAATTTTACCACTTCTGTGAGTGGAATTTCGAAAATCCGAGAGACACAGTTAATATCAAGGACTAAAATGTGGTTCAATGAGATGAAAATAATTTTTGGTGAATAGTATCTTTTTACTTTTTTTACCACGGTTAAAAGTAAATAGGGTAATTAAGGGTAAAGATGATATTATTATTACCCTAACACATGTCCTAATTCTATTGGATAAGTGTAATTAGACCAAAAACAAACTTAGGAATAAAATATGACCATTTAGGCCCACTAGGATTAGATTAGGACATTTATTATTAATTTATTTAAAGAAGGGTCAAAATAGATAAAATAAAAGTTTAATAAGTAAATAATTTTTAATATGGGGTAATACATAACATAAATTCTACAATAAATATTCATTAGAAAGATAAAAATATTTCCTACATAATGGTATTATATTTGTAATTTTTATACATTAAATAATTTAATTTATTTATGACATAATGATGATGCAATAATTATCTTATTAATGAAATATTGACATGATCAATGTTATGAACACCAAAATAAATATAATTTGAGACATTTTATGAATTCCACTAATTTTATAGGTTAATATGACATGTTATTATTTATTTAATTAACTTGGTTCGAACTAATAATTCTGTTATGATTTCAACAAAAATCAATTACTAAATAGTGTCAAAATTGACATAAAATTGTTTTTAAAAAAATATTATATTAGTAATTGTTATTTTATTCCTAAAAATCTAAGGTTCAGCCAACTGACTTAGATAAGGTTATATATATTAAAAATAAACAACTTGGGGTTCGTTTGTCTGCTTATAGTAAGTTTATTAACCTTATAGTATAAGAACAAAAGAAGACACGGTAAAAGTAAACTTATTTAACTTAATGTTAAATCTAAATGATAAGGTTAAAATAGGAACCTAAACTTGTCTAAATTCTATTGGATGAGAGGATTTCCACCCATCCCCACCTTATCTTCGAAATATATCAATTTGGAGCTATTTAAAACCGAACTTGACTTTATAATAAAATAATATATCTAGTTTTCCCAAATGTGCCCCTCTCCTCCCTTATAAAAGGGCACCTCCTCCCCCTCTTCCTCACACCACATTGAGCCTTCACGCTCTTCCAAACCCTTCCAATTCCTCCTCTACACTTCCCTAGATAAATCCTAGAGGTCCTGGTCTTATTCAAAGACCTATTTTAGTGCCCTAGAAGAAGGTCTCAAAGAAGCACTTCAAAGAAGAGGTAATGTCCGTTACCGATTCTTTCATCTTTATTTCTTCTTCCACTACTTCTTCTTTAGCTGTTTCATTATGAATTAATAGCATCAGTATTAGTCATATAATGATATGTTATTATAAGTATGAAACATCCCTATTTCACCATCTATCCATCCTACGGAAAAAGAAATCACCGCGCGTGCGTACGTACGGAATACCGTCTCCACACCGTGGTGTAATCTATTTTCCACCACCACCTTACATGGATGGGTATAATGGTGTACATAATGAATATATATGAATATTATAAAGTTATACTGATTCTGAAATAGTATACACACACTCCACTAGAATTCCACGATCATAGGAACGATATCATCACTCGTGCGTACGTACGGAATACCGTCTCTACGATGTGATGCGACTCGTTCTACATGATCTTCATTTAATAATGATTATATAAATGAATTGAATGAATTAATATGATATATATTACACTAATAAAATTCTGGAAATTAGGTATCTATAACCTAATTATAAGAATAAGAATTTATTCGACAAAACATGCATAAGAACAAAAAGTTATAAACACCCATATAACAAGTAGCAATGAAATATTACTACTAAGAAGCTAAGAAAATGACCATATATGATATCATAAAAATAAGTATGATTCTGGAATAAGTCAATAACATTATTTAAATAATTATACAGGAGGTTCAGACACTTACGAAGCAAAATGGACCTAAGATAAGGGAAATATCACAATCTCATTTTTATCCGAGATTGTTTATACGTTGGTATTTACTGGGATGTATTTTATCATCCACATCAATGTTTCCTCAATATGTAATATTATTTCTATCCACCTACAATTGTTTAAATCCTATTTTACCCTTCGGTGAGTTTTTAGTAAAAGATATGGAATGAATCTTTTGTCGTTTTTCGTACGAGGTACTTTTTTGACTTTTCCGACAAAAGTACGAGAAGAATGTTTTTTTAACTTATACGACATGAATGGATTTTTAAAACATTATTTCCAAGAAGCTTCCTTTAAAATTTTTCAGGTTTATTTTTAATCAACTTCTTTTAGTTTAATATTGTATGACATGTTAAGAAAGGAAATGTGTTTTTGAAGTAGAAAGGATATTTTCCTCAAGAATGGAGTTTATGTGTTTTATCAAAATTATTTTCCATCTAAGATAATAAAGGATTCTATTTCTATCCCTATCATTAAATTGATTTGATTTTGTTGTGATGGAATTATTTTTATGAATTCATTTATCTTATATGAATTGTTTTATAATGTCACGATGTTTAAGAATTCCATTTTTATTACATGACTTATGCAATGATGTATGATTTATGATTTAGTGGAACACATAAGAATGGTATCATTATGAGATGGGTGGGACCTATATCTACCTCCAATGCATTGGGTAAAGATTTTATATCTCATGAGATAGACATGGCTGGAACGGTAGGTTATACTGGATCAGTGAAACAGGACTGAAACGATGGCGACTCGGTTCAGAAATGGAATTTGTCCACTAAGATAGTTTTGGGAATGAGTCTTGAATAACAAGAAATGATTCTCTATGATTATGTTTGTATGCCACAAATTTTAATGTTTGAAGTTATGATTATTGTGATTACATTTCACTGCCATGATTTATCCCATGTTATGAAATTATGATCACTTCTGCAGGATAAGATTTCCAAAAGATATGTCCTTATGTATATGATGTGATTGATATTTCTTTTGTTTACCCTTACTGAGCATTTGAGCTCACCCTTTTGTATTTTTTATTTACCCAGGTCAGGAAGAAGGTTATTAAGTAAGATATTCCAAAAGTGACTATAGATATGATGAAATAAATGAGAGACAGTGTAGGCACTTTATGAACCAGTTGTTTATGTTTCCCAGTTTCTAAAGACACTATACCTATACGGTCCTTTCGTGGTTTTGTTATATGTTGTAATAAGTATGAATCAATTTTGAAGTATTAACAATGTATGTAATGTATGGGTCGTTATACTATCTGGCGGCGTGCCGGCACGGCCGCGCCGGCGACCCGTGCCGCCGGCAGCTTCCGCGGGCCACCGGAGTCGCTCTGGTGGTCCTTTTTCCGTCTCGTCTGCGCCATTGTTCCTCCCGGGTTCCGTTCTTCACTGCGGGATCATCAAATTTCCCTTGTGTCGCGTTTTGTCGTCGCCCGCTAAATCCGCACAACCACAAAGGACGGCGTAGGGTCATCGGGCAATGTTCTTTTGGCATGCACCCTCCGAGTTAGATAAAAACAACGGGAGAATTATTCAACACATGAATGCATAACCAAAAAAAATTATTAATAAAATAAAATTGTTCATAAGAATCTGGGTTCTTTATTTAAATGAAACGATCACGGGAAAAAGGGAATTTCCAAAACAAAATCCCTACCTCGTCAAGTCATCGCACGCGGGTTCTTCGCGGAATTGGTCGCCACGGAAGGAGGCAATCAACATTTCATCGTGGTATCCAGCGTCGCGTCGTCGCGGAAGGGTGTTGCGTCGATGAACTCCGAGGTTCAAGAACAAAAATATTTAATTAATAATAATTAAATCCTTCTTGATTCAAAAACCACAAAGGAAAATTAGAAGAAAAATCCGAGATCTCTTACCTCAAACAGAAGATCGAAGATTTCGTCGTGGAGGAAGGAACGCCACAGAAGAATGTCGCGGGAGAGGAAACGTCGGCGTCGCGGCACACGGCGTCGCGTCGTCGATTTCTGCGGGTTCGGCGTTCTTTGTCGGAGGCCACCGTTCTTCGCGTTCTTTGCGTTCTTCGTCTTCTTCACGAAGAAGGGTGAAGGCAAAATAATTCTTTCAAAGCCTCTCAATGTGTAATCCTCCAAAAGTCAGCGTTGGTCTTATTTTATTATTACGCCAACAAACAAAAAAGAGCTAAGTAACGACCCATTAATTCGCAGAATTAATTCAACGAAAGAAACTGACCATTTAATTCACGAATAAAACCGCCCAATTAAATGGTGCGTTAAGAATTTAAGAAAACATGTCAGTTGACTTTCATAATGACGGGTTTTCGCGGGTGCATTACTTAGCGGAAAAGAAATGGTGGGGCTCATGCGGGCCCCACCTCACAAATATCCTACCAAGAGGGTAGGATATTTTTGGATAGTACCCTATCCGTTTCAACTCAGTTTAAGTGGCTTTCAAGTGGCATAAGTGAAATAAAATAAAGTTTGTCGAACAATTTATTTTATTTCTTAACTTTAAGCCCGAATATTAAAAACCATCACCGAGAAAACACAACTCAAGAAGAGGCGTTTCTAAGCAAATACCGGTACTGCGCTTTCATCGGTGCCCTCAGAATTCGATTCCAGGCACCTGTTCAAAATATAGAAAAACCCGCTCGTCTGTTCACTGAACATACCTGAGCCAAACTTCGGCAAATTATTCTGGGCACACCGGGCCTCGGAATTAGGCGCCGTTAGAAACTGCGTTCTTGAAAATTTCCAAAGAAAATTAAGAAAAAAAAATTTCCTTGAAATTTCCGTGTCTTTACATTACTCCCACCACAGGGCTTTACGTTCCCGTAATGCTTCAACACAAACTAGGGATACAAAGGCGGTAAGCCACCTCGCCAATCCTGCTGAGGACCTGAAAGGTTCCGATGAAGCATGGAGACAACTTGCCACCTCGTCCAAAACTCTGTAATCCACGTCGAGGTGAGACCTGCATGAAGACGTGGTCGCCATCCTCAAACTCCAGTGGCCTCCGCCTCCTGAATGACCTGGACCTTCTCTATTGTGGCCTAGACCACCTCTGGTCCACAAGAGCTGCTATGATTTCGTCCTTGCCGATAAGAGAAATTCGGTCTCATCCCCTCGATGAACCACGTTCTTTCCCTAATATAGTCAATCCCGACATGGATGATACTAAACCATACCAAGGATGACGTCGTAAGGCCGCAACGCTACTACCAAGAGATCCAACCGTTACTCTCGCCTCCAAGGGTTGAGTCACACTGTCGGCATCAGTGTGTGGTAACTAGGTCTCCTCCAGTAGGTACCTCTCAAGTGAGGGTCAAGTCAACAGTCTAAACCGGAACCGCTTAGTAACAACACAAGAGAGGACAGGAAAGTAAATGCCACAAGAAAAGGTGTCTTTTATTACTACATCTCAAGTACAAAGACACAAAGAATCTACAAACATAAATCAACAAAACTAGAAGCAACATGAACAAAAGTCTCCAGGTCTGGAGCTAGTCCCGCTCCTGTACATCTGCTCCCGGAGCTCCATGATCGTAGGCCTCAGCTTCCTGAAGCTGAGCTCTCCCATGTCCTCTTGTCCCCTGCGGTCGGGGTGGACCTCCTGGTGGTGGTGGTGGCAACACCCCGAAGCGTCGTCCACCTCCAGCTCCACGGCCAGCTCCCCTGCCATGGCCGCCTGCTCCTTGCGGCCCGCCCTGATCGAACCTCTGCCTCTGCCTGGGGGGTCCTTCGTCCATCTGCTTGTCATCTGTATGGCGGGTCGGATAGTGACGAGCCATGTGACCAATCCCGCCGTAGGAGTAACACTTCCCTCTCATGGAAAGTCGTTTTCCACCCCGAGTGCCTCGCACAAACGATCCAGACTCATGCTGTCGACCACCTGTAGGTCTAGTCCTCTTGGACCCCTGCGTCATCTGCCTACTGCCCGCTGCAGAAGACTCTGCCACATGTCGGAAAGTGTTGGGTCCTGCTACTAGAGACTGCTCTGCAAGGAAACTCTCCACTAAGAGGGCTCGCTCCAAGCCTTCCTTCCATAGGCCAGGGGCTGGCGACTAGCACCAAGGCGTAAATCCCGATAAACAGGGAAGGTATTTACTTTGTAAAGAAAACAAGCACCACAGTGTAAGCAAGCGGAAAAGTAAACACTAAGTAAAAACTGTAACAAGCTGTGCTGAAAGTAAAAGGGGCCGGAAATACAATCCCAACTGTAAAGTACAACTGAAAGGAAAAACAAAAACTGAAAAGAAAAGCCGCATCGTCGAGCCGTCCTCCGGAAGTACCACCTGAAGGGTGTGTACAGATAGCCTCCACTGCTCCTCGGGTCCACCTGACCGCTCTGAGTGCATCCCACCCAGTGGTCCACCTCTAGGTACCGGCCTGCTCCGCAATCCTCCACTACGATCAGTGTTGTCCGTCGTCTGCATCCAACACAATGAAGTGCGGGCATAGCCCGTGAAGAGATTAGTATAAGCTACTCAGTAGGTCCCCCACTGCACATTCCTTTAGATTTAGAGTTTATTAATTGCTTTTTGTTTTATTAATTTTTAATGGATGAGAAATAATATTATATAATAAAATTTTAAATGAATATTTAGTGTGAAAAAAGCTATTTATTTTATACCGAACACTTGGAATATTTTCTTGATGGGAGGACACCCAGTATTGAAAGAATGCCCGTTTCGCCATTAAACATAATTCATGGAATTTCAAATGCACCTTTAGTTTTAAAGATATATGCCTTCTTCTTAACAAGTGTTTTGGTTTTTCTCGAGAAATGAAGTTTTTATTTAAAATTGGTGAAGGCCCGTTTGGAACGTTAATAAAATAGATTATTTTGGAAAACCCACTCTGTGGTGATCTTTTGTGTGCATTGATTGCGTGGGCTATATGTGATGTTTGTGCATCATGACTGATTGATTTACATTGTGGACGCACCCCTTTTTATTGCTTGTGTTGACATGGGAACCTGACATATTGGGTGAATTTTCTGAGAACGATTGTTGCACTAGTTTAGACCACGCACTGGCTAGTGGCCCCATAGCAGGAGAATACTTAGTTATTGCTGCTATGGGGATTGGGCCCCTCAGTTAGGCCATGTAGGGATATACCGGGCGTTAGGGAGTTATGACGTCATCGAGTTAGGGCATGCCTTTAGGATGAGTCAGATGTATAGTATGTTTTGGATTATTCACGATCTCATAGGTTCGACCCATGTTTCTTTTAGTGTTTATTTGTATGTGGTGGACGAGTGATCAGGATGGGTGACCTCCTGGGATGTTTCTCAGGGTGTGTGTGAGTGAGGACAAAGCACACTGGAAAGGACAAGTGTTGGTATGAGGGGACTATCATTAGTCAGATGACCCGTTCGGGCATGTGGGTGGACCCTAGGGTGGGCCCCACGTGTCTGCGGGGAACTGGTGGTACCTGGTGGGCCAGGACCTGATGGCCATGTAAAGGCGGGGTGGTTGTGCTGTCACCGGGACCCGGTTGTCACATTTGGTATCAGAGGAGGAACCCAGCCTTAAGTGCACGGTGCACTGCCTGGGTTGAGGTGTAGGGCCCCCAAAGAGGGCGTTGTGCTCTGGGGGGGGGGGGGTGATTGTAACATCCCCAAATGATAAAGGGTTTAATGACTAAATGGTATGACTCATGTCAACAAGGTGAGCCTTCCTTTTCGGGAGCCTGTCTGATTAGAACTCCACAGTTAAGCGTGCTTGGCCTGGAGTAGTGATCGGGATGGGTGACCTCTTGGGAAGTCTCCCAAGGTGTGTGTGAGTGAGGACAAAGCACATTGGAAAAGACATGTGTTGGCATGTGGGGACTATCATTAGTCAGATGACTCATTCGGGCATGTGGGTGGACCCTAGGGTGGGCCCCACATGTCTGCGAGGCAACTGGGGGTGCTTGGTGGGCCCGGACCCAACAGGCATGTTAAGGCGGGGTGGCTGTGCTGTCACCGGGACCCAGTTGTGGCAGTTCAATTCTTTTTAATTTAAAATTTTCATGGATTGATGGGGGTCACCATATAAAGGTTTTTTTCACCAACAATGGGGGTTAACATTGTAAATCATATGTTCCTTTTAGTTACATTCTTGTAATTTCATGCATATGTTATTTTTCAATAATCATTGTAATAAGGAACCCTATCATGTTTCATGATCTTATATCAATATAATTGAAATTATAAGTTCATAACTAATTCAATCTCTCTCACTTCTTCTCAAGATACCAAGGATCTTAAAATCATACTAAATGGAAGTATACCTTTTGTGATCATTATCATTGATTATTATAACTCATTTTAATATATAAGTATCCATATATTGGTTGGAAAAAATTATCATCATTGGAAAAATAGAATGATAACCTATCGTCTATCTCTTGGACTAGAAGAAATTGGCATAACTTTAGGCGGGGTGGCTGTGCTGTCACCGGGACCCGGTTGTGACAGTCCAATTCTTTTTAATTTAAAATTTCCATGGATTGATGGGGGTCACCATTGAAAGGTTTTTTTCACCAACAATGGGGGTTAACATTTTAAATCATATGTTCCTTTTAGTTACATTCTTGTAATTTCATGCATATGTTATTTTTCAATAATCATTGTAATAAGGAACCCTATCATGTTTCATGATCTTATATCAATATAATTGAAATTATAGAAGTTCATCAATAATTCAATCCCTCTCAGTTCTTCTCAAGATACCAAGGAACTTAAAATCATACTAAATGGAAGGATACCTTTTGTGATCATTATCATTGATTATTATAACTCATTTTAATATATAAGTATCCATATATTAGTTGGAAAAAATTATCATCATTAGAAAAATAGAATGATAACCTATCGTCTATCTCTTGGACTAGAAGAAATTGGAATAACTTTAGTTGGTTTTCCTTCAATTGAAAAAGATGCTCCGATAATATTTACAAATAAAACAAATAATGAGTTTGATGTAAAATATTGAAATTTTATTCTAATATCATTTTTTTAATATTTTTTATGAAGGTGATGGGTCTCAGGATAGATAATGAATTTTGGTATAAACCAAAAAGATTCTTTGAATGAGATAAAAAAGTAATAGACGAAAATCTATAATTCTAGCATATAAAGTTAAAAAATATCAATATTGAAGATGAAGAATATTTTTATGCATAATTCACAAGAGAAAATGATTTTATTAACATGAATAAAAGGATTCAGATGTGTGATGGAAGATTCTTCCTCATTTAAGTAACTCATTAGAATCATCATAGTCATCATTGTATCTAAATATTAATCTTTAAAAAAAAATTGACGACTTATTCTTTTATGAATTACAGAACCTAATTATTTATAATTAGAGGAGAAAACCAATAACATTCAAAATTAATATCAAGGGTGAAATATATTTCAATGAAATAATAAAGACGAAAAACCAAGATTAATATTAGAATAGTATTGAAATCAATGATCTAGATGATAAGAACGATGATCAAATGAGTGAAAAAATATTGTCTCCTATCTAAAAAATATATTAGACTTATGAAAAAATATATCATCAAACTCAACATTAAATTTCATGATTTTGGTGATAATGGGTATTTTTCTATGAATTTCTATATAAATAATTTCATAGAATTTTAATATGATTATAAAAAAATCTCAATGAAAAAAGTGAAAAAAATTATCAAAGAATGTTAAAACAATTTGGATGTCAAAAACAACTCACTAAAATAATAATAATATATATTGTTTAATAATTTGGAAAATGACTCTACTAAATGTAGTTCTTTGGAAGGTGAAAATGTCTATTAGACTATAAAATTATTTTCAAATACATACAAATGGTTGATTTTTACAATAATGTAGTAGAATAAGGCGATAAAACATACAAATAATATGATAAGAGATTAGATAATTTGTAATTTCATTAAAAAAATAAAATTCAAGAAATAACATATATTTTTGAAAAAATAATGTATGAAAAATAATAACAGAATGTAATATATTCATAGAAATGAAGATGTGTGCATTGAGGATATTGTGGACCTAAAACTAAATGTTGTATAATATGGAAAGACAATGGAAGATAACAGTAATAACATTTATACAAAAGAATATGATGATTTTAAAAAACAAAATATATAATTTTAGGTTGAAAATGACATAAAAAGGAAAAATGATAATGTAAAAAACATTTCCGTGGAAAATGATTAAACATCTTCAGCTATTGTGGAAACTTATTCTGAGAATCATGTTACATATTTACCAACTAAACATAAAATTAAATCTTATCTTTTTAAACATGTAATTTCTAAAAGAAACACTAGGAAAAATTTGATTGAGAAAGGTTGTGAAAAAAAAACATAAACTAAAGTTGAAAATAAACATTGAAACAATGATCAACGACACCAAGTGGAAATGAATTCAGAATTTTTTTTATGAACCTCATCGAACATTATACAGGTAAGTATCTAAATTCTATAAAAAATCAAGACACAGTGGATAATTTTGGTAATATGAAATATATGGGCATAAAGAATAAAATTTCTGGCACAACATGTCTCATCCTGGAAATAAGATTGAGCTAAGGGGTTGTAATAGTGAAATAAAAGAGAGTAAGAATCTTATGTTATAGGATGGAAAAAAGGAGAAGTTATTTAGTACTAGAATGTTTATTTCATGAAACTGATTTTTTAATTAGGATGTTTGTAGAAGATTTTACCCATAAGGTTAATTTTCTAAATAATTTATAAAAAAACTTCTGGGAAGTCATTTTTATAAATGAAAATAAAACATGGATTCTGGATAGTGTTTTTCATCCCATATGAAAGATGATATAAGGAACGTAAAAGATATTGAAAAAATTAATGTAGTAGATATAGAAACCCCATTATTTTTATAGAAAATTATTTTAATTATTATTAATATTAATTAGAGAGTCATATTTATTATAAAAGTAATAAGTACTTTTTAAATAAAAAGGGAAATAGATTTAACTGAACAATTTTTTCTACTTTTTATTAAAAAAAAATATAAAAATTTTAGATTTTGAGTCCAAAAATATGGAATTAATTTTTTAAATCATTACATAAAAATTAACTTCCAGGTAAATGTTTTAGGTTTTTTAAACAATACTGAATCTTAGTGAATAATTTAAATTACCAAATTTTGTAAAAAAATTCATTTTTTCAATACATCAAGAAATTTAAAATTATAATTCAATTTTTAATATTGCTTAAATATATTTAGTTTTTATTAAGTTTTATTTAATAAAATAAAATACATTTTTACCATCTTATATTGTATTTTAACACTATTACTTTTTGTTTAAGAAAATGTTTTTTTGAGAAATTGTTTTCAATTTTATAATATATCTCCATTTTAATTAGTTTTTCAAAATCCATAAATATGGATTATTGAAATGAAATTTAAGTAATATATATAACAAGATACTAATTTAAATTAATAAATATACTTTTTTTAATTATATATTTAAGATAAAATCATTTTTTCATGAATAATACACTTCCTAATAAACTTCATTTTATTTATATCTCCATGTTTAATTTTAAATTAAAATTTTCTTAAATGTGAATATAATTTTTGGAAAATTTATATATTATTAGGTTTAATAATAAATTATATTATCTAATAAACTCCACATTTTTATTACCATATTGAATAGTGAAAATGATAAAAATTATTTTCTACATTTATTGTAAAAATTAACTTATATAGGATTAAACAAAATAGATAAGTCCTAATATTAAATAAAACATTTCAGGAAATATATTTTCTGTATATTTTTAGATGATATGTTGGATTATTATTTATAAGGGTCCATTTTGGATATTTTTTCCTAATGAAAAATGTGGGTAAACTATGTTTTTTTTAAAATAAAAAGTGTGCCACTAAACCTAATATATAAAATTCCACCCTTATATTCGAATATTCACACCTCAAAATCATTTTTAATGGAAAATAAATATCCATATACCTTCCTAAATTCCTTATACATGACTTATAGCCATTATTTTTATCATAAATCAATAAATACAATGATTTAAGTGCTTACTAAATGAGGATGTGGGAAGAATACATATCATGCTTAACTATGTGTTTTAATTTTAGTTCATCTTCTACCTTCTTAACATATTCTTAAAATATTCATATATAATGATACCATAATCTACCAGTTATTTATATGTTATTATGTTAATTTAAAAAAATAAATATTTATCTTCTTATATCAAATAGGATGTGAAATCATGATTCATGTGTGCGGAGGAGTTCTGTCTTGTGAACCAATGTCATTCATTTTTTTGTCATTGTCTCTCAAATATAGTTATAATTATTTATTTAATATATATATATATGTATACAATATTTTTTTCATTTTTGTACTTATTCAGTTATTATATCACATATAACTTCTTAATTTCTATTTTAAGGGGATATTATAACATCGTTCTTGTGTACGACGGACTACTACCTCGAGAAGCGATCTAAATATTCATTAATGAGGGCATTATATGGATGTAATACGGTTAAATATAATGAATATATGTTATATAAATTAAATAATAATGATATAAATGAAATATTTTTTATTCTGAAAAGATAATATACCATTTTATTTCTAACACAGAAAAACGATATGGTTATTCATGCATACATATGCATTACAGTGTCCTTGAGGCAAGGTGATTATTTTTTCATCAACACAAAAAATGGATGATATATATATATAAGTATATTTAATGAAATAATATGGTATTTATGTTATTTTTTATCATTATATTATTATAAAATATTACCTACCTTCCTTATATAATGACCACATAAAAATTGAAACATTACTCATGCATAAGTATGACCCACTGTCTCTATGATCATAATGTAGATAAATTTTCATAACAATGTTTTATTTGGAGATTAAAATTAATAAATAATTTATCAATATAAAAATTATATTATGATTTTTATTTCTTCTATGTTAAAATAATTACCTACTTGACTATATTCAACCTAACATTATCATTTTTGACATATAAGCTGAAAACAATTGAAACTTCTAAAGTGATCATAAATGATTAAGTAATTATGTATAACATGATTAAAGATAAAAAATGAATAATAAAATTGAAATTTTTTTTAAATTATGTAAATAATTAACAAAATTTCTTTATGTTGGATGATAAGGGACATATAAGATTATTCAAACTCAAAAAAGGGACATCATCTTAATTTATATGTTTTGGGGTATATTTTGATTGTATGAAACTATTTCCTTATGTATGGTGTATATACATACCTTTGGAAATTTTATTCCATGAAATATGTTATTATCATGACATATAAATGTTTTTAATGATATTATTTCATTTTTCTTATATTTCAAATGTGTCAAAAATGGTATGGGACCTAATTTGTTTAAAAATATTTCCTCTGTTAAAGATATATTAAAACAATTTATCTTCCATGAATAGGATATAAAAACGAATTAATACATTTATTTATCTGGACAAAAAAACATATGATTGAAATATAATATATTTTTTTACTTTATTTCAATGGTTTTCAAATTGAATCTTTTTACATTTTTTATATGGACCGTTTTTACAAAATGAAAAGTGGAATGTTCTAGTTTAATGTATACGGTGATAATAAATTTTCCCACTATCGTAATAGTAATTTTCATTCTAGATTAATTTTCAAAATACCATTTTTTGTTCAATTAAAAAATATCTTTCTCTTTTAAATGGTATTTTGGTATTAAAAATTAATTTTTAACATAAAAGGGTCATTTTATCTCATTAAATGTTTTCAAATGGGTTTAAAAATATCAAAGGGTTTATTAATAAAATAGTATGAGCATAAAATTTTTTATTCCTAGTATTGTACATGATAATTATTTGAAAAACATTATTCCTAAAAATAAATATGTAATCCCGATATATCTTATATGAAGGGTTCTTATAGATAGTGTCATGTGAGCCAAATATAGATTATATGATGTATGCACCCAGGTAAACTAGGTGATACATATATAGATTATGAAATGTTTGTACCTAGATAAAACTCCAATTCATTAGGTAATGTTGACTTAATGAATAGGAATTAGTGAGGGGGTTTTAATAATATTCTTTTATCGATTCAACAAGGATCTAATTATTTCTAACACTCGTTAAAAATATTTTATGAATGTGATTCACTATGTTTCAATATATGGTTTTAATTTCCATTTTATATATTTTAAAAGTATTTATTTGAGAAAAAGTGTGTTTTTATTTCATGTAGAAATGTTTTATTTCATACTATCAAATAACATTGAAGATAAATGTAAACATTACCTAGGCGTTAATGTTTTTCACTGGACTAATAGTTTTCTACATATTATAACCCTTGCTGAGATTTCTATGCACTTTAAATTTTCTTTAAAAGTTGTTTAAATGTTTTAAGGATGGGTAAGGGAAAAAAGATGTAATTTTGATGGTTTTGAATATATTTTATGAAAATGAATCATGTTTATTTTAAATTTTTTATATAGTGGGAAAAATGGTTACTTATCAAAAGTGCTCGCTTTGTATTATTTTTTTGTTTAATGCTTGACTGATATCTAAATTATCTAAAACTATAAACTTCAAAAGATCAATAAATTTAATATAATCAATTATTTACATAACACTCTGGATTATATTCTTTTTATGGTTGTGTCAATATAATTGGATTTAGTGGTTTCTTTTGATCACATTAGAATTTTGGATAATGATAATAGCATAACATTGAAGTATTTTAATTTATCGTTATGTTGATTGGATAAAGAATTTAATTATTTCCTTGTTATTTAATTTAAAACATTTTTATTATGAATGGTTATCCACATAGGAAATAGGGAAACTATATTGGGAAGTCACTAAGCGAAAAATACCCTTCCAAATCAGCACGTAAATATAGTTGGAATTAGAATAGAATGGTTTGTTTTATTGATTGATAAATTGAAAAAAGATATTAATGATGGTGATATCCATGATACAAAGGAACATGATATACCATGAAGAAATATTTATATTATATAGTATTTAACAAGGAATCTTCTTCCATCATGTTTTGGGTTGTATTACCTTGTGTTATCCAAATAATGGATCAGTTTATAAGAGAGGAAAGTTAATGTAACTGGATGTTCATAATGGTAAATTATAACTCTTTTCATTTAATTTAATGAAATATAATCTGATCAATAGTGTTCTTTATTTGAGAATACCACAGATAAATTTGATCGTGATTCTATGAAATGGGACTTATTTATGAATCTATTTGTTAAGAAATATTACCCTAAGGTTGGTCAGCATATGATGGAGAAACATTCCAAGAATTGAATGAACAAAAGAATATTTTACAACATTATAGGAATAATACGTTACCGGATTTTCCAAGTATGTGATGGATTTTATTTATATAACAGGTCGTGAAATTAATATATTTTACTCAGGTTTCAAATCAATTTAAAGATGTCCTTTTTCTACGCGATAATTTAGAAGTTATCAAAAACTAGATTATTTTTCAACAAAATTTGATATTATTTTAAAAACACTTATTTTCTTAGAGATGAAACCAAAAATAAATGGTTGTGGTTATTGGATACATAAAAGAACCTAGATAATAATTCTAGAGTTAAGCCACAAAAAATTAAAAATTTGGTCAAATAATTTCAGGGAATATTTGAGAGGATTTGGAATGTTTTTCTAGTGTGGTCAGTTCGGCCAAAGGGCTCATGACATTATAGAAAAGTGTCCTAAACATCTAAAGATTGGCGAAAACATTATTCATCCATCAGTGATGTTTTCTTGTTTTAATGAGTTTGATCATTATGATATCATGATTTCAAAGTTATTTTATCAAGATATAAATCTTCTTGTTCTGAATTAGAAAATATAAATAAGTAAATTTTTAATGATAATGTTGATTTTTTACCATTGAATTATGTTTTTATAGGCATGATTCATATTTATTTTAATAATTCCAGTACCCTATTTTACTTTTATCCTTTTCATTCATTCATATCTGATAAACGTTCTTTTAAAATGGTAATATCACTACATGAAAATAAGATATATATTTTTTGAAAACTCCATGAAAAAATACTTAAGAAACCAAGATTTATTAAAATCTCCTAGTTGTTTTTAGTGGGATGAGATTTCCTAATAATCTTATTAAATATACCATTTAAGAAATTTTTTATTATTTTGGATGTGGAATATATTTAATTATATTATTCCAAAATAGATTATAAATCTAATAAAGTTTTATTTAAAGATTTCATACTATTGATAACTTTCCAAGAAGATGGGAAATTAAATAGCGTTGAAGGAAAAGTCATCAGGTTTATATTGATGAAAAGATTGAATCTTTTCAGATTTTATATGTACTAACAGTGAATGAATTAATGGATTTATTCCATAATGATTTTACTATTTTTCCCTAGTGGTTATATTAAGTATAGATTCGTGTTATTTCATAATTGCGGTCCAATTTTTAAACTCCGATATTTAATGGCTCAGTAGAAATATTAGATTTGAAAAATAAATTACATGAGTAATGAGATAAATGTATCATCTTCTCGAAAACATCATTGTGGGGTGATCTAATATTTGTTTCAATAATAAAGGTTCATCATTGATACATGACATTGATTATCAATCCTTGAATAACATCACTATTAATAAAAAATATCATTTCCCACATATCGATGCTTTTTTGTTCACTTATAAGAGATATCAATAATTTTTTAAGGTTGATCTGTGGCCTAGTCACCATAAATTGAAGGCAATGGAGCATTACATTCCAAATATTTCATTTAAAACTAGATATGGGAACTATGAGTTTCTAGTTATGACACTTATAGTTTTAATTCACCATCTTTATTTATAGACCATATGAATAAAATATTCTTTGAGTTATCAGATAAGTTTTTGGTAATTTTTATTAATAAACATTTTGTTTATTATTATATTTTTTATGAATGTTATTGACACCTAAGGATTATTTTTTAAACCTCAAAATAATGAAACAAATATGTGAAATTTTTTTAGTTTAAATTTTCATTGAAATAAATTTCTTTCTATTGACATATTATTTTTAAATGTTAAATTTTTATTGATTGTTTTAAAACTAATTATTTAAAATTTTTTAAAATCCAAAAATATGTTAGTTTTTATGGTCTAGTGGGTTATTAAGAAAGCTTTATTGAAATATTTACTCAATTTTTATGTTCATTGCCTAAGTTATCTCAAAAAATGGATAATTTCATTAGGAAAAAATAATATGATGATTGTTTTGGAGAAATTAATTTAATATTGGTGAATGTTTTAGTTTTGGACCTTACCTGTAGAAATAATGATTTATTCATCTACAATGATGCATTATTATAGGGACGCGGTTGTTTTATGATGTAGAGAGATAACAAAATTTTTTATTCATCGCGTTCGTTTAGAGATACTGAGTTAAATCACCCTACAAATGATCTATAATTAGCTATATTGATGTTTGATTTAAATATTTCAAGGCATCATTTCTATGGAGTAAAGAGTGAAGGACATTCAGATCACAAATGATTAAAGTGTATATTTACTCATAAAGGGTTAGAAATTAGACAAATAAGATTGTTTGAATAGATCATATAATTTGATTTCATGATTCATTACCATCATGTAAATTAAAACAAACTAATTGATTCATTAAGTTCAAAAATATCGATATTAACCATGTTATATTTGGAACATGAAACATTGGTCTATGATTTGACGAATTTTGGGCTTGATGTTTTGGATATAAGGAAAGCAGATATTTCGAATTCATTTATGGTAATAGACTCTATAAGAATGAATTCAGTAAGATCATAAGTTGGATAATGCTTTGTAAGAAAAGGTAGAATACATTAAAAAGGCTATGTTGCATGATTTTGATGTAGATAATATAAGTGTTTTCATATTTGGAAAAATATTATGTGTGTTGTGTGATTCCTAGTAGAATAGAGATCTATTGAGAAAAGCTTTTAGTTATCTATTTTTTATTCATCTGATAAGCACTGTGATGTTACGAATCCATTGCGAGTTTTATTGGTGGGATTGAATGAATATATATATTGTTGGCTTTACCATGAAATGTGTTTATTATCCGTAGGTTAATGAAGAATGAAAATTACTGAAGGTAATACTCAAGAAATTTATGTGCTGGAGTGGAACTAAGGAAAGATATTAATGGATTTTGTGTTGTGATTAATGGTGATATATCATGATAATAACATATTTTAGTTTATTTTTAATCGATTAAAGAAATCTATGAATTTTATTTCCATTTATGATATAACTTGTCCAGATCCAATTCCATGACTGTATCTATTGGAGACAGTGATGTTCCATTGAGTCACAATCAATATTGTATGTGACCTTGATCTCTTATCCACATCTAGATTCTTAAATGTACTTCAAATGTTATTAGGTATTGAATAAATTTCAGTAAATCTTTTTATCCTCAATCTGATGGAAAGTGCAAGTGGAAAATTCATACCTTATAAGATATGGTTCATTCTTGTTTAATTAAATACCAATAATGTTGGGATCACCATATTTATATGGTCTAGTTTTCTCATAAAATTTGTTTTCATTCTCTTATATATCTAGATCCATTTGAGGAATTATATGGAAATTGATGTCAAAGGCCTAATTTTTGGGGTGAAGTTGGACAAAGTATGTTTATGGTACCATAGTTGGTAGAAGAAATTAAGACACCCCAAGAATTTAAAATATTTTCATTTTTGAATAATCATTATTTTTTGCTATATTTCTTATTACACAACATCACATTATGCTTACAATACACACAACTCTGAGTTAACTTGCATTACATGCGAGATCTAGTTATGCCTCCATTTAATGGTGCATCTATTTTAAATATAAATTTTGGAAATTTAATAAATATTATATTTCAAAATAAACATCAATTTTTAAGTCAAAATGATAGAATAAAATTAGGGTATATTTTTGGATTTTTTAAGAGATGTTCCATTTTTTATAAATAGTGAAAATATAGGATTTTAGTTAAAAACAGTTTTTTCAATTATATACTTATTAATGTTAAATTATTTTATAAATTTGATATTAAAAATATCCATAGATAAATTATACATATAAAAATCCAATGCAGTTTATTAGGATCATTTTTATTTTTCAATTAGTTATAAAACCTTATTGAACATTCTAACATTTCTACATTAAAACCCAAATTTTTCATCACATCATCATGATTATAGTTAATCATAATTTTCCAACATTTGTGATTTAAATTTTAAAAAATATAAAAATATGTTTTAAAATTGGGTAATAATTGTTTTCTAATAAACTCAACATAATTTTTTATCAAATTGATTAGTGAATGAGATTAAAATTAAGTACAAATATTAAGGTAAAAAAACATAACAAGAGGCTAAACCCTAATATTAAGGGAAAAAATGACATATACACATGTACGAAAACCATTGGCTTCCAATTTTTCAACCAAACCCCATATTGGTTATAATTTTATGGTATATTGAAAAAATATTCCATGAGAGTTCTCTATATGATGTGATAAGTAGTGAAAAATGCAAAAAATGAACTTTCTTTACCTTTAACATCCACAATGTTTTTTGATATTTTAAAAATATAATATATTCATTCGTACATATTATTATCAAAGATAAATTGGTTAAATATTTATTAATCTTTAATCGTTATTTTTTATAGATGATTTAGTTACATAAAATAACTATGAAATGCTAATGTAGTGATTATTTAGTTAATAATTAACTCAAATAAATGATACTATAAATATTAAATGTGAAGAAAATTGAGAGAATTATTAGATTTAATAATTATTTATAGATAAATATTCACTTTTACACATCTTTGAAGAAAATATATTTTAATTTCAATATTTTTTTATATTTATTACTTAAAATAAAATAAATAATTTCCAAAATGAAAATCATGTTATTTTATAATAAAATATCTTTTATTAAATGATTCAAATTTACTAAAAAATATATATTCTATGAATTTTTAATTATGTTTTAATAAATAAAAATGTATTATTAATTTAACAATTGATATTTTATAATTAACAAGTTCCCTGATAGTTTATAAAAACATTATTTGTATGGCCAGAGTTAAATAAGTGTTTATTCATGTTGCATACAATTACCTTAAAATTAATTTCCAAAACACATGGTATTTGTATTTTATAAATATGGAATCATATTATTAATTTATTGGATCTATATTTTCCTAATAATTCAATGTTTTATCAGACTAAATGTTTAAATGATGTTTTTTAGAAAACCATATGGTCTAATAAAAGCCAAAATAACAAAATTATGGAATTGTCGATGTAAGGGAATAAAATTATTAATGTTCACTTATTTTTGTATTCTGGAGCATTATATGGACCATTATTACCCATTAAACCATAATTTTTCCATTTTATGAACATTATGTATGGTATACCACCATTTAATGGACATATTTCGGTAATTACAAGAGTGACACACCCCCTCTTCTATAAAAAGACAAGCACTATACCCCTTGACCACACCTTTCAAGACACATTGGATTAACCAATTTATTCCCAAATAACTACTCATAATACCTCCCATTATCTTACAAGAATAACCTTCGTCACTAATAAAACTAAGGAAACATTTATGTTTAAACCAAAAGGAGTTACTTGATTAATATGTAACATCTTTCATTAAGATCGCAGTTTTATTTCCATTATCCAAACCCATAAAACATTATTATACAATTATTATCTAAAAATAGAAGTATACATAGTATATTTGGATGTTTTGATGATTTTATTTATATCCACACATGCAGTTACATCTAATGGGTGATGAACATATTGTCTACGTGTATAGTGATCTACTGCCTCAAACAATTACAGTTATTCATTTGTAATTTACCGCCTCTCATTGTAGAAACTCTGATTGTAACTCTATTTTTATGTGATAAATATTATATTTATTTCATATTTATTCTGATATAAATTTTTTACAACACATACTATTATACTTTTCATCTTGTTTTAAAATGATAACATTGTTTGTGGAATTGTGGACTACCACCTCTTCAATGTGATGTTACTCATTCACTCTATACATAGAATGTATAAATGATTGTTTTAATAAACATATGTAACATATATAAAATTGATATAATAATTGAATTATAATATTTTTTATGTCATTAAATTTTCATTCTTTTAATAAAACAAATAAATGAAATTAGTAAGCATGCGTTCGTAGGGCCTACCATCTCCAAGAATGATTCCCTACATTTCTTATCCCCAAATATTATGGAATACAATAAATAAATATGTACTGAATATATAATATAATAATGTCATGGTATACATTTTTATTATTATGAAATAATGATATAAATAATATGAACAACCAATCAAAAGTCAGTACATACTTGAGATTATTAGGCAATTAATACCTGAAATAGTTAAAATAATAAAAGTGTGTTAACATATAAGAAATAAAATATTATAGAGTTAATATATGATATTATAACAATGATTGTAGATTTTTTTAATGTTATTAACAAATTTTAAGACAATATACATGAGGATAAAGACAAAACAACAAAAATTATGGTTAAGGTGAGGGATTTTGTGTCATTTTATATTCCATTGAGACGTATTTATTATTATGCACCAATTAAAATTTATAGGGTGTATATACTTTCCGTTGATAGTTTATATAACTAATTAAATTATTATAATGTCATTTTAATTTACAATTAACATTATTACTTCATGGAGATTTATGATTTATATACTTCAAAGTGGTATGTCACACTTTGTAATGTTTAAATATTATCTTCCTCAAGAATATTTTAATTATCTTTTAAGTGTATTTCAATTCATAAAAATCAAAAACCCATATTATTTCATAAACATAAAAGTAATAATTTTTTATGAAATCATATTCATTATTCAATATGGATATATGATATGGAGTATTAATTATTGTTATGAAAATTAGTTTAAATACACTTGAGAGGTGAATCATAGTAGTACAAATTAAAACTTATACTGCTTCAAATCTTATTTCATGGATAAAAAACACTCTTCTATATCTTTATATTAGAAATTTATGAATAGAAATGAAATAATTTACGAGACACACCATTTTTACTTGGTTCACCCTCATTGGGAAACTTTCAAGGAGCATACAACCAAAATGTTTCATTTGTACCAAATACACTAATGCTCGATTCCATAAATGGTGGTTCTAGATAGATCTTGTATATAATTATGCTCACTACCATTATAAGGTTTAGCCTCAGTTCACATCATTTTCCATGATCATCCCTATGTCTCTTTCTCTAGCTCTCTATGGATGGAAAGGACCATTGTCTTTCTCTTCCATTGCTCACTTCTCTTGGAATGTATCCACTCACTATTTATATACTTGTAGGCTACTTCATTATCTAAAATGAATAAATCCTTAGTTATCGATATATTACCTTTTTATTCCCCACTTTCATGAACTAATTAATACCACATTACCATATATTTATTGGAAATCCATTCTTAAAAACATTCATGATGGTAACTACCTTCACAAATCCCCATATTCATGAAGCTAAAATAGCCTTTTTTGATGATCCTACCTATCCTTATGATCACATATCCTTCTCAATGAACACTTCTATCATGATTCTCAACAATCCTTCATAGATATCCTTTCTATTATAAAGAATACCTTTCCTTTAGAAATTAACTTACTTTAACGATGCTTAGAACATTCAGTTGGCTTTTAAATCCTTCAAGAACATCATCACATAAAACCCATTCATGAACCAGCTGCACAGACCAACATCACAATTCTAGAGCTTTGAAATCATTATTATGTCATGCTAGTATTTATAAGGGTATAGAGGCCTATTTATAGGCATTTCCACAGATTATTGAACCTTCTGGACTCATCATCACCACTTTATGATGGTCCCTATTTTCTTCCATGATGATCCATTTTTAATGATGCACTAGATAAATTATCCCATTCACAATGCTTGATGTAATCTCACAGATTTCCATTATAACCTTCACACTACCACAATGATCCAGTCATGATTATCCTCATATTCATTTTTTGCGATTCTCATCATTGTTTCGTATATCACTTTCATCTATCTTTAATCCTTTGAGAAACACCCTTCATGAATCCCTTCTTCATGAAGCTCATGAAGTTTACATATTTTCATAAGGAAATCAGGGAAATAAAAATTCCATGATGCTCGACAAACTCCAAATTTTGGACACTAAGAATTTGGCAAACACAGAGGAACAATATCACCATATGTATGTAATTTTTTTACTGCTTCGATGGTATCTGTTCAATCTTTAGCATCATTAGATTTAAAAACCCCCTATCCCACCACTCCACATGTCAGATTCTCCAAATATATTCCTTAATAAAGAATCTCCCCATTTTTTCCCAAAACATCTCCCCCCTATCCAATTAACCAAAGGTCACTATAACATGGTATAGAATACATATCTATAATTATCAAAAAATACTCCATACCTCAGGGATAATGATTCCCACATAAACAATTTATTATATTAGGGGAGTCATATAATCTCTCATAGCTATTTCATACCATTCAAACACCTCTTTTGGTAAGAGATTTGTTCTAATGTCCCCAACCTATTTTTATATAGGCACATACTGCAACTTAACAAACCAAAACTCCACCCTTTCTTTTATAAAATGATACTTGATTTAATTTTGATTTTTCATTGAGTGATGTATTGGATTTTTTATAATATTTATAGCACTTGAATTATCACTATGTATTATGATTGGATAGCTCGGTTCTACTATCGTATCATAAAGATACTTCTCAATCCACAAAAAAATTATGCATATTTGAGTTTCCACAATATATTAATCTTGTGTGGTGAACAATGAAATTAAATCTTGTTTCTTTCTTATCTAAAAATTACATATTCATACAAGATATAATGGACCACGCTATATTTATTTTTAGATTGTCTTCTAAACCATCACAATCCGTATCTGTATATCCCAATTACTCTAACTATGTTTTTTCATTATACTTTAAACCAAAATCCTATATTCCCTTATTATACTGGTGTATTATTTTAAATGAAAGAATGTGGATTTCTTTGGCATTTCATTGATATTAGGATTCTTGACCTATGTTAAAAACAATATCTAGTTGTGTCTCTATCATGTACTATAGGCTTAAAATTATTTTACTGTATTGGGTAACATATAATTCGTTGCCTTCATCATCTCTTGAATGATTCCTCATGGAATCCAATGGAGTCATCATCTCCACTGAATTATCCATTCCAAATCTTCTCAAAACCCATTTTCAAATATTTATATTGATAAATTAGTGTTCCATTCAGACTTTTTTTAACTCTGAATCCAAGGAAAACTTTAGTTCACGAATCATTGACATTTAAAACTCACTTATAATGGATTTGGTAAACTATCAGCACTACTATTCATATGATCCTCCAAAGATTATGTCATCAAGATATACTAGCACCGTCATCCTTTTATTATGTTTGGTTGCACCCAAATTTACCCTACTGGTAAAAGAGGTCGATGTAGTACATGTAGGGGTCAAATCCACAGGGACCGAAGAAGTAACCTTGAGACGCTATGATTTGGTGAAGGATGGGCTATGAAGTAGCCAACTTTGGGTTTGATTTTGGATTCTTTAAAGAACACTAAGAAACCTACGTGAATTCAATTCAAAGAAAATGGGTTGATCTTAGGATTATGCTCGGGGTGGATTGAATGAATTTTACTTCTTTATACAATTTTGGTTTTATTAATTCTTGATAAATCCATTCTTCGAAAATAACACTGCATTCATCATTTTCTGGTTTGGTACTTAATAAACACAATTATTAATCCCTTATACAGTTAGAGAACCAAATTCATGATCTCTCCAAGGTATATGGTCATTTAGTAATTGAATTTAGTTTTTTCAAATACAGTAAATATGAAGAGTAGAAATAACTGAAGAATGGATGTCTTAAATTAATTATCCAATTAACAACAATTCGTTCATAAAATATCATTCAATCCTGCCTTTGCATCCTCCTAAGATCAACCCATTAATGGGTTAGCCCTCCATTGATGGTATACTCTCAATGGTGGGCCGAAGATGGCTAACAAGAACTGGATTGAAGAAAATAAAACCGCGGAAATGACGAGCACTCCCCCGTGTGTGTGAATGAAATTCACACCTATGTGTGAACTAATTCTAAAAAACACAGATATATCACTGTGCTTTGTGATATAAAGTTTTAATAAATGAAATGGAAAATATATAAGAGAAATATGTTTATTAAGAACATAAATATACAAAAAAAACTTACATGGAAATGGAAAACATTACAAAGGAAATTTGGAAACATAACATTACAATGAAACAAGCAACAAAAGATGATATGAAAAATATCCACCCCTATTAACTTCAACAATAGCTCCTTATATAGGCATATTAGGAGCCTTATTTACATACCACAACAATTAATTCACCCTCCAACAATTAATAGAGTCAAAAGGAGGGTGAATAATCAAAAGGAAATTGGCGTTTCGAATTTGACCAGGAAACCTGTCCAGATTCGTCCACCATATTGACGTGTGAATTTGTAATTGAAGAAGACCGAATCCGGAGGTGTTGTAGAAGAGAAATGTTTGTTTCCATCTGTCCTATATGAGCTGTAAAAATTTCAGGAAATTTCACTTATCAGTTTTGAATTTATGGTCGAAATGGTGGGACGGATTTCTGTGCATTAATGTCCGGTCCACCATTTAAATCTCAACTTCAGATCTCTTTATCATCATGAAAACATCAGAATTAGCATCGTCCACAGTTGAATAAAATGATACTAATATTTATATCTTTATACTATATAAATTTGAGCTTCATTGGTCTTGGTTTGGGGGCCCCACATTTGTTTGATGGGCCTTGGGCCCATTTTACTTTTTCAAACAAGTTTCTGCCTTTAGGTGCAAAAATCTCCATCTTCACTTGTGATTCATCCATAAGACCTAAAAGAAAAAATGTTCCAAATAAAGTGGTGAATCATATACCAAAATATCAGATTATAATGATGAATATTTTAATATCCACAAGCAAATTATTGAGTGGGTCCAAATTGACACTTTAAGCATGAATTGCACAATAATGGGAAATGAAGTTCAATTTCTGAATTGATCTAAAATTGATGTTTATGATCTTTTAAACACATTAATATTAAGATATTAACAATGAATATTAGTCACTTTCAGTGGCTAATCACACCCCCCAACTTGAGTTTTGCTAGTCCCGAGAAAAATATATTACAAAAATGAAATTCAAATCCCCTTTTCCAAAAACATTTAAATACACATTGCTCACCCAAATATCTAATACCAAAAAAAATTATGAAAACCCATCAAAATCATTAAAAACAAGCTAGGTCGATAAGAATATCCCAAGCCCAAGCCCAATCCTTTGTTCAAATTCATCGCCACATTTCATCCAATTCCAATTAAGCATGATAAAGTGTTGTGAATCATAAAAGATATGGGGCCCACTTTATTGTTCAAGGGGAAAAAATGCAAGCGCTAGGTGGGAATCACACTAATCCTTTAGATGAGTATCTATTTTTTTTAATTTATTTTTTTTAATTTTTTTAACCACAATAGATATGAAAAGACTAACTCTTGGCAAGACAACTATGGAGTCACGATCCCCAAGTGTCGGACACCACACATATTGTCAATTTCATGCTCTACAATAGAGATATAAAGCCTAACTCTGGGAAAGACAACTATGGAGTCATGATCCCCAAGTGTCGGATGCCACGCATTTGGACAAAACATTGCTCTATGTGGTCTTTTTTTTGTTTTTTTTTGTTTTTTTTATACTCAAATTAAACTAAAAGTGACCCCAGAACCCTATGCTATAATGAAAGGGACCCAAGAACTCAAATTTAAACCAACGATCCAGTAGACATGCATTGTGGAATTTTTATTAAGAGGATTAAAATGTAAACTTTGAAAAATCTCATTTGACAACCGCAATTTCCAAAAACTATGCTCATGAACTTAAAAATGCATTAAAATCAGAATCAAAGCATCCAAATATTTCGATATCCAATTTTAGAGTTTGCAATGTGTGTTATCATGTTCAAGGTTAATGAAATTTTTTCTTTCCATGCATGTTCTTATTGAAAGAAAAATCATTTTTTATCCCCCCCAACTTAGAATAACACTATCCCCAGTGTTTAAAGAAAATAAAAGTTAGAAGGGGATAGGAGAGGAGTTCAAAGAAGAAATTTAAAATGAAAATCATTGAATGATGTCACCTGGCGGTTGATGATGATAGTGCATGCCATAGTCTCCCTTCAATCCTGGATTTGAGTCTCAACAGCTTGGATGGCGGTGAATGGATTTTTTTTATGGCTTACGACATGTCCTTTTATTTTTTTTAATCCTATAAAAACATAAAAAAACAAAACAAAATAAACTGATGATACGTTGTCTTCTTTATATTTTCTGGGTAAGGTATTACTCAGAGATCACACCACGTGACACAAATGAATATGGCGCTCCCCTTTCAAACCCACCCTTACTCATAAAATAAGAATAGGTCAACAGTTTATGGTAAGTTATTATATGAAAAAAATGATTCAAAATGATTAGAAACATGAAAACCATGGGTTTCCTCCCATGTAGCGCTTTTGTTTAACATCGTTAGCTCGACTTGAACCCCCCCCCCAACTTATCCAATTCCAACTTTCAAAATTTTAATTAACTCATCTTTCTCCACTTCAACAAGATTGAGATTGATTATTTTTTTGAAATATGGTTCATGTGAAATTCTTTATTCTATAATGAGTGGTAAAAACCATGTAATATCAGAAATGGTTGATTTAGTTGAATATCTAGTATTTCCTAAGACATCAATAAATATTCCCAATTTTTTAATTTCAAGAGGATAATAAATTGAAATTTCATGGTATTGGTTATCCACATTTATGAGTGGGGAAGAAAGGAGAAAAATTTTGAGTTCAGGTTGATAAAAATTTATAAAAGAAGAATGGAAATTTGAATCAAAAGCAGTTTCTTCTCCATGAAATTTAGAAATAATTGGTTCCTTTTGAAATTTTTATTCCTCCCAAAAATTTTCCTTTTGAATGTCGGGAGTGGGTTAAGACTCAATATTTGTTAAATCTCCCAATGGTTCAATGATTGGTGATTCTAAAAAATCATTTTTGGTGCAATATTCTGGACATTCAATCCATGAAGAATATTTTTCCTCATCTGAATTCATGAAATCAATTTCATCTGGATTTAAATACTCATTAAAAATTCCTTCATGTTCTTTATCTTGAATTTAAACATTACCTGACCAAATCTCTTCATTATCCAACTCTGTATGCCATGATTTTAAAGTGGGTTCTTTACTAAATTCACATGAGTTATGTGGGAAACAAGATTCTTCTATAAGTGATGTGAAAAGGACATCCTGAGTGGGAATGGGTTCTTCATAAGTCTCAATGTTTTGTATTTCAAATCTCAGTGATGAAACTTTTGAATTCATTTTAACCATTTTTTCACACAAATGTTCAATATTTTTTTCAGAAATAGGATTGATTGATGTTTGTACATCATCAACATCATTAAGTTTGATCTCTTCAATCATCCTTGAGAGGTATGAAAATTGATCCTTTAAAAAATCAGCATCCCATTGTTCGTTCATGTTATCGGGTCTGGGGTATTCATTTAAAGGTTGATCAAAGTAATTTCCAATGTTAGTGAATTCCGAATGTTGATTTTCTATTCGATTCCAGCCCGATTTTATTAAAGGAAATTGTTGATGGTACTCCATTGGAGTTGAATGAAATTTTGATTTGGATTTGTTTTTTTGGAAAAACAGAAAGGGGAAAAGAAAAGAAAAATAGAGGTGAGAAAAGATATGTTAGGTGAGAATAGAAGGTGGGTGTCTAAGATAACATACTAGGGTCCCCGGCAATGGTGCCAAAATTTGCTTGCGCCCAAATTTACCCTACTGGTACATGAAGGGGTCTAATCCATAGGGACTGAAGAAGTAACCTTGAGACGCTATGATTTGGTGAAGGATGGACTATGAAGTAGCCAACTTTGGGTTTGATTTTGGATGGTTTAAAGAACACTATGAAACCTAAGTGAATTCAATTCAAAGAAAATGGGTTGATCATAGGATTATTCTCAGGGTGGATTTAATGAATTTTACTTCTTTATACAATTTTGGTTTTATTAATTCTTGATAATTCCATTCTTCAAAAATAACACTATATTAACCATTTTATCGTTTGGTACTTACTAAACATAATTATAAATCCCCTATACACTTAGAGAGCCAAATTCATGATCTCTCCAAGGTATATGGTCATTTAGTAATTGAATTTAGTTTCTTCAAACACAGTAAATATGAAGAGTAGAAATAACTGAAGAATGGATGTCTTAAATTAATTATCCAATTAACAACAATTTGTTCATAAAATAACATTCAATCCAGCCTTTTTATCCTCCTAAGATCAACCCATTAAAGGGTTATCCCTCCATTGATGGTAAACTCTCAATGGTGGTCGAAAGATGGCTAAGAAGAATTGGATTGAAGAAATTAATACTGTGGAAATAACGAGCACTCCTCCGTGTGTGTGGATGAAATTCACACCTATGTGTGAACTAATTCACAAAAACACAGAGATATCACTGTGCTTTGTGATAATAATTTTTTAATAAATGAAATGGAAAATATAGAATAGAAATATGTTTATTAAGAACAAAAATATACAAAAATGAAACTTACATGGAAATGGAAAACATTACAAAGGATATTTGGAAGCATAACCTTACAATGAAACAAGCAACAAAAGATGATATGAAATATATCCACCCCTATTCCCTTCACCACTAGCTCCTTATATAGGAATATTAGGTGCCTTAGTTCCATACCACAACAATTAATTCACCCCCCAATAATTAATATTGTCAAAATGAGAGTGAATAATCAAAAGGAAATTGACGTTTCAAATTTGACCAGGAAAACAGTCCAGATTCATCCACCATATTTATGTGTGAATTTGTAATTGAAGAAGGCTGAATCCGGAGGGGTTGTAGAAGAGAAATATCTTTTTCCATCTGTCCTCTATGAGATTTACAAATTTCAGGAAATTTTCCTTATCCGTTTGGAATTTATGGTCGAATTGGTGGGACGGCTTTCTGTTCATTAATGACGGGTCCACCATTTAAATCCCAACTTCATATCTCTTTATCATCATGAAAAAATCAGAATTAGCTTCGACCACAGTTTAAAAAAATGATCCCCATATGGTTATATTTCTACTGTATAAATTTGAGCTTCAATGGGCTTGGTTTGTGGGCCCCACATTTGTTTGATGGGCCTTGGGCCCATTATGCTTTTTCCAGCAAGTTTCTGCCTTTCGGTGCACAAATCTTCATCTTCACTTGTGATTCATCCATAATACCTAAATGAAAAAATGTTCCAAATAATGTGATGAATAATATACCAAAATATCAAATTAAAATGATGAATATTTTAATTTCCACAAGAAAAGTATTGAGTGGGCCCAAATTGACACCTTAAGCATGAATTGCACAATGAATGGAAATGAAGTTCAATTTCTGAATTGGACTAAAATTGATGTGTATGAACTTTTAAACACATTAATATTAAGATCTTAACAATGAATATTAGCCACTTTCAGTGAATAATCAATGTTCATATTGGACATTATATTTTAATCGACTCTTCCACGCTAATAATGAGCTTTTTCAAAAACTAATATATCCTTTAATATAATGACCTTGGTGAATTATTCGAGGAATATAATTCCATATTCAACCAAAAAACTCTATTATCGTCTTTATGAATGATAAAAAAATCTAACAAATTAATATAAAATTCTTTTTGTAGATCCCCATTCAGAAATTCTGACATGACCTCTAGCTAGAAAATCGTAAACATTCATTATACTGCTATGTCCAATAATAATTTGATTTTCTCTTTCCATTTAATAGGTGAAAATGTTTTTTCAACATTGATATGCTCTATTTGGGAGTTCCTTTTTCATACTAGTCAAGATTGTTTTGTATTAAAGAAACATATTTATTCATTTTGTTGTGAATAGCCTATTCAGTCCAAATGAAATTCATATCTATTGGCCTCAAAAATATATCATATTTCTGCTTCTTCTCAACTTTGTCAACCTCTCCATTCACAACCAGAAAACAATTCTCAACTCTAGCTACATCATCAAAACATTTTTTCTCTGCAAATGATTTGTAATATTCATTATATAATGTTTTCATCCTATTTGACTACAATAGTTCTATTTAATCACCAATTATGTTATATATACAAATATCTGAAATTTTAGTTTTTATATGTGCATATATTGATTTCTTATCATCATTTTAATTATATAAATCTTCTTCTAAATCAGACATTGGAACAGAAACATCCACTGATATTTTTATCTCTTCATCATAATCCTTCTAATACTGATCATTTATTCCTTGAATATTATACAAATATTCCACTATAGTTACATCATGCATTTAAATAAAATTTCCAATCCACTAATAGAATAATTTATATGATTTTGTTTTCTTTGAGTATCTAAGAAATATCACTTCAAATCTAATGAACTCAAACATAAAATTTTTCTCCATATTAAGAATAAAAAAACAAATTTTAAGGACTCTAAATTAATTCAATTGTTGTTTATTTCCATACCATATTTTATATGAAGTATTCTATTATTTTGGACATATTAATGCTCTATTTGATGTGTAGAATGATTTCATCATTTCTTCATTCCAAAATTTCTCTAGAAGGTCTTTTTCAAAGAAAATTTTCTATCCATGTTATTGATAATCTGGTTTCTTCTCTCAACTACTTTATTTTTATTTAGAGTTATTATTGTTAAAACATGGTTCCTCATTTCATTTTTCTCAAGATAATCCATTACTTTGAAAATTTTGAACATAGTTACATTATCTGTTATGACCATCCAGATTTTCTAACCTAGTATCTTTTTAACTTCCAATCGATATCCTGTAATTCAATTACACATATCAGAATTTTGGGTGACTATTGATACCAATACATTCTTATAAAATTATCAATTATGTGAAAAAAGTTTCTCCTCACATCAATATCACTGGGTGAAATTCATCTCCACACATAAATATGCACTATCTCAAGAATTTTTTTTTGATTTTTATTTTTTTCCCCTATATATCATTCGAACGATCTACCCTTTTGGAAAAGAATTGCATGTATAAGTATGATCACATGATAATATAAGTATGTCTCAATAAGAATCATAGGTTACGAGATCATCAATGGATATATGTCACAAATTGATATGATGTTTATGTCATATATTGTTTTCTTCTTCCTTGGAACAAAAACACAAATCATCTTCTCAACTAACAAGGTAGATATTTCATTCATTACGCTTTTCGAGAAAAAAACTGGACCATATTCTTCCTTAATGAAAAAATAATTCTTTGAAAAGCTTATGGTGTGTCATAAGTTAATTTATTGACTAACGCTATGAATGATGTGACTGATACCTTCAATAACTTTGACATTTACACATATTAGGTATTTTACTCCAAACTTTTCATGTTTGAAGAAAATAACATTCAATCCTTTATTATTGGAAAATCATTTGATAACTTTTTATCATACGTGATTTTGGTCACTATACCCTTATTTCCTATCATATGTGATGTGTATCCATGATCAATGATCCATATTCTAGTTCAATTTGATTATTTAAAATCCATCTTTACAACCACATCTTACTCATCACTTTTCTTCCTTATACATGCTTCTAAAATCATACCTGGTAAAGATTGATGATTATAATATTACTTAGTGTATGATGGACCATCTAGATCTTGAGATACTATAAAATGTTTTTTCATTTTCAGATCACTTGAATATTTAATGAAATTATTTTTGTGGTTGGTTTGATATAGTTTTGGCACATTCCCTTACATAGATGATGTAGAATATCTATCCATGTGACCATTTTTTTCACTACAAAAACAACATCCCTAGAAAGATGTTAAATAGTATGGTGTTATCTTTTGATTCCATTAATTTTCTCATGACCTTTGATATCTCTTTTATATAAAAAACACATTTTGAGAGTGTCCCAAATTTCCACATTAATAACACCTGATGTGTGGTGAATTCCTACATGTCAGTTCTAAGCCACAAGTTTTCCCTTCATTTCTCAAAATATTCATACACTTCTTCAAAACAAAATAAATTTTCAATTTAATTAGGGATTCTTTTAGTTTGAAATTAAACCTTACACATATTTTTTATTGATCATACCACTTACTAGCCTTATCAATTGGATTTGACTGTTGATTTTGTGCTACTGGACCTCTATGTTGTACCCGCATCCTATCAATTACCAAAATTATCTTCATTACTAATTTCTTATTGAGTGATAAGAGTTTTTCCTGATCATTAACACTTTATCATAAGCAAACAACATTCTCATAATGTTCTTTATTATTCTTGGTTAGATCTTTTCTAGTGTTAATCAATCCATCGATTTACCATTTCTATTCATCAATATTGAGCTTCTACTTGAAAACGAATTTTGATCTCTCTGGCATTGAGAACATCATTTGTTTCAATTTCTTCATTCAAATCAGACTTATGTTCTTCTCAATTCAACAAATACCGTTTATAATCATTAACCACTTTTTTTCTTCATTTTAGATCTCCAAATATCTATCTCTTCAAGAGATGATTATAATTTAGCATAATTTTCTACTATTCCTTCATCTTCTTCTTCTTTATTTTCACTCTCTTCCCTTATTTTGAAATTTTTTACAAGTACCACCATACATATAAAATATGATCTTTGTAGTCCTCTAGCTCTTTTTCCTTAGATTCTTCAAAACATTCATCTTTTCTTGGATGTATATTCTTTTTTATAAGAAATATTTTTAAAAATATTTATTTCCATTCACTTAGGTTGAATAATAATTATTGCGAATTTCAAATTCATCTTCTTCAACTTCTTAAAAATTCATGACAAACCTTGATGTAATGTTTCCAACCTTTCCACATTCAAAGAATGCAAGCGATTGTTTCCCATTGAGTGTTATATTTACTCTTTAAAAATTTTATGAAAGAAATGAAATAACCTCATCCTTCACATAATCTTTCTATCCCTATTCAATGGTGATTTTACTCATGGCCTTGATTTATACTTCATTTGACTTCCCATTCTCTACAGCATCATCATCATCATTTATCATTTCATATGCTACTGGGGTACTATGTAATCTATCCAATGTTTAGTCATTTAGATCATTATATTCCATTTCCAAAGCCTACATATTAATTTGATGTGAAAGTTTCACAATATGTTCTTAAAAAATATTATATCAGCAAACATTTCTCTGAGACCATGTAGGTATTCCACAAAACAATTCACCCAATCAAATTATGTATAAAAAGAATGTTTAGGGATCATTTAGAGATCCTCATATTTGATACATTGAACCTGAATCTTTTCCTCTTTAACTTTTCAGTATCCATCATTAATATTCAAAAAATTCTCCCACATAGAATTTGATGACAAACATGACATCACTTTTATATAATCTCTATTTGATAGGGATCCCCTATATAATTGATTCATTTTTCATCAAAATATAATTCAGTTCAGCTAGCTTCTGATAACGTGACACTATAGATATTTGATGATATTCCATTCATACCGGCAAAAAATATATCCATTCTTATTGATCAGAAGTAGTCTTGCATCCAATACTTCCATAATAGAAAAATTGTCCCATAAAATATTGGAATACTTTTGTTATTAAAGATCACTATTTCATCTATTTAGAGAGAACCACTAACATTCAACCTTTCCCTCTAATAACAATAGTTATCCAAATTATGATTAATATTTTGAGGGAGCTAGGGATGAATCAGGGTATGAAAGATTGAAACTTCTGCTACATCAGATCATCTGTCATGGTTAAAAAACACTATTATCTCTCTCCCATATAGAAATGTATGGAATGAAATAAAATCATGTGTGGGACACAATAATTTTACACGGTTCAACCCCATAGGAATATTTCAAAGGAGTATACATTTGGAATGTGATGATTGTACCAAATCCACTAAGCCTCACTACGAATAAGTGTAGTTCATGCTAGGTCTCATCTGTACCAAAGTTCAAATCCATTACAAGGATTGGAGTTAGCTCACCTAGTTCCCAAGGGTCACTACTTATGCCTCTTTATCTGGGTCACTGCTGGTGGAAATGATCACCACCCTCCTCTTGTATTTTTGCCTACTCTTGGAAGGGATACTGCCATAATTTAGGGACTTGTTGGTCCCCTAATTATCTATAATTAATAAATACTAAGTTATAAATATATGCTCTATTTATGGCCTACTTTCATCCACTGATGAATATTACTTACCACATATTTTTTGGGAAATTAATTTTGAAAAATCGTCATGATTCTCATTGCCTTCATGAATTTCCTCTTTATTGAAGCTTAAATATCCTTTATGAAGCTCCTATAATTCATGAAGCTCACTAGGACTTCACAAAGAACACTTTTTTCATGAAACTCAACTAGACTTTATGAAGTTACCTTCATTTGCAGATATTACTTAGCCATCTATAATTCTCTTAGCTTCGTGATCCTCAAAACAATCAGTTAGTATTCAATGAATTTGTGAACATCCCCTTACGAATCACCTTTACTGACCACCTTCTTGAACCACATTCTTGATTTCAGAGTCTTAATATATTTGTTAAGATTCACTAATTTTCTAGTGGGGGAAGTGACTTATTCATAGGAATTCCCACCAATTTCATAATCTTCCAGCCATTTCGTCACTATTTTGTGATGCTCTCTCTTCTCTACCATGATTCTACCTTTATAGAGATGATCTTTTACAATTATCACATTAATTATGATTTTTTAATTGTATATATTTACATAAAAACATTTGTGCCACTGCAATGCTCTATTTGTGATTCTCCTCCCCTGCACAGTTCGCGTTGCTCATCACTGTCCTGAAGATCACAAATAGTTGTCCTTAATCATTCATGAAGAACCCTTCATGAGGCCCATATTCACAAATATCATTCATTTCCGTATTTTTTTAAGCCTTCATGGAAATAGAATTTCATGATGCTATCCAAACTCCAAATTTTGGACCACCGATATTTGGAAAATGTTGGGAATCATTGTCACCTTGTGTATGTAATTTTCTACACCACTTCCAATGAATCAATTCCACCATCTTGAATATTTCTCAACTTACCTAGTAAGAAAACTATCTAGATCTCCACAAAATATGTTTGAAACCCACTTTCTTAATAAACACTATAAACCCCAAAAATACAAAAATGTTACCTTGATTGATTTTTGCCCAAAATTTATTTTGATTAATTTATATGAAGGATTCCTTCGACTGGTAATGATGGGTGGGGGATGGGACTTATAGAGTCCCTCAATGAATTTTTTGGTTATAATAATATGAATAAGTTGTAAAAATTAAATAGGTGTATGTCTATAGTTTTTAATTTTCTTTTGAAAGGACTCAACAGTATTGGCTTTAATGTTTTTTAGACATGACATCCAATAATTAAGAATTTCCTTCATTAATATTTTTTGTTATTCTTCATCCATGTGATTTTTCATCAAAATACATATGGAAATAATTCATTCTCATTTTATTAATTAAATGGAATGTGGTTCATTAATTTTCCTTAACATATTGATTTTTCCTTTTATAGTTATTTATATATCATGTGTTATCAGTTATTTACAATTCCATGTTGATTTATTTATGTCAATTCATTATTTAATCCACTTTACTTTCTTATACTGAGAAATTTGAATCACCCTTATTATGTTTCCAATATACATATTTTTTAGAGTAATCCTTTGAATATGATTTAAAGGATACTATTTATTTCTTCCTTTTATGTATCATGTTTCTATTTCCTATTTCTCATTGTATTATAGGTATTATATATGTAATCCATATTTCCAATACTTCAACAATAATTTGTACATTAGGATTTTATTCCTTGAAATCATGAAAATGTAATAAAATAATTCACATGCTTTGAGCTTCTAGGTTTATGGTATTATAGTTTGTATGAAAGGAGCTTAATTACCAACCTTTGAATCAAGATATAGATAACATAGATTAGAGAACAATAACATATGATATAAATTAAGGATAATTATATAAAAATGTCCTTGAATTTTGGTAAGGCTGAGATTATGTGTGTATTCCTATTAATGAATCCATTTTGGTATACTACATGTGGACATAGTTCTAGAACATATATACATAAGAGTAACTATAATAAAATTTTGTGCTAAGCCTTACTTTGTGTAACTTGGTACATGAAAACATGCCTTACTATGCACCTGGTTTCACACACCCAATGTGTTATGAGTTGTATTTTTTCATTTCCATTTACAAACATTATGATTTATTAAAAATTAAATACACTCCCAAAGAATCCATTTTTTTAATATGAGATTAGATATGCTTCAAATTTTCAATTTATGTTATGTTTTTCAATAGTTTTGTGATTATACATTATGTTATGATTTAATCTCATATATTTGGAATTGTGTAGAAATGACTCATACTTGAAGGAATGATAAATCCACTAATTCATATGATCCAAAGTCCAATTAGGATCATATATATAATGTTCGTAATCCAAAATTTGGATGCAAAATAGTCTAAACATATATCCTCATCGTAGAATGAAATAGTATCATATACTAATTAGATATGTAATTTATTTTACAAGTCCTTTTTCATTGAAAGGATGTAAGAAATAAACATTGTGTTACTTGATTTATAGGAATGTGAGTTTTATTCAAGTGTTTAAAGAATGGCCACCATAATTATTATTTCAATGTTAAGAAAAAAATTCAAATTTATAATGCTCCAACTACCAAAATATAGGACACTATGAAAAAAATGTATTGTATGTCGGATGATTATACTGTATGTGATGTTATTAGAGAGTGGTCAAATTATACTACTATCGTAGATAATGAGGAATGGTTAATATTCTTGTTAAATAATTATGTATATGGAATATTTTATCAGTGAAGTACTGGTTATATGAAATACTGATATATGTGGATTGTGTTTTAGAGTTTTTTTTTGTTATGAATTTGTGATAATATATTAAATGGTACGAAGAAATTTTATTCAGTAGAAATTTTAACCATTCGTAAAACACATGATTCAAGGAAATGAAACCCTTAATAATTTCTTGATGTTGAGATAATGATGATGAAATGATAAATTTGGAAAATTGATTAATACCATAGAAATAATTAATCATTTATTGATAATGTGTTTCATGCTATCATTGATATATTTTACAACACTTTCATATTTAAGAAAAATATCAAATAACATGTTTCTTACTCAAGGAATAAGGTATAATGCTTGTTTCTAGAAGGTTTTATGGTGACTTGAGTTATTAACATATTTTAATATGTTACATGATGAAGTTATTCACATGTTTGGAATGTGAAAATTTTCAGCTACATTATTTTTATTAATGGAGAATGATATGTTCATTTTTTAAATTTAGAGTCCATCATTCTAAAGTTATTTATCATAATCATTGGAATGGATAACCATTTGTTAAATGGTTTATGTTAAACGTTGGATGTGGTTTTATAGATGTATATATTACATCATTATATGATGAAATATTTTCTAGGAGATTATGTTTAAATATTTCATGTATTCACTAAAATAATGGATTATATTTATAGAAATGTATATTTAGTTATAGTATTGTACAGTGAAAGAATTCCTGAACTATTGAAAAGAGTATTGCAATATTAATTTTTTCATATTATGATCATTTTTTAGGATATAAATAACCTTTTTTTACCCCAATGGTTTATGGTTTTGTGTCCAAAAATAGTCATCGGAACATGTTGTCAAGCATACTACATTAGAACTTCATTGTTAGATATTTATTATATATCCATGTTTCCATTTCACACATAGTATATCCTACATTTGAATCTATTTTGGTGACTATTTTACTTCCCCTTCACTATTATTAAGAATATGTATTATTAGTCCTATTCATGATATGTTTTTTTTAAAATAGTTTATTTTTAAATACAATCCATTTATTATTGAGACCAATTTTAAATTGCGAGGATGAAATTTAATTATGATTGGGAGAATGTAAAACTCCAAAATATTAAAATATTTTAATTTTAGAATAATTTTACATAAATTTCATGATTTTTTATTATGAAACACTATTTTAAGTGTACACTACTCACAACAATTTGTCAGCATGTGTTACATGGAGGACCGAGTTATAAATCCTTTTAATGGTGAATACGTTTGGAAAATTAATAAAATTTATTTTTAATGATAAATATAATTTTATAATCTTCCATTTAAATAATATCTTAGGGTACATTTTTGTACTTTTCTAACAAGTATCATTTTTACTGAATAGTGAAAAATGTCGTATTTTAGTTAAAACCCTCATTTTCAATTAATTTATAATTATTGTTAAACTATGTTTTAAACTGGTTATAAAAAGTATACATAGATAAATTATAAATATATTAATCCATTCTAGTTCATTGGGATCATTTTTATATTTAAATTAAATATAAAAACATATTTATCATTTTAATGTTTTTACATTAAAACCCAACTTTCTCACTATGTATGTGGGATCAGTGTGAATCTTGATTTTCCGATTTCTGCTATTTTAATTTTTAAAAATGGAAATAAATGGTTTTAATAGTTATAATATTTGTTGTCTAATAATTTCATATTTATTTTTGGCTAAAAATATTATCGAGAGAGAATAAAATTAATTTTGATGATTAAGGTAAAATTAAGTATAGCAAGTGACTGAACACTAATCATAAGGTATAAAATGACAAGGAATCTTTTCCAACAATCATTTGATGAAATTATTTCTATCATATATCCTCTTGGATAGAATTTTATTATTTATTTTACTAAAATTGCATGGGAGTTCCCAATATAATATGTTACGTAAGGAAAAATACAGAAAGGGAAATATCCTAATCATTAACATCTATAAAACATTGATATATGTTTAAAACATCACATTTTAGGTTATACAGGTCACATTAAAAGATAATTGGACTAATGATATCATAATATTTAACCATTAACTTCTAGATATGATTTAGTTATTTAAATTCATAACAAATTCCAATGAAGTGATTATATAGTAAATAATTATCTAAAATAAATGACATTATAAATATTAAAATTAAAGAAAAATGACTTATTTTTTGTCTTTAGTTATTTATTTAGATGAATATATACATTTAGACAGATATAAAAATGATATATTTTAATTAAAATATTGTTTTGATATTTTTTAAAATTAAAATTAAATACTTAATGTAAAAATTGACATTAATGTTATATTATGAAAAATAATATTTTACTAAATGATTTAAAATTAATAAAAATTATATATTATTCCATGTTTATTAAGTCTTAATTTATATAAAAAATTTTATATTAATTGACCAATTTATCTTTTAAAATTAACCTATTGACCCATAGTTTGTACAAACATTGTTAGTAGATCCAAGTTAATGAAATGTTATTGTGTGTTGCACGCACTAGTTTTAAAATCAATTTCCCCCACACATTTGTTTTTTATTTTTTAAATTAGATATAAAATTGTCAAATTTTTTGATCTATATTTTTTTGTTAAATATATCATTAGTTTATTCAAAATGGTTAAATTAAAATGGTTATAAAAATAGATATTTTAATAAAAACTAAAATGATAAAATAGGAGAATCTTATAAGATAAGGAACCACATTATTAAAAGTCCTATATTTTTATGTGTTGGATTTTTTTTACCATTAATAACCTTTAATACATTATTTTTCCATTTTAAAGGAATATTTGGTTAGATATACATAACATTAATAAATATTTTTTGTTATTTACAAGAGTTACATTCCCCCTCTACTACAAAAAAATGCACTATGCCCCTTCCTCCCACCTCTCAAGACACATTGGATAAACCAAGATCTTCCCAGATATAAGATAGACATACATTCAGTAATCCTTGATGCATCACGTTGTTCAAAAAGCAGTCCAAGTAAGCTATATTGTTAAATCCAAATGGAGTTACCTAATTATGTGGTAACATCTTTCCTTTAGATCATTAGTTTTACTTCCATTATCCAAGCCACTAAAATATATTTATTGAATCATTATATAATAAAAAAAATCCAAAATATACTAGGATGTTTTTATTCAATTTTTTAGACCTATAATCACACATAATGACATCTAATTAGAAAGAAACATATTGTTTATATATACAATGAACTACGACCTCATGAAATGCAGATTGTTCATTTATCTTTTACCGCCTCTTATGATGGAAATTGTGATGGAAACTATGTTTATATAAGATATATGTGATATTTATTATGTATTTATTTGTATTTATTTCTTCTATATCACATACTGTTATAGTTTAAATTTTTTTAAATATGATAACATCGTTTGTAGATTTGTAGACAACAGCATCCTCAAAGCGATTTAACTCCATCAGGTTATTCATGGAACGTATAAAGGATTATTTTAATAAAAAAAATGTAACATATAAAACCAATATTTGATAATATAGTTATAATTTACATATGTATCACTAAATTTTCCTTTTTTAATACAATAATGAAATTAATGTATTGTTCTTGCATACGTACGACCTACCGTCTCAATAAACAGTGCCCTTATTTTTCTATCTACAAATATTATAAAATACTCTAAATAAATATATACTAGATATAAAATATATTTATTTCATTTTTTACATTATGGAGTTGATTAAATCATTTTCAAATAAATATTAAGAACAATTAACAATTAAAAACATACTTTGGAAAACAAAGCCATTAACACCTCAATTAGTTGAAATAAGGAAAGACTGTTAAGAGACGGTTAATAAAATATTACAAGTAGTTAATTTGATAGATAATTAAAATTATTATGGTTTTTGTATAAGTTAATAACATATTTTAAACCACTGAATAGAAGGATAAATATCACAAAACAAAAAATATGTTTATGCTAAGATATTTCATCTCAATTTACATTTCATTGAGATATATTTTTTGTTATGCATTAGTTAATATTTATATATAGTATATAGTTACCATTTACATGTTATATCATTAAAATAATTATAATAATTATATTATATGTTTAAACTAATGTTATTTCTTCAATGTTATATATGATATAAATACTTCAATGTGGTATGGGACACATTGGAATAGTAAAATATTATCTTCCTCAAGAATATTTTTATGATCATTCAAGGGTATTTCCATTTATAAATAGTAACAATCCTTTTATGTTTTCCCTCCACTATGGAATATTTGATGAAATTTTATTCATTCTTCAATATAGTTATTTTATAAAGCATGTTATTTATTTTTTCTAAATTCATATGAGGAAGGCTTTGGTTAGGTGATGATAGGTTGGGCATGAACATTATATAGCCCCTCAATTCATCGATTGATTTTCATTTGATATAAAAGATTTATTAATTAAAAATTTTTATATCCATATTTTTATACCATATTTTAAACGTATTTATGGTATATGTTATAATGTTCCCTAGACATGATTTCTAATAATTAATAATTTACTTCATAGATATTTTTTTATTATTAATCCATGAGATTTTATATTGATATATCTATGGATAAATTTCATTATGAGTTAATTAATTGAATGGAAATTGATTAATTTATTCACATTTCCATATTAAGTTTTTCTTAAATAGTTATTTTAAATGAATTTATTATCTGTTACTTTCCATTCCATGTTCGTTTATTTCAATTAATTCATTATTTATTTCAGTTATACTTAGCCTAACTGTGTATTTGTGATCACCATTATTATATTTCATTTAACCATGTTAAGAAGAGTAATAATATGAAAAATATTTCAATGATTCTAATTATTTAATTTTATTAGGTATCATATTTTTATTTTCTATTTTCCAGTGTATTATGCGTATCATGTACGTAATATAGATTTATAATACTATTATATTCAATGGTTTTTCAAGATTTGATTCATTATAATCATGAAATTGTAATAAAATTATGCACTAGCTCTTGGATTCCAGGTTCAGGTGTTATTGAATTAGCTAATAGGGTGTAGTTATTTCATGAAAATATAAATATGACTTAGAGAATGCATAAAACTTATGCGGATAACAAGTGGAATGATCTGCTTTTCATGGTATGTGATCATGTTTTTCATAAAGTACATCCATAGAAAACTACTATTATTTTGGGTAAAATGGTAATTTAAGACAATTATTAATAAAATCATTTTAATTCATAGAGAATGTTTTATTATTTTCCTTTTGATTTGGTTTCCATTGAATTTATCCTAGGTACACAATGTGTGTCATGTTGTAATTTTAAGGAAGTATGTGTTGGACTATTGTCAAATTTTGTGATGTAAACTTGTACATTTAGAAGAGAATCATTATTATGAGGAACATACTTTTAATATTCTTAACCATGCATAGAATTTGATTTTGAGTAAGGAGGTTCACCGGGTTATAGTTTTATACAAAACCTATATGGTTGAATTAACGACATGAGAATCTCAAAAATGAAATTTGGGAAATGCATTCCCACCTGGTTAATATGTGAATAAAATCACGATGATGTAATTTTAAATATAGTCGAGGAATTTTAAATCCCAAATAATTGTAGAATAAATTAATTACATTATTATTAATTTAAATTAAATAGTTATATTCATTATAAAAACATTATTTTTAAATCAAAATAATAATAATTTTGGCTAAACTATTTTCTTATAAGTTATTGGTTTAAAATATTTATTTCAAAATTTTGAATAGTGAATTAAAAAATTCTGAATTTAAATTTTTAAATAATAATACATACTGTGATTTGTTTGGATTTTTATTAAAATATGTATTCATCATAGAATAGTTTAAAATACAGTTTTGTGTAAAAAAAATTATTTTCAACAAAATAAGTTATTTTAAATTTTCATTTTGTTTTAAATATTATTTAATAAAAACAAAATTTTATTTATTTATAATTAATAAGCCTAATTATATTCTAATCATATTTATATTCCATTTTTGTATATTTTTTTTAGGGATTAAAAAAGGGGTTTTTTGAAAACTGTTTTAATGTTAATTATGTTTCTACATTTTAATAAATTAAAAGTGTACATAATGAAGTATGGTATAAACAAAATATATATATTATATATCAAAAAATGAATTTATAATAATAAAATTATTCATATTATTCATATAGTTAATCTAAAATCATATGTTCCTTGAAAAAATACACTTCTAGAAAACCCCATTTTTCATTACATCTGCGGTTTTATTTTGAAATTAAAATTTTCCACATCATTGAAAAGAAATTGGTACAACAGAATAAATATTTTTTATATTCATAATTTTTATTGTCTAATATGGTAAAAATAATTATTTACTATAATTAATAGTAAAAATAGTAAAAATTTATTATAGCGGTTAATGTGAAAATGGATTTTCTTGGGGTTAAGCTAACAATATAAGGGTTAAAACGGCCTATAAACTTATATAACATCTTTTTAATATCCATATTTTGAACTTACCTTACATAAAAATCAATAATGATCAATTATTTAATATTAAAAATTTAAAAAATATGGGTACTTCGTTTTCCTTTCAAAACATACAATTGTTCCACACACAACATTTATAGAAGGTTTGCCACTATTTACACATATTCCCACCAAAAAAGAATTTCTATCTAAAAATAACTACCTATATACCATTATAACTTCTATTTAGATTACCTAGATACCAATATTTTTCATAAATCAATCCTATGAATGCTTTTAGTGCTTACCAAAGGAGGTCTTTCGAAAAATTGGTATCATTTCTAACGGTGTGTTCTATGTTTATTTCTTCTTCCACATCAACCATATATTTTTTTTATTTCTGTTCATATAATAACACAACAATATACCATATAATTATATATTATTATATTAATGGAATAAAATAACTATATATCATCTTCTATAAAATTGGTTATGAAGTTATCACGTGTGTGTTTGTCGTACTACCGCCTCTCGAACAAATGTCAGTAATTTTCCATCATCACCGCTTATATCCTATTATAAAAATTGATTTAAATAAAATATATGATATTTTTAAAAACATTATACTTTTTTAGTGATTATATCACAAATAATTTATTAATTTCCATTATATGGGGGATACGATAATGTCACTATTGTGTGGGGAATACTACTACCTCACAAAGAGATGTTATTCGTTTGTTTCTAAAAATAAAAAAAGAATATAATAAGGTTGGAGTTCATTATTATATAATGTATAAATGAACTAATTATGATATTAATAAAATGTTTATAATTATTTAATTATAATATTTAATTTCACTCTTACACTAAAAAAATATAACGTCGTTCCTAACTATCCGTAGACTGCCACCTCAAAAAACTCATGCGAATCTTTTTTTCATCGCCAAAAATAGATGATATATATATATATATAATATTGTATTGAAGATTTAATTATAATTAAATGATGATAAAATACTACTTTCCATCTTTCTATAGTAATCATTAAAACTGGTATCATTACTTATATGTACATACAACCTACCATCTCCATGAGCGTAACATAGTTAATTTTTTCAAAACATATTTCCTAATAGGTTTTAAAATGTATAATAATGTATAATAATTATAATTATTTCATTTTTATTTTCTTAGATGTTCAAATAGTTTTCTCTTTGACCATAGTAAACCAACGATATTAATTTTTAAAATATAAGTGGAATATCCTCAAAAGATCTGAAGTGAACTTCATTTTTTTTACATATAATGATATAAGATAAAGTTAGTGGAATATTATAATTTATAAATGATATAAATAAAGTAAATAATAAAAATAATTTTTTAATTTTAGATTATTAAGAACATATATGATGAGGCATACTCATTGTGAGGGACTTCATTTAAATATTCTTTCATAGAGATATATTTTTATATTATACACATGTACCCTTTTATGAGGTGTATATATATAACTATTAGCATATTATATCACGAATTACTTAATGATCATGATATTTGAAAAGTTATAATGTTATTAATTACTGGTGATTATGTTTCAAATTTTTCCCTTATGGTAAGGGGCTTTATCTTTAAAACCCCACTTTTATTATTTCTTTAAAACACACTCTCTTCCATGAACATGTTTTTAAAAAGATTTTATAAATGTATTTATATAGACATTAAATAATGATAAATTAAATTTTATTTCTCTTTTAGATTCACTTCAATGGTTTTCAACTGTAATATTTTTACAGGTTTTATACAAAAAAATGATAAAAATATAAATGGAATTGTTTATTTTTTCATATATAGAAATAATAAACATTCCTACAACTATAAAAATTTATTGAATTATAGATTACCTTAAAATATTTTATGTTCAATTCAATTAAAACCCATATTTCCTTTTTTCATGGTTTTTTGTCTTGGAAAATATATTTTGATATCTGAAATGTTCTTTTTATGGGTTCAAAAGTGTTGTTAAAATGGTTTATTGATTAAAACGTGAATGTATAAAAAAATTAATAATGATATTGTACATGATAATTATAGATAAATGGGTGTTTCAAGATAGTTATGAGTGATCCTAATAAAACATATATGATGTGTGAGACCAGATATCACTGTTGATCCAAATATTGCTTATATAATGGGAGTGCACAGAAAAGGACAGGTGAGCCCGATACATTTTATACAAATAATTCCATGAGATATAATTCGAATTCATTGTTTAATGTTCCTTATATTAATAAAACATAAGTATGGAGTTACCATAGGGTTTCTCCTATATTTATAATTTTTCTTCAGTTCTTTCTGACATAGGATTAAATCAGGTTATGAATGTTATACTATATAATTCTAATAAGAGGTTTTATATGATTTTTCATGGTTTTAAAGGTTTTATTAGAGAATAAATTGATTGTTTTTCTTTTAGAAATTTTTTACATCATACACTATAAAAATATTTACAAAAAAGATAAACATCACATGGGTTTTCATGGTTTTCACTAGACTAACAGTTTTCTTCTTTTAAGGCCTCTTATTGAGATTTTTGGGCTCATCCCAATAGTTTTTTATAGATGAAAACAATTAATTATGGGTAAGGGAAAAGAAGTGGTAAATTTAAATTCCATGATTATATTTAATTTTTATAACACATGTTTTATTTTAAAATTTTATGTCATTGGACAAATTTATAAAAATTTGATGTGCCCACTTTGTATTATTTAGATTTTTAATGAATTATTTAGGACCTGATTATTTAACATTATAAAACTAAAAATATCCTAAAATGTCAAAGAATTAATTATTTACATAAAACACAGTATTATAAAGTATTTATGCCCTGATACTTATAATAGTAGTTTCATTGGAGAATTACTGTCTTATATAAATTATAATAATTAGAAGTATAGGGATTTAAGATTGGAAACGAATATCAAAGGATGTTTTTAATTAGGACAGGATTAAACAAAAATGATTAATTGTTCTATATCATTGTGATGATGGTAAGTATGTTATCTTTAGGGTTGATTGATGTATCATCAGAAGCCTTAAATATATAAAATTTTATTCTAGGGATAAATAAAAAGCAGAAAACATAATTAGATTATAGATTATTGAAACTCATATTACTTATGTATTGGGGATGAAATTAGATATTTAATTAAATACATTAGAATATTTTATATAATTGTTTTATAAAATTTTCTAAGAATTTTTTTTAAGAAAATTACCACAGCTTTTGAGTCAATATTATATAGTTTATAAGATATGATAAAAAATGAATATGGTTATTAATATACACAATAATGTTGAAATTTTATCCACCTTACATTATGGAAACATACACTTTGGTGTATTTTTTCCAAGGTGATATAAATCGATAAAATGGTAATTTTAATTTATCACGTTTATTTATGACATCACACAGATGAAAACCTAATTACTATAAATCATTAATATAAGGTTATAAAGGAGTTTATATTTTTTCCAAGGGGAAGTTAAAAGAGTTATGTTTGTTTACATACTGAAGCTAAATAATAAAAATATAGAGGACTAAAAAACCATGATCTAAAATGAAATTTAATGAAACATGGAATAAAAAACCAATAAACTTCCCCATATACTACTAAAAAAATAAGTAACAAAGAAGAAAAATATATGTTTACTATAAATGGGAAGAATAATGATCATAGAATACAAACATTGTAAATTACTATTGAAAGAAGTTATATGTGATGTTGTTCAGGTTTATAAAATATTTTTATAATGTGTATAATCAAAAATAAGTTTCTATGATATGTGGTATAATAAAAATCCAATTGTGAAATATTTTAAAACATTTGGGAGTCGTTTCCTTAATAAGATCAAAAATATAGATCTTGGAATGTCACATTAAAAAATCGAGGAATGAATTTTCTTTTGATATTCTTCTAATAAAATAAGTTTCATGTTGTGGAATAAATGTCTAAAAATGTTTTTTTATTCATATAGATTTAAGGTTCTTCAAAATATAACATCCGTAAAAAAATTTATTAATTTCTTTATTGTTGATATATTAAATACATCCAATGAAGATAATAAAATGGAAATTAAATTATGTCTAAAATTTGTAAATGATGATTCAAGTGATTCTTATAGTAAAAATTTTTAGACTTTAATGAAATCAATAAAATTTCATTCTAAATAGAAATTGGTTAATTCTGATGTTTTATTTTGGAATAACATCGTTGCAATTAAAATGAAATTAAATATTAGGATAGAGAATCAATCTTTGTTTTTCTCTTTAGTGGAAATGCATTCATATTCAATGATTTTTGAACATAAAGAGTGGATAAAAAATATTAATAAATTTTAAGATGAGATTGAAAAATATAACATATAGGATTTTATTAAATAACTATCTAAAAATATTATTATTGGAATAAATTGGATTTTAAGAAATAATATTTGTTAAAATTTATAAATTTAAAAAAATATTGACTTATTTGAAAAGGTTACTCATAGTTTAGAGGTGTTTGTTTTTTAGAACCATTTTCCCTTATTACGAGTCATAATATAATAAGAATGTTGATGGATGTTTTTATACATAATTGTAACAAATTATATCTTCAATATGTTAGGAAAACATTATTAAATGGTTATATTGGGGAATAAATCTATATTTAGAAGATCAATGGGTCTTACCTGATGAAGATGGAATGAGGGTGTGTAAACAATATAATAATTTTTCTAGGATGAAAGAGGCCCCAAAATAATAGTATATGTATATTTGTAATTTCTCTAAGAAGTTGAACATTTTTAATGGAAAAGTTGATAGAAAATATTATATTTGAGAAATTATATCATATTCCCTTAATTATATTAATTACATTGGTGATATATGTTTTTAAAGGTGACAGGGATAAAACTCATAATAATATATATTAATAAATGATGAGAAACATTATAATTCCATAGTTCAAAGAGTAATATTTACTTATATTCCTACATGTTCAATAGAAATAATAATTGTTACTTTTTTCATGTTAAATTTATTTCAAGGAGTTGTAAAATAATTTTGTTATAGAATAATAATAAAAATTTATTACACCTCAATATTTTTGCATAAATTTGAGTAATGTTAAAGCTCAAAATGTTTAAATTGGTAGTAATTTTTTAATTTTATTTGAATATTACTCAATATTATGTCCTCAAGTCTATAAAATTTATATGTTATTACATTTTAAAGAATATATAAAAGTTCCCCAAATGAATCATATTTTTTGGAAGAAAAAATACTAATTATGTGTTTGAAAAGAACATTGTCTTGTGGATTGTTGTATAATGTAGTTTTGAAATTAAATATATTCGATACACTAATGTTGATCCTGCTATAGATTTTAATGAATGAAAATCAACATCTAGAGAAAATTCATTCTATAGATAATTTAATATGACATGTGATAGTATAAAAAAATGATCCTCCACTTTGAGTAAGGAGGAAAAATTAAATTTCCACCACCCATTCATATACACAAATAATTTGGATAAAAATTCAACAAGATAATGAAATATTTAATGTTAGAAAATAATAAATTAAAAATTTTTGTAATCAAAGTTAAATTGATCTATCTATAAACCCAGTAAAATATTACAGATTAAAGAAATTTGATATTATGTATAATTTAATACAACATAAAATTTCTAGTGGTAATGTTATGATTGAGTAAATTTCAACAAAGTATCAAATTTCTTATGTTTTAAAAAATATGTATTAATAGAACAATTTAAGGATTTGAGGATACAAATATATGTTTATCCTCCACAAAATAATTCTAAATTATTATAATTAACCCCCCTCCATTTCATTAGATTATGTTGTAAAATATGGAGAGTAGGTTAAACATTGTAAAAAGAAATATTGATTTTTTATTAATCTAAAGCTATTGTTACTTTAAAAAGAGGGGAGAAAAAATAATGAGGGGGGTTTATATTATAATGGAAATAAAAATACATTTAAGTAAGTAATTAAATTTATAAAATATACATTTTTCAAAATGTTGTGTTGCATCACGACATACTCTATGATAAAATCTATTGGATAATAAAAATTTAGTGAAATTGTTTTTCCAATTTGATCAATGACGATGAAATCGTTTCCAAAAAATAAAATGGGGGACTTTAAATATTTGATGGGTTTTTTATATCATGTTTTTTATTTTATTTTTCAACATATCCTAATATGACTGTATTTTTTATATTTTCTATAACGATTTACTAAAATTGTTAAGAAATTGGTTCTTATGATGTGCTGGAAGAGGTGAAGGAAGATTCCTTAATATTGATTGGAGGATTTCCTAATGTTATAGGATGTGGTGTCAATCTTAATGATCACAAAATCATGATAATATTAATAATATAGGATACTAGGATTATGTTTCTAAAAATAGAATTATGTAGTATTTTTATATATCTATCTTTTATTATATTTTTTAAAATATTAGGTTTTTCAATAAAATTATTCAGTTTGACAAATCAAATATCAAATGGATTGAGTGAACTAGATTAACTAATAAATGGTACTAGACACATATCACTCGACTAATGTTATTGGATGATGTTTTTATATTAAGAATTCATGTGTCTTGAGATACTAGTTATAAAACTGATAATGTTATTTTATGGAGAGTTGTTATAAGATAATGTTATTAATTTTTTATGATTTTATAAAAATGAGAGAATTATAAAAGTTGAATAATTACAATAACATAAGATGATTGATATTTGAGAAACTATATATTGATGGGGCTAAAATTCTCGAACAACTAGGGATGATATAACTAAAAATGTAGATAATTATTTTATTAATGTTTTATTTAATGGTTTCTACAATGTTATCAAATAGTCAATGACATTAGTGCCCCATATATTGGTGAATGGATAGGTAATATATAAATGGTTAACATCCTATGAAATTATTCTAATGAATAGATAATTGTTATATTGTTCATGTTTAAATGATTCTGTTAAAAATAATATGATATTTAAAGTTCTAAAGTATTTTATGATATGAAGGAAATTATTTTAGTCCTTTAGAAAATGAATTTTTGAACTGATATTTACAAAAGGTATGCTCATATAGGTATTTAAAAACACCATATAATAGATGAACATGAAGAAAATGCTAATGATTTCATTTAATAGATAATACTAAAAATATTAATTATGGGGAGTTTTATAATCCAATTTTGATATGAAATTTTTGAGCTATTGTAGGATGCACATATGAAGTCATGAAAACCCCATATAAACTCAAAAATGTGTACATATTTAAATTTCATAAAATATATGAATCATATAAATAAACTGGGGAAAAAATATACATCACAATATATAATTATTTCTTCAATGAAGAAATTTTAAAAATAGATAACTTTCACTGTTCAATGGACTCACTAAAGTTGTAATTAGAAGAAGAAAAAACATCAGACGACATTTCATGAAGCATCACCTAAAAAAATAAATCCTTTTAACTATGAATATGTTGAACTAGTACATCAATGTTTTTCATCTATAATAATTTACAAATATGGAAGAAATTCATTAACATTATGGTTATGGAATATTAAAAATGTTTTATATGCTAGCGTCTTCATGAAGCTTAATAAATATTCTAGAATATTGGAGAAGAATATATGTAAATTGATCTATGATTGAGTTTTTATATTTGAGATTTTATTTAGGGGAAAATTCAATTTTAGTACCAGCATGTTCTCTTGATTGTGTTCTTGTTAAAAAGGGGGAACCTTTATAACTTTTAATAACATTGTTCACTTGAAGAAATGAGTTAACAGTTTAATGTTTTTGGATTAATGTGAGATTCCAACTAGGTAATGTTTGGTTAACACATAATAGCACTAAACATTGGTTTAGAGAGAAGATGTAGGATAAATTTCTTAATCATATTCATCAAATATAATAATCAATCATAGTATACCATAAATAGATTGTATTTAAAAGAGATTCCAAACTAGTAATGGGGAACAATGGTTCAGTACAACATATTGAAATAAAATTAATGTCATAGTTTTAGGGGACCACTAGATAGAGTATATTTTATGAAGGCACGGTGCACTGGCTGATCACGTATCAGATAGTGAAAATCATATGGTTTATTTCAGGAAAATATCATTGGGAGATAATTTATATTGTCTCACATTGTTATATTAGATTAGTTACATAACAAAAAACATTAAATTAGAAGAGTTAGTATAATCATTCTTATAATGATATGGAATAATTATTATTAGATTTGTCCCATTTTTTCACATATTATTAATAGTGAATTACCATGAATTGAATGGATTAACGATGGAAAAGTTATAGTTAACCACAACTGGGTGAAACGTTCAAATTTGTTGTACCATTTAATTAGTTTCTGATCATTTCATTTCTGTAAGATTATAGTATAATGTTATTAATGAAAAAAACTTAGAAATGTTATAGGGGTTTATTTAAAGAGACTTCAATTTATAAAATATTAAATATTATTCAACACCTTTTAATTAGTTCTCATGAACCTATGAATTTTCAAGAATATTATTTAGGTACTAATAACATTATACTTACATTCACGCATAAAATTACCCTTACTATGGAATCTCCAAATTAAATAATTCTCATACTTCTTTGTAGTAACCTATCATTGTTATGTTCCTTCACATTACCCAATGCATTGGAGAGAAGCATAGGGATTACATGTCCTCTGAGCTATTCTAGGCTTACCCTTCATTTATATAAAATATCTAAGAACCATTTCAAGAATAAATGTCATATAGATTTCATTTTATTAATAAAACATATTTTAATTGTCATGTAATCCCATGTCCAATAACACTATTAATTATACCATAATTATGATAAATGTATATGGTTCCTTATAAAATATTTTTCAAAATAAAATTTGAAGAATATTGAGAGAAAAATATTAACTTTTAAAAATTAGGGAATCTGGTAAAGGAGTCATGATAACAAATAATGGACACTTTGGTGAGTATTAGAGTCCAATATCTGTATATCAAAGATTCATTTTTATCATTAATATTAAAGTTATAATATATCCCTTACTAAAAATAACGAAAAGATTCATTTATAATTTATTGTAAATAAATTCATAAATAATTGAACATGAAATTAATAAATAATTTAAGTTCAAATAATAATTTTTTTGAATAATCTTAAAGAACCTCATCATGGATGGAAAAGTGTTAGAAGCAAAATATTGTAATTTTTAAAGGCAATTACCTTACTCTAGGTTTCATTGTTCTTTTTATATACTAAAAGTCCATTCATTAAATTATATTATCCCTTTTACATTACTAATAAATATTTTTCTATTCAATTTATTACTCTTATTACTTTAATTTCAACTGTTAAGATGATATATTTATTTACTAAAATGATTATGTTCATGTTTGTGTTTTGTGGGGTTGTTTATAAAATCAAAACGATATCAGTGAAATGATCATATTCAGAGGATTTATGGTTGTAATGACTCTAGAATCTTAGAAATGTTATAATTATAATATTTATACATCATAATAAATATTTAATACAACCATATTATATGATCTTGAAGAATTAACCACATCGTTTCATACTCTATATTTGTAGATGAATGATGATTTCATTTTCATAATGGGATGAAGATTAATAAAGTATATAGTATTTTATTTTCCCAAAATCGTATATAAGTTATAATTTCCATATTTATTATTTATTCCCAACCTTATTACACTTTAAGTAAAGTGTATTCGAAAAATTAATCACATCACTTCAAAGAGGTGGTATTCCAAACTTATGCAAAAGTGACATTATCAATTTGCTATATATTGAAATATTATGATGGTAAGTAGCATATATTAATTCCATGGTCATAATAATTTCATAAAATTATAATTTTTTAACTAATAAAATCAATTGAGAGAGTAGTTTGAGATAGTTATTGAAAATGAATAAATCGCTTCATAGAGGTGGTAGTCAACACAATAATATATGATAAAAAATAGTTAAATATTAGTTTTCCTATAAAAATTTTAAATTAAATTTTAAATAATATAATTTTTTTATCAATGTATATTTTATGGGGGTAGAAGAGAATATAAACTTTAAATTGTTCAACTTTGATTTATACCACCTCCCCCAATATATCTCTTTGGATTACACCTTAATCCTTTCATGAATTTTATTTTTAGAATATCGATAACATTATATTTTGTGTAGGGATATTTGAGAGGGATTAGGTAAGGGTATATCCAAATTTGAGAGCTCATAAGTTGTATGTATAGGATGAGAGGTGGTTCTTTTTAAAATTGAGGGGAGTGGCACACATGCAATATTTCAATGTTTAAAAATAATATGAAGTGTTAGTAATGGGAATTTGGATCTATAAATTTCAAATTGTTAGGATAATATGATATGGTATGAAATAAAATCATCTAGTAATATTTAATATGAAATAATTTATCCATAAAATAATTTAATTTCCTTAAAGAATCATTTTCATTTTTATCATGGCGACACATTCTTAATGTGGTTACTATTCATAATGAAAAAAATTATATTAAACTCATTGATATATTTAAAAATATTGATTAAAAATATGTAATCCATTTTAAAATATTAATTTCCTATAATTGGGAAGAATACTTTTAATACAAGTGTTAAAAATGAAATCAAACAATGTTTTTTTGAAAATTTTGGTGTTTATGCAAAATAATGAACTTTTACCATAAAAACTATAATGTAGATCCATAAGGAATTATTTTAATTTTTTTAATCATATGTATTTTATGTAACCTTAAAACTAAATTCCAAATACATTGGGACTTTTAAATTACTTAAATTTATGAAAAGAAATGACAGTTTTGCAGATATGTGGATTTTTCACTATTTAGTGAGAAATCAATATATTTATAAATATCCAAACAATTCAGCATATAGTTTTTATTCAATTATTATTCCAAAATATTAATCCAATTTTTCAAAAAAATATCAATTTAGAAGGAATTTTTTATAATATCCACACACAAATATAATAGAAACTGTTTTGGAGGAAGTTTATTTTTGAAGCATAAAATGAATTTTTCTCATTCCATTCCTTGTAACCATAATTAAATTAATGTTAATTATTTGATTTAAAAATTTATAATAATTATTTAATTTTAAACATTTTTAAATAGTTATTAATTTAATCAAAAAATGTAAGAAATATTGAACACATAAAAACTTTTTTATGAAAATTATTTCTTTCACCTTTAAAAGATTTAATCCTCATTTTAAACCAAATGACGATTAATTTAATATTTAGTATTATATTTATAAGGAAGAACAATCTACATATTTTTGATAATTTTTTTATTCTTATAAATACACATGAAACTAATTACAATTTCATAGTAGACATATTTAAATAATAATATTTTAGTAGTATATAGTTGTTTGTTTATGCTTGATATTGTGTATACCACATACTATAAAATATATTTTTTATATAAAATATATTCTATAATATTGTGGTTTTTATTCCCATAAAATAAATTTTATCCTTCTAATTTTTTCTCATTTTTTAAAAAAGGATTGAAAAAATTTAATAAAACAAATACAAAGATTCAAGGATAAGACATAAGATCATGAATGGAAAAAACATATTAAATAGTTAAAAATGATTTTTTTAAATCACACCGAGTAAAAAAGAAAAAAATACTTTAACAATTATTATAAAGAAATATGAAGATAATCTATAATAAAAAAATCATGTTACCACATAGAGAGTTCATTTGATGGATGTGAAAGTATGGGCATCGAAAAGAAAAATAACATCCTATGAATAAAAGAGATTGATAGAGAATACGATCATTAAAAGAGTAATTACCCAAAAAACATACATTCTTAATAAATTATAAAAAATGGATAAAAAAATAACCTCATGACCATTTTTCAATATTTGAGTGGTTCTTTTTCTCTCAAGATACAGAACATGATAAAATATATTGACTTGATTTCATTCCATTTCAGAAGCATAATTTCATTCTTTGGTTGTTCATAGATAAATTTACACCTCTATCATTTTTTATTCCATGATGTTAATATGAAAATTAATTTTTCATTTCTAATAATTAAAAATAGATGTTTAATGAATCACAATATCCTATAGAATATGAATATGTAATCCCACATATCATTAGGCATTGATTAAAAAAATTGTTTGCAAATGATATGATAATATATGATATGGATACTCCTCTATATGAAGAAATATAACATTTATATCCAATTCAACAAAAATTTCACCCAAAACTAAAAAAAATTAATAAATAACTACCCATGAATGTATTTAAAATTTTATTGTTAAAGATCAAAACCGTAAAAATTAGAAAGATATGATAACATATTTTTATAAGGTAATCATAAAATTTGTCAATAAATAACATTTTCACTCCTAATGTCACAATCCAATAAGGTATATTATCTAATATTATAATATAAAATATATGATAATATTTTCCATTAATAACCAAATTCACTATAATCCCATAGTAAAAAATATATATGCTTCCAAAAGATAACTCAACCATTATTCCTCAAATAAAATAACATGTTATCCCCCAAAAATACAATTCTACTTAACTTAATCATATAATATTCACAATTCTTAATAACCATGTTATCCAAATTATCCAAAATTATCTCAACACTAAATATCATATTAACCCTAAAGGCTGTTAATACCTCATAACTTATTTCCATAGAATATAAATGAATTTTTCCCCAAATAACATTTTCACTATAAGAAATGTTAAACAAAAGGGATACATATACCAAAAACATTAATTAAAACTCAATAAATTCCTTCCAGAGTAATATTATCACATAAAACCTCAAAAGGACTTTATATGAAATTAAAATGATGAGAATACAAAGTCTTAATATCCCATGATGTTATCTATAAATATTAAGATATCATCTTTTTAATTATCTAAAGATCAAAATTTATCTAAACCTTTTCTTTGATACCTAATATAATTACCCAAAACTTATTTAAACCATTAAAAAATTTAAAACAATGTTTCAAATTACTTATATTTCATGTATCATTTCATTTTAGATTATATAATGACCCATTATTTATACAAATATTATTACATTATTTTTTGACATATACATCCACAAACTATAAAATAAAGATTTTGAGGCCTAGTGAGATTTAAATACAAGGCACATAAAATCTCAAAAGATAATAAATCATGAAATATTTATTTTTATTCTTCATAGTGGGATTCTAATCCTATTTGAGTTCTTGAAACTATATGGGTTGATCTCGGAAAAAATAAAACAAATTAATGATAAAAAAACCTGGTAATGGAGTAAAAATAATATCATAAAATAGAAGGTTCATGAGTAATAAAATTGAATAAAAACATAATTAATGAGTTTTAATAATATTAAATCTGTATGTAAATGTGGAAGTAACATAGAACATTAAATAAATATTATTCAATGATAGTTTTATTCAAAATATCACATGGGGAAAAAGGCCCATAATTGATTAGGTTTACTCCCTAATATAATACATAAGGTCTCATGAGACATAAGCATTACCCAATTCATTATGGTGTTATATGAGCACACCCATCACCAAATGTAAAAGATTATGTGTTTTATAAAAAATAAATTAATTATAAGGTGTAAATATAATAATTTCACATTGAAATAAATGAGTTATATAATTTTTCTTCAGGCCATAGTCAATGGAAATTTCATAAAGAAGGGATTTGTTCAATGAAAATAAGGCATATATTATATCTTTAATGGAAGGATGAATGTGTTATGTATATATGTATGATGATTATGTATATATTTTATAAGTAAATTGTAAAATTTTCAATATTTTAGGAATTATTATGTTCCAAAAAGAGGGGGATGGAATCTATGGTACAATTTTTTTTCAAATTTTTTTGACATTGATCGTAACATCTTAAATGTGTTAAGGTTCTTGATCCACCGGATAATATTCATTAGTCTCATTTCCTTTTTATTAAAAATGTAATATAGTGAAGAACATGGGATTTATAATATCGGTAAATGAAAGGCTTACTCATTTCCATGTTTGTTAGACACCCCAGCATGGATTAATTATAACAACCATGGTCTTTATTACAAATTTAAACATGCTTTATTATATTAACATGCACTTAATAAAACCAAAAATATCAATAGTTCTTTTGTATATGTGGATTAGGAACATTTCTTGGCACTATAAGACAAAAAATATAACTTCTTATTGAGATCTTATTTTACATGTCTAAAATATTACTCTATACGTAGCATTTCATGGGATAACCTAAGGACATACATAAGAAAATTGTGGGATATAAAGTCCATTTTGGGAGTTAAAAAGGCATAATATGAAGAATTCAATACATTTTAGGAAATAGGGATATCAACGAATCACAAGGGAAACGTTAAAAAAAGACATGATAAAGCATGATTATTATAACATGGAAATGTCACCACAACTTATTACACTGCTTCATTAACATAATGTCATTAGGTAAACCAATTTTTCAAACATAATGTAAAGAAATCCTATAATGAAATTTTTTAATCCCCTATCACAACACGATGTATCATGATACTAAAAAAATACACAATGCATTGGATCACTATGAGGTTTCACCCTTTGTTAACATTTAAATCTCAAGCTAATGTGTTCCATATAGATCATATAACCTAGGTTAATTCAACATCATCATTTCATACATGATAATTGAATGTGGAATAAATATATAAACTTATATAATCTATATTTATATTTTTATAAAGGTGAATACCCTTGATATATAAATGGGTATGGTATTCACTACATGAGGATTTTTGGCATGGAATACCACTGTTCAATGTTGGCAGTATAACGACATCACATGTGGATTTATAAAATTGGTTTATGGGAGAAAAAATGGTCTCTAATAATTTATATATGAAATGGAAAGTAAGGTTTTCATGTATAATAATTTCCCAACAAATGTAATTGAATTTAAAATGCATAATATAAGATAAATGATTGAATGGAAATGGGGAGAGAGAAATACCTTATAGAATTTTGGCCTGGTAATGGGTGTTCATGATAGGGATTAATGAGGGATAAAGGGGATTATAATCATGAAAACATAATAAAGGATGTACGGGGTATGCTATAAAAAACACCCCATAATTTTTATTGAAAAATAAATAGTGTATCAATATAATTAAACTTGAATAAAAATAAGAAATGAAAGAAGATGAGGATCCCTTAGTTGGATATATAATTCCAAAGGCATTGGATAGGCTTCCTCAGTGCTTAGGGGAGCCTTGGGATGACTAAAGGGAGAAGAGACCAGAGATAGGATTAGAATAATGTAGTCCGAGAGTAGATGAATGGTTTCGGTGTTGGGTTTATAAGGGAATTGAGGGAGAATTATTTGTTATTTAGGTTTTGGACACTACATAATGAAATATTCAAAAACACAAAGCATCCCATGGGGTTTCCCATGTTTTTTTTTCAAAATAGGAGTGGAAAATATTATTTTATAAGGCCATGGGACAAATATATTAAAATATTTTCCTTGATTATTTTAAAGTGAGTCACACTGTAAAGAAAATTAATTTAAAATAATAAAATATATTATACATTTTTGGAGGATTCACTAAGGCATTATAAAATAATTAAAATAAATCAAAAAACAAAATTATCTTTAAAAAATATAGTTGGTCAAAAATACATTTTATGGTATATTTTACATCACTATTGGATATATATGATGTCATAACACACACTATATATTTATATATTATTTAATTTTTACCCAAAAAATTGATTTTCTCAAAAAATAATGCAAAATTCAATGTTGTATAATTTCGAAATATTTATTACAGAAATAATATTCATTTTCTCTAAATAATTTTCTATATATGTGAATTTTTTACTTATAAAACGAGGACTGAAATTTATTGAATATTGATGGGTTTTTACAAAAACAGTTTTTTAAATCTTAATAAAAATTTCATTTTACTTCATAAAAATTATATAGTCATATATTATTTAAAAAAGAGATTTCATAAAAATATTTTACTAAAATATTAATTTTATAAAAAATTATTAAATTACTTAATATTAATTCTTCAAAAATACACTTTCAAATTTTTTTACAAAATATAATGGTATTTAAAATGATTACATAATCATTAACAGATAAGTAACTTAAATAATAATCATTTATAAGAATATTTTCCTAATATTATTAATAAAAACAATATATTAATATAATAATGTATATGTTTCTCAAAAGTATAATTTTTACCATAAAAAATCAATTTATCAAATTCATTATTTTTAAGAAAGTCTATTCCCCTAATGAAATTGATGGAATAAGATGTTTACTTATAAAAAGGTATTACATAATAAGGAACTACTAACTTATTACATAACATCTTATAACACCCGCATAAAACCTAAGGGTATGGTATTCGATGGTGTCAGACTCTTGGGGTGGCTCAGACAATATCTCTCGGGTGGTAATCTTCATTAACTTGAACGTTTGCTATAGGTGACTCCCTTAAAGCTTAGGGTGTTGAAAATATTATTGTTCTTGGTCAAGAGAGAACCCCATTGATGCAGCCTATTTTCTCAGATTCACCAAATGAGCATCATATGGCCCGAACCAACTGGATGAAGCCATCATCTCTTTTGTCGGTGTTGAATGAATTTGTTAAAATCTTGAATTTATATTATTTGTGTGATCACTAATTAAAGGCTATATTATCAATGATAATGATACTTACTATCATTTAAATCCTATTAGATATAATAAAACCAATGTATTACATGTTTTTTCTATATCCATAAGTCATTTAATGAAAATAATTGGAATTTTATTCATAACAGTTTCAGTCATTACAACCTTCCCCCATTAATAAATATTTACCTTGAAATTTCCATTTCCCACATTAAAATAGATGATGGTAACTCTACATCATCACTTACAACAATCCTCTTTATTTTTCTTCATACATGTGGTTTCTCCCCAGCACCATGACGAGGTGCATTGTCTTATTTCGTAGAAAATTTCCTTATGATATTTGATCTTCACCAACTTCTATTTATAAGAGATTTAATTCTCAAATGATAATACATATAGATTTGTTACATGTGATTGGTGTGGTATATACTTCATTAAGAGTAATACATAGAACAGAACATGTACTTGAGACCGGTTCGGTGGGAGTTCCATTTGATTGGCCACTTCTTCGATGGAGTCAATGATCTCAAAAGGGTTGATGTACCTTAGAATAAGCCTTACCTTATTCCCAAATCTAATAACAATATTCCATGGTGATATGTGGAGAACTAACATGTCCCCAACATCAAATTCTAGGTCTCATCGATGATTATCAGTATATCTCTTTTGTCGATTCTGAGTAGCTTTTGTGTGATTCTTGATGGTATTAAAATTATTGACCATTTATTCAAAAAAAATGGACCTATAAGTTGTATCTCCCAAACTTCATCCCAAAATTATTATGCTATACACATGTTCCCATAAAGGGATTCATGAGGATCCATTTGGATGCTTCAGTGGGAACTATTTTGTAAGAGAACTCAACCAGAGGAAGATGTTGATCTTGTCCTCCTTTGGTGTCAATTGGGAAAGCTCTCAGCATTTAATCAATTGTTTTGATTTTCTACTCATATTGTCCATCAGTTTGATAATGATAAGCCATACAGAATTTCATCTGACTATTCAGATCATGATGGATACTTATCTAAAACATAGAGGTGAATATTGGATCTTGATAGGAGAAAATTGATAGTAGTACACCATGAAACCTTACCACTTATATTATTTATATTTGTTCTAGTTGATCCAATGATAAATCCTCTTGAATTTCATCAAATTTTGTAGCATTTTTTAGATGATCCACAAAAAACTAGATAGAAATGATTACTTTAGATGTATACATATGTCTAGTGATAAAGTCCATGGATATTTTTTCCCATTTCCTTGTTTATATGCATAATGTTTGCATCATCTCATTAGATGTTTTCCTCTCAGTATTCACATTATAACTTACCATGAACATTGATGTATACTCAAAAATCTCATTCTTCATGTTATACCACCAATAATGCTCTCGGAGATCCTGATATATCTTTTTGTTTCTTGGATGAACGGATAAATTCGAACTATGTGCATCATCAAAATGTTTTTTCTTTAACATCGGATTTGATGGAATATATAGTCTTCAAACAAATCATAAATTTCTTTCTTCCTTAACATTTTACTCCAAGGATTTAGAATTATTTATATTTTCAATTTTTTTTAAATTCTCACGTCATCTTTTTTATCATCCTTTAACATTTCCAAAAGAGATGGTTGTGAAATTATTTGTGAAAGTATTAGTGTTTTCCCTTCATTATGATTCCCATGTATATCTTCATAAAATATAAAAATAATGGATCCATTTCAATTATCATTATAGAAATAATCATTGGTTCCTTTATACTTAGATCATCTTCTCACTCGTTTACTTTACCAGTGTAGTAATGGATTGAGTTGTCGTATTCCTTGATGAGATCTAACCATCTTCATTGGTACATTTTTATATATATCTATGTTAATATATACTCCTGACCTTTTTTATTAGTATATATTTCACACATTTCCCTAAAGAGATATTACATCCTTATTTTCAATGCAATGATCATATGTGCCAACTCTAGATCATGCATTGGATAGTTTTCTCATGAATTTTCAAATACCATGATGTAGAGATGATGACATTTCTATACTTCATCAACACACAACCCAAGCGGTTCTTCGAAGCATTATTGAAGATTACGAACATCTCCCCACTTGTGGGTACTCTAAGAATAGGGGATGTGATATGTCTCTTCTTACACTACAGTAATATTTCTTCACATTCACCATTCCAAGAAAATATGACCCATTTAAAGTTATCTTAGTAAAATGGTTTGACAATAACAGGAAATTTATCACAAATCGATGATAATATCCTAATAACTGTAGGAAACTATGGATATCGGTCATAGATATCATCCTACTACAACACTCAATTGAATGTATTTTTGAAGGATCCATAGACATTCCATTTCTTGTGATGATATGCCCTAATAAGAAGAATACCTTCAACCAATCCTCACACTTGATATATTTTGCATAGAGCTTCTCTTTTCGCAAGGTCTCTAGTATATTCCATAGATTCTCCTCATGATCCTCGTAATATGTAATGCAAAGGTGCATTGACCCATCCTTCTTCTTGATAAAGTGGAATTGTTCACCCCATGGGGAAGCACTTGGGTGTAGAAACTCTTTATCTAAATTCTCCAGTAGCTGTTTCATTGTCTCTCCAAGATCCACAATAGAAATTCTATATGGAGTCATGGATATTGGGAACACCCCACGTATAAGATCAATAGAGAATTCAACATCTCATTTAGGACGAAGACCAGAAAATTCCACATGAAATACTTCGACAAATTCTCTAAAAATAGGCATATCTTCATGGATGGTTTCTCCATATACTCAATCCTCTAATAAAAATATGTATTCCCATAGGGAAGTAATATCCATTCATGAGATTTTGGTGAAAAATAAGATTCATCCATCTCCTTTCACTAGTACAAAATCAGGGTTTGATTCATCTAATGGACGGTGATTTACTTCTCATAACAATTCATTTTCGTTTTATATAGGGAAAGACAATCCATACCAAAACATTTCATAAAATTCCACCAATGGAAGTATAATGAGGTTCACCAGGAAGTTAAATCCACAAATTGGGACAAGGGATGAGTTATATTCAAGGGATGCAATAATTTCCCGGCTTTCCATTCTCACCGACATCTCTACTTCCATGATTTGAGGTGGTATTTGGATGGTTATACTATGATTTTAGGATATAAAATAATGCCTCAAACAAGATTCAAATTGTATGTAAACTATTATTTAATGAATACTTGTGATTCCTCTCACCACATCATTGTTGGGATTCACTTTCGTGATAGTGATGGAAAATATCCATCTTACTACATTGGAGGTTTTCTATTTCCTCCAATAACCCTTGGCTTAGGGATCTGATTTGAAAAGTACCCTGGTTCTTTGTAATTGTAGTAATGGAAAATGATTTGATGATTGAACGGAGTGTTCCATTCCTTAGTCACAATAGTGGGTTTTTCTTGTCAGAAATCGTTGTCTTGTTCCCTTCCTTCCCGCACCTAAATCATTTCTTCATCCTCTTCCGGAAATTTCTAGTGTGCTTCTTTCTACACCTATGGCATGTGGGATTCTATAATTTTGTAGAGACATTAAATTTATGCATCATACCTCCATGATTAATGTCAAATTTTATCTTCTTATCTCCTTGATTCCATTGTGATTTTCTGATCTTCATTTATACATCGAGGTAACATCAGACAATATCCTCATAGCTCTCAAATTTGTGGATCACAAGGGAATTTCGTAGGCTAGGATTTATCCCACCAAATATGTGGTCAACCTTGAATTCAGGGGTAAGGAAAAAACTAGAGGTGTATTTTCCATGTATGGTGAATTTTTCCTCATATGCCCCAATAGATTCATCATTCATTTTTTATGTGCAAGTAAATATATTTCCACCCTAAGATGAAGGGTGATAAAAATTATTTATCAAAAAATCATTTTATGGAAATCCTTCCATCCCATTACCTTGATATCTTCTTCAGAGTGTTTAATTTTGATAAATTTCTCCCGTTGATCTGATACACCCTCAATATGATAAGTCACCAGAAGAACATTCTTTTATGCAATATTTTGATAGATTGTGAAGATCTTCTCAATAGAGTTGATACTTTGTTCTGTGATTGAGGTATTATATGATACATTGAATGTATGAGGCCTTCGTATCATGATTATCTTGATTGCGAATTTTTATTTCTTGGGGGGAGAGATGGAATTTTCACTTGACCATTTTTTCTATTCAAAACATGAGTTATCTTGGAGAGTGTCGTGACATTGATTGTGTATTTCACTCCCATAAAATTGGGAATCTAATTAAAACAGTCATCTCAATGATCTTCATATAGTTATTTATCTTAATCGCTCAGATTAAAAGATACTAGATTAAATAAAAGGAAATTTAGGGATATGTATTTTAATCTATGAAACTCATAAATGAGAATCCATTGGAAAAAATGGATAACATCTATATTATATTTTTTTTCTTTAACATATTATTATCTAGGAATAAATCTAATTCATCCATGATCTATTTACAAATGTATGGGATTTTTTCTCCCTTAATAGTCATTTATACTAATCTTATGAATTTATCAAATAATATCCCCAATGGCTACCAAACCAAGAGAGAATAAAGGCATGTTTTTGTGGGACAATTCTCTTTCAAGTCTAGTACAAAGTGGTGCTTTCGAGTTTTACACCTAGATAAATCTATGTGAGAGACACATCAACTTTTTTGTATCCAGACGAGATGAATTTTTTTGATAAACAACTTACTCTATAGTCACCAAAATTTGGGGATGTTTTTTTATACATAGTCTTATCCCTAAGGATTTCACTAGGGTTTTCTAGTCATTGTTCCAAAAATAACTAAACCTATCCATTGATACCAACAATAACAACCCTAGTTTTTATTAAACATTTAAACATTCTTAATTAGATAAACATGAACTTATTACAACCATGAAGATCATGTGGTCTACTTTCTTTTGTGCTTAAGAACATTACATGACAATTTAAGATATAAAATGCTATATTTCTATTGAAAACATCTTTTATATGGCCACAACATTCTGTCATACATAGCATTGCATGGGATAAAATGAGGAAATACATAACAAAAGTTTGATATATAAATCTTGGTAAGGGTAGAAACACCGCATAACATGAATAATACAATACATGTTAGGTAATATTCATATAGGTGTATCACAAGAGAAAAATGAACATAAAGGCATGATATTACATGATTATCATAACATGTAAATGTGGCTACAACATAACAACTGCATCATTAACATAAATGAATAAGGTAAACCCCCGTCCAAACATGATGTAAAAATTTTCTACAATGGATTCGGTAAACTGTTGTCCCAACATGACGTATCATGATACTAAACACTACCCAATTCATTGGAGCTCTGTTAGGTCTCACCATTTCTGAACATTTTAATCTCATGCTTATGTGTGACATATAGATCATATAATTTGGATTCATTTAACATCATCCTTTATTCCATGATAATGTAATGGGGAATACATGTATAAAACTATATAATAAAAATGTATATGTTCATAAAGGTGAATATCCTTGATAGGGAAATGGGCATTGTATTCGCTACATGATGATTTTGGCACGAAAAATCACTATGCAATTTTTGAAGCATAATAGCATCACATAGAGATTCATAAATGGGTTAATGAGAGAGAAGTGGTCCCACATAATTTAAACATTAAATGAGAAGTAAGGGGTAATGGATCATAATATCCAACTATATGAAATATAATTTGTGGTGCATAATATAGAAGAAATGCTTGAATGAAAATGAGGGGAGAGATATCCCTTACAAAATTTTGGAAAGGTAACGGGTGTACATGGGAGGTATAAATTAGAGATAAAGGGGGTATCACATCATTAAAAAATAAATAGGTAAGTATGTGGTAGGTTCAAAAACATACCCCATAATTTTTAATTCAATATAAAAGGGGGTATGATTTTAAGAAAACTTGGATAAAAACAAGAAATAAAGGTAATTGGGGTTCCCTTACTTGGATGTGCAATGCCAAAGGCCTAAGATATGCTTATTGGGAGAATGGGGATCCTTGGTAAAACTCTAGAGAGTGGATAATAGAGTTAGGTTGAGCTTTAAGGATTTTTAGGGAAGAGGAATGTGTTCATGTGTGATATTATATAGAAACGGAGGGGGTTCATTACTATTTAGGTTTTGGACACTACACACTAAAAAATTCATAACCACAAACCTTTAGATATATTTTGACCATGGGTTCTTCAAAATAGGTGTGGAAAGAATTATATTATAATTCCATGGACCGAAGATATTGAAATATCACCCTTTCTTTATGTGAGTCGAGTCACACTCTGGTGGAAATGAATTCAAAATCAAAAAATATATTTTACATTTTCGGAGGATTCACTAAGGCATTTAAAATACATAAAATAATTAAAAAAATGCATTATTTTAAATTTAAAACATATATTTGGTAAAATATCCCTTTTATGTTATTTATTACATCACTATTCTATCATTATGATGTCATAAAACGCACTATATATTTATATATTCCAAAATTTATACCATGAAATTTGAAAGTCTCATAAAATTCGAAAAAATTTACTGTTGGATAATTTCAGTGTCCTTATTAAAAATATAATATTGATTTTATCTAAATAATTTCCCAAGTGTGTAAATTTGTAATTTTAAAATGATAACTGACATTTATTGAAAATTGATGTGTTTTGATTAAAAAAGTTTTTTAAAACTTCATAAAAAATAAACCCCACTTCATAAAAATTTAACAAATTTATTATTAATAAAATTAATTTAATAATAATATTTTATTAAAATATTAAATATTTAATATTTTCATTATTTACTTAAAATAAATTCATTAAATTTACACATTCTATTTTATCGTATAAAAATATAACTCATATCAAACTGATTACGAAATCATTTAAAGATAACGAACTGATATAATCATCATTTATAAGAATGGGGTTCATAATATTATTAATAAAACCTAGAGTTCAATATAATAATGTATATATTTCTCAAAAGTAACATTTTTACCAAACAAATATATATACTTCATAATTTTATTATCAAATACTATTCCCATAATGGAATTGATGAAATGTGACTATTATTTATAAAAAGGGATTACAAATAGGTAACAAAAACTGTATTTGATAACCCCTAATAACACCCTCACGAGACCTATGGTTATGGTGTGTGGTGGTGATAGACTCTTGGTGTGGCTTTAACAATATCTCCATGGTGTTAACCTCTATTAACTTGATCTTTTCCCATATAGGATTTTGTTCAAGTTTAATGAGTTGATGATCGGCATGGGCATGGTCAAGACTAAAGCCCCCTGATGCTACCTCCTTTGCCTGAAATGACAAATGAGCTCCATTCGTCCCGATTCTACTAGATGAGGTTATCTTATCCTTTTTCTATGTCTAAATGATTTGTAACAACATTATACTTATATCAGTTGTGTTATCATTTTTCAATGAAAATATTTTCTATGGAAAAAGGTAATCAATTATCCTTTAAATTCAATTGGATATAATAAAACAAATGTATTTTGTGTCTTTTCTATATCTATAGGACATTTATATAAAAGAAATGTAATATTATTCATAACAATTTGGGATTATATATTCATCACTATCTAGAATGTGAATATAATTTCATTCAACATTATATGAAATACTTATTCTCGATTTCCAACTGAGAGATTATATTTGTTTTTGGATCCAACTAAATGAATTCTATATCTAGGTGAAACTAAGACACTCCTTCAAAACTAGGATCTGACAAGAACACGTCACCATCTTTAAGAACTAATAGGGAGACTTCACATTTGATGAAGACATGATCAACTATAATATGATATTTGATCTTTATTCATGATATCATTGAATTTTAATTTCCTATATACCTAAAAATGAACTGTAGAAATGATTTTCTCAATAATCAATTTTGATTTGCTGAAATATAGATTCTACTCAATATTTTATTTATCTGGAATCATGATTTCTCTTATTCAAAGGATCAAGGCTTTAAGCAATTCCTCTCTTTAATATAATAATTTATTAGTATCTCAAAATGATCTTGAAATTATGTGTATATCTCATCACATTCATCAACAATAATAAAAATATAATATGATTCATTGGGTCTCAATAATTCCATGATTTACATTCCTTCCCTTATTTCCATATTTAAATGTGTTTAGAAATAAAAAAATTATTACTCCTTCAGATATAAATACCCAAATAATGTTGTAATTATATTTTATTCTCACCTTAAATACCTTTTTGACCATGGATACTATTTTTTATCTGGAAATATCCTAATGGTGTGGCTATTTCATTTTTCATGAAATGGACCATTTAGTGTGTGTATCTCAAATACCCATTTCCTTCATTCATAGAGGCAGTGCATCTTTGTTCTTCTTCACACTGATAAATGATCTCCCATGGATCACCCCATCACCATGACTATATATTAATGAACATTAAACAGTATATATAGTATAAAAACTATAAATTTATACAAATTTAAAGGCTCCAAGACATAGGAAACCACATTCTATAACATGGTGTAAAAACATTTCTGACTCGTACTTTACGTTCACGTATCTTTATGCACATAAAATTCCAAAATTCCGTATAACTAGTAACTCACCATGTTTCTTCACATAATTAATTAATATATCTTATCTTGTTGAAATACTAGATGTATCGTAGGTTGAACTCCTAAAATCAAAATGAAAAATACTAAATATCATTAAAATAACCAAATTCATAGGTCTTATGATTCGTTACATGATATGTAAATACTGAAAATCACTATCTGCGCATCATTTAAACACATAATGGTTTCATGTTTCTTAATTCTTCCTCATGGTATTCAAATTCATATAGAATCGTACCATATCTTCTTCTCGGGGCTTATTATTTTTGAATACCCAAATGATATCTACTCATCATCATGCATGTTTTGACTGACCTATGACTCACCTAAAGCATTCTTTATGAAAACAATAAACATATACGACTCATTCTATCAATACAGTTTCTTTACATCTTTATTATATTTTCATTTGTGTACTTTGGAGATACATTAGTTCGTAATTTCAATCGTACCTATAAATTTAAATCATAATTTTCATCATCAAACATGAACTTATTCCTCGAGTAATATTTATACTATGATTATTTCTGATTATACATATATGTCCATAAATATTATATGTGTCTTGTTCTTTGAAATTGAATGGATATCTATTGTTCATGGAAGCTTTGATTAAGGGATTACTAATCAAACAAGATTTATTCCATGATATTCATGACTTTGTAATAGTGGAATAACTCGTATGAAATTCTTTTCGTATTTGAAGAGGAAAATGACACTCCCCTCTTGATTGGATGGCTTAGAGGTTGCGATTAGATTGTTGTAAAAATGTGAATATTTTTTTATTAAAGGTAAAAAATAACCACATCTACATTATCCGACATCAATATCACTAGTGGTTGAGGAATTAGTTTTTTAATCAAATCATGTCAGAATATCCCAAGGTGGCATTAGGGGATCAGCACCAGTCACACTACACTTCATTCCATCATGGGCTTCAACCCACTAGCTCCATGGAAATTCTAAATTATCAAATATACTCATGTTGTCCACGTAAAATGTAAAATTAAATTTTGGGCATATACATGGCCCAATTGGAAACAAGGTTACCCAAACTAATTCCCACTGGGTGTGGTATACCATCAGTTCCATAAGTTCTTATGGACTAGATAGTCATGGTTTGACTATTAGTTTTCCACCTTTTTAAAGTGAACTATAAAGAAGAGTTATCCAAATATATTAACATGGAATAATCACTACCAAATTCCAAGAACCATACAACTTTTTGTTCTTGAATTTATTCATCAAGAAAATCAATCCTTTTTACTTAAATAATATGTCATGACCTTCTTCATTTTTAATTGAACTTCGTCACATCATCATGTAAATAAATATTTTTAAGGTCATCCCGTATAGTATGAATTGTTAATTTCTTCTTTTTTCACATGTCCTTAAAAATTAATAATATCTTAAAAAAACATCATAATTATAAAATGATGAATTTTTCATGGGTGATATACAATTATATTTGATTATTCCATTACAATTTTCTATGCATCACCACTTCATCCAACCTCAACAAACACACATTTCTTATCATTGAAATCAAATGAAACAATACTCCCAAAAATATACCCCTTTATATTTTAATGTCAATATATCATCAAATATTTAAAAGTAAATATTTATTCTCCCATAATCCCATACCCCTTTGAAAATAGAATTAAAATGATATATGGGGGTCTTCTCATGTCATATTTTTCTAAAAAACATGCTATTCTCCTACATAATAATAATTTATCACTTTTATGAGTGGGATCATCTCATATGGTTATCTTAGTAAAGTTCCCTTATTTAATAAACTATAAGTCTATTTTGGCTTAAACAATGTTGAAAATAAAAGCGATAAAAATAATATCATATAAGATATATAAAAAATGCCACAAATTTTAAATCATGATAATAATGTATCAATTCTCATTAAAAGGGTTGTAATTAAAATAAATATCAATTAAAAGATAAATCCACACACACTTCAACAAACACAACTGAAACTTTCAAGTGAAAACTCCATATATCCTACTTTTTCCTATCAGGAAATAAATTATGCATTTCCTTTTAACTGATATTATTGATAAAATTAAGAACAATGGATCAATTTATGATGTTAATAATTAATTTTCTTGTTTCGTCAATTTATTTATAAATTCCACATTCATAGTGTAGTGGAAATTTAACTAATTCATCTCATGAATTAACTCCTTCATGAAAATAATTCATCTCCTTGAATTACTTTAATGGTATTATAGAAGAATCTATATAACAATGAATAAGGATGGACCTTATTTTTCTACACAAGAAACATTAAAGGTGATATTTTTATCTCATTCTTTTTTATTCATATTTAAATTATTACAATGTGATGGTCTATCATTATGTTGTTTTTATTTATGTATGGTGTTCATATTTTCTTTATATTGACATTTTGTGTTTTTGGAATATATTTTTCTTACTGCCTTAATAGTGAGGACAACATATTTCATGATTTTCCCACCTAGAGAGTTAATTTGAGTTCTTGGATTTTGGCGCTCGATACACCCATTTTTGTTGTTTATTTTCATTCAAAAAATCATTACAAGTATTTTATATAATAATATCAATTTTTCTAGGTTGATATGTTTCAATGTATTTCTTTTGAATGAAGTCTCCTTTTATGGATTATTTAACCACCCTTGTGTAAAGTCCCATGTTTTTTAACCAGGTTAAAATACGAATGTTTTTGAAATTTTTTTGATTTATCAATGGTTCATTTTTTTAATCCGAACTCTAGAATTGTATTCTAAGTGAAGTAACACCTAATGGTGTCATTTATTGACTTTCATAATTACCCGATTAATTTTAGCGAGTGTCCCGATGAGTCTTGGGTGCACTAGATCCAGAAAAATCCACTATAATGGATCTGCATGGGCAGTGCATGGTTGCAGTCCAACCAGTGCAGTTTATCATATTTGATAAATTATTATTATTTAATTAAATATGATTTTATTATAGATTTGGATCAATTAAAATAATATTTTTATAATAATAATCATAATGAAGTTATTATTACTATTATTGTGGTTGTTAAATTTATATTATGTTAAATAATTAAATGATCAATAGGGAGTTTTATAATTAATTACAAAACATTTATTATGGGAATAATAAATGATGGTTAAAAATAAATATGATAATTAATGTGGATTTAAATTGGGAGGTTTGAAATATCCAAAATGATCATTTTATTGTTTCTTTTAATACAATTTAATTATGGGGTTTATCAATGTTTTGTTTTTATTTAATGTGGTGTAATACATATGTGAATTTAAAGACGCTATTGGGTATCTCAACGAAACGCTTAATAAAATAAGCAGTTTCGAATTTAATGAAGGAATGATGTTATTTAATAGAAGGGTTGGGTTATATCAAAGGATTGAGTAATAACAATGATATTTTTATTATTACGGTTTTATGAGTGTCAAAATTATTGATAATTATGGATATTTTTATTATAAATAATAATTGTAACGAATTGGGGATTTTAGGTTGGAATTAAAAAAAATAATGTTTTAATAATAATAATGAGGATTTGATTATTATTTTTATTTTTGTGTTTATTAATTAAATTCAATGAAAAATGAATTTTATTAATTTTGGAAAAGGAATTAATTTTTTATTATTTTGAAGTCAAAGAGATTTAAATTTAATTGAGGAGTAATGGGATGTTTGATTTTCTCAATGAAATGTTTCCTTTAAGAAGGATTAATTGGGGATTTTTTTTCACTTTTTAGATAAGTTTTTAATGTGTATAATAATAATAATAAAATTATTATTATTATTATATTTTATTATTATTATTATCACATTAATGGTGTTATTATTATTGAGTTTTAAGAGTTTAATAATAACTATAATAAATGGAAATTAATTTAGGGGTTTGAAAAAGAAAATAATGGGAGTCAAATTCCCCTCTTCTTCCTCCTTATGCACAAGGTGTTGCACGCACGCAGCATCACACCCCATGATGCGGCCCCTTCCTCCCTCCTTCAATCTCTCTCCTCGATGTGAGATCCTTCCTATGGTGTGACCAAGAGGCACGAGAACCCCATGGCGACCCTCCCTGGAGCAGCGCGACACCCGGGTTGAGCTCCTGCCACGCGCGACATCAGTGGCGTGACCCCCCTCTAGGAAATAACTAGATGTGCACCACCCCCTCTCCTGGAATCCACTTTGCACGCAACGATTCCCCTCCGACTCTTCACAAATCATGTCTACCTCATCAAGGTGAGTTTGTCTGCGCATAACTCGTGATTCGCATCGATCATTGGACTTCTCTCTCTCTCTCACCTTGTTTTCTCGGATAAAACGCAAAGGATCAGGTTTAATCTGATTGTTGTGTTCCTATATTTTTTAGGATATGTGAATGTTTACTCGGGACCCATCGGTTTATAATGGAACATCCGACACCAAGGACGAGGCGGATGGTTTCGAATTGTCTGGCCTCCGTTGGATCAGGTAAGTTTCTAAACCCGTTGTTTAGTTTTGCACAGGGTATATTAAGGCCTATTAATTTTTTTATGAGATCATGGTACCATGTTATGGATGCATTGTTCATTAAAACTTTTATTCTGGTAACTAGTTTAATATATTGAATATTCATTGATCAATGTAGGCAATGCACACAGATATATATATATATATATATATATATATATATATATATATAAAGGCGTGTGAGCGTGCGATTAGAGGCCAGTTGTAGACTGGTTTTCTCCAAGTACATTAAAGCGTTTTGGACATTAAAATAGTGTCACCCCAAGGTAGGGTCCCTTCCCATGTGTTCAACATTAATAAATACATTAATGAAATCTTTGAAACATTTTTGTGGATATTTAATTTGTGAAGTGATGTATTTATATTGTATTTCAACTAAATGTGAAATTTGTAAGTTTGATTAAATTTATAAATGTGATATATATTGTGTTTATTCACAACTTTTGAAGTTATTAAATAATGTCTCCCACATGAGATAAATGAGGGCATCAAATTGTGTTGATTTTAAGAATGTTTTTCTAATTTGGTTAAAGTGATATGATTAAAAAGTTAAATGATTTTAAAGGTTAGGATGTGAAATAGGGTAATTAATTGTTGAATTAATTATCAAGTCATGATTTGGAATAAAATTGTGGCTTTTATTGATGATTGGGAATATTGAATGTTTGATATGTTCAAAAATCTAAATTAGAAATTGGTAATAATTAATCGATTGATTAATTATTATATTTTAAAATGTTAAATGTTTAATTAATTTATGATTAATTAAAGATATAAGATTTAATTAATTAATTTTTGAAATAATCAATTGGCATGCATTAAAATTAAGATTGTGAATTGATTGGTTGTTACGACTGTTGGCCAAGGGTCCTTTTTGATGCATGTTAGATTTCCATGCATTAAGTTGTCATGGATGGAGTTGTTTTATATTATGAGATGATGTGGGAAGGATGATAAATATATGGGATTTGTACAGAATGTTTTGTGATTATTATGACGTTCATGTAAATTGTTAATGTCCTGGATGAATCACTGTTTGAGTGGATGGGTTCAGACTTGTTAAAGACTTTGGATAATTAAATTTTGAGTTAATTATTTATTTGTATTTCTAAGAATAATTAAATTTTAATTAATTATTTGCAATTGAGATGTTTAATGGTTAATAAAGGGTTTACTTTTGATGGGTGATTTATGTTGTTAATTAGTAGTTGAATTAATTAACGGATTGTATTAATTAAATTATGAAATAATTAATGGATGGTTGTGGGGTGTTAGACATGGCATTATACACCAATGATAAATATATATGTATTATTGATAAAAAGGTTGTGATATAGGTAATGATGCTCCAAATACTCATGGGGTGCTAGACATGACGTTCTACAACCATCTTTCAAGAAAATATTCTTTTATAGGGAAGGGAATGATGCTCCAAATACCCATGGGTTGTGAGACATGGACTGATTCTCCGAATACTCAAGAGGGTGTGGGACATGATGTTATACACCCATTAATTAACATTGGACTTTGGATCTAATTGATCAAGCATGAAATGAGTTTAATGGTTTATGAAGGTTGTTGTGACATGATGATTTGTGAATTGATTATGAGAAAGAGTTTAGACTTTTTATGAATTGGGTGAACCGCTTTTAGAGGAAGAGATCATACATAGTATATGAAAGGTTGAATTGAATAACTTATGACGCGTTATCCAAGACAAAGAACAGACTTAGATTCGGTCTTCACTTTGATTACTTAGATGGTCTTTAGAGATGCCTGTGGTGAGTGACTTATACGGGATATGTTGGGTGTTGGCAAAATCTCAAGACCATCATAATTTATTAACATTGGAATAATTAATAAATTATGAGTGATTATGTAATGAATATTGAGTATGTATGACAATTGTATTATGCAGGTTCAGACAGCAACTGAGGGGTAAATTAGGTACTTGGGTATATAGTTACATTGTACCATTTACTTAATTTATTCATTCCTTCACATGTTATAAGTTATTTATTAAATATATGGTTTGGGGTAGACACAGGTGGTCCCGGCTAATGATATTTTAATCTCACACCTTACTCAGGCCGCCATTGCACTGGGAACCTGAGTAGATTCTATTTGGTTGCAGGACTATGCTGTTTGGATTTACTTGGGTGTTTGGACCATAGGACCGAGCGGAGGCTCATGATGCTCGAGGAGATCACTCTTGGGGTTTTGAGTCATTATTTATATATTTATGAATTGATATGTAAATCATGTTGTTTTGTTCTATGTTTTCTACATTTTTATCATTATCATGTCATGCATGCATCTGCTGTATAATTTGGTATTGGCCATTTGTTTTGTACAAGATTTATAAAATCTGCTTTCTACTGCTTATTCATTAATTATACCATTTCCACTATTTATTGCATTTGTCTATTTTTGAACACTAAAATGAGGGTATTGTATCCCCACAGACTATCCTTAGGCCCTCGCTACTAGTCAATATCCTCTAGCTTATGGGGAGGCGCGCTTGAGGTCATGTGGCGACCGGTCCAGCCACCGGTTTAGTGGTGAGCCAGGTCAGGACATTATAAAGTGGTGTCAAAGGGTTAGTTCTCTTTCTTTTCCTTTGTCTTACTATTTTGGGGTTGGTATACATGATAATAGGAATTTTTCGGTGCTTGGGTTAATAGTCATGCTTGGGACTGATCACCTCATGTATGGGGAATAACCAAGTGACCAGGGATGGGAATTGATGTTTGTATTATTAGAGGCTACAGTTGATATGATTTCACCTTTAGTTACTGGTGTATTTTCTCTTGTTTATTGATTTTTAGAATTTTGAAAAAAAAATAACTTCCTTGGTCATGATAAGGTAAGTATGATTCGTACATGAATCATCTCAGGCACTTAGAGATTAACATTTCATGCATATAACATGCCATGTATTTACATTAGTAGGATGCCTGCTAATTTGGATTTTGTTCCTTGGGGGAAATGCCATGTTTTGATCTTCTTTATCATGCCTCTCTAGATATCATGTTTCAGTGATAAATTTTAACTTGCTTGAGTGAATATATTCTACAGTGCCTTAGTTATTTGCATGTTTTGTTGTTGGGACATTCTTCTATATTATAGAAAGTTGTTGTGTTACTGCTTACGCTAACATGCTATTGATGTTTTGATATATGAAAGGGGTGATAAAGTTAAAATTATAAATGAATGTTGATTATTATAAATGGGAGCCAAATGCCAGCAGTATGGTGTATGGGCGCCTTATCAACTGGTAGATGGCCACCCATGTGTTTGGACCTTATGTAACTATAGTACGTTTGAAAATGGTTATAAATTTATAATTTCAGAGTTTTGATTTTAATGAACCATTTTAGGGTTTCTTTTGATGAACTCAGATTAAAGAAATGGGACCATTGGAGGTCTCCTTTTTGGTAAAAGGAATTTAGATGCCAAGTTTCCTGTTCTTTTTTGAATGAAAATGAATATTAAATGTTAAAAGAGGATGTTTGTGATAACATGACTAATTTTTCCATATGTTATTATTTTTAAAACCATGTGGATTGTTGTGAAAAATGATCTTGCATGTTTGTTGAAATTCATTCAAATGATGAAAGGTTGAAATGAATTAATTAACACGGCTAAAAAGAAAAAGGGGCTTCTGAATAATGTGTTTTTGGATTTGTGTTTCCAAGAGAGAGGGTCGATGTTAATGATCATAGGGGGCTAACCCATCATAGGTAGTACCCATAAAATGATTCAGGCTATTAAAGTATGTTCGTCCCACTTCTCGGGAATACTTCTTGGGACTCTGATGTTTTGGCATGCGAATAGGTTTATGTAATAGCGTTTATTATCAATGTTTGACATGGTGATCATGGTTTGAGGAATGTCAAATGCATGTGTTAACGTGTTCTGTAATAGAACGCTAGTGAGTGGTTGATCTTTTCATTCAATGTCAAGGAAAATACGAAGGTTGGTATTATTGCATCGTTTTCAATTAACGTGTCAGCATGTGATGTTGAGCTTTTAGAATAGAGTTGTTCGGTAATATTTTGACTGATCTTCTTAATAAACTTAGTTGGTCGGTTTTTTTAGTAGTGGTTCCCAATGGATTCTTGGGGATGATAAGTTCTTAAGGTGGGTATATCATAATGTCCTATGTTTTTGAATCGGGTTAAAATACGAATGTTTTTTGAAATTTTTTCGATTTATCAACGGTTTGTTTTTCTTATCCAAGCTATGGAATTTTATTCTGAGTGTTGGAACACCTAATGGTGTTGTTTTTGGAGTTGCGTAATCACCCGAAAAATTCTAGAGGGTGTCTCGATGAGTCTCAGGTGCACAGGATCTAGAAAAATCCACTTTAATGGATTTTCATGGGCAGCACATGGTTACCGTCCAACCTGTGTAGTTTATCTTATTTAATAAATTATTATTTTTTTAATTAAATATGATTATATGATAGATTTGGATCCATTAAAATAATGTTTTAATAATAATAATAATAATAAATAATTTATTATTACTATTAGTATGGTTGATAGATTTATTGAATGTTAAATAATTAAATGATCAATAGGGAGTTTTATAATTAATTATGAAACATTTATTACGAGAATAATAAATGAAGGTTAAAAAAGAATTAGATAATTAATGTGGATTTAAATGGGGAGGTTGGACATAATCAAAATGAGTGTTTTATTGTTTCTTTTAATACAATTTAATTATGGGGTTTATCAAAGTTCTGTTTTTATTTAACGGGGTGTAATACTTACGTGAATTTAATGATGTTGTTGGGTATCTCAATGAAATAATTAATAAAATAATCAGTTTCGAATTTATTGAATGATTGATGTTATTTAATAGAAGTGTTGGGTTATATCAATGGTTTGAGTAATAATAATGATATTTTTATTATTATGGTTTTATGAGTGTCATAATTATTGATAATTATGTATATTATTATTATAAAAAATAATAATAACAAATTGGGTAGTTTTGGTTGGAATTAAAAAAAATTGAATATTTTAATAATAATAATGAGGATTTAAGTATTATTATTATTTTTGTTTTAATTAATTAAATTCAAGGAAAAATGTTTTTTATTAATTATGGGAAAGGAATTATTTTTGTATTACATTCAAATCAAAGATATTTTAATTTAATTAAGGAGTAAAGGGGAGTTTGATTTTCTCAATGAATCGTTTCCTTTAAGAAGGTTTAATTGGGGAGTTTTTCACTTTTTAGATAAGTGTTTATTGTGTATAATAATAATAAAATTATTATTATTAATATATTTTATTATTATTATCTCATTAATGGTGGTATTATGATTGGGTTTTAAAAGTTTAATAATAACTATTATTAATTGCAATTAATTTAGGGGTTTGAAAAAGAAAATAAAGGGAATCAAATTCCCCTCTTCTTCCTCCCTATGCACAAGTTGTTGCACACACGCAATAGCGCACCCCATGATGTGGCCCCTTCCTCCCTCCTTCGAGCTCTCTCCTCGACGTGATCTCCTTCCCGCGGTGCGACCAAGAGGAATGTGAACTTCCTAGCGACCCTCCTTAGAGCAGCGCGACACTCGAGCAGAGCTCCTGCAGCACGCGACCTCCATGGCGCGGCCCCCCTCCGAACAATACCTAGAGGTGCACCAACCCCTCTTCTGGACTCCACTTTGCGCACAACTATTCCCCTTGGACTCTTCACGAATCTTGTCTGCCTCGTCTAGGTGAGTCCGTCTGCGTATAAATCGTGATTCGCATCGATCATTTGACTTCTCTCTATCTCCTTGTTTTCTTGACTAAAACATGAATGTTCATGTTTAATATGATTGTCATGTTCCTCTATTTTTTTTGGATATGCGAATATTGACTCGGGACCCATTGGTCCATATTCCGGCATCCACCACTAAGGGTGAGGCGGATAGTTTCAAATTGTCTGGTCGTCGTTGGTTCGGGTAAGTTTCTAAACCTTCTGTTTCATTTTGCACAGGGCATATTAAGGCCTATTAATTTTTTTATGAATTCCTAGTACCAAGTGAAGGATGTTTTGTTCATTACAACATTGATTCTGGTTACCGGTTTAATATATTGAATTTTCATTTATCAATGTTGGCAATACACACTGATATATATATATATATAGGTGATCACACGTGCGATTACGGACCAGTTGTGGACTGGTTTCTGCCAAGTACATTAAAGAGTTTTGGATTTTAAAATTGTGCCACCCCGAGGTAGGGTCCCTTCCCATGTGTCCAATGTTTAAAAATACATTAATAAAATATTTGATGTGTGTTTTTGGATATTTAATTTGTGCAGGGAAGTATTTATATTGTATTTCATCTAAATATGAATTTAGTAAGTTTGATTAAATTTATAAATGTGATTTATATTATTTTTATACATGACTTTTGAAGTTATTAAATGATGTCACCCACATGAGATAAATGAGGGCTTGAAATTATGTTGATTTTAAAAATGTTTTTCTAATTTGGTCAAAGTGGTATGACTACACAGTTAAATGATTAGAATGGGAAGAATTTGAAATAGGGTAATTAATTATAGAATTAAAAATCAGGTCAAGATTTGGAATAAAATTGTGGATTTTATTGATGATTGAGAATATTTAATGTTTGACATGTTCAAAAATATAAATTGGTAATTGGTAATAATTAATGGATGGATTAATTATTACATGTTAAAATGTTAAATGGTTAATTAATTTATGATTGGTTAAAGAGATAATATTTAATTAATTAATTTTTGAAATAATTAATTTTCATGCATTAAAATTATGATTATGAATTGATTGTTTGTCACGACTATTGTCCAAGGGTCCTTTTTGATGCATGTAAGATTTCCATGCATTGAGTTGTCTTGGATGGAGTTGTTTTATATTATGATATGATGCGTGAGATGGTTTCTAAATATATTGGATTTGTACAGCATGATTTGTGATTATTACGACGTTCATGTAAATTGTTAAAGTCCTGGACGAATCACAGTTTGAGTGGACGGGTTCAGACTAGTTAAAGAATTTGGATAATTAAATATTGAGTTTATTATTTATTTGGCTTTCTAATAATAATTAAATGTAAATTAATTATTTACGATTGAGATGTTGAATGGTTAATTAAGGGTTTACTTTTGACGGTCGATTTATGTTGTTAATTAGTTATTGAATTAATTAACAGATTGGATTAATTAAATTATCAAATAATTAATGGATGTTTGTGGGGTGTTATAAATGGAATTCTACACTAATGATAAATATATATGTATTATTGATAAACAGGTTCTGAGATAGGGATTGATGCCCCAAATACTCACAGGGTGCTAGACATGACGTTCTATACCATGCTTGAAAGAAAATATTATTTTATGGGATATGGACTGATGCTCCAAATACCCATGGGTTGGGAGACATTGACTAATGTTCCGAATACTCATGAGGGTGCTAGACATGATGTTATACACCCATTAATTATCATTGGTCTGTGGATTCAATTTTTCATGCATGAAATGAGTTTATTGGTTAATAAAGGTTGTTGTGACATGATGGTTTGTGAATTCATTATGAGAAAGCATTTAGAGTTTTTATGAATTGGGTGAACCACTTTTAGTGGACGGGCTCAGACTTATTATATGAAAGGTTGAATTGAATAACTTATGATGAGTTATCCAAGAAAAAGCACAATCTTGGATTCTGTCTTTACTTTGATTACTTAGATGGTCTTTAGAGACGTCTATGGTGAGTGACTTATACAGGAGATGTTGGGCATAGGCCGAATCTCAAGACCATCATTATTTATTAAGATTGGAATAATTAATAAATGATCAAAGATTATGTAATTAATATTGAGTATGTATGAAAAATGTTTAATGCATGTTAAGACGCCAGCTGAGGGCTAAAGCAGGTACTTGGGTATATAGTTACATTATACTGTTTACTTAATTTATGCATTCCATCACTTGTTATAAGTAATTTATTAAATGCCTGGTTTGGGGTAGACACCGGTGGTCCCAGCCTACTAAGATTTATATATCACACCCTACTCAGGCCGCCATTGCACAGGGTACCTGAGTAGATTCTATTTGGTTTCAGGACTATGTTGTTAGCATTTACATTGGAGTTAGGAGCACATGACCGAGCGGAGGGTCGGGATAATCGAGGAGATCGCCATTGGGGATTTGAGCCATTATTTATTTATTTATGCATTGAAATGTAAATCATGTTGTTTTGGTCACTGTTTTATAGTTTTTTATCACTACCATGTCATGCATGCATCTGCTGTATAATTTGGCGTTGGCCATTTGTTTTGTACAAGATTAATAAAATCTCTTTTCCGATCCTTATTCATTTATTATACCGTTTCCACTATTTATTGACTTTGTCAATATTTGAACACTAAAATGAGGGTATAGTCTCCCCATTTACTATCCTTAGACCATCACTTCTAGTCGGAAGCCACTGGCATATGGGGAGGTGTGCTTGAGGTCATGTGGCGACCGGTGCGAAAACTGGTTTAGTGGTAAGCCAGGTCGGGACGTTACACCCTGAATTTACAAAAGTGAAATTCATTTCCATATGACCAGGGTTTGAAAAAATTGAAACATTTACCAAAAAAATCATACTTCATTTTGACTATCCTTGATTGAATTGTTGTCACTAATAGATTTCATACAACATCTTTGGGCTTGTTTTATTTGAAACATATACTCCTGATGTTCCCAAAAACAACACAACAAAAATATATTGGTCCTACCATTTTTTATGGGAAACTCATCCAAATATTTCATGAGGAAAAACATTACATCTAGATTTTAAATTTGAGTTCCACTTTGTTTCTACGCTTCTTTAGATATCTTTTAGGGGAGTCATCATTTTCAATTTATATGAGTTCTTTGTATCTTTAACATCATTAATTTTTATATTTTTTATATTTAAACATAGAAACCCTTTATTTAATATTGGAAGCTGCATCCATAATTGATTGTCTCCTTTCATAATGTTTTTTTGAGGGATGTGATACAAAATATTATCTTCTCTTCAATGGACACCTGTAATAGATTATTTTTTTTCAGAAATTTCCTCTATCATTTTACTTTTCTCGTTCGTTGTAGATCAAATTTTCATTGAGGTCATATTCCTGTCCATTTATTCACTATTCAATTTTTTATTTTCCATGGATAAATCATAATTCATTGAATAATAAACTTCTTACATGATTCTCAATAGATCTTTTTAACGATTTAATAGGAATTCCATGGAAAAAATATTATATTACCTCATTATCAACCAAACATCATTTTTTTCATCTCCCATAGTAATTCTGAAATTTTACATCCTATCTCCATAAGAGGGTTAGAATTAGAAAAAATTTGTTCATATATTATCTCAGTCAGGGAGATAATTTTTGGGATGAATTCTAATTATTATTTTATTTAATTTAAAACAGACTGATTTCATCACTAAATTGGGAAAACAAGGATGATTCAAATTTCTTCCATTTATTTCCTTCCTCTGTCACTTTACTCATCATGTACATTCCTGAAATAAAGGAAATTATCTCATTTAAAACCTTATTTGATTCCAAATTCAAAACACCATTTATATTTAGAGGCGACCATTGCTATGATACCACATGTAGAGCCCCGGGCAGGATTAGGTGCCACTCATAGAGGGTAAATCAACGGTATTAAAATTCCTTTCACTTTGAATTCAACCTATTCAACTTGTTAAAGCTCAATATCCACTTGGTAATATATATTAATGTCACATCATGTTCAGAAAAAAAATTTGACAGAGTAGCACACTATTTTATAAATGTTAATAAATTAATGGCATAATCTTTTACATGTTTGTTATGAACTACAACATGGATTCGTAGCTATCAAAAAAAGTGAATAAAATTTATTTCAACTCCAACTGAGACCCTATTTTCTTTTGTATCCAACCAAAATACTTCTTAATGTGACTCCAATCGATAGATTACTTCTTATCCTAGATCCAACATAAAGCTTTCACCTATTCCCAACATCAAAAATAATGCATCACCTTTTTTAAGGCTTAATACACTGTAGGATGAACTTTGATCTTAGTCCATGTGCTCAGTGAATCTGAGTTGCTCATCTACCACCTCAAGAAAATCAACAATGTTACTCTTGAGAATCTATATATATTTGGTTCAATATGGATTCTCATAAATCTTTGAATGCTCTATCATATATGTTTCTTCTTATTTAAAGTCTCTAGGTATCAAACTCTTCCATTATTCGATACAATATTATATCATAATATCAAAATCAATGTGAAATTAGGTATATATATCATCACCTTCATATACATATTAATATAAAAATAATTTTATGTAGGGTGTCTCAATAATTCCATCATTCAAATTCCTTCATTTAAATCCTCATTTAAATGTGTTTATGAACAAACACATTTATCCCTTCATCAAATATAAATACTTGAATGATGTGGGTATTATATTTTATAATCACATTAAATACACCAATGAACTTTGGTATCATTTAACTTATTTAAATACATGAGTAGTGTGGCTATTTCCTTCTTTATATAATGAAATAATTTATTTGTGCATATAAAATGCACAATAACTTTATTCATAGAAGTAATGGGGAGTTCTTCTTCTTCACATTGGTAAATAATCATCTATAGGTCACCCTATCCTCATAAGTGAAAATTCATTAGCATTAAACGATTAATGTACTATCTCAACCTATATTTGGTACTCATGTAAAGGATTGAAGACTTAGGATTCCTCATTCCTTCACCCAATGTGAAAACACCAACATCATATCCTTTTCATGAAAGAATTTTTAAGAACCACCCTTTTTAGTTATCATTATCACAAGTGTATCACACTATTTATTCACATTTTAAAAGAATACAACTTTTCATTTTCATCTACAATAAGGATCAAGGAATAAACTCATCCATTGGTTTTGAATAAATACTACATCTCATTAAAATACATGAATGATTGGGTCTTCTTTTTATTCTTGCATTAAGTAAGTTCCTTCGATAACTTTGTACACGACATTTAAAATCTTGAAGGTTTTGAGTTTGTTTTTTCATTATAGTATTCAAATGCATAAAGAATCTTGCCATTTATTATTCTCATTAGACTATTAATTAAGAATACGCAGATGATAGTAGATCATCATCATGAAACGTTTTCATGTCCTTTGGCTCACCTCAATCATTAGTCATGTGGAAAATACATATCTATAACCCATTTTATTGAGATATATCTTTATATCGTCATTCTATTCTCACGCCAGGAAATCATTGTAGTATGTATGCCTCATTTTAATCATACATGTAAATTTTTCTCATCATTTACTTCATCATTGAAGACTTACTACATATATATATATACATGCTCATGTTCCTTCAGATTATTCATTTCTGTGAATAAATTTTACATGCGGATAATTATTATGACTCACCTATACATATTTTGATCAATGAAAATTTGGTCATGGGATTAAAACTAATAGTAAAATGATTCCCTGATCATCGTGGCTTGAATATGGTTGAATAAAGCATTTCAAATTCATTCAACCATGTGAGGCAGAATTTTTCAATACCATTATGATCAGATATCTTTGTGTGTTTCATCTGATAATGGTCAAAATATGAATAACTTTATAAAATGGTTTAATAGTACCTGCATCACCATTATCCCATGATGATCACATCATTTGTTGTGGTGATGGCTTTTTTACTCATGTTGTGCCACAGTAGACTATGTTAGATATGAAAGATTAGTAATGGTCACATTGACCTGAATTCCATCATGGTTTTTAGCCCACCAGCACTAGAAGCACACACCATGTGACCATCCACTATTGATGTCCTTATACATGGGCATGTTCTATTGTTGACTTATAGACACCTTATTCATCTTCAAGATAGTCTAGGATGGCTCCCATTGTGCATGGTAGACCCTTGGTCCCAGAACTTCATATAGTGGATTCATCCTTGGATTAATAGTTGGTTTGCCTTGTTAATTAATTTAAGTATAAAGATGATTAATGCCATAATATAAAAATGAAATACTCACCAAAAAATTACATTAATAATAAAACCCTTTATTAATTCATTTCTTTTTCAATAATAGCTATATATTTTATTCAAAAAAATATTATGTGTCCTTCATCAAATTTTTTATGGAATTATTCACATCATCCAAAAAATAAATATTTACATGGTCTTCTCTATTAGTATTCAATATGAATTTATTCTTTTAATATGTATTTTATAATTAATAATAGAACAAAAAAAATTCAAAATTACCACATGCATAATTTCTCAAGTGTGACATCCAAGGATACTAAATTAATCAATAATAATTATCCATGTAATGACCCTATGTTTTATCAATGGAAATAACTTCTCATAATCAGTCCTTAATGTATACTCACATTGGGAAGAACAAATAAATATCATGAAAGTAAACATATTTTTTCCACCTATATGATTGGAATTTTGAAAATCTAACATAAACAGTTGTATTCAAGATTATTTTTGGAGTCTAATGACGCAAACATGTTTTTTTGGTGAATAGTAACCTACCCTCAACAATATAATTACGCCCCTTATAAATAGTGACATACCCTTATGAATAGTTACCTCACCTATGATTGTATATATATATATATAGGATTTATCTGAAATTATGGTGTACCTATGTTTTTTAATAAGTAAATAAATGTTTTAAAAACAATATTTTTCAAGTAAATTACAGTTTTAATTAGAAATTAAATTAATTAAATTAATCAAATTAAGAATGTTATTTTTGATAAAATCAAATCATTTTTGGATTATACACATTAAAAAATTGTTTGGGTGACTATTTGGGATTTTTCCGGAAAACATGAATTTTTGGTGAATTGTAAAATACGATAATTATAAATAAATGCCAAAATACATGAATTAGGATGTCATCGGCTGATGTTATATATATGTAATCCCAATTGGTTTGAACAAAAATGAACTTATTACTATTTTTGGTCATGTAATAATCACTATTACCTGTCTTGTGGAGAAAATAATAAATTATTGAATACAATATTGAGAAAATCCCTCTCCACTCTACTTTAAATACCACCCTCACACCGTCATTACATCACACCTCTAAAGATTGAAGAGTTGTCTAAAATCTACCAAAAAAAATTTCCCTATCCCCTTTCCCACTTCCAAGAACATTTTTATCATCAAAATACGAAGCCTATTTTCCATAAGGAGGATCTCAAGGGGACGATTCAAGAGGCAATTTATCTCTCTCTCCCTTTTCCTTTAATTTCATTTCAATTTCTTGTTTGTTTTTTAATCTCTCTCCACCAATCATCATCAACATGGTTTGGTAACTCTAGAATTATAAATATACATGAATTTTATGATAATAAAGGTATAATATATAATATAACCCTATTATCCTATTCTTTTTATTTTAGAAAGGAAAACGTTGTTTGTGATGTGTTAATTTATCACCATCAAGAATGACATGTTTTCATGTTCCATTAAAACCTTCATATTTGGATATGAAACAATTTTTATGATTGAATCATATTATTTTTATTTTAATGATATCCTATTTAATGCTTTGTAACTAACATATGTATATATTACTAAAATATTAAATAGCACAAGTTTGTTGTTGTCAAAAAACTGCTAGAATTAACCCAAATGATCATCATTAAATTCTTATATGAGGATTGATTATCATGGTATATAAAAAATTATTTATAAGATCATTTCTTATTTTGTAAAATCATTAATAACATGAAATATTATTTCTGGATGTTTATCCATGTTCTACATGAACTTCCATTCATATTGTTCATGAAAATTATGTAAAATAACAATCTTGAGAGATAAATTTAAACTCTATAACTAATCCAAAAGCCCATGAATGAACTTAATAAAGCATTAACATTTCTTATTAATGTATAAAAGTATAATTAATTGTTCATTAATTAATATAATGTTGTTATATAGGACATTAAGGTTAATAATGTGCTTGTAACCAATGTAAGGGGCTATTCTCAAACCCAACCCTCATATGTTGGGTTTTCCCACTTTCATCCCATTTTCGGGATAGATGTACGTTAAGAATAATTTCATCATCCACGTATTACCAATTATAGGATATAAATATTTTTTTACTGAATTAATGACAAACACAATGTTCATAAAAATGAAATTTTCTTAAAAATTGACACTATCTTTTTTACATCTCAATCATATGTTTCTACTCCACTCATTATTGATTGTTCTATGTCAATAATGCTATCCCATATTTATATTGGGATCCAAATGCTTACTAATGTATTCTTCTTGATGTGAAAACCATTACTTTACATGGGTTATTTTATGTTAATATTTGATATATGTGGCATTCATTATAATGAAACTGTAATGATTTGATGGGTTCCCCTAGAATTATATAGCACAATATGAATATTTGAATGTGATGGGTTCCCCTAGAATTATATAGCACTCCAATGCATTGGGTAAATTGTTGAATCTTATTAGTTTAATTTTAATGATATTTGAATTATATTATATCTTTTTTTCACAATGATGTGTGGTAGTGGACCACTAAGACTTGATGTTTCATTTTTTATTCATTTCCACATTTCAAAACTTTTATTAATTCTTCCTATCATGTTCATGATACTTTAACTATGTTAATATTGTTCTCATACTTTAATATATTTTTTATATCAACCAACATACTTCTCATTAATCTCACCCCCTTTTTTATCTATATCATGAGGTGATTATGTGTAATAATGATGTTTTAAGGTACAATTGGAAGGAAAAGAGGAATGAACTAAATAGATTTTTATGTTTGATATTGTAAATGTTATATTTGGTCTTAGTTTTCCCAAGGCACTAAACCTCTGTATCCTTGATTTGTAATACTATTATGTTGTTTCCATTTAAAATTATGTAATAGTAATGTAATAAAAGGGTGTGTTTCTATTGTTTTTATCAGAGGTAAGGTTTTGTTAATTTGAGAATTTGGATTAGTGAACCCTAGAGGCAACATCAAGTATGAGAATAAGTAATACTATTCACACATGAAGATTTATATTGGGATCCCATAAGTTATTATTTTAGGTAAAATTGTTCAAATGAATAAGTTATAACACATGACTTGTTCATTTATTTTTTGTTCTAACATTTTCTATTTAAAAATTGTCAGAATCAGGAGAAACCAAGCCAACAACCCATACAAGGGCCAATGCAATGATTTCCCAAACAAAATCCCCAATTCTTTAGGGCATGGATTAAAAACCATCATGGAGATGATTACCCAACTTTACCAAGTTATGAACATTAACTAGAATAATGGGGAATTTCCTCCTTCACCTAAGAGGGAGAAATTGTCTTTCGAGTGTTTTATGTGGGAACTACCATCAATGATTAGTAGATCTTTTAATCAAATAGTTGCAGAACTATGGGCCAACTACATGGAGAAGATATTTTCTATTCTTCACAACTCAGAGAAATATATGGGGACACTATCCATTTATCATCAAGATGGAGAGGTCGATCAATGGTGGGATTTAATTAAGAAAACCAAGCCAAGTGATGAAATTGAATTGATGGAATTGGAAGACATTAATATCATATTTCTTGATAAGTATTTCACATGAACTCTTCATAAAAATATGGAAAAATAGTTCATATAGCTCAATCAAAAGGAAGGTGAATCTATCACGTAATACGAAGATAATTTCACAAGTCTTGCAATGTACCCTATGGTTTTTTGTCAAAAAATGATAGAAAAATTGATGGAATCTATTGTGGTTTAAAAGCACACCTTCAAAATGATTATGAAATTTAAGACGTTGGTAGTTATGAAGATGATTCTCGATGTGCTCTCAAAGTGGATATGGAGTTTAGATAATGGTCCCATTACAATGTTGATATGAAATGAAAGATAGAGTTTTAAGAATGAAGAAATAATGATAATGGTGGGAAGAAAACTCAATGACCCACATGCCAAAAAAGTGGGAAGTTGTATCATAGGAACTACCTCAAAGTTATAGGATGATGCATGATGTTTGGGAAATAAGGCCACCATGCACATGATTGTCGAACCGAAATGAGAAAGAAGGAGAATGTTGTTGATGTATGGGGGCCCACCCATGGTTCAATGCTTCAAATCAAGGTAGAAAGGGAACTATGTATTATAGTTCAATAAAACATGACCCCTAAAGGATAATCATATTCAGTTTCCCCCAAGGAAAAAGGAACATGGGATGTCTTATGCCATCACTGCTGCAGAAGTGGAGAAAGATAATGAAGTCAAACAAAGTACACTTCATATTCACACAAGAAGGAAAATTGTATTATTCGATTATGGTTCTATAGATTCCTTTATATCTTCATGTTTCGAAGAACTATAGAATTTAATCCCCAAAACCCTAAAGTAGAGATATCTGTAAAAACACCAAGTTGTGCAATCATTGCAACCCATGGGTTTGACACTTATCCTATTTTCATTTATGGTAAGATTCTTCTATTGAATCTCTTAATACTTCCATTTGTGGAATTTGTTTCTATAATGGGAATGGACTGGCTCTTGTTATATTGATAACATATCAACAATTATGAAAAAGAAGTATATTTTCATATTTTGAAACATCTCATGCTCTTATAAAAAGGCACGAAAGACCGTGAATCTCTTTTTAAAAATCATTCGGTGTTGTGGGTGCTGATACCCTATGATGAAGCATAACTCGACCAAATGGATGAGTCAAAGTAATGCTCCAACCTTGTAGAAATTACCATTGTGAGGGGAATACAGTTATTTATTTCCTGAAAAGTTACCTAGACTTCCACCAGATTTGAGGTATAGTTCTATAGAACTCATACCCAGAGCTAGTCCAATATCCAAGTGTCCCTATATGATGGCACCTATCGAATGGGTTGATTTAATGAAGTAGCTACAAGAGAATTTGGACAAGGGGTTCATAAGAACTAATGTATCACCATGGGGTGCGCACGTGCTCTTTGTGAAAAAGAATGATGGATCAATGTGGTTGTGTATCAATTATCAAGAACTCAACAAGATCAACATAAAGAACAAGTATCCTCTTACATGGATTTTAGAATTATTAGATCAGTTAAAAGGAGTTCAATTGTAAAACCCCAAGATTTTATGAAAAATATTATTTTCATTAATGTCTTGTGTTGTATTCTACACCAACATTACCTTGCGTTATACGCAACACCGTATTAGCTTGCAATATACGCAACACTATTCTTAGACCGTGTTACACACAATTTTGATAATAGTTATTCTACGAAACATTGAGTATATATATATATATATATATATATATATATATATTAAATGTATAAATGAAATATGGTTGGATTCTGTTATACGAAACAACGAAGGATTCTTTCACAACACGCAACCCTAACTTGGCTTGCATTACACGCAATCACGACCTTCCTCGATAGCGTGTGTTGTACGCAATACCGGGTTTTAATTAACAATGATATATTATTATAATATTTTCATGAACTAGCAGTTATTAATAGTATTAAATAAATTTTGAATTTTATAACATTATTATTCATCTTACACATTTTCTAGAACATGGTATAAGAACAAAATAAATTTTTTGGGTAAAATAAGTATTTTTTAAAAAATGAAGTTTTGCCGCCTTTTGATGGCGCACCCAATTTAAATCTAGTTTTTGACATGTTTATATGTTAAATTTGACAAAATAAAATTCTTCTTTTGAATCAGGATGTAGAAATTTACATTAGATAATGTTTTTATATTTTTCCGATAACTTTCATATTTTAATGAATAGTAAAACACGCTATATTTTAATTAAAAACAACTTTTTTCATCATAATATCTTATGTGGTTAAATTATAATATTGAATGGTTTAAAAGTATAAATAGAATATATTTTTACCATTTAATATAATTTATGTCATTAGCATTGATTTTACCTTGAATTCGTAGGTTAAATCAAATCGATCTTTTGCAATGTTTTAAAGAAAAACCCGTTTTCTTTCGACAACGGGATAAATTTTAATTTAATTTCTGCATATTTTGTGTATTGAATTTGGAAAAATTGATTCCATATTTGTAATAAGTGGGTCCAAATTATGTTAATAAGCTACTTTTTATTTTTGGGCATTATTAATAGTAACTACGGTAAATTTTATTTACCATAGTTAAAGGTAAATCGAGTAATTAAGGGTAAATATAATATTTTTAAATTACCATAACAAATGTCAAAATCCTATAGGATGACTAAAAGACGTCCCATATCACCTAAGGGTCGGATTAGATTCATTTAATTAAATTTCTTCAATGAAAATAATTTAATTATTATTAAAACAAAAGAATGTGACAACATGTCACTTTCTTAAATCATATAAGTATAATATTTTAATCTAGTGATAACCTTCATGAAACATCGAATATGAATAGTCTCCAGAAATCTAATACAATTATCTACATCATAGGAATTTATTTAGATTTTTTAGGGATTAAATAATTATCATTTATTATGACGCAATGATGATGCAGTAATTGTCTTATTAATGAAATATTGACACAATTGATGTTATAAATGCCCAAATAAATGTAATTTGAGACTTTTAATTACTTAAACTAATTTTCTAGGTTAATATGACATGTTATTGTTGATTTAAGTAACTTTTTTCGAACTTATCATTCTGTTATGAATTTCATATAAATCATGTACCAAATAGTGTCAAAATTGACATAAAATAGTTTTTAAAACGAATATTATATTATTAATTGTTATTTTATTCCTAAAAATATATGGTTCGGCCAAATGACTTAGATAAAATTATATATATTAATAATAAACAACATGGGGTTCTTTTGGCTTGATATAGTAAGTTTATTAACAATATAGTGTAAGAAAACAAAAAGACACGGTAAAAGTTAAATTATTTAACTTAGAGTTAAATCTAATTGATAAGGTTAAAATAATAAGCTAAACTTGTATAAATCCTATTGGAAGAGATTATTTCGACCCATACCCACCTTATCCTCTAAATAAATCAATTTGGAGCTATTTAAAACCAAACTTGACTGTATAATAAAATAATATTTTTAGTTATTCCAAAGGTGCCCCTCTCCTCCCTTATAAAAGGGCATCTCCTCCCTCTCTTCCTCACACAACTTTGAGCCTTCATGCTCGGCCAACCCCTTCCAAATTCTCTTATCCACTCCCTATCAACATCCTTGAGGTTCTGGTCTTTTTCAAAGACCAATTTTAGTGCCCTAAGAGGAGTTCTCAAAAAGGCTCTTTAATGAAGAGGTAATTTCCGTTACCGATTCTTTCACCTTTATTTCTTCTTCCACTTCTTCTTCTTAGGTTGTTTCATTATGAAGTAATAAAATCAGTATCACTCATATACTGATATTTTATTATAAGTATGAAACAATCCTAATTCACCATCTATCCATCCTACGGAAAACGAAATCACCGCGCGTGCGTACCTACAGAATACCGTCTGTTTTTCCACAAACACCTTACATGGATGGGTATTATGGTGTAAATAATAACTATAAATAGTTATTATAACATCATAATGATTCTGATATATTGTATCATCCACTCCAATTCAATTCAATAATTATGGAAACGATATCATCGCTCGTGCGTACGTACGGACTACCGTCTCCACGACGCGATTAGATTCATTCTCCATGTTAACCATTTAAGAATGATTATAAAGTATATATAAGCAATAATAATGAAATATATGACATTATAAAGCTACTGGATTTATTTGTATATATATGTATGTCATCTACTCAATTCCACTCAATTCAATAAGCAAACGAAAACAGCGTTCATGCGTACGTACGGCCTACCGTCTCCATGAACGATGTATTTCTTTCCATTTACTAATTTATTATATATATGTATATTATGAATATATATTATATATAAATCATGTTTTATATTCTGGAATTAAGTAATTATTATCTAACCAATCATATAAATAATTACAAGTTAAAACACGAACGACAAATGAGACGATTTTACCCAAAACGCTACTTTAACATGAATTTACAAAAGAACGGGTAATATAAAGTCATAAGTGAACCATATATGATATAATAACAATTAATATCATTCTGTAATAAGTCAATGACATTATTTAAATCATTATACAGGAGGTTCGGACACTTACGAAGCAAATCAGACCTAAGGTAAGGGAATATATCACAATCTCATTTTATCCGAGATTGTTTATACTTTGGTATTTACTGGGGTGTATTTTATCAACCACATCCATGTTTCCTAAATATGTAATATTCTTTCCATCCACCTACAATTGTTTATATCCAATTTTACCCTTCGTTGAGTTTTTAGTAAAAGATATTAAAGGAATCTTTTGTCGTTTTTCGTACGAGGTACTTTTTGACTTTTCGGACAAAAGTACGAAGAATGTTTTTTTAACTTATACGGCATGAATGGATTTTTAAAACATTATTTCCAAGAAGCTTCCTTTAAAATTTTTCAAGATTATTTTTAATCAACTTCTTTTAGTTTAGAATTGTACGACATGTTAAGAAAGGAAAAGTGTTTTTGATGTAGAAAGGATATTTTCCTTAAGAATGGTGTTCAAGTGTTTTATCAAAATTATTTTCCATCTAAGATAATAAAGGGTTATGTTTCTATCCCTATTACTACATTGATTTGATTATGTTGTGATTGAATTATTTTTTATGAATTCCTTTATCTTATATGTATTGTTTTATGATGTCACGATGTTTAAGATTCCCATTTTTATTACATGGGTTATGCAATGATGTATGGTTTATGATTTTGTGGCACAAATAAGAATGGTATAATTATGAGATGGGTGGGAAATATATCTCCCTCCAATTCATTGGGTAAAGATTTTATATCTCATGAGATATACATGGTTGGAATGGTAGGTTATACCGGTTCAGTGAAACAGGACTGAAACGAGGGTGACTCGGTTCAGAAAGGGACTTTGTCCACTAAGATAGTCTTGGAAATGAGTCTTGACTAATAAGAAATGATTCTCTATGTTTATGTGTGTATGCCACAAAGTTTAATGTTTTATGTTATGATTATTGTGATTACATTGCACTGCCATGAGTTATCCCAGGTTATGAAATTATGATCTCTTTGACAGGTTAAGATTTCCAAAAGTTATGTGCTTATGTATATGATGTGATTGATATTTCTTTTGTTTACCCTAACTAAGCATTTGAGATCACCCTTTTATGTTTTCCTTTCCCCAGGATATAAAGAAAGGTTTTAGGTTAAAAAAGGAAGATCTTTATGGGAGATGTTGAAGATCTTTCCCCATGATTAGAAGATTATATTCTGAGTTTCCAAAGACACTAAACTATTACGATCCTTGTGTGTGTGTTTTTGTTATGTACTAAGTATTCCGCAAAAGTAATGTAATGTCCATGTACGTCTAGCTTCGGGTCTCTACATCAATACTTCTCAAAAGTGAATATTCGTTCTAGATATCATCAGCTAACGGTGAAGAAGGATGATATTCAAAATACTATATTCTGTACAAGGTATGGGCACTACGAGTTTTTAGTAATTCCTTTCAGACATAAAGATTCCCATACAATATTCATGGTTTGATGTATATATTCCTTATATATTACCTCAAAAAATTTGTGGTACTATTTATACATGATATTGTAACACCCCGAGCTTCTATGATACACTTCTCATTCAATAATGCAATAGCTTACATTGTACACAACTTCGAGTTCTGACACACCGCAACTAATCAAAGTAGCCATTTTGGATTGTAATACCCACTTTTTAAAATTATAGAAATGTTATATTTCAAAATGGACTTCATTTTTGTATTCGTAATATCAAAATTATCCTAAGTAAATTTTTTTGTAATTTTCTGAGAACTTCCATTTTTATGAATAGTAAAAAATACTTAAAAACAACTTTTTTAATCAAAATAATTTATAGTGATAAATTATACTATATAGTGGTTTTAAAGTATAATTAGAATATATTTTTACCATTTTTTCCAATGGTGGTCATAAGAATTAATTTAACATTGAAATTGGACATAAACAATTGCCAATCTTTTGATATAAATTGTTTCTTAAAAACACGCTATTTGTTGTGAAAGCGGGAATTAATTATAAAATTAATTAATGAAACTTATATTTTTGGAATTTTTTAAAATAGACATCATTTTTGAATTCGGAATATCAATTATAGCTTAGGGTGAAATTTTGGCATTGTTCTGAAAAACTTAAATTTTTGATGAATAGTGAAACCACTAAGTGGTAGTTAAATAACTGATTTTTCGTTTAAATGAAATATTACCACTTCTGTGGTTTGATTTTCAAAAATCCGACATACATGGTTGTCATTAAGAAGTAAAATGTGGTTCAATGAGATTAAAATAATTTTTGGTGAATAGTTACTTCTAAGTTCTTAATCGCGATTAGAGGTAATTAGTGTAGTTTAAGGTAAAAATAATGTTTTAATAATATGAGATGAGATTGAAACATATCCTACCCTCATTGGATGTGCCATGGCCGACCAAGACAACCCATGGGTCAACTTGGGGACCCCATGGAGCCACTTTAGTTAGAAAATGACATAAATACCTTTTATTTAGTGTTAAAGTAAAAAAATGACACAAACATGAAATGTTTTACTAAAACAATTTTTACATGGGGTTATACAAGTCATAATTTGGACTATAAATATTAATTTGAAATATAAAATGATTTACTACATCATAGTATTTTTTTTATAATTTTTAGACATTAAATAAATTAAATTATTTATGACATCATTATGATGCAGCGATGACCTCATTATTTAACGATTTTAATAAAATGAAAAGATAATGTACAATACAAGGCATACACTTGTCCAAAGACTGTTGTATGGGTTTATTTGTAACCCTTATCACCTTAGCCACGAATTATATAAGTGTGGGACCTTTAGAATCCGAAAAATCATTGTATAATAATGTAAAATTTCCTTACTTTCCAAGAGTGCCCCTCCTCTCCTCTTATAAAAGGCCCCCACCTCTACCACCTCATTCGAACTTTCAAGCCATTTGTCTTGGCCAACCTATGCCCAAATACTCTCCCAACTTCCCCCTATTACTCCTAGAAGCCTCACTTTTTGAATAACTCTTCCCAAGGAAGCCTTTGGCTCAAATCAAAAAGAGTTACCCGATTTTGAGGTAATGTCTTCTCTAATGTTGTTTTGTTTTATTTTTCTTCTCCAACCCCATAAAATCTTTTTATTCCTTTATTTTGTAACAACACCAGTATCCTAAATTTACTAGGATGTTTTTATAATAAGGATTCGAGCTACACTTACACACACCTACATCTAATGGTTAAAGAACATACGGTTTCTGTGGATGGCGAATTTCTGCCTCACGAAACGATGATTGTTCAACACTCATATAACACCTTCAAAGGTGGCCATTAAGATGTCACTATATTTTTATATGATATATAATATGTTTATGTTTTACTTATGCTTCTGTATTTCTCATTTATGGCATACTTTATGATTTCCATTATGGGTAAACGCGATAATTTCATTTTAGGAAGTGCGGACTATCGCCCCTCAAAGTGATTTGAATCGTTAATGCCATATGTGGGATGTATAAAGGATGGAGTAAATGGTATTATACAATATATTGTACTGTAATTATATTATACATTTATATAATTATGATTTCATTCCATTAAATATGAAATAGAAATGAAAGTAGCGTTCATGCGTACGTACAGCTTACCGTCTCCATGACCGGTGCATTTCATTTCTTACCTCTAAATGTTACGTAATATTATAAATGAATGTATATAATGGATATATATGATATATATGAAATCTAAATCATGAATATAATTCTGGAGATAATGGATATTCTACCACATAAACAACTTGTAATTATAAGAAGTTTATTGTTGACTCAAGTACCAAAGATCGACAAAACGACCGTTATTAACTTAAAAAATTACATAATGTTCATATCATTGTAATAAGTGATATAAAAAGGATAATGAAATTAAAAATGGTTCTTAATAATTTATATATTATCTCTAGTTTATTATTCATCAGGTTAAAGAACGGTCGAGTCAAGTCCGACACGAGGTAAGGGAACTTCTTAACCCAACTTCCATTCTTTGGGTTAATCTCCTACTTTCAAATTTTGTCATGATATTATTATGTACTATCTTGTATTTTTACATTATTTATGTGTAAATATAGTGAATAGACATTATAGATGTAATTTATTTAACAAAAATGATCTTTTTAAGGACTTCGTCTCTATCCCCTTTCATTGAGGCATATTTGGTTTCATACACAACTTTCTTTTATACGGTGTATAAAACCCTTTTACTTTTACGTTTATTCAAAAGGAATATTTTTTATACGAAGCGTTTTGCTAAACGAAAAAAGGGAATGTTTTTATTTTCGTACTTATGCGGCGACAACGACTTCTCCACCGCCTTGACCATTATTTGAGTTTCGGCTTCCTCTACAAGCCATCATTTTTTTTAATGAAAAATAAATACAAAGTTTTAACTTTCTTTTATTTTGGTATTGAAAATGGTTTTGAAAGCGTTTTTATTATATCAATGTGTTGTATTGATATCCTTTGATTGAAATGTGGAAATGTTATGTTTCCTTTATGCATGTTTTATGTGATACGATTATGTTATGGTTTATTATATGTTTAAACCTATTCATATGAGGAATGTATTGGACTTAATAAGTGACGGGTGGAGCCCGCTATAGCTCCTCGATGCATCAGTAGGTCTCATGAGACAAATAGACGTGGAATTGGACGAGGCCCTTTCCCAATTTGATTTATGATTTTGGCCGAGGCCTTAATGATTTTAGACGTCTTGGCCGAGTCCTTGACAAAATGTTTCAGAATGTCCGGCATTATACATTCCATCATTATAAAAGTGGTTATTGATATTTCATGTGATTATTTTTCTAGTAGAATATCCATGTGAGTATGTAAGTGGCATTATTTGATTTTACTTTTGCCATATTATGCAGAAGTTCAAGTTTAAAAAGGCTTTTGTTTAGTTATACATTGCCTTAATTGTTAGTTTTTATTTATGAAAGCGTCCGCAATATTGTTATCCTTACTAAGAATCTGAGCTCACCACTTTCAATGTTTTAATATTTTCCAGGATGTGAAGAAGTATTTTATGAATGACCTGCAGCGATAGTCAGAAGAGGATATGAGTGTGGACTATGAAGACTTTGTTATTAGTTTTTCACTTTATGATGTAATGTAACATTTATGAATGTATCTAGTGTTTCCAAGGATACTAAACTAATCGGTCTATCGAGACATTATCTATTGTGATCATGCCAATGTTACGAAGTAATGCACTGACTCTGTGTAGCTGGGGTCGGGGCGTTACAGTTGGTATCAGATGCAGTTTAGTAAAAACCTTGGAAGCTAGATTTAGATAAACTCTGATTAAAGGACATAGCCCGAAGATAGACTTTGAGGATTAGTATAAAAAAACTTCCTATAATTTTTGTATTATAGAGATTTTGTGAGTTTTCCGAGCAATACAGCCCTGTCTGGATACGAGCAGGTAGAGGCGGCTCTAGAACAGATGTACCTAGGGGTAAAACCCGAAAACACCGCTTTGAGCTAGACTCGAACGGGAACTGGTGCACGACAACGTGCCTTGTTTCACTTTTGGTTACAACACTCCCGAGGGATATGCTTAGGATAATTCTCATTTTCTTTAAAAACCACTATGAAGGGTTATGAGTATATACTTCCTCAAAGAAAACATTTTTATGGATTATATCCATAAATAGTTCAATTCATGTTAAGTATCTTACAAGTATGGAATTATGTATTTCGATTCATAAACTAATATAGTTTATGCCATTTTTTAGAAATGGTGCCTAGTGGAAGGAATAGAAACCGTATCAATGCACGCACTCCGTGCAGGGATTTCCATCCTTCTCAACATAATTATTGTGGATCTGGAGATACAACTGGTGCTGATCAACTTATTACCATACTGGGACAACTCACTCAGGTTATGAATAATAACCTTACTCGTATGGAGCACCCTGATCCGCAACGAGGAGGTTCAATGTTAGACCACTTCATGAGGCAACAACCACCAACATTTAATGGAGGTACATATCCATTAGTATCTGAGCAATGGATAAACTCCTTAGAGAAAATATTCCATGCCTTGGGGAGTAGCGAAAGGGAGAAGGTTGTCATGGCAGTTTACCGCCTCACTGGAGATGCCGATCAATGGTGGTCATTGATTCAAAATACAAAGGAAGATGAAGAAGTATCAAGTATGGAATGGAGAGAGTTAAAAGATCTTTTCATAGAAAAATACATTCCACATGACCATCGAGCAGATATGGAAAGGCAATTTCTGAGTCTGAGGCAGAAGGAGGATGACAATGTCGCAAAGTATGAGGCTAACTTTACAAGGTTAGTGAGGCATGCTGTGGAATATATACATAACCCAAGAAGTAATATTGATCGTTTCTTTGATGGGTTAAAACCATTTCTCCGTTGAGCTTTAGTATCACAATCCTTCTCATCGTATGAAGATATTGTCTCGTGTGCTATCAAGACAGAAAAGGAATTCTCTATGTCTTATGACAATAAAGTAAAGCAAGAGAAGAAGAGAATGGTGGAACAAGAGACAGATAAAGGGAAAATGGGAAAGAAGGATTTTCCATTATGTGATAATTGTGGGAAGAATCACCCTGGTACTTGCCTAAAAGGAATGGGAGTTTGTTATAAATGTGGGGAAAAAGGTCACCAGGCGCGTGATTGCAAGGGAAAGAAAGAGGCTATCAATGTTGAATGCTACAATTGTTGGGAAATGGGGCATTATGCAAATGAATGCCCTAAGCGTCAGGGAAACTTACCTCAGAAAAGGCCAAGGGATCAAGGACAATCTTATACTGTTACTACAGTTGTAGCAGAATAACTAATGTATTGGTGCTTTTGGACTCATGGATTATATTCTGGTTATTAGAATAATGTGATATATATATAAGGATTGTACTGAAGTACTTGTTGATTTTAGTAAGGTTTTAATATGATGAAGGTAATTATATTTTGATTATGTGACAATAAGAGAAACATTACTTTGTTTGGGGAATCTGATAAATTGATTATGGAATTAACAGACCTTTTAGAGAAAGTCTGGACAGAGGTATTTTGGATAACTATAAAGGTTGGAGTGGATTAATTTGATCTTTGGATAATATTTTTTAAGGTTAAAAAATTTATGAAGATTATTTTTGAATATTATAATACTATAGTTTTAGGAAAAGGACAACCTGCAGGGTGGGGCATAACCCGTCGCGTCGGACAAAGCTGCAGGAATCGAACCCACAATCATAGTGGGACAAGCCTTTACTTCCGACCACTAGCCTACAGGAAGTCCCTGGTTATTAAAAAATAATTTTACTAATCTAAATGGTATTTGTTAATATTTGGAACCTTATACAATTAGGATAAGTATAATATTTTTGAGTTCTATTATCTTTTTGAGTGAAAGATGAGTTGAAGGTTGAAACTCTAATTGTCAAGCATAAATATATATATACCTATCTCTTATTCAATGAATGAATTAATTCTTGAACTTTAGTAAATGGATATTAAAACAAAAAAATGTGTTATCCTAATACCTTATGTCTTGTTGAACTGATGATATTTTAAATCAACATAGATTGAAGGCTTTGAGGCCCTCAATTTGACAGTTGATTGTGATTGATGACCTCAATCACTCCCTACAAATATTTACGTTTTTCCTCCAATTATATGTCTCTAATTGCCACCAATTTTTTCCTAATCGAGATCATAATTGGGTGGTGACTTTTTCATTTCCCTTTCCCTCTTATTAAGGCTAAATTTTATTAATCTTATTTCCGATGTGGGTTTTCCTCAAAGGTATTTTCTATTTTCAACCTTTTATTTTCCAAGAAAATTTCAAATTGCGAGTACGCAATTTACTGAAGGAGGGGAGAATGTAACAACCCGATTTTCTATGATACGCTTCTCATTCAATAATGCAATAGCTTACATTGTACGCAACTTCGAGTTCTAACACACCGCAACTAATCAAAGTAGCCATTATGAATAGTAATACCCACTTTTTAAAATTATAGAAATGTTATATTTCAAAATTGACTTCATTTTTGTATTCGTAATATCGAAATTATACTAAGTTAATTTTTTTGTAATTTTCTGAGAACTTCCATTTTTTATGAATAGTGAAAAATACTTAAAAACAGCTTTTTTAATCAAAATAATTTAATGTGATAAATTATACTATTTAGTGGTTTTAAAGTATAATTAGAATACATTTTTACCATTTTATCCAATGGTGGTCATTAGAATTAATTTAACATTGAAATTGGACATAAATAATTGCCAATCTTTTGATATAAATTGTTTCTAAAAAACACGCTATTTGTTGTGACAGCGGTAATTAATTATAAAATTAATTAATGCAACTTTTATGTTTGGAATTTTTTAAAATATAAATCATTTTTGAATTTGGAATATCAATTATAGCTTAGGGTGAAATTTTGGCATTGTTCTGAAAAACTTCAATTTTTGATGAATGTGAAACCACTAAGTGGTAGTTAAATAACTGATTTTTCATTTAAATGAAATATTACCACTTCTGTGGTTTGATTTTCAAAAATCTGACATACATGGTTTTCATTAAGAAGTAAAATGTTGTTCAATGAGATTAAAATAGTTTTTGGTGAATAGTAACTTTTAAGTTCTTAATCGCGATTAGAGATAATTAGTGTAGTTGAAGGTAAAAATAATGTTTTAATAATATGAGATGAGCATGACACATGTCCTACCCTCATTGGATGTGCCATGGCCGACCATGAAAACCCATGGGTCAACTTGGAGACCCCATGGAGCCACTTTAGTTAGAAAATGACATAAATACCTTTTATTTAATGTTAAAGTAAAAAAATGACACAAACATGAAATGTTTTACTAAAACAATTTTTACATGGGGTTATACAATAATATTTTTGACTATAAATATTAATTGGAAAGATAAAAAGATTTCCTACATCATAGTTTTTGTTTTATAATTTTTAGACATTAAATATATTAAATTATTTATGACATCATTATGATGCAGCGATGACCTCATTATTTAATGATTTTAATAAAATGAAAAGATAATGTACAATACAAGGCTTACACTTGTCCAAAGACTATTGTATGGGTATATTTCTAACCCTTATCACCTTATCCACGAATTATATAAGTGTGGGACCTTTAGAATCCGAAAAATCATTGTATAATAATGTAAAATCTTCTTACTTTCCAAGAGTGCCCCTCCTCTCCTCTTATAAAAGGCCCCCACCTCTACCACATCATTCACACTTTCAAGCCATTTGGCTCGGCCAACCTCTGCCCAAATACACTCCCAACATCCCCATATTACCCCTAGAAGCCTCACTTTGGGCAGAACTCTTCCCAAGGAAGCCTTTGTCTCAAATCAAAAAAAGTTACCCGATTTTGAGGTAATGTCTTCTCTAATGTTGTTTTGTTTTATTTTTCTTCTCCAACCCCTAAACTCTTTTTATTCTTTTCTTTTGTAACAACACCAGTATCCTAAATATACTAGGATGTTGTTATAAGAAGGATTCGAGCTACACTTACACACTCCTACATCTAATGATTAAAGAACATATGGTTTCTGTGGATGGCGAATTTCTGCCTCACGAAACGATGATTGTTCAACACTCATATAACACCTTCAAAGGTGGCCATTAAGATGTCAATATATTTATATGTGATATATAATATGTTTATGTTTTACTTATGCTTCTGTATTTCTCATTTATGGAATACTTTATGATTTCCATTCTGGGTAAACGCGATAATTTCATTTTAGGATGTGCGGACAACCGCCCCCTTAAGGTGATTTGAATCGTTGATGCCATATGTGGGATGTATAAGGGATGGAGTAAATGGTATTATACACTATATTATACTGGGATTATATTATACATTTATATCATTATGATTTCATTCCATTAAATATGAAATAGAAATGAAAGTAGCGTTCATGCGTACGTACGTCTTACCGTCTCCAGGAACGGTGCATTTCATTTCTTACTTCTAAATGTTACGTAATATTATAAATGAATGTATATACTGGATATATATGATATATATGACATCTAAATCATGAATATAATTCTGGAGATAATGGATATTCTACCACATAAACAACTTGTAATTATAAGAAGTTTATTGTTGACTCAAGTACCAAAGATCGACAAAACGACCGTTATTAACTTAAAAAAATTACATAATGTTCATATCATTGTAATAAGTGATATAAAAAGGGTAATGAAATTGAAAATTGTTCCTAATAAGGTATATATTACCTCTAGTTTATTATTCATGAGGTTAAAGAACGGTCGAGTCAAGTCGGACATGAGGTAGGGGAACTTCTTAACCCAACTTCCATTCATTGGGTTAATCTCCTACTTTAAAATTATGTCATGATATTATTATGTACTATCTTGTATTTTTACATTATTTATGTGTACTTATAGTGAATACACATTATAGATGTACTTTATTTAACAAAAATGTTCTTTTTAAGGACTTTGTCTCAATCCCCTTTCATTGAGGCATATTTGGTTTCATACACAACTTTATTTTATATGGTGTATAAAACCCTTTGACTTTTACATTTATTCAAAAGGAATCTTTTTTATACAAAGCGTTTTGCTATACGACAAAATGGAATGTTTTTCTTTCCGTACTTATGCGGCGACAAAGACTTCTTCACCGCCGTTACCATTATTTGAGTTTCGGATTCTTCTACAAGCCATCATTTTTTTAATGAAAAATAAATACAAAGTTTTAACTTTATTTTATTTTGGTATTGAAAATGGTTTTGAAAGCGTTTTTATTATATCAATGTGTTGTATTGATATCTTGTGATTGAAATGTGGAAATTTTATGTTTCCTTTATGCATGTTTTATGTGATATGATTATGTTATGGTTATGATATGTTTAAACCTATTCATATGAGGAATGTATTGGACTTAATAAGTGACGGGTGGAGCCCGCTATAGCTCCTCGATGCATCGGTAGGACTCATGAGACAACTAGACGTGGAATTGGCCGAGGCCCTTCCCCAATTTGATTTATGGTTTTGGCCGAGGCCTTAATCATTTTAGACGTCTTGGCCGAGGCCTTGACAAAATGTTTCAGAATGTCCGGCATTATACATTCCCTCATTATGAAAGTGGTTATTGATATTTCATGTGATTATTCGTCTAGTAGAATATCCATGTGAGTAAGTAAGTGGCATTATTTGATTTTACTTTTTCCATATTATGCTTAAGTTCAAGTTTAAAAAGGCTTTTTTTTAGTTATACATTGCCTTAATTGTTAGTTTTAATTATGAAAGCTTCCGCAATATTGTTATCCTTACTGAGCATCTGAGCTCACCCCTTTCAATGTTTTAATATTTTCCTGGATGTGAAGAAGTATTTTATGAATGACCTGCAGGGATAGTCAGAAGAGTATATGAGTGTGGACTATGAAGACTTTGTTATTAGTTTTTCACTTTATGATGTAATGTAACATTTATGAATGTATCTAGTGTTTCCAAGGCTACTAAACTAATCGGTATTTCGAGACTTGATCTTTTGTGATCATGCCAATGTTACGAAGTAATGCACCGACTCTGGGTAGCTGGGGTCGGGGCGTTACAGATATTCTCATCTATTCCAAGAGAAAGGAAGAACTTGAAGAATATCTAATTATTGTGTTGGTGGCATGGCGAAAAAATATTGTGTACGCCATGTTGAGCAAGTGTGACTTTTTGATGAAGAAAGTCACGGTCTTGGTACATGTGATAACAAGTGAGGGAATTTATGTGAACCATTAAAAAACAAAAGGTGATTGTGGACTAGAACAGACCCTCTAGTGTCCCATAAATCCATTATTTTATTTAATTATCTTGGTACTACTGACGTTTTTTGAGACATTTATCATGATTTTCATGCCCATTAAATAAGATAACAAGGAAAGGCGTAAAGTTTGTCTCGACGGAAGAATTTGAGGGAAGCTTCAAGGAGCTAAATAGAATGTTGATCCATGAACCTGTACTCACATTACCGAAAAGTTGGGAAAGTTTTGTTATATACAGTGATGCATCAATGAAAGTATAGGGATGATTAATCTTTAAAATTGATAATATGAGAGTATATGTGTCATGGTAATTGAAGATCCATGATCAGAACTACCACATGCATGATCTAGAGCTGGAATTCATGATTTTTTCATTGAAAATACGGCATCACTACCTTTATGGCGATAAGTGTGACATATAAACTAATCACTAGAGCATAAAGTATTTATTCAAACAGAAGGATCTCAATATATATCAAACGATATGGTTAGAGATAATCAAGGACTATTATTTCTCTATTAACTACTATCCAGGAAAGGCAAACATGGTAGATGGTGTTGTACGAATAAAAGAACATACTACTCTAACCATGTTATGGATTTAGAAAGAACATATATTCTTATATATTAAATGGATGGATTCGAAATTCACAATTTTAAGGGATACATCCTACCATTCCCAAATATTTTCAAAACAATCTATCTAATAGAAGATTAAGGTGGCACAAAGGGATGATATGGAGTTACAAAAGAAGGTGAATGTAGTAAAGGACAAGAAGAATCAAGAGTTACATATTGAAAATGATGGTGTGATTTAGTTTGGAACACAACTTTGGGTGCCTTCATCACTAAGGATAAAGAAGGATATTTTTTATAATTCACATTACATAACATTCTTTATCCATTCGTGTAGCACCAAGATATACCGAGATCTCCAAGGACACTTCTGGTTGTATTTCATGAAGAATGATATTGTGAAATATATCTTAAGGTTCTTTTTATGTTAGCAAGATAAAGAAGAGTGACAAAAGTCCAAAGGGATGGTGCAAACATTTCCTATAACCATTTAGAAATGGGGGAATGTCACTGTGGACTTTTTCACGGGTCTCTGGAAGACGTGTAAGGGAAATAATGCGGTAAGGGTTTTGGTTAACTAAGTCATGAAGACTTTCCATTTTATATCTATTCGGGATGATGTATGTATTGAACAACATGAAGCGATATATGTGAAGGAAGTGGTGGGACTGTGTGTTGTTCTACACTTGATTGTGTTTGACCATGATTCAAGGATTACTTAGAAATTCATGAGGTGTCTTCAACATGCTTTGAGTACTGAATTATATTTCATAACTTCCTATCACCCCTAAACTGATGGCCTGAATGAAAGAACTATTCAGGCGCATGAAGATATGCTATGAGCTTCTCTCTAGAATTAAATAGTTGATGGGATCACTATATCCCATTGGATGAGTTGTCATACCACAATAGCTCCCACTAAAGTATTAATATGGAACCATATGATGCTTGGTATGGACAGTGATGCAGAACATCAACCTGTTTGGATGAATTTGGAGAAAGAAATCTACTTGGACCTGATTCTGTGAAAGAGACAATAGATAAGGTCCAAGTCATCACAACACAAATCAAATCTTTTTATAGTCGCAAAGAGAACAATTTTGAGAACCATCAAAGGTAAATGGAGTTTGGAATTTGATATATTATCATCCTTCGAATATCACCATGGAAGAGAGTCATGTGGTTTGGAATGAAAGGGAAGATAAGCCCAAGGTACAATGAACACATTTAGATCCTTGATACCTTAAGAGTTATGGACTATTAGATTACACTTTCACTGAATAGGGCTCATGTTTATGATGTGTATCACGTATCACTCTAGATGAAGTATATACAAGAGCCCTCCCATGTACTGAACTCAGAGGTGGGGCTTCTTGAAGTTGATCTCTCTTATAAGGAGCATCCAATAAAGTTTCAGGATTGGGGAGATAAAGTCTTACACATCATTAAAACACATCACTTAAATGTTTTGTGAAGGAACCCCAAGTTTGAATAAGCTACTTTGGAACCAGAATTGGCGATGAAGGAGAAGTACCCTCGCCCATTTTCATAAAAAAAAATTAGAGTGTGAAATTTCATAAGGGTGGAAGAATGTAATGACCCAAAATTTTATCAATCAAAATCCCTTAATGTAATCATGCCTTAAATTATAATCACATTGGGAAGAACAACGACATATCATGATACTAAAAATAATTTTCCCACTCCTAGGTTATGAATATCAAAAATCTGACATACACAGTTATGTTCAGTGTGATTTTTTGAGTCTAATGAAACAACCATATTTTTTTGGTGAATAGTAACATACCCTCCTGAATAGTAATATGACCCTTATGAATAGTTAAATACACTTATGATTAGTATCCTCACCTATGATAGTATATATATAGTATTTAAGTGAATGTATGATGTACCTATGTTTTGAAATAAGTAAATAAATGTTTTAAAAACTATATTTTTCATTTAAATTTGGATTTTAATTAAAAATTAAATTAATCATATTGATATTTTTTTACAAAAATGGACTTTATTTTTGGATTCTATACATTAAAAAATTTATAGGGTCAATGTTTTGGATTATTCTGAAAAACATGAATTTTTGGTGAATAGTAAAATACGATAACGTACAATAAATTTTGAATACATGAAATATGATGCCATCAGCTGATCTTCTTGCTGATATAAGACCAATGGGTTCAAAATCACATGGACATATTACTATTCTTGGTCATTTAATCATCACTATTACTTTTCTTGTGTACAAATACTAAATTAATGAATATAATATCATGAAAACCCCTCTTTTCTCCACTATAAATACCGCCCCTCACATCTTTATTACTTCACACCTCTCGAGATTCAAGACTTTTATATACTCTACCCTATAATCTTCCCTAGAACCTATTCCATGTACAAGATCATTTTCCCATAAAAATAACAATCCTAGGTTCTTTAATAATGATCTCAAGAGGAGGACTCAAGAGTAAATTTCTCTCACTTGTCCTTTCATTTCATTTCAATTTCTAGTTCTTTTCTTAATCTCTCACCACCTATTTACATAAACATGGAATGGTTTACCAAATATCATACATATAATTTAATTTTATGAAACTAATGGGATAATATATAATCCAACCCCTCTTCTCCTAGTCTTTTTATTTTGGAAAGGAAAACATTGTTCGTGAGGAGTTAATTTATCACCTTCAAGAACGACATGATTTCATTTTATTTTACTGCCTTCATATCAGGTCATGAAACCATTTTAATGGTTGAATAAGATTATATAATATGTATTATATCCTTTTTAATGTTCTTGAACTATATTATTTACATATTACTAAATGATTAAACAAAACAAGTTCGTTGTGTTTGAATACCCGTCCGAATAAAACAATACAATCAACATTAAATTCTTATCTAATAATTCATTATCATTGTATATAAACAAATTATTTATAATATAATTTCATTTATTGTATCATCATTAATAATATTTAATATCAGTTGTGTATTTTTAAAAATTTTCTACATGAACTTCCATCCATACCAATCATGAAAACAATGAGAAAGAACACTCCCAAACAATAAATTTAAATTCTATAACTCATCCAAATTTCCCTAAAAACATAACAAAACCATAAGAAATATTATTAATGTATTAACAATTTTTTAATTTTTATTTAATGAATCTAATGTGGTTATATAGGATATTAAAGAGATGAAATCATTCAGATACAATGTAAGAGAAAATTATCAAACCCAACACTCACACATTGGGATTTCCCACTTTCAACCCATTTTTAGTATGGATATATCTTAAGAATCATTTATGCATACAAATATTACTTTTTCTAGGATATAAATGATTAATAATTTAATTTATGACAAATCCATTTTTCCTCTAAATGAACTCTTCTTACATATATAAACTCTTTTTTTACTTTTCAAAGATATGTCTCTACTTCAGTCGTATTTGATTATTCTAAGTGAAGAATTTTATTCCCTATTTATTTTGGGATCCTAAATTTAATGATTATAGTCTTTATTTTGATAAAATCATTCCTTTACATGGATTATTTTATGTTTAATTTTGATATATGTGGCATGCATGGTAATAAAAATGGTATCATGTGACAGGTGCACCAAAAATTATAAAATTCTATAATGCATTAAATAACGTGATGAATCACTTGATTTAAATTTACATGATGTATGAACATTATGATAGATTTTCTCACAACTATGTTTGATAGTTGACCACTAAGACATGATGTTTCATTTTTATGCATTCCCACATTTGAAGCCTTTTTGTTAAGGCTTCCTCTCTTGTTCGTGATCCTTTTTTATGTTATTATTGTTCTCACACATTGTTATATAGTACATATATATCCTTATACTAGTATTTTAGGTCACCCACTTTTGATGTATATCCTCAGGTGATTATGTGTACAAATGATGTTTCAAGGGACAATAAAAATCTAGAGAGGAATAAATTAAATAAATGTTTATTATTGATGTTGTAAATGTTTTGTTTGGTCCATGTTTTCCCAAGAATATACACCAATTAATCATCAATGTGTAATTCTATTAAGTTTTTTATATTTTATGTGATGTAATAGTAATGTAAGAAAATAATGGGTTCCTATAATCTTTGTATCATCACTTTATAGAAACTCACCAAACACATATTAACAATTCATTTAAAACAAATTCTACTCTCTTCCCAACCAAATAAAAGGCTTTATTTATTGATAAAAATTTAATTAATTGATCACATGGAATATTACAAAATAAAAATATAATTTTACCATTTAAATCATTTCGCTAAAATAAAGAAGATTAAAAAATGTTCTAGAAAATATATTAATTTAAATGAACTATTAAAACCTAAAAATAAATATTCAAATAATTGATTTGTCATGGTGGAATGAAATTAAATTCATTTCATATTAGTTAGAGGAAAATATTACTTTCACACTTTTCTTAAGAAATTAAAAATGTATCAAGTTAATATAATCAATGAAAGATTACTTTAAAAATATTTTGTAAATAACTCAGGTAAAAATGTATTTAATAAATCATTATATAAAAGTAAAATCATTTTTTAAATTTTTTTATATAAAATATAGGAATGGAATAAATTTATACTCGAGATAAAAACAATATATACAATAATGGTATTACATACTAACAACTTTATTGATGTTTCATTATTAAATAAGGGAGGAAATAGAAACCAAACAAGTAAATCAAATTCATGAATAGAGTATAAAATGTGATAAGTGGTTCAAAAGAATAGTTGTATATTATTTCACCCCAATAAACCTTAAACCTAAAAAATCTCAAAAATAATGAGATTGTAACATAATTACTTTACTTCTAGGTAATATTCGAATCAGATCTCCTCGGATGAATTAAAACTAATTGTATACAAAATACCATTAATTGTAAGGGATTGGTGATATTATATTTAAAAGGAGAAACATATACACCATATAAAATAAATTACTCTTGTAACATTAAAATATGACTCAACGAAGGTAAATTAAGATGAAATAAGTTTCCAAAAGTATGTATATTCATGTAAATAATTTTTCTTTATTAATAGAAAACGTATAATAATTTTTTAGTTGAATAAGAATAATTTTCACATTTGTTATTCTTTATTATTTTATTTATTTCAATGTTATATTTATTTTCTTAATCAATAATTTTTAGGTCGAATGTTTTGAATATATTTGGTTCAATATCAAAAATGACTTCAGTGGGTTGAATATGGTAAAATAAATCATGGTTTCATCATTTTAAGAATAATAATAATTAAATAATTTTAATTTTTGTAAATCAATTTTACTTTTTAATTCATCAATGAGATATGGTTATTAAAAATTAAATAATTTATAATCATATATATGGTAGGTCTTACATACACATGAGTATCATTTCCATTTTTCAATGTTCTAGATGTCAAGAATTTATGTATTATATTACCTTCAATGAATGATAATTATATCATAAACAACATATTATTCATCTAAAAAAAATTATATAAAATAAATATGTTTCAGTGAAAAAAATAAATTACATCACTTGGTGGCGGTGGTAGTCAACTCATACGCATGAACAGTGTTATCATTTTTCAGTGACGAGAAAATAAAGAAAATATATAATAATTTAGTTGTAAAAAAATTTTAATATGTAATGAATATAAAATATATAAATTAAATCCATAATTGTAAAGAGTCATTATATGTGGTGATAGAAGAAAAATTACATTGGTTTGTGAGGTGGTAGTTTATAATACACATGAATAATGGTTTCTATTCCCATTTGATGGAAGGGGATATCAATATATAAAAATATAATTTAATGGGAGATATTTATTCTTTTATATAATATTTGAAGAATAATATTTTAATAATGTGGAAGTTGGTGACCGTGGTCTTCAACACTTATTTTTACATGATTTTAAGCATAATTAATCGTAAAATACGACCATGGGTCTTATAGTCTAGTTCCATTAGATAAATACGTTCAAAAAACAAAAAACATGGAAATAGAATAAACCATAACTATTTTATTAATCCATAAATATCTCCTAACATCCATTGAGCTCCTACATCTATGAAAGATAACCTGGAGAATTCATGAATAAAATTGACGAGCTAGAATATAAGGCCCTTGCCTTAAACATTACTTAATATGGAATTAAATGAATAATTCACATTGAGGAAATTTTCAGGTTTAGAGTTTTAGAGAATTAGATCAAAACTATTACATCTCAAAAGATTACACAGTAGACACTTCTACAAAGTTTCCTTTTTTTCAAAATATGAACTCTTAAAAAAAGAGTCATTTCTAGTTCCAGGTTTAAGACAGCATGACTTTTCCTTGATCCCATCCTTTACCCTATTCCACATTATGTCCTGTGAAAAAAAATTCAAAACAGACTTGGGGTGAGCATAAAAAGCTCAGTAAGGGATACAAAAAGAAGGAAAACTGTTAGTTTTTCAGAACATCAAGTAAACCAAGAATAATTTATCAATGTAACACTTTTCACCTTTAAGAAGTAGTAAATACTCTTCACTGAATAAATGATCATTACTTACCCTTTTGTAACCAAAATATTACCATAAAACCCATAAAAATAACACATAACATATAAAGGTAACTTGGGACATAAACAAACTTAAATGGAATAAAAATACGGTCGGCTTACACACATATCACTAAATGGAATAGCCATATGACCGACTTCCATACCCAATGAATTGGAGGCTATAAAATAACCACCTGTCCTTGTATTCACGGCACCACCCGTCATATGGTTTATCACGTAACCACCCGTCAAATGTCCAAGTACCATTATAAAATCCAAAAACAGAAATAATGGAAGAAAAAAATTTCCACATTTCAATCACAATATATCACTTAAATATATTGACATAACAAATTCATTATAAAAAACATTTTCAATACCAAAATACATAAAAGATTATATGTTATTTATTTCATTTTAAAAAACAATACGGCTTTTTGAGGAAGCAAAGACCAAATAATACTCACGGTGGTAGAAAAGGTCTTTGTCACAGCGTACGTTAAAGTAAACATTCCTTATTGTTAATTAGTAAAACAGTTCATAGAAGAAGATTCCGTTTTAATGAAATGAAATGTAAAAGGTTTTTTATACAGCTTATAAAAGAAACTCTTGTATTAGAAAAAAATATGCCTCAATGAAAGGAGATTGAGACGAAGTCCCTTACCTCGTGTCTGACTTGACTCGATCGCTCTTTAATATCATGATTAATAAACTAGAGTGAATTTCTACTTGCTAAAGTACCTTTTTTAAGTTCATTGTTCCTTTTATATCACATATTACCATGTTATGAACATTATGTAGTCATTTAAGTTAATAACGGTCGTTTTGTCGATATCTTGTTCTTAAGTCAAAAATGGACTTCTCAAAATTACATGTTGTTCATGTGGTAAGAGGTTCATTTATCCATAATGATATTCATGATATGAATAACATATATATCATATATATCCAGCATATACATGTATTTATAATAGTTTATAACATTTGGAGGTAATAAATGAAATGCACCGTTCATGGAGACGGTAAGCCGTACGTACGCATGAAACCTACTTTCATTTATATTTCATATTTAATGGAGTGAAGTCATAATGATATAAAGGTATATAATAATTCCAGTATAATATCATATATAATATCATTCACCTTATCCTTTATACGTCCCACATATGGTATTAATGAATCAAATCAGTTTGAGGGGGTGGTAGTCAGCACTTCCTAAAATGAAGATATCGCGTTTACCCATAATGGAAACCATAAAGGAATGCCATAAATTAAAAATACAGAAGCATAAGGAAAACATAAACATAATATATATCATATATAAATAGATTGACATCTTAATGTCCACCATGAAATGTGTTAAATGTAGATTGAACAATCATCGTTTCGAGAGGCAGAAATTCGCCAAACACCGAAACAGTATGTTCTTTAACAATTAGACAAAGGTGTGTGTAAGTGAAGCTCGAATAAATCTCATAAAAACATCCTAGTATATTTAATATAATTTTTTTTACTAAATAAAGTAATAAAAAGATTTTAGGGGGTTGGAGAAGCCAAATAAAACAATAGAACACTAGTGAACACATTGCCTTTAAATCAGCTAACTCCTCTTGGTTTGAACCAAAAGGGTTTCTTGAAGAGCTTTCTGCCTAAGGTAAGGATTTTAGGATTAATAGAGGGATGTGGAGAGATAAAATTAGTAGAGATTGGCCGAACCAATGTCTTGAGAGGTGTGGGTAAGGAGGTAGAGGTGGGGGCCTTTTATAAGAGGAGAGGAGGGGCACTCTTGGAAAGTTATAAAATGTTACTTTTTTATAAAATGATTTTCAGATATTAAAGGTCCAAAAATAATATATTTCTAGTATAAGGTGATAAAGGTTCAAAATAAACCCATAAAGTAGGTTTTTGACAAGTTTATATCTTAGATTTTACATTATCGTTTCATTTTATTTAAATCATTAAATAATGAGGTAATCACTACATCATCGTGGTGTCATAAATAATTTAATTTATTTAATGTCTAAAAATTATAAAAAAAATATCATGATTTATGAAATCTTTTTAGATTTATAATTTATATTTATAGTCAAAAATATGTCTTTCATAACCCCATGTAAAAATTGTTTTAGTAAAACAATACATGTTTGTGAAATTTTTTTTAACTTTAAATAAAAAGTTATTAATGTCATTTTCTTACCCAAGTGGATCCATGGGGTCCCCAAGCTGAAACATGGATTTTCTTGGTCAGATATGACACATCCAATAAGGGTAGGACATTTTTCAAGGTCATTTCATATTATTAAAACATTATTTTTACCTTAAATTACAATAATTAGCTCTTATCGCGATTAATAAAACTTAAAAGTTACTATTCAGAAAAAAAAAATTATTTTAATCTCATTGAACCACATTTTAAATCCTAATGAAAAACATGTATGTTATATTCTTGAAATTCAGCTTACAAAATAGTTAAAGTTTCATTTAAACGAAAAATCAGTTTTTTAACTACCACTTACCAGTTTCACTATTCATCAAAAATTAAAGGTTTTCAGAAAAATACCAAAAAATCACCCTATGATATATTTGATATTCTAAATTCAAAAATGATTTATATTTTAAAAAATAAAAAACATATAATTTTCATTAGTTAATTTAATAATTAATTCCCACTGTCAAAACAAATAGCGTGTTTTTATAAAACAATATATATCAAAAGATTGGCACTAGTTTAAGTCCAATATCAAAGTGAAATTAATTCCAATGACCACTGTTGGATTAAATGGTAAAAATATATTCTAATTTCACTTTAAAACCAATTAAAAATTTAAACTAATCATATAAATAAATTAGATTAAATAGAATTTTTGAATTAAAATATAACATTTTTCTCTATTCATTAAAAAAATGAACTTTATCGGAAAAATACCAAAAAATTTACACAAAGTAAATTTTCATATCCTAATTCTAAAGAAGAATTTTATTTGGTCCAATAGAATGTAAGAGTGACCAAAACTATATTTAAAGAGTGTTCTCCATCAAATGGTGATAAGTCGGCCTTTTAGTGAATATTAGAATATTGATGCCTAAAAATGAATTATTTTCTTATTTTAAGCCGTTATATTATATTGGATAAATGTAAAAACATTTAACAAACATATATAATCATATTTCAGTTATTTATATTCATTCCCACCAATACAACGACTATGTGTTAACTACCATTTAAAAAAATATTATTATATTACTAGTTTGAAACGTAAGATTTCAATGAAACTCTTTGTTGCGTATCGGGTATGCTATCGAACATAGCAACCACGTTAAAGTAAAATTAATATTTAATTCTAAAATATTAATAAATATGAAAATGTATTATTCTTTATTTACCTGAGATGTCACATCCTTCCCCCCTTTTGGGAATTGCGTCCTCGCAATTTTATTCCCTTATCAAAATAAGTGGGGGTATTTATCCCTCATAGCATTTTAAGATTCCCATGTTGCCTCTTCTACCATATAGTTTTTCCATAAAACCTTTACCTGGTGAATTACCTTATTTCACAACACTTGCTCTCTATGGTTATCAATCTGGACTGGTTGTTCTTCATAAGAGAGATTCTCTTCCAACAGAACTACCTCTGGGATCAAAACATGAGATTGATCTGGCATATACTTTCTCAACATCGAAACCTGAAAAACATTGTGTACCTAGTACAAACTTTGAGGTAAAGCCACACAATAAGCAACTGATCCAACTCTCTCTATAATTTCATATGTTCCAATGAACCTTGGACGCGTCTTTCCTTTCTTACCAAATTGCATCACACTTTTCCATGGTGAAACATTGAGAAAAACCTGATCACCTACCTCGAAATATAGATCATTCCTCCGGTCATCCGCATAACTTTTTTCCCTGCTCTGAGTTGTTCTCATATTTTTCTGAATCAACTGAACTTTTTTTGCCATCTCTTCTACCAATTCTAGTCCCATCATCTTCCTTTCACCAATTTCATCACAAAAAGCTGGAGTTCGACACCGCTTCCCATATAATGCCTCAAACGGAGCCATCAGTATACTGGAATGAAAAATTTTATTACATGAATATTAAACCAAAGAAAGATGTTGGTCCCAACTTCCCTGATATTCCATCGAGCAAGCACGTAGCATATCCTCTAAGGTCTGAATTTTTTGTTCTGAATTACCATAAGATTGAGGACGAAAAGCCATACTAAAATTTAATTCAGTACCCAACGACTTCTGAAGGCCTTTCCAAAAATTAGAATTGAACCTAGGATCACGATCAGATACAATGGAAAAGGGAACTACATGAAACCTGACTATCTTTTTAACATACAACTATGAAAGTTGATCTAGAGACAAAGTATCTTGAATAGGAAGGAAATGAGTGGATTTAGTCAATCGATCAACTAGAACCCATATTGCATTATTACCGCAAGATATCTTTGGTAATCGCACAACGAATTCCATGGATATATTTTTCATTTTCAACTCCGGCACTGGTAATGACTGTATCATCCCGTTCGGTAACTGCCGCTCTGCTTTAACCTACCTACAAGTAAAAAACTTCACAGTAAAATTGGCAATATCTCTTTTCATTCCATCCCACCAGTAATACTCCCACAGATCACTGTACAAATTAGTACTACCAGGATGAACTTAAAACGAGGAACTATGAGCCTCACATAACAACTCATTCTTCAACTATGAATCTCATGGAACACATAATCTCTTCCCAAACCTCAAAACACAATCACTATCAATGTTAAATTCAGGAAAATTACCCTTCTGAACCAGATCAACCTTTTTCTGCAAACCACTGTCTTTCTTCTGCACATGCTTAATTCTGTCTAATAGAGATGATCTCACTGACACCTGAAACAAAACAGAAGAACATCTTGCACCAACAACTTCTATTCCAAATTTCATCAAATCAAAAACCCAAGGATCTCTGTTACATTTGTTGGTCTTTTCAATTCATCAACAACTTTTGTTTTAGCAGGATCAACAGTTATGCCAAATTTTGAAACAATGTGACCAAGGAAAGAAATTTGTTGTAAACAAAATTCACACTTGCTGAATTTTCCATACAGTTACATTTCTTTTATGGTTTGCGAGATAACCCTGAAATGACTTTCATGCTCCTCTTTAATTTTAGAAAACACCAAAATATCATCAATGAAAAAACCACAAACTTATCTAATAAATAATGAAAAATTATATTCATAAGGCCCATGAATATAGCAGGTGCATTGGTTAACCCAAAAGGTATAACTAAAAATTCATAATGTCCATATCTAGTACGCAACGTAGTCTTCAAAACATCTGCTTATTCTACTTTCAACTGACGGTACCATGACCTCAATTCAGTCTTTGAAAAATTCTTAGTTCCCTAGATATGATCAAACAAATCATCGATATGAGGCAAAGAATACTTATTCTTAAAAGTGATGTTATTCAAGGCTCTATAATCAATGCAAAGTCTCATTGAACCATCTTTCTTTTTAACAAAAAAGACAGGAGCACCCCATTGTGATGTTCTAGGTCGAATGAAACCTTTATCTAATAACTCTTGCAATTTCTTGTTTAACTCTAAAAGTTCAACTTGAGCCATTCGATAAGGGAGTTTTGAAATTGGCATAGATTCAGGAACTAAGTCAACAGTAAATTCCATTTCTCGATCATGAATAATACTAGGAAACTCATTATAAAAAACATCAAGATACTCATTTACCACTGGAACATAATTAATCTAAACAGTTCCTTTATTTTCAACAATATGTGCAAGGTAACATTCATTTCCATCTTTTACTAGTTTCTCAACTTCCTGATATGTTATCAAAAGAAAGCGTTCATTCTTGTACACAAACTGAAAATCATTCTGAAAAGAAACCTCTTTTGCTCTGCAGTCAATCTTAGCATGATACATAGGAAGCTAATCCATGCCCAAAATAACATCAAACTCTAATAGAGGAAAAACAATAAGGTTTTCATGTAGATTCTTTCCACACAGAAGGATAATAAGGTTCTTATAATTTTTTTCTCTCTCAACCTTCCCTCTGGGAGGTTTTACCGTAAGTTCAGGATTCATATCTTGAGATTGAATTCCCAATTTACTATAAAACTTCTCTGAAATGAAGGAAAGTGTAGACCCTGAATCAAACAACACATTGGCATAATCTGAACAACCAAATAGTGTACCTAATACCACTTCATTTGATGGCCCAACTTCTGCTGAATTAGTTGCAAAGGATTTCACCACCGCTTTCTTCTTGTAGTCAGGCTTTTCCCCCCATTGAGTTCTTTGTTAGACACTCATTTGAATAATGACCCATTTCATTACACTTAAAACATCTTACCGTAGGATTTTCATTGCCTGCTTGATCATCTTCCTTATAGTTACGAGCAATATGACAAGACTTACAACACCAAAATAACATTCTAGACTTGGATAAACATTCTACAGGATTCATTTTACCACACTTCACACAAGATGGATATTTTTTTTTCATACCTCATTACTTCTTTGATGAATTTTACCCTTTTCTTGCCAATTGGACCTCTTATTCTGTTGTTTTTCAAAGAACACATGATCATCGGCAAACTCCATTTCCACCTTCTCCGCACATTGAACAAGTTTTTCATAAATTTTGAACTCACGAGACGCTAAATCCCTTCTAAAATTTTTCTTTAACCATGAGTAAAAATGGTTGATTTTACTATCAAGATCTCATATTAAATTTATAGAATACCTTGCCAGTCGAGTAAACTTTTCTTCATAAGAAGCCACTGAGTCATCCTTCTGCCTCAATTCTAGTTATTGTTTTTCAATCCTAAGAAGAACCACCTTAGGAAAATATTTCTCAAGAAACATACCTTTGAATTATTCCTAGTGAAGATCATCAATCTCATCACTATCCTTGATATTTTTCATCATCGAACGCCACTGATCAGCTTCACCTTCATGACGGAAAACAGAAAGACTAACCTGTTGATGTTCTGAACAACCCATGAAATCAAAAATCTTCTCCAGTGCTTTAATCCACCCTTCTGCTAGAACAGGGTCAGATGATCCTCTGAATGATGGGGTATGTTGCCTCATGAAATGTTCCACCACTGACATGTTCCTCTGCGATTGATCTAGCTGATCTCGTACATGGATACCACCACCATTTATAGCCCGAGTCAACTGTTCCATAATTTCAACAAACTACTCAGTTCAAATTCCTACCATCTCATGTTGCTAATTTGGAAGTCGGCCTTCCTCCTGATATTGTCCTAACATGGCTTCCTTGATTCCTCTACAGAAAACCATTCTGAACAAACATGTCTTAGATGACGCAACATGGTAATATTAAAATTCTATATCATTTCAATTTGAAAATTAAAAAAAATATTTTTGGATAATCATTTAATATAATTCTAACTCCTAATATTGTCTAAACTGCCCTCTGATACCATCTATAAGGCCCCGGCCTTAAACATTACATGATATTGAATTAAATGTATAATTCAAATTGAGTTTCTTTATAGTTTTATAGTTTTAGAGAATTAGATCATAAATATTACATCTCAAAAGACTACATAGTAGACACTGCTACAAAGTTTCCTTTTTTTCAAAACCTGAACTCTTAAAAATAAGAGTCGTGTCTAGTTCCATGTTTAAGACTGTATGACTTTTACTGGATCCCATCCTTGACCCTATTCCACATTTTTTCTTCTGAAAAACATTTCAAAAAAAAACATGGGGTGAGAATTAAAAGCATAGTAAGGGATACACAAAGAAGGAAAGCTTTTAGTTTTTCAAAACATCAAGTAAACCATGAATACTTTGTAAAAGCAACACTTTTCAACATTAAGAAGTAGTAAATACTCTTCACTGAATAAAAGACCATTACTTACCCTTTTGAAACCAAAATATGACAATAAAACCCATAAAAAGAACACATAACATATAAATGTAACTTGGGACATAAACATACTTAAATGGAATAACCATACGGTCAACTTCCACATATATCACTAAATGGAATAGCCATACGGCCAACTTCCATACCCAATGAATTCAGGGTTATAACATAACCACCTGTTCTGTTATTCACGACACCACCCATCATATGGTTTATCACGTAACCACCCGTCAAATGTCCAAGTACCATTATAAAATCATAAAACATAAATAATGGAAGGAAAAAATTTCCACAATTAAATCACAATATATCACATAAATATATTGACATAAAAAATCCATTATAAAAACCATTTTAAATACCAAAATACATAAAATAGTATATGGTATTTATTACATTTTAAAAAAATTACGTCTTGTTGAGGAAGCCAAATACTAAATAATACTCACGGTAGTGGAAAAGGTCGTTGTCACCGCATACATTAAAGTAAACATTCCTTTTTGTAGTTTAGTAAAACACTTCATAGAAAAATATTCCCTTTGAATGAAATGAAAAGTAAATAGTTTTTTATATATCATATAAAATAATGTCTTGTATTAGAATAAAATATGCCTCAATGAAAGGAGATTGAGACGAAGTCCCTTACCTCGTGTCCGACTTGACTCGATCACTCTTTAATCTCCTGAATAATAAACTAGAGTTAATTTATACTTGCTTAAGAACATTTTTCAAGTTCATTATTCCTTTTATATCACTTATTACCATGTTATGAACATTATGTAGTCATTTAAGTTAATAATGGTCGTTTTGTCGATATCTGGTTCTTAAGTCAAAAATGGACTTCTCACAATTACACGTTGTTCATGTGGTCAAAGGTTCATTATATCCTGAATGATATTCCTGATTTGGGTATCATATATATCATATATATCCAGAATATACATGTATTTATAATAGTATATAACATTTAGAGGTAAGAAATGAAATGCACCATTCATGGTGACGGTAAGCCGTACGTACGCATAAACGCTACTTTCATTTCTATTTAATATATAATGGAGTGCAGTCATAATGATATAAAGGTATATTATAATTATAGAATAATATCATATATAGTATCGTAAACTTCATCCTTTATACGTCCAATATATGGAATTAACGAATCAAATCACTTTGAGGGGTGGTAGTCTGCACTTCTTAAAATAATGATATCGCGTTTAGCCATAATGGAAACCATAAAGGTTTGCCATAAATTAAAAATAAATAAGCATAAGGAAAACATAAACATAATATATATAATATATAAATAGAGTTACTTATTAATGGCCACCATGGAAGGTGCTAAAAAAATATTGGACAATCATCGTTTCATGAGGAAGAAATTTTCCGACCAAAGAAACAGTATGTTATTTAAACATTAGACGAAGGTGTGTGTAAGTGTAGCTAGAATAAATCTCATAAAAACATCCTAGTATATTTTAGATTCTTGTTTTGTTACAAAATAAAAGAATAAAAAGATTTTAGCGGGTTGGTGAATCAATATAAAACAAAATAACACAAGTGAAGACATTATCTTTAAATCGGGTAACTCCTATTGGTTTGAACCAAAAAGGTTTCTTAAAGAGATTTCTTCCTATGTTATGGCTTATAGGATGAATAGAGGGATGTGGAGAGATAAAATGAGCAGATCATGGATGAACCAAAGGCTTTACAGGTGTGGGTAAGGAGGTAGAGGTGGGGGCCTTTTATAAGGGGAGATTAGGGGCACTCTTGGAAAGTTATAAAATGCTACTTTATTATAAAATGAATTTTGGATATTAAAGGTCCCAAAATTATATATTTCTAGGATAAGGTGATAAGGGTTTTAAATGAACCCATACAATAGGTTTTTGATAAGTTTAGGTCTTATATTTTACATTATCTTTTCATTTTATTTAAATCGTTAAATAATGAGGTAATCGCTGCATCATCATGGTGTCATAAATAATTTAATTTATATAATGTCTAAAAATTACAAAAACAAATATCATGATGTAGTATTTCTTATTATATTTGTAATTAATATTTATAGTCAAAAATATGACTTGTATACTCCCATGTAAATTTTTTTAGTAAAACAATACATGTTTGTGACATTTTTATTTTATCTTTAAATAAAAAGTTATTAATGTCATTTTCTTACCCAAGTGGATCCATATGGTCCCCAAGTTGACCATTGAATTTTATTGGTCCGCCATGAAACATCCTATAATGTTAGGACACGTGTAAATGTCATTTCATACTATTTAAACATTATTTTTACCTTAAATTACACTAATTATCTCTAATCGCGATTAATAAAACTTAAAAGTTACTATTCACCAAAAAAACTATTTTAATCCAATTGAACCAAATTTTACATCCTAATGAAAACCATGTATGTAGTATTTTTGAAATTCAGTTCACAAAAGTGGTAATGTTTCATTTAAACGAAAAATCAGTTTTTTAACTACCACTTAGTGGTTTCACTATTCATCAAAAATTAAAGATTTTCCGAAAAATACCAAAAATTCACCCTAAGCTATATTTGATATTCCGAATTCAAAAATAATTTATATTTTAAAAAATAAAAAACGTATAAGTTTCATTAATTATTTTAATAATTAATTCCCTCTATCAAAACAAATAGCGTGTTTTTATGAAACAATATATATCAAAATATTGACACTAGTTTAAGTCCAATTTCAAAGTGAAATTAATTCCAATGACCACTATTGGATTAACTGGTAAAAATATATTCTAATTTCACTTTAAAACCAATTCAAAAGATAATCTATAAATATAAATAAATTATATTAAAAAGAGTTTTTGAATTAAAATAAAACATTTTTCACTATTCATTAAAAAAATGAACTTTATCGGAAAAATACCAAAAAATTACACAAAGTAAATTTTAATGTCCTGATTCTAAAGAAGAATTTTATTTGTTCCAATAGACTGTATGTGTGACCAAAACTATATTTAAAGAGGGTTCTCCATCAAAAAGCGATAAGTAGACCTTTTAGTGAATATTAGAGTATCTATGCCTATAATTGAATTCTGTTCTTATTTTAAGCCTTTATCTTTTATTGGATAAATGTAATAAAAATTAACAAACATATATAATCATATTTTAGTTATTTCTATTCATTCCCTCCAATACAACTGCTACGTGTTAACTACCATTTAAAATAATATTATTATATTACTATTGTGCAACGTAAGATTTCAAAGAAACTCTTTGTTGCGTATCAGGTACGCTATCGAACTTAGTAACCCCTTTAAAGTAAAAATAATATTTAATTCACTAATATTAATAAATATGAAAATGTATTATTCTCTATATACCTGGGATTTTACATAGAAATCCCACTAAGGATATAAACCTTAGAATAAAACATATCACATGGGTTAGAAGGAATAACATGATAATGTAACATGCATTGAACATGAATAAAAAAATAAAGAATAAAATTTATAACATGGAAAAAATAATCATGGAAATATATAAATGTTAAAAAATATATAAATTGACATAAACATGAGTCAAGGAAAACTACCAAGACTAAATCACATTGTAGACAAAGTCCCATAATGAAATCATGTTCTCTCCAAATCCTAATATGACATATCATGATGCAATCATGATAATAAATATTACCCAATTTATTGGAGCACTATCTTGTCACACACATCATAAAATGTTCATACATATACAGTCCACATGAAGAATCATGCATAAGGGTTGCCCATTGAAATAATTGGGTATCATAATCATATCATACGGGATAACAGAAGTGAATTCTGTAATGGATTCAATCTAAGAGTGGATTTAAAGTATAAATGGATATTTTTATGATAAAAGTGGAATATATCCTGATTAATGATGTCAATTTTCATTGGAAACATATATAAAGTGTTTTTAATAAACATTAGAAATGAAACATTTTAGTGCGGTTTAAAGAAAATATATTAAATTGAATTTAATGTGAAAAAAGAATATATATTTATATAAAACCCAAAATGAAGTAATATTAGTAGTCATGATAAAAAGAGTGATTTTAGAAGAATAATTGTGTCTGAAAATTGATTCTGGAGTGCACTGGGGAATGTGCAAGAGATAGGAAAGTTCCCATTTAAATGGGATTGCTTGTCGGGATGAATTGGGGAGGGAATTTGATTAAAACATGTATATCACCATGATCTTGATACATTATTTTGGAACACATAAAAATAATTTATAATAATTTCATAAAATAAAATATAATTACATCGGGTTAACGAGATAGAATGAGTATCCTGAAGGAAAAAATAGGGGACCAGGTAGAATCCCTTATCTTTTGTCTGAAATGATATGGAAATTGATCTTAATTTTCAAGATAATCAAATTAAAATATTAATTAATTTGTATCATTTTTTACATTTACATGATTTATTATATCTTTAATATGTTAATTTATGTCATTTCTGATGGGTCTTTATATTCTATGTTATCATTTGGGAGAATTGGTTTCCTTGGTTTTCTTAATCAATTTACTTGTATTCATATACAGAAAATAATATAAAATGAGAATCTGTTTTCATAAGTGAGGTTATATTTTATTAGTGAACATACATAAGATTAAATTTTTATATAATTAATTTGGTAATTTTGGGTGAGGATGAATCATTAAAAAAGACACTAGTGATAATCTTTTAGATTATTTTGTTAGTTTTTCGACCTCCAAAAACTAGTTTTGTCTTATTAATGAATATTATTTATATAAAACATTAATAAATATTTAAATAGTATTTAATACATAGATTTTTATTTTTTTAAATGTTAAAAATGTTTTTAAGATTAGTCTTAACGGAGGTAATGGGATTTTAATTCATCATCATCCTTAAATGTGATAAATTAACACATCAAAAATGTTTTTTTTTCATTTTTAGTACAATAGGAGAGGGGAAGATAAATTATGTGGAAATATTCCATTAAAATTATAAAATTATACTCTATATGATATAATACTGTTTTAAGTCCACTTTTATAAGGGGATATAAGAATATAATAATAATTAAAATGAAATTGAAAATAAATTAAAAGAAAAGGAAATATGAATTTTTCACATGAATTCTCTTAAATGGGATCCTCAATAGATTTTGATTTTGGAAAAAAAATTTACACCATGGGCTCATGGAAGTGGTATGGGGACTTGGAACGATTATTTAGATTAATTTGTACAAGACTCAAATCTTTGGAATGTGTAAAGATAATAGGTGGTGAGGGGTTGTTTTTATAGTGGAGGAGAGCGGTGTTTTCTCATTATTGTAATCATTAGATTGTTATTTTGGATCATGACTATGAATTATTTGAATTCTTATGACTAAATACAGTATGTAATGCATTTTAGTTCTAAAAAATCCAATAACATCATCCATTACTCAATAATGTCTCCAAAATGCATTTATTTACCTTATAGTGTAAATTACTGTATTTCACTATTCACCAAAATTCAACTACGTTAGAAAAATCCAAAAAAATATACCTAATTTTTTTTCAATTTTTAGAATAAAAATATGAAATCCATTTTATAAAAACAAATAATAATTATGATAAATTTAATTTTTAACTAAAAAATCATTTACATGGAAATTACCGATATTAAAATTATAACTTATTTTATAACATTTTGAAAATTTTACTAAGGTCTCATAATACAATATTATAATCACAATAAAAAAATTATTAGTTTATAGATATATTTTATGAAAATTAACATTATTTTAAATAATTAAATTAATTCTATACTTGAAAATAAATATTCATGTTTTATAAAAAATATCAACATATAATGTATTATTTCTAAAATATTTATTTATTTATACTAAGAAATGATTATATCATATTACCATTTATAAGATTCCAATTTTTTTGTTTCAACATTAATATGGAATGTAACTAATCTATTGTTTATATTACAATTTCTAATGGTCATGTTGCTATTCTAAAGTTCAAGTTACAATTACATTAGAATGGATTCATTTTCATCTAGAAGTACATATTATTTCATTCATTATCCATTAATAAACATTGTATTGTGTTCTCTATGTGATTTTATGTGATTTATACTATATTGAATTATAATAAGACGTAAATTTTAATTAATAGAATTATATATTGTTACATTCTCCCCACCACCTTAAATTTCACCCTCAAATTTTTATTTCATAAACCATGTTGAAAATAAGTGAGGGTACTTCTCCTTAATCACTTCCTCTAGTTCCCTTATTACCTCTTCTTATATATCATTTTTTCGTAGTATTTTAACTAGGTGAGTGGTCTTGTTTCAAATAACATTATGTTTATAATCAAACATCTTCACTAGCTAGTACTCATAAGAGAGGTCATTTTCCAATTGTATGACCTATGAATTTAATATAAGTGTGGGATATAGTATTTAAATTCTTAAGAGGGATACATGGAATAAATTGTGTACTTAAGACAAGGTTGGTGGATGTTCTAGTCGATAAGCTATATCTCTGACATGATCAAGAATATTGAAGGGGATGATGTACCGGGGACAGGGCACTCCATTCATTACAAATCTCTTGATCCTCTTCTATAGAGATATACCAATGTATATCATGTCTCCAACATTAAAATCAGGGTCTCATTGATGATTATCTACATAGAACTTTTACCAAATTTGGGATTCTTTAATGTTCTGTTGAATGGTTTTTACATTTTCCACCATTTCATTGACCATTCAAGTCCTAGAATCTAATGTTCACTGATTATATCAAATTATTTTTCTGTTATATAAATTTTTCCCATGATGTTATTCATATAGAGCCATATGGAATATCGAGTTGTAGCTATGGTAGTAAGAGAATTTGGTTAGATGAAAATGTCGGTCCCATCCTCCTTTGAAATACATAGAAAATTCAATCAATATTTATTTGAATGTTTTTATAGTACACTCAATTTGGCCATCATTTTGAGGATTATAGGCCATAAAAAGTTCAACTCCTTGTTCAGAGCATGTTGGTGACTTATCTAGAACATTGAAGTGAATCATGGATCCTGATTAGATAAAATCAATAGCAGTGCTGAATTCAGCCTTACCAATTCCTTGATATATATCTATGATAGTTGATCATGTAATTAGTATTATCAAATTGAGATAAAGTGATATTTATTTGTAAGATAATCCACAAAAACCCATATAGAATTGTTTCAACTCATTTATTCAGATGTATGGTGACATAGTTAATGGTAATTTTTTTCCATTTCCATGTTGGTATGGGTAATGGTTGCAACATCCCATTAGAATTTTTTCCTTGATCCTTCAATTTCTGACATACCAGAATCATTGATATTTATTCATCGATCTCCTTTTTAATATTTTCCTACCAATAGTTCTCTCAAATTCCCCAATACAACTCTATGATCCCTGTGTGAATAGAGAAGGTTGAGATATGTGTGCCACATATAGGCTCTTACTTTATCTCTGGATTGGATGTTACACATAATCATGACCCAAATTTCACAACTTATTCTTTGTCCATTTTGAACTCTAATAATTTTAATTATATACAAAAATAAAAATTTATCTGAATTTATATGCTAATTCTTTGAGAGGCATTTTTTTATTAATAAGGGAAGGAAGATAAATAAATTGAAAAGGTATTGATTATTTTTTCCATTAATGATTCCCATTTCCAACCTTATAAAGTAATATAAGATTCTATGCTTTTCAATTATAATTATTGATAATGTTAGATGATCCTTTCACCATAGACCATCTGTCACCTTATATTATTTACCATGATGGTAGTAGATTTAACATCCTTTTATGTGAAAATATATTTTATGATCTTGTGATTATTATATATCTTTCACATCTCCCCATAGAGATAATACCTCCAAATTTTTTACTCAAGGATCATAGCTTCCAACATCGAATCATGTGTGGAATTGTTTTTCACATGAATTTTCAAATTTAATGAGTAAAAGGATATTACTTTATCATTCTACATAAGTACACAACCTATTCCCCTATTCAAAGAATCACTTTACATTACAAAGGGTTCCCCACTTGTCGGTTGTGTGAGTAAGGGCACAGTGATTAGCCTTTTTTCCACTCTTTGATGTAGTCATCACATTTAATAGTCCAGATAAACTTCACCCATTTCTATGTCAACCTTGTTATTTGGTTTTAAAATATTGAAATTTTCTTAAAAATCATCATTAATACCTATATAAACCATGGAAACTACATGTCTCCATTACATATGTTTTCATTGGCACTCTTTGATTACCATTTTCTTGGAAGGGTCCAATGATATCCCTTTTCTAGTGATTACATTCCCCAAGAATAACAAATACTCCATCAAAAACTCACAATTAATATACTTATCATAATTATGAATTCCTTACCATATTATATTATAATATCATCAATATAGGCTACCAAAAAAATTTCAATAAAATCATTGAAGACTAAATTATTAAAAAACATTATAATTGAAAAAGAATTAGTGAATCCCAAGGGAGTCACTATGAAATCATAGTGTGCACATATTATTCAACATATATTATTGGAAATATCTTCTTTCCTTACATTAAATTTTTTATATCTTGACCAAAGATCTACCAAGGACAAATACTGGGCCCCACGTAGTTTATTTAAGAATTCATCTATCAGATTCCGGGGATACATGTTCGTTATCATGATTTTATTGAGATCATAATAGTACATGTAAAGACCCATTAATCCATAATTATTTTTTGAATAAGAGGATTGACGCTCCCCTTGGATAATAACTCAATAATATAAAATACTTGTGTATACAATTTTGGAACTACTTCTTCTATACATCCATCTCAATAATGTCTATTCTATAAGGTGTCTTTAATATAGGAAATAATTATGAATAAGTTCAGTTGATAACTCAAACACTCAATTTGGAGGATGACCATATTTTTGTTTAGAGAACAAATCATTATAGTCAATCACAACGGGCATGTCCTCAAGCATGATCAAATCCTTTATCTCAATAATTTTAGATAGACATTTTTTCTCATAATAAAATAATATCTAAAATTGAGATGATGATTCCAAGAGACATTAACCTTCCTCCTTACAATTGTACATAATTAAATGATGCTTCGAGATTGGAATATTGATATACCTTTCCCAAAAAATGTTGTTTTATTTTTACAATGATAGCCATTCTATGCCCAATATAAGATAAAACTCAACCTAAGTAATAAAATAATTACTATGAGGCTCATTCCACAAACATTAACCATGGATAACTTATGTACATTGGATGAAATAATTTTATAATTTTTTCCTCACAGATAACTCATGCACCATATTTTGGGGTGGTGATTGAATAGTTCTATTAAACAAGAAATATGGGAAGGAATTCATATAAATAGACTCAAATATTAAGTTTTCAATTCTTTAATGAATAACCAGTGTAACTATCACCACATAATTTTCAAGCTCCAACTGAATAGTAAAATTTGAATATTCCCTTCCTTCATACCTTGGAGGTTATTGTTTTTGATTTCCTCTAGAAACCCTTGAATTGGGGAAATGCCTTTCATAATTATCATGTTCCTTTCATTTGAATCAATTCACTAGAGGTTTATTGTTGATCTAAACCAAACATTTTTTTTCATTACATGGATTCATCATATATATTAGTATTTTGTTATCCATATACCCATATCTTCTACATTTTATGCTTCTCTTGTGTCCCCTTAACTAGTTTCCATGATGCTTCTTCCCACACTTTTGACATGTCATATGGTGGTCCTTCATTCCATCATCAAATTTATCTATTGATCCACTCAAATTAAACAATATTTTCTTATATTTCTCCCTGGGCCCATGAGACCACGGAGTGTCTCAAATGTCTATTTTAACTATAATGGATCAATGAATAATCACATCATATCTTTTAATGTCTCAAGTCACCAATGATTTTACGAGACTAATATGTTGTTTGATGAAGAAGATATCTACATTTCATTCAGTGTGCATTAGAGTTATAGAGGTTTATGTTATATGCCTTGTGATGTTTTCCTCGTATAATGAAATGCACACTTATTTCATTTTTATCAGCCCATGGAACTCCCTTTAAATTTTATGATATAGTGCTCAGGAAAAATATTTTTTTTGAAATATTCCCATTCCATGGAATTAATTGCCTAATTATGGTTTATTTTGTTGATTATTTTAAACCACTATTCATCTTCCCCATAAATACGATAGACATCCAACACCAATTTCTCTTCTTTTTAGGACTAGAGGATATATAATATATTCCCAATGGAGTTAATACATTATTCAATGATTATGGGATAAAAAGACCCCCAAACGTTGGGTGGCCATTATCGCATGAATGACTCAACGAAATAATTCTATTTTTTGGGATAATGAGGGACATACAGATGATTCCAATTACGATTTATAACCAAATCCATCTGAGTAAGTACTTTCATGATGTTTTGATAACCCGTTCCGATTATATTTGTCATAAAATTAGTGAAATGATCACATATCATATCACATTGATTTCTGGAATGGGTTATTCTATTTCTAGCCATTAACTAAGAAAAATAAAGTATAGTATAGGTGGATTAAATACAGAGCTAATAATAATATGAATGAGAAAATTTAACAGAGAAGGACAATCTTTCAAATGAAATGTATTTCATATCCTTTGATGCTATATGTTTCAATATTGGTTCTCTATGGTGATAAAATTATTACTAGGGTTCTTAATAATGTCGTCTTGGTCTAATATCTATAAATATACAAACCATGATATGATAAAAACTATTACTTCCCTATCCTTTTACACATATCCTTACATAATTTTATGCATAATTAACCATAAAAATAAAACCAATGATTATAAATTCTAGTGTATTTCAATGATTATGCACCTAAAACTAAAAACATGGAAACAGAATAAAAAATAAATTTTAAACATCCATAAAGTGATACAAACATCCATAATTCTTCTATACTTTAAAGGGATTGCCTAGAGAATACATAAATATTTGGGATGAGCAAGAAATCATAGTAAGGGTATAAACATGTGAATAAAACACTGAATATGGGTTAGAAGACATCACATAATGTCCTAAAAGGCATGGAACACAAATAAAAAAATGAATAATAACAATTGTAACTTGGGAACACATAATAATGGAAACATAAAAATTTTTGTATTGCATATATCATGAAATAAATATCACTAAATTCAATCTTCCAAGAAAATATCAAAAGGTGGACGATCACCCATAAAAGAATCAGCTTCACTACCTATCCTAACATGCTATCACATGAGAAAAAACCATTCCCAATTCATTGGAGATCTATTTAAATTCACCAATTATTACATGTTCAAGCATTTGTGTGTCACATGATGAATCAATAATAAGGGTTAGCCATAGAATGAATTGGGTATCATAATCATGCCATAAATAATAACAACAAGGAATATCATCATGGTACCCAAAAAATAATGGATTTAAATAATAAATGGAAATTAATAAGGTAAAATAGTCATATATAATTACAATTTTTTTCTATTTTTGTCATAAACATGAAAAAATAGTGTTTTAGAACTCTATAAACGAATCATTTTAGGGCTATTGATGGAAAATATTATAGAGAATTTAAAGAAGAAAAGAATATTTGGTTTCATAAAACTAGAAATTAAACAAGATATTTTTTCATTGTAAAATGATTTATTTTATAAAAATAAAGGTACATTAAAATAAATTTTTTAGTGCAGTTGAAAATGGGTTTTAAATTGGAAAGTTCTCTACAATCAGGCTTGCTTTTCGAGAAATAATTATGGAGGAAATTTAGTAAAAACATATATTTACCCATAAAATAGGGATGATATGATCTAGATACATTATCATGGAAGATATAATAAATTTTATAAAAAATATATAACAATAAATAATAAATACATTGGGTGAAAGAAAAAGAAATAACAACTCAAATGAAAAAATGGGGGTTTAGGTATCATCCCTTACCTTTTGTCTGAAACATAAATGTACCTCATGTTAATGTTATGGATAATCCAATTAAATAATTTATATTATTAATCTATAACGTTTTATGAATTTATTTTATTACTATGGTTTTAATATGTTCATTTATAACCTTTTTTATGGTTTATTAGATTCAATTTCATCATTCAGGAGTGATTGTTTCCTTGTTTTTCATGATCGATTTACTTTTATACATGTATAGAATATTATGTAAAATGAAAATGGTTTTCTATAATTTAAGTTATATTATTTTAATAAAAATTAAATAATATTAATATTAATATAATTCATTTAGAAATTTTTGGTAAGGATGAATCATTTGATAAGGCGTTAGTGATAATAATTTTGATTATTTTGGTGATTTTTCAATCATTAAAAACTATTCTTGTTTAAATAATTAATATTATGTATATAAAATGGTTCCAAAACATTATATAGTATCTAATACATATAATATGATCTATTTTAACCATGTAAATGGTTTGATGATTAATCTTTAAATATGGATTCGATATTAAGAACTCCATCATACCAGAATGCGATAAATTAACACATCACGGACGATGTATTCATTTTTAGTAAACTAAGAGAGGAAAAGGGAAATGATTGTTAATAATTACATTAACAAGATAAAATTAAATTATATATTTTATACTGGAATTTTCTAAACACGTAGATAATGGTAGGTTGGGAGAGAATTACAAAAGAATTGGAATTGAAATAAAATTAAAACTAAAAAAGGAGGACTTTACCTCTTTAATTATCATAATTGAGAACCCAAATAGGGTAATAGTTTTTGGTATTCCTCTAATGAAAATGGATCTTAAACCTGGGTATGGGTCTTAAGAATATTATTGGGCAGAATTTTGAAAAAATATAAAATCGTGGAAAGGGTGAAGGGAAGAGGTGGTGAGAGGTTGAAATTAGAAGGGATGAGAGGGATGTTCTCTTAATATTTTATACATTAGATTAATTTTTCATCTCAAGACTATGAATAGTGTGTATTATTGTGACTAAATATTTTAAATAATGAATTTTAGTTCGAACCAATGGCCACTTACATCATCCATAACTCAAACATGACTCAAAAATGAAATTATTTACATTATACTATAAATTATAGTATTTCTCTATTCACAAAAATTCACATGTTTTAGAAAAATCCAATAAAATAAACCTAACAAATTTTTATGTTTAGAATTCATAAATTAACACCATTTTATTGAAATAATATTACAAATTCTAGGAATTTAATTTTTATTATAAATCAACATTTGCATGAAAATATTGATTCTAAAATTATAACTGATTTTATAAAACATTGAAAATTAAATTATGGAAACATAAAATTTTATTATGATGATAAGAAAACCAAATATTAATTTATGATTAAATTTTAGGAAAATATTTTTTTTAATCATTATATAAATTATAAAACTGAAAAAAAAATTTGTTTTACTAGAAAATTAAACACTTAATTAATAATTTCAAAAAAAATTACTTATAATATCATATAATTATATAATATTACCATTATTAAGATTCCAACATTTTATTTATAGTTCTATTACATAGTTTACTATTTTATTGTTTGAATGAATATTCTTAATGGTAATGTTACTTTTCCAATTTTCATGTTACTATTACATTGGTATAAGTCTGTTTTCTTCTAAAAATACATTTTATTTCATTCATTCATCATTTATAAAGTTTTTTTTATCTATGTAGTTTTATATGATTTATAACATATTTAATAATTATATGCAATAAATTTCCATTGATAGATTTCTAGGTTTCTAAATGGAAAATGAAATATAACAAAATGACTAGTTAACAATGATACCTCTTCTTCAGACTACCTCTTTACATATTCACTATTATCCATCGAATCTGGGTTTTATAATAAATTAATGGCCTCTAGGATGTGGGTATTTTATTAAGGTATTTGTGTAGTTTTGTTATTACCCCAATTTTTAATGTGTCAATAAAATAGGAGAGTAAGTTCCATTTTATGTGTGGGAAGGAGTGGCTTTTTTGTATATACTCAAAACAAACCAAATATGTGAATTCAATCACAATTTATTTTCCTAAAAAATTTATAAATTTCTTATTGGATGTATAAAATGGTTTTTCTGCACCTCCAAAATTAAAAATTAAATTTTATGAAAAAAATATTTTATCACTTATACCTTTATTGTTACTCACTTTTAACAATTTATTTTTCACCACGGTAAAAATTTTTTTTACATAGGTAATTTATCCATTAATAATAAAAATTAAAGGATCCTTATTAGACATATTGGACCAGCTTATTCTCAATATAAAATAATATTTATGAAATAAAAAACCTATGCATGTGGAAAACTAATTTTTACAAAAGCACATTTATGGCATAAGTCCTTATTTTAACATTAACTATAGTGTTTATGTTTTTAAAATTTTTACTCATAAATATGAAAAGAAATTATATTTACATTATTATAAAATAATAGTTAAAATTATTCGGAATTTAAATTTTTTAATAAAAAATTAACATAATTAGAATAATATAATTTTAAATTAAACCCGCAAGACAAGCTGATTTTTTAAGGAAAATACCTTTTCAAGAAATATGTGATATTATTTTAACACTATGACTTTAAATATCAATATATGTATTTTCATTAATATAAATATACATATAATGAATACATTTAAATTAAATATTTCTGTAATTTTGGTTATTTTTTGTAACTAGAATAGATAAAATTTATGCACTCGAAAAAATTAAGTATAAACCCGTGTTTTTGAGTATAAAAATAAACTTATACCAAATAAATGATAATTAAAAATTATTATGATATTATCATGAATATTCTTAAAAATATTCATATTTAAGATTTATTAATGATTCAAAATATAGTGGGCCTTTTAAATTATGTTAATTAATGAAAATAAATGACAGTATTTTGAAACTCAATAATATTTACTATTCCATAAAAAATCAATCATTTCAGAAAAATCCTAAAATATTGTACTATTAATATATTGATATGATTATTTCAAGAATTAATTTCATATTATCAAATAAATTTCATTTAAACTTATAAATTAATTATAATATTTTCTCGTAGAAATAAATGAAAATCATTGTTGATAAAAAATAATTTTTTGATGAATAAATTTTCTTCATTAAAAATTGAGTTATTATTTACAATGAATTTAACAATTATGATATATATATATATATATATGAATAATTTGGTAATATTAATTCCCATACAATTTAATTTCTATATATAATATTCATATTTAAATAATCATATTTCGTTTAGAATAACTACTGTTAATTGTATAAACTATCATACATAATTGTTTGTTTTAAATACTATGGGTGATACATTATTACAACCTCTAATAAATCTCATTGTCAAAATTTGATCTTTGACTTAATAATTTGAGTTTTAAAATTTGAAAATACCTTTTGGAAATCCCACATTACAAAAGGGTTAATAAAAAATCATCTTAAAAAGAAGGAAAATGATATATGACAGCCTTCACAAACCTAGGATTCCAAATAGAATAAATTTAGTGGGAGGTGAATAATTTTCCATAGAGAAGAATTTAATTTCCAAATAATCATGGTGATTTAGAGAGAAAACTAATTATTTAAAACTGAATTATCCTAATATCATTAATTCCCAGAAAACAATAAACCAATGACTTGTGAAAAAGACCATTGGTTCATCAAAAAATATAGTTATTTGGATATAAAGTTTACTTAAGATCATTTTACTAGAGTTATAAAATCCATTATGATCTTTATTGAAAACATAATTAAATATACTTAATTTATATGTATAGTTTCAATCTTTAATTAATTTCCACCACAATAACAGTTGTTTCACCAAACAATGAGAATTGAAGTTGAGTTTTTATATGACTGAAGCACTAAAATAAATTTATAATATATCACATGATTTCCAAAAATTATATCTAGATATTCCCCATATCATTCAATATTATCCAAAATGATCAAAATTTATTATTCCAAAAATGAATACCTTATCATATTCATTTCCAATAATAATGTATAACAACAATCATTTTGTATATTTAAATAAAAAATACCCTGAAAATTAAAATATTTAATCATCTTCTTCCAAAATAATATTTCATGTCAAATTACATGTTATACATAAATGTTATGTATACTCCAACCAAAAATAATCATCTCCCAAAATGTTATTAATCACTTCAAATCCCAAAATTAAAAAAAAATTATCTTATAATAAGCTTCCCAAATTTTACATAATATTTATCCATAAAATCATTTTAGTAAAAATAATTTCATACTAACCATGACATCATGTTTTCTAGTGGAATCCACTTCACATCTATTTCCCTTTGGTTGTTGGGTTGATCATCATGACATTTATAGATGTGATGAGTTGTCCCCCATAATATTGTTTTCCATTTTTCTAAAGATAAATAAATATAATTTCCTTATCTTTTGAAAAAATATGATGAACATCCTCAAAATAACATTAATCTTCAAAAACCACTACGTAGTAAATCCTTCAATATAACTTATTTCATTCCCAAAAAATCAAACAATCTTAATATAATGTTGTTACCATGACATCATTGATCAAATTAACCCTAATGATAATCAATAACATTAATCTTATTTCCAAAAAATATATAATTATACCTAATATATCTTTTTTATTAAAAATAAATCAAATTTATGGGAAATATTCCCACAAATTCACCACAAATATATCCTTAACTATCTTAAACCCACATCACTTAAAACCTTAAAATGGGTATATATCCCTTTAAACATATAATGGTCCTAATAATTTGAAACCCAAGACACATTAGGTTTATCCAATATATTTATGAAATTTCATAGGATTCTATATCTTCCATTATCTAATTCATCATGATGGTTCATAGGAAAAAATGTGAGTTAACCCAAGCATATCCCCTAGAAGGTCCAAACCATGTGCATATTAAAGCCATATTTTCCATGCACTAGATTGATGGATGAGATATAATTGGTCAACTATTTTTAGGGTAATTAACTGTAGATTTATCTATAAAAATAAATATTAACTTATCGTATCTATACATACATATATTTCTAGGAAGATCAAATAATATTTACATTACCAAAACATTATTATATTATACTATATATAGACATATCCCCACACTTATTTAAAAAAGTTATATAATCTTATTCCCAGAATATAAATATTCTTTTATTTTTTATCAACTTTAATGAACAATACCTTATAGACATATTATTGCATGATTTATATAAATAAAAAACCCATTAATTTCTACCCAATGATCGTGAGGAAAATTGTATTTGGGGGGCCTTTGTATATAAATCATCTAAAGAAACTGAAAAATAAAATAATCTTTTATATTCTCCATTGTAAAATCCTAAATCACTTTTAGCTCAAAAAGCAACCTAGGATACCTTGGGGAATACATACAATAAAGGGGTCATCTCAAAAGACACATAAGGGAATAAACATGATATCATAAAAGAGAAGCCTCTTGAGTAATCACAGGAAGGCATCAAATTAAGAACATGGTATAATAAGATCATGGAAAAATAAAAATGCTTTCTAAAACATATAAATTTACATAAACATGTATCTTGAATAACTTCTTAGAAAATATCACATGGGGGAAAAGATAAAAAATGGATTATGTTTACTCCCTAGTCCCATACATAAAATATCAGAAGACAAAAACATAACCCAATGCATTATTGTGTTATTTGGGCCCACCCATAATAACCTTGTCTTTTTTATGTGTTCTAAAAAATTATATAATTAATAAAGTATAAACATAATAATTTACCATGTAATGAAATTTGATTCATAATCATTTCTGATGTAATAATTAAAAAATATTTCATAAACAAGAAATTTGAAAAATGATCTTAAGGCAAGTATCACCCAATAAAATTAGTGGTGAATAAGATATTAAAATATTTAATAGACATATATATATATATATATAATTTACATGAAATTTGAAACATCAACGGTTCTCTTTCTTGATGGAATCATCTTTAAAATATCACATTAAATATTTTTATGGAAAATTACGTTTCCACATTGAAATCATTTCATTAAAATACAATTATTTTAAAAATATTATATAATAAATTTTCATTGAAAAGAACGTTGGATAAATATAAAAAGAGATAGAAATCATTTATTGGTCATAATAGTAATAAATTCAATTAATTCATAATAAAATTAAATAAATATTCCTTCTTCAATTTTATAGAAATGGTTAAAAGGCTACTTGTTCAGAAAATGAGAGAAATATTCCTTTAAAATTTATTGATAAAAAAGTAAAACACGGTTAAAAATATATTCAATAAATCTTTTATTAATAATTAAAAAATGCCTCTAATTTCATTAAAGATAATATATGCATGGAATTAATTATTACATTTTTAAAAGAAAATACAAGATCACTATTTCTTAAAAACATGTATCTTGATGTCTTTTATTAAAGAAAGTATGGAATGGAAGCCAGAAAAGTGAAAAAATCATTAATTGGGGAGAATAATATATATTTGTTTCAAAAAATAATTGTATATGATAATCTGTAAAGGAACCTTGAACACTTACAATATCAAAAATATAGGAGATTGTAAGATAAAGACATTTCTACTTTGGTAACATTATAAAAAACCCCTTGAAATAAGTTAAATAAATTTTATCTTAAAAAATATGAGTTAAAAATTATTAATTATATAATATGTATAATGGGAATCGTATATACATTAAAAATGAAATTAGGCACATAAAATTAAAATATTCCTCGATAAAGGGAAATTGAGATGAAATTCCATACCTCATGTTTGACTCATAATATTTGTACTTTGTCTTTATGAATAATAAAATTATGTTAATTATCTAATTTACTATAATAAAATTAATTTAATAATAACTTATATATAATTTATTACCGTGTTATATTTATTAACATAATCAATTATGTACGCATTGGGCACTTTGATGATATTCGGTTCATATATCCAAAATGACTACTCTTTGTTAACTATGGATTAAGAATACATTGTTCCATCATATTTAGATTAATATTAGTGGAAACATTTATTTTTATATAAATAAATTATACTTTTAAGACAAAAAATGAAAAATGGTTATGAAAAAAAATGTTACAATCATGGAGACGATAGGTCGTACTTACCGATGAGCAATGTTTTCATTTTCCAACGATCATAGGGGAAACAAAATAAGTATTATTTTATCATTACAAATTTATATTTATATAATTAATATCATATTATGTATTTAAATTTAATTTTATATAAAATCAATGTTTGGTGGATATGTAAAAATAATCACATCACTTCATTGATTTGGTAGTCCACGCAAACGCAGAAATGATGTATTCATTTTTTTAGTGATGAAAATGTCAGGAATGTAAATGATACATTAATTATAAATAATAATAAATAATTTTTTAATAATATATATATATTTCATCATCCAAAATAACCATGAGAGGCGGTGATTGAAAAATAATTACATTGGTTTGCATTCCTTTAGTCCTTTGCGCGCACGAACAATGGTTATGATTCCCATTTTATGGAAGATTGGAAGGTATTATGTAATTACATTAAAATAATAATATCTAAATATATGGGATATAATTATGATATTATAGAAAAATTGCTTCATAATATTTTATGTTTATGGAAGAAAAAATAAAATAAAATGCTTGGTTATGAATGATGTCTCTTCCTTGGATAACCACAAAAGGTTTTCACTGAAATACAGCAAAGGGGGATTAATAATAAAACCATATACTCTAAAATGTGGTAAAGGTCTTAATTAATGGATATTTTCTATGATTTTTTGAACCATTAGTATTTTTATGTGGGGTGAAAAGAGGATATGAGGTACTCTTATAATAGTGAGAAGGAGTGATATTTTCATAAATAGAAAAATAAATTCATTAATTGTATGTCACTCTCAAGACGGGTGCCTAAAAAATTTTAAATGAAATTGTAGAATGAGGTAATGGTGCCAGAAAACCTCAAAAAATTTAAAATATATAAATTTTTCACGCAATATATTACATTTAACAATATGATTACTCACTTTTTCAATTACTATTTTCCCCATGGAAACTAGTTTTTTACCAAGGTTATTTTTCATTTAAGCCAAAAAAATAAAATGAGACATATTTGATAATTTTGACCCATTATTTTTATATATTAAATTTAGTTTATATAATAAAATTTAATATTTTTTTGGAGAAGTAAATTTAACACAAGCACATGTAATGCATAAAACCACATTTTAACCTTCACCACAGTAAATAAATTTTTCTGTTTTGACTATACAATTTAAAAAACAATAAATTTTAAATTTAACCTATTATTAAATATGATTATTAAAAATATTAAATATAATTTATCAAATTTAATTAAATTAATTGATAACATTTAATTTAAAATTAAACTCACAATATATGATGAAAAGTTGGTTTTTAGGAAAATTCATTTTTCAAGAAATATTTACTCTATATATAATCAATGACTATAAAACATCATTATATAAATATAAATTAATATATATATATATATATAATCTATAAATTCTATTTAAATATTTCTTTTCTATTAAATATTGTAATTAATAAAAAGTGGAAAAAAATATAATTAAAATGTTTTTGTAGAAAACTGTGTTTTTAAGCATAAAGATATACTTATACTAGAGTAATGAAAATTAATGATTCAAATAAAATTATTAATATTAATATAAATAAAATAATCTATTTTTGACCAAAATACCAAATTAAAAATAAAATGGTTCCTCTAAATTAGTTGATTCACTTAAAAGAACTCTTTATATAAGAAAAATCTGTAATTTTTAATATTCATCAAAAAAACAATCAATTTTTAAAAATATAAGAATTTAAACTTATTTTATTTTTTTTATTCTGATTTAGAAAATTAATTTTATTTGTTCAAATTAATTTTCAAAAATTTTCAAAAAATAAATGTAATTGCATCTCAAAAAAACTAGTAATTTTTTTAGAAAACTTATTTTTTTAAGAATAAAATGTCTTGAGAAAAAAATTATTTATTATTCATTTATAATTTAACAATAAATTTATATTGGGTTGGATATTTATATATATTCATAAATCAGTTAATTTTATTCATTCATTACAATTTAATATCAAGGTTAAAACTATAATATTCAAATAATCATGGTCCATTTAAGCTCATTGTTGTGTGTCGTATAAGGTTTGGAACAAAGATTACTATTTCAAAAATTATTTTTATTACACAGTATTAGCCAATTAGGTAATTAATTTTATAATAACATTTTAATTTCCACACTATTTCCATTTATTAACCAAACATGTTCTTTATAAAGACACATTTACGTTATTCATGGAAAACCCCATATCTAAAACTCTTAATTGTTTAACATTACTACTCATCCTTAATCTAGATGAAGAAACATTTGAAAATGTGGAATGAGAAAAAAAATCTATGTAAGGGTTATAAAAGGAAAAAATTGATATTCCATTTTTATAATTGGAAAATCCATGACAAATGTTCCATTTCACATTATACGTATGACCACAATTATTTATTTAATTTCCAAAGAACGAAAATTAATTGATTAACATATTTAATGAAACAATTCATATTTAATCAAAAATAAAACAATAATTATCATATTGTATTACTGAAAACATGAAAACACATGACTTTATTTCCTAGAAAAAAAATATTTTTTCCATTACTTTAACCAAAAGGCATAAACATAGACTCATTTTCATAACATTTGAAATAAAGGGATTTCATTTATAAATGACTGTAATCATACCATGTATTTACCTTCGTATATTATCCTTTCATTGCCTTTAATATTATTTATTAAAATGGAATGACATCTCCAGATAATTCCCAATTCCCTTTGGAGTGACCTATCATAAGAAAACTCTGTCACATTAACGGTTACATTGGAGATTTATATCAGGCTCACATATAATGAGGGATATTTCCAACCCACCCATCATTAATATAAAATTTCTATTTACCATTATCTTAATAAAAAACATATATTTTCCCTTTAACCACATAACCCATTTGAATCTGCATTCAATCCCATAAGCAATAACACTTTCACTAATCTCATAAAGATGAGAAAAAGTTTATATTTCCTTATAAAAAATAATAAAAATAAATATTTAAAGAAAATTCAGAGAAATATTTAATTTGAAAATAAAAATTTATACAAAAGAATATATTTATAATGAATAATAGTGGTAGTAAATGTCTTTCATTCTGTATAAGTTAAAAATCATTCTTTATTCACATTTGTAGAAAGAAAAAAATAACCCATACAGAAAATTGTGAAAAGATTAATTTTATAGCCATTATAATGAAATTCAATAATAATTGAAAAATACTTTTCTAAACCTTATAACATTAATTATTAATATATTTTAATAATTTTATTGAATCACTATATGGAATAAAAATAGTTGGAAGGAAAATTTATAATTTTTAACGGAGATTTTTTTACTTTATGTCTTTCTTATCTTCATACATTCTCTATCTCTTGAATATTAAAAATATTTTAACTACATAATTGATTAATAATAGTTTTAATTTTCAATGAATTATAAATTTTTCTTTAATTTAATTTAATAAATGGACTTATTTAGACTAAAATGGTTATGTTCACATTTGATGTTTCTATTTAATTCGACATATAACTTTAAAGGAACATCAGTACATTTACTGTGGTACAAATGGTTTGGGTTAAATTTATTAATAATAAAAAAAAATTATAATTATAAAATGTATACATTGTATTTACAATTAAGACTAACTATTTTTGTTGGTACTGATAAATGAACGGCATTATTTCATAGAGATAGTATTTCATATAAACACTTGATCAACATTTTCATTTTAATAATGGCTAGAAAATAAAAAATATTGATAATATTTTACATTTATAGAATCATATATTTTTTGTAAATTTCGTATTTATAAATTAGATCTATCATTATTACCATCCTTGTAAGTGTGGGATAAAAAATTTATCACATCTCATCATAGAGGTGACATTCCACATGTATGCATGAACGACGTTAAAAATATTTGATAGACTGGAAGAGTCAGATGGTTAGTAATATAATATCATTCAATAATCATAATTATTTCTAAAATTTATTATAAATTAATTTATTCTTATTTATAAACAACCGTGTGATGCGGTGACGAAAAATAAAACATATTTTCTCATGGAGGTGGTAGTCCACCCGTACGAATAAGGGATGTTTTCATTTTCCATAAAGATTCTAAAGAGATATAATTGATTGTTTAAGTCAACATAATTGAATTTTATTATATATAAGATGTTTATTTACTTATTTTTTAGTGGTTATAGTATATTATATGGTTCTCTAATAAGAAATAAACTTGAAATGGTTCTGTTAATACTTTTAACTCCTCCCCATATATCTCCCTTAATATTTCACAATAAATAATATATGATTGGTATTTTTGAAATAAAAGTATCTATAGAAATTATGGAAGGATTTTGGGGAAATATTTTTATATTTATTGAAAAAATAGGTTCTTTAATGGGTTTTTTGATGGGAGATAGGATGTGTTATTTAAAAAGTTAGTGGAGTGAGAAAATTTTAATTTTTTAACGTTTTTAAATAATATAAAATCATAATAATGGGAATGTGGATAAAAACATAAAAAAATTTAATATAAATATATAAGATTAAAAATTAATTATCCAATAATATTTAATAATAAATTTTATGGCATAATACCAACGTATGTACTTTAATGAAATTGATTATCAATTTATCGTTGTGACCCAATTTTACTATTGATATTATTCATAATAAACAAAAATGAAATTGACCATATTAATAAATATGAAAAAATATATTATAAATATTTCATATTTTTTTTAAAATATTATTTTTGGAGGTTTCAAAAATTAATTTTATTTTTAGTGGGAAAAACACAATGACAAAACAGTCTTTCAAAAATTGTTTTTCTAATCATAAAAATGAAATTATAACAAAATTATGTATAATGTTATTTCATATATAATTAATTATATTATGTTTTAAAAAATTAATCTCATTTTAATTAATCACAAATATATAAGATAATGTGGATTTTATGTTAATTTATATGAAGAAAATAAGTGTAAGTTAGGTCAAAAATGACATTTTTCACTATTCACTCAATTATCAATTTTTTTTTTCAAACCCCAAAAGTCATCACATGGATATTATGAAATAATAATTCAAGAATCATTTTCCATTTTTTCTATTAAAATTTTATAAAAGTTAAATAAATTAATTTCAATATCCGTGCACAAACTTAAATTCTATTCATTTTTTATGAAAAGGTATTTTTCATGCATTCAAAAACATTATTCACATTAATTTCTTAATATTGATAATTAAATGAATGATTATTGAATAAATTGAATATATAAAATAATTATATGAGTTGAATAATTTATCAATAATGATTAATTAAATAAATTATGTGTAAAATTCATTTTAAACACCAAAAACATTTTTTGAAATATTTAACTTTTACCTTCAACGGATTTTATCTTCATTTCCAACTAATTGATAACCGTTGTATGTTTTTTTGTTACTTTTATTAAGGAATAACGTTCCAAATTTTTTTAACAATTTGGTTATTCCAATCCATACACACCAAATAAATGAAAAATTTGTAACATTCATATTTAAATAATAATTTTTTTAGTATATCATGGTTTATTTAAGCTCGTTATTGTATATAACACATTTAATCCAAGATATTAATGAAAAAAATTAACTGATAAAATCTTGGTGTGTAACATGTAACTCCTAAAATACATATATGATAATATTAAACTATCAAATTAGACACAATTAAACCAATGAATACCTTAATTCATATAATAATACATTTATATATATATACGAATAAAGTAGGGAATAATACTAAATAAATGAATTTTTCATAAATTTATACGAGGGATAAATATTTATTAACAATTATGCCAATATAATATTATAACTAATTTTTATTTTATCTTAATTACCAAACTATTTTACAAAATAACTAAACAAAAACATTTCATATATATTTAAATATAAACTCTATCATATTAACAAATTATATAAAATTTAAAATAAAATCTCTAATATTAACAAACATATATATATATATATATATATATATTTAATGAAAATGCCTAAAATAATATTAAATTAACCCATTTATTTTAAAAAATTTATATAAATGAAATATATTATATATTTTTCTTATATTGTTTTTTCATACGAATATTCTATAGTTTCATTTTTTTAGTAAATCATAAATCAATAAAAATACGTTTATACTTTTAATTAACATATTATTTGTAAAAAAAGGAAATTATTCACTATGTAAGTCCCATTGAAACTAAGATTATATATACCAAAATATTTTTTGTTTAATTTATATCCCCATTTCATTTGAATTAGACCCAACAGTCCAACACTTACGATGTTTTGGAGAATTTTAACACAAAATATCATTCATTAAAATTATAAAAATGATTTATTATTACTATGGAATGGTTATACTAACCAACCCATTTTTGATAGTTTGTTTCCTAATATAGCTATGATAAATGTAAATCCCACTTCTATTTTGGTCTTATATTCAAACTATAAACCATATTCCTTGGAAATATGTTTTTAGATTACTACGCCCTAGTGGCCTCTAATATGTCATGGGTGTCCTAATGAATACTAATCTATATAATCCATGACTATTTCAACCAGACTCAATCCATTTCAGGTCCTCAATTTTTGACAACAAGAACAATGTATTCTAAACTCTTAGTGGATATCATTATGAAATAATAATCATATAATCATTTTTTAGTGATATTGAATAATGATACTCTATTTTTCCATTATTTTCTATGGAAAATTAACAGAAAGTACTATAAGGTATTACAACTTTTATAAGACCATGCACATTTTTCTCAGACAGTATGGTCTTTAAAAAACTCCATGAACTATTATTATTGGGAATTTATAACACTTTTGAACTATAGATTATCATTTTTCTACCATCTTCATCAACTGACCTAGTAAATACCAACAATATGAATGTTTATTTAATACTGTTAATGGTTTCCGTTTAGGGTACCAATTCTTTAAATGTAGTGGAAGACCAAAAATGGGTTTTCAATAGGATCACATCATTCATTTAGAATAACATTACAATAATTTAGGGTTGTGTACCATTACACTATTTATTGATCATATTCATGCATCAAAATGAATTCTTAATAGATAAACCTAATAAGTAGTAAATGGGATCCATCTACATAATGTATTTATTTTCTAAATGATTCTTTCAATGCTTGGAAAGGATTTTATATTCCTAATGGTATATTATAACCTTGATTAAAGAGAGGATAAGAGAGATATATAGTACAAGGGATGTTTCTTAAAGTAATTTAGGTGATCATAAAATAATATCTCCAACTATATTCATAAAAAGGACTATTTATATTGTTCGGAAAGGACACTCCTTTGAAGCTAAAGCCATGGCTTATAAAATTAAATTTTTTATAAACAATTACTAAATTAAAATATTTATACCATTAAAAACCTCATTTTTTATTGATTAGTTAACATTAAAATAATAAATTAGTATGTCTAAACACTCAATTATTATCATTGTAATATCTTCAATCAATAATGATATATTCTATTTCGAATATATTTCTATGCCATGAATTATCACATAACATATAGAATATCATACATGGAAGCATGAGATAATGATATTTTGTATGTTTTCTTTTTGTCAACATAGATTTAGACATTGGGTAAAATAATATGTCATCATATTTCCTTCAGTAAAATATTCCAATATTTTTAACATAAAACGTGGAAGAAAACATATTGGATCATCTTTCCTTAACCAGTACAACATTATAACTGACCATGCCTAGCATGATCATACATGAGGGAACAATGTCCATCACATTAATAAAGAAACAAGGAATTTAATAATGGTGTCTCGAATAAACTTTTAGTTGAAATACTATTAATGTTATTGGGTAGCATCCAAGAATAGTTTTTCTGGTCTTACCATAGAAACTAAGGGAAACCATGTACCATCCTAAACTCATTACCATTTTCACAATATATAAAAATTAATGATAGATAGTGTCCTAGACTCTCTACCAGATTGACATTTGTAGATAAATAATTCCATATGTCATCAAAAACTATAATTTTTTTATCACAATAGATAGAGAATTACATAAGGTGTCTTGGATGATATTTTGGTTGGATTATGAGGATAAAAATTTATAAATGGAATCCTAGATCCATTTTCCTTTGTAAAATGTGACATAAAGAATTAAGTATTTTTTACTAGAATCCTTGTTAGATTGATCATATGATTCGATGAAATTCAATCGATTTCATAGAACAAAGACACATCATCTGGATAATAACAATGACAACATGTAGTGTCTAGACAATGATTTCTATAACATCTGAACCACATTCAGATATATATGTATATCCCCACAAGAATTTAAAATTTTAAAATATAAAAAAAATACAATAAGTAATTCTTATTCAAGGACTAATATATTAACTAGTGTCTTGAATATCCAAAACACCCGTATCCTATGTCTCAGACTCAAGCTTATTATATGATCTAGCATAGGTCAAACACTCACAATGTAACACATTTGTCACATGGTTCCAAATAACCCTCAATGTGGTTTTATTACATGTTATATATCAAATCACATCATGAAAATGTTCCTTATAAAGTTAATTGGTTATATATAAACATACCTTAATATACATACCCAACTCTTACCTCAAATTTGGAACATTGCAAACCTACATCTGAATGGTTAAAATCGTTTATGTCTATCCCTCTTAATCCCAGTCAAAGGCCCACTAGAAAACACACTACCAATGAATCCATTAAACCAACCCTTGGTGAATCCCTCACTTATACACAATAAAATCAATTTGGGAATATTTTAATATTTTTTTCAGGGTTTACTGGAATCTATTCCTTAAATATGACTCACGCCTCAGGAATCCCATATTCCCACTAATTTATTTATGATGTATATAAGGTATGACCATTTCTTATCATAAAATTATTAAACCCTTGGATTATTTTCTCTAACCATATAGCCCTAAACATAAGAAGTTTTTTCTTACACGAAAAAATCAATATTCCACTCACCACGTAAGGGGGGATTCTCATTTCCTGTAAGGCCACATGATCACTTTATCGACACTTGGAATGATTTAATTCTTCTAAAACCCTTCCAATATAAAATTTACTTCCATCCTATTCCATCCATGATTTAACGTAAGAATTAATATATATTTTTGGTCCCATATGACACCCATTTTCCCTTTTTTACATTTTCATTGAGCGATCCTAAAAACAAAAGTTATAGTAAAAGTGCTTGTTCTATCAATTAAGTCTCATTATAGTTTATATCAAAAATTGGGTACCTCTTAACCCCATTTTTGGTCACCCTAACATTATTGATCATTCATTAATACAATATCACATATACACCATGAATATAGTTAAATATTATAGGGACCACCAAACCATGATATTAGAGTTACATCTCTTTTAATCACGCTCAACCAAGCAACATATAAGCCTAAACTGAGCCTCACCAAGCTTCGAAACTCCTACTGCATAGAATATATCTCCAATAATTATTTATAAAAATTTAAAAATAATTTCTCCAATAGATCCAATGGAAAATAATAAATTAAAATTAATTGATCAACCTATCATGCCTAAAACCTCATGTGATGGGTGGAATATAAATAAAACACAATCCTCGGTCATACCATGAAAAAAATCCAAAATTTTATATTTCATATATCCATATAATTTCAATATTGTTCAATAAAATCTATAAATAGAATATAAAATCATTTAACATTAGGTAAATAGTTAATTATAATGAATTTTCAACATCCATTGATGTCCTCTAGTAGTTGTAAGAATAATACTAATATTTTGTAGATGATTGTTCCTTGATATGGTGGAATAATATTAAAATACCTTGGTTGATACATCAACAATAAAGAGACAAGGTAATAATAGAAATAAATAGGTTGAATAGATGATATTTCATTACTCTATAATGATGAAACAACATAGCTCATTCTTCTGATCAAATGGGTGGTAAGGGGAATCTATGGTATAGAATGAGAGGCAATAAAGAATATCCAATTTATATTTCATTGGCTATGAGGGGTAAAATGGTGGATATTGTTAAAAAAATGGTTATATAAATTAGTACATTGTATCTCTGTAATAAAAATAGTCCCATGGATTAATAAGTACTTGATTGGTCTCCATTGGCCACATAGTGATATGTGTTATACATAGTAGATCCAATAAACCACCAGGTGGCATGTCCAATGGTACAAAACCACAATCCTTTTAATTGAGTGAATTTTGTCTTATGATTACACATCCCTATACTATTTATTTCATTAAGATTCTTGACAAACACCACTGGTCTTTTCTTCACAGACCATAACCTACAAACACTTTAATTTACCTCTGAAACTGTAACAGCCCGAGATTTTATGAAAAATATTCTTTTTAATTTTATTAATGTCTTGTGTTGTACGCTACACCGAAAGGATCTTGCACAACACGCATCCTTGACTTGCCTTGCATTACACGCAATCGCAAACTTCCTCGATAGCGTGTGTAGTACGCAATACTGAGTTTCACGAAACAACGATATGCTATTAAAATATTATTAAAACTAGCCGTTATGAATAGTAATAACCAATTTTTAAATTTTAGAAATTTTAGCTCTCAAAATGGACTTCATTTTTGGATTCGGAGTATTGAATTTAGCCTAAGGTGAAATTTTGGTACATTTCGGATAACTTTCATATTCTGATGAATAGTGAAAATTACTAAATTATATTTAAAAACAAAATTTTTAATCGAAATAATTAATAGTGATAAATTATTAATTTGAGTGGTTTTAAAGAATATTTAGAATATATTTTTACAATTTAATACAATTTTGTTCATTGGATGTATTTTCACATTTAAACCAGACATAAACAAGTGTCAATATTTTGATAGATATTGTTTCTTAAAAACACACTATTTGTTTTAACAGCGGGATTTAATTATAAAATTAATTAATGCAACTTTTATGTTATGAATTTGTTAAAATAGACTTCATTTTTGAATTCGGAATATGAAATATAGCTTAGGATGAAATTTTGGCATTGTTCGGAAAAACATCAATTTTTGATGAATAGTGAAACTACTAAGTGGTAGTTAAAAAACTAAATTTTTCATAAAACATAATTTTACTGCTTCTGTGAATGGAATTTCAAAAATCTGAGAGACACGGTTGATGTCAGTAAGTAAAATTTGGTTCAATGAGATGAAAATAATTTTTGGTGAATAGCAACTTTTTACTTTTATTTACCACGGTTAAAAGTAAATAGGGCAATTAAGGGTAAAAATGATATTAATATTACTCTAACACATGTACTAATACTATTGGACAAGTTTATCTCGACCAAAAACAACCTTAAGTGTAAAATATTATCATTTAGGCCCACTTGGATTAGATTGGGACATATATTATTATTTAATTCAAAGAAGGGTTAAAAGAGTTAAAATCAAAGTTTATTTACTAAACAATTTTAATATAGGGTTATCAATAAGATAAATTCGACTATAAATATTCACTAGAAAGATAAAAGGATTTCCTACATAATGGTATTTTATTTGTAATTTTTAGACATTAGATAAATTAATTTATTTATGACACAATGATGATGCAGTAATTATCTTATTAATGAAATATTGACATAATTGATGTTATAAACACCAAAATAAATGTAATTTAATACTTTTTATGAATTACACTAATTTTCTAGGTTACTATGATATATTAGTGTTGATTTAATCAACTTTTTTCGAACATATAATTCTGTTATGACTTTCACAAAAAATCATATATCAAATAGTGTCAAAATTGACACAAAATAGTTTTTAAATCTAATATTATATTATTAATTGTTATTTTATTCCTAAAAATCTAAGGTTCGGAAAAATGACTTAGATAAGGATATATATATTAATAATAAACAATTTGGGGTTCTTTTGACATGTTATAGTAAGTGTATTAACCATATTGTGTAAGAAAACAAAAAGACACGGTAAAAGTTAAATTATTTAACTTAGAGTTAAATCTAATTGATAAGGTTAAAATAATAACTTAAACATGTCTAAATCATATTGGTTGATAGGCTTTAGACCCATCCCCACTTTAGCTTCGAAATAAGACCCTTTGGAACCATTATAAACCGATTTTGACTTTAATATAAAATAATATTTTGAGATATTCCTAAGGTGCCCCTCTCCTCCCATATAAAAGGGCACCTCCTCCCCCTCCTCCTCACACCAATTTGAGCACTCAAGCTCGGCCAACCCCTGCCAAAAGACCTTCTCCACATCACTAGAATAATCCTAGAGTTCCTGGTCTTCTTCAAAGACCAATCTTAGTTCCCTAAGTAGAGGATTCAAAGAAGCGTTCTAAAGAAGAGGTAATATCCATTACCGATCTTTTCAATTTCTTTCTTCTTCAACTTCTTCTTCTTTAGTTGTACCATGATAAAGTAATAACATCAGTATTTCTTATATACTGATATGTTAATAGGAATATGAAACAAATCTAATTAACCTTCTATCCATCCTACGGAAAAAGGAAATCACCATGCGTGCGTACGTACGGAATACCGTCTCCACGCCGTGGTGTAATCTATTTTCCACCATCACCTTACAAGGATGGGTATAAAGGTGTAATGAGTAACATTATATGATCATTATAAAGTGATATTGATACTTAAATAGTATACATACACTTCAACACAATTCCACGACCATGGGAACAATATCATCGCTCGTGCGTACGTACGGAATACCGTCTCCACGACGCGATGAGATTCATTATCAATGATTAACCATTCCTGAATGATTATAAAGTATATATAATATGTACTAATGAAATATATGACATAATAATGATACTGGATTTATTTATATATTTATATGTATGTCATCTACTTAATTCCATTCAATTCAATAAGGAAACGAAAACAGCGTTCATGCATACGTACGGACTACCGTCTCCATGAACAGTGTATTTCGTTACATTTAATGATTTATTATATATATGTATATCCTGAATATATATATATAAATCATGTTTTATGTTCTGGAATTAAGTAATCATGATCTAAGTAATCATATGAATAATTACAAGTCAAAACACGGACGACAAATGAAACAATTTTACCCCAAAAGCTCTTTAACAAGGAATTTACAAAAGAAGGGGTAATATAAAGTCATAAGTGAACCATATATGATATCATAACATTGAATATGATTCTGTAATAAGTAAATGACATTATTTAAATCATTATACAGGAGGTTCAGACACTTACGAAGCAAATCGGACCTAAGTTAAGGGAAATATCACAATCTCATTTTTATCCGAGATTGTTTATTCGTAAGAATTTACTGGGGTGTATTTTATCATCCACATCCATATTCGCTCAATATGTAATATTGTTTCCATCCACTTACAATATTTTAAATCCAATTTTACCCTTTGGTGAGTTTTTAGTAAAGAATATGAAAGGAATCTTTTGTCGTTTTTTTCGTACGAGGTACTTTTTGACTTTTCCGACAAAAGTATGAAGAATGTTTTTTTAACTTATACGACATGAATGGATTTTTAAAAAATTATTTCCAGAATCTTCCTTTACCAGTTTCAAGTTTATTTTTAATCAACTTCTTTTAGTTTATAATTGTATGACATGTTATGAAAAGAAAAGTGTTTTTGAAGAAGAAAGGATATTTTCCTCAAGAATGGAGTTCAAGTGTTTGATCAAAATTATTTTCCATCTAAGATAATAAAGGGTTCTGTTTTTATCCATATTATTACATTGATTTGATTATGTTTTGAGGGAATTATTTTTATGAAGTCATTGACCTTATATGATTTGTTTTATGATGTCATGATGTTTCAAGAATCCCATTTTTGTTACATGTGTTATGCGATGATGTATGATTTATGATTATGTGGCACACATAAGAAAAGATTCATTATAAGAAGGGTGGGACCTATATCTCCCTCCAATGCATTGGGTAATGATTTTATATCTCATGAGATAGACATGGCTGAAATGGTAGGTTATACCGGTTCAGTGAAACAGGACTGAAACGTGGGTTACTCGATTCAGAAAGGGACTTTGTCCACTAAGATAGTCTTGGCAATGAGTCTTGACTAACAAGAAATGATTCTCTATGATTATGTGTGAATTCCACAAAGTTTCATGTTTTAAGTTATGATTATTGGGATTACATTTCACTTCTATGATTTATCCCATGTTATGATATTATGAGCTCTTTTGCAGGTTAATATTTCCAAAAGTTATGTGCTTATGTATATGATGTGATTTATATTTCTTTTGTTTACCCTTACTGATCATTTGAGCTCACCCTTTTATGTTTTCTTTTCCGCAGGATATAAAGAATGGTTTTAGGTAAAAAAAGAAGAAGATCTTTATGGGAGATTTTGAAGATCTTTCACCACGATTAGAAGATTACGTTCTGAGATTCCAAAGACACTAAACTATTACGATCCTTGTGTGTGTATTTTTTGTTATGTACTAAGTGTTCCGCAAAAGTAATGTAAAGTCCATGTACGTCAAGCTTCGGGTCTCTACAGTTGGTATCAGAGGAAAGGTTTAGCCAACCTTTGGAAACTTGGATGCGAGAACTTTATTGAGATCCCTAGAGATATTTATAAGGTATGTCTAGGGATTTCCCTAAGGATAAGTATACGTATAGGATACAGTCCTAGAACTACGGTAACGATCATAGAATTTAACCTAAGATTTTAGATATTGAGGATACTCCACCTTTATTATGTTGTTTTCCCTAGCATGATTTTTTCCTCTCACGCTATTCTTTTTGGGCTTTAGACGATGGCTGGAACCCGAAGGAACTGTGTTGATCAATGCAATGGACAATGCAATGATTGTCCTCCTGAACAAACAAATGTTATGAGAGATGGAGTGCAAAATCTTATTGCTATACTTACACAAGCTATGAATCATTCTAGACTTCCAAATGAGCAGAGAAAGGAACAGTATTCTATTGAGTCGTTCATGAGGCAGCGTCCGCCTTCTTTCAGTGGGTCTACTGATCCATTAGTTGCTGAACAATGGATTAATACTACTGAAAAGATATTTTCAGTTCTTCAATGTTCTGAACATGATAAAGTCATCCTAGCAGTGTATCGTTTGGAAGGAGGTGCTGATCAATGGTGGAATCTTATCAAGAATACGAGGCAAAGAGATGAAATTGAGTCCATGGAATGGGACGAGTTCAAGAAATTATTTTTCAATAAGTACTTCCCTCGTATTCTTCGAACAAAGATAGAGAAGGAGTTTTTTGAACTAAAGCAAAAGGATGATGAATCTGTTGGTATATACGAAGCGAATTTTACAAGACTTGCAAGGTATGCATCTGGAATTATCATCCCACCTGAAATTAAAGTTGATCGATTTTTCAGTGGCTTAAAACCAAGTCTTCGAAGGGAATTAGATATAAGAGACTTCAGTAGCTATGAAGAAATTGTGCGTTGTGCTATCAAGGTAGAAATGGAAGTTGGTGTTACATATCCATCTCATGGTTTTGACAAGAAACGAAAGATGGAGTTCAAGGAGAAATCTCAGAATAATGGTGAAAAGAAGATGAATGTTTCCTTATGCACAAAGTGTGGAAAGAAGCATGGTGGAGATTGTCTTAAAGGGACTAGAAAATGTTTCAAGTGTGGAAAAGATGGTCATAGAGCAGCTGAGTGTCGAAGTAATGGAAAAAGGGTTTCTAATGATGTGAATAAAGCAAACACTGCAGAGAACGCACCACCAACACTTCAATGCTTCAAGTGCAAGGAAATGGGGCATTATGCTAATAAATGCCCTAATCCAAGGGTTAGTGATGACTGACATGAGCAACCGCTTAAGGAAAAGGATAAAGGGAAGTCACATGAGATCACTATTAGAGATGTTGAATATGACAACAATGTGGTGGAATGATTAAGTGTTTATGTAATGGGATTCCAAAATAATGGTGTATCATGGAGTATTGGAATATTTATGTATTGGTCTAATGTGGTATTCAAAGTGATTGATATATTTTTGGAAATAAGACGATATGCGCATAATGAAGGGAAAATGAGAAAATGAAATGTTTAACAGTATTCATGAGCTCATGATTGATATAAGGACTAAGTGATATCATGGTTTGAGTATATAGAATTTTGAGGATTTTGGTATGTGGAAAGTGTTAACTTTAAACTGCATTCATGTTTTCACTAAGGTATTCAAGAGAATACATGATTAAGGACTTTGAATGTTTGGAATGTGACCAAAAAAACATATCTTATGATGTATGGGGATCAACGATGGTATTAAATCTCTGGTAATCGTTTTCACTATGTTATGAGAGTGGACTGCAGTATTATGGATAAGCCTAAAGATTGAAATGGATTATGTTGGACATAAGTGAGTATTGTTTAAGGATAGAAGTTTTTTTTATTCGATATTATTGATGGGATGTTATAGTAATGTAGTTTTAGAAAAAGGATAACCTGCAGGATGGGGGACAGCCCATCGCGTCAGACAAGGCTGTGGGAATCGAACCCACAACCGAAGTGCGACTGGCCTTTATCGCCTACCACTGGCCTACAGGAAGTCCCTGTTTAGTAGAAACTAGTTTTATTATATTAAGCAATATGATATATGAAGTATAAGTCCATTTTAGGAACCATATATGATTAATCTCACTATAGATCGACTTATGTATATAATTTTTGCTAACCTTTTGTTTGAGACAGATGGAATGACCCGTCATTCTATCACATGATCTGCTAACACTTCACGAATAACAAATTCAACTTCATTTATTTAAGAGATGAAGTGGAAATTGTTCAAGGCATGAACAACAGTGAGATTGTACCAAAATAAATAAAGTATTTATTCTAATACAAATTTTCAACTTTAGGGAAATGATCTTGAAAACCAAAAATGTTGTCCTAGTGATCTTATACCTGATGAATCAGATAGTACCTTATATCATCACAAATCTATGGATTTGTGATTACTGGATTTTCTATAGCCATGTTCTCTACCACTCTCCATCAGAACAAGATGGTTAGATTTCTCTTCCATATCCATATTTTCACCTATGTGGAAACCCAGTGATTAGTTTATTTGGGTAATCGTTACATTTGATACTTTAGTTTTTAAAGCCAAGTTTTGGTATTCCTTTTTACGATGTGGGTTTCTAACAAAGAAACTTTCAAATAGTAAACCATTTATAACCCCGACGAATTTCGAGGGCGAAATTCATTTTAAGGGGGGAATAATGTAACAGCCCGAGATTTTATGAACAATATTCTTTTTAATTTTATTAATGTCTTGTGTTGTACGCTACACCAAAAGGAGCTTGCACAACACGCATCCTTGACTTTCCTTGCATTACACGCAATCACAACCTTCCTTGATAGCGTGTGTAGTACGCAATACTGAGTTTCACGAAACAACGATATGCTATTAAAATATTATTAAAACTAGCCGTTATGAATAGTAATAACCACTTTTTAAATTTTAGAAATTTTAGCTCTCAAAATGGACATCATTTTTGGATTCGGAGTATCGAATTTAGCCTAAGGTGAAATTTTGGTACATTTCGGATAACTTTAATATTCTGATAAATAGTGAAAATTACTAAATTATATTTAAAAACAACATTTTTAATCGAAATAATTAATACTGATAAATTATTAATTTGAGTGGTTTTAAAGTATATTTAGAATATATTTTTACAATTTAATACAATGTTGGTCATTGGATGTAATTTCACATTTAAACCAGACATAAACAAGTGTCAATCTTTTGATAGATATTGTTTCTTAAAAACACGCTATTTGTTTTAACAACGGGATTTAATTATAAAATTAATTAATGAAACATCTATTTTATGAATTTTTTAAAATAGGCTTCATTTTTGAATTCGGAATATGAAATATTGCTTAGGATGAAATTTTGGCATTGTTCTGAAAAACATCAATTTTTGTTGAATAGTGAAACTACTAAGTGGTAGTTAAAAAACTGAATTTTTCATAAAAATTAATTTTACCGCTTCTATGAATGTAATTTCAAAAATCCGAGAGACACGGTTGATGTCAGTAAGTAAAATGTGGTTCAATGAGATGAAAATAATTTTTGGTGAATAGCAACTTTTTACTTTTATTTACCACGGTTAAAAGTAAATAGGGTAATTAAGGGTAAAAATGATATTAATATTACCCTAACACATGTCCTAATCCTATTGGACAAGTTTATCTCGTCAAAAAACAACCTTATGTGTAAAATATTATCATTTAGGCCCACTTGGATTAGATTGGAACATTTATTTTTATTTAATTCAAAGAAGAGTTAAAAGAGTTAAAATCAAATATTATTTACTAACACATTTTTAATATAGGGTTATCCATAAGATAAATTAGACTATAAATATTCATTAGAAAGATAAAAATATTTCCTACATAATGGTATTTTATTTGTAATTTTTAGACATTAAATGTTTTAATTTATTTATGACACAATGATGATGCAGTAATTATCTTATTAATTAAATATTGACATAATTGATGTTATAAACACCAAAATAAATGTAATTTAAGACTTTTTATGAATTACACTAATTTTCTAGGTTACTATGATATATTATTGTTTATTTAATCAACTTTTTTCGAACATATAATTCTATTATGACTTTCACAAAAAATCATATATCAAATAGTGTCAAAATTGACACAAAATAGTTTTTAAATCTAATATTATATTATTAATTGTTATTTTATTCCTAAAAATCTAAGGTTCATAAAAATGACTTATATAATTATATATATATTAATAATAAACAATTTGGGGTTCTTTTGGCATGTTATAGTAAGTTTATTAACCATATAGTGTAAGAAAACAAAAAGACATGGTAAAAGTTAAATTATTTAACTTAGAGTTAAATCTAATTGATAAGGTTAAAATAATAACCTAAACTTGTCTAAATCCTATTGGTTGATAGGATTTCGACCCATCCCCACTTTAGCTTCGAAATAAGACCCTTTGGAACCATTATAAACTGATTTTGACTTTAATATAAAATAATATTTTGAGATATTCCGAAGGTGCCCCTCTCCTCCCTTATAAAAGGGCACCTCCTCCCCCTCCTCCTCACCCCAATTTGAGCACTCAAGCTCGGCCAACCCCTGACAAAATCCCTTCTCCACTTCCCTAGAATAATTCTAGAGGTCCTGGTCTTCTTCAAAGACCAATCTTAGTTCCCTAAGTAGAGGATTCAAATAAGCATTCCAAAGAAGAGATAATATCCATTACCGATCTTTTCAATTTCTTTCTTCTTCAACTTATTATTCTTTAGTTGTTTCATGATAAAGTAATAACATCAGTATTTCTTCTATACTGATATGTTATTATAAATATGAAACAACTCTAATTAACCTTCTATCCATCCTACGGAAAAAGGAAATCACCGCGCGTGCGTACGTATGGAATACCGTCTCCACGCCGTGGTGTAATCTATTTTCCACCATCACCTTACAAGGATGGGTATAAAGGTGTAATGAGTAAATATATATGATTATTATAAAGTTATATTGATACTTAAATATTATACATACACTTCAACACAATTCCACGACCATGGGAACGATATCATCGCTCGTGCATACATACAGAATACCGTCTCCACGACGCGATGAGATTCATTCTCAATGATTAACCATTCATGAATGATTATAAAGTATATATAATATGTACTAATGAAATATATGGCATAATAATGATACTTGATTTATTTATATATTTATATGTATGTCATCTACTTAATTCCATTCAATTGAATAAGGAAACGAAAACAACGTTCATGCGTACGTACGGACTACCGTCTCCATGAACGGTGTATTTCGTTCCATTTAATGATTTATTATATATATGTATATCATGAATATATATATATAAATCATTTTTTATGTTCTGTAATTATGTAATAATTATCTAAGTAATCATATGAATAATTACAAGTCAAAACACGGACGACAAATGAATCAATTTTACCCAAAACGCTCTTTAACATGGAATTTATAAAAGAACGGGTAATATAAAGTCATAAGTGAACCATATATGATATCATAACAATGAATATGATTCTGTAATAAGTAAATGACATTATTTAAATCATTATACAGGAGGTTCGGACACTTACGAAGCAAATCGGACCTAAGGTAAGGGAAATATCACAATCTCATTTTTATCCGAGATTGTTTATTCGTAAGTATTTACTGGGGTGTATTTTATCATCCACATCCATGTTCCCTCAATATGTAATATTTTTTCCATCCACTTACAATATTTTAAATCCAATTTTAACCTTTGGTGAGTTTTTAGTAAATAATATGAAAGGAATCTTTTGTCGTTTTTTTCGTACGAGGTACTTTTTGACTTTTCCGACAAAAGTACGAAGAATGTTTTTTTTAACTTATACGGAATGAATGGATTTTTAAAACATTATTTCCAGAATATTCCTTTACAAGTTTTCAAGTTTATTTTTAATCAACTTCTTTTAGTTTATAATTGTATGACATGTTAAGAAAAGAAAAGTGTTTTTTAAGAAGAAAGGATATTTTCCTCAAGAATGGAGTTCAAGTGTTTTATCAAAATTATTTTCCATCTAAGATAATAAAGGGTTCTGTTTTTATCCCTATTATTACATTGATTTGATTATGTTTTGAGGGAATTATTTTTATGAAGTCATTTACCTTATATGATTTGTTTTATGATGTCATGATGTTTCAAGAATCCCATTTTTGTTACATGTGTTATGCGATGATGTATGATTTATGATTATGTGGCACACATAAGAAAAGATTCATTATAAGATGGGTGGGAACTATATCTCCCTCCAATGCATTGGGTAAATATTTTATATCTCATGAGATAGACATGGCTGAAATAGTAGGTTATACCGGTTCAGTGAAACAGGACTGAAACGAGGGTTACTCGATTCAGAAAGGGACTTTGTCCACTAAGATAGTCTTGGCAATGAGTCTTGACTAACAAGAAATGATTCTCTATGATTATGTGTGAATGCCACAAAGTTTCATGTTTTATGTTATGATTATTGGGATTACATTTCACTTCTATGATTTATCCCATGTTAGGATATTATGAGCTCTTTTGCAGGTTAATATTTCCAACAGTTATGTACTTATGTATATGATGTGATTTATATTTCTTTTGTTTACCCTTACTGAGCATTTGAGCTCACCCTTTTATGTTTTCTTTTCCCCAGGATATAAAGAAAGGTTTTAGGTAAAAAAGAAAAAGATCTTTATGGGAGATTTTGAAGATCTTTCACCACGATTAGAAGATTACGTTCCGAGTTTCCAAAGACACTAAACTATTACGATCCTTGTGTGTGTATTTTTTGTTATGTACTAAGTATTCAGAAAAAGTAATGTAAAGTCTATGTATGTCAAGCTTCAGGTCTCTATAGAAACATAGTCATGATCCCCTTCCTCTAATTCATATATCTAAAAAATCAAACATACATACTCCCCCCCACCGTCTATTTAATTATAATTTTCATCAATAAATAATAATACAATGCATTAAAATGCATCTTTATTATAAATAATTATATAGAGAGTCATCTTTTTTTCATAATTCTTTTATCGTTCCTTTTTCATAACCATTATAGTCACTATGTTGACATAAACTCAAGAAGATACGATCTTTAATTTATCCCAATTAATAAATCCATATTTCCTTTTAATGTTTCTCAAAATGAACCGTTCCAAATTCTCATATTCACCTATCTCACACATAGGACTTCCATCATCTCAATGAATAAGAGAGTTATACATATCATTGACAATATCGTCATGGTTAAAATAATACATAGACTATCGGCTAAGAAAATATGTTATGATCATTAACATAGTCATTGAATGTATGTGTCTCCTCATGTAATACATCACCTAATAGAATAAGATTTATTATTTTCAAATTACTTAAACATATAATTTTTTTTCAATATAATATAATAGAAACCAATAATTCAAATAATATTTAGTAAACAGACATTGGTAAACATTGGTTAACACAGAGAAAACATAACTTATAGGAAAAACTACCCATAATATATTATCTAAATTGGATAGTTCTGGTTTCTATCAGTTGACAACAACTATTTTCCTAAGACCCTAAAGAAACACCTCTACAAAACATACTTTTATCGAAATAAAAAGTCACATATTTCTTCCAACTAAAAATATTCCTGAAAAGATATTCAAAGAGAAAAAAATTTATAAAAGATTATAGTTGATAATTGTTTGTCACTATTTTATTCATTTCATCACATCAATCTATATCCTTCTAAAAAATCTTAATAATATTTTTTAATTGTAATAAATTGGCATTTAAATTGTACCACTTATATAATAATTTCACCTCATTAACATAATATAATGGATCTGTTGGTAGAATTTTATTTGCATCTATAAACATGTATATTTCACATGTATATCTTCTACAATATTCTATCATCCCATAGTTTATAGTTAACACCGCAATTTTGGTGTTATATTAACATAAAAAATGCATTTATATCTAAAATTGAACAATAAATAAGAACATTGACCCTTTTCAGGCATCAATACACTATATAGAATTTTTACCTAATCAGAAATCTATTCAATTCAATTCATATGTGCTATATATATCAGGAAAAAAGAAACAATTGATGTTTAGTATGACTTGTTGTTTTATTCATAAAAATGAGTACTATTCCACTGAATGCCCATGCTTTCGTGAGGTAATATCAGCACATCATAAGAATCATGACACCACCAAACATGTTAATTGTTAATATTTTAGTTTTAGAACCATGAATAAATATTTAATAGTATAAATGAGTCGTCAAAATCTTATACATTCGCATCACATAGAAAAGGAAAAATTCCTCAAATAAAGAGGTATAAAAAATATATTTTAGTAAAATTCATTAAAAACATACTTATCATATATTATCCACATCATTAACACTATAAACTATCTTTTTCCAAAATAATATAAAGTTTCAACCAGGGTTCTACTAGTTAATCTCATTACCTAAAATGTTACTCAACCACTCTAGCGTCCCAGAATTCTCATATATTAATATTACATTTGATTAAAAAAATATTATTCTCAAAATATTATAATACTGGCCAGAACCATGTTGGTTTAGTGAATTTAGAAACATGGATTAAAAAAACTACTTTATAAAATATATACATTGTTTCCCTTATATTTCTTTACATATATAACCCTTCTTTTACATATAAAACATAAAACATTTTTTCATACCCTATGGAAGAGAAAACATAATAAAAGTTGATTCTGTAATCTTAGTATGGGTAACCAAGGGAGATATCATTGATCATTCCATTATATCATAAGAATAAGGGTATTATAACATGAGTTTATTATTTCAAAACCATTCCAAATAATTCATTCATGATAATCATGTGTCAGATAATAAATCAAAGAAGATAAAAAGGCATTAATTAAAAGGAATCAAAGTACATAGTTTAAGATATAATAACATTGGAATAATATCATCAAAAAAATTAGTGTTCTAACGTTTATCTTATCATAATAATATATATCAAAAGTCAAGGGTACCCACTAATACATACATATCATGATATAATTATGACAACCACTATGTACCTATATCGGGATAAAGGTAACCTCCAGCGTACCCTCTTTCATTCTTGTGATGTACCCCATTATACCATATTTTTAGGGTTTTTATAACAAATATTGATTCCTTTTATCTCACAAAACATTAATATTTATCTTATTAATTTTAGGTGTATATAATTTTGGGCCACCCATCAAATATTCAAAATTCATTCATATTTATGCCACAAAATTTGGAAGACATTCATAATAACACAACATGTGGAAAATATAATTGGTTTCATTGATATTTCATAATTATTACCATAACACATGGAGAGATATAATAATTACGGCTTCATATAATTATTTCCCAATTAAGAAAATCAACATTGAAGGATGTAAAATAGTTGGAAATTTTTGTTAAAAGATCACTGGATCATTTTGTGGGGAAAATCCCCTTTTGATTTTGAAATAACATATTAAAATTATAAAAAATTTAAATAATAAGAGAAACATTTTATTTTAATATATAATTATAAAATTTTATATTAATATTCAAATAATGGTGTTGTTATAATGATTTAATATTATTTTCATGTCATGTGTGCTAAAATAATGATTCCATTCACATTATCAATAACAAGTAAAAATTATATCTTTTAGAAAATTATAAGAAGAGTAATGTATTAAACTTTATAGAACATAAAACCTGGGTAAAATGATTTTATTAAATAATAAAATATTTTTAAATATGTTTTTAATCATTTTAAATGAAACATTACCATTTAAGGATAATATTCTAGAAAATAGAGGGAATTAATGTTATTTTTTTTACATTATTTCACTCTATTGATAACATAATGTGAGAAAATGATTTGAAAATATGTGATATTTATAAATAAATATATAAGAATAAATATAACTAAAATTAGTATAGATAGATCATATATTTATAATATTATAAATTTAAGCATAAAAATCCCATTATAATTTAGATTTTAAAATAAAATACATACCACATTAGAAACTATTGAATAATAACCCCAATGAATTGAATAAATTCAAATGAATATTTAAAAATCATGAATATAAGAAGATTTATTATATAAATTATCAAAATATCAGTATATTCACAACATGAAATAAAGAAATGGTCGATCTGGTCTATATCTGATAGGAATAAAAGTGAAGCAAGAAACCCTTACCTCACCTTAATCTATCCATATAAGTTCTCTATAATCCTATATAATAAATTTAAATTAGTTATAACACTATAAAACAATAATTTTGATACTTATAATATCATATATCATAATCTTATAACCTTTAAACACTTATTTAATAATAATTCATCATTAAAATCATCAAGTTATTATGTTAACTGTATCATTTTTCATGAATGTTTTAGTTTTGTAGTTGTAATCCCTATACATTGATCATTTTTACATCATTTTCAAAATTTTATTTATAATATAAAAATCACATAAATTAATTATATACATAATTATAATCATCCCTTAATTTTGTATATAGAAAAACAAATTACACCATTCATGGAGTTGGTAGTCCATTTTTACAATTGAACATTGTTTCCATTTTTAAAACAAATATTGAAATTAAGATAAATAATAATTTATCACTGTAGAAAATTAATTATATTTTATGTATAATATATATTTATTAAATATTTCTTTATAAATACCCATGTGAGGTAATAAGGGATAATTATTCATATCATTGCATGGATGTAGTGGTCTACACGTATGCACATACAATACCTTCATTTCGCATACATGGGAAAGATTTGAAAATAATGTCATGGAATCATCATTATAAAATCAATATTTATTTATGATAATACATTAATCATGTTATTATGGCTAAAATAAGTTTTTATAATGTGGAATATGAAAAAAAATCAGTAGAGTTTGTTAAGGTCTACACCACTTCATTGAAAGAATTCCTTTCTCAAACACATTAATCCATAAATGGATGGAATTGTAATAAAAAAAAGACCTAAAATATGTTGGTAGTGATGTTAGAAAGGTATTAGGGATATTATTGGTAAATTTAGAAGCTCATAAATCTTTCACATAAGGGGAATATAGTATCACCTTTTTAATCAGGGAAAGGAAACAAATACAATTTCATAAAATATTAAAATATAATAATGTCAAGTTTAATCTAAACACCTCAAAATGGATAAAGAGTTTACATTTATACAATATAGTACCTCAATATGGCCAAAAAATATGATTTATATAAGTTTATATGTCAATATAACCCTTATCTCTTATTATAACTACCCATTTCCGAGTAAACTCGTTTTTGCAATAACTGTATTAAAACATTTATACATTTTTTACTATTTATTATTACCAAAAACGAAAGTAGACTCATTAAAAATTTAGAAAATATAATTTCTAATATGGAATTAATTTTATAAAATTAAAATTTTCAATGTGGAAATAATAACATTTAAAATTAACCCACACAACATGATGAAAACAGTTTTTTGGAAAAAATAATTGTCTTGTGTAAAAATGTTTTTATAAAAATAATAATAAAAATAATAATTTTGGTGAAAATTTTTATATTATTTACAATAAAAATTAACTAATGAAATTTAATTATTCACTAAAACTCGGATTTTATAATACAAGAAATGAAAACAATTTTTTTATAAAGTTTATATTTTTGTAGGTATTAACTAAAAAAAATTAATTTAAAAAAAGTCACCATATGATAGATTTTGAATGATATTTTAAAAAATAATAAACATTTCATAAAATAAAAATTATAAATTTGGTATAAATTAATTATAATATCCATGCATAAAATGAAATATATACCATTCTTTAAATAAAATATCACTTTATAAAAAATTGAGTAATTATTTAGTATTATTTAATCAATAAATATAACTTATAATATATATATAGTCTTTTTGATAATTTAATTTATACCCATAAATTTAATTTACATGTTATATAGTTATATTAATACACAATTTATTTATAGTCGAGTTTCTGTGTAAACTAATCTATCAAATAGATCACCTTAATATTTTAAAAACAATATGTGAAATATTTTCATGTTATGTTCCAAATTAGATTTAATTTCACCATTTAAATTTCATAATTCCAAAAAAAAGAAATTGGATATATTTTTTTCAACACATCCTTTCATTACCATGTAGTTTTTCAAATTTTTGATTCCTCTAATGAACATTAATTAAGTGAGTATTCCTATTTCATAGAACATTATCTCTACAATCCATGATTTAAACTTTTCATTGTTCATAGTAAAGATCATTCTCCCACACTACACCCTTTTAGTTCAATATATGATAATTTTTGGGTATATAATTCTTTTGGATGGATATATGGAACACATCATGAAATGGGAAAATGTTCGAAGGGAGCACAAAGTGATAAGCTAGATTCCCTACTCATTCAAGAATATCAATGTATCCAATATACCAATTTCATATATTTACCATATTTCTATATATCATAACATTATTATATATATAAATAAATTTGAATACCTTCTCATGAACTGATAATTATAGATCTCAGTAATGATTTTCATCATAATTTTTTAATCAACTTCTAGCTTCCTTGATGTACAGTAAAATGAATATATACCTCAATGAAATTTTAACAGTTAGCTCAGCCACTAATATATTTTGTTCCCTATCATAATCCTAGTATTTAATAATTATTTATTTCTTTATATTTAGATCATCCTAATGATTCATCATATTTCTAGAAAAAAAAATATTTTTATAAGAGAACTTGATAAGAAGAAGGTTTTGATCTAACCCACTTGGAAATTCAGAGAAAAAATATAAATATATCCTCTAGGGATTGAATATCTCTCTTAAATTTATCACATATATGATCTTAATAATTAGTTCAATAAAAACCCCTTTTATATTTAGATTTTCTAATAAATGTCAATATCATTGAGGTAAACCTCAATTATCAATCAGATAAAGTATAAATTTTTACTCCATAGGACCTTTCATCATCCATAATGTATTTCCCAAAAAGTATATCACAAGATAAATATTATCTTATAGAAATGAAGTGGGATTAATTTGTAACGAAATAAACTATAATCCAAATATAATAACTAACTTTTAATGATTTAGGGAGACCAACAATGAAATCTATGGTGTTTATTTCCTTTCTCTATTTTTCTATATGTAACGGTTGTAACAACCCCTTATATTTATTTTTCATATCATTACCTTTCTGGTATACCAAGAACTGAGATACATACACCACAATATCTCTCTGCATGTTTTCTAACTAGAAATAAAATTTCATATCTATATACGTCTTCATACTTCTGGGATGGTTAAGGAATGATGTTATATGATCTTCATCCAACGGTTCCTTATTCCTGTATGGTAATTATGACGAACATACTCAGTTCTTAAACCATATCATTATGCCATAATCACGGATGATCTCAAGAACATTTCATACCTTCATTGGTAGCTATAAATCTTCCTCATATAATACATTAGTCATTACTTTTATGTATGGTTGAACAATCATTTTAGAAATATAATATTTGCAATATTTTTATAATAATTCAATTTCCATCCTTTTTATATCCATAAATATTTGATCTTTTTTATCCTATTAATAGATCATATAGCATGATCTATTCAACTCAAAGAATCAACCCCGTTTTTTTCTTTCCCATAGTGGTAATGTATTGAGTGGTCATAATCTCCACTCAACTCAAACTATCTTTTCTTGTCCATTTTAAAATATATTTAGGTGAATATAAACTTTAAATATTTATGACCTATTTATATGTAAAAAATATATTTGAAATTAGAGGTCCTCCATATCATTAATAAAAATAATACTACATCTAACTCAAAATCATGATTTAGGTTCTTTTCATTTTGAACAATAAATTTTCAAGAGGCATTAGATTTTAACATGTGATTCAATATGAAGAAACATCACAATACCATATTCAATAAATCATTCTTGTTCACAAACCATTATCCAGTATATGTTAGTGTGATAATAGGTTTACTAACAAATATTTTTTTTAGTTTCTTGACATTTTTTGCACATTCTTCAGTACAATGTTACATTACTCCATTATGAATTAACATTGTGAGTCGATTAGATAGCTGGGAGATGTTATTCAAAAATTATTCACAATATCTAGTGTAACTAAGAAATATATTGATCCCAGTCACCATGGTTGTTCTAGTCTAATGTACAATTACTTATATCTTTTATGGATCCACAAATATACAAACATCTGATATTATAAAACCCAAAAACTAAATTTCATTTATCCTGAGTTTATACATGTAAATTTTACATATAATTTGACATTCTTTAGGTTCGTCAGTATAATCCAAATTACTCTTAATTCTCCTAATTGTTCAAAGAATATATAAGTATTTCATATTTAAAGACTATCAAAAACTGAACAATGTAGTCTTTAGAGTCTCTATTCATTAAATCCGTAAATATAAGGGGTATTAGTAAGGAAAAAAGACATGAATATAAATTAAAAGTGTTTACAACTATTATGTAAGACTGTCATGGTTATGTATTTTCATATAAACATAAACTGATATTATTCATATTGAAGATAAATCTCTGAAAAAAAATTTCCCCTTGTAACTGCTCGAAAATAACATCAATATAGTGAAAATTACACTTGTTCTTGATAGTAATCTTGTAATTCTCTTGATAGTAATTCTAGAGTACAATTTATCTATATATATATTCCTGAAAAAAATATTAGGTTAAACCCATAGTGATTTATATATATAAATAAGTCAGATATCTCCTATAGTTTATTTTTTTCATACATCTCAATCGAGGCCATTCTATATGGAGTCTTTGGAATAGGTGTGTCCCCAGGTATGAGTTCTATTGAAAAGTAAACATTAGGATTTAGAGGAATACTATGTAACTATTATATAATTATATAAAAAATCCCATATACTGTGAATAACATCAATGTTGAGTTTATCCCCAAAAATATGAGATAAATACAAACTTATAATTCGAATCAATACGCATAAAAGGGATATCATTTCCATTAAAAGTTAATATTTATCCTCAGGGTGACAAACAATCGTAGGTTTTTTTGGAATGTTAATTGGTACTTCACTTCCATGGAAATTAATATTCTGTTTAAATGACACTAATATATGAAAAAAATCACATAACATTTAACCACTTTAAGGATAACAAGCATTTTAGGAATATTATTCCCTCAAACATCAATAAATTATATTTAGGGACATGATATAAGATATTTGTACCATTATCATATTTTACAGCTAATCCAACATTTAATTAATGAGGTGGTAATATTCTACCCTTATCAAATTTTATATAAATAAAAGTGTGTGTAGATCCCAAAGAAAATATGAAATTAGAATTTCTATAGTGGAATATATTTATACCTTTGTCCATGTTTTTTATACACCACATAATGAAAATTTACAACTACATATTTCATTTTCTCTCTAAGATTAAGTGGATTTTAAAAAAATCATCTTCAATATACTTTTAATCTGAGAACTAGTTTTAATAATACCCATAATCCTTTCATTTTAACTATGGTGTTTGGGTGTCTCATGCTATTGATCTTTTTTAAAATTCAAAAAATAAGTTAACATCATCATATCACATCAACAATCAATTTGTTGGTAACCTTTATTTCTAAAAATTGATAATTTATTATCCCCTTAATATAATTTATTCCATGTTTCCATCCACACTTTGAGACTAAAGAAAATCTCATGTTCTTAAGTGCATGATTATTATTATTAAAATTTCCATTAAACCAATTATTAATTTTCATATTAAAATGATGAGATTAATATGTAATTGAAATCAATATTTATTCCTTGGTATCACATCAAATCATTTCTTCATAACTACTAAATTACCTTATGAAAACATCCCTACATTGGATTTTTTGAATCCCATATAGAATTGATTCATATTACATTGTAGTTTAATGATAATACATGAAGAATATCATGAAAGTCTTCATAAAAATTATTTATTATTGGTAAAAGATTCACCACCCTTCTTTGTAAGATCAATTAACTATTTATACATTATCATATAAAGGATACACATAATGTACTTGTTGAAAAATAAACCCTTAAACTCATCCCACAATATAGAGTAATTTTATTCATTTTTAATTTGGTTCTTGATTAATTTCCACCTTTTATTTAATTTTCCTTCTAAGAAATAAATATATAAAATATATTTTTTATGATCTAAATACTTAAGAGTATAAAATATCTTTTCAGTAATATTGTTCCATTTCCCAGAAATTCAATGATCAATGAACCCGCTAAAAGTTGGAGGATTTTTTCTCATGAAGAAATCAAAAAAATATTATTCCCTATTTTACACATTTTGAATATCTACAGAATTCATAGAGTGTGAACGTTTCATAAGAGTATAAATGATATTTTCCATTCCAAATCACATATTATATGTTTTCTCATGTGGAAAATCATTTAATTTTTTATCAAATTCAGGGGTAACATTGTTTTTCATATTCCAACCATTGATTATAAACAAAAAATATATATTTAAATAAAAAAATTATAGTGAAAACCGATATAATTATGAAAAAAAATTATAGGACCCGTAATACATGAGACTATATTTTCTATATATAACACCTTAGGTTTAAACAAGATTATCTAGGATCATCAGAAATTTAAATCTTATATAATGGTTTATAATGAAAATATGAATTAACTTATGAATACCCCCTATGAGTGTCAATATACACTGTAGTGTCCAGACATATAGTTATTTCTAGGAGAACCACACAATATCTACCTTACTAAAACATTAGGATGTTGTCCTATAATAAGGATATAGTAATGGTTCTCCATAAATATTCCTCATCTAAGTGTCCAAAAAATTTCTCAAACCTTCTCTAAAACCCAATATAGAGTCCCAAACATTTGATATATAAATATTACATCTTATTAAATGAATATACATTTTATAACATTATGATCCACACTAGAACCGAAAATGTTTATTGGATTTTGAAACATGGATACATAAAAATATCATAAATAAAATATCTAAAATTTATACCATTTAGTTATTCACATATATCTCCATTTTTAGACGTATCATACATAAAAACATTATTTATATCATAAGGAAAATGAAATGTAATAATGGGTAAACTCAAATTTTTAGTGGGTGAACAAAAGAGATATTAAATATAATTTAATTAAAAGATGAGAATATGGGTTTGAGAACATGGGATATGTAACACCCAGAACCTAGTTACCCAGATTAAGTGAAATATTATATAACATTGGCATGATCACAGGGGTTCAAATCGCAAAATATTGATTAGTTAGGTAGTTTCATAAGTACTAGATACATACCTATGTTTTACATTATATTATGAATAAAAAAACTATATTATGTCTCCTTTGAACAAATTTATCTCCCTTAGAATATCCCTGTAGGTCAGTAAAAATATACTTCCTCACATCCTGGGAATAAAAACATAGAAATGGGTGAGTTCATTTGCTCTATAAGGATAAAAATATAGGAAACATTTTCATAAATAAGCACAATCATTTTAGGCAATGTATAAGAATAAAATAAAAGCATTTTAAAAATAAACATAAGATTAATATTGCAAAGTTAAATCAAATAATTCCATTTACATATTCAAATGGATATTCAATTAGTAGAATAATCACATGTAATTTCAATATTTAATTTGATAATTATGGAACACCTAATGTCGGGCATCATAAACACATAGTCAAGGCCCCGTGCCAAGGATATAGATAATATTTTTTCCAGGCCTTGTGCCAAGAGACTAGTTTGTCTCGTGAGACCAACCGATGCATCAAGGAGCTATAGTAGGCTTTACCAGTCACTTACTATGTCCAATGCATTATTCATATGAAATGGTTAAAATATAAAATAAACATTTGTTTTAAAACTATCATACAAAATGTTAATACTTTAATCATAATCCATGAATGGTATAAAAATAACACATCCATAGTAAAACATATCACCAAAAATTCAATACAATATGGAAGATTTTATCATAATAAATCAACTTTAAACAAGTGTAAAATCCTTAAAAAGATGTTGACATAGATGAAATTAAAACTTTTTGAATATATCATTCTATTTGGAAATCATTTAAAATTAAATAATTATTAAATAAAAAAAATTATATTGAAAATATTCTTAAATTCTTTTAAGGGAATCTTTGAAGTTGTTATAACAGAAAAAAATAGTTGCACAAACCATATAAGATAAAAAAACATTCTTACCTTAATTCATCAAAATGGTCATAAAGTATCTTATTTAGGCAATGACGGAAGTATTCCTTTCAAAAAAATTAATAAAAATTCAAACAAGTGTAAAAATGAACATAACCCATATTTTAGTAAATAGTAAAAATGTTTTGAAATACATTTTTAGGAAACACATATGTGGATGATAAAAATGTCCCAGTAGATACTTACGCAAAAACAATCATAGATAAATTAAGAGATTATAAAATTAGACCTTAAGTTGTATCTTTCCTTTCTAAAGGCTATGTTAACCTTTTATGTAATAGTTAAATCATTTTTATTAAATTATACAATAACCACATACATAATTATGATATCATGTATGACCTTCTAAAATTTTGTTTTTAATAATATTTAGGTAGTATCATTGTTTTGGGTGTTAACTAATTCATTTTCCATTATATGATTTGTTATGTAAGAAAAGTTTGTTCTAGATAGGATGTTTATGATTCATAACCAGAATGATATTAAGTACTTAAACATTATTTTTAATCATAAAATGAAAATTATTCTTGAATGGTTATGATGGGGAATGGATCTCATTGCATTCATGGAGATGGTATTCCGTATGTATGCGTGAGTGACAATATCATTCTATTGATAACGAAATCATATGTAATTTAATAGTATGTCATATATACAATATCATTAACATGTTAAATTTTTTATTTACATAATTTATACTCTTTATTATACCCATCCGAATAACAATGTCTTGAATGAAAAACCACACCATGACGTGGAGACAGTAAGTTGTACGTACGCACGTATGGTGACCTTGTAATTTATAGGATGGATAGAATAAAGAATATGGTTGTACAATATTTATAATAACATCACAGTATGTAGAAGGTACTAGAGTCATTATTTTTGTATGGATACAAAAAATAAATTGGATGTGGAAGAAGAAATTAAATTGGAAAGAGGTGATGAAATTATTACATCTTCTTCTGGTGCCTCATTTTGATTTGATTGAAAGAGATCCATAAGGTAGATTTATTATCAAAGTAAGGCCTCTAGGTTAAAGTGAGGGTAGTTAGAATATATTGGATCCAGGTTTTTCCAATCCAAATGGCTTTGGAGGTGTGATTTTGAGAGAAGGTGAAGTACCCTTTTATAGGAGAGGTGAATGCCACTTTGGGACAAGAATGGCATATTATTTTATTATACAATCATATTCGGTTTATAGTGTCTCAAAAAGGATATATTTAGAGGATAAGGTGGGGATGGGTAGAAAAAATCTCAACCAATAGGTTTTATAAAGTTTTAGGTCACCGTATTAATCTTATCTTTTAGATTTAACTCTTAGTTAAATAGTTTAAATTTTACAATGTCTTCTGGTATATTTATATTAAATGGTTAATAAAATAAAAATAAAATTCCCATAGAATCCCAAGTGGTACATTAATGATATATATATTATTATATAAGTCCTTTGGATGAACCATATATTTTTATAAATATTATATCAAATAATAATATACTAATTTTTTTATAAACTCATTTATGACAATTATGACACTATTTAGTATTTGGTTTTTGTGAAAGTCATAAACACATTTTCAATTCGATAAAAATTTATTTAATAAGACCTAAAATGTAATATTAAGATTTAAAATTAGTGGAATTCATAAAAAGTATCAATTTAGATTAAATTAGATATTTTTATATCAATTTATTTAATCGTTCTTTAATATATTAATTACTGCATCATCATTGTGTCATAAATAAATTAAACTATTTAATTTCTAAAAATCATAAATAAAATACCATTATGTATAAAATATTTTTATCTTTATAATTAATATTTATAGATTAATTTATTTTATGTATAGACCTATATTAAAAAAAATTAGTTATTAAACATTGAATTTCACACTTTTAACTCTTCCTTAAATAAAATAATAATAACTATCCTAATATAATAAAAGTGGACCAAAAGGATCATATTTTATTTATAAGGTTGATTTTTGACGAAAAACACTTATCCAATATAATTAGGACATGTGTTAGGGTAATTGTAATATCATTTCTACCTTTAATTACCCTATTTACTTTTAACTGTGGTAAATAAAATTCAAAAGATACTCTTCACCAAAAATTATTTTCATCCTGTTGAACCACATTTTACTTACTGAAATCAACCATGTCTCTCAGATTTTTGAAATTCAATTCACATAATAAGTAAAATTACATTTTATGCAAGTTGTCTAGTGTGCCTAGAAGGTGGGTAAAAGATATCAAATAATCAATAAAATTTTAAACATTTAATTTTATTATAAAATTAGTTCAATTAATTTCATTGAAATAATATAGGTATTATGTGTCTATATTTACATATAATAACATTAAATAAAATAAATAATTATTTAAATAAAACTTTGTTTTAAACAAAAAATCAGTGTTTTTCACTATTCATCAAAAAATGAATGTTTCCATAAAAAAACCAAAAAATCACCCCAAGATACTTTTGATATTACGATTCTAAAAATTAAAACCATTTTTAAAAATAAAATTTATAAAATGTAAAAAAGTGGGTATTACATTTAATAACAGCTAGTTTAATTGGTTGTTGTGTGATAGAACTCGAAGTTGCATACAGAGAAAGCTATTTTATTATACAAAAAGAAGTGTACTATGGATGCTTGGGGTGTTACATTCTTGCCTCCTTCAAATAATTTTTTCCTTTCAAATTTATATAATTCTAATTCATAAAATAATTTGGGTGGTTCTTCATCATATGTTCCTCAGGTTTCCACGTAGCCTCTTCAATCTTATGGTTTCTCCATATAACTTTTACCAGAAGAGTCATCTGGTTTCTCAAAACATGTTCTCAGGTTATCAAAATCTTGATAGGATCTTTACAATAAGACAGGTCAAGTTCTAGTTCTATTTTTTCATAGATGAGTACATGTTTTTGGTCAAGAATTTATTTTCTCAACATTGATACGTGGAACACATCATTATCTTTGGGGAGACTTGGGGGGAATTGACAAATGGTAAGCTACAACTCTAATTCATTCTAGAATTTCGAAAGATCTGATGTACCTGGGACTTAATTTACCCTTCTTACCGAATCATACAACACCCTACCAATAAGATACCTTCAAGAAAAATTGATATTATACTTTAAGTTCAAAATACTTCGGTTATCGGCATAGCTCTTTTTCCAACATTAAGATTGTTTGATGTGGAATTGGTTAATCTTCACCTTTTTCTTTATTTCCTCAACATGTTCTGTCTCTACGAGTTTTCTTTCACCATCATCTTCCCAACTAGTTGGTCCACAACATCTCTTTTCATATAACACTTCATATGGTGACATCTGAATACTTGAATGGAAGTTATTGTTATAGAAAATTATACTAGAAATAAATACTGATACAACATACCTTGAAGGTCTTGTGAGGAATATCTCAACATGACTTCTAAGGGTTGAATAGTCAATTCTAATTTCCCGTCTGTTTGAGTGTGGTAGGCAGTGCTCAAATGAAGTTTTGTATCCAGGGAATTCTGAAGACTTTTCTATAATCATGATTTAAAATGGGGATCACGATTAGAAATAATTGATATGGGTACTCCATGAAGTATTACATAATCGTTAATATATGGTCTTGCTAAACGTTTAAGTGTTGAATCTTATATTATAACATGAAAATATGCTGACCTGGTAAGATGATCAACAATAACCCATATTTCATCATTCCTTATACAAGCCTTTGGTAGTCCCATGAAAACGTCCATCACAATATCATCCCATTTACACTCAGGTATGAGAAGAGGTTGCATGACTCCTCCAGGATGTTGTCTTCCTTACCTAACTGGTTGAAAACCATACATGTTGACACATAATTAGAAGTCTCTCTTTTCATGTTTTCCCAACAAAAAGTTTCCTTAAAATATATATATATCTTAGTGATATTAGGGTGTATTGAGAAATCAGAGCTATGATCATCATGTAATAATTCTATTTTTAGATTAGGTATGTCTGGAACACAAAGCCTCTTCCCATCTTTCAAAATCCCATCTTCATATACATATTCAATCAATCTCCCATCATTTATATCATTAATATTATTTTTAATCTCCTCATCATAATTCTGAGAACATTTTATCCTTTCTAGTAAATATGGTTTGGTAATCATTTGAAAATGTATTGATGTTTCACCATCCATGATTATTCCCATATCAATTTTTACTAAATCCATGAACATAACATCCCTTTCAACTCTCATCTTGTTCAAAAATCCATGATCCTTTCTATTCAATGCATCTTCAACCTTATTTCCCTTCCTAGGTGGAAGTTTATAGTGTAATCGTACTCCTTGAGTAGTTCAGGCCTTATTATTTTCATCATGGTGTGTTCTTTCTGTGAGAAAATATACATCAAACTCTTTTGATAGTTATATATCTCACATTTTTCAACATAGAGATAGTTTCTCTATATCTTCAGAGAAAAGATTGCAGTTTCTAAGTAAAAATCGTGAGTGAGATAGTTTCTTCATATGTTTTAGCTATCATAATGCATAAGCAATAACTCTATCTTTCTGCATGAGAACACGACCAATTCCTTTCCATAATGAAAAACATTAAATAACAAACCCATCATTCTCTGATGGTAGAGTCAAGATAAGATCATTGACGAATATTCTTTTCGGTTATTCAAAAACATTCTTCACACTCTTTTTTCAATAAAAAATATTAACCTCTTTACATGTAAGCAAGGTTAATGGGTTAACCAATCTTGTAAAATTTTGGATGAAACACTTATAATAACCTGCTAAACCAATAAAACTACCTACCTCAGTTATACTCATCAATACTGGCCATTCTTGGATTGCTCTTATCTTAGAAGGATCAATAGGGATTTCATACTTTGAGAAAATATGTCCAAGAAAAGAAATCTCTTGAGGCAAGAATTCACACATGCTAAACATTCCATATAATTCATTACTTTTAAGAGTCTTTAGAATAGTGTGCAAGTGATTTTCATGATCATAAAATATTTTGGATTAAACCAAGATATCGTCAATAAATAACACTACAATTTCATCATGATATTCCTTGAAATTCTTACTCATTAGATCCATGAGGACATATGGTTCATTAGTCAGTCCAAAAGGTATTACTATAATCTTGTAATTCCCATACCTAAAACAAAATACGGTCTTCATAATGTCTTCTTTCGTTCATATACAACTGATGATATTTAGATCGAAGGTCAATATTTTAAAAATATTGAGCAACATGAAGTTGACCAAATAAATCAATAATGAGAGGTAAGGGGTATCATATTCTTTAAATTTATAGCACTGATCTCACTGTGGTCAATGTACAACCTCATATATCCACCATTCTTCTTAACAAAAATAATAGGGGCTCCCAATTGATAATAACTAGAGCACGTTAATACTTTATGACTCAATTACTCTGGTTTTTTCTTTAGTTCCAATAATTCTACCATGGCCATTCTATATGGGGTCTTCGATATGGGCCTTGAACCATTAATTATGTCATTAGAAAACACAATTTCTCATTCTGGAGGATGTTTAGGTAAATCCTCTAGAAACATATCAACATATTGTTGCACAGATATTTACATCCCTTATTTTTACATTCCTTTCCCCATTGAGAGTTATTTCATTCTCTTCCTCCCCAATAATTGAATTGAGTAGAGCTACTAGGGGTGGATCTAGATAAGAATTAGAATGTGACCTTTCTACTAAAAATATAAGGTACTCCATATAATCATATTAATTTGTAACCTCCTTCTTCTTACAATAAATATTTTCATCGTGGTCTAAAATACAACCCATTCTAAGGATTATATCAAATTCAATAATGAGTATGATGATGATATTAGAAGATAATTTACATTTATATGTTCTAATGGGAACCAATTCACAAAACATGGTTGAAATGTTACTTCCCTTAAGAGTTTTTACTAACAAGTCCCTTGTTAAATCAAATTGGAAATATCTAATTTTCTTAGAAAACTATGAAGATATGAAACAATGCAATGATCAAGAGTCAAATAAAGTATTAACTAAATTTGATAAAACCATTAAATTAACTACCACCACATCATTCGGAGCATCAACCACAGCAGTAGTGATCACATAAGATTGTCCTTTCTCCCTTGACCATTTATGAGGTACGTTTCCTTGGAGCTTAAGACATTCATTTGCATAATCCCCCATTTCTCTATAATTTTAGCATTTAATATTCACCGCCTCTTTCTTTCCCTTTCAATCACGATCTTGGTGGGATTTTTACCCACACATGTAACATACTCCCATTCCCTTCAGGAAAGTACCAAAGTGTTTCTTCCCATATTTACAATAGTATGGAAATTCAAATTTTCGCTTCTTCCCCTTATTTACATTTCCCGAGTGTTCATCAGATCTCTTCTTCTCTTTCTTTTATTTGAAGTCATAAGACATAGAGAATTAATTTTCTATCTTGACATCATATAAGAAAATATCTCCGTACGATCAGAAATATTTTGAGACTAATACTTGACTAAGAAATGGTTTTATCCTATCAAAGAATCGATAAATCTTACTCTTGGGTTATATATAAAATCTATTGCATGCATTTCTTACCTTGTAATGTTTTTCTCATACATTGCGACATTATCATCCTCATTTTTCCTCAGACTCAAAAATTGTCTTTCCATATCCTCTTGATCGTCACGAGGAATTTATTTTTCAAATAAAATATCCTTAAACTCCCTTCATTCCATATTTGAAACTTCATCATCCTCCTTTTTGTTTTGATTTAATGACCACCATTGAATTATATCTCTCTAGAGGTGATAAACAGCCATGAAAACTTTTTCTATTTCGCTACCTCCCAAAGCATGAAATATTTTCTCTAAGGAACTTATCAATTTCTCAGCTACAAGTGGATTTGTAGTCCCATTTAAGGTTGTTCGTTGTTACCTCATGAATCAGTCTAACATTGATCCTCTATGTTGTGGATCAAGGTGCCCCATATGGGTAAGGTTATTATTCATAACATGAGTGAGTTGTCCCAGTATGGTTTTAAGTTGTTCAACACGGATTGCATCACCATATCCACTGTAATTATCTTTAGTATGATTGAAATACCTACATGGACTGTGTGCAATGATACAATTTTTATTCCTTCCAGAAGGAACCATTAATAAATAATGGCATACAAAAGATTACTTTATGAATTGCAATACATAATTAAAAACTACTGAAATTCATAAAATAAATTGAACAATTTATGCATTTAATCCATAATAATGAAAAAATATTTTCATTAAAAAAGTACTTAATCGTAAATCCTTCATAATTTTTGGTAATTAAATGGTGAATAATCCTATGAATATCCCATGGGACTGTCGTAACCCATAGTGCAGTAAGGCCTTTTGTCGTGTATCAGGATACCCCAGGTCATGCCCGAAACACTTTTTCAGATTTTTCACTCCTATGTATATCTATGATAGATCCACCTCTACCTACTCATATCCAGATAGGGATATATTGCTTTAAAAATAAAAAAAATCTCTATATTACCAATATTCTAGGAAGTTCTCCTATACTAATCCTCAAAATCTATCTTATGGTAATGTTATCTAATCTGATTTTTGCTAAATCTTGCTTCCAATGTTTTCACTAAACTTCTCTGATACCAACCGTACCGCCCTGAACCTAGTTACCTAGAGTCAATGAAATATTACATAACATTAGAATGATCACAAGGGATCAAACCTGAAAGACCAATCAGTTTAATAGTCTTGGATATACTAGATACATACATAAGTTTTACATTACATTATGAAATAAAAAAACAACAACATTGTGTCTTCATTGAACACATCCATCTCCATTAGACTATCTATGCATGTGAGTCATAATATATTTCTTCACCTCATGGAAAATATAAAACATAGAAATGGGTGAGCTCAGGTGCTCCGTAAGGATAACAATATAGTAGAAACTTTCATAAATAAGAACAAACATTTAGGTAAATGTATATAACTAAAACAAAAGCCTTTTAAAGATAAATTTCAGCATAATATTGAAAATATAAATCAAATAATTCCATTTTCTTATTCACATGGATAGTCAACTAGTCAAATTATCACATGTAATATCAATAGGCAATATCATAATGATGGAATGCATAATTCTGGATATAATAACAACATAGTCAAGGCCTCGTTCCAAGACTACAAATAAGATTTTGTCAAGGCCTTATGCCTAAACACTAGTTTGTCTCCTGAGACCTACCGATTCATCAAGGAGCTATAGTAGGACCCACCCATCCCTTACTATGTCTTATACATTCCTCATATGAAATGGTTGAAACATTACATAAACATTCATATTAAAATTTTCATACAAAATGTTAATACTTTATCCATAAGCCCTGAATGGTATAAAAATAACTCATCCACAGTAAATCCTATCCGAAATCCTTAAATATAATATAGAAGATTTTATCCTAATAAATCAACTTCAATCAAGTGTAAAATCCATCAAAGGATGTTGACATAGATAATATCAAAAATTTCTTAGAGAAATATCTCTTTCTATTTTGAAATCATATAAAAGTAACATAATTCTAAAAGAAAAAAAATTAATTTGAAAATATTATTATAATATTTTACGGGAAGATTTGATGGTGTTATAATGGTGGAAAATACATGCACCTTCCGTATAAGTTAAAAAAACATTCTATCATTAATTCATCGAAAAGGTCATAAAGTACATTGTTTGGAAAACGACAGAAAGATTCCTTTCAAAAAAATTTATAAAAAGTAAAACAAGGGTATAAATTAAATTAACCCATATTATTAGAAACAATAAAATTGACTATTAATACATTTATAAGAAACACATATGTGGATGATAAATAAGATCCAGTAGATACTTACGTATAAATGACTTTAGATAAATTTAGAGATTGTAAAATTGACCCTTACCTGGTACATTACCTTGATCAAGGGAATGTTAACCACTTGTATAGTAGTTAAATCATTGTTATTAAATTATACATGAACCACATACATAAATATGATATCATATATACTCTTATAATATTACATTGTTTCTAATATTTCAGTAGTATTATTGTTTCAGGTGTTAGCTAATTCGTTTTCCATTTTTTTCTTTGTTACATAAGCCTAGTTTGTTATGGATAAGATGTATATAATTAATATCCAAAATGATTTTATGTTTGTAAAAATTATTTTAAATCATAAATGAAAATTATTTTCGAATGGTTATGATGGGGAATGAATCTCAATGCGTTCATGGAGACGGTAATCTGTACATACGCACAAGCGATAATATCATTCTATTAATGGTGAAATCATTTGTAATTGGATGTCATATCATATATATAGAATAATTAAAATTATAGATTTATTATTTTTATCATCTATACTCATTATCATACCCATTTTAATAATTAAGTGTTGAATGAAAAACTACACCACGACGTGGAGACGGTAAATCGTATGTACACACGTTTGATAACTTTTTCATTTATAGGAAGGATAGAATAAAGAATATGGTTGTATCATATTTATAATAACATCACCGTATGTAAAAGGTACTGGTGTCATTATTTTGGTATGGAGACAACGATGAAAGAGGAAGTGGATGAAGAGAAGAACTTTGAAAGAGGTGGTGAAATTATTACCTGTACTTCAGGTGCTTCTATTTGATTTGATCAAAAGGCCTCCTAAGGTTGGATTTCTGTTCAAAGTAAGGTCTATAGGTTGAATTGAGGGCAATTAAGAGGATATTATAGTAGGTTCTATCCAATACAAATGGCTTTGGAGGTGTTATTGTGAGAGATGGTGAAATACCCTTTTATAAGAGAGGTGAGGGTCACGTTTTGGAAGGTTTAAAATATAATTTTATTATAAAACCATTTTCAGTTTATAAAAACTTCAACAGAATATATTTTGAGGATAAGGTGGGTATGGGTATAATACCTCTCAACTAAATGGTTTTAGATAGGTTTAGTTCACCATATTGACCTTATCATTTAGATTTATCTCTTAGTTAAATAGTTTAACTTTTACAACGTCTTCTTGTATTTTTATATTACATCATTAATAAACTTACTATAAAATTCTAAACGAACCTCAAGTGATCCATTAATGATATTTATATTATTATATATGTACTTTGTATGAACCTTTTAATTTTTGGAATATTATTTCAATTAATAATATATTATTTTTGTTTAAAACTCATTTATGTCATTTTTGACACTATAAAGTATTTGGTTTTTGTGAAGGTCATAAAACCATTTTCACTTCGAAAAAAAACATATTTAATCAACCCTAACATGTCATATTAACATTTAAAATTAGTTTAAATCATAAAAATTTCAATATACATTTATTTTGATATTTATAATGTAAATTATATTTATCTTTCATTAATGATGTTATTACTCCATCGTCATTATGTTATATATAAATTTAATTATTTATGGTCTAAATATTATAAATAAAATAAAATTATAAAATAAATCTTTATATCATTACAATTAATATTTATAGTCGAGTTTATCTTATTTATATCCCTATATAAAAAATATTTTTGTTATTAAAATTTGAATTTAACAATTTTAACTCTTCTTTAAATAAAAGAATAATAAATGTTTTAATCTAGTCCAAGTGGATCAAAAAGATCATATTTTATTCCTAAGGTTTATTTTGGTCGAAAAAAAATATCCAATAGTATTATAATATTTTTTAGGGTAATTATAATATCATTTTTACCTTTAATTAACCTATTTAGTTTTAATTGTGGTAAATAAAATTCAAAAGTTACTTTTCTTCAAAAAATATTTTCATCTTGTTGAACAAAATTTTAATTACTAATGTCGACTGTGTCTCTCGGATTTTTGAAATTCAATTCACCAAAGTGGTAAAATTACATTTTATGCAAATTTTGCTGACGTACCAAGATGGTGGGTAGAAGACGTTAAAAATTTTAATAAAATTTTATACATCCAATTTTATTATAAAATGAATTAAATGAGTTAAATTTAACTAATATAGTTATTATTTATCTATTTTTATGTAAAATAATTTTAAATAAAAAAATATTTATTAAAATAAAAATAAGGTTTTAAACAATAACACATTGTTTTTCACACTTTTTCAAAAATTGAATGTTTTCATAAAAATATAAAAAAATTCACCCTAAGATAATTTTGATATTATGAAACCAAAAATGAAGAACATTTTTAAAAAAAGTTTAAAATTTCCAAAAATGGGTATTACAATTCATAACGGCTAGTTTGATTGGTCGAGGTGTGCTAGAACTCGATGTTTTGTACAACGCAAGCTATTGCATTAATCAAAGAAAAGTGTACCATGGAATCTTGGGGAGTTACATGATACACATTTGGAAACCATACCCATCAATTAATATATCATAGTCGTGATTTGATGAATAAATATTGGTAGTTTAATTGATATGAATCATAAAGGAATCAACGATCATTGGGTATGAGATCATAACATTATCATAAGATCATTTCATAAAATAGAGGCATAAAGTTTGTATTATCAAAACCAATAAAATATTATTTCAATGCCGCCCACCATGAATTTCATCACATGTTATGTTTGGGATAACAACACATGTACCTTCTTCAGGATATGAAAAACCTCTCTTGTACCCTCTTTGGTGATTAGGTTAAATTGTACACTCCTTTTTGGGCTAGGGATAACATAACATGTACCATTTAATCTTATAAAACATTAATATTTACCCATTGAATTGAAGGAATATATCATTCTTGGCCCACCTATCACATATTCATATCCATTAATATGTATTCCATAAGATCGTGAAAAAATTGATCATGACATAACCCAAGAAAAATAAAATGCCTTTCATTATTATTTTTATATTACTTACCATAAACTATACAAGGAAATAATATGTATGGTACTATATAATCATATACCTAGTGAAACATAAATAACATTACATAAATTATTATAGATGAAATATTCATTTAAAATATCATTGGAATGTTTCTTGATTAAAATATCAATTTTATTTTGAAATATAATAATTTAAATCTAAAAATTTCCAATATATTAAGGAAAATGTTTCATTTCAAAATAAAATTTTAAAATTGTAAAGGATTATTAAAATAAATGAATTTTTATGATGATATAAAATACATTTATTGTTGTGCAGCTTAATAAAAATATTCCTTTCATATTTTTGATAAAAATTCAAAATACATCATTTGGAAAAGGATAAGATGATTCCATTAAATAATTTTATAAAAATTCAAAAATTATAAAAATTAAAATTAAAAAATATTTTTAGATTAGAAAATAAATTCTTAAAAAAAATTAAAGATCACATGGATATGGATGAAAAATATGTGTGACTAAATAGGAACACAAAGAGAGTTGTTCTTAATAAAATTATTTCTATCTCTTGAGTAATTAAAGAGGGGAAAATTAATAGAAAAAATTACATCAAATACAAATAATAATAGGATTATAATTTTCTTGTTATATTAGATATACTAATCATTAAATTACATCATCATAAATTTAATCAAAAATAGTACTGAGATAATGTGATTGTATCAAACAACCCCTACCACTTTGAACACTTTTGTATCATAACCCCAATGAGAGGAATAGATTCCTATGAATATTTAAATATAAATAATATAAATAAAAAATTATATTACATGTAAAATTTGTGGTATATATGAAAAATGAAGGAAACAAATGTTGAATATGGATTATGTCTCTGGAGAATAAATGTGAGACGAGAAACCCTTACATCAAGTTTGACATTCCTGGTTTTTGGTCTACCATCATGTATAATAAACCTATGTTTATTATGCCCTTATATAAAATAATTTACATAATTATATTATCAAATATGTTCCACATATAAAATTTCAACACCCATTTATTATTAATTATTTCTTAATTTATACAATTTTTGGTCTTAACAATTTCTTGTTTCAGGAAATTTTCAATTATTTAGTTCTGATCCTTGTACATTTATCATGGTTAAATGATTACGAACCCAACCCTACTAACCTGAATATAGTGTATGATTTATTAAATTAACATATATATTTATATATATATATATTAGAAATATAATCTCAAAGGCGCAGTTACTTTAGTATTTTTGGAGAACAAGATACATACCATCTACACAGTTTACATTGGGTGTACAATATGAATCATAATATATAAAAATTAAAAAAGAACTATAATGTTAAAAACTATTTCCAAGATCTCTTCTTCATATCCTAGGGAATGAATAAAATATGGGTGGTATAAAATTATCATTAAGGGTTATGTACAATTGAAGATATCATGAATCATTAAATAATAATTAATATGGAAAAATTTATAATTGAACTAGAATTCCATTTAAAAAACATTATTTCATGATAAGATAATGCATAATCAATATGGAAAGGTAAATAACTAAAAACTCATGACATCTAATAAATAAAGGGTGAATAAAATACATACAGATATAATATCATTATGAAAATATCATGTATAAAAAAATTAATTCTTAATGAAAGAAATGATTAGTTATTGGACATTATGTCTTAGGCACGTGATACCTATACCATTAATACCTTTCACATGATGGGTTAAACTATAGGTAGAGACTCGTTGGATTTGGACAACATGACTTGTCTTATTAGACTAAATGATACATCATGTGTATATATAGTTTTGGACCCCATACATCACTATAGGTCCAAATAATTCCTTATTTCTTGAATGATAAATTTAATTCATTAATCAACATGACTTATTATCAAATAGCTATATGGAGTGAATGATATGGATTTATAAATAGTCCCCTAGTTGATAAAATAAATTTCAATGTAAATATTATATATTGAAATCATATATTTTTAGGAAATAATAATATCCATTACATATATATATGTATATTTATATGAAATGTAATCTATAATGAAAAAAATTACAAAATAAAGTGGTTGTTTTATGTGAAAGTTAACAATCATAATATAAAATGAGATTTCACAATAACTTTTACAACTTTGTAACTTTCATGTAAAACCCCATTTTATGAAATGATTCAAAGAAAAACATAAAATTACATAATGTATGAACTAATTGTGATATTATATGTATAAGGGGTAGTATAAACACTACATAAAAGTGAATGGGTGAATAATACCAAGTAAGTCTTAGTGAAATGTATACTGAGATTAAATCCACTACCTAACACTTTCCTTTAGTTGAATAAGATTTATCATCTTTTATAATGTATTTAATAATTTAATTAATATACAATAGAACCATAATAATATTTATAATATCATATATGATCTTTTTATAATATTTTATTGCTCTTTTGATATTCTCATTCGTTCTTTGTAATGAGAGATATAGTTCCTCAAAATAATATATAGTTTCATCATCTCCATAATAATAACAATGAAATAATTATAAAATTTAAAAATAAATCATAATTTTATGACCAATAATGAAATTTTTTTTGGATAAATTAGGTGCATTACGGTCATGGAGAAGGTACGTCGTACTTACAGAAGTGTAACATTTTCATTTTCTAATGATCATTATGTAATGAAAATAAGTAATATAATTTCATTTAAGAAATATAATTATATGACATACAACATATTATTTCATTCTATGTATTTATATATATATCATCCATGTGGTGTGGTAATGGAAACAGAGTCATGTCATTTTATGAAGGCAGTAGTCCGTACATACATGAGCGATGTTATCATCTTTTTAATGTACAATTAAAATGATATATTATCTTTTAAAAATTATAAATATTTATTTAAATTGAAAATTATGTGAGTTATATCATAAATTTTAATGAAATTTATACTTATCACCATCCATGTTAAGCATTAGTGAAAGGTGAATCACCTCGCTTCGTGGGGTGGTAGTCCATTGTACACACGCGCAACGTTATTATACTTCCTACAGAATGAAAATGAAAAAATACGATATAATGACTAAAAATGTATAATTATGTTATAATTATAATATATTTAGTAAATATCTCTCATCATACACAATCATGATAGGCAGTTAATGAAAAATGAATGACATTAGTTTGGATGGTTGTAGTCTACTATACACTCGAGTGATGATTTTGTAACACATTTTATGGAAGTAGAGGTGGTTTCATGTTATATAATTATTTTAAAAAATACAAATATATTTGATATATTGAGTTCCTTATTTAATCATGGTATAAAAATAATTAAAGGTGGTGGAAGATGAAATAAAATAAAATCATGCATTGCTGAAAATTCCATGTTCTTTGCGTATCTTCCTTAGGCTTGCACTAAATCTATCCAAGGTTTTCTAGATTACAAAAATAAGGCATATAGGATGAGATTAGTGAATTTGTTGAGATAGTTTATATGGTATATTACAAACATAATTTGTTCGATGGACTGAAGATGAAAGAAGAGGTTGTGGCCATTTATAAGTGAGGTGACGGGCATACCTGTATTTTTGGAAAATATTCAACCATACTTGTGTTTTTATCATGAAACAAGATTTATAAAAGAGAAATTATTGATCCTAGAAGAGATAATATAGAAACATGTTAAAAAAAAATTGGTGTTTTAAAAGTTTTTAGATATTTTTTAACACATATCTTTTTGGTTAGAGCATTGAAAATCTATTTTTACCGTAACTGTGGCAATTTCTTTTTACTATCTTCATAATTTATTTCAGTCAAACATTTAGTAGAAAATTTTAGAAAGCATAAATTTTTTTCATTCCATATTTTTAATTTATTTTAATAAATTAAATTCATAGAAATGGTAAAATTTATTTTAAAATTTATTTTGTGGATGTGATGAGAAAGGATATTTTTAAAGAGATTTTGTACAAAATTTTACAAAAAATTTATATCAAGATTCAGTAGAATAATTATTCTAATGACCTAAATTGGATAAATTTATATATAATTTAACTATTGTTACATAAAAACCCATTAATTTATAAATTTATGTTATAAATTATTTAACATAAAATGTGGTTTTCAAATAAAATTTGGTATTTTTCAATATTTTTCAAAATTTAAAAATTTATTAAAAATACCATAAAATGAAAACAAGGTAATTTTGGTAATATAATTTCAAAAATAAGGATTATTTTTTCATATATTGTTACTTAATTTGGTAACTAAATATTTTAAATAATGTGTTCAGAGTTCCACTAAATGGTATATTAGAAAAATATTGTTTTTCGAAAAACATTTTTTTTCTATCATGTTGTTCTAATTATGACTCTAAAAAAATATACATCAATCGTATTTATTTTACATAAAGGTAAACCATTTAATTTTCATAATTTAATATGTATATTTTATACCAACCAATTTAAGGGTTATATTAGAATGGTAGTGTTTAAATAATAATATTTTAATAGAGTTTCGGGTTTCTTTTTAAATCAATGTTGAATAAATTTAAATATATCGAGGAGATTTGAATTATTTAAAAATAAATGTATTAAAGGATCATATGACATTATATTCCCTTATACGCATGGTGTTTTTGTCTTACATAATATCAAATACGAAGATCAAAGTTTAAAATTTTCATGTGTTAGATACATTATCTCTAGAAGAATAATAATAAGTCTGATGCAATATATATTCATTATATATGTATTTAGAATCATCTATAAATTTTAGAGATAGAAAAATGAATTACACCCTCCATAGAGACAATACTCTATAAGTACACATGAATAAAAGTTTCATTTTATTATGAAAATAAATAAATTCATATAAATAATATCATATCATTAATGAAACATAATATTGGTCAAAATGAATGATCATTCAAGAGAGGAAAATATTCTTTTATAAAATTAAAATAATATTAGATAAGTCTAAAGTATAGTAATTTGAAAAAATCCCTTATAAATAGGAGATGTAAGTTATTAAAAAAATTATCAGGGAGAATAAGATCATCAATCCATATACATTTGTTGGAAAGTAAATTATCATTAACATTAATATCCATATATGTATATTTAATAGAGTGGTTCATATTTGAAATAGATTGCAAGAAATTTATCAACTTGTTTTTCATATTCCATGAAAGCTAAATTTTTTCGGTTCTCACTACATGAACAATGGTGGTGAAGTTATATTAAAACCAAATTTTATTTATCCATTTGTTATATCCATGTAAACTTAATTGATTAAATAAATAAGTTTCCCCTAAAAAACAAAAAATCAACAAAACCCATAATTACATCCAATCTCCTCTCTATTATAATCCCTAAACATGTAACTTAAACCTGAAAGTCATGGGTATCCTCTCACAGATCCATCCAAATTTTATTTTATACACTCAAGGATTTGAGAGCTCTATACATTTTCTAAGGTTCCTTTTGTAGTAGGGATATTTTAGTTCACTCAATTTCTTTTAATAATTTCTAGGTCATGAAACATATTGTGAAAATTACCATGTTTTATCATGATGGTGCTTTTCATAGAATCCATGGTTCACATAAGATTTATTTTAAAATTAGAATAAGATTAATCATGAATACTTTTACCTAATAAACTAAAAAAATATGAACCAATTTGATACATGCTATAACATATAATTTCAATAGATACTATGAATGGGGATTCGAATAGTTGGAAGAAAAGAATACATGTAACTCATTACTTTATGGATGATTAATTTCAAATAGAATATAAAATACATCCCATAATGATGTGGAAGTTTAATTGGGTAGGAATAGATAGTCAATATATTCCTAGTATTTATTATAGAGATTTCATTTGGAGCATAACAAAATTTCCATTACCTATAGAAACGAATCAATTACGATTTTTGGAATTTTCCAGTCACTAGAAAGAATAATTCCTAAAAGAGTAATCCAATCAAAATAAATTTTTGAGCCATTAGTGATATGTCACATTTCTATTGTTATGGTAGAATATATTTGGAGTATAAATTCAATTTTTAATTGAATCCTAAATTAGGAGATCAAATTTATCAAAAATATCATTTTTGGTAACCATTATATTAATTATATCAAGAAGATCATTCATGGAGTCATCTAGATGGTCTTTCATTTTTTTATCAACAAAATCATTATTTCCCAATTTTCATATAAAAAATCTCTATTATATCCAAAAAACATTTCTGAATATTTCAATCTCAACCTCAAATGAATTTTTTTCTAAAACACATTACACTTTTTCATCCAGTTGATTTCATAAAATATTTTGATGAAATAAATGTCACCATGGTTGACTTATATGTCATTATACTATATAACTTTCAATGAATAAATTAATGTGGTTTAGTGATGTGAATTTCCACCTTCATATGAACTTCATCTACTACTTACTCTTTTCATATGTTTCCCAAATAATATATGTTTCACCATTTAGTGAGTGTAGGTCTCTCAAGAGATAGATATTAGAAATATCTTGTATACTCCATTTACTAAGGTGGTTGAGTCTTCTAACTTCATATTAAATTCTAAAATTTTGAGCTCAAATAACCATTCCTTATAATTTATTTATTAGAATGATAATGAATAATTCTATCTTATATACTAAAAACTCATTAAAATTGGAAGCACATCTGGAATCAATAATTATTCATAAAAATAACATTATTTCTATAACAACAATGTTGGTTTTCACTGAAATTTTTTTGGTTCATCTCATCAATAAATTAAATATCCTTGAATTTTAATTTTACTTCATCAGTATCATTTGTACTAAAATCTTTAATTTTTGAGGATCTATCACTACAAGAAGTATCAAAAACATCATTATGACCTTCTACATTCATCTGGATTTTGGTTTGTATTGTAAATTTGGATGAACATCCACTATAATTAATTGATGTCTTATTTTTATTATATTCTTTTATATTGAACTCCTCATGGAATGAATTCATTATATTACCTTTCATCAATACATTTATTACCAAAACCACTTGACATAATTGTTATCTACTAGTATTCATTCATTCATTAGTATAATGAAAAAATTGTTTAAATTTTCTATAGATTTAGTTTTTAAATATTTAATCTATTTTGAATATTCACACTCAATGGATCTCTTCTCACATCATTCCGTTATTTGAACTATTCCACATCTTTCTGTGACTTTTATCCTAGATATGATAACTCCTTTTAATCTAAAAAAATGTAATGTTATAGTTGGAAACATAGTCTTTATGACCATAAATTATATAGTGTCGGTAATAAAATTCAAATATAGATCTTTCAAGTTAGAATGAATTATTTCTATAAAAATCCAATGGTTTTATGAATTTATTCAGTTCCTCTCCTTGAATTTTCCATATGGGTTATTCCTTATCATTTCATTATCAAATTCCATTGATATAGAATGATAATTATAATTATTTCTAATGCTTAAAATATTCCTATAATTATATTAAATGATATATTGTTAGTAAAACATATTAGTAATTTTTAGGATTTTCATGTTCATATTTTTCCTTCCTTCTTATGATATAATTCTCAACAATTTGTGATATATTAAGCATTATTTACATAGATTTGTTTTAATATTCTCTCTTATTCTATAATTTTATCATTATAAATTTACCATTATTGGGCCTTTTTTAACTACTCTTTATTATAATTATTATTCTATAAAAATTCATTCACCAACTTTTCTTCTTCTATAATTTTTACATTAAAAATCGTAAGTGCTTTAATAAAATCATATTATTTTTAATTTAGATCACACACTATTTAATTTTTTCATTAATAAAATTTGGTTATTAAGATTTTTATTTCCATTTTTTGGTATTATATTAAATACATTCCCTAATTATATATTTATAGATATTTTTAGTATCAAAATATATATCCTCTACATCACTACTTGAGGTAAATTCATATTCATTAATATGAGTTGTAATGATACTGTATTTATTAGTGGAATATTTTACTTATGACATGATATTTTAATATAGTCATTAAACTTATTCTTCTTATTTAATAATAATTTTTCTCATTCTTAATAGTAACTTTATCTTCATAATATTAGCCTTCTATGTTTATTCAGAATTCTATTTGGGAGATTCTTTTTTTCACATATTATTTAGTCTCAAAAGTATAATTATTTTTTATGTAAACTAAAAAATATTTAATTATAAAATAATTAAATAATTTTTATTTTGATTTTATTCAAATATAGATAATTGTTTATAATTTTCTATTAAATTAGAAATATTATCATTTTATACACTTATTTTTTTGTCTCCATTCCCTTCAAAAATATCTTCTTTCGTATATTTAATTTTGAGTTTCTTTATTGTATTTAATATAAACCCCTTCTATAATATAATTTTATTCATGATAACATGATATTTTTTCATTAGATAAGTAATAAAAATGTTATTAAACTCATTAAGAGAAATATCATTATATTCATTATCAACAAATTTTGTGATTTTCATATAAAATATAATAAGTAATTTTATCAATAACTATATAGTAATGGTATTATCTTTTAATGGGTCTGCACAAACTAATATTTTTCTTTGAATATCATTTTATTCATTAAATTATTCCTAAAAAATTTGTTCATCAATGATTCTGATATCTTTATACATTTATATACATATTTATAACCTAGTTTCATTTACATTTACATTTCCCTTAAAATAATTTCATATTTATCGCAAATAGATTTATTATATTTGATTTTCATCAAAATTTTATACACTATGTTACATAAAAACATTAATTTAAAAGATCTTGCCTTATCATAAACATTAAAGTTTATCCAATTAATAAATGTCATTATAGTATTTTTACAAATTGAATTAAATCCAATAGTTGCAACATCAATTATATTTTGGATTAGAGATAAAACAAAATGAATCATATTATTCTTCCATGAATTTTATTTCTTAATATAAAATGTTAGAAAGTCTATTTTGTTGATAAAATTATGGTCCTACATACATTATTAAAATATGATCATTCAATGGTAACCTATATTACCTTTCCACAACTTTAGTTCCTAGGTGACTAACTAGTGGACACTAAGCTACATGGTTGAAATAGTGTCAATAGTTTTTATAAATTTTAGTAAAATAATCCCATTTAATTTTTTAAAGTAATGATACACTCATAATTTAAAACTTTTCCAAGCTTATATTTAATATATTTAAATATAATTCTAGTCTAAAACATAATTTTTACTCTGTTTTATCCCAAGGTTGGTGTCTGTTTTGATGTGTTCAGGTTGCATCTAAGATATATATGTATCAATAATAAAATATAATCCTTAAATGATAATAGTAGGTATCATAATTTAGAACATAATGTGAGATCCTATTAATAGATATCTCTAGATTGTAATTTATATTTACTCCGCTGTTTATAAATGTTTTTCATATAAATATAAAATGAACTTTTACATTATCTAGGTCAAATTAAAACATAATAAAGTACATTCCATTAAAAAATTTAGAATATTCATCATGATTAGTACCTTAATATATCATAAATATCGTAAAATTATAAAAAACATAGTAAAAATAGAATATTTTAATCCATACTCTATCGATATACTCTTATTCTTCTTTATGAAACTGTTTTTATTTATAATTACAACACTTCATGTATTTCAATGATGTGTACTTTTTATCTTGTTATTATTATTCTTAAACTAACCATAATCATATAAAAAATTTACATAATTAAATATATTTAAATCCATTGAATCTCAGCCATGTGATTTTCTCTTCTAAATCTAGTTAAATAACAATCAAGAAAATATCCTCCAGATTTGATCACTATGTATGGATATTAAATATATTTATTTGAAACCCCATATATAGCACACATTTATCTTATTAATTTTACCTGAATTAAAATCTACCCAAGTATCAACATTACCATTCCTTTATAGTTACTCAAATCCCACCTATTTAATTCATGTGTGCAAGTACATTCATATATGATTTTACAGCTATGCAATAAAATAATCATGATGTTATCTAATCCAAAATCTCTAAAAATTATGGATTTGATGAAATTTAGTTTCTCTACTACACCATTATTTCATTTTATATCACAATCCTATGCCACACAATATTATCATAGTATATCTCTATGGAACAGAATCATCCTATAATTCTCTCTTAACATTACATTATGGGGTGGAAATTATATTTATGGATGTTATAACTTTTAAAACTCTTCTGTAACCTCAATGTCTTATAAATCAAAAAAAAATTATAATACATCAAAGCATGACCTACACAATGGTATCTTTTCTTCAATAATAGTGTCCTATAATAATTTTTATGTTTATATCTTAAAGACCCATATAAACATCATTGGATTTCATTTCCAAAAAATTATCACAATTTAAAACAATTTCATCTCCAATAAGAAATATTTATTCTTACATATTACATTACTTAGCTCAAATTACATTTTCCAAAGCCTATTTTAGTCGTAATTATCCTTCCCAATTACCAATTTATACTTATGATGGATCAATCAACACTTATATCGCCTCAATAATCCTATAGTTATTCTGAATCAACTTCAAATTAATTTGTATTAGTCCATGAAGAACCAATACAGATCTTCAATTTAAATGATGTAATTTTCCACAAGTTCATGAAATTTTTAAGTAGCTATTTTTATATGAATTTAATTTTGTTTAGTCAATATAAAATCTTATATAGCCATTGAAATTGGTATTCTAATATTATAAAGTTACAAATTTTATCTTAATTTCCTATATAATATTTACTACTAGTCCAATACAACTCACTGTTTTATAAGACCATTAATTCCATTCAACTTGGAAACCGATAAAAAAACTATCCATAAAAAATCATCTTTCGGCATACCCAACTAATGTAATTATTCTCAAAAACATTTAATGATCCTCATACATAGTTGAAAAAAAATACAACTAACCTTGAACAATTCTATGTGTTTTTTAATAACTCTTCAAATACATGCTCACTAATAAATTTTATAAAATCATCATTTCCATATGTGAGTTACTATAATACTTTTTATTCATGAGTGATGAAAAAAAATCATTAGGATGACCCAAGTGAAAAAAAATTATTCCCATTCATGAAAAATAATCAAATAATATTAAATCAATATACATATTTATAGAATTATAGTTTATTAAAACTGAAGAGAAATAGGTCAAATAATATCTAGAAAAATATATCATCATAAAATTCTATTAAAATATCAGCATCATAATATATAAATCCACATAAATCTATTGCCTTATTCTCAATCAATATAAGAATCAATCACTAAATAAAAATTCATGAAAATGTATGCCCACAAAAATATTGACCCAAAATCTTAATTTACCATTATCTATGAACAATAATCAATATTCATGAATAATAATAACACTCTCTCAGGGAAATGAACCATGGAAGAGGAACCATACACATACAATGGTATTTATCAATCAGAAGTGTACACACCCCCACTGATGGGGGCCTTTTATAATTTCCCAATATTTTTAAAAAATATTACTACATTATTTTCTATATAAATATACTTTAATAAAAAATGATCTAAAATTTCTTGTATCATTGGAATACATGGTAAACAAAGAATATTTATAAAAATAATGCATCCTTATCTTAATCAACCTAATGAAATTATAAATCCCATTGAGCTCCAAAAAAATCATTGGATAACCTGGTGGAATGCCTAAATTAAATGGTTTGAGCTAAAAAATCTAGTAAATCAATAAAAATTAAAAGAAAACATAATAATTTATCCATATTTATAACATGATATCGCAAAAGATACGTCTCATGAGTAATCACATGATTGCATAACATAAAGAACATGATTTCCAAATATCATGGAAAAATATAAAATATGGCTTTTAAAAAACATGAAAAAAAATAATTCAAGGATAACTTCTAATATAACATCACATGGGTGAAAAATCCCATAATGGATTAGTTTTACTCCCTATTCCTATACCAAACATCTCATGGGACAAAAGATTTAACCAATGCATTTGAGTGCTATTTGGGTGAACACATAATAAAATGTTCATGAATATGCATGCCAATAAATGGAAATCAATCACAAATCATAAACATGTTGAGTCAATAAGGATTTCCTTATGAATTTTCCATTCCTTCTTGTTTTGAAAATCAGAAACACCTTATATTTAAGAAAAATGCTTTCTTAAAGAAAATTTCTTTTATAAGGAAATTTTTCATTATCATTTTTTCATCCATATTTTCTCTAAGTATAAAATTCGGATTCATTTCGGTTTTCTTGTATTTGTTTAAAACATTGATATAAAGTATTCTGTTTAAGGTTCCGAATACTGGACAAGAACTGTAAGGAAGTTTCACTCTGGATTCCAGATGAGAACTGTAATAAAGTTTCATTCCGAATTCCGAATATGAACTCTGACTATTTTCTATTCCAAATTCAGGATACGAAATCTTATGAAGATCGACATTAAATTCTCATTAGGAATTCTGATGATGAATTCTCATTACGAATTCTGATGACGAACTCTCATTCTGAATTCTCTTATTAAACAGAATCTGGTTATCTCTGTTTTATACACTCTGAATTAATTCAGACTCCGAAAAATATTTTGGTTAGACTCTGAACTTTTATTTCTATAATTTGTCTACTCTTTATTATTTCCTTTACACTCAAAATCATCACTCCGAAGCTTGCATTCTGAACTTTTGAGTTAGAATTAAAACGATGTCGTACATTCTGTTACACTTGTTTTGTTATAAAATGATGTCGTCCATTTTGTTATAAACTAACCGTTGTCTAAGTGACATGTGTACAGGTCCCTCCGATCTTTAAGGAAAATATGACCATTGGAGAAGGATCTGACCATACCTATAAATAGGAGCTCATTTGAAAGAGCTCAATACTGATGACAGATGAACAACTTGGTTTTGTGCAAACATGCTGTTGAAGTGATTTCTAGAGAGAGAGTCTCTTATTAACTCTCAAAGCTTCGTGCGACTCCGAATGTTGGTGATTAAATTCGAGGGCTTCTGGGGATAGGAAGACAGAGGTGCCGACTACCTTGAAGTTCGAGGGCTTCCTTGCTGAGGAAGACAAAGGTTGCCAACTACCTTGAAGTTGAGGGCTTGCGGGGATAGAAAGACAGAGACTCTGATCTTCGTATCGAGGTCTTACCCTGGTGTGGGTAAGACAGACTTGCTTGAAAGTATAAATCAAGGGACCTTTATCCAAGGTTGTTGGATACCATTCTCTTTGGGTTAAAAGACTAATATCTTGTTACTTGTAGTTTGACTACTTGTTTAATTTCTACTGCATTCAGTATTATAAGGAAAGTATAACTTTCTTATACTTCCTTATTTGTACTCTATTTCATTTGGATTCTATATGCTTTAAGGTGGAATCTCATATTGTAATCTTTTATTAAGGTTCAATTTCCGGAACCCACGTTTGGAATCTATTTCCAAGTTTTCATTTAGAGTTAGAGGTGTTGTCAATTTGATTAGTTTAATTTTGTTAAACTTAACCCTTTCCTTCTTTTAAGGAAAACATTGTTATTCTTAACTAACTTTAAGGGTTCCAAATTAATTTTTTAAAGTGTACAATTCACCCCCCCTCTTGTATATTGAGCATCTACATCACTATTTCAATCCTAAAATTGGTATCAAAGGAGGTTTCTGAAATACTTATACTCACGAATAAGTTTTTCTTGCTCATTTTATCATTTCGAACTAACTTATTCCGAACTATCTCATTACGAACTTTTCCATTCCGAACTTTGTTATTACGAATCTTTGCTACTAACAAGTTTGTGTGTCAAATGATATTTTAAGTATGGAAGGAATTAATGTTGGTTAGATTTACAATCTAAATCCTACAAGACCACCTATATTTGATGGTAATGACTATGAGTGATGGAGAGATCAAATGAAGACTTTTGTTATCAATACTGGAGTAGATAACTTTGTTATCCTTACTGGTGATTATAAAATTCCTGACAAGGAAGTTAAAACTTTTACTAACCAGGAAAAGAAAGAATATCAACTCAACTATAAGGTACGCAATACTCAACTATGATCAATGACTAGAAATATATATAGCCAAATTTCTTCTTGTGAATCAGCTAACTGTATCTGGAAAAAGTGAGAGGTTACACACTTTGAGACTTCTAAAGTGATTGAGACTAGAAGAGCTATGCTTATAGCTGAATATCATGGTTTCAACTTTCCTTATGGAGAACCAATCTGTAATGTTCAACAGAGATTCATGACTATAGTCAATAGTCTACAATCTATGGGAGAAAAAGGTTTAGATGATGAAGCTCTTGTGGACAAGATAATTGATATTATGCCCAATGAGTGGGAATCCAAGAGAACAGCTATAGATGAGAACAGGAAGGTCACCCAGATCTCTCTTGATGAGCTTTTTGGAACTCTTCTACAACATGAAACCAGAATGAAGAGAGATGCAGACAACATCAAGAAGAAAAATGGAAATAGAACTGTTTCTTTTACTACAACTTCAAATCAGATGAAAGCTAAGACTCTTGAGAGAGTCACCAGATCCAAGTCTAAGAAAGTTATTTTCCAGTCCGAATCTAGTGACAGTGAAGTCTCAAAAAATGAACTAGAAAATCTTGCTCGAAGGATGAACAAGATAGCTGGCCAGAGAAATTTCCAATCAAAGTATAAGAAAAAGGACAGGAAAGATAAGAAAGATGGAGAAGTTACTTGTTATGAATGTAAAAGAGCTGGTCATATAAGACCAGATTTCCCTATGCTCAAAAATAAAGAAAGGAAATAAAGTCATTCAGACAGGAACAGAAAGAAATATTATAAAGCTAAAGCTAGGAATGTTTTGAAAGAAAATGACACCTAGAGTGCTAGTGGTGGTGACTCTTCAGATGAATCTTCTGATTATGAATCTTCGGGATAGAAGAATCTTGGTCTTACAGCAAGATTACCTATTAATAATCATTGTTTTATGGCTAAGGTACGAAATGCTGAATCATTTACCAATGTTTATTTAAATTATAATGATAGTAAGTATTATAACTCTTCTGATGAAGAATCTTCTTCTGATGAAGAAAATACTTTACCTACTTATGAAGAAGTCTCTAGGTTTGTTGAACTTCTTGAGATTGAGAATTCCAAACTCAATAAGATACTTGATAAGGAAAACTCTAGAAATTCTATTCTTACAAAAGAGATATCAGATCTTTCTAATGATCTTGATAAGAAAAATGCTGATTTTGAAAGTAATTCAAAAAATCTTGAGGAAGTAAGTTCTGAGAATAACAAACTTTCTAAATAATTAGAAAAAGTAATTTCTAAAAAAAATATTTTCAAGCCTAACTCTAGTTCAAAAACTAATGATTTTGAGGATAAAAACTTGGTTGTAAAACTCAAGTCCGACGTTTTTTCCTTAAAGAAGTGTTTGTCAAACTTTACCCATGGTAAGGAAAATTTTGATAAGATGTATTCCAAAACACGACCTTTAAGAAATAAATCAGGATTTGGTTATACCCATGCAAAACCTATTTTCAGTAACAATTATTTTGTTCCTCAAAGTGCCCCATTTTGTACCAAGTGTCAATGTGGTGGTCACTGGGCAAAGAATTGTTCCTTAAACAAAACCCAATCTCTAGGATTTCACAAAGCTTACTTTTCTAAGAAAATGTGGGTACCTAAAATTTTATTGTCTGGAAATCTCGGATCCAAACAAGTTTGGATTCCGAAAATATAATTTTCTTTTTGATTGCAGGAAAACAAAGAGAGTACCAGCAACAATACATGGTACATGGATAGTGGATGTTCCCGGCACATGACTGGTAACAAAATCTTTTTCGAAAAGATTATTAAAACGAAGGGAGGAAAAGTAACTTTCGGAGATAATGCTAAGGGAGAGATTGTTGGTATTGGTAATATTGTTCTTCTTGGTAAAACCTTGATTTCAAATGTTCTTATTGTTAAAGGTCTTAAGCACAACCTCATTAGCATAAGTCAGTTATGTGATGAAGGTTGCCTTGTGAATTTTAGGAATGATAAGTTCTTAGTTCACAATTCCAAGGAAGAATTTATTCTCTCATCTAATAGGCAAGAGAATGTCTACACTTTGAACCTAGAAGACCTCAGAAGCCAAGATTTACCTTGCCTAAGTGCAATGGAAGATCACTCCTGGTTATGGCATAGAAGACTAGGTCACTGTAATCTTAGGAACCTATGTAAACTATCAAAGAAGAAACTAGTTAAGGATCTACTGGAGCTTAGATTTGATTCTTCTAAAGTTTGTTATCCTTGTCAATATTGGCAAGCAACATAAATCTAGTTTTAAATCAATCGGTGAAGTCTCAACAACCAATTCATTACAGTTAGTGCACATGGATCTTTTTGGTCCAACACAAACTGGATATATTGGAGGCAAGTACTATGTGTTTGTTCTAGTTGATTATTACACTAGATTTACTTGGGTCTATTTTCTAGCAATGAAGTCTGAAGCTTTTTCTTATTTCAAAAGTTTTAGAGCTCAAGTTAAAAATAAGAAAAACCTTCCATTGAAAACTATTCATAGTGATCATGGAGGAGAATTTCAAAATTCTGATTTTGAATCTTTTTGTAGTAAGAAAGGTATTACTCACAATTTTTCAGCACCTATAACTCCTCAACAGAATTGTGTAGTTGAAAGAAGAAATAGAATTCTTCAAGAGTTAACTAGAACAATGTTGAGTGAATATTCTATATCTAGACATTTCTGGGCTGAAGCTGTAAGTACTGCTTGCTATACTATAAATCGAGTTTTGATTAGACCTTTTCTTAATAAAACTCCTTATGAGTTATGTAATGGTAGAAAACCTAGACTATCCTACTTCAAGGTTTTTGGTTGCAAAGTATTCATTTTGAATACTAATGATAACTTACATAAATTCGCACCAAAATCTGATGAAGGTATTTTCTTAGGATATTCCACAACTTCTAAGGCTTATAGAGTTTTTAATACAAATACTTGTACTATTGAAGAAACAGTACATGTAAAATTTGATGAGTCAGATCCTTTTGTTTTTAAACCATCCCTACCTTCTTCCTCAGATGTGTTTTCAAAAACTGATTGTCAACCTTTGATAGAAGAACCTTCTGATAAGGAAATTGTTCAAGAAGATACTTCTGAAACATTTACCCCAGAAGACTTTCTACCCTATGTTGATGAACAGGTTTTACAAAACCCAAATCAGGTGTTTCTTAAGAATCATCCCAGTGATAGTATCATTGGTGATGTAAATCAACCTGTAAGGACTAGAAGTTCCTTAAGAAATGAAGTAGAACATATAGTATTTTTTTTCCAATTAGAACCTAAAAGCACTGATGAAGCTTTAGGTGATGATGATTGGATTAAAGTCATGCAAGATGAGCTAAATGAATTCGAAAGGAATAAAGTCTGGACCTTGGTTGAAAGACCTAAGGAAACTTCTGTTATTGGAGTAAAATGGGTTTTCATAAATAAATGTGATGAAAATGGAATCATATTAAGAAATAAGGCTAGACTTTTTGCTAAAGGCTATAATCAGCAAGAGGGAATAGACTATGAAAAAACCTATACTCCAGTAGCTAGACATGAATCTATCCGTATTCTACTTGCCTTTGCAGCATTCTTTAATTTCAAACTTTTCCAAATGGATGTGAAATGTGCTTTTCTTAACGGTTATGTACAAGAGGAAGCCTTTGTTGAACAACCCCCAGGCATTGAAGATACAAAACATCCTAATCATGTTTTTAGACTTACCAAAGCTTGGTATGGTCTTAAACAAGCCCCACGAGCATGGTATGATAGAATTACTAGATTTTTTCTTCAAAATAACTATGTTAAGGGAAATTCAAATCCAACCCTTTTTATAAAGAAAGAAAAGAAAAGTGTTTTGAATGTTCAAATTTATGTTGATGGAATTATATTTGGTTCAACTCAGCAATCTTTGACCGATTCCATTGCAAGTCTAATGAAATCTGAGTTTGAAATGAGTATGATGGGTGAGTTAACTTTTTTCTTTGGTTTTCAAATTTCTCAAAAACCAGAGGGAACCTACATATCTCAACATAAGTATATTAAATATCTTCTTAAAAAGTATGGTTATGACAACACTAAGAGTATAAGTACTTCTATTGGTACCTCAAATTCTCTAGATCTTGATGAAGCTGGGAAACCAGTTGATCAAACAGCTTTTAGAGGTATGATAGGAAGTTTACATTACTTAATAGCTAGTCGACCAGACGTAATGTTTTCAGTATGCTTATGTGCAAGATATCAATCCAATCCTAAGGAATCTCAATTAAAGGCAGTAAAAAGAATTTTTCACTACCTTATGGGAACCATGGATCTAGGATTATTTTATACCTCTGGAAATGATTTTGTTCTAAAAAGCTTTTCTGAGGCTGAATTCGGTGGATATAGAATGGATAGAAAAAGTACATCCGGATCTTGTCATTTCTTAGGAGATTCATTAGTTTCTTGGTCCTACAAGAAGCAACATTCTATAGCACTTTCCACTGCTGAAGTTGAATATGTAGCAGCTGGAAGTTGTTGTGCTCAAGTGTTGTGGATGCAATACACACTTACAGACTATGGCTTGAGTTTTACCAATACTCAAATTTTATGTGATAACACAAGTGCCATTGCCCTTAGTAAGAACCATGCACATCACTCCCATGCAAAACACATAGATATTAGGCACACTTTATTAGGGATCACACACTTAAAAGAGATATTTTTCTTCAGTTTATCAGAACGCAAGATCAACTTGCTGATATTTTCACAAAATCTTTGCCTTCTGATAGATTTGAATATATTAAACAGAAGTTAGGGATGATAACCGTAAGGTAATTCTTCTTCAGTATGTTTCTGTTGGAAAAGTCTCATTACAGCAATAAACTCTTTTTCATAGGGGGAGTAGATTTGTTTGTTAGTTTAACAAAGTTTTTCAAAGTTAGTTTTCAATCCTTTCGGAAAGAAGATTTCTGGAATGGTTTTTATGGAACTACAATTTTCCAGAATAGACATTTTCGTACAGAACACTTATGGAATGGAAGTATTCATGTTCAAAATTTCCGGAATGAAAATTTTTGTACTGGTATTTTCATAACGATATTTTCGTACCGAATCTTCCATAATAAGTTTTTTTCCCTTTCCTGTTTTCAAAATTTTTTAATGTTTTTTTTCTCGTACCAAGCTTATTTTCCGTAGTAATGTTTTTGCAAAATATGTCTTCTCGTAATAAAGATCTTTTTCCGTAGTCATCTTTATATTACCCATTACAAATAATCCTCCTAAGCTAATCCGAAAGGTATGATTACCTTACTCAAGTTTTTGTAGTCATATTTTACTTTCTGGAATTTTCTTGTATTATGATTTCGGATTATAGTTTTCTTAATTCCATGTTTTAATAAAAACTTCAAAAAGATCGGGTTCAAGTTTTAAATCGTCAGATCTGATCTCAGTTTCTCCCAACCGTTAGATCAACTGTGGAAGGTGAACCGTCATCTCGATTGCCTATATAAAGGGGACCCAAATACTCGTCCCACATCGATCTCAAGCTCTCGTGTCCCTAATCTATGCCTCTCTGATTTAAGTTCATTCCGAACTTCAGTTTTCTCCGTTCCGAACTTCCCAGAGGACTTCAGATCTGAATGTATGTGGAGTTAGCGTCTCAAGAAATGTCATCCACTAAGCCTATTTCAAAATGGTTAGTTTACAGAGAAAGGTTAGTCCATCCGGATTTCTTCAGCAACTACGATTCTCTCATTTCGAAGAACATTAAGTTGAATGGCTGGGACAATATCGTTGTATCCAAACCGGGGAACCAAGATGATGTCTTTTCGGAGTTAATTGTTGAGTTCTATGAAACTGTTTCCTTCTTTCAGGAAGATAATTGGGAGAAATTTTCTTTTAAGTCTTATGGTAAGACTTACAAACTTTCTTATACCAAGGCTGCAAGCTTGGTAGGGCTGTCCTATGAAGGAGAAGCCGAATTTATATCTCATGTGTTGCCAGACTCTAAGGGTAGCTTCAGTAAGGAAAAAGCCTTAGAAATTATCGGACTGGCTGATGACAAGGCTCCGAAAATTGCAAGTCTGTCCACAAATTTCCGGATTCTATAGTTGTGGGTACAAGGGCTTATCGTACCGAGGAAAGGTGATAAAGACAGCTTGAAGAAGAGTGATATCTATATCTTAGATTTCCTGATAAATCTAAGGAAGTTTAATTTCATGAGGAACATTCTTATAACCATTGAGAATCTTAAGAAAGGAAATCTCAGAGAACAGATCGTAATGTCCCCAGCAATTTTATCAAGATTGATAGTTCGGTGTCTTGAATCTTTCAAGGAATCCTGCAGATCTAAGCCAAGGGTTTGAAAAATTTTGTAGCTCAGTGATGATACCCTTAAGAGGATGGATGTGGCCTTCAACAAGGACACTGGTGAGTTCTTTGATCTGCCTAATCAAGAAGAAGCGGCTCCGAAGACTGCTGAATCAGAATCGTCTAAGCTAGTAAAGAAAAGAAAGTTGAAGGAAGTTGCAGATGAGGTACAAGATCCAAAATCTAAGGAAGCTCAATCCGCTCCTCCCTAACCAAAGAAGAAGAAGGCTTTTCCTGATGAGGTAGTTGCGAAGTGGAGAGCAGATAAAGAGAAAAGGAAAGAAGTGGATCCACAGTTCGGATTAGACCCTGCGGAAGCTAAGGCATTAAAGGAGAGAACTGCTGATGAGCTTGAAAAACAAGCAAAGGAGAAGAAGCTCAAGAAATAGATGACAGAATCCGAGGCAGTCCAAGCGTTGTTAATGTTTAATGAGATGGTATCCGGAAGCATCCCAGTTCCGAGATCTTTCTCCCTGGAATCTCTACCTGAGACTCTAGGAAGAAACCTTGATTTTCCAGAAGAGGTTACAACCGAACATGTTGAGAAACTCGAGCAGGTTCAACAAGTGAAAGAGGAAGAACAGGTTGCTGAAGAAAGTGGTGAAACAAGAGACTTATTGAATGAAGTAGATGAGTATAAGGGGTCGCCTTCAGAACACCTGTCACTCCGAACATCAGAGGCTGAATCCTCTAAGTTAGTAACTCCGGAGAAGGATAAGAATGAGGAATATGTTGTTCAAAAAATCATTGATGATATTGTTCAAGTGTCTACTGGTGAGCAGAAAAACCCTAAACAAGAATCGATTCTGAAAAAAGACAAGGGAAAGAAACTCCTTGTTGAAACCCCAAAATCAGTGGCTAGCAAGAAAAGAGAATATGGTGATTCTTCTAAAAGGTTGTTGGTTCTTATTGAAGAAGAAAATTCACCAAGAAAAGTTTCAGATTCGGAGTCATCCTCGGTGGGGAATGACTTTGTTGTCAAGTCTTTAAATAAGTTGGTGGGATCTATTCCAACCTTCTCAAGTATTGACTCAAGGTGCCAAATGCTCCAACATGCATTGAATCAGAAAACTGACACCGTATCAATGGTTATGAACAAGTGCGTTGAGATTGAGGCTCAGTTCAAAACCTTCTATGTTGGCTACGAAGCTCATAGAAAGTCTTACAAGAGGATGAAAAATTGGTCGAAGAAGACTGTTGAAGAGATGAGATTATTTGATGAGTTTCAAGACAATGTTATAGATGCCTTCGAAAATGAGGACAGGAAGATAAATGAGCTAACTTCCTCCTTTGAAGAGAAGCTGACTGATGAAAAGAACTTCCGGATTCAAGAAGTCAGAGATCTAAATGGGAAATTGAATTCTGTTTCTCAGAACTGGAAATTTGAGAGAGATCATCGGATTGACTTTGAACAGAAGATGAAGGCTCAGGAAGAAAAGATCAAGGCTCAGGAAGAAAAGCTGAAAGCCCAGGAAGAAAAGATTGAAGCTCAATCTGCAAGGATAATGGTCTTAGAGAAGCAAGCTGAAAAAGATCATAAAGACCTGAAGAAGATCAAGACTATTTTAAGGGGCTCATTTCAAAGGAAAAAGATCCAAAATAACCAAATCTGATATTTTTGTTGTAATTTTTTTGTTGCCGAGATTTCAATGAGATTTGTGCTTGTATTTTCTTTTGTTGTTACTACTAATGTTTTAGGTACTTTTTTATTTTTTTCCCATTCCCTCAATTTCTTTTTTAAAATCACAAAGGGGGGGAAGGAAAAGATCCTTAAGAAAAATAAGAACTCTAATAAGATTTTATCAAAAGGGGGAGAAGGAAAAGATCCCTAAGGAAAAAGAATTATTATTAGAGTTTGTTTAAGGGCGAGTTTTTTATTTAAGAAGACTTTCTTATTCATAACGAAATGTCACTCCGGAAATCTGAATACGATCCTTAGAGTTTCAAGGCCTAAGGGGGAGTTAGTCGTATTCATCAATATCCTTAAAGCAAAGGGAGATAAGATTTTTTTTTCTTTCTTCCTAGAATTTACTTTTCGTAAGGATGTTTGTGCTTTCCAAAAAGGGGGAGTTTTTTGAGTCAATAAGGTTTTCCTTATGACTTTTCCATTCCTTCTTGTTTTGAAAATCAAAAACACCTTATCTTTAAGAAAAATGCTTTCTTAAGGAAAATTGCTTTTATAAGGAAATTTATCTTTATCATTTTTTCATCCATATTTTTTCTAAGTATAAAATTCAGATTCATTTCTATTTTCTCGGATTTGATTAAAACTTTGATATAAAGTATTCTGTTTAAGGTTCCGAATACTGGATAAGAACTGTAAGAAAGTTTCACTCCGGATTCCAGATGAGAACTGTAATAAAGTTTCATTCCGAATTCCGAATATGAACTCTGACTAAGTTCTATTCCAAATTCAGGATACGAATTCTTTTGAAGTCGACATTGAATTCTCATTACGAATTCTGATGATTAATTCTCATTACGAATTCTGATGACGAACTCTCATTCCGAATTCTCTTATTAAAAAGAATATGGTTATCTCTGTTTTATACACTCTGAATTAATTCAGACTCCGAAAAATATTTTTGTTAGACTCCGAACATTTATTTCTATAATTTGTCTACTCTTTATTATTTCCTTTACACTCCGAATCTTCACTCCGAATCTTTCATTCTGAACTTTTGAGTTAGAATTAATATGATGTCGTACATTCTGTTACACTTGTTTTGTTATAAAATGATATCGTCCATTTTTTTATAAACTAACCGTTGTCTAAGTGACACGTGTACAGGTCCCTCCGATCTTTAAGGAAAATATGACCGTTGGAGAAGGATCCGACTTTACCTATAAATAGGAGCTCATTTGAAAGAGCCTAATACTGATGACAGATGAACAACTTGGTTTTGTGCATACATGCTATTGAAGTGATTTTTAGAGAGAGAGTCTCTTATTAACTCTCAAAGCTTCGTGCGACTCCGAATGTTGGTGATTACATTCGAGGGCTTCCAGGGATAGGAAGACAGAGGTGCCGACTACCTTGAAGTTCGAGGGCTTCCTTGCAGAGGAAGACAGAGGATTCCAACTACCATGAAGTTGAGGGCTTGCGGGGATAGCAAGACAGAGACTCCGATCTTCGTATCGAGGGCTTACCCTGGTGTGGGTAAGACAGACTTTCTTGAAAGTATAAATCAAGGTACCTTTATCCAAGGTTGTTGGATACCCTTCTCTTTGGGTTAAAAGATTATTATCCTGTTACTTGTAGTTTAACTACTTGTTTAATTTCCGATGCATTCAGTATTATAAGGAAACTATAACTTTCTTATACTTCCTTATTTGTACTCTGTTTCATTTAGATTCAATATGCTTTAAGGTAGAATCTCATATTTTAATATTTTATTAAGGTTCAATTTCTGGAACCATATTTCTGGAACCCACGTTTGGAATTTATTTCCAAGTTTGCATTTAGAGTTAGAGGTGTTGCGAATTTGCTTAGTTTAATTTTGTTAAACTTAGCCATTTCCTTCTTTTAAGGAAAACATTGTTATTCTTAACTAACTTGAAGGGTTCCAAAGGAATTTTTAAAAGTGTACAATTCACCCCCCTCTTGTATATTGAGCATCTACATCACTATTTCGATCCAACAAAACATAATAATTAATCATCAAGATAAAATATTTTTTATTATCTTTCCCCATATCATAATAAAAATATATTTCAAAAAGAAGGAATTTCAGAAACGATCATAAGGATTGTATTACCCCCCCATAATATGGGAGAAAATTATTGGTATATATATGAGAAACATATATAAATAATTTATATTAATTATCATTATATATATAGAGAATGTGAGTTCGAGAGAAATTTTTTATTTCCTAATGAAAAATGGTTATTCGAAGAGATCCCCAACACCCATAATAAAAACATCTCATGATATCTAAATATCATTTATATTTAAATCCTATTTTGAAAATAATTTGAGAAAAAGGAATGGTGTGTTTTTAATGAATAAAATAATTAATATTATTATGATGTCCAAATATTGAATAAATTTTTTAATTTATGGAGAATCGTTTGAGGTTGTATATGATAAAATAAAACATTATTTTACTCTTCTGTAAAGAAAGTCAAAAAAATAAATATAAAATATGTAAAAATATTTATTTTAAATACCATTGAAAGATATTAAAAAGATATATACAGTTAAATATATAATTGATTTATGTTCATATAAATACATAGAAAAGTAATATTAAGAATATGAATAGGGTAGATAAATGTTAAAAATTAAATCTTCAAATCATTTAAAATAGGATTATAATCGAAACTGTACGTTATATAAAACAGTAAGATAATTCATTTTCAAAAACATTGTGAAGAAGTAAAAATTTGGTCAAAAATGAAACATAAAATTTATTTAATCATAAATAATAATTTTAATGAAATGTTTAAAAGAACATGGATATGGATGAAAAATATTTTAATGGGAATAATTAAAAGATTACTTTTAAAAGAAAGTTTCTTACCTTGTGTGTGAATTGTCACATACATTCTTTTTCTATAGAACTGATAAAAAAATTAATTATTTACATTCTTAAGGAAATTTTTTTGTTTATTATTGATATTTTAACTATTATTTTTTATACTTAGTTACTTAATAAATTATGGTCAAGTTAGACGATTTGAAAATATTTGGAACAAATGTCCAAATCACATTGGTAAGTTGAATAAAGTCAAAGTTATTATTATTTTATCATATAAAAATATTAATTATCAAATAATTATAATTTTTATATGGAAATTATACTTTAAAAATATTTCATGATGTATGGTTTCGAAAAATTAACTATATTAAAATCATTGAGATTATTGGTTGTATATATGTATGAGTAACATTTAGATTTTTCAATGACTGTCAGGGAAAGACGGTAAATGATACTTTATCATTATATAATGATAATTACGTAATAAAGATAATAAAATACATTTATATACACATATATATATCATCCATGTGATAAGGTAATGAATAATAAATCACATCGCTTCAAAGAACTAGTAATCCACACATATGATCAAACGATGTTAACTTCATTCAATAAATATAAAGTGATTATTTGGTTTTTGTCAAAAAAATCATGTCAATCATTTTCCTCTTAAAATATAGAATAGTGGTTACCATGGGTTTTCATTATGAGAAGTATGCACGCTATGTTGTCAAATTATCAATATTTTAATTTTTTTACGTTAATGTCAAAACTATAATTTTTTATTTGAAAAGTTTAAAATAATGTTAAATTATAAAAATTCATATTGAAACTACAAATATAAATTAGTAATTATAAATCATAAGAAAACTGGACTGAATAAAAAAACTAAATAAATAAGTGGTGGATAAACTTCTCGCCTCAAACTATCTCTTTTTTATTTCCAAAAATTGATTTTTTAAGGAATTATACAATGTATACCTCCTGAAAACAGGGTATACACCTATATTACCAAAAACCTATAATGATACCTCAATTATGGGGGACTATCTTCTTAAAAAATATATTTTATTACCTATTTTACTTTGGGAAATAAAACCTAATTCAACATGTTGTTCTCAATGGGTAGACCACACCCAAATATGATTAAACAACAAGAAAATAATTTTAGAGTCATAAGATAATAAAAAATCTATAAAAATATAGTATAATGTTAAAATAAGAATTAAATAAACCAACATCATTCAAGGAAACAAGTTCTAGAATAATTCAAATGAGAAATTTTCACAATGAATAACAAAAACTCAAAAAGGATGAATCCTAAGATCTCCCCTTCCCACCACCTACTAAAGATTAGGCCCTCATTACATGATTATCATTAATATAACTGAACTTGTAGATAACATCTTCTTCAACATAGAACCCTCCATCAATCCAAAATTTATTTGAAATGAAATTTAGATGACAATATAGAGAGAAAGGGGTAAGGATATATTTTTCCCAGATCTATTTCTCCAAATGATTTCTCACAATGGGTACTCCTTCCAGGATAATCTAAAATATATGTATTAAAAAATGTTGTTTTAACTATAGTATTATTTCTCTATACTAAATATCGAAATATGTTTGAAATGTGGAGAAACTTTTATGATTTAATTACTATAGTGAATTGTTTCTATCCTAAGGTACTCTTCAACATCTTCTAATTTCATACATAGAAATATTATTTTCGGGACCTAATTAAAGACTGTTATTTATCATAAAGATGATCCTTTGATTGATATCTTTTTTCCATGTGGAATCAGATCATTTGGAAACATGTGGGCTGAGTTTTGACTAATTTATTTAAGGATATTAAAATCTATCTAAAAATTGATTTTTTTTAATTTGATTTAATTATTTAATCCATGAAATGGATTATTAATCCATTAACCCAGTGAAATAGATTGAAATCTATAATTATATGATTTCAATAAAATATAATATTTATAATTAGATCAAAATAAAAAAAATCTAAAAACAACAATCAAACGTAAAACCATTAAATTTCTAGAAAAAGGGGATTTTCATAATTAATCTCAAAAAACAACAAAATTCCCAAAAATATATAGTTTCACATAATATAACACATTTTTGTAGTTTAAATAATTCAAATACAACTGAAAAATATCTAAAATATAAGATCTATCTATTCCCCCTCACAAAGCACATAGACTCCCCAACAAGTGAGCACTAAAAATAAATTTCCAATGTAAATTCATAACAAATTTCAACATATATATCAAAGTCAAAGTCAACAAACCTGACTAATAATTCAACTTAAATAGCTTAAATTATATATTCTTAATTATTTTTTTTTAGTCCGTTATAATTTCATTCATTTATTTATGAATAAGTATGTTTACCTCACTCTTTTCCATCTCAACGCATGATTTTCATTTTGAAAAAATATTCCCTCATCCATGAAATTTTAAGGGAAACCAAATGATTGAAATTTTTTTAATATACACAAAATTGATTCAAAGAATAATGTATATCTTGGGGAATCATAATGGGTGGTTCTGAGTTTATTATGTTGATGGTGTGAAACACAAAGATTTTATGGACCTTTTTTCGAATAAATTATTTTTTTCATTTATTTTATTCCAATAATGTAATTGAAACATTATTTTAACACAACATAGACATGGTGTGTGTTCCACGTAACATATACTTGGCATACATTACACATGACAATGAGGATTCTATGAAACATTGTTTTATAGTTAAAATTATTTGAAATATATAATTATAACATAACCATTAAAATAAGTAATAAAAACTATACTAATTACATTTCAACTATTTTTTTAAATGTTTTATATTTTTATAACATATTGATAATTAAATATTTGATGTTAGATAATTTCATTATATATTTCAAAATACTGTTTTCTCAAATGAACTGTTTTAATGTCCTTTTTTGAAAAATAATAAAATTAATTTTATAAACAATTTGAAATTTAATTTTATAAAATAAAAATCATTTTTTGAATTTATAATATATATTATCTTATGAAGAGTTTTTCTGATTTTTCTAAGAAAACTCATTTCGTGATGAATAATTCAAAATACAGCTTTTAGGTTAAAAATGCCTTTTCATTTAAATAATTATTAATGTTAAATTATATTTTAAATCTTTTTATGGTCAAATAATAAAATTATATAGCTATTAATATAATTTTGTTCATTAGAGTCAATTTAACTATGAAATTTAATATAAAAACATAATAAACTTTTTAACTTATTTCTACTTTAAAGAACTATAATTTCAGCTCGTCTATAGGATTAGATTTAATCATAATTTATCTGTTTGTAAGAACATAATTTAGAAAAATAAATTAAAAAACATTTAATCATAATAATATCTATATTCTAATTGGATCAGGTTGATTTTTGACCAAAATGATTTGTAAAAGTGATAAAATTAATCACAATGGGTATGGTCAAATTAAGATTAATTTGGGACTAAATCGTATTCTTATGGGCCCAAATAACCTATCTACATGTCCAAAACCCCATGGATGTCCATTAATATTCCATAATCCTTAAATTATTATTTTAATTTGGTTTTTTATGAATTTTTTTATGTAATAACATTTTTACACCTAACTTTTTTTCAAAATTTTTAAATGAGTCCTTTTTCTTCCCTCTAAAATGCCATCACCTCTCTCCCTTCATAAATCCAATAGAACCTATTAATATAGTTCATTGTATGACCAAAAAAACTCCCAAAAATCCTTTATTCCATTAATAATCCTTTCCTTGGGCAGAAGTCAATCTTAGGAAGCCTTTTGGTGCAATCTTAAAGCAGTTACCCGATTAAGAGGTAACGTCTTTTCTGAAGTCCTTTATTTTATTTTCTTTCACCAAAACCTCCACTTTCTTTTTTAAAATATTGTATAAAAAACTAGTATCCTAAATGTACATGTATGGTTTTATGTAATTGTTTCAACACCGAAATACACACACCTCCATTTAATGGACAATGAATGTACTATTTTTGTATACGGTGAACTACTGCCTCACTAAATGATGATTGTTAAATATTCCATACTGCCTATCACGGTGGAAATTATGATGTAAAATATGTTTAATTATTATATATTATTTATATATTATTTATTTAAGAATTTTTATTTCTTTTACAATGAATATCATTTTTACATTCCATTTGATGTAAATACGATTATTTCATTTCTGGAAGTGTAGACTATTGCCCCCTAAAAGTGATATGATTATTCCATACCCTACATGTACTGTATTAAGAGAGATTTTTTTAAATTAAAATACATGTATGATATCATAAATATACTTCAATAGTAACATATATATACATATATTTCTTTTAATGTTTCTCAAATCAAATAATAAACATCAAGAGTGTCTCTGTATACGTACGACCTACCATCTCAATGATTGGTGTATTCTATTTCATACTTATATATTCTATATATTATTATAATATGAATACGTTGAATATTAATTTTATTTATATCATTATTCACATTTTGGAATGATGATATAATTATAATGAGAAAGTTATAACAAATTAAGACACAAACAAAGAATAAAGTGAATATTACACAAAGTGAAACCATAAAAATAGATTGTAAACAAGAGAGTAATATAGGGTCATAATAAAACTATATATGGATCTAGATATAAAAATATGGTTCTTTAAAAAAATTATGAAAAATATAGTGGTGTTTTTATTGAGTATGACGATTGACAAGACACATGTTAAGGTGGTTTCTTCTCACTTTTTATTTCTGTGAGATACATTCTTATTCACCACCCATTTATTTTATGTGGAGTATGTGCTACCCATGATTGAATTCAATGTATCTTACTTATAAATTTATTTGTATTCTAATATTCATTTTATTATCATTATTTCATGAGGTTAATGTTTCCAATTTTATCAAATTAGTAAAATAGTTTTGTCTCAATTTTTCTTCTTTGATGCTCAAATTCTATTATGCACCTAAAATATTTTTCAAGATGTATATACTTCAATAATACATATTATATAATTCTTTTATTTTTTCATGATATTTTATACTTCATGTAATATCCTTTTTTACATGAAGATTATAATCTCATTTTACCATGTTATAATCATTTACTAAAACAATCTCATAACCTTACGAGATTACTTATATTTGTGATTCCTATAATGATATCATATTATCTATCTCTCATGAAAACTCATTAGTTTCCATATCCTCAATTTATTAAATTTATATCCATACATTACTACCATTTTTTACTCTTTGGTATATAAGATAGAGTTTTGAAGTGAAACCTGATTGTCTGCCTCTCTGATCTGAAATCAATTGTATTCAAAATCCATGTTTTAAAAAAAAATCAAAATTTTTTCCAAATGAAATTTGATGCCCATTTTCAAGGAATAATTATTTTGAAAACGTTTTATTTGTTTCAATTATACCTTTATATGTTTTAAAATCTATTTTCAAAGAAATATGTTTTAAAAAAAGTTTTTGTTTTTAAAATCATTTTCAATACAGAAAGGATATTTTCATAAAGAAATGTTTATAAAATGTCATTACAAATTATTTCCCATATAATATAACCTCAATTAGAATCACTCATTCCTTTATAAGAAATTATTCAATGTTTCTTTTCATATTAATTCTATTAATGTATTATGTTTGGGTGGAATGATGTATATAAAACCTATTTCACTTTCATAGGTTATATTTTTTGAACCCCATTTCTCATTCATAGGTTATTTGATTCTGAAAACCACTTATTTTCTTATTTTATGTTCATTATGAAATTATTATGAAAAATCTATCTATTCATAGGATATAATATTATTTGGATGTTTATAATACTCATTTATTTTCATGGTCTATTATATGATTATTAATGATCATGTGGAAGATGTATGTATGATTTAATTATGATATTTATGGGACCAATATCTTCCTCCAATGAATTTTATAATGATTTATGTCAAATGAGAAATACATTGATGGAATGAGAAATGAAATTTCATTATTATTACAAGGACAGAATGGAAAATGAACTCAATTTTGGAATACAGGTTCTGAACGAGGGGTGAACTCGTATCAGTAATACATGGTTGGAGCATTGTGTGAACCTGGTTATGTAAAGGTATTTGTCCACTAACATGGTCTTGGCATAAATACCTTGACTACTATGGAAATAATTATATTCTTATGTGTCTTCAACAATTATATGTTTTATTCTTATAATATATGTTGTTAGTGTATGTTCTTTATTTATTTATGATTCATGTATTGTGAACTTCCAAGACTTATTACATGATTAATGCATATGATATTTGATATTTAGGTTATTATCATCTATTTTATTGGTCATGTTCTTATACCATTATGCCCATTATTATTACATATATCCCACATATCCCTTATTTAACCTTACTGGTCATTTTAGATGACCCCTTTTTATTTTCCCTTCCCTAGGTTATGAAGATATATCATATGTTAGTTATGTCTAAGAAAGGTGATATTAAAGAAGAACCTAGTTAGATATAGTGTTACTCACTTATGTATCAGGGTTTATCATTCTATGTTTCCAAATGAACAAGACTATTACGGCATTAGGGAATCTATTTGTACAATATTTTAATTATTCCATAAAATATATGTAATTTTAATGTATGAAAGTATATTGTAATTATAGTTTCTCTAAGATAAAATGTTTAGTTATCCTTTGGAATCTAGGATGAGAAAAGCTGAGTGACAAACCTAAGGGGATGTTTAAGGATAATTTTAAGAGTAAGGAAAATTATAACAAAAATTATTAGAATTTTGGTGAATGAAGTAGTGTGTGGTTTACTAGAAATACATACTTGTCTAGACACAATTAGTGTATGTGGACCAGGCATAGATGTAACTTTGTCTAACCACTCCGACAAGATGATTCGATTGTGACTCGGGGTAATCTGGAACACGACAACCAGGCTTGTCGCACACCTAGTTCGACACTCCTGGGGGATATGATTTTGGAATTAAAAACATATTTATAAACCATAATGAATGATTTTAATAGAGTTTTGATATGAATAATCAAGGATAAACCAAATGTATCATAGATTAAGGAAGGGTTCATAACTTAGATATCCTATAAGTGACTTTTCCGAATTATGTGGTTCATTAAAATGATAAATGATTCTTACTATATGTTTTTGGTTTGAGTAAATAGTTATAACCTGAAGTAATAGTGTTAATGGTGATCATGATGGAATATACAATGATTTTCATATTATGAATCTGAATGATATAGGAGTCGGAATGAAATAACTGGTTATTATGCTCATGCAACATTCAAAAGTAATGAATTATGGCGGACATCCAAATGAGGAAAGGAGGAAACAAAATTATGTTGAGCTATTCAAGAGACAACCTCCAAATACATTCAAAGGGTCTTCTAACCCAAATTTTTCTGAAAAAACCATCATAACTACTAAAAAGATAATTACTATTCTCCAGCATTTAGAGCATGAAAAATTCATTCTAGTCATCCATCGATTAAAAGGTGAATCACACCATCGGTGTACTATTATCAAGAATATGAGGAAGAATGATAATATTAAATCTATCGATTGGGGTGAGTTTAATAACAATTTTTTTCAATATGTAATTTCCTCAGATTCTTCATACCACGATGTAGAAATATTTCCTTATGTTAAAGAAAATGGATGATGAATCTATCAGTACCTATGACGCAAATTTCATGAGAATCTCAATGTAAAATTTACGTATTATCATCCATCTCAAAAGTAAATTCATTAGGTTCTATTAGTGGATAAAATCCATGTCTAAGAAGGTAATTTTGTATCTGAGTCTTTAGTAGCTATGACGAGATTGGGGTTTGTGCAATGATGATTGAAATGGATGCTGTAGTCTTATATAAATCCCCTTGTTTTTCCAAGAATAGGAATATAGAGGTCAAAGGAAATACTAAAAACCATTGAGAAAAGAATATGAGTTTTCAATTATGTTGAAAATATTGGAAAAATATTGGTGAATGTTTTCATAAGGGGTCTAGTAAATGTTTTATGTATGGAATGTAGGGTTATCGGGTAATTGAATGTCAAATTTATGGAAAGAAGTTAGCTCGAAATGCTAATAGATAAAAATAATCATAGAATGCACCTCCCATGATTTAGTTCTACAATAATATGGAGAATGAGAATTATGCTAAACACTACCTAAAATCATGTGATGGTAATGATGATCGACGTCAACAAACTCTTAAACCGAGGGAAAATTGGAAATCTCATGAAATATCTATTTCAGATGTGGTGTGTGGTAATGATGTTATGAAAGATACACTTACCATCTACTCTATAATAGGTAATTTCATATTTGATTCTGGATCTACCCACACATTCATATATAATTTATTTTCTATTGGTGTTATGATTCCACCAAAACAATGAGATGTGGAATTTCCAATGCATAACCCAAATGGTATGATGATTTCAACTGAAGTCTATGATTCCACCTCACTTAAATGTTTTGTTAATGTGCTTCCAAAAAATATGGTCATTCTTCCATTTATTTAATTTTATGACATATTATTCTTGGAGTGGTCATCTCTACATAAAGATCACATTAATTGTCAAGGAAGGGAATTTACATTTCATATTTCAAACCCTCTTATGACCAACCATCAATGTGATTACAAGTATGAAATTATTTTTGAGATTATATCAAAGGTATGGGTATTAATTCCCTTTCACAAGGGTTTATTATCTAAAATGGTAAAGGGTAATATCGACATCGATGATATGCCTATAGTTCGGGAAATTTTGGATATATTTCGAGAAAAGTTTCCTAGTATTCCTATAGAACATGAATTTGAGTTCTTAATAGAACTTATTCATAGTTCACCCTAATTTCGAAGACTATTTTTAGAATTTATTTGATTGATTTGTAGGAACTAAAGAAGAAAATCCTAGAAAACCTTCATATATGATTCATTCGGCCAAATGTGCCACCTTGAGAATCATGTGTTGTTTTTATGAAAATGAAATATGGATCAATGAGACTGTATATTAATTATTAGGAGTTGAAAAAGATCAAAATCAAGAAAAAGTGTCCTCTTCCATGTATATATGTCTTTTTTTATCAATTTTGGAAAGTCCAATACAATTACATGATTGATATTTTCTCTAAAATTTTATCAATTGATGGTCAAGAAAACAGATATAATCAAGAGGACATCTCACAAAAGGTAAGGACACTATGAATATGTAGTTATTCCTTTTAGCCTTACCAATTATCCTGCAATCATCATGGATTTTTTGAATACAATCATTATATATTACCTAAATTAGTTTATAGTAGTAATTATTTATGATATTTTTTCTGTTCAAATATGAATGAATAACATGATGATCAAATGAGAATTTTACTAAAGACCCTTTGGAAATATAAGATATATGAATAATTTATAACGTGTAAATTTTGGGTGTAAATAGTTTCTTTTTTTTATCACATAATCTCATGAGATGGTATATCAGTAGATACATCAATGATAGAAGCTATGGAATGCTAGCCTAGTCCAACCAAGGTGACTTCGATCTATATATTTCTTTGTTTAGTAGGATATTATTGATGATTTGTGGATAATTTCTAATTAATATCAAATCCTCTAACCATGTTATCTTGAAAGGGTGTCATGTTCCTCTGGATAGATGAATGTGTGGAAAATTTTAGGGAACCAAAGAGAAGGTTCGTTAGTGCACCTGTATATGCATTGAACTATATTGGATAAGGAATTATAATCATTAATGACGCATCCAATAAGAGATTGGTATGTTTTCTTATATATAATTACATAGTTCTCTCTTATCCTCGTTGAAGTTGAATATTCATGTGCAAAATTACCCAACTCATGATTTGGAGTTAGTAGTGGAAATTTTTTCATTAAATATATACAAGGATTATATTTTTGGTGAAAATTGTGATATATATACAAATCATAAATTTATGATATATATATTCACACCAAAGGAGTTGAATATGCACTAGAGAATATGGTTAGATTTGATAATGGATTATGACATCTGGAAACTATACCGCACTTGGAAAGTGAACAAGGTGGCTGATTTTTTGAGAATGAAGGATCATGCTAGCTTACACATGCTGAGGATCACAAAAGATCCAATATTTATTGATTTGTAAATGATGAATATTGAAATCCTGAATTACGGGGGAAATCAGAACATTCTCAAATGAATGTTCAACCATCTATCAAAATGTAGATCAAGGAGGTGTATAAAGAATATGTAGAGGTGAAAAATAAAGTAAGAAATGTACTTGTGTTTATCCTTGATTATGATAGAATTATGAGGTTGAGGAACTGTGTATGTGTTCCATTCCATTCTATATTTGGAGAAGGAGATTCTAAAGGAATCTCATAGTTTTCCTATATCTATTCATCCTGTAAGTATGAATACGTATAGATAATTGAAATAATATATCTGCTGGGATAGAAGAAAGAGAGATATCATAGAGTTTGTATCTTGGTTCTTGGTATGCCAATGAGTTAAGGATAATTAAAAAAGGCAAAGGGGGTGTTGCATCCATTATCCATACTATAATGGAAATGGGAGAACATCACTATGGTTTTCAAAGTTTGAGTACCCCAAACCTCTAAAGGGTTTAATTATATATGGATGGTAGCCGATCACCTTACTATGTCATCACACTTCATCGCTACAATCTTATACTTCTCTCTAGATCATCGTTCCAGGATATATATTGTGGAAGTGGTAATGTTTCATGGAGTACCATATTCTGTTGTATTAGATCCGGATCTAAGGATTACCTCAATGTTCTTGCAGACTCTTCATAAAGAACCTGTTACAGAATTGAGTTTTAGCACTGATTATCATCCTTTGACATATGGTCAATCAGAAAAAACTATTTAAACCCCAAAATATTTTTGTAGATCTCATTCCCAAGATTTCAAAGGTCGTTGGGATCAATATCGTCCTCTATTTGAGTTTCCTTAATCCAATGTCTTTAAATCAAGAATTCAGATGGGTCCTTATGAATCCTTTTATGGGAAGAATTTCAAAGCTCCAACATGTTGGTATGAAGTTAGTGAAATAAAGCTATTGGTACTGGAGATTGATGAAGAAATGGTCATGATGGTTAGAACTATTTTAGATCATATCAAGGATAATCAATGTCGGAAACAATGTAATACTGATAACCATCGGCTTGATCCATAAATTTTTGTCTGTGAAAAATTGTAAGTACAAATCTCACCCTAGAATAAAGTTATGTGATTCCGGATGAAAGGGATATTAAGCCCTAGGTATATCGGACCCATTAATATTATTAATTATATCAGGAAGGTGTATTATCACTTTGAACATCCTCCAAAAATATCTCATGTTCATGATGTTTTCTATCTATCTCTTTTGATTAAGTACATACCTTACCCTTCACATTTAATGAACATAGAGGTCATAAAGCTGGAGCAGGATCTTTTTTTAGAGGGGAAACCTACTGAAATTATGGATTGTACAAATAATGTTCTATGAAATAAGACCACTCACATGGTCAATTTTTTCAAGAAAACTCACTAATTAGAGGACGATATATGGGAACTTGGGGATATGATGAAGTAGAATTATCAGTAGTTTTTTACATGAGTGAAAATTTCAAGGGAGAGATTTAATTTATGGGGGGTTGATTGTAACACTCCATGTTTTTTGGAGCTTTTTCAAAAAAAAAAGTAAATTATCATTTATTTATTTCAATTCACTCTCTCAAAAATTCCAATAACAGGGCATAGACATACAGTACATTACATGCAACATCAATGTTTCAACAAAACATCATTTTACCGTTATAATTATTTAAATGAGATAATTATGACATAGTCATTAATATTAGTAACATGAATAGTAATAACGACTTTTTAAATTTTATTATAATTGTTTGATATAAATAAAAGATATTGGTAATTGAAGATATTATTTTGGGTAATGTCCTTATATGTTTACAAATACTATTTTCTCAGTTGAACTACATTTAATATCCTTTTGTGAAAAATAAAAAAAAATTATAAATATTTAGAAGTTTCATTTTATAAATTAAATGTAATTAATGAATTATTAATTCCAAAATTATATTTTGGTGAATTTTTGGGATATTTCTAAGAAACACAATTTTCTGAGGATTAGTGAAAAATAATACATTTATGTAAAATTTCCATTTCATTTAAATAATTATTAAGGATAATTTATATTTTATATTTTTTAACATAAAATTAGATAAATTATACCTCTATTAACTCAATAAACAATATTACTTTTAAAATGAATATAAAATCTAAATAAACTATTGAAATTCTTTTTCACTTTAAAAAATTTAACATCATCACTTCTATGGGATTAACATTAATCATAATTTTTCCTATTTTGAAAAAATAATTCAGAAAAAGACATTATAAACCATTTAAATTAGTAAAATATTTATATTCTAATTGTAACATGTTTTTTTGGCTAAAATGATTCAGTGATTAAAACTTATCAAAGCGGATATGGTCAAATTAAGTTTAATTATGGACTTAAGTGTAATATTAAGAGGGAGAACCTATCCACTTGTCCAAAAAACTATTTATGACCATGTATCAACCATAAATCATCAATTATTTATTTATAATATTTTTTATTAATTTTTCAGGTAAGAACATGTGTCCACCAAACTAGTTTTAAAGAAGTTCAAATGAGTCCTTTTCCTTCCCTTTAAAAAGACACAACCTCTCCCACTTACTCACACCTCTAAAACCTCTTATGTTTGGCCAATCGCTACCCAATAAACATCCTATAAATACTTCCTTCTTCATAGAATCATTCCCTTGGGTAGAAGGAAAACCATGGAAGCCTTTTGGAACAAACCAAAAGTAGTTACCCTATTAAGAGGTAAAGTCTTCTCTCAAGTATTTTCTTTTATTTCATTAACCAAACATTCCATGTTGTTTTTCCATTATTATATAAAGATACCACTATCCTAAATATACTAGTATATATTTTTGAAATATATTCAACCAACTGTTATACACACCACTATCTAATGGATAATGGACACACTGTTTATGTGTACGGTGAACTGCAGCCTAACTAAATGATGATTGTTCAATTTTCTATACCACCACTCATTGTGGAAATTACGATGAAAAATATGATTATATATTTTATTAATTATATTTATTATTTCAATAATATTATTTATTACTTTTAAAACACATACCTTTTTTACTTTCCATTTGGGTTTAATATGATAATTTGGATTGAGGAAGTGTGGACTACTACCCACTCAAAGTGATATGATTCATTCATACACAACATGGATTGTATTTGGGATGTTTTTAGTGAATATATAAAATAGATATAATATCATAAATAGAATTTATTAATGATATAAATACATATATATATATATATATTTTTAACATTCTTGAATTCAACAAGACAATTAAATTGAAATAACATCCATGCGTACAAACGGCCTACCGTCTCCATGAACGGTGTATTCTGCTTCATACATATATATTATATTGATTATTATAATAAATATATAATGAATATAAATTATATTTATATCTCTATTTAAATTATGGAATAATTATTTACATTCTATAATTATAATATAAATATTATGAGGACATATATAACAAAGGACAATACATGCGAAGAATAACGATAATATTACCGGAAGTGAAACCTTACCATATGACTGTTAAGAAGTGGGTAATATAAGGACTTAATCAAAGAATATATTGTTCTAGGTAAAATATTGTTTTTCCTTAAAATAATTACAACCAATTCAAACATTTTTTTGAATAAGTATGGTGTGGGTCAAGGCATAAGGTTAGGGGATTTTATCTCACTCTTTATTTCCTTGAGATACATGCTTTATTAACCCACGTTCCTTTTGTGTGGTGTATAAACAGACCATGATTGTATTCTATGTATATTATAGTTATATTTAGGGTTACTAAAATACCCATTTTATTATCTTTCTTTCATGTGGTCTCAGTTTTAAATGTTATGAAATCGGAAAAATAGTTTTGTCAAATTCACCTTCTTCAAGACTCATGTTTTGTTCTGCACCTAAACTCTTTTTCACTGGGTATATAATTACATAATACATGTTATATCATTAACTTTATTATTTTAATTATATCTTAAGCTTTATTTAATTTCTTTTTCTTACATGTATATTATGATTCAAGGTAACCATGTTTAAAGGGTTTATTTGAACAATCTAATCATTTTTTGAGATTTTTTATGTTTATAATTCTTATAATAAAATAATTCTATAAATACTTAATGAACACACATTAGTTTCATTATAATATATTTATTCATGATATATCAATGTATTGGTACCATCTCCACTCTTTGGTACTTAATATAATGATTTAAGTGAAATATGACAGTCTCTCTCTTAGGTCAGAAATCTATTTTATTCTGGAACCATGTTTTGAAAAATGCTGTAATAAATGATTTCAAAAGATATTTGAAATCCATTTTTAATAATAAATGATTATTAAAAAGTTTTATAGTTTTTAATTATTCTTTTATAATTTTTCACAACTATTTTTAAAGTAATATGTTTAGAAAAAATTTATATTCATAAATTCATTTTTAGTGCCGAAGGGATATTTTCCACAAGATTTTTTTAATAAAAGTTTGTTCTGAATAATATACCATATAAGATAACATACATTGGTGTTAATCATTAAATAATGAGAAAATTAATAAAAATTTTCAATCATATTCTTTCTCTGAATGGATTATATTTTTATGGAATTATTTTTATGAATCTTATTTCTCTTTCATGGGTTACATGCATTTCATACCCATTTATCCTTCACGGGTTATATGATTTCGAAACTCGCTTCTTCTCAGGGGATATTTTTATGATAAAATCATTATGAAATCAGTCTCTTTCCACTAGTCATTATATGACTACATAATTTTAATATCTATTCCACTACTTGGGTTATGATATGATTATTTATGATCTTGTGGCACATGTATGTATGATTTCATTACAATATGGGTGGGAATTATATCTCCCTCTAGTGAATTTTGTTATGATTTCTATCTCCTGAGATAAACAAAGATGGAATGAGAAATGTAATAGGTTCATTATTAAATGATTGAAACACAAAATTAACATGGTTTAGTAATTTAGGGCTACAATGATGGGTGATCTTAGTTTAGTAATACATGGATGGAATACGGTGTGAGCCCATATTATTAAAGGACTTTTTCTTATAAGATAATATTTGGATCTATGTATTAACTACTATGGAAATCATTATATTCTTATGTGTCTTCCACAATTACTTGTTTTATTCCAACGATATACATTCATGTCTTCTGTTATTTATTTCATTATTATCCATGTCTTTTGAACTTCCATTCTTTGTTCCTTGATTCAATATATGATCTTTGATATATTATGGTGTGATTTTATAATTTTTTGATTATGTTCTCATTCCATTATTCTCATGATTATTCTAACATATCACCCCCATTTACCCCTAACAAGAATTTGATCACACACCTTTTTATGTTTCCTTTACAAGGTTACATAGATAGGTTTTATATTTTATGTTTCTAAGAAGGGTTCTAGTCAAGAAAAACATAGTTAGAGAAAATTTATCTCACTTATGTGTCAGTTATTATGTTTACATCTCTCCAGAGGTACTAGACTAGTATGATCTTTTTGTGTATGTTTTTATATGATTTTATGTATTTATACAAAGTAATTTAATGTTAATGTATGAAAATACCAGATCATTATCAGTGTGTTTTGAATTTTGAGAATTTGGGATGCAGAAATAGTTGGCTTGAATCATTGATGACAAAAAAATTACATGATTGTGATTTCTACTCAAGTAAGGTCTTATTATATTTCTTAATGGAAAAATATCCAAAACAACTTAAAAATACCATTTTTTAATATCCCATGATATCAAAAATTTAGTATCAATGTCATGAAAATTCATACCCAAAACAGAAACGTTTTTTAATCTTTAAATATGAAATTATTTATATATTTGGCAGCTCTATAATGGAACAAGTCCCATTTCCAGGAAGGCTCTGGATGGAAACATCATTCAGTTAATTATATTTATCATGAATAACATCTATTCCAAATATTAATTTCCATCCAAAGTAGCACCAAATGATGTGTCACACCAGAATTCTGCTCCCCCACACTTAATATTTACTAAATCCATCCAATGTACTTCAAGAGTGAGTTTGATAGGTGAATTGGCTTATATTTTGTATATCTAACCAACAATACAAAATTACTAAGGGATCAATAATATGAAATATACCAGGAAGACTTGAATAGAAAAAAATTACCATGAACATGGGGCTTTCTATCACATGAACAATTCCTCGATCATTTTGAACATATATTACTTAAAGAACATAGGTTTTCATAGAAAAAACGAATTTTATGGTCCAAAAAAGAATTCTTTATATCACTCAAGAAGGGGTGAATGGGAATAAGATGTAAAATTAGGTCAAAATTCTCATATAAAAGTGATTTTTAGTATTATTTAACATCCATTGCCTGGAATTCTGAATTAATTTTCATTTTCATTAATTTTCACATTTTGAATCCAGAGAAAAGAAAATTTTAGCCACCATTAATGTTCTATTCCATTAAAAAAGTAGCTTCATTCCATAAAAAAAATACAATTCATAGAGGATGTTAATATTAAGGCCCCATGATTTCTTAACTCAAAATTTGGAAATAAAATAAATAAAATGTGAAAAATAAAACAAAAAATTAAAAAGGTAAATTAAAAAAGGTAATATGAAAAGAAATAATAATAATAAACATCTGAAATGTATGATAATCCTTTAATAAATTATTTTAAAATTTCATTATTGTTTATAGATTATCTAAGAAATGAAAATCAAGAAGATAATAAATGAAAAAAACAAGTAGAGATGAAAGGCACAACATTATTTTTTTGAGCGGAATCAACCTTGAACTATTCTCTTATATGCTAAAATTTAGATACCAACATAGAAAGCAAAACATAGAATTAATATATTATTGATATTATGGAAATAAAAGTTAAAATAAATAGAAGGTAAAAAATCCTATGAATGAACCCCCAAGTGGGTGATAGGATTTCACTTCCTCTAGTAAGGCGGTTCCAATTGATCATCCCCAATATGATTGTGGGTGTATATTCATACTCATGAACCACTAAAGTGAAATATCTCTAATAATATTCAGCTTACACAACTTTTATGAGATCCCAAAAATAGGTTTCTTTATTTTCATGTCCATGACATAGATTTTCAGATGATGTAGTGTAATAGGGAAAAAAAATTAAGGGACAATTCCCCTTAAATTATCTGCTCAAAATACCTTTACTAGTTTTTGAATTTTATTGTCGTGATTTGTTTCATCAAAAAAATGATATCAATAAATTATTTCTTCATTGAAAATCAACACATAGCCACCATCCTCTTCTAATTCAATGTACTCAAATGGGAACACCATTATTTCCTCAATTCCAAACTTGAAATCCTCCCCATATGAAAACTTAGTCCCTCCAAAAGAAATATGAGATAAATATACACAGGGAGAAGTAACTATCAATTTATTATCAAAATAACTTTAAAAAATAAAATCAAAATTTAATAATTATCCTTGTAGATTCTTAGGTTCCATCTTTTTCTATGAGTCAAAAATGGTCTTATTAAATATAGGCAACAACTCGAGTTACTCTAAATTCTATTAAAAAAATGAATGGATCAATATAATCTTCCTAATTTTGCAATGATTTATAAAAATGTTTTTAATTTTTATTTTCATAATGGGGGGGCTGAAATGAAATTTCATTTTCATAAAATTTATTCGAATTATTTTCTAAATAGTATTGATTTCAAAAAGATGCATCAATTTTATTAGAAGTGATAATTTCATTGCTGAAAATTGAAAATTATGATAAAGAATTAAATATAAAATACTCCACAAAGTGTTCATAAACATTAAAAGTGGTTGGGGTATTATTTTCCATTAGATGAGCATGTTTGGGTTCTTTTTTGTTCAATCAATTCTTCAAAATCATTGGAATAAATCTCAATTTTTTTACTTAATTCATGAAACATGGAAGATCAATGTTGTTGCTCCAAATCATTTTTTATAATATGAAAATAATTTTTTTAGAGATTAAATTTTATATAATCATCAATAATAAACTCCACATATTGATGATAATAAAGCCATGAATAGGATAGGTCACTACTATTTTTTGCGGTTTTTTAATACTATAAATTTGTGGTTGATATCATAGATATTGAAGAAAACATATGAAAACTTATTCAACCTCCCAATAAATGACACAAAAATTAAGATCGTGTTTTTATTATGAAACACCAGGGAACTATCTTCCCATTAAAATGTAGCATAGTGGAGTCCATGGGGTTTCCACATGAAGGGTTGCAAGGTAAGTTGTCAAACTACCACTTTTTCAATGTTTCGTTGTTAATTTCAAAACCACAATTTTGGATTTTAAATGAGATAAATAATGTTAAATTATAAAAATGTATTTAACGTATAGTTATGTGTTAGTGATTATAAATCAGATGAAAACCATTCTGAACTAAGCCAACTAAAGAAGGCAGTGGTGGACAAGCTTTGATCCATATACACTACCATTATCATTTCCCAAAATTGAGTTCCTATTTAACTATCCAATGTATATCTAAATAACAAAAGGAATAAAAATATATTTACCATAAACCTTAATGATTCCTAAATTATCAGTTTTTATCCGCTTATAAAAGTCATTTGACTACCCAAATATCTATGAGAAATAAAATCTAATTGAACTTGTTGTGCTCAATTGGTAAACCCCTCCCTAAGATGTTAAAATAACAACATAATAATTTTTCATTCATAAGATGATACAAAACCTTGAAAAATATATAATAATGTGAAAAATACAATGAAATATAAATCCTTCTATCAGGTAGAAAATTTATTGAATAGTTCAAATTAGAAATGTTCACAGTGAATAACACAAAATCAAAAGGTTTAAATCCTTGAATTAATAGTACCCACCACCTCTTGGAGTGTATCACTTAATACCATTATTATCGTCAATATAACTTCACTTCTCTACCATATCATCATCAACACAACACCCCATATAAATCAAACCATCCTATAAAATGAAATAATGATGAGAATTTAAAGTGAAAGGGGTGTTCAAATATTCTATCCAAATCTATTTCCCTAAAGGATTAATTGAATTTTGACCACCTCTCGACTAAATCAACCTTAGGTTCCTTCCCAAATTTTTTTTGGAAATGATTCCAATTTTTCTATACATAATTTCATAATATTTTTACATCCTTAGAAATTGTTATTATTTAATCAATGAGGTGAATTATTTATGTATAAAGTGACTCTTCCACTTCCTCTACTTTAAAAAGAACAAAAACCATCTAAAGTACATAATTGAAGTCTGGTATTTATTATGGAGAAGATTATTCCATCGGTCTAACTTTTACTGATTGAGTTAGCTCATTTGGAAACTTTTTGGATGAGTTATGACTCATTTATTTAAGGATATTAAATAATTTCTAAAAACAGATTTACCCATTTGAATTATTTTTTTGGGCCACAAAATTGATTATTACTATATGGATCAGTTTTAGAAGTTGAATCCTAATGGTTCTTGGATAAATATAAAATCAATAATTGGATAAGTGTAAAAAATTTCTATAAAAACAAAAAACTGATAAAAAACTATTAAAATTCTAGAATAATGGAATTTTATTAATTAAGATCAAAAAATAAAAATATCCATAAATGATACAATTTCATCTAAAATAACATATTTGTGGGGTGTTATTCATTCAAATATACTGGACAAATATCTAAAATATCATCTTTATCAAAAAGGTAATATAATTTATGTTATATTACTCTTAAAGAATGATAAATATTAGATGAATAATATATATGTATATATATATATATATATTAAATCCATCATTATAAACACCTAATAGGGGGTAATGGAAAACAAATTACATATCCTCATGATGTGGTAGTCTATCATAAATCTGAATGATAGTTTCATTTCCCATTTGAAGTAAGAGTACATGGATTAAGGTTATTCCGTTAAAATAATAACATATGTGTATATTTAAGATAATTATGCTAATATATCATCATAGTAAAAAAATACTTTGAGGAGGTTGAAGAATAAATGAAACAAAAATGGTCGGTTAAGAAGGATATCTCTTCTTCAGACAACCTCTTTTGGTTAAAACCAAAATCCAACCTTGATGGTTTTTATAATCAGGCCAAGACATCTAGAAATTGGTAAGGGAATTATGTAAGGTTTTTATAATGGATTTTATAAACTAAAAAACTTTTTATACTTGAAAAAAGAGGACACGAGGTTCCCTTTTTTACGTGAGGTGAGGGGAACTGTTGGAATGAAATCAAATACTAAATTAATATATATAATTTTCATGGAAAAATGTATCAAAACTAATATAATTTTATGTTACGGTTGGGATGGTTCTAAATACTCTAATCCCATAAAATGTAAAAAAAATGTTTGTGATCTTATCATACTTATCTTTTTGTTTGACTATGTGTTAACCCTATTGACAATTAACATGATACTAATATTTTTAAAAATACAAGGGTTAATATGGTTAATATAAAAGAAATATTGGTACATTAATAGATCATATATGATATTATAAACATAAAAAAATATCTCTTTTTAATATAGGATTTTTAATAATTTTACATCATTTAATGAAATATTATTCGTTATAAAAAATCATTACGGACATTTTTTTGAAATATTCCATTAATGTATCTTTGAAAATAACATGGCATGAAATTACTTTCAATAAAAACCACTAAAAAATATATAAAATGTAATATTTAGATTAAAAAAAATTGTAACACACCAATTTCTTCAAATTATTCTATATTTAATATTTTTAAATTCATTTATTTAATTTTTATATTAATTTAAATAATATTGTGTCGGCATTAAGTAGAAATTTAAAGGAATTATTTCATTTCAAAAAATTATAAATAAATTAACATTATAAATTAAAATTTATTATTTTTTAAATTCCTAAACATAATTTAATATAATATGTTTTTATCCCTGCCACAAAATATTATAGTTATTAAAAGAAAGAATGTGATATTTTGTCATTTTCTATTTTTAAAATATTATAATAGTACAAATAAAAGATTTTCGACACCAAGTGACTATATATATTAAATATGTTTGGATGTGGTTGAATTTATCTCATCCAATTGGATGAATTATAATGTTATGGTAAATTATTTTGTCCTTATCATATTATTTTTTCCTGATTTACACTTACTATGGTTGTAATTATTTACTATAGTATTATTCTTAATGACTAAAAATATAAATGGATTATTTAAAAATAAATATACCATTATTAATTTAATGGGACTATTTTAAAATATTTTGTTCAAAATATATGAATAATATAATTTGAAATTAGGCCCAATAGACACGATGAAAAACTACTTTTTCAAAAAAAATGCCTTTAAGGTTTAAAATGATTTTGTACTATATACATGTACAAAATAAACTAAATAAAAAATAATTAGATTATTTTTAATAAAATTTTACTATTGAAAATTTTAATCTAAACCAAAAAAATAATTTTTAAATACATGAACATTATATATAGTTTTTACTAAAAATCAATATTATTCACTATTCATAAAAAATAATTTTTTTTAAAAAATATACAAAATATAAAAATATGATGATTTTGATATACTAATTTCCAAAATTTTGTCTATTTTATGAAATAATATTTCAAAATGTTCTATAAATTAATTATAATATTTTCTCACAAAAGTTTATAATAATTTTTTTGAAGAAAACATATTTTGGAAGAATAAGATGACTCAACTAAAAATTTCATGATTATTTACTATGTTTTTATATTGAGTAGAAACTTAATATATATTTCATAAATCATTTAATCCAATTAATTTCCACAAATTTAATAGCTATATTAAAATCAAAATATTAAAATAAAAGTATTCCAGTATTCATTTTGGCTCGATGTTTCATGGTGTATACTCTATCAAACAAGGTAATATTTATAAAGTATCTGGGTGTAATATTATCCCATAATTTAATAAATTATAAAACTATAAATTTAATATTACATACTAAATTGAAACTAGGTGAGTATACTTCTTCTTCATGGATAACTCATGTTTCCACGTTTCCTCTTTATATTTATTAATCCTCCATAATGCATTGAGTTTTTGAAATTTATTTTTTCTGTTGAACTTTATATCTAAGGACCATGATATTCACCTATTTATCTTGATAATAGAAATAATAAACTAAATATATCACTATGTAATTTAGTATAATTGAGGTGTTTAGTATGTACTTTGTTAAGAGTTATATGAGGAATAAATGATTTATTTCAGAAATGGTTGGTGTATAGGATAAATGATAATCCATAGTTTCAATGTGATCAATAGAATCAAAAGGGTTGAAGTACCAAGGAACTAGATTAACCATATTTCAAGATATCATGACTCTCTTCCTTGGTGGTAGAAAAATTTATACTTTATCTTCACCAGAAAACTCTATGTCTTGTCGATGATTGTCAGTATTTCTCTTTTATCGACATTGAAAATCCATTATATGATTTTGAAAGGTTTTTACCTTTTCTATTATATCCTCAATATTTTACGGTCCCCACATAATATGTTCACCAACTCCATCCCAACAAGTATATATTTTGTGTCTCTTATGATAAAGGGATTTATAAGGGGCCATTTGGATTCCTAATTGAAAGGTATTATTAGAAGAGAATTAGACCAGAGTATGATATCAATCCTATCCTCTATTTAAATACATACAGAATTCAATAAACATGTATTACTATGTCTAGATATTTCTCTCAAATATTATATATGATTGGCGGTGGAAATCCATACTGATTTTCAACTCAGTATTTTGGTCACGTTGTAGAATCATCCAGAACATAGTGGTAAATATTATATCTTGGTTAGATTCAAGAAATAGTGGTGTTACATAAATCCTTTCCACTTCTATGATGTATATTTTGTAATTCTAATCAAGTGATAAGTCATTATGAATTGATAAAATGTAAGATATCTTCATATGGTGATCCACTATAACCCATATTGTATTATTTCCTCTTGTAGTATTTAAAGGATCAATAAAAAGGTCTATGGTTATATTTTCCCACTTCTATAAAGGTTTGGGTAGGGTTTTCATCATCCCATTATAATTTATCACTTAGACATAAATCTTTTTACATACCATACTTATTGATGTATGTTATGTTTTCTCCTTATATTTTCCTACCAATAGATCTCATAGAGATATTAATGCATCATTGTTATCATTGGGTGGATAGATAAGGTTGATCTATTTTTATCATTAAAAACTCATTCTTTATCTCAGGATTTTATGGTACAAATATTCTTTACCCAAATCTTAGAAATCCATATGCATCAATTGTGACCAATAAAGAATTACCATTTCTTATATCTTGTACCTTATTCTGGGTTTTCATATTATTTCATTTCGAATCTTTTATATTCTCTATAAGGGATAACTAAGAAATAATTTCAGAAATGAGTGATTATGTTCCTGGCTTTATGGTCCACATGCCCATCCATTTCATTCCAAATAATATTGGATCCATTTTAATTCTCATAAGTGATGATGTTTTCAAAATAATTATTCTAAGAACACCTCTCAAATATTTTCTTTCTCAAATGTTAATAGACTGAGTCATTATTTTCCATGATTGTTTATAAACACCATCTATTGAATATATTAAGATCCTTATATTTGAATATATGTATATAAGGATATTATAATATGTTTATATTTTTCTCTTCTTATCATATTTAAAATACTTTGATATTTTCAATGAAAAATTAACTACATCTATCTCTTGATTATTCATTGGATAGTTATATTCAATAAATTTAAAGTAACTTGATGTGTAAGATATCACTTTTTCATATTGAATTATTACCCATCCCGAGTAATTATTGGATGTATCTCTATATAACACAAAAATATCAAACCACGAGATAAGTTTGAGGACTGGTGGAGTGACAATAATATTTTATTATTCTTTAATGCTGTCTTTTCATTCATTAGTCAAGGTAAAAATAACTCCATTCCAATAATGTTTTATGTGTGGGTATTAAAAACGTTATAATTTATACAAAAAATTTGTAATTCCCATCTAGTACAAGGAAACTATAGATATCTATTATAGATTTTGGGCTAAAAAATTCTTCAATTTCCTTTGTTTTTATAGGTATATAGGCATCCCTTTGATGGTTATAAAATTCCCCATGAATGATGATTCCTTCCTATATAACCCTCAATTATAATAAATTTCCAAGAGCTTATCTTTTCACTTAGTCAATATTATAGTATTCAAATGATTAACCATCACCTAATTGATATTAGTGTATATTAGAATATCCTATATAAAGTCTACTAAAAATTTGATGAGGTAATCTATGAAGACTCTACTTTTAAAAAATATAAATATTTATAAGGAATTGGTGAGTCTAAATAGAATTAATATAAACTCATGGTGTCCATAACATATATGAATTTTTTTTTGAATTTCATCCTTTACCATTAATTATTGGTACCTAACCAAATGGTCAATTTTAGTGAAATAATGGTTCATACACAGTTTATCCAAAAGGATATTTATCTATTATATGGAATATATTTTCTTTGTTGTCATTATTTTGATTTCATGATAATCAATAATGTGGCATAATGACATATCCTTATTCATGAATAAGAGGATTGGAACAATCCATAGTAAAGAAATCATGTGTATAATAACCTTTCCTAAATCATCTGGTCATATATTATTTATATCATCTAACTCAATGATATAAATTTAGTAAGGAGTCTTGTATATCGAAAGATATCCAGGTATTGGTTTGATAGGGAACTCAATCTATCAGCCATGAGGAATTCCATGAAACATATAGTGGAATATATCAGTATAATCCATACTAATGGGCATGTCTTCAAGAATTATTATCACCATTATATAAATCATTTGAGGAATATATGATTTCTCATGAGGAAATAATATCCATTCTTGAGATGAATATTCCAACAGATATTCATCCTCCTCTTACACTAGTAACAAAAAAGAGATTGAATTGGTATTTGAATATTGATCTCTGTCTCATGAATATTGATGTTTGATTTATATAAAGATACTCAATCCATGGAATATATTGAATCAAAGACCACTAATGGATGTACGATGATATTTACTCTATGTTTATATCTAGAAACAGTTATAGAGGAGGACTTGTATACCTCAGATACAAAAAATTCCTTATTTTTTCTCATAGATTGCTCAAAATCCTGTGTTTGGAGATGTTTTGTGAATATTTATTTTAGGATTTTATGATATAATGGAATTTTAAGAACCAAAATCAAAAGTATGTCATCTATTCATGAATAAATAACTAGTGTACCTATCACCACATCATTGTTAGGATCGACCTCAGTAGTAGTGGTACCATATTCTATTCCATTTCCACTAATCCACAGAGGATAATGTTTTAATTTATCTCCAAAAACCCTTGACTAAGGGAATTGTGTGGCATATTTTTTGTGTTCCTCATATTGGAAACGTTATATTTCAAACTGAGTGTTGATTAGGCCATTATTTTCTCTATAGAATTACTGGGATTCTGCATATCCATTGGTCAATTATTAGTCTGATGTCTTAGTTTTCCCCATTTTATCCTTTTTCTAGTTAACTTGGGATAGTTTCTGAGATGATTCTTCCTTTATTTTTTTACACATGTGATGTTTTATTCTCTTTCCTCTATGAGATTTATCCTCCGATCCACCCATAGAAAACATCATTTTACACATTGTTTGTATAATTCCATGAGACAATTTAGAGTCTCCAATATCCATCTCAACCTTTAAGGAAAATTTAAAATATATTCACAGATATCAATGTTTCAAATTTCTAATGACATTCACAGACTCATCTTTAATCCACTAAATAAATCATTCAACATTATTCTGGTGTTAATGAAAAAGAAAGTGACATTATATGAAAAAATGTGAGGTTTTACTCATATTCTCTAATATAATCATATCCCTTTTTATTTGGTTTGAGTAAATCAATATATGTTCTAATATGTATGTTTTAGGGAAAATATTTATTTGAATATATTTTAATTAATTCCATGAAATCAATTTCCCCTTTGGACATCGTATTCTTCATATGCGCCCCCCACAGATTGACTTCCCCCTCCATGCGATAAATGGAAAACACCATTTTATTTTATTATATAAATTAGTAGAAAAATAATATATTCTCAATGAATTTAATCCATGGTTACAAGATGATAGGGTAATAATATCCAGCAAATGTAAGAAGGCCTTTTCACATAAAATTTTCGACCGTAACATGAGATTTCTTTGGACAAGGATGAAATTCCCTATGACTCATGTTACTATTCCAAAAATGATTTAGCAAATCTAGTACTTAAATAATGTTCCCAAATCCAACTCCCATATATTTAAGCATATCTGTGTGAAAATCATTACATTTCCTATTAAGTTGGTTTTTGGCCCAATTTCTATTATCTTTCACAATTAACTAAATAGGGATAAACATGGTGAGACTGCATTCTCTAATGAACCTACAAAATGGAAATGTATTAAAATAAAAGTAATAACATATAATAATAGGTATATCCTAAAATATGTGTTTCTAGGCTTAAATTTATTTTATACATGGTAATTATTTGGATTCCACTTGCTCTATACTTCACATAAATTCCACGTTATTTAAATATACATATATTTTCTCCTATGGTTATCACTAATTTATTCTATATATATTCCCCAAAAATAAATATACCTCACTATGATGCCAAATTTTTTTCCCCAACACATTTTACACATATTATTACATGTTTTTTAATATAAATGTACATTAATACAAGACAGTGATGAAAAAGGCCTAATGTATTTTGAATACATTGTTAGTAAAACATCAACATAAAGATAATTAAACCTTATTTTAACCCCTAAATAAAATCATTTTTAAATTTGAGATCTAAGGGAAAAATAGGACAACATGAGGAATATAGAGAAAATATTATAGACCTAAAAATATCAGTATGTGAATAAATATTATTAAGACACATATCATGTGAGACAAAGGTGTAACATGATATCATAAAAAGGTAAGTATCATGAGTAATCACATGGGATAATAACATAAAGAATATGGCATCATAAGATCATAGATTCCAAGGAAATGGTCCTATAATTTTAAAAATTACATAGTTAACGGTAAAATCTAACTACAAAGTCAATAACATAGGGTGTCCAAAGTCCCATGTTAGATTTCGTTTCAGCCTAATCCAATACATAATGTCCCATGATACAAAATCTTTAAAAATTTATTAGAGAGATATCTAGATGAACCTATCATAACATGATTACAATTACGGGTTCAACAAAAAGTAAATTAATCACAACAAATAAATATAATAATTACCCATGGAAGGATAATGGGTTTTATAATAATTCATCATATCACATCAAATGGATTTATTAAATAATGTATTTGAGAAATGATGAAGATGAATGTATTATCCTATCATTGAAAGGGGTAGTAAGCTACATATCATTATGAGATAAATATATATATAATATAGAATAATTAACATAAAATATATTTAGATGAATTGAGTTATAGTGAAAAACTTTATAACCCAAATAAATATGTTGGTTCAAAGAGATAACGTACAACTATAAGTGAAACATTTCTAGATATCAAAATATACCATCCATTTATAAACCATTAAAAAATACGTAGAATAAAGGGAATGAATTTTTATTTGAAGAAAATAAATAATATTATAAGGAAAAAAATATCTAATAATGGTTCTAGTAATGGGAAAATACGTTGGTTCTATAGATGGTAAAATACAACATTTATTTTTTTCCTTCGTAAAAAACTCAAAAAGTTCATTAAAAAATTTATAAAAATATTCATTTTGAAACATTTAAATGAATTTCAAATGAGTCATAGAATTTATTTCATTATTAATTCATTCTATGTAAATACATCAATAATAAAATATGAATACTATGGACATGAAAGATAATGATTTATAAAATAATTCTGTAAAACATTCAAAATGAGGTTTTAAATTTAAACTACCTCTTATGTAAAATATTAAGAAGATTTATTTTAAAGATATTGTAAATAATGTAAAAATTTTAAAACTCACCATTATAATCCATTTATTTATGAAAATGAATTTTCATAAAAAAAATATAAGAACATGTATGTGGATGAAAAATGTTTGAGTTAAATCATTAAAATAGTTTTTTAAAAAGAATGTCTCCTACCTAGAATGTGACTCCTCAGCTATGCTCCTTTTATTCCTGAATAAAAAAATATATTAATTTTTTACATTATTATTTATATTTTAGTTTTTTAATCATTTTCATCTATTTATTATCATGTTATATTCAATTACTTAATCATTTAGTATAATGTGATACATTTTGATGATATTCCACACATATGTTCAAAATCAAGTTTTTAAGTTAATTGAGGTCAAAGATATTATTATTTATTCATCAATAGGATAATAATATTTAAATAATAAACAAAAAATCAATTATACTTTTTAAAACATCCATAAAATTAGGTGTTGAAAAATTAACTTTGTTATAACTATAGAGATGGTAGGTCGTATATATGCATGAGTAACATTTTCATTTTTCAAAGATCATAATGGAAATAAGGTATTTGTTATTTTGGAATTATAAAATTATAATTATATCATATTTATCATATTATTAATTTTATTACACTTATATATACAATCCATGTGACGTGGTAATCAAAAATGTTTCACACATCTTTATGGAGTTAGTAATCCACAAAAACTCGCAAATGATGTTTTCAGATTTCAAGGAATGTTTGGAAGGAAAATATATGTTGTATTAAATTTAAAAAATGGTAAATATTTCATGAATATCATATATATACCCTAAATATATCCTCACAAAAATTAATGACAGGTACTGATGGAAAAAATTTCATTGTTTCACGAGATGGTAGTCCCATGTTCTCATAAATGTAGGTTTAATTTCACATTTATTAGAAGAAGATATTATTGAAGGTTATTCCATTAAAATAATAATTTATCACTATAAATAATATATAGATATTGTTATATCCACCTTTTTAAATAATATTTTCAGTATGTGGAAAAATAAATAAAACAAAAATTCATGGTTAAGAACATTACCTCTTCTTCGGACAACCTCTTTAGGATGACATCAAAATCCTTCTTATGGTGGATTTATAATCAAACCAAGCCCTATATGATATGTTAAGGGGGGTAATGAAGTTATTTGGGTAAGTAATTGTTATAAAAAGATTTTAGTGTAAATAAAATAAGAGAGGTGGTTCCCTTTTATATGTCCTGGGAGGGGAACTATTTGAATTAGTTAAAACATTAAAGGAATATAAATTAATTTTCAAAGAAAAATGGATTCAAACTCATATAATTTGATTTATGGTGGGAATGTGTAGATAAAATATCATTATATAAAATATGTACAATTTTAGGGGATGTTTTCACACTTATCATTTGTTTTTAACCCATGTTTACAGTTTTTGATAATTACCCAGATAATAATGCCTTTTACTCATTTGGTTTATATATTGTTATTATAAATGGAGAATTAGTTAACTAATTAACCATAGTTTATATTTTTTAAATTGTATAAATAATATGGACATTTATAGTATTTTATGGAATTTTAAGTCATTTTATTACAAATGATTTACAATAAAATAACATTATTTTCATTTTTGGAACTATTCAATTAATTGAACATTAAAAAAACATGAGAGGAAAATATTTATACTCTATTACATTAAAACATCTCAAAAAATTTATGGTTACCAAAAAATTTCATGGTACACAATAATATTTTCAAATTATCATACATTTAATATTTTTAAATTTATTTATATTATTTTTATATAAATTGATTATATATTGTATCATCGTTTCACAGTCATTTAATGTAATTATATAATTTTAAAAAATATAAATAAATTAAAAAAAAATAAAAATAATAATTTATATGCCAAATGAATTTTTAAAATTTAATATAAATACTTTTTATTCCTTTCATTATATATTATTTAATAAAAATCCATAAAAGTGATATATTTTTCATTACCTTTTACTAAAAATTATAAAGGATAAAATCCAAAAAAACATTCCAAAAAGTGGATATATATTCTAAAAATGTATGGAAATGGAATAATGTAACTAATATAATATGATAAATTAATGTATTACGGTAAATTGTTTGTCCCTGTCTTATTTTTTTAACCATAATTGTCTGATTTACCCCTTACATGTTCAAATTGTTTTATTATATTTTATATTCATAATGACTTAATAAGGGTCCTATTTACCTAGTTTTTAAATAATCATTACAAATACGAAAAAAAATCAATATTAAATTCATATAATTGGTTGAATTTAATTGAAAATTACACTCATTAGAGGTGATGAAAAACAATTATTCCATAAAAATTCCTTTTAATAATAAAGATTTTTTATACTATATGCAAGTATAATATTTAATACAAATTCAATAAATAGATTATTTTTAAAAAAATTATTTAATTTAATGCTAAAATAAATACACAATTTAATTTTTCTTAGTAAATCATTTAAAAAAATATTGTTTTCAATGAAATTTTTAATTTTTCCTTATTCATTGAAATATGATAATTTTTTAAAAAATTAAAAAATTGACTTTAATTTATTTTTGATATTATATTTTGAAAATTAATATCTTTTTTATGAAATATAATTTATAACAATTAAAAAATTCATAATATTATCTCATAACAAATATTAAATACCATTTTTGTAAAAATAAATTTTTACATAATAAAATGGCAGTAAAAAACTCTAATGGTTATTTAATAATAATTCATATTGTGTAGTGACTAGATACATATTTAATAAAATATACAACCCAATTCATGTGTTCCAATTTAAAATCTATTTTATAATGGACATATTTAAATTATAACATTTCATGGTTCATTTAATATTGATATTGGGTGTCATATAAGCTGTCGAATGAAGCCATGATTATAAAAGATTGGGGTATTTCACATGTACATCATAGTAATGAAGGATTATGTTAAGAGATAACCAAACCTACTCTCATATATATATATGACCCATGCTATATCAAAAAATGTGTCTATTGGTCAAGTACCTAACCCCACACCAAATATGGAGTACTCATGAACCATTTAGGATGAGATTAATCATGGGATTATCAAACCCCATATGTATAAAAAGTCATAAATCAAATCCATAGAGATTAATATATTACTGTAGGGGATGTTATGAGTTTAATCTCTTGGTACTGATCAAATACAAAACTATCACATAGATAATAATAATCTATTTTTTATTTAAAATTGATCCATTCATGAAAATTTATCTTTGACAAATAATCTAATAGAACCACCATTTATTAATTACGTCATTAGGATCATAGCCTAGAATAATACCTTATTAATTATAACATGATTAATTTAATTTTAAATTATATCAACTCGTCATCATTATCAACATGTTGGTATATTAAACTCACTGTATAATCTCTTAGTATCTATAAATTTAGTCAACTAAATAACATTCACCCCATTATTAATCACTAGTTAGACATACATTATTGTATATAAAGTATTATTGGACTACTCATACCAAATATAATCTTATTTTCATGTAACAAAAAACCAATTTTGTTAAATAATTAATACGATAAGAGCATTGAATCATAAACCATTTTATTTTCTCACATTAAAGTACATAAAAATTTTGTATTAAAACATTTTTTGTAACTCCATAGTTTGTAATTAACGTTTCTCAGATCCTCAAACTTGTTGAGGGTGTGTACCTTGATGAACCACTAATAGTTCATTTCCTTCAATTGGAGGAAAAATTATCATTGAAACTTTGTATTATGATAAATCATTATTCAAATTTAATTATAATTTTCATAACCATATTCATACATACCCTTGGGAGTTACTCATCTATCATAGCTTTCAAAACTACCATTACACTCTCCTCATGAATATACATATCCTAAAAAAATTGGGAAATTGTTTTCTATAGGATCCTAAAATAGTTAAAATGAACAAAAATATTGTGTTCAAATTGAGAAAATAATCACAATTGTTCTCTGTAAATTTTATCAAGATACATTATAAATAAGTTCAGTGTATAAATATTTGAAATTCAAATAAAGACCTCTAAATCTTCTTTAATAGCCTCTAAAAGCTAACCATCGTATTCTATATAGAAATTTTTTAAATGTGACTATTCATCTGTAAAAATTTGATATCTATAAAAATTATATATATTTTTTGATAAATAATATTATTTTAAATAAGTAGTAACATATGGGTTCAACATGTGAAACCTTAAGACACAATCATGTTCCTATTATCCCCAGGATGAAAGGACCAACATGTGTTCTTAGTATATGAACCACTCAGTCAGTCTTGTATCTATTTGGTTTTACTCATTTCTATTTTAAATCTAATAGATGGGTTTTTAAATTCCAACCCATTTGGATCATCCCTATAAGATGAAACAGTGAATTTTTTTTCACAGTATTAAAATTTTAGGTTTGATAAATATGAACCCCACCTCATAATACCCCAAGACATTATGGTTTGAGAACCATCTGATATCATATTGAATAATTGTGGGGTATATATCCCAACCCTCACTCCCAGAATGTCACTGAAACATTATAGACACCACATTAGAATACCCTTAATCCTATCATGTTCTTTAGGTCTCACTGAGTACTCAAAATAATCATTATTTTGGTATTTTTTGTTTCATAAATCCAAATAATACAAAAAATGTTTTTTAAAGTTGACAAATAATTTCAAAAAAAAACAAATATAATTTATTGGTATTATTATCTTAATAGATAAAATAAAATATTTTATACGATAATTCTTCTTCTAATAAAACAGAAACAAATTATTTATGCCTAAAAATTATAGTAATTATATTTACTATGATAAATTATTTGTTAAAATAACTGAAAAAACACATTTTTTTGTCTATTTTTGTTGGACTAATTGGAAAAAACAAAATTAATCAATGATTTGGTAATGTTTTCAAATCTATTGGAATTTTAAGAATAATATATTTGGTGTAAGTAAACACTATTAAGTTTTGAAGATGTTTTCATGTATTTTTATAAAAAAATTGGTCACACACATTAATATTTTTTAGTAGAATATAATAATGTAATATATGGGATTGATATGAATATAATTAGATTAAAATAAGTTTAAATTAAAAAAATGGATATGACAAAAAATTATAAATCAAGAATTTAAAATAAATATTTATCGGATACAATGGATCACTTCCATATGCATGATTTATATAATTGGAATATGTTTATAACAATTTTTATTTATAACAATGGTGTTTGATACACATAAAACTTTCCACCCCCAGATTCCTAAACATTATAATAGATCAATTATAATAGTGACTCGAGTCCCCTTATTAATAACATATTACTCTTAATAAAAACATAGTTCATATAGATGTATTTGTTTGACTTTTTTTTACAATGTAGGGAATATAAAAAAAATCATCATATACATAAATTAATTACATTAAATAGTATACCACAAATGGTTATAACTAATTTATGTCTACCTTTTTGAATTCCACTCATAAAAACTTATTTATCGTTGTCATGAATGGATTGTTTTTTAATAAATAACCATCCATGTATAGAAATTTTTACCTATTTTATATTAAATATCATATGTAATCTCATGTATGTTTTAAAGGATTTTTACTCTTTATTGAATTATAATAAAATGTGGTATTAAATATTTTAAATATGTCTGTTTCATAAAAAAATTACATTTTATATTATATAATTTTTTAATTGTCGTAAAATTGAATTGTTCAATTTTTATCGTAATTTATAATGAAATTTCCTTACTTCTTAATTGATTAAACCAATAACTATTGAGAACCAAAAAATGGAAAATTTGATTTTATACATTGATATTTTAACTAAATATCCTAGAACTATAGATATATTTACTAATATTGTTTATAAATAGATCTCAAAAATTTATTTCCATTCCATGAGAAGAAGAGTGTATTTTTTAGGTTTTGGTATAATACATTAAGGATAATGTGAAAAAATATTTTAAGGATAAGTTTAAATTATTTTTTATATAAAAGGACTTTGTAAGAATAAAAAATTAACATAGCTATGTTTTCATGTTTTGTTTTAAATGAGTTATTTCCTTTCTCACACCTCATAATTATTATTAAAATAATTTCATTCTATGTATTCTTATAATGATACATTATTTTATACAGTTTTTAAATGATACAATATACAATATTTGTAATCAGTTGATGATATTGGTGATTTAAATGGATTGGATGATTTGATTCAGGCCAATGGTGGAATCATCAAAATTTGTGTGACCTATGATAATTTTATATTATTTGTGTAATGGATATTTAGGATAAACATAGAAATGTGAGAGATGATTCATTTTAAGATATTAGTTTCAACTTAATCATTTATTGTGGTTTATAATAGAATAATTTAACAATGTTAACAAAATTATTTATATTTCATCAACTCATTAACCCCCACCCATTGTATTAGTCAGTTATATTGAGTATCTATAAGTATAAATATGCCCAAAGTTACGTTTATATGTTTTTAAAAAGGATTATTATAGTTCCTAAGATTTTATAATATTTAATTGATCAATAACATTAACTCAAAATTAAATGGATTCATAGTTTTTAGATCAATAAATATCATATTTGTAAGTATATAATTTTATTAAATTTAAATTAATATATTATGGATATTATAGAATTTTTTATTTCATGTTCAATTATTGTTATGTTTTTTCTTTAAATGTCTTATGTTGATCATAAAAATATATATAATTGTGTAAATTCATGGAATTTTATTTTTTTATTCTACACTAGAGAGTGATTCTAAAAATTTAATGGGTTGAAAAATTATTACTGAAATGTCAAAAAATCACTAGAACATCAATAAATAAAATAGAAATGTAATGGGGATAAGTTTTAAATGTGGTAGAAAATGATCAATCCTTTTTATTGGCGATATATGAATATATTAATCATTTATTCACATAAATCAATAAAGTTTTTATCTAAATATGATAGTACAAAAGAAATAAACAAAATACATTCCTTTTTCTAAATATATTGATTTATTTTAGATGAATTCAATTGAAATTATTGGAACTATAAATATTTATAATTGAAACATTTTATATGTAATTTCCTCTTCAATGTTTTTATATCATATGAAATCATAAGGGATGTTACTATAATGATTAAAATCAATGGATAAAACTATAATTACTTCAAATATATGATGGAATTAGTAAATAAAGTGGAAAATAATATGGATCTCATAACTGATTTAGAATGTGAGTATATTGATTCAAGAATTGAAAATTAATTCTAAAATTTGTAATAGTCATGCCTTTATGCAATAGTAACATCTAGGGGAATTATAATTTTTGGTTCTAAATCCATGGTTTTTTTAGAATTTGTACTCAAATAAGGATTAAAAGAGTAATAAAATCTCTGATTAGAGTTTTGGGATTTTCTTACAGAACAAGTGGTGTCTCAGGTGGTCAGTTCAATAATAGAGTTGTGTCTTGGTGGGGTTACTATAAATTTTGAGCTAATAATGGCTCCATAAGAATGGAAATGTAGATTCCACATCATTTATAAATTTTTAAAGAACCATTATTTATATTTTATATGAGTTATGATAAATCTTCAATACAAACCGATTTAAAAATATTTGTCAAAGTATTTTTGAGTGTTTGATAAAATTCTTAAGGTTATTTATATTATTTGGAAATTATTTTGAGATGGTTGAAATTTATTATAGATGATTAGTAATGTTGGAAAATAATTTTTTTTGGTCTTGTTGTGTTTTAGTAGATTTTAGCCTCATTGGGGTTTTCAATCATAGGGTATTACATCGGTAAGTGGTTTTCAACAACTGATATAAGTGATACATCTCTTAATTAGAATAAAATCCATAATTTCTAAATTTACTAGGAATGGTAAAATTATTTTCTAGTTATGTGTGGGAATTACTTAAAGGAGAGAATCAAGAAGTAAAATTATGAATCCAGATGATTATGAAGGAGCTGCTCAGCCACGATCTTGGTTAAAATCTATGAAAATTAGAGTTTCAAAATCTAGATCTATTAGAATAAAATTTATTATAATTTTCGACTAATATAATGGATAGTTAATTCACAGAGTGATTTTTTGAATATTTTTCTTTACGACTAATCATATGTAATAGGACTTTCATGATAAAAGAATATTACATACAAAGAAAATATTTTACATATTTTTGAATATTTAGATAATGGAAAAAATAATATGTTTATATAAATGTATTATATTTGGAAAATCTATCAAATTCATAGACCTTACTAATTATTTTGAATATATTCTTGAAGGTTAATTGGTGGATTTATATGTTTTTATTCAATATATAAATATATTCCACTTAGTAAAGGTAATGTTTTGGTGCGTGAGGGACAATAAGTAATGGTTAAATTGATATTTGTATTGTGGTTGTATTTTTACCAATTATAATGTAAATGTATAATTATGATGGGTGATAGAGTGAGTATCCACCAATAATGGATGATGATAAGTGCTCATACATTCATTGGGGATGGAAAGAAATCATTTCCATGATTAATACATGGAAATATAAAATATATAATGAATTTTTTCCTTGAATAAATATCTAAATATTTTCAAATGGGAGAACATACATATTTCAGGTATTGCGAAGATCATAAAATATTAGTAAAAGTATTGAATTTCAAAAAGAACTATCGACAATATATTAAATTGGAAGTGAAAATATGAATGGATGATGGCTACTACACCTATATAGTACATCTCAAGAAGATATATATAGAACAATTTATAATGGTCTTAAAGTATAAAAAAGTTTTTATATAGAATATTGGATAAACCATACAATGTATTTGATATATGTAGAATCTTGAATATTGTGTTTTCTAACAATTTGAAGTAGTTTTAAAAAGAGTGTAGATTGCTTGGTGTCATTTAAAGTGTATCAAATTTGATTTAAAGAAATCAAGAATTTTGGTTTCATAATGTATAGTATGAATATAAATCATCTCTCTATCTTAAATAACTATTGTCTCAACTTTAATGCATTGAAAATTACTAATCCATTATATTAAAAGTTTTAAAATCTTGTATTGAATTACCATAATACGTCCTAACATAAACATTATCTTGCTTCCATATAATAATCAAAAATTGAAACATATTTATAAAGTATTCCCCATGTAAATATCATCACCTATATGTAAGAATCAACTTGGATGTGTACCCAAGATTATACTACAACATAATAATGAATACAGCTACACAACTATTATTCTTATACATAAACATCAACAAAAATGGGAAATATGAAATTTATATTTACATGAATGAAATATCCATATTTTATTTCTAAATAATAAATATATTTTGGATTTCCCAAGAGGTATTCTATCAAGTCCCGAACATTAGAAACCCAAAATTGATTTTTTATTGAAGAATGAAAATTATAAGATGCCGATATTCATGAAATAGAAATTAATATAAATATAAGGATATTTTTTAGATCATTTTCAATGTATCAACTTATGAAATTATTGATTAATTATTATATGGAAGGAAAACAAATTTGATGATAATTAAGCTAATATAAATGTTTCGATTATCATTATGTTATTCATAGTCATGAACCAAGCTTAATTTGAATGATTTGAGTTAATAATATCGTTATTATTTTTATTCAATACCTTAAAATGAGAATATTTTAAAGTCATCATTTTTTATATAAATGGAAGATGGAATCAGAAGAGGCAAAGGATGACGTCCAGTGTTGTAATCATCATGAAATAAATCGTTAACTATTAGTTTTTTACTAGAAGTATCAATTTTATTAAATTTTGGGAAAAATATAATTTATGGATTGATGTGGAATGTACAAACAAAATAATACTACAATCCAAACCTCATAAAGCCACAAAAAAACATTCATTATACATTTAGGAAAAGGAGAGACCAAACAATAAATGGTGATTCTTAATATCAAAATGGGGATGTTTTAACAGATTATAACTATAAATATCATCAAGGAAGATAAATACCATTGATTATTAATAACAAATAAGAGAATTATTACAAAATCTATGAAAATAACATCAAGTTTTTTGAGGTACCATCTGATCTGTTATCCATTGAAGACATAGGGGTCCCTTTTATTCCCTATTTTAACAATATACTATTATTAAAAAATAGTTAAAAGTGAATATCCTCATTTTATTATTTCATGAATTCCATTCCAAATTTTCAATATATTGATTTCGTCATTTCATTGAAATATCTTGGAAACAGAATGTTGGAACCATGACCTATCATAGTTGTAAGCTGGAAACAAAGTCTATTTTTTCAATATAGATTGGTTTGATTTTATATTTTTTAGGAAAAGTGATCTAATAGTACAAAATAACTACATTGTTGGGGTTTGTATCATTTCCCAATGTTTTACGTATTATTATTCTAAAAATCTAGATTATGGATCAGTTTCAATAATGTATAGAGCATCAAAAATGATATTCATAAAATAAGTGATTTTTCTAGATTGACTCATCTAAAATATGTTAAAGGAATGAGTTTCGTCAATACTGGGTTTCATGATGTTTTACATTCGAGAATATGTGGACAATCTGGAATAATCAATTTGAATAGATTGATGATATGAATGTAAATATTTTTGACTCTGACAATCTCCACAAATGCACGAAGGCATGAATGTAAAAATACATGACAACAAGAATGTTCAAGAATAAGTGTTTTTTCATGATAGCATTGTGAATGAAAGATCTTTGTGGAAATGATTTTGTTGGATTAGTAAATATCCCCTAGGTTCATGGAATCATAACAAAAGGTTAGGACTATAAATAATAAGCTACCACCACTTCATTTTATTTGAAAATAATTTGATAAATGGATGAATAATTCTAAATTCATGATGGTTAAAAGAATAGTGAATCATGTATAAAATGTGAGCATGAGAATCATGAAAAGGATTTTATAGTCTTGACATAGGAATATATATCTAGAAAATGGATTCTCAAGATAGTTAGTTATTCTATGAAGACATAGTGTAATGTGAAGGGAGTTTTCTTTGTGAAGGATTTTTCATTCATGAATATGTTTTTAAAAATAGATAGAAAAAATTCCTACATTTTAATGTTATAATTTCTTTGAAACATAAAGTGGTATCAAATAGTCTTGAATATTTGAGAACCATAGGTATGAACTACTATTTTAAGTGAACAGTTCATTCAATTTCATAATCTCAAGACTATAGTGAAAGTAGAGTCATGTTCTAGTCAGGGACAAATAATTAAATTACAGTCTACTAAATTGACTTTCAAGTTGATAAAATGATTAATACTTTACCTAATTTAGTTTTCAAGGGGGTCGATGGAATTCATAAAATAAAGGTCGTATGGTTTTAGGAAAATATTTTAACAGTAGTGTTCTTGGAACAGAGTGATAATATCCAAACATTAGTATTCCACTAATCATGAATATTAGTGGAATTAGGTAAGACTAACACACTATCAAGGAATTCACCATGGACTACCCCTTAGTAGGGAACTAAGTGAAACTATATTATTATCTCTCTGAATGTGAATGTTTTATTACTTCATGATTCCATCCAAAATGGTTTAAAATGTAGTACCAATGTGGGAACTTGATCTACATATTTAGAAGATAATATATACTCCCAAATTCACCCCCACCCTCTTAGAGTGTTTTGGGATCCTATAAGTGGTATTGGATGCAATATTATGGAGTTAAATTTATCCTCTATTGTTCCTTGGAGAATTCAATGAATGTTAGCGGAGTAAAACACTTTTATTGAAGAAATTTATATATTTAGAATAGTTTGATGAGATCTAATCTATGATCCATTTAGAATGATTTCCTTTTTACTCCTGCATTGGGTATTTAGGTCACTAATGTGATAGGTCATTCAGTTACAAAAAGAGAAAGGAAAATTCATGAATCTAATGAAAAAGAAAAAAATCCCTTAATAAAGATCTATCTAATCAAATTATTTGAAGGTGATGGGTTTCATTTCATCCAATTATATGTTGGAAAATATGGAAAATATATATGATAGAGATAAAAAAGTGGAGGATTCCAAACTCCATGTATTCCACAATGGGTTTGATGATATGAAAATGCATCTTAATGAAATTTCATGTAATGACCCAAACATTTATGAATAAAATTTACTTCATTTAAATTAAATGTCTTGTAGATATAGAAAACACATTAACTCTATTTGATTTATTATATCCAATTGGATTTAAATGGCTATTATGTATCCTTACAATTGATAATATAGTCATTAAAGAGAGATCACTTGACTAGTATAAATATAGGGATTTAATAAAGCCTTTGGACATAGACAAAGGAAGTGATGGCCTCAACCAATAGGATCATACCTTTTGAGGCATGTTTATCAGATATTCCTAGGGAGATATCATTTTTGGCCTTTTCCCTAGACCAATCCAAATCTGCGATTCAATAACATAAGCATGAGTTGAACCAATTATATGAGATGTTCAAGCTCATTCGGATCACAGCCCAAACCATGTTCACTGAACAGCCCTAAGAAATCCCCACTATCACAAAAACTACTCCTAGAGAGTATATTGGTGTAATTAAGGGATATGTAACAAGACCGTATCATTTTAATTATGTAAATTATATTTCTATAGAATAATGAATATACCTTCATTCAATTATTTCTACATTTTAAATGATTTATATACCACAAGTGGTATTTTTTGGTTAATATTAAAATTCAATTAAGAAATTTATTTTGAAGAATTAATGAATTTTTTATTTAAACAATATTTTACTGAAATATTATTATTAAATTACTATTATTAAATATAATTTATTGAATAATTTTTATGATGTTAAATGTAATTCTTAATAAGGATTGAAAATAGTTTTTTTCAAAACCAGTCAATTTCCATTAAATGCTAGTTTTTATTTTAAAACTGAAAATTCACATATTTATAAAATTATTTAAATAAAACAAATATTTTTTGGAATCAACATGTAAAAAGGTTCCAATGGTGAATTTTTCATAATTTTCTGAGATAGTGTACTTTTCGGGTAAAAATTAAATACCTTGTAAATATATAATGTGTTTCATGACATCATAATAACCCAATAGTGATGTAATAAAATAATATAAAATAAATATTTAAATTTTTTTTTCATTTAAATTAATATAAATTCAGGTTTATTTTATTTATTTTACAAATCATTAGTATATCCTCCAAGACATATAAAAAATTTTAAGAATTTAAAATCATTTCCTTGAAAGTGTGACTCACCTCTACATGAGAAAGGGAAATATTTTAATATCTTTAGACCATAGACTGATAAAAAAACTAGTACCGTAATAAATTTCTATAAACCATGGGATGGTATGTGGTTTTGATTATTTTTGTGTGTGGTGTCCAAACCCAATATAACAAACAATTCCCCCATCATTCCAATATAAACTGACCCAAAGTACCATTTTTCTACATTAAAACTCTTTAATTCTTGAACACCCCCTACCTATTACTCTTTATATTCCTTCTAACACTCCCCCATTCCTCTAAGAAGCCTCCCCCAATCCATTGGGATTAGACAACCATGTAATGGATCTCCCTCTCTCATTTTTCATCAAGCGCCTCTTTTATATCATGCCTTTAAATTTCCATTTTCATGATTTAGGATATGTTCTTAAATACCTAATTATTGTCTATTTAATTTATACATGTTGGGATATTCAATTAACTCCCATTAATCCTCCTATGATCATTTATTCCTACCCATTACTATGTCGAAATTCAGTATGGGAGTTCTCTCTCCATATTCAAGAATTTAATTTATATTATGAATCTAAAATTTCATTTCCCATGTTTGGATATTATTTTCCATGATCCATTAATATCCATTCCATGTATAAATTATTAGATAACCCTTTCTATCTCATTAACACATTTTATGAATTTCTATATGATGTTGTTATAATGCCAAAATTGAACCATGATTTTCAATGCAATAATCATCGTGTAGTGAATAACATATTCATTCCTGTATCAATGGTATTCACCATTATTCACACATAATTATCAAATTTAGACTGACATGTATGAATTCCACTTTCCTTAATCATGGAATAAATGATGATGTTGAATGAATCCATGTTATGTGATCTATCTTCCACAGATAAGCATGATATTGAAATGATTATGAAGGGTGTTCCCTAATAGTGCTCCAAGTCATTGGGTAATGTTTACTATCATGATACAGCATGTTGGGATATGGGTATACCTGATTCATGTGTAGGAATTTTTTCTACCACATTGGGATATGGGTTTTCTTGATTCCATTATGTTAATTATGTAGTGTATGAAGTTGTTTTCACATTTCCATGTATTGATAATCATGCAATATCATGCCCTTATGTTTATGATTCTCTTATACTCTATTGATATTCCAATTGAATAAATTTTATTGTATTATTCAAGACTTTCCTTATTTACTTAATTAATGGGCCTTACATCTCACCCTTTTCTAATGCATGTCCTCAGGTTATCCCCTAAAATTCAATGAAGAAAGGAATGTTGTGGTCACATAAAATATGTTTTCAATAAAGATGTAAATTTCATGTTTTATTTTGTTACGTAATGTTCATAATACCTAAATATATTATACCACATGATATGATGAGTAATATTATGTGATAGTTAATGTAATAAATCATTTTTAACTATTAAATAAGTTTTATATTTGTTATAGATGATATTAGAGGGAAAGTTTGTTTATATTTAGAATTCGGATTAGAAAACTCTAGTGAAAGCCTTAGGGAAAAACTAATTAGAAGAAAAGAATACTCAAATTTTTGTGAGTATACAGTAAGTGGTTTATCAATTAAATACATCCATGTATAGATATGAACAGGTATAGGCAGCTCTTTTACAGATGTATCTAGGGGTTACACCTTGAAAACACCACTTTGAGAAAGCCCTGAATAGGAACTGGTGCATGACAACAGGCCTTTCTGCACTCTTGGTTTGACACACCTAGAGGATATACTTTGGTAAATTCATAAGCTCAGTATGAACCATTATTAACTAAACTAAAAATACAATAACAATATATATTATGAATTTGATCATGGATAATAGAGATCGAACCCTATAAACTCATAAGTTATTAGGAAAAATGTAATTTACAAGTTAGCCCTTTAATTTCATTGGATTCCCTTTAGGTGTTTAATGGTTTAACATTACTCATCGAAAATTATATTTTGGATAAAGTAAATTGAGAAAAAAAATTTTAAAGGTTGGGTTATCATCAATAGTTCTACACATTCTATTATATCCAAAAAGATAAGTAGAATAATTTAAATACCACCACATCGTAAGGAAGTTGATATGTCGATGAAAATGGAAAATTGGGTAATTATTCCATACAATGTATAAAAATCCTCCCCTATCACAATTTTTTATTTGATCATCCCAGTAAACCTCAGCATTCTCTCTCTAGTGAGATTTAATTCAATTCCAGGCATGGATAGACTTTCCATATATAGAGATATAAAAAATTTCCATGAGAGGGAAATCACTCTCCATATGGTGAATCAACCCCTAATTCAATACATCTGCAAGGATGAGGATGAGTCTTCATTAGCACCATAATCTCAAGAATGGATATTAATAACATATGTGCATGCATATCTGACTCATATGATCAAGTCTACGAAAGGAACCATCCTCGAAAACCTGCATATTGTGAGGGAATTTGTGGGGGTGTTTCCTGATAAATTATCTAGACTTCATCCTATAAAAGATATTAAATTCTCAAATGATCTTATACCTATGCAGTTTGCAATATCCAAGAGTCCAGATAGAATGGTTGTTGTGGTACTTGAGGAACTAAAGAGGCAACAACAATATAATCTAGATAAAGGGTTTATACAACCAAGTGCTTCCCCATTGGGTGCGCCAGTCTTATTCTTAAAGAAGAAGGATATGTCGATGCACCTTTGTGTTGATTATCTTGAGATCAACAAAATCCTGATAAAGAAAAATTCTAATTTTTTAAAAATTGATTACTTTTTGATCAGTTATATGGATCACAATACTTATACAATGTGTATCTATTGTTAGGTATTAGAAATTAATATTGAAGAAGGAGAATGTCCCAAAGATTAATTTTCATACTAGCTATTGGCACTAAGAATTCATAGTAATTCTATTAGGACTCACTAATTTTCCCAAAATCTTCATAGACATGAATAATAAAATATTTAGATATTACCTCAAAAAATTTGTTGTTGTCTTTATTGATGATATTCTAATATACTCTACAACCATTGATGTGCATAAAGAGCATATGATCACAATTATAGAGACCTTGCTAAAGGAGAAAACCTATGAAAAGTATAGAAACTATGAGTTCTGGATGAATGATGTCTTTTTCATGGGGAATATTATCACTAGAAATGCGATATATATGGATAATTCAAAAAAATTGAGGGATGGTTGAGGCTGACATATGTGGAGGATATCCAGAGCGTCATGGAGTTAGATGGATATTATCACTGATTTGTTATAAATTTCACACAATTTTCAAACCCTCTTACTAAGAAAACATGGAAAAAATTCATGTTTCATTTTAATGATTAATGTGAATAATGATTTATGGGGTTGAATAATAGTTCTGTCACTTCCCATGTTCTCACACTACCCACAAGTGGGGAGATTTTGAAATATTCATCTATTATTTTAACAAGTTCATGGGTTATATGTTGATAAAGAATGAAAAATTCATTTCTTATGCCTCAAGTTAGTTGAATATTTATGTGAAAAACTATCCCACACTTGATCTAGAGTTGGAAGCTATGATCTTTGTGTTAAAAATATGGTATAATTATCTCATTGGGGAGATGTGTGAAATATATACGGATCAAAAAAGACTCAAATATATATTCACACCAAAAATTTGAATTTGTGCCAATAAATGTGATTAGAGCTCGTCAAGGATTATGAATCCTCAATACATTCCCACCACAAGAAAGTGAATATGGTGGCATATTATCTAAGTAGAAAGGACCTGAAAATTATATCATTGGAGAGAATTGAAAAATACCCAATCTTCTTAGATATGATGAAAATGGACATGGGAATTATAAAGAAGGAAAATCATCAATCCTATTAGATATTAATTTTAAACCAACTCTTTTGGAATTGTAAAGGATGCTCAAAAATATAATGTGGGAATTAAGAAGAATGTGGAAACTATCAGAAAAGGGAAATCTTCATAGTTCAATGTTAATAATGAAAAAATTGTGATATTTGTATTGCTAATATGTATTCCATAACATCTTATGTTAAAAATTTACTCTCGGATTATGCACAAAGTTTGAATTTCTCCACTAACCCAAGAAATAAAAACATGTATCGAGATATTAGATATCACTGTTGGTGGGATAAAATGAATAAGGTGATAAAAAAATATACATCAAGTTACCTGATATGATAGTATGTGAAGGATAAAAGGAAGAATACTAAGAGGATGATGTGACCATTAACTATACCAACATGGAAATGGAAAAACATCACCATAGACATTGTCATTGGACATCTAAAGACATCCAAAGGAAAAACAATTATCTGGGTTGTTGTGGGTCGTCATATAAAGACTACACACATCATTGAAATTTGAGAGGATTTATCACTAGATCAACTGGAACAAATATACATCCACTATTGGAAATGGGGTATTTGTGATGGGGATTTTGTGATGGGATCCCATTGAAAATGTCCTGTTATAGAAAAGGGCATCACAAATATTCAGTTTAGTAATAGCTCATCGCAAAAACAAGTATTTGTGAAGGTGTAAAAATCTATCACATATTGATTTCCCGTGTTTTTTAAATACCTTATTCCTACAGGCCCATCAGATAAATCCTTACCGAGTTTTTGAAACATTTTTTTTTGCGGCGGGATGTTGAAAATACTTTTTACAATGGGGCTCATCACAAAACTATTAAGAAAATTAAAAAAACAAATAACAAAATAATAATAAAATAATAATATAATATTAATATTAAGGAAATAATATTATTTATTTCAGTAATATAAAATATTATTCATATAATAATAATTAAAATAACATTGATAACAATATAATAATAATATTATTATTAATAATGAAATAATAACATTGATATTACTATTGTAATAAAAAATAATAAAAATTGTAAACCTCAATATTAACAATAAATTAACAAAAAAATAATCAAACTGAATAATTAATAAAATGATTAAAAAATTAAATAATGTAGTAATATAATGAAATACAAAAAATTAAAAAATGTAATATTAGAGAAAATATAATAAATTCACTATATAGAATGTTAAATAGATAATATAACAAAAAAATTGCCTCCAAATGTTTTAGAATTAAATATTAATAGATCACAGAGCAGGAGTGTCGTCTAGAGGAGCTAGAGGTTATGGTGGAGGGAACTACATCCCTAAATCCGGAGTGAAATGTGGCATGTTCTCAAAATACTCATGCTCCTACTACTTCCATCATCGAATCTTCTCCTCATGCATCTCTTGCTACTAATGTTACTATCATTGGAACACTTCATCGACTGTTGCTATTATTGAAGCATATTCTCCTTCTCCCTATGCGTTCTATCAATAAGCTCACTAGATCTGAGATCAAAGCTACTCCTAATAATATGAAGAAGTGGATGATGAATCCCCGTGATCACATCTCGAGATGGATGATGACATCATATTTATTCCATAATAATTCACATGCATCAATAATGAATTTATACCAGCAACTAGGCATTTATTGATGGCATACTGGGTTACTTTCGTCTATGCTCTCTCATCAAATCAGTGGGTGTTGGTCTGAGTATCGGTCATAGAATGACCCTTAGTATTTTTTTAAGACATCATGGTCTCATATGAATCCTTAAATTGAATTTTTAAAAAAAAAATTGTTTAAATATTATTTGTAGTTAAATTTTACACACACAAAAAGAATATACTGAGAACTACCAGATGTTGGTGAGTACCACTAATCTCCCATGTGGTTGGTTCACAATACATCCTCTTATAAATGTTAAAATCTAAAATATCAGCTTATTCAACAACATATATGAATATAAAATAAACCATTTATATTTAAAGTTATATAGAATATTATAAAAATTTCTTACCATATGATCCCTATGTGTACTGAATGTACGAATACCAGCTTGATGTGTCACCTCTTGTTTCATATAGTTATTTCGACCAACTAATGATATCCTATGAAAACAACCACCCAACCAGTTTGAGCATAATTCATCCCAACCCTGTCATGAAATTTAATCAAGTTGGTGGGGGAGACAAACTCATCAAACTATGTCACTCCTTCTTTCACCATTACATTCCTTCTCAAATTTTGAAAAAACTAACTATAACGCAGATGCCTAGTCCCCTTCCATGCCTTCCATATATCCCCATGCATGCTCTCATCGAACGAATACCATAAACCCTAATGATAATTTATAATTTTAATTTATTTAAATAATGTATTTCAAAATATGTGTTATTTATTTACATACCATCCAATGATCAAACTTGCGGTGTTCTACATTAATGGAAATCTAATCCCATGAGACCCATGCTACAGAAAAATAATCACACAATATAGATCTCCGATGTCCAGTAGCTATATGGATAAAGATGTGAAGAAAGAACAAATATTAAACAAATATTATATAAATAAATTATTGAAAACTATAAAAATACACAGGTAAACATACCTTTGTACGTGTAAATTGAAGCGAAGACCTGGAAATCGCTCGATGACCTAGTCAGGAACCATCAATCACGTAAGGCCACCCCCCTCCATGTCCCCCCTAAACTGCCAGTAATCTGAGAGTCAGATTACCCTACATCCTACTCATCCAAAGGTAGAACACCTTTTTCCAACATATAAAACCAATCCTAATCCATTTGAAACACTAAATTATTGTTTTTATCAAATAGTTGAAAAAAACTATTATATATAGATATATATTATATATGATTATAAAAATCATTTAACTGTGTCAGTGTTCATCATCATCCCCACCTTCATATCTGACGGTGTTCCTTGCCTTCATGTTCCTCCTCAAAATAATTTATTTCCATTTGAGTTTCAATTTCATCATCTCTTTTTATTTTAAATTATTTTGTAACATTAATAACATCATCGTCACCATCGAACATTAACTATGGGTTTCCATCATCAATATTTGTGCATCCTCAAGAAAAATTTAAATTTAGAGTATTCTCTGGAAAACTTTCAATTCCTTCCACTTCAGTGGAACCATATTCACATTGAGTCAACTGATTTTCCTAAGATTTAATTTTTATTATACTCCACCAATCACTCAACAGTCATGAAATAGCATAACATCACGAATAAAAAAAATTATTTTCCTAATGAGCCAATAAAAATGGTTCATTTACTAATAGACGACTATAATATTTAATATCAATAATTCCATATGATGGAGGAACACGCAAGGCTCTCTCAGTATCCAACCACTGACATTTAAACATCATTATGTAATGTTGTCCCAGATAACACAATTCAATAATTTCTTCTAGAATGTTGTAATAATCAACTTATGTTTCCATATGATGATATCTTATCAATCACACACCACTATTCATTGTTTTTTTATTCCCTATATGAACTTTTTTGAATTTAAAAACCAATCACCACTAATGCATTATATGATTTAACCATTTTGGTCGGTGGGTAACTCAACACACGCAATCAATTATCAATTTTATTAGAAATTTGAGATACCTTAAAATTATAAAACAGTTGAAAATATAATTGATAATTAGTTGATTTTATTTATTAAACAAGAAATAATTTATGTTACCAGTTTTTGAAACCCATAAGACATGTTTTTTTGCGAAGTTATTCAATAGTAGCTACTGCAATTTTTAGATGTAGTTTCTTGATATAATTTTCCTATAACCTAAAAATTAAGATTAATTTGGTTAAACAAAATTATTGAATAAGTGATAGGATAAATCATTGTACAAATGGCGTGATTTCTTTAGAGTTGAGTAGAATATATGTATGAGATTTGGGATGTTAATAATCTGAAATAAATTGTTCATGAACTCCACTGAAGCCATGATTGTGATGATTGAAAACTGATAATTTATTTCTCATTTAATAATAAAACTTTACCTAGTAACAACCCATATGGTATTGTTTTTAGGGATATTTAGATGAAATTTATGAGAGCGGGAAAAAGAAATTTCCTCTTGCAAATAAGATTCAGTAAATGAACCTTCAACCGATGATTTATTACATTCTTTTTTCATCAATTTATGAATATGTTTCTTGAATGAGAACATCCATCAGAACCATTCTAGACCATTATATTTTTCTTCGTGTGGAAAATGTAATATCTAATGTTCCATTGAATCAAAAAAAATCATGTGGGAAGAATTGTTTTCAGTTTATAGAAAATGAAAACAATATCTTATTATTGTCTTCATAATTCATCATAATCACTTATAGCCAAACAAATATATTGTTAAAAAATGATATGATTGTTAGAGTTTCCCAAATCATATAATTCAAAATACCTCATAATCCAGTTGGCATAAGTCAATCCATTATAACACGAAAGTCATGACTTTTTAATCCTGAAAAATGTCCATTTCTAACACATCATCCCAAATTGGAATCATAACCATCTAGAGGTATCAAATTTTAAATCCAATGAAAAAATAAAAATACATTTTCTTTGTAAGTTATATATGTTTCTTTTTCTTCATTAACATCTATGATCTGACATTTTCAAATAGTTCATGTTACGGTCGCCTGCAAATTTTAGCAAGATCTAATCATTAATTTACATTATCTTTGGTCTTACATGGTGTATCAAAAAATTTATGAAATAAATTATCAAAATACATCTTCTCAATATGAATGAAATCCAACATTTTATGGACCAACTAATCAAAAAAATATGGAAGATCCCAAAAAAATGATTCATTTTGTCCAATTATGATCATTTCCAAAGCCATCAATTTTCTATTGGTTTATTGCTAGTCCACAAATGATGGGAGGTAATTCAAGGACAATTTATTTTAACTATGTAACTGATATAATTATGGGAGATCCATCACCTTCATTTATTCCTTTTCTGAAATGAGATTTTTTCTTCTGAAAAGGATGATCAGTTGGAAGGATTCTACGATGATTGTCCAAAAACGATTGTTTTCCATTAATGAGAATAAACTCTTTGATTTCAATCATGTTGAATGAAAATGTATTTGGGTCGTTTGTACTCCATACATATAACATTCCATATGTTTTTAAGTCATTAATTGTCCACATCAATGTAGCTTTCAGCAAGACATTTTGTTTCCCAATAATATCAAATATACTGACACCATTATTCTACAATGAATTTAACTCATCAATCAGTGGTTTCAAATAAACATCAATATTCTATCTCAGGAGTCCTAGAATTTAATAGATCAAAAGGATATATGGTTCATTCATCAACATACAATTAGGTAAATTTAATTGATTTATAAAGAAATTCCCACATGAACATTGACTATCATATGATCCAAATAGAGATAAAACATTAATAGAAAGACTTAATCGCACGTTTCGAGCTTCTATAGAAATAGATTTATGAATTTGGGATAAATGATCCCATGAATCCCCATAAAAAGGATGATTTATGGTTTTACCTATTGGAATATTTTTTGTGCCATGAAATCAATGTCGTTGTGTTCTGAGACATTAATAAATGGTACAATACAACTGTTAGTAGAAAATATCTCAATTGTTTTAGAGGAATCAATCCATACTTCCTTGTTATGCATCTTTATACATTGACTATCCACTTGTGAGACAACTATGGAATGACTCATTTTCACCATAATATAATAAGAACTCATTTGAAAATGAATGAATCTTCTGATTATCGAGACCCTGATTATGAACCAGCCTCTTGATCTCATAGAAATTTGTTGGAAACAAATTTACATTAGGTAGAAATGTTTTCCCCAAATATAATATATGATCATAATGGCTATCTTATATTCCATTATCTTACTTAATAGCTATAAATATTGAAACTGTTTCAAATTTTCAAATCTTGAAAAAAATGATATAAGGCATCCTTAGTGGACATTAACAACTCATAAAAATGAGATGGTTTTGACTCATGAGTTAAATTAATATCATATTGAGTTCCAACTTGTTGAAAATATGGACCAGCCACTTCATGTACTAAATTTTGAAATCATTCTAGACACGGAACCAAATTATCAGTATCTTCTTTGGAACTGTGTTCACCATTTTGATACCAAAAATATATAATCCGTTAGAAAAAATGTAATAAATGAACCCCAACATTTTCAAATGTGTCAAACTTCCTTAGAAAACATATTTTACAAGGAAACATAATTTTCCCTTCTGAAACAAATTCTGGGGTTGATGATCAAAATGATAAGAAAGCTTCGACACACTCAATATATAGAAGATTTAAACTAGAACTATTTGTATTCTTGAACTAATTTATCCAAGTGTGGTCATCTAATAATTATTTTTTACGAAATACTTGTTCCATATTTCCATATTAAATATAATATAATTAGTTTTTTTGTATAATTTGATATATTAAAAACACTATCCCATAATAAAAACCTAATTAAATTCCATTTTATTTAAAATTATACTAATTTATATTACTTCATACTTATTTATTGTATTATTTTAATTTTTATACTAATCTATATATACTTATATTAATTTATACTAATTAACAATAATTATAATTAAATACAACTAATTTTTACTAATTGTTGTTAATTAAAGTGAAGAAATTTCCAACAGATTAGCTTTACCTCTATTTCAAGACTACTCGTTTCCATTTCCACCGACTGAAATCACTATGAAAAATATTCCAAGACACATGGATATCCCTTTTTTTATGAATGAAGTTGAATAGAAGTGTGCTATACTAGAATTTAGGTCTATCCCCACACATCTATACCCACAGTTTAGAGAAACCATGGGTATGAGTGATATATTCTCATCTATTCCCACGGTTCTGTTACAACTGTCTAAATACATTACCCTGATTTAATAATTTTATCGAGATTCCCCACAAGATTTATGAAATTTTTCAGGCTCCTCCTAAATGGTCCCTCTCCACAGATCCCTAGCCTCTCCCTCATGGCCCTCCCCTCCCCTCCCCAACCTCGACCTCCTGGCCTCCATCCCCCAACCCACATCCCCTCTCTACTCCCACTCCTCTAGTGAAGTCCCTGCTCCCCTATCATATCCCTCTCCTCCGGTGATGTCCCCTACCCCTATTGGCTCCCTCTCCAATAGAGACATCCCATGACCCCCAAATCCACTCCATTCGCACACGACACGTTCCATTTCCAATCACACCGTGTGATTTCTCCCTCTCATGTCTCCCTCTCCTTCCACCATCTCTCCAAAATTTCTTGGGGGTTATTGGTCAGTATATTGAGGTGTGGATTCATCATATTTATTTCATTAATTTTTTACAATTATTCTCTCTGATGTTTCCTTATTTAATTTGGACGAACCCTAGGGTTTTTGAGGTTTTCATATTCTAACATTGATCGTTGTTTCTTGAGAGTATAATTGTTATCTTGGGTCCGCCACATGTTTTGGAATTTGAAAAGGCTGTTGGGATCATCTTTTTTCATCTTTGGCCATTTGAGGTTGGTTTATTCTTCTCCCATTGTTTCGAAAATTTTAATATGGGAATTTTTGGGATATATGTGGCTATGATTTTTATTATAGAACTCATTTTTTCTTGAGTCTTTTTTATTGGTAAAGGGATCCATCAATGGAATAGAATCAAAAAATCATTACTTTGAATCCTCGTTATATAAAGTTCCATTTATTGTGGTAGTGCCTATTCCGCAAGTGATGGAGGTAATAAGTCCATAATAGATTGGTCTATCTTGAGTTCCCACATATTCTCTTCATTATATACCTTATTTTACTGATTATAGTTTCATATAATAAAATAATATTGAGATGATGATGTTTTCTCTATTAACATCAATGAGGAAATTGGGGTCACAACTGGATAATTTAGTTAAGCCTTGTGTAAATCGTGAATTTAAATGGAATATTTCATAGTAATCTATTAATTAAATTTAAAAGGGTATATATCTAGAATCTACTTCCAATAACCTTTATCCTCTGATGGAGTTGAAGTGACCCAACTCACTAATGTTGGGGGTTTACCCAAATTCACATTCCTATAGTCAATCATCTACAAAATTATATCTATAAAAAATAATTAGTAATATATGTTATTCCCACAGATTCATTGGTAGGAGTAATAATATATGAGATCATTCAAACATATAAATTTATGTCTAATAATCATTGTAAATATGACCTATTACATCACTAGAGAAACTAAAATGATTCATGAGACTTGTTTTTTTTAAGGAAGAAACCTTATTCATTCTGATTTCAAAATTTACACAATAGTTCTCTTTCTTTCACTCCTGTAGTGGGTTTTATTGTTTCTCTTATGGTTTAGGAGGAGTACCAAATGATAGTAATGAGTCTTCAAAATTGGATCTGATATTAGCATTAGCTTAAGTATGATATCCATAGTCTCTACACTACCAGGTTTCTCTCCTTTTATTGTAAGAGTTAGTTGAGATTTTTGATTAGAGAATAAAATAATATCTTCTATTCATTAAGATATGACTTGAAACTCCAAGAAATTATTAGTGTATATAAAGGAGAAAAGTGGTGTTTCGAACTCATCATTGATATTTTATATAAAACTATTCACTATATTATCTTAGAGATGATTCATATTTAGTTAATAGGATAATCCATTCCACTTAGATATAAACTCCAAAAACCATATTTTTTTACTATTTAAAATTTGAGTGGTTAATGACAATTTTCTTCTTTATCATAGAGCAAAATTGATAAAGTAACTATCATATATGATCTTCTAAATTAGTGAATTATCTATCCTTTTTAATCCTAAAAATAATATAAGTCTTTTACATTTTTTTCATGAAGCTTTTAATATTCAATACTGGTTTTTTATCTTGTGTTAGAATATTAGGGGAGAATCAAAGCATGAATTCCATGAGATACTGCTATGGATAATCTAGGAAATTTAATAGTAGTAATTTGGGATTCAAAATGTTTGGTGGAGGAGTTATGTCCTTCCAATCAGGGTATACCTATCTTTTTAGATATATTGATGAGCATCACCCCTCCATGGATCCAATCCATGTAACAAGTGACTTATTGGATTCTAGGATTTTTAGTGGAGCTATCTCCCAGGTCAATTACCAATTAGAGGTAGTGGTTATAAATATATAGGGATTAATTTATATTAACTACTATTGATATCCATCTTGAATCATCCAAGGGTAACTTTCTTCAAATATTTTTTTCCTTAGGAGATGAACATTTTCATAATCTTTGACTGTCTGGGTTAGGTAGACTTGTTTTTTGGGTCCCATGTTGGCCAAATACCAAGATTACAACCTCATTGATTGATAAGATCCCACATAAAATGGGGATTTAATAGAGGAGATATATTGACCTCTGTGTGAGTTTGATTTAGTGATAATTTTTTCTTTATACAATTATACATTGATTCACACCAATTTATCAAATAAACCATCATATCGATAAATTTTCTAATTATTTTAAATGATCATAAATTAGATGGGTTTCATGTGGTCTATATATATATCCACACCTTTCCCTTTATATTTAATTAAATCCTATCTAGTGGGTGGTAGAAGATTTAGAGGAACTCACATATCTTAAGAAAAAAATTAGGTTCACATTCCATCATGACATATTTTAGTTTGTGCCATGTTTTGGCTGGATGTCACCGCATCATGTATATCTTCATTAGTGCCATTTTACTTATTATATATGTGGATAACACCATTAATATTTAGTAATGAAAATAATTTAGTGGAAATAAAATCCCCACTGGGGTTTTAGGGGATTTATTATCCTTTAAATATAATTCAAGAAACAAATCATAATCCTCGTTATTTTATATCATAGACATCTATTTAAACATATAACCACTATGAGGATTCATCGTTTCCTATTGATATATTTTAGTAGAAGGTTCATGGATGGTGATGTCAAGGAATTATCTAGTAGCTGTCACTGATAGCGGTCCCAATGATGGACTAAAATACTAATGTAACGAAACATGGAATATGATTCTTGTAAATGGAATCCTAACTTAGGGATTCCAAAATTTCAAGGAAAATGGGGGTTATAATTCTTTATCATTGTGGGATAGGGTGTCTCCTATAATGCTTCTAATTTTTCTACAGTCATCATATTTTCATATTTTCATCTTTTTAGGATTCTATTTGATTGTGATCTGGATGCATTAGCTTTTCAGTGTGATATATTCTAACAATTGGAGGTTTTCCTAGGACTACATGTCTTTTCCTTATATAATAATTCATCATCATTGTGGGATATGGTGTCTCCTAACATGCTGTTATGTTTTCAACATTCAAAATATTTTCATATTTTCACGACTTTACTTGAGTGTGAGATGAATGGGAGACTAAGAAATATATACAAGAGACTATGAAATATATATGAATTCACAAAAAACACCATCAGGTGTTAGGTGTTAAATAAATAAGAGATAAAAACACGAATGATTTTAATAAGGTTCATCCCCTATGTGGAAATAGACTCCTCATTGTGTATACATAAATTTTCAGACAAATATTGTATTAATTGTGAATAATAGTGTTTACAATTGGGTTATTAGGTATGATATTACATTCAAAAACTATACTTGTCATGAGAAGGTATCAGCCATGTGCCATTGATTTTTCATGAGTATATATCCCCTTGAATAGTATTAGTATTCTAATTTTTTAAGAAATATGTTTAATATATCTCTCTAGTATTCTACTATCATCTTAAAACTGATGAACAATATCAATCTCCGGATCCTGGATGTCACTATACCAATTATAAGCACATCACCCTCAATAGTAGGTATTCCAGTACCACTGAATTGAAAAAATTTAACTAAATTAACATTATTCTTGTTCTCACATCCCCTTTCCTGTAGCCCCTTCTCTTAGTCCCCCTACCTATAGCAGACCCCCTCCCCTCCCCCACCCCTTGAACTGCCTTCTCCCCTCCCCTACCCCCACCCCCATGCACTGCACCCGCCCCATGCCCTGTCTTTAGCTTCCCCCCCCCCCTCCTTCCCTACTTGGAGCTCCCCCCCTCCCCCAGCCCTCTACCTACAGCATCCACCCATCCCTAGGCATGAAACATCCCTAACCCCTCCCCTCCCTTCCTCTTAGACCCATGTAATACCTGTTGGTACCTCCCCCCTCCCATACCCTCCCCCAACCCCCTACCTGCCTACTGCCCCTCTACCCTGCCTCCTGCTTCCCCCTGCCTACAGCTGCCCCCCTCCCACCAACCCAATCCCCTGACTGCAATGCAACAACCCCCCTCCCACCCAAGCCCATAACATTGAATCATCTTGGTATAAAGTACATACGTGTTGATTTATGTATACATATTAATTTTATACCACTGCATTTTGTTCTTTGGATATAATTGAAAAAAAATTAGTATCATGTTGTTGAGGTCCTTTATAATTTGACCTTCCTACATAAACAATCTATGAAGACTCTCATATGTTCCTCCCTATTTTATGATACATAAGTTATTTCATTAAAACTGATTATTAATAGTGTAAATGTGACCAAAACCAACAGTTCTATACACACAGTTTCTCTAAAACATGGCTGTAGAGTATCTCATTCGACCTTTACCCACGGTTGTTTAAAACCCCTTGGGTATATTCCCTTACACATCCCACATCACTAGTGCTCCTTCTCCCCCTCCCACATCGATGAGCCCGAATCCCCTCCTATGAGCTTGAACCTCCCCACCCCTCCCCTCCTCTGCCTAGACCTCAACCTCCCGGCCTTCGCCTCGACCTCGACCTCTCGACCTCTACCTCTACGTCGACCTCTCAGCCTCTACCTTTTGCTCGACCTCCCGGCTTCGGCCTCTTCCTCAACCTACCAGCATCTACCTACTCCTTCACCTTGACCTCCTAGACTTCCCCTCCTAGCCTCCACCTCCGGATCGACCTCCCTTCCTCCTCATCCGCCTTTTGATACTGACCTCTCTTTCCATATTGACTATAATGGTATGTGTAGTATTTTGGTAATTTGTTTCTCAGATTTCTAAATTTACCTCCAACCACTATCTGCTACAAGTCTCCGAAACTTATATGGGGTATAATAAGTTGATTTATGGTTTATATGGACAATTATTGGTCTTTCCCTTTGATCAACGTTCTTGAGGACCATAGATCTTCATTTCAAAAATATGTTTTTGTAGGAACCTAGATTTACCCTATTAGAGTGGTATGCATACCTATAGAAACACCTTTGTGAAATGTGTACGTAGTGGTCATACCATGTTCTTCTGGCTTCCATGTAGAAATTTCTAGTAAAATATTATATCTTAATGTATTAAAGTGAGAAAGACCTTAAATAAATATTTTCACTATGTTTTTTTATATTTGATTTCTGATATTCCTTTTCATGTAGTCTTACTCAATATGTCTCACTTTTGGACATTTGGAGTTAATGATAATTGTGTTCTAGGTTTGTGAGTCAAAAAAATTATTCACACAATATTTCTAATGGAGTTAATTGACCCAAGTATACTGATCAAATAAGTCATGAATTGTAAGGATAAGGCATCCGAACCTACTTTCTGCAATGAAAGATTATACTCACTTTATCAGTGACGTTTCATTTACACTATCAAGATCTCCAATCATCCATGTTCTCATTCCTGCCCAAAATATGGTTTGGCTTGGGGGTTTACTCTTGTCTAGATAGATTCTTTTCTTCATCATCTTTGATTCATGTCTAACCTCCATAAAATTAGTATGCAATCAAACAATTATTATATCTTGTGGCTTGTATTTGTGACAACTTGACATACTTTATTCTCTCACATGCCTATTGAAATCTTTTAGGGAGACTCATTTATGAAAATTTTCTTCCTCATCTATGATTCCTGTGTAACCTCGGGTTTTAAACATTTTGATTCTATTTTTTGTGTAATGTTTCTTGAAATTGGAGTCTATTTTTTAAAAAGTTCCTTATTATTTTTTATTCTATGGATTGAATTTTTTAACATGACTTGTATTTCTACCTTTTGATGAGGAGACACCAGACAAGTAGAAAATATAGCAACTGGATCAGGTATATTTTGGATAATTATAGCAATGGTAGGTGTAATTGGTGCCATAGAAGGAATAGGCCTTGAAGGATTGTGGAAAACAAAATTCTTACATGTAGAATAAAGTTGAACAAATGAAACTTCTTTAGATTCTGAACATGATTCATGTTATAAAGATTTATAAGTATGTATTATAGCTTCCTTATTAACATTATACAGTAATATTATAAAGAATTGATGGTTTCTAAATATTATATAGAGAGATCATAAAATCATCCATATAACATATTGAAATGGACTCATGATTTATTTCAATTTTACACCATTAGTATTGTCAATATGGTCCACCATATCATTCAATGACAATTCTATTCATACACCTTCATTTCTAACTCCATCTCTGGTGTCCTGGAATTTTCCATTATCATCTCCAATGAAATATTTCTTTATAGATGGTGTTATAAATGATGAGAATATTATCTTCTTATACAGTAATAATATCCTCTTCCAACTACCCCAATATTTCATTCTTGGAATTCCCTACATGTTAGTAAACATCAAATAAAAGGTGATAAGTAGGGTTACTTTCTCTTTAATTAGACCTACAATGTTGATTGATGTCTCTTTAATGAGATCTTCTATACATCCATCTTTATCGCAAGGATAATACATAATCCTATTTTCCTAATTGTATCATCATTTATCTTTGTGGACAACCAGATGATCTCACTTTTTTAAATAGGATTAATTTGTGGGACCTATTTTATTGAATGTGAAACAAAGTAAAATGCAACATTATATGATGGATTATTATTCTTCATCTATTCATTTATTCTTGGTAGGAATGTCAAATAGTCCTTTGAAAGTTGACAAGTTAATTTCCATCTCCCCCGCTGCCTCTACATCCGCCTCCACCCCCACCTCCACTTACGCAGCCACCTCCATGATCTCCCAACCTCAAAGGTTATTCATATTCTCTTAAACTCTTACACTTTTTATTTATTTTAATCCAAGTTAATTAATTAATTATTTTTGGGTGAATCCCACCTCAGAATGGTGGAATTCATCTTGAAGCAAGGTGTTGTCTATTATCTTGTATAAAGGAGGGTGATGTGGGTATGCTACAAGCCATTTTCTCCTATTTTCATTAATTTTGGCTGAGTTATGATGTGTCCTAGGGTTTTCTCTATTTTGGGGTGAAATTTTGGGATGAACTATTGCAGTTATTTGGTACATTAGGCTTTTGAAATTTTGGGTTATTTTTTGGAAATTGATTGCATTTGTTTCTCTTAGGTATTAGATATTATTTGATTATAGATATTATATAATAGAGTTTATTTAGTAATAAAATTTTTTTGGTTAATTTTAAGGTGATTCTTGAAGGATATTTGGAGTATAAATGTTCACTTATGATCTTGGTATGTGATCTTGACATATTTGATGAAAAATGCAAAGGACGCATGATGAATTTCTTGTATTAGGTAGGTTATTGTTTTATATTGTTCATGTATCCTGATAATGGTATGCCTATGATATTATATATATATATATGAGTGATGTTGATTGTTAAATACCACAATAGTGATTGATATCCATTTTCGGTAATTAATAATATATTATATGTTCTCCAAAATAGATTATTGTGTGTGAAATTATTACTGTGAAAAAACCAAACCAAACCAATCCAAAAGTGTACCTCTCCAAACAGAACTGACATGCATAAACCCATGTTAACCTGACATGAACTGAGTAGAACAACATTGTATTGAATTGAATCATAATTAAATCAACGTAATAGGATCAATAATGGATAAAGTAAAAAAATAAAAAACTATATTGAATCATTTTTAGAAAAACATTCACAAATTAACCGAACCTTACTGGAATAAATGTAAATCAGAAAAACAAAAATATATCTGAATGATAAATATCAAAAAAAAATAATTCAAATAGAAAAAAATTAAAGAAATCAAATTGGACAAAGTAAAATTATCTTACATGAACTAATCTGATTCTAAAAATGATTAATCAAATTGGGCCAAATATAATAAATTCAAACCAATATGACCACAACTGACATGAATAAAACCAAACTGATATGTAGAAAATGTAATCAAATTGAATCGTTTAAAACCCAAATAAATGAAAGTGTCCAAGATAATATAATTAAAAAACTATAAAATAAATCTAATGAAAATTTCCCAAACATTCATGTATCGAAGAAATCTGATCAAAGTCGAAACTCGAGCCAAACTGATTATATACCATTAATAGGAACTGTGATTCTAAATTAATAAGACTCTATTATTAGATAATATAATTTTGAAACTTATACATTTTTTCCCTAGCTTGGTGGAACATGATTGGACCCATGCGGTGGTGTGGTTATTATATGTTGGGCGGTGACTTGTTTAATCATAAGAGTCGTGTGTGTTGTAGTTGATTTTTTATTTTCTTTATCGCATCATCCACATAGGCCTTTTAAATCTTTCTATAGATTAAGGGTACTTATTTTATGTTAAGGGGACCATAAGGACACTGGAGGTGCCTTAGCGGTTTTTATTGCAGTGGAGGGAGATTGGGGTAGTTGAGGGATTAATATTGGGTTTCATTTTTGTTTGTTTTTACTGTGTTGCTTCTATTTATTTTCTTTTCCTTGGGTATGGATGTATGACATATAGATGGGCCATGCATAAATTTTATTTATTTTATCCTGCAGTTTAAATTAATTGTTTGTGGGGGTAATCATTCCCGAGTGGTGATTCGTTGATACCTGGACACTTCCTCTCACCTGTGGGCATAGCGCATCCACCTTAGTCCATCCTATAATTAATATATGAATGTCTATATCTAAACCATGGGAAGGCTAAGGATATAAATATTATTAGGGAGTGAATAAGAATTTCTAGGAAAGAATTGTGAATTCCCATGAATAAGGATCAGGGACATTGGAATTTATAATGAGATGATATCACAGACCATGAAATATATATTGATTCTGAAATGTCTATGGGTATAAAAGGTGGTGAAATGATATTGTGTTAGGATTAATAAATATAAATTCACATTCGTAACCAATTTTATAATGTAATATTAGATCATGTCCTACTATACATTATTGGAGTTGAGGATTAGACTCTATCCCAATGAAACTATATAAATACCTTAGTGCCAAAAATACTCTAACGTACACTATATAGTTTGGTTTGAAATTACCAGTAAAACCATCAGTGACGTCATGGAAGGGTTGAGGACTTGTTAGCAGATCACAACCGGGGGAAAGGTAGTAATCCCCTTATAATGTACCCTGAGTGGAGTTCCACACAACCCTAAATACAATAATATCACTAAATGAAATACCAGAGGATGTCTGAAGTAACATTCGTTCTCTAATACAATGTGAGGAACATTGTGAATCCTCCCACTAGTAATTCTATGAAGATTTCGTTCATTATTATATCCACCCCACATAGTTTTGTGTTTCCAAATAGTTCCACTCATCTAGAAAAGGACCAGTAAATGCCACATGATAATTGGGTTATCTGGATTGACTTATCAATCTCTGGAAGAAAAAACTAAATGCCCCTTGTAAGACTACCAAAATTAAAATATATCGCATTCAGAAACAGTGTGATTATTCCCTTGTCTGAGACACAAAAGGGAGTGCTACATAACACATAAATAAGATATGTTCTTGATATTTTATTCATACCCCAGTTTTACAGGACTGAAAACCTTCATCACGGTCAAATATTTGATCGACTGAAATCTTTGAATATCAACATTCGAACTCTCCTTTCGAACTGCTGATAATGTCGATATTACGATATCTTTATTTAAAAATGATTATTTAAGAACCTGATCTACTGATTCTTCATTTAAAACATTCCTAAAAATCACATCTCGAATATAGAAACATTATATTCTTCATTTATGACTTTGAATACTATGGAATCTATATTACCAAAAATCAGCATTCAAAACATCATAAGCATCAGACCTGAAAACATGATTCATGCAACCATCTGAACCATGAAAGAGTTTCATTCACATGATGCATGTTTTTCTTCATGAAAACTACATGTTAGGCTTCTTTTCCATACCTATATCCATAGTTCCCATTTTGTAACAGCTTCAAGTAAGATTCTAACTTCCTATGCAACAATATTTATCCAGGCTAATGAAATGTTTTGAATCCTCAGCATACTAAACTAGTTAAAAATTTATCCAGCATTCAGGTATTATAAATTAGTTATAGATTATAGATTTTAAGATCAATTTCAGCATTAATATATCATACACATATTTAATTCAACCAGTGAACATGATCCACATCCAATTTCCAACCTGTATCAACATTCATCCATGCTCCAAACACATATCAGTATCTCTAAATCATGAATTTTATTTCATTATGAAATTCTTCCATGAGGAATTTAACCCTTTTCCTCTTTCAAGACATATTCTTTATGTTAACACATCAAATTCACTCTTCATATATATATATATATATATTCAACACATCTAAATGAAAAATATGTTCATACCATTATTCATGACAAATCACATGACTCTTTAATAAAAAATACCTCATTCATACCTTATATAGTTTCATCAAATCCAACCAATCAAGTCATGGTTCCATCAATCCCCCACTTTGGATGATCCTATTATTGAATTATTTTCCTCTAATAGAGAGTTTAGTGGTCCTATTACTCTTATTATAGAGAAGGTGAAAAATACAATCTTATGGGCTGATATAGTAGAGGAGTCTCATCTAGCCTATGACGTAATTTCTTTTAAAGATGGTATATCAAGGGTCATATCTGATGAACAACATGGAGAATAATCTGATCATAGTAATGATGAAATGTAATATATTGTGCAGACTGAGTTTGATTCCAATTACAGGAAAAAGAAATGAACGATTTCTTCAAATAATAGGAAAGGTAAGTCAAATATAGTGGTTTCCACTTCATGGAAATCCAAAAGAAAACCATGAAACTTGGTTTCTCACTCCTATACACCTAATTTGAAGAATACCATTCTAGGGTTGCATTTGTTGTTAAGGTATCCAATAAGACAACTAGTGAATCTCAACCTCCTATAGTGTAACACCCCAAGCTTCTACGGTACGCTTCTCTTTAAATAATGTGATAGCGTGTGTTGTACGCAACACCGAGTTCTAACACACCATAACCAATCAAATTAGTCGTTGTGAATAGTAATACCTACTTTTTGAAATTATATATATTTTATATTTCAAAATGGAATTCATTTTTGGATTTGGAATATCTATTTTATCCTAAGGTGAAATTTTGGTACTTTTCGGATAACTTTAATATTTTGATGAATAGTGAAAATTACTAAATTTTCATTAAAAACAACTTTTTTAATCAAAATAATTAATAGTGATAAATTATGAATTTGAGTGGTTTTAAAGTACATTTAGAATATATTTTTACCATTTAATATAATTCTGGTCATTGGTCATAATTTTACAATTAAACCGGACATAAACAAGTGCCAATCTTTTGATAGTTATTGTCTCTTAAAAACACGCTTTTTGTTTTAACAACGGGAATTAATTTTAAATTAATTTCTGCCACTTCTGTGTTTTGAATTTGGAAAAATTGATTCCATATTTGGAATCAGGATGTTCAAATTGTGTAAATAGTTCACTTTTATTTTTAGACATTTTTAATACTTACTGCGGTAAATATTTTATTTACCATGGTTAAGGGTAAATCCGGTAAATAAGGGTTAAAAAATAATATTATAATAACACTAAATTACCATAAAACGTGTCCTAAACTTATTGGTTGATACATGTTCGACCATATCCATCTTTGGGTCGATTTTGGGACCCCATGGAGCCACTTTTAGGTGATAGCGACACTTTATTTTAATTAAGTTAAAATGAATACAAAAATGACACAAGCATATATCTTTTAGCAAAACAATTTTTACATAGTTATATATATGTTGGATTTTCGACTATAAATATTCATTAGAAAGATAAAAATATTTCCTACATAATGGTACCTTATTTATAATTTTTATACATTAAATAAGTTAATTTATATATGACAAAATGATGATGCAGTAATTACCTAATTAATGAAAAATTTGAATAATTGATATTATAAATACCCAAATAAATATAATTTGAGACTTTTAATGAATTAAACTAATTTTATAGGATAATATTACATATTAGGATTGATTTAATTAACTTTTTTTGGATGTAATAATTCTGTTATAAGTTTCACAAATATCAACTATTGAATAGTGTCAAAATTGACATAAAAGAGTTTTCAAAACAAATATTATATTATTAATTGATATTAAATTCCTAAAAATCTAAGGTGCGGCTAAGAGACTTATATCATGATATTTGTATCATTAATGGACCACTTGGGGGTCGCTATTATGTATATGGTTAGTTTATTAGCCATATAATATAAAAATAGAAAGAGACATTGTAAAAGTGAAACTAATTAACTTAGAGGTAATACTTAAAGATAAGGATAATATAAGTACCCAAACCTATCTACATTCTATTGGTTGTGTTTTTTTCGACCCATCCCCACCTTAAAATTTAAATAATCCACTTTGGATCCATTAGAAAACGAATATGAATTTATTATAAATTAATATTTCTAGCTTTTCCAAAGGTGCCCCTCACCCCTCTTATAAAAGGACACTCCTCCTTCTCATTTCATCACACCTTAAAAGCCTTTTGGATCGGCCAAACTCTGCCCAAATACTCTCCCAACTTCCCTCACTACAACCTAGAGGCCTTAGTTTGATCAGAAATTCAATCTATGGAGCCCTTTTGATCAAATCAAAAGGAAGAACCCGAAGAAGAGGTAATGATTTCACCACCCTTTTCCAAGTTCCTTTCTTCTTCCACTTCTTCCTCCTTTGTTTTTACCATTATAAAATAATAACTCCAGTATCATATATATATTGTGATGTTATTATAAATATGGTACAACCATATTCAGTATTCTATCCACCCTTTGAATAACATGTCACCATATGTGCGTACGTACGGCTTACCGTCTCCGAGTCGTGGTGTAATTGTTATTCATATATTATCATTTGGATGGGTATAATAATGATGTGTAACTCATGTAAATAATAAATATAACATGTTAATAATTCTGTATATATGATATAACATCCATTTATATATTATTGTAATATCAATAGAATGATATTGTCGCTCGTGCGTACGTACGAACAACCGTCTCCACGAACGCGATGAGATTCATTCTCCATCGTATCCATTCATGTATAATTATCATTTGATGATTTAAAAATAATGTTTAAGGACTTGATATAATTCTGTATATGAATAATATAAAACCTATCTATTACAAACATGGCTTACGTAACAAAACATATTAAAGAAAATGAGTAAGTTAACACCCAAAACAACGATAATACTAAGATATTATTAACAAATCAATGCTAAAAGATCATATATGATATGATATTAATATATATGATTATTGTATAATTTAATAACAATTATTTCACCATTATATAGGATTTTAACCTACCCCAACCAAGGAAAAGTACAAGGTAAGGGTTATTTCACAATATCTTCATTATCCGAGGTTGTTTATACATAATAATCTACTGATATCTCTTTATCATCCACATCCATGTTTCTTAAAAATGTATTTCAATACATTTTTAATATTTAAAAGAATATGGGTTAAATTCATTTATACCCTTTTTTGACTTTTTATAAGATTTTTATAAAGGAATCCTTCCGTCGTTTTCGAAACAATGTGATTTTTAACCTTTTCGACAAAATTAAGGTAAGAATGTTTTTTTTAACTTATACGGCGGGTGTGGCTATTTTCCACCGTTATAAAATCATCGGAGCGTCCCTTACAAGCTTATAAAAATATATTCAAAGAAAATGTTTTATTTCATAAATATAAGACTCTTAAATTGTTTCAAAATAGAAAGAGATATTTCTCTAAAAAGAGTTTTGATTTCATCTATGTCAACATCCTTTGATGGATTTTATGCTTATTTGAAGTTGATTTATTATGATACAAAACTTTTATATTGTATTGAAGGTTTTGTGATATTTTTGACTGTGGGGTGCTATTTTTATACCATTAATATTTTATGGTGAAATTATTGAAATTTCGTATGCTAGTTTTGATACGAATGTTTATGTTATGTTTAAACCTTTTCATATGGGAATTCATTGGACTTAATATGTAACGGGTGGAGCCCGCTATAGCTCCTCGATGCATCAGTAGGTCTCATGAGAAAAACTAGTGTCTTGGCACAAGGCCTTGACAAAATCTTATTTGTAGTCTTGGCACGAGGCCTTGGCTATGTGGTTATGATAGTTTGGCATTATTCATTCCATCATTATGAATGTGGTTATTGATATTACATGTGATTATTCGATTAGTAGAATATCCATGTGAATAAGTAAATGGCATTATTTCATTTTACTTTTTCCATACTATGTTTAAGTTCAAGTTTAAAATGATTTTGTTTTAGTAATGCATTTATTTAAATGTTTATGCTTATTTTTGAATGTTTTTGCTATATTGTTATCCTTACTGGGCATTTGAGCTCACCCCATTTCTATGTTTTATTTTTCCCTGGATGTGAAGAAGTAAGTTATGAATGACCTGCAGGGATTTTATGTGGGGATATGAGTGTGGAATATGGGGACTATGTTGTTGTAGTAGTTTTTCATTTTATGATGTAATGTAAAACTTTATGAATATATCTAGTGTTTCCAAGGCTACTAAACCAATCGGTATTTCGAGATTTGATCTTTATTTTTATCATGTCAATGTTATGTAATAATGCACCGACTCTAGGTAACTGGGGTCGGGGCGTTACAGTTGGTATCAGAGGAAGTTTAGTACAAACCTTGGAAGCTAGATTTAGATAAACTCTGATTAGAGCACATAGATTTAAGATGAATTTTGAGGATTAGTATAGAATAACTTCCTAGAATTTTGGTATTGTAATGATTTTGTGAGTTTTCTGAGCAATACATCCCTGTCTGGATACGAGCAGGTAGAGGCGGCTCTGGAACAGATGTACCTAGGGGTAAAACCCGAAAACACCACTTTGAACTAGACTTGAACGGGAACTGGTGCACGACAACAGGCCTTGCTACACTATTGGTTATGACACTCCCGGGGGATATGCTTAGGATAACTCTCATTTTCTTTACAAATCATTATGAAAGGATTATGAGTATATACTTCCTCAAAGAAAACATTCTTATGATTATGGATTATATCCATAAATCGTTCAATTTATGTTAAGTGTTTTTTAAGTATGGGATTATGTATTTTGAATCATAAACTGATCTAGTTTATACAATTGTTTAGAAATGGAGCCTAGTGGAAGAAATGGAAACTGTTTCAATGCACACACTCCATGTAGGGATTTCCCTCCTGCTCAAGATAAGTATAGTGGAGCTGGTGATGCAACTGGTGTCGATCAGCTAATCACCACACTCGGACAACTTACTCAGGTTATGAATAATAACCTTACCCGTATGGAGCACCTTGATCCACAGCGCGGCGGATAAATGTTAGATCGATTCATGAGGCAACAACCACAAACGTTCAATGGAAGTACAAATCCCTTAGTAGCTGAGCAATGGATATTTTCCCTAGAGAAAATATTTCAGGCTTTGGGGAGTAGTGAATGGGAAAAAGTTATCATGGCAGTTTACGGCCTCACTGGAGATGCTGATCAATGGTGGTGATTGATTCAAAATACGAAGGAAGATGATGAAGTATCAAATATGGAATGGATGGAGTTCAAAGATCTGTTTTTAGAAAAATACTTTCCCCACGACCATCGAGCAGATATGGAAAGGCAATTTCTGAGTCTGAGACAGAAGGAGGATGAGAATGTCACAAAGTATGAGGCTAACTTTACAAGGTTATCAAGGTATGCTGGATATTATATACGTAACCCAAGAAGTAAGATTGATTGTTTCTTTTATGGGTTAAAATCATTTCTCCGTCGAGCATTAGTCTCACAATCCTTTTCATCGTACGAAGACATTGTCTCATGTGCTATCAAGATCAAAAAGGAATTATCTATGTCTTATGACTTTAAAGAAAATCACGATAAGAAGAGACCTACTGATCAATCTGGGGATGGAAATAAGGGGAAGAAGGGAAAGGTTGAATATCCATCCTGTTGTAAATTTGCGAAGAAACACCCCGGTACTTTCTTGAAGGGAATGGGAGTCTATTTCAAGTGTGGTGAAAAGGCCACCAAGCTCGTGATTGCAAGGGGAAGAAGGAAGCTACCAATGTTCAGGGCTACAATTGCAGGGAGATGGGACATTATGCAAATGATTGTCCTAAGATTCAAGAGAACTTACCTCAGAAAAGGCCAAGGGATCAAGGCCAAGCTTATGCTATCACTACTGCTGAGGTAGAAGCTCCGAAAGACGTGGTGGCAGGTAATTTAATGGTTTCCTCAAGTTTATCAAATGCATTATTTGATTCCGGATCATCGCATTGTTTCATATCATCCCAGTTTTCTAAGAAAATTAGATATTTCCAATTTGATTTATCAAGGGAGTTGTCAGTTAAAACTCCTAAGGGAAGTATCATTTCAACAATGTTTTGGGAATCAATCCCCATTACAGCACATAAATGTTATTTATCTGCTGATCTCATCGTCATACCTATGATTGAGTTCTATATAATCCTCTGTATGGACTTGATTTCAAACTATGATGCGATGATTTATTGTAAGAAGAAAGAGGTTACGATTTTTGATGATGATGATAAGGACCACTTTATCTTTAGAGCAGAATCGTCACCACCTAATTCTTATCTAGATCCACACCCAGTAGCTCAACTAAATTCAATTATTGGGGAGGAAGAGAATGAAATAACTGTGGGTGAGGAAAGGAATGTTCAAATACAAAATTTTCCTATTGTGAATGAATTTGTAGATGTATTTCTGGAAGATTTACATGGACATCCTCCAAAATGAGAAGTTGAGTTTTCCATTGATTTAATTCCTGGATCAAGGCCTATATCAAAGACCCCTTATTGAATGGCCACTGTAGAATTAGTTGAACTAAAGAAACAACTAGAGGAATTGAGTAATAAGGGATTTATTCTCCCTAGTGTTTCTCCATGGGGATCCCCTATTCTTTTTGTTAAAAAGAAATATGGATCTATGAGGTTATGTATCGACTATAGGGAGATTAATTCCATAACAATAAAGAACAAGTATCCCCTACATCGCATTGAAGATTTATTTGACCAACTGCATGGAGCTCAATAATTTTCAAAGATTGTCCTTCGATCTGGATACCATCAGTTTTGTGTGAAGAAGGAAGACATTCCGAAGACAGCATTTCAAACCAGGTACTGGCATTACGAGTTTACTGTAATGCCTTTTGGATTGTCTAATGCACCCTCTGTATTCATGGATCTGATGAATAGAGTTTTCATGGAGTATCTCGATGAATTTTTGGTGGTATTTATTGATGATATCATGGTATACTCAAAAAGATACGAAGATCATGAAAATGACTTGCGCATTATCTTGAAGACTCTAAGAAGACATGAATTATATGGGAAGTTTAGCAAGTGTGAATTATGGATTCAGGAGATTTCTTTTCTTGGCCATATTGTCTCTAAAGATGGAATATCTGTTGATCCTTCTAAGACTAAGGCAATCCAAGAATGGCCAGCACCGATGAGTATAACTGAGGTACGTAGTTTTATTGGTTTAGCAGGTTATTATCGACGTTTCGTCCAGAATTTTGCCCGATTGTCTAACCCATTAACGAAGCTCAAACGTAAAGGGGTTAAATTTGTTTGGACAAAAGAGTGTGAAGATTGTTTCGAAGAACTGAAGAGAAGATTAGTCAATGCTCCTATATTGACTCTACCATCAGGGAATGATGGGTTCGTTATTTATAGTGATGCATCGAAGAAATGACTTGGTTGTGTCCTTATGCAGAATGATAGAGTTATTTCCTATGCATCATGACAATTGAAAAATCATGAAAAAAACTATCCTTCTCATGATCTCGAGTTAGCAGTTGTGATCTTTGCTTCATAGATATGGAGGCACTACCTCTACAGTGAAAAATGTGAGATTTATACTGGTCACAAGAGTTTGAAGTTTATTTTCTCACAAAAAGAACCCAACATGAGGCAAAGTAGATGGCTTGAATTACTCAAGGATTATGATTGCATGATACACTACCACCCAGGGAAGGCAAACAGGGTGGCAGATGCTTTGATCAGAAAATACCATGGAATTTTGAACAATATGAGAATTGAAAGGGATCCAATTTTCAGGGATCTAGTAAAGATGGATATGGGAATAACCAGGGAAGGTGAAACATCAATGATTTTTCAAATGGTTGCCAAACCATCTTTACTAGAAATGATTAAGAGTTCTCAGACCGATGATGAAGAATTTCAAAAGAAGATTAAATCTATGAATGATGGGAGATTTGTTGGATCTGAATCTACGGATTACACACAAGAGGGGGGTGAATTCTGTCTTTTCAAAATTATTACAATCTCTTCAATTTAGACAAATTCTATCCACTATGCTTTAGCACGATTAAATATGCAGCGGAAAAAGTAAAAGCATGAACACACGGATGTATAGTGGTTCGGGGAATAGAAGGCCCCTAGTCCACTCCACCAACGCTCAAATCCACGAGCTTAGCGATTTTCACTATCTGGTCCTCGTTTCCACAGACCTGTTCACAACTGAGTACAGGCAGTTGACACCTTTACAAGTTTCAGGCAAACACAGCCTTCCTGGTTCAAACACGAACCCACACAGCTTAGAACGAGAAGCTGATCACTCAAAAATAAAAAGGGTTTCGATAAAGAAAACACTTCTACAGTTGTTCTTCACAATTGCAACAGAATGCAATTGACAGTAGATAGATCGTCGTCTTCAGAAAATAAAGATCTGTAATCAAAACAGTTCTGAGTCGATCCAGTTGCAATAGATATTACAAGAAACTTCACAACTTCAGTAGCAGTAGATTCACAACAGATAGTCGACGTAGAACACGTGAATATGCTATCAAGATCTTCCTTCGGTAAAAAAGGTTTTACACTTCTTCTCGATCACCAGAAAAGAACGCCTTCACACAGTCTCTGTTTCTTGCTCGTTAAAAGATCAATCTATATATTTCATACACTTTCCTGTGTATATATATATCCGAAGTTTCCAAGATAGAACATATATATTCAAATATGAGAAAATCTTCCGCATAAATAGATCCATGAAAATCTCCTTTAGATTCGCGATATAAAAAAAATGAAATAACAGAGTCGTTGTAACTCCCCTGAAGAATCGGCATAAAAAGCTCCGTTTAAATCAATCATTAATCCGTTGAAAATCGTCTTTGATTCAGTCAAAGTCATACTTAAGAATCAGCTCGAAATCCGCTTAATAATCCGCCTGTTTGACCAATGCAAAAGGAAATATCGTCTGTCAAAAATATCCCGACGCCAAACGTAGGGTTGATGACGGGGCTCCAAACATAGGGTTCACAAACGTAAGGTTCACAAACGTAAGGTTCAGAACGTAAGGTTCAGAACGTAAGGTTCAGAACATACATACTTTCTCTTCAGCATTCAAATGTAGGGTTGATCATCCATACTTTGTCTTGCTTCAACTCTCCAAAGAACGTACAGTTGATTATAAAAGTAAGGTTGATGGTCCATACTTTTGAGAAACAAACTCAACACTGAAAACTAACGTACGGTTTCTCTTCCATACTTGTCCAACAACAAAAACGTAAGGTTCCTTCCAAACGTAATGTTCTTCTTCCATACTTTTCAACAGCGTAAGGTTCATTAACCATACGTTTCAAAATAACGTAAGGTTCCTTAACCATACGTTTCTTTTAACATAAAAAGTAATCTTTTCATCCATACGTTACGTTCATCAACGTAGGGTATGAACAGTGATTCCAGTACGCGCTAAAATTGATCTCGCGCTACAGTGATTCCAGAACGCGCTAAAATTGATCTCGCACTACAGTGATTCCAGAACGCGCTAAAATTGATCTCGGAATAAATGAAGTATGAAATCTCGTTATATGAAATAAATAAATAAAATAAATTCCTGCAAAATACTCAACAAAATAATAATAAATAATTAAGGGTATTTGTGAGCATCAAAATCATCATAAAGAGACAGAGTATTATTTAAAATAATCTCCCCCTTTAAAAAACATTATTTTGAATTGTTTGAAAACAATACATTGCTCAACAATCTCCCCCTTTTTGATGATCACAAAACCCATAAAATAATAGGACAAATTTAATTGCAATCTTTATTGAAAAATTAGTTTTATAAAATTTTAGAATTTTGAAAGGATTAAAACAATATTTAACTATAATAAAATTTCTCCCCCATAAAAATAAATATTCAGCTAAAAATAGATAAAAGATAAATGTCGTATATATCCAAATTATCCCATATATCCAAATTTCTTCATAGGAAACAAATGAATTTAAATGTTGTGTTTATCCAAATTCTCCCCCTTTTGTGATAACAAAAAGAATGAAAAATTACGGATTTGAACACATTCAATATTGCACTGAACTATAAGTAAATGCTATAATTAACTGTGTATGAATAAGTGAATTTTTTATACTGGCTAACTCAATCATAAATCAATAAACAACAAAACAAAAAATAAGTAAGAAAAGAATTTTCATTCACAAGCTGTTATATATAAACGATTGTGATATACAGAGGAATCAAGGTTCATAGATAAGACAGGGAAAAAGGTGTCTATCTCTTTTGAATCGCGGTCTTTATCTCTGTAAACTGTTCTCTGAGCCTCTTCATCATCCCATCTCCTAACTTGATGATAAGATCTCTGTTCTCTTGAGTCATATGAATATCTTCAATCAACTTAACTCTGAAAAACTCATGCATTCTTTCTTCTTTTTCAACAAAAAGATCCAGTTTTTCTGATAACTGATTCAAAATAATCCTAATCGGTTGCTCTCAAGATGTCAACTGATCCACTAAAAATTTCTGATTATCTAGAAAAACTGACAAAGGGGCACTATTACACTGAAGATCGTGTAATCTGTCACTCATATTGCTCATTGCTGCAGTAATTGCTTGAAATTTCCGAATCAAATCAGGTGAAGAGCCTGATCCACTCACAGCACTGTTTGCAACAGACTCAAATTTATTCTCCATGTAAATCTTCAACTCAGAAAAATCATCTTTCTTTACCATCTCTGATTTTAACTGATCAACAGCATGCAGCATATCAGTCTTAAACAAATCTACTTCCTGTCTTGAAACAGTACATTCTTTCAGCTTCTGAAACTTCAACTGCTCTAAGTTCAGAGAATTTCTGAGACTAACATTCTCAGATTCTAACTGAGAGATACGCTTGTACAACTCAACAACTTCTTCTTTTCTCGAATTAGGGGCACCCTGTGCTCGATTCTCATGTCCAGAATTAGGTTGATGAAGCAGGGCAAGTGGTAAGGAATCTGCATCTGACTGTTCTTTGTCCTTGTCCTGACAAGGTTGATCCACTGAACTATCTTTTGAAGCCTGAAACTCTTCCACTGAAAAATCTTCCTGAAGTACCTCTGTATTAGCTTCAAAAGTATGTTCATCACGAACAGTAGTCTCTCTGACTTCTACAGATTGGTCAAGAACAATATTTTCATGTAAATCTTGAGGTCGGGCCACTTCTTCACCAGGCACTGCCTCCATAAGTTGTTCTTGTTGAATTACTTTTTCAACAGCCACAGCAGCAGATTGAGGTTCTTTTTGAGTTTCTGTTTGAGCTGCTGGTTCCTCTATCGGTGCAGTCTGCTCCACAATAGCTTCTCTCACAAATGAATAAGAAAATAACGGTTCAGAGGATTTCAAGGCAGGAGAGATAATTTCTTCATCAATTGACCTCTTCCTTCTAGATTGAAGTCCTTATTGACTTCTCTCTTCCTCAACTTCCTCCATCTCAAAACGAATTCTCCTTGCCACTGTACTAACTCTTGATTCTGCTTGTCCCTCCTTGGACTTAGCCGGTTGAGCCTGAGCACTCTCCAAGTTTTCCTCAGCTCCAACAGGTAAGAGTTTTCCTTTAATTGTGCTCCATAAGTATCCTACTTTCCTCAAAGTTCCAGCATTAAAAACATTATTGTGGTGACATTTCACCCCAGTATCTACCAATCTGATCATTCCTCTTTTAAACAAAAACAAAGAAATGAACCTTCCATAAGGGAAAAAGGTCATTCTTGCTTCACTCTTACAGCAGTAACTCAGATATCTTATCATAAACCGAGGGAAATTAAACTTAATATCACACATCAGAAGATACATTATGTACATGTCCGGGTATAGGATTTTCTCCATCTCAGCCATTCTTGGTGCTAAACCAGTCTGAACAAATTTTACCAAAATTTTCTGATCGGGCTCCAAATCCTTAATAAACATCTTCTTTATCACTCTGGTTCCAAACAGAAAAGACATAATGTCTTCAGACTTATGTACAGAATCTCCAATATTCTGTAAATCGAAATGAAAAACTCCTTCATGAGGGCAGTTAAGAATTTGACTTATCTCTACAGATGATATTGAAAAGTCTTTATCCTCTATTTGAGCCAATAAACTATCCTCTGTATCTCCAAGGCTAAACTGAACAGTTCTAAAGAAATGTCTCATTTCTGCCTCATATAGAAACTCAGAATTTTCACTATTAAAAGCTTGCTAAAGGCTTTGAAACGACAACTCTTGCTTCAACAGTAAATTAGTTCCAAACAGCCACTCTAAATCTATGACTTTACCTTGCAGTATTTTCCGACTAATTACCTTAGGTTTCTTTGCAGCACTGCTCTCGGCTTCATCTGGACGCTTAGTCTTTGCCATTCCAACAACGATTTCTGAAGGTTCATAAGTTTAGGGTTTGAAGATCCAGAAAAAGGTTTTGGAGCAGATGTGCGGTTTTAGGTTTTCGAAAGGGTTTCTGAAAAAGGTGAAGCAGTTTAAAAGGTGAAACGGTTCTGACAGCCATGATTCCTGTGTAATCACTAATCATTACTTTTATTTAAAACAAAATAAAATTACTTATAGCGGAAAACAGAAATTATGCAGAATTCGAAAACAGAATAAGATTTTTAAAAAAACTATTTAAAATTAAATAAACCTAACTCCCCCTTAATAAATTCAAACTTTGCCGTGGGAAGTGGTTTAGTAAAAATATCTGCTAATTGATTTTCTATATTTACAAATTCTAAAAATATATCCTTTTTAAACACATGATCTCTTAAAAAGTGATGTCTTATATCAATGTGCTTAGTTCTAGAATGACTAATAGGATTTTTTGAAATATTAATTACACTAGTATTATCACATAAAATAGGTGTATTATTGAAATTTAATCCAAAGTCCATAAGAGTGTTTTTCATCCACAACACATGTTCACAGCAACTACCTACAGACACATATTCTGCCTCGGCTGTTGACAGGGCAACTGAGTGTTGTTTCTTACTAGACCATGATACTAAAGACTTCCCTAAAAAGTGACATGTTTCTGAAGTACTCTTCCTATCTAATCTACAGCTTCCAAAGTCAGCATCTGAATATGAAATTAAATTAAAATCATAGGTTTTTGGATAAAGCAGAGATTGATAAATAGTACCTTTTAGATATCTAAAAATTCTTTTAACAGCAGTTAAATGGGATTCTTTGGGATTTGATTGAAATCGAGCACAAAGACATACTGAATACATTATATCTGGTCTACTAGCAGTAAGATATAACAAACTACCAATCATACCTCTATATAACTTGTTGTCCACTGATTTTCCAGTTTCATCCAAATCAAGTTTTATATTAGTACACATAGGAGTTGTAAATGGCTTACTGTTTTCAAGTCCAAATTTCTTAAGTAAATCAGTAATGTATTTGCATTGATTTAAAACATTTCCAAAATCTTTTTGAAATATTTGAAGACCCAAAAAGAAATTTAATTCTCTCATCATACTCATTTCAAATTCTTTTTGCATTAATTCTGAAAATTCATGACAAAGAATTTTATTGGTTGATCCAAAAATTACATCATCAACATAAATTTGAACCAACAAAACATTATTTTTCACAGTTTTCTTAAAGAGTGTTGGATCTGCCAGTCCAACAGTAAAATCATTTTTCAAAAGAAAAGAACTTAGTCTTTCATACCAAGCTCTAGGTGCTTGTTTAAGGCCATAAAGAGCTTTAGTAAGTTTGAAAACAGAATCTGGTTTTTGAGAATTTTCAAAACCAGGAGGTTGCTCAACATAAACTTCCTCCATTAAATAACCATTTAAAAAGGCAGATTTAACATCCATCTGAAATAATTTAAAATTCATATAAGATGAATAGGCTAAAAGGATTCTAATGGCTTCTAACCTGGCTACAGGTGCAAAGGTCTCATCATAATCTATTCCTTCTTCTTGATTAAATCCTTTAGCTACTAATCTTGCTTTATTTCTAGTTATTATCCCTTGATCATCCTGTTTATTCCTAAAGACCCATTTAGTTCCTATTACTGGATAATCATGTGGTCATTCAACTAATTCCCAAACCTTATTTCTCTTTAACTGGTTCAATTCATCCTGCATTGCTATTACCCAGCTCTCATCATCTAAGGCTTCTTCTATGGTCTTAGGTTATTGTTGGGATAGGAAAGCAGAGAATTCAACTATGTTTCCAAGGTTTCGTCTAGTTTGAATACCAGTTTCTAAGTCACCTATCACAGATTCTAAAGGGTTATTCTTTAAGGTTCTAGACTGTCTAGGCATTACATTCAAAGGTTCTTCAGTGTCATGTTCTTCTGAACTGGACTGAATTTCTTTTATATCATTTTCAAAATCATTCTTTAAATTCTCAAGTCTCATGTTTTCATTAGAATCAGGTTCATCTATTTGTTCTATCCTTTTCTCAAAAGGATCAGATTCATCAAATTTCACATGAACTTATTCTTCAACAATCCTTGACTTTTTATTATAGACTCTATAAGCTTTGGAGGTTGCAGAATATCCTAAGAAAATACCTTTATCGGATTTTGGATCAAATTTACCAAGATTATCTTTGGTATTCAAGATGTAAAGCTTGCATCCAAAAACTTTAAAGTAATTTACTTTAGGTTTTCTGTTATTCCATAGATCATAGGGTGTCTTTTTCAAAATAGGTCTTATTAAAATTCTATTCATTATATAACAAGCTGTATTAACAGCTTCTGCCCAAGAATATATAGGTAGGCTATATTCATTTAACATAGTTCTAGCCATTTCTTGAATAGTTCTATTTCTTCTTTCTACAATCCCATTCTGTTGAGGTGTTCTTGGAGCATAGAAGGTGTGTTTAATACCCATGTTTGAGCAAAAGGAATTAAATTCCTGGTTCTCAAATTCTCCACCATGATCACTTCTCAATGAGATTATATTAAAACCTTTTTCATTTTGAATAGATTTACAAAAACCTTCAAATAAACTAAAAGCTTCACTTTTAAATTTCAAAAAGAAAATCCAAGTAAATCTAGAATAATCATCAACTAATACATAAACATATAATTTACCAGCTAAACTTTCTACTCTTGAAGGCCCAAACAAATCCAAATGGATAAGTTCTAGAGGTTTAGTTGTAGCAACTTTATTAACAGATTTGAATGATGATTTGTGTTGCTTGCCAAGCTAACATGCATCACAGAATCTGTCATTTTCAAATTTGAGACTAGGCAAATCAGAAACTAGATGATTCTTAGATAATTTATGTAAAGCATATATATTGCAATGACCAAGTCTTCTATGCCAGATCCAGGATTCACTTATATTAGCAGTTAAGCAGTTTACTTGTTGTTTACACAAGGAATACAAATCCAAAGTATAAACATTATCAGTTCTGGGTGCTCTAAACTTAAACAGTTTATCTTTAGAAACAGTACAACTATTGTTAGTAAAATCAACAGTGTATCCATCATCACAGAGTTGAGAGATACTTATCAGATTGTGTTTTAACCCTTGTACATAATGTACTTTGTTGATTGAGACAGTCTCTGGATCTCCAACTGTTCCAATACCAATAATCTTTCCTTTGGCATTGTCACCAAAGGTGACAAGTCCTCCTACCTTTCGAGTAAGAGAAGAGAAATTAGATGAAGTTCCACTCATGTGTCTTGAGAAGCCACTGTCCATATACCATATTTCTTTCTTTCTTTGATGACCTGCTACCTGCAAAGACATTCAAACAAATTGCTTTGGTACCCATATTTTGTTGGGTCCAGGAGTGTTAGCAAGCAGTGATCTGGGTATCCAGATTTGCTTTGTTTTCTTAAAATTGATTGAATCATATAGATCATTGGAAATATAAGCTTTATTAATTCCACATATTTGAGGTTGTCTTAGAAAACAGTTTTTAGCTATATGACCTTTTGTTCCACAGAAGTTACAAATAACCTGTTTAGTGCTAGGAACAAAATAATTTTTGTATAACTTAGGTTTTTCTCCTTTACTTCCAATTCCAAACCTTTCCTTTTTAATTACAGTTTTTCCAAGTATCTCATTTAAGGTGTTTTCTCATTTTGTAAAAACTAATGCAGCCTTTTTATAAGATTCTACTTCATCCTGTAGAGTTTTTATTTTTGATTCAAAATTAATTTTATTTGAGTCAGCAGAGTTGTATTTGTCAATTAATTCCTTATGTTGTTTTAGCAAAGTATTTCTCTCATCTGAAATAACTTTATGCAAGTTCTTTATAGATTTATATTTTTTAAATAATGAGTCATAACTTTCTTCAAGCATATTGCAGTAAGCTGCAAGTTTTTTATTTGAGAAGCTTGTTTCAGAGTTTGATTCATTATTTGAGTCAGAGGAGTAGTATGAGTGTACCTCATCGGTTTCAGCCATGAAACACATATTTGCTTTTAAATTGGCTTCCTCCTTCTCTGAGCTTGATTCAGAAGAATTACTTGAGTCTTCAGAAACACTCCATGTAGCTTTCATAACTTTCTTGTCTTTCTGCTCATAATCATCTATTTTGAAGAATTTCTTCTTCTTTGCATCTTTCAATTTTGGGCAATCCGGTCTGATATGTCCCATCTTTTTGCATTCATAACATCTCACTTCCTTGCTATCCTTCTTGAAGGATTTTTGAAGTCTTTCTTCTTACTGTAGAACTTTCTGAATTTTCTGGCGAGCTGAGCCAGTTCTTCATCCGAATTTGAAGAATCAGAGCTTTCTGATTTAGCACTTACTTCTCTGTTCTTCATCTTTCTATCCTTTTGTTGAGAAGTCACTTTCAAAGCAGTATTTTCCCTTTTTATGTAGACTTTATGCTCATTTACCTTATCTTGTATTTCAGCCTCGTACATCATCAATGTACCAATCATCTCTCTCATAGTTAGATCTTTAACATAAGTTGATTGTCTGATTACTGCAGAGATTCCAATCCATCGAGTAGGAAGTACTCTCAGTACCTTTAACACTTGATCAGCCTGCTTGATTGGTTCTCCTAGAGCTATTATATTATTGACAATTTATGTCAATCTTCCATTCATCTGAGTGATGCTCTCTCCTTCAATCATTCTGAAAGTATCGAATTTTAATTTTGCAGTTGCATATCTCATCTGTCTTACATTATCTGTTCCTTCATAAGCAACAGCTATTGTTTGCCACATTTCATATGCAGTCGGGCATTGAGATACTCTGTTAAATTCATCCGGTCCTAGACCACAGATGATTGCATTCATAGCTTTTGAATTCATGTCATACTCAGCCTCTGTAGCAGCACTCCATGTATCGGGATTTTCAGGAATTTCATAGGGAGTCAGAATCTTTGAATAGACTTTGTAACCAAGATTTTTCAGATAAATAATCATACGTGATTTCCAGCAGCCATAATTATCTCCATTAAAGTAAGGTGCTCTGACCATTGACATTCCCTCTCTCGTATCAGCCATGATACACTATGTATAATCTTTAAATACTTCTAGCTTGATAAGACTTTAAAAATAAGAAGCTCCTCCTCTGATACCAATTGTTGGATCTGAATCTACGGATTACACACAAGAGGGGGGGTGAATTCTGTCTTTTCAATATTATTACAATCTCTTCAATTTAGACAAATTCTGTCCACTATGCTTTAGCACGATTAAATATGCAGCGGAAAAAGTAAAAGCATGAACACACGGATGTATAGTGGTTCGGGGAACAGAAGGCCCCTAGTCCACTCCACCAACGCTCAAATCCACGAGCTTGGAAATTTTCACTATCTGGTCCTCGTTTCCACAGACCTGTTCACAACTGAGTACAGGCAGTTGACACCTTTACAAGTTTCAGGAAAACACAGCCTTCCTGGTTCAAACACGAACCCACACAGCTTAGAACGAGAAGTTGATCACTCAAAAATAAAAAGGGTTTCGATAAAGAAAACACTTCTCCAGTTGTTCTTCACAACTGCAACAGAATGCAATTGACAGTAGATAGATCGTCGTCTTCAGAAAATAAAGATCTGTAATCAAAACAGTTCTGAGTCGATCCAGTTGCAATAGATATTACAAGAAACTTCACAACTTCAGCAGCAGTAGATTCACAACAGATAGTCGATGTAGAACACGTGAATCTGCTATCAAGATCTTCCTTCGGTAAAAAATGTTTTACACTTCTTCCCGATCACCAGAAAAGAACGCCTTCACACAGTCTCTGTTTCTTGCTCGTTAAAAGATCAATCTATATATTTCATACACTTTCCTGTGTATATATATATCCGAAGTTTCCAAGATAGAACATATATATTCAAATCTGAGAAAATCTTCCGCATAAATAGATCCATGAAAATCTCCTTTAGATTCGCGATATAAAAAAAATGAAATAACCGAGCCATTGTAACTCCCCTGAAGAATCGACATAAAAAGCTCCGTTTAAATCAATCATTAATCCGTTGAAAATCGTCTTTGATTCAGTCAAAGTCGTACTTAAGAATCGGCTCGAAATCTGCTTAATAATCCGCCTGTTTGACCAATGCAAAAGGAAATATCGTCTGTCAAAAATATCCTGACGCCAAACGTAGGGTTGATGACGTGGCTCCAAACATAGGGTTCAAAAACGTAAGGTTCACAAACGTAAGGTTCAGAACGTAAGGTTCAGAACGTAAGGTTCAGAACGTACATACTTTCTCTTCAGCATTCAAACGTAGGGTTGATCATCCATACTTTGTCTTGCTTCAACTCTCCAAAGAACGTATGATTGATTATAAAAGTAAGGTTGATGAACCATACTTTTGAGAAACAAACTCAACACTGAAAACTAACGTACGGTTTCTCTTCCATACTTGTCCAACAACAAAAACGTAAGGTTCCTTCCAAACGTAATGTTCTTCTTCCATACTTTTCAACAGCGTAAGGTTCATTAACCATACGTTTCAAAATAACGTAAGGTTCCTTAACCATTCGTTTCTTTTAACATAAAACTTTTCATCCATACGTTACGTTCATCAACGTAGGGTATGAACAGTGATTCCAGTATGCGCTAAAATTGATCTCGCGCTACAGTGATTCCAGAACGTGCTAAAATTGATCTCGTGCTACAGTGATTCCAGAACGCGCTAAAATTGATCTCGGAATAAATGAAGTATGAAATCTCGTTATATGAAATAAATAAATAAAATAAATTCCTGCAAAATACTCAACGAAATAATTAGTAAATAATTAAGGGTATTTGTGAGTATCAAAATCATCATAAAGAGACAGAGTATTATTTAAAATAATCTCCCCCTTTAAAAAACATTATTTTGAATTGTTTGAAAACAATACATTGCTCAACAAGATTGAGAGACATTGTGTATGAAGATGGAATTATGAAATTTGGGAAGAGACTTTGTGTTCCCGATATACCTGATCTAAAAAGGGAATTGCTGGATGATGCTCATAGTTCAAATTTCTCTATACACCCTGGGATCACCAAAATGTATAGATATTTAAAGGAACATTTTTTGTGGGACAACATGAAGAGGGAGATTGCTGATTTTGTGTTAAGATGTATGGTTTGTCAACATGTGAAAGCTGGAAGGGAATAGCCTGGAGGAGTCATGCAACCTCTTACCATACTAGAGTGGAAATGTGACAATATTACGATGGACTTTGTCATGGGACTACCAAAGACTCCTAGAAGGAACGATGTAATATGGGTTATTGTTGATCATCTTACCAAGTCAGCACATTTTCTTGCTATAAGAGATGATCTACCCCTGGAACGTCTAGCAAGACTATATATTAATGAAGTTGTGAGACTTCATGGAGTACCCCTATCGATTGTTTCTGATCGTGATCCCCGTTTTACTTCATGATTCTGGAAAAGTCTTCATAAATCCCTGAATACTGAACTTCATTTGAGGATTGCTTACCACCCTCAGACAAGATGGAAAATCAGAACAGACTATTCAAACCTTAGAAGACATGTTGAGATCTTGCTCAGTTGACTTTCAGGGTATGTGGGATCCATATTTACCTCTGGTAGAATTTTCGTATAACAATAGCTTCCATTCGAGTATTCAGATGGCACCATAGGAAGCGTTATATGGAAAGAGATGTCGTACACCAACCTGTTGGGATGATGTTGGTGAAAGAAAACTTATAAGCCCAGAACAGGTGGAGGAAACAGTGGAAAAGGTGAAGGTAATCCAAAATCACATCAAAGCATCTCAAAGTAGGAAGAAGAGCTATGCCGATAATCGAAGGAAGGATTTGGAATTTCAAGTCGGAGATCATGTTTTCCTGAAGGTATCTCAATGGAAGGGAGTCATACGTTTTGGTAAGAAAGGTAAATTGAGTCCCAGTTACATCGGACCATTTTAAATTCTAGAACGAATTGGGGACATAGCTTACCGATTGGCAATGCCTCCAAGTCTCTCCAAAAATCACGATGTGTTCCACGTATCTCGGTTGAGGAAATACATGCCTGACCCAATGCATGTACGCAACTATGAGGACTTAGAACTGGAACCCGATATGTCTTATCGGGAAGAGCCCATCTGGATTCTTGATACTATAGAACAAGTACTGAGAAACCGGACAACACGTCTAGTAAAAGTTTTGTGGAGAAACCATAAGATGGAAGAGGCAACATGGGAACCTGAGGAACATATAATGAAGAACCACCCGAGTCTTTTCATGTGATAAGTATTCTAGAAATTTCCAGGACGAAATTATTTGAAGGAGGGGAGAATGTAACACCGCAATATTCTACGGTGCGATTCTCTTTGAATAATGTGATAGCGTGTGTTGTACGCAACACCGAGTTCTAACACACCATAACCCATCAAACTTGCCGTTATGAATAGTAATACCTACCTTTTGAAATTATATATATTTTATATTTAAAAATGGACTTCATTTTTGGATTCGGAATATCGAATTTAGCCTAAGGTTAAATTTTGGTACTTTCCGGATAACTTTAATATTTTGATGAATAGTGAAAATTACTAAATTTTAATTAAAAACAACTTTTTTAATCAAAATAATTAATAGTGATAAATTATTAATTTGAGTGGTTTTAAATTATATTTAGAATATATTTTTACCATTTAATATAATTTTGGTCATTGGACATAATTTTACAATTAAACCGGACATAAACAAATGCCAATCTTTTGATAGTTATTATCTCTTAAAAACACGCTTTTTGTTTTAACAACGGGAATTAATTTTAAATTAATTTCGGCCAATTCTGTGTTTTGATTTTGTAAAAATGGATTCCATATTTGGAATCAGGATGTTCAAATTGTGTAAATAGGTAACTTTTATTTTTAGACATTTTGAATACTTACTGCTGTAAATATTTTATTTACCATGGTTAAGGGTAAATCCGGTAAATAAGGGTTAAAAAATAATATTATAATAATATTAAATTAACCTAAAACGTGTCATAACCTTATTTTATGATACATGTTCGACCATATCCATCTTTTGGGTCGATTTTGGGACCCCATGGAGCCACTTGTAGGTGATAGGGACACTTTATTTTAATTAAGTTAAAATGAATACAAAAATGACACAAGCATATATCTTTTAGAAAAACAATTTTTACATAGAGTTATATATGTTGGATGTTCGACTATAAATATTAATTAGAAAGATAAAAATCTTTCCTACATAATGGTATTTAATTTATAATTTTTAGACATTAAATATTTTAATTTATATATGACACAATGATGATGTAGTAATTACCTAATTAATGAAAAATCAGAATAATTGATATTATAAATACCCAAATAAATATAATTTTAGACTTTTAATGAATTAAACTAATTTTCTAGGATAATATGACATATTAGGATTGATTTAATTAACATTTTTAGAAGTAATAATTCTGTTATAAGTTTCACAAAAATCAACTATTGAATATTGTCAAAATTGACATAAAAGAGTTTTTAAAACAAATATTATATTATTAATTGACATTAAATTCCTAAAAACCTAAGTTTCTTCCAAGAGACATACATCATGATAGTTGTATCATTAATGGACCACTTTGGTGTCTCGTTTATGTATATCGTACGTTTATTAACCATATAATATAAAAATACAAAGAGACATTGTAAAAGTGAAACTAATTAACTTAGAGTTAATACTTAACGATAAGGTTAATATAAGTACCCAAACCTGTCTAAATTCTATTGTTTGAGTGTTTTTCGACCCATACCCTCATTAAAATTTAAATAATCTACTTTGGAGCTATCAGAAACCGAATATGAATTTATTATAAATTAATATTTCTAGCTTTTCCAAAGGTGCCCCTCACCCCTCTTATAAAAGGGAACTCCTCCTTATCATTTCTTCACACCTTCAAAGCCTTTTGGATCGACCATAAACTACCCAAATAATCTCCCAACTTCCCTCACTACAACATAGATTCCTTAGTTTGAACAGAAAGCCAATCTACGGAGCCCTTTTGATCAAATCAAAAGAAAGAACCCGAAGAAGAGGTAATGATTTCACCACCCTTTTCCAAGTTCCTTTCTTCTTCCACTTCTTCTTCCTTTGTTATTACCTTTATAAAATAATAACTCCAGTATCATATATATATTTTGATGTTATTATAAATATGGTACAACCATATTCAGTATTCTAACCACAATTTGAATAACATGTCACCATACGTGCGTACGTATGACTTACCATCTCCACGTCGTGGTGTAATTGTTATTCAATATATTTTTAATTGGATGGGTATAATAATGATGTGTAACTCATGTAAATAATAAATATAACATGTTAATGATTCTGTATATATGATATAACATCCGTTTATATATTATTTTAATATCAAAAGAATGATATTGTCGCTCGTGCGTACGTACGGACTACCATCTCCACGAACGCGATGAGATTCATTCTCCATCATATCCATTCAAGTATAATTATCATTTGATGATTTAAAAATAATTTTTAAGGACTTGATATCAGTCTGTATATGAATAATATAAAACCTATTCATTACAAACATGTCTTACGTAACAAAACATATAAAATAAAACGAGTAAGTCAACACCCGAAACAACGATAATACTAAGATATTATTAACAAATCAATGTTAAAAGATCATATATGATATCATATTAATGTATATGATTCTTGTATAATTTTATAACAATTATTTCACCATTATACAGGAGGTTAACCTACCCCAACCATGTAAAAGTACAAGGTAAGGGTTATTTCACAATCTCTTCATTATCCGAGGTTGTTTATACATAATAATCTACTGGAATCTCTTTATCATCCACATCCATGTTTCGTAAAAATGTATTTCAAAACATTTTTACTATTTAAAAGAATATGGGTTAAAGTCATTTATACCGTTTTTTGACTTTTTTTAAGAGTTTTATAAAGGAATCCTTCCGTCGTTTTCCAAACAAGGTGCTTTTTAACCTTTTCGACAGAATTAAGGTAAGAATGTTTTTTTAACTTATACGGCGGGTGCGGCTATTTTCTTCCATTATAAAATCGTCAAAGCTTCCCTTACAAGCTTATAAAAATATTTTCAAAGAAAATGTTTTATTTCATAAATATAAGACTCTTAAATGATTTCAAAACAGAAAGAGATATTTCTCTAAAAAGAGTTTTGATTTCATCTATGTCAACATCCTTTGATGGATTTTACACTTATATGACATTGATTTATTATGATAAAAAACTTTTATATTGTTTTGAAGGTTTTGTGATATGTTTGACTGTGGATGTGCTATTTTTATACCATTCATAGTTTATGGTGACAGTATTGACATTTCGTATTCTAGATTTAATACGAATGTTTATGTTATGTTTAAACCATTTCATATGGGAATGCATTGGACTTAATATATGACAGGTGGAGCCCGCTATAGCTCCTCGATTCATCGGTAGGTCTCATGAGACAAACTAGTGTCTTAGCACAAGGCTTTGACAAAATATTATTTGTAGTCTTGACATGAGGCCTTGGCTATGTGGTTATGATAGTCTGGCATTATGCATTCCATCATTATGAAAGTGGTTATTGATATTGCATGTGATTATTCGATTAGTAGAATATCAATGTGAATAAGTAAATGGAATTATTTCATTTAACTTTTTCCATAATATGTTGAAGTTCAAGTTTAAAAGGCTTTTGTTTTACTAATGCATTGGCTTAAATGTTTATGCTTATTTTTGAATGTTTCCTCTATATTGTTATCCTTACTGGGCATTTGAGCTCACCCCTTTTCTATGTTTTATTTTTCCCTGGATGTGAAGAAGTAAGTTATGAATGACCTTCAGGGATTTTATGTGGGGATGTGAGTGTGGAATATGGAGACTATGTTGTTGTAGTAGTTTTTCACTTTATGATGTAATGTAAAACATTATGAATATATCTAATGTTTCCAAGGCTACTAAACCAATCGGTCTTTCGAGATTTGATCTTTCTTGTGATCATTCCAATGTTATTTAATAATGAACTGACTCTAGGTAACTGGGGTCGGGGCATTACATATAGCATTTGACTGCAGTGTTCAATCAGTACCTATGATGGAAAGATATTCTACATAGGGAGATAATTGTAATCAGGCCTCAGTTTACTCTTTATCAAACACTCCTGCTAGTACCTCAAATATGGATAGTGCATGTCCAACTAGATAACTATTGAGTTGGGACTTATTTAATGTTCATATTTTGGATGATGTGATTTCTTCAGACTTTTAGAGATCCGATGGACTTAGAGGATCCAATCCACCACTAACCAGTACGACTACTAGCCTAGTTTCTGGATCACCAGCTCTGTAGAATATGACCACTTCTCTTGATAATGGTGTACACAAAAAAGATTATATTTCCTTAACCACTTCTCTGAATGTATAGTTGGTTGAGAATGCTACAACATTGTAATTCCAGTAGTCAACTACTGAAAATGTTTCTTCTAGAGAGAGTCATGGAGTTTCATATTTTGAGACGCCCATGGAAGATAAGGTAGAGAGAACACCATGTAGCGACCTAGTTCCTTGTGTTAAGGGACTCAAAAATTAAGGTTGAGTATTCACCATTCCATTGAATTGTTGGCATCCAGAAGTAGTGAAGAGGATGGGAAAGCAAAAAACTGGGATTCGGGAGCTCAATTAATGATGCAGCTAATTGATGCGGTAATAATAGATGGTGGAGATGGGCCATGGATAGTGGTTTCCACTTTAGGGAAATACATATATCATATTAGATGTTTAAAAATGATGTCTCAGTATACTCAGAAACATCTTTGAGTTACTGTAGCAACCTAGTGTAGGAAGGCTATATTTTTTTCATCCTCTATTGAACATTCTTCGGCTTCAATAAGAGATAAATGATTAAGATGCTTTATCATTAAGAAATTATTTAGGACGTTTTAGATAAGAACTTTTTATTTAATTGAACACTTTGGAAAGATCCTCTTAGTTTTTAATAGGTGAAAACAATGTATTTTGTTTACATTGTTTTTGAATTCTAGTTCTCATTGTATCATAGTGGTTTCATAGGGGTGGGTCCGAGTGCCGGGATGGGCGGTTCAGGTGGTGGGGATGCATGCCAAGGGGTGCATGGGGTGGGGATGTGTGTGTGGGTGGGGGGGGGGGTTGGGTACAAGGATAATGTGGGTGCGTTAGGGGGGTAAATTTGGGGGCAGTTGAGGGGAATGGGGTAGGGGGTAGTGGGAGTGAAAAGGGTAGGGGAGGCGGTGTTTAGGGGTGTCAATGGGGCGGAGCTCAAGTCCAGGGGGTGTCTAGGGGGTTTTTACGGGATGGGCTTTCCAGGGGGTGTCTGGGGGATGAGGGTGTCCAGGGCGGTGTCTAGGGGGAGGGGTATCCAGGTGGTCCAGGGGGGGTTTCCAGGGCGTGTCCAGGGGGTAGTTTCCAGCGGGGGGTGTCTAGTGGGGGTGTCTTGGGGGGGGGGGGGTCCAGGGGGATTACACTTGGGGGTGTCCAGGTGGTCTAGTGGGGTTGTCCAGGGGGTCCATTGGGGGTATGTCTAGATGGCGGTGTCCAGTTGGGGGTGTACAGGGGTTGTCCAATGGGGGGTTTGCGGGGGGGGGGGGGGTGTCCCTTGGGGTCTAAGGGGGTTTCTAGGGGGAGGGGTGTCTAGGTTGGTTGCAAGGTGGTTCTGTGTAGGGGGAGAGTGGGGGTGTCCAAGGGGGAGGGGGTATGGTGTTACTATGGTTCTATTTTTATATAGTGGTTTGCATTCTAGTTTTTAAGAGAAAGGTGAAACCAAGGGGGGAAGCTGTTATTTCATGGAAAACCATCAACACCCCCGATTTTTTAAACCGTGGGTATATATGTTGCTGCCAAACTATCTATACTTGATGTTCAACGAACCGTGGATATGTGTCTGGTGAGGAAAACTAACCACAGTTTACTTAACTGTGGGTATATGATTTGTGCTATAAAAATGTATACCCACAGTTTACCAATACAATAGTTGATAGAGAATTTGAGTGGGCTATTCCCACAATTTCGGCAAATCGGCGGATATTGGGAAATCATGACTCCTCAAAAGCCCATACATTAGGAAACAATGGGTATATCCAATACCCACAGTTTTGTGGGCTATTTTCAAGGTTTCAAACCCTAGGTATAGGGTAATTTTCTAATGGTAGTGGTTAGGAATACCTTTTATCCATCTTCGTTCATACAGAAATGGATATATATATATGTCTGAGCGTATTTTTCAGAGTGATTTTAGTTTGAGATATGGGAGTTGAGACATCGGAAAAGAGATTTTTTTCCTAATATCTCATCACCTTATAACTTTCATCAACTAAAATCCAAATGAAAACTCTTCTATGATGTACACATATCAATTTCCTTATGCCAAAGAATGGAGATATTGAATGCCTCACCACGCTTCTCTCCATTGTCATGCATACAAAAATAGATATTTGTACGTGATGAATGACTTTTCTCAGTGATTTTCGTGGGATTAAATTGAAAGGAGATAAGGCAACAACCAAAAGGTAGCTTCCAATCCATTTTAAATTGTTTCTATTTGTTATAATGTGTTATAATTTATTATAATTTCATCCTAATTATTATTGTTATAGCTAATTTTTACTAATTATTATAATTAAATACAAATTATTTCTAATTATTTCAATTTATTAGTAATTATTACATATTATTAATAGTTTTTTCAGTTTTTAATAATGTTTGAAATTTACTACTAACTGTTGTAATTTATTACTAATTATTACAATTTATTACTAATTATTGCAATTTATTGCTAATTATTGCAATTTGTTTCTAATTATTACAACTTATTACTAATTATTACATCTTATTTATAATTATTACAATTTATTAATAATTATTACAATTTATTACTAATTATTAAAATTTATAACTATTTATTACTAATTGATACAATTTAATACAAATTATTGCAATATTTTACTAATTATTATATTTTTAACTAATTATTGCAATTTATTGTAATTTATTACTAAATATGGAAATTTATTTCTAATTATTATTAATTTAATAAAAATTATAACCAATTTATTGCTAGTTATTACATTTTATTGATAATCATTACAATTTATTGCTAATTATTAGAATTTATTATCAACTACTTGAATTTATTGATAATTATTATAAATTGTTTCAGTTTATTGCTAATTATACGAATATAATTATAATTATTAAAATTTATTCAAAATTATGTTAATAAATTCTAAATTATTGCAATTTATTACCAATTCTTTCAATTTATTACTAATTATTGCAATTTATTTCTAATTATTGTAATTTATTACTAATTATTTCCATTTATTAATAATTATTGCATTTTATTTCTCATTGAAGCGATTTTTTTACTAATTATCGTTTATTATATTAATTATTGTAACTTTTTCTAAATATTTTTATTAATTCTACTTATTGATAATTATTACCAATTATTATCTTTTATAACTAATTACTACAATTTATTACTAATTGTAATAATTTATTACTAATTATTACTTTTTATAACTAATTATTGAAATTTATTATTAATTGTTCCTAATTGTTATAGTTCAATACTAATTATGGAAATTTCTTTCTGATTATTACAATTTATTACAGATTATTGCAATTTATTACTAATTATTGCTATTTATTACTAATTATTTCTATTTATTTCTAACTATTACTAATTATTGATAATTATTAAGATTTATTAAAAACTTATTATAATTTCTTACAAATTATTACTTGGTATTACTAATTATTTCAAATTATTACTAATCATTAAAATTTATTACAAATTGTTACAATTTATAACAAATTATTACTAATTCTTGCAATTTATTACTAATTATTGGAATTTATTACTAATTATTAATATTTTTTCCTATTTATTTCTTGTGATTACAATTTAATATTAATTATTTTAATTTATAACTAATTATGACAACTTATTATTAATTATTAAGATTTATTACTAACTATTACTAATTATTAGAATTTATTTCTAATTATTAATTTGTATTACTAATTTTTATAATTTATTACTAATTATTACAATTTTTTCCTAATTATTATAATTTATTAGTTATTGTTGGAATTTATTACAAATTGTTGCAATTTATTAATAGTTGTTATAATTTAAAACTAATTGTTGAAATTTATTTCGAATTATTGCAGTTAATTACAATTTATGCAATTTGATACAAATTATTAAAATTTATTAATAATTGCTTCAATTTATTTCTACTTATTACAGTTTTTTAATAATTATTACAATTTTTTACTATTTAATAGATTATATTTTTAATTATTAAAATTTATTAAAATTATTAAAATTTGTTGCTAATTATTAAAATTTGTTACTAATTATTATAAGTTATTACTAATTATTACAGTTTATTAATAAATATAACCATTTATTTCTATTTATTACAATTTATTACTAATTATTACAACTTATTTCTTATTGTTACTATTTATTTCAAATTTTTAGAATTTATTACTAATTATTTGAATTTATTACTAATTATTACTAATTATTATTAATTATTACTAGTTATTACAATTTACTACTCATTATTATAATTTATAACTAATTATTACAATTTACTACAATTTGTTACGAATTATTAAAATATATTACTAATTATTATAATTTTTTCTACTTATAATTAATTGTTTCATGTTATTAATAATTGTTTCACATTATTAGTAGTTATTTCAATTTATTACTACAAATTATATTTTTCTACTAATTATTTAAATTTATTACTAATTCTTTGAATTTATTACTAATTATTATAATTTATTACTAATTATTCAAATTTATTACTTATTATTTCCATTTATTACAAATTATTCGAATTTAATACTAATTGTTGAGATTTATTACTAATTACTACTATTTATTACTAATTATTGAAATTTATTACTAATTGATGCAATTTATTACTTATTATTACAATTTATTACTAATTATTGCAATTTATTATTAATTAATTCAATTTATTACTAATTATTGGAATTTATTAAAATTTATTACAATTTAACACTAATTACTATAATTTCATACTAATTCTTACAATTTAATACTAATTATTAAAAATTAATACTAATTATTACTAATTAGTATAATAACTATTAATTAATATTAATTCATACCAATCTCATATAGTTATTTATAAAAATAAAAATAAACAATGATAAATGAAACTATCTAATTCTAATTTAATTTAGCAATAACTAATTAACAAAAAGAATAACTAAAATAAAATAAAATTAATTATGTAATGAAATGAAAGAGGTAAATACCTTAAAAAAGAAGCTTTCAAAGGATATAAGATGCGAATAACGCCCCGAATTAAAATTGAAATCTATGAAAAATTTTAATAGAAAATTTTCCACTAGCTAGAGAGAGAGGTGTAGAGAATTGAGTGGAATGAGGGAAAATGGTGGGGGTATATATAGGTTAGACAAGTTGCGACAGGATTATTTGTGACGGGTCCCATTGTAAATACCCTCTAGTTAGAATGTCTTTTGCGACCGGACCGGTCGGAAAAGACTACCTACGGACATTGTATTTGGGATGGGATATATATCCCTTCCTAAATACTGAAAATGCTGCAAGGTATTTGTGACGGCCTACTATAGCCCATCGAAAATACCATTTCCTACGTTTTGGTGCGTAAACCATGCCAAAGCTTTTGCGACCTGAACCATCGACCTATCACAATAACATTAATTATTTGTGATGTGTTTGTTTCTCCTGTCGCAAAAACATTTTTAGAAGGACTATTTGAGATTGGGTACTTTCCCATCACAAATGGCTCGTATCAATTGCCCGGTTTTCTTGAAGTGATCAGAGAAATGGTAAGGCTGCTTGGAGTACCACTATCAATTGTGTTCGATCGAGATCCTTGATTCACCTCTATGTTTTGGAAAAGACTCCAGCATGCCCAAAACATTGTGATGAACTTCAGTATAGCTTATAACTATCCAACTTATGCACCATCTGAGCGGACTATCCATACACATGAGGATATATTGATAACTGGCTCAATGGTCTTCAAAGGTGGATTGGACCAATATCTTCCTTCGGTGGAGTTCTCTTAAAGTAATAGTTTACACTCAAGCATCCAAATGAATCTTTATTAATCCCTTTATGGTAGAGGAGCAGAGCATCGACATGTTGGGATGATGTTGGGGAATGAAAACTTCGAGTTTGGAAATGGTCAGTGAAATTATAGAGAGGGTTAAAACCATCCAACAACAAACCAAAGCTGCCTAGAGTCGATAGAAGAGATATACTGACAATCGTCGCAGATAGCTAAAGTTTGATTTTGCAGACATGGTATTCCTCTTCATATCTCCATGGAATAGAGTTATGAGGTTTGGGAATAAGGGAATTCATAGTGAAAGGTACATCAGATTTTTTGAGATCCTTGATCACATCGATGTAGTGGCATATTGACTAGTACTCCCATCGAACCTATCTCAATTACAAGATGTATTCAATGTATTACTGTTGAGGAAGTACATACCTGACCAATCACTTGTAATCAATCTATTCTAGAATAACCTCTACTATGAGAAGATGCCGATGAAGATCTTAGATCATAGAGAAAAAGTTCTATAAAATAATTAAATTCCCCTCGTCAAAGTATTGTGGAGAAACCAAAAGTTTGCAAAAGCAATTTGGGAAATAGAGGAGGTGATGAGGTAGAGTTACCCTTATCTGTTTTATTTTTGGAAAAGGAAATTTTGAGGGTGAAATTTCATAAGGAGGGAAAGTTTTAACGACCCTAATATTTATGAATAAAATTACCATTCATTTAATTTAGTATCTTACAGATAGAGAAAACACATGCACTCTTTTTGTTTGATTATATCCAATGGTATATTAATGACCCTAAAGTATCCTTACCGTTGATAATATAACCAATGATCAATGATCACATTCCTAGTATAAATATAGGGTTTTAATGAATCCTTTTGACACAGAAAAAGGATGAAATAGCCTAAACTAGTAGGATTGTACACTATGAAGCCCATTTAATAGAGCTTTCGAGTAAGATAACATATTTTTGGCATTTCTATCATCCAATCCCATGATGATATCCAACAAATTAAGCATGAATGAAACCGTTTATAGGAGAGATTCAAACTCATCGAGATTGTGACCCAAACTATGTTCACTGAACAACCCCAATAAAGCCACACTATCACTCACTTGACTCTTGGGGTGTATGATGGTGTAGTAAAAGAATATGTAACAAGACCCCAAAATAATGATTATGTGGATTATTTTTTTATAGAATAATGAATATACTTTCATTCTACTAATGTGACTTTTTAATTTCTTTTTAAAGAAACAATAATATTTTCTTTGGTTAATATTAAAATTCAATTAAGAAATCTATTTTGATCAATTAATGGATATTGAGTAAGATACTATTTTCAAAATGTATTAATATTTAATTTCTTTTATTAAATATAAATGATCGGATAATTTTTATAAAGTTAAATGATATTCTTATTAAGGTTTGAAAATTATTATTTTCAAAATCGTCAATTTTTAATAAATAGACGTTTTTATTTTTAAAGTAAAAATACAAATATTTAGAAATTTATTTCGATAAAATGATTATTTTCTTAGAATTAGGATTTCAAAATTATTCAATCTAGAATTTTTCATAATTTTCTGAGATCAAGAAATTTTTGGATAAAAATTAAATACCATTTAAATATATAATGTGTTTTATGACATCATAATGACCAAATAGTGATGTAATAAAATACTATTATATGTATATTCAACCAAATATATGTTTTTATTTAAAATAATTCAATTTTAGGTTTATTTGATTTATCTTATAAAGCCTTAGTGAATCCCCCAAGACATGTCAAATATTTTAAGATTATAAAATCATTTCCTTGAATGTGTGACTCCCCCATACATATGAATTGGAAATATTTTAATACCATCAGCCCATAGCCTTATAAAAAAAATGTATACTACTCCCCTTTTCGAGAAACCATTCGAATAAACCCTGGGATAGTTTGTTGTTGGGAATATTTTAGTGTGTAGTTTCCAAAACAAAATAATAATGAAATCCCCCACCTTTCTAATATAAACCCATCCAATATCTCATTTCTCTTTAATAAATCTCTTCAAATCTTTAACACCCTCTTCCTATTACTCCCTAGATTCTTCCCAAGGAACCCCAAGCTCCATATAAGCATACCCCAAGCCTCTGAGATCACATATCCAAGTAAGGGATCTCCCTCTCTCCTTTTTTCTCAAGCGCTTTTTTATACCATGAATTATAATTTCCATTATATGGATTTGGGATATGTTCTTATATACCTCCATACAATCCATTTTTTGTACACATGGTGGGATCTTCCTTTCACCCACATTAATCCCCCTATGATCTTTTATGACCCATTATTACTATGTCGAAATTCTGTAGGGGATTTCTATCTTCTCGTTCATGAATTTCTATTATATTATGCATCTAAAATTCCATTTCACATGTTGGGATATTATCTTCTATAATCCCAGACTATACGTTTCATGCATAAATGATAAGATACCCTTTTCTCTCTCATCATTTTATTTTATAAATTTCTATATGATGTTGTCATGCTGCCAAGATTGCACTGCGATTTTGCATGCAAAAATCATCATGTAGTGAATACCATACTCATTCCTCTATCAAGGGTATTCACCATTATAAACATGTAATTATTGAATTGTGACATAAATGTACGAATTCCACATTCCTTGATCGTGGAATAAATTATTATGTTGAATGAATCTATGATATATGATCTATGAGGAACACTTAATCATAAGATTGAAATGATTATGAAGTGTGAACCCTAATAATGATCAAATGCATTGGGTAATGTCTAATATCATGATTCATCATGTTGGGATAGGGGTTTACCTAATTCCTTTGTATGATTTTTTCCAACCTTGTTTGGACAAGCCTGAATGGCCTGAAGGCCTTCTTTTTATATTGTTATGGATAATCCCTCTTTTAATGGTTAAGGGGGAACCCGTACATGACCCGTAGGCCCAATGAACATGGATCGACTAACCCGAAAAACATGACCCGAAGGCCGAAGGAATAACATGCCCAATACATGACCCACAAGTCCAGCCCACTTGAACTGACCCTCCCCAACTTATGCGTCATTGATCACCTAGCTCCCCCCTTGCATTGCTGGTCGGCTAGAATTGCCTCGTACAAAGATGCACGGTGCCCATTTCTATAATAAACCATGTTTAAATATGAAAATACTATAGGGTTTTTATAATGCAGATATATATTTTTAATTGAATTACTAATGTTGTTAGAGAGATTCTATGACATAGTTACGAAATTAATGACGTAGATGGGGGGGATATAATCCTAAAAATTATTTCACCTCTTTAAAATCCCAAAGTGTCATCCCCTAGAGAATTTCATCTATATAAACATTCTCTTAATGATATTGTATTCAGTCCAACAGATAATTAAATGAGATTGAAACCATAATATTGAAAAACATGAGTAAGAAAACAAATTGAATTAAAAGACAAAGACAAAAATTATATATTTATTGATAGTTTTTCTGATGTTAATGAGGAAGATTAACATCTTTCTATTTTTTCCAATAAATTCTTAAAAGGAAAATGGAGATTTTATGTAAATCTTCATTTGACATTTTTTTATTTGGTAGAGTTAGGCACATTTCCATTCAATGTTCAAGGAAGATTGAGGATGAAGTGTGTGATGAAAGACTCATACAAAAGCCTCAGAAAAGGTTTCCCCAAAAGGGAGCCCTAAAATAAAAAAATATATTATAAATAAATGGTTTCATCTGTATATAATAATATAATGATATTGATTTTTAGAGGATACAGAACCGATGTTTATGTATGAATCCCTAGAATCTATGATGGCTACAGTTGGAAAGGTAGAAACATTATATGAAAAAGAAAATCATTTAACAGTTGTTGTTGATCTCAAGGTGGAAATTAAGTGTGATATTTATAATAATTAATTTCATATAATGAGAAACAGAATGATGTGTTCTATTATGGAAGGTTCATCATAGAATATTAATCATCATGAATCATAAATTAATAGACATGATGTATGGGAATGAGAATATTTTATAACTCTTTAAACATCATATGAAGTTTGGATACTTACGCTCAGGATTTAAGAGAATAAAAAATCTATCAAGGAACATAAATCTAGACTGGGGGATAAGGATATGACAACTGAGGGACTTGAAAAAGAAGTAGTACTATAAATACTAAAACTGGAAACTCAATCATTATCATGGAAAAAAGGATAAATTATAGTTAGGTTGATTCTTAGATTCATTTCTATTATAAATGAAAAACATGGTTCTGAAGGAGTAGATAAGGAATATAATGATCATAGATCCACATGTATGGGAAAAGGTGGAGTTGGTAGTGATGATAAAATATAAATGATTAGAAATGAGAAGAGATAAAAAAGGGAGGAAGAATGATGGACACATCTTAAAGGCACCTGATGTCTAAACAATGAAATATTTTAATAATATAGTAATTAAAGATAAAAAATATCCTCCAATATCCATAAATAATTTCCAATCAAATACTTTTACATAATAGAATTACACGAGGAGGAATGGAAGTGAGAAGACAATTTCTCATTTGAAATTTAAATTATATGGACATCTGGACCATACCATGTTGTACTATGTAGAGGTAAGGTGATATTTGACTAGGGAAGTTCTAGGAAGTCAACAAAGGAAATTGAGACCATATCCTTCACTATATAGAATAAATAGATTCTGGGGATATTGTTAATATTGTCATTAATATGGAAATAAGGATATTTGTTCTATATAGAGGAATAATATGAACATTACATACAGAACTCCAAGAAAAGACAATACCCACTGACCAAGAGATGTTACTGTTGAAAATGTATTCTTCTATTTGTGAAGAATATGAGTATGATGAGCACATAAATATTGAAAAGTTATTAGAAAGTCCATTTTAGCCAAACCAATCATGTATCTCAAGGAATGGAAAATAAGAAAATTGCGAAACCCAACCTTACAGATATATATCTCCAATATATATAGAACTTCAACAGATGCATTATTGATAGTGAATTCTCATACCACATTATAGCACTTGTATAATTTTTGAAGAATGTTAAAAAAAGGATGATATAATAGGGAAGTTTGGAAATAATGGTTCATTACAGATCAAACATATTGGATGTAAAGATATTGAAATGATGAGATAAGGAAAATAGATATTCTCTATATAGATGGTTTGTATCAAAATCTACTAATGTGAGTCATGACTGTGACTTTGTTTTTATAGTGAAATTTAATAAAAATGGGTTCACTGCCAAAAGAAATATCATTACTTATCTAATGAATAGATGTAGAATAAATTAAAATTTATACTAGGTTTACTGTAAGGGTAACATTTGTTACTTAACAATTGAATAAGAATACAATATATGACATTGAAGGTTCTATCAAATTAATCAATAAAGCATGGAATAGTTATCTTTTATTAAGATAGTTGTTTACATTCCCAATCTAAATTGTGATCAAGGAGAGACATGTTATACAAGAATATGAGGAATGATAGTCGGGAGTTCATATCAGATGAATAAAAAAAGGGAACCAAATCTTCTTAATGAAATCATCACAGTTGTATGTGGTATAATAAATTTGGAAGCAACATATGGAGATAGGTAAATCATTCATTTTATTTATGATTATAGAAGAATGGATTGGGTAATGATTATACAGATGAAACAACAACTGCTTGAATGCATTTAATTTTACTATTGAATTGTTAAGCATGAAACTAGCATCAAAGTCATGATTATATGATCTGACAATGAAGAATAATACCCATCCATTTAAATTGAAAATTAACATGAAAACATGGAATAAATCACGACGTTACTATAGTGAAAACCCTATAGAAAAATAAATATTTTGATTATAGAAATAAATAGCTGTAAAATATGGATATAAGTATTCTGATCAAGCAACATATTTCTCATAATAACTAAAAAGTTGTTTTTCATGTAGTAGTTTATACCTGAATTTAAACATGGATTTTATGTTAGAAACTAAGACACCATATCAATTATGGTATGGAAAGAATCCCCCAATGAAGTATTTTGGTTTTTTTGGAAGTAAATGTTTCGTCCAAAACAAATAAGGATGTCATGGAATGTATGGTGATACTCTAGTTGAGGGAATATGAATGGATATTCAATGAAGAGTAAATCCTTCCATGGTTACAATAATAATCATGGATGAACAATGGAATGAATTTATTTTATGATCATTGAATATAAACCCTTGAAAAAATTCACAATCTGAAATGCCTATATGATATAATATGATAAGAAAATTGGATATGGATATATTCAAATTAAAAAATTATTGATGTCTTAAAAAATATTTTGGTCTAGATAAAAGGTGATGATTCATATGAATAATTATAGCATGAAACAATGGCTGATGAAACATAATCATAACCTCATTTGAGAAATAGAAGAGAAGAAATTGATCAATTCAACATCATTGGGGATTGGACCGCACCCACACTATAACGACCCATACTTTGAATACATGGTTATTACTTCAAAATTGAAGCATGCTTATTACAACATATAACAAAACCATTATAGGACTGTATAGGTATAGTGTCTTTAGAAACCTGGAAACATAAACAACTGGTTCATAAATCATCTACATTATGTCCCATTTATTTCATCATATCTAGAGTCGGTTGGGAATATCCTACTTAATACCCTTCTTCCTAACCTACGGAAAAGAAAATAGACAAAAGGGTGAGATAAAATGCTCAGTAAGGTTAAACAAAAGAAATATCAATCATATCATATTTATAAGAATATAAAATATTGAAAATCCAAACCTGCAAAAGAGATCATAATATCATAACATGGGATAAATCATAGAAGTGAAATGTAATCCCAATAATCATAACATAAAACATTAAACTTTATGGCATACACACATAATCATAGAAATCATTTCATATTAGTCTCGGCTCATTTCCAAGACTATCATAGCGGACAAATTCCATTACTGAACCGAGTTCACTTCTCGTTCCAGTCCTGTATCACTGAACTGGATTAACTTTCCGTTCCATCCAAGTCTATCTCATGAGATATAAATCATTACCCAATGAATTGGACGGAGATATAGGTCCCACCCATCTCATAATTAAACCATTCTTATGTGTGCCACAAAATCATAAATTATAGCATAACCCATGTAATAAAAATGGGATTCTTAAACATCATGCCATCATAACATAATCCATATAAGATAAAAAAACATCATAAAATTAATTCCATTATAACATAATCAAATCAAGGTAAAAATAGGGATTGACCAGAATGCTATATTATCTTATATGGAAAATAATTTTGATAAAACACTTGAACTCCATTCTTGAAGAAAATATCCTTTATACTTCAAAAACATATTTTCCATTCTTAACATGTCATACAATTTTAAACTAAAAGAAGTTTATTAAAAATAAACTCGAAAACTTTTAAAGGATGCTTCATGGAAATAATGTTCTATGAAATCATAAAAATACATTCATGTTGAATAAGTTTAAAAAACATTCTTCTCGTACTTTGGTCGAAAAAGTCAAAAAGTACCTCATACTGAAAACGACAAAAGATTCCTTTCATATATTTTACTAAAAACTCACCAATGGGTAAAATTGGATTTAAAAAATTTAAGGAGGTTAGAAATAATATTTCATATTGAGGAAACATGTATGTTGATGATAAATATTCCCCAGTAAATTCTGAAGTATAAACATTTTCGGATAAAAATGAGATTGTGAGATTTTCCCTTACCTTAGGTCTGATTTGCTTCGTACGTATCCAAACCTCCTGTATAATGATATAAATAAAGTCATTGACTTATTAATGAATCATATTCATTGTTATGATATCATATATTGTCATATTCTTATCTTCTTATTAGTAATCTTTCATTTCTACATGTTATTTGGGTGTTCATTGCTTTATGTTCTTATGCATGTTTTGTCGAATAAATTCATATTCTTCTTTTAAGGTTATAGATACCTCATTTACAGAATTTCATTAGTGTAATATATATCATATTTATTCATTCAATTCATTTATATAATCATTATTCAATGAAGATCATGAAGAACGAGTCGCATCACATCGTTGAGACGGAAGGCCGTACGTATGCACGAGAAATGATATCGTTCCCATGATCGTGGAATTATATTGAAGTGTATGTATACTATTTCAGAATAAATATCAATTTAAAATAATGATATATAGTTATTATTTACACTATTATCCCCATCCAGGTAAGGTGGCGGTGGAAAACAGATTACACCACGGCGTGGAGACGGTATTCCGTACATACGCACATGCGGTGATTTCATTTTCCGTAGGATGGATAGAAGGTGAAATAGGGTTTTTTAATATTTATAATAACATATCATTATATGAGTGATACTGATGTTATTAATTTATGATGAAAAAAATAAAGAAGATTAATTTAAAGAAGAAAGAAACCTGAATGAATCGGTAGAAGAAATTACCTCTTCTTTGATATGCCTCTTTGAAACCACCTATTAGGGCACTAAAATTGGTCTTTGAAGAAGACCAGGACCTCTAGTAAGATTATAGGAAAGTTTAGAAGGGAAATGGGTAGGTTTCAGCAGATCTTTGAGGCTCAAAATTGTGTGAGGGGGAGAGGGAGGAGGTGCCCTTTTATAAGGGAGGAGAGGGGCACCTTAGAAGAAACATAAAATATTAGTTTATAATAAAGTCATATTTGGTTTATAATAGCTCCAAATTCATTTATCTCAAATATAAAGTGTGGATGGGTCAAAATACGCTCAACCAATAGGTTCTAGACATGTTTAGGTTAATATTTTAACCTTATCATTTAGATTTATCTCAAAGTCAAATAATTTATCTTTTACCATGTCTTCTTGTTTTCTTACACTATATGGTTAATAAACATTCTATAACAATCCAAACGAACCCCATGTGGTTCATTATTAATATATATAACCTTATCTACGTCATTTCCCGAACCTTGGATTTTTACGAATAGAATAACAATTAATAATATAATATTTGTTTTAAAAACTATTTTACGTCAATTTTGAAACTTTTTGGAAATTGATTTTTGTGAAACTCATAACAGCATTATTAGTTCTAACAAAGTCAATTGAAGCAATAATAAAATGTCATATTAACCTAGAAAATTAGTGGAATTCATAAAATACCATTATGTAAGAAATCGTTTTAGCTTTCTAATGAATATTTATAGTCTAATTTATCTTCTGTATAACCCTATATTAAAAATGTTTAAGTTATTAAACATTGATTTTAACTCTTTTAAATCTTCTTTAAATAAAATAATAATAAGTTTCCTAATCTAGTCCAAGTGTACCTAAAGGGTAATATATTATTTCTAAGGTTTTTTTGGTCTAATTACACTTATCCAATAGAATTAGGACATGTGTTAGTGTAAAAATAATATCATTTTTACCGTTAATTACCCTATTTACTTTTAACCGTGGTAAATAAAAGTAAAAAGTTATTATTCACTAAATCTTGTTTTTATCTTATTGAACCACATTTTTCTCCTTGATATTAACTGTGTCTCTCGGATTTTTTAAATTCAACTCCCAAAAGTGGTTAAATTATGTTTTATGTACAATTTTAAATGCTCCTAGGAGGTGGGTAAAAGACGGTGAAAAGTTGAATAAAATTTTTATATATCTAAAATTATTATAAAATGACTCCAATGAATTAAATTGAAATTATATATGTATTATTTATCTATTTTGACCTAAAATAAATTTAAATAAAATAAATTATTATTTAAACAACAAGTCGGTTTTAACCAATAACTCAGTGTTTTCACTATTCATCAAAAATTGAATGTTTTCAGAAAAATAAAAAAAAATCACCCTATGCTAATTTTGATATTCCGAATTCAAAAATGAAGTCCATTATGAAAGATAAAATTTATAAAATTTCAAAAAGTTGGTATTAGTATTCATAACATCTTTTTATATAATATTTTAATAACATATTGTTGTTTAGCGATCCTCGGTATTGCGTAGTTGGGGTTTGGCTTAGTGGTAAGCACCACGTAATCCTACATGAAAAAGGGGGCTCAAAACCCCTTGGGTGCAGGTAATATAGAAGTATTGTAGCGGTATTGTAGCAGTGGCGGTACTGTAGATCAGCGAGTATTGTTGCGGCGGCATGGCACTGTAGCATCGGCCGTACTATGTGGGTACTGTAATAGCTGGGTTACTATTCACAGTATGACAATTAAGCCAAAAGAATTGGGCCTACATGATTTGTAATGGGATACAAGCCCACTGGCCCATCAGAATATGTAATGGGTCTCCCTCTACCTAGATAAAAGAGGTCTTTGATTTTCTGTAATAATAAAATGAGGCTTCGACCCCAAACTTTAAAAAAAAGCGAAACTCGGTATCGCATACAACGCAAGCTATCGAGGAAGGTCGTGATTGCATGTAAAGCAAGACAAGCTAGTTTATTGTGTATTGAAAGATTCATTTGGTGATGCACATAACATAATACATAAAAACAAAATATTTCTCATAAAATCTCAGGTGTGACATTACACCCCCCTTAAAATGAATTTCGCCCTCAAAATTCCTCATTTCCTAACAAACAGATGAGGATACCTCTCCCTCATCATATCCTGAATCTCCCATGTAACTTATTCTAATTGGTGGTTCCTCCATAAAAAATTCATCAAGCGAGTGGTCTAGTTCTGTAGAACTTTTTCGCTACGATCCAAAATATCTATCAGTTGTTCTTCATAAGAAAGATATTTCTTCAGCGGTACAAATTCTAATCTTAGTACATGTGAAGGATCGGGTATGTACTTTCTCAGGAGATATACATGGAACACATCGTGAACATGAGAGAGATTCAGTGGGATCGCCAATCAGTAAGTTACCTACCCAACACAACCCAGTATTTCAAAAGGACCAATATACATAGGGCTCAGCTTTCCCTTCTTTCCAAATCTCATTACTCTCTTCCAAGGAGATATTCGTAAGAACACTTTATCACCCACTTCAAACTCTAGGTCTTTTCTTCGGTTATCGACATAACTGTTTTGTCGACTCTGAGCTGCTCTTATGTGGTGTTTAATAGATCTGGCCTTTTCTTCCATCACATCAACAAGATCAGGTCCTAATAGCGTTTTTTCCCTGACTTCATCCCAGAAAGTTTGAGTTTAACATTTCATTCCATTGAGAGCTTCATAAGGAGCCATTTAAATAATGGAGTGAAAGCTATTATTATAATAAAACTCCACCAAAGGTAGGTGTTGATCCCAACCACCTTTGAAATCCATAGAGCAAGGTCTCAAAATGTCTTCTAGAGTTTGAATTGTCCTATCAAGTTGACGGTCTGTCTGAGGATTATAAGTAGTGCTGAAACACATCTTTGTATCTAGAGTATGCTGAAGACATCACTAAAACTTCAAGGTAAACCTTGGATCTCAATCAAATATATTGGAAAGAGGTACTCCATGAAATCTTACCACTTCCTTTACATATATCCTCGCAAGCTGATCCATAGAGAAATCTTCTCTAATAGCAAAGAAGTGTACTGACTTCGTAAGATGATCAACTATGACCCAGATAGCATTATTACCATTAAATGTTTTACGAAGTCCGGTGACAAATTCCATAGTGATGTTTTCCCATTTCAATTTGGGTATGGGTAATGGTTGTAATATCCTCTTAGACTTCTATCTCTCAGCTTTATCTTGCTAACAAACCAAGCATCGAGAGACATATTCAGCAATATATCTTTTCATACCATCCCACCAGAAGTACTCTTTCAGGTCCCAATACATCTTTGTTCTTCCTGGATGAATAGAGAATGAAGAACTATGAGCCTCATCCAGTAGCTCCTTCTTTAATTCTATGATGGGAGGAACACAAACCCGATTCTTGAGCCTTATTATTTCATCACAATCAATGTGGAATTCATGAACATTTCTCACTTTTTTTTGTAACTCTACATCTTCTTTCTGCACCTCTTTAATCTTCACATGCATAGATGTTTGAACATTCATTTGAAAAAGATAAGATTTTCCACTTCCATTATAATTCCATGATCCATCCTTTTTAAATCCATAAATATTGGATCTTTTATGATCCTGATCATAGATATGTTAACATGGTCATTTTAGCTTAATGCATTTGCCACCTTGTTTGCTTTCCCAGGGTAATAATGAATTGAGCAGTCGTGGTCCTTAATACACTCCAACCATTTTCTTTGGCACATATTCATCTCCTTTTGTATGAAAATATACTTTAAACTGTTATGACCAGTATAAATATCACACCTTTCACCATAAAGATAATGCCATCATATTTTTAATGCAATGATTACCGCGACTAACTCATAATCATGTGTTGGGTAATTTTGTTCATGGATTTTCAACTGTCAAGAGGCATAATCTATCACCATATCATTTTTCATGAGGACACACCCCAATCCCTTCTTGAATGCATCACTGTAGATCACAAGCCCTTCTCCACTATAAGGTAGTGTATGCACAGTTGCACTAGATAACCTTCTTTTCAACTCCATGAAATTATCTTCACTCTCTTCTGTCCACACGAACTTAACTCCTTTTTGAGTCAACCTAGTGAGTGGATTTTATAACCTTGAAAAAACATTCACAAAACATCGATAATATCTAGCCAGACCAATAAATATTCAGATCTTAGTTACTGTTGTTGGTCTCGACCATCTTTCAAAAACCACTATTTTTTCTGGTTCCACAGATATCCCCTCTTTTGAGGTTATGTGACCCAAAAATGAATCTTTTTGAAGCCAAAATTAACACTTGGTAAATTTTGAATAAATATTCTCCTTTATTAGGGTCTTAAATACAATTCTCAAGTGATCATCATGTTCTTCCTTACTCATTGAATAGACAAGAATATCGTCTATAAAGTCTACCACAAACTGATCAAGATAGTCACTAAAGACTCTATTCATTAGATCCATGAATATAGCAGGGGAATTTGTAAGACCAAATGGAATCACTATAAATTAATAGAGTTAATACCTTGTATGGAAAGTCACCTTTGGTATATCCTCCTTTTTGACCCTTAATTGATGATACCCTGAACAAAGATCAATCTATGAAAAGTATTGAGCTCCGCATAGTTGGTGAAATATTTCATCAATGCGTGGTAGAATATATGTGTTCTTGATAGTGATCTTGTTAAGTTATCGATAATCAATTCAAAGTCTCATTGATCCATATTTCTTCTTAACAATGAGAATATGTGCTCCCCAAGGTGACACACTAGGGCATATGAATCCTTTATCAAGATTGTCTTGGAGTTGCTTCTTCAATTCCTATAACTCAATTGGGGCCATTCTATATGGTTTATTTGAAATAGGCATAGCACTCGGTATGAGTTCTATGGAAAACACAACTTCATGATTTGGTGGAAGACTAGGAAAATCCTCCGTAAAGACATCAACTAACTCCTCTACAATGGGAATATTTATAATTGTGAGTTTCTCTCCAGCCATTTGTGATAAATAACTTTCATTTATTTGAATCAAGACCCATAAGATGGAAGATATTTCCACTGGAAGGTTATATTCATCCTTGCATCGATAGATGATAGTAGATTGATGGGGAATATTAAATGTTATTTCACTTCTTTGGAAATTTATATGAGCTCCGTATAAAGAAATCCAATCCATTCCAAGAATCACATCAAATTCCACTATAGGAAGGATCACAATACTTGCAAGAAGAACTTTCCCACAAACTTCAATCAGAGAAGAATTGTAAACTTTTGATGCGACTGTTGTGCCATTAGGGGCTGTCACAACTAACTCAATATCTAGCTACTGAGCTAATATGGCGATCCCCTTATAAAATTATTCAGATATAAAAGAGTGGGTGGATCCAGAATCAAATAAACCATTTGCTACTTTAGAGTGCATGGTAGGTGTACCTTTCCCAACTTTGTTATCATACTCCACATCGGGGATAGAAATTGCATGTGACTTTCCTTTGTCTTTGTAATTAAGAGTTTTTTGATGTAGATCATCATCAACAACCCTTGGATTAGGTCATTGATTGGCATAATGCCCCATTTCCTTTCACTTGAAACATTGAAGTGTAGGAGGTGCATTCTGTGTATCCCTTTCCTTGTTCGCATCATTAGACATCTTCTTCCCATTATTTTGACATTCAACTGCCTGATGACCTTCTTTTCCACACATAAAACATTTAAAATTCCATTTAAGACAATTCCTTCCATGTTTATTTCCACACTTTGTGCATAAGGGAAAACACATCCCCTTTTCAATGTGGTCTTTAGATTTTCTTTTGAATTCCATTTTCCTCCTCATATCAAACCTATATGATTGATGGATTACTCCAATCACCATCTCAACCTTGAGATCACATCAAACAATTTCCTCATAGATATTGATGTCCCTTATGGTTAACGTCCTTCGAAGACTCGGTTTAAAGCCACTAAAGAATCACTCGATTTTACTCTTATGTTGGATAATATTTCTGGGCGTGTACCTTGAAAGTCTTGAAAAATTTGCTTCATGGGTACCAAAATATTCATCATCCTTTCGATTCAGTTCAATAAACTCTTTCTCTATCTTTGTTCGACGAATATGAGGGATGTACTTATTGAAATATAAGTTCTTGAACTCATCCCATTCCATGGACTCAATTTCATCCATTTTCCTCATATTCTTAATAATATTCCACCGTTGATCAGCTTCACCTTCCAACCGATATACTGCTAATATGACTTTATCATGTTCAGAACATTGTAGAACTAAAAATATCTTTTTAGTGTTACTGATCCATTGTTCAGCCACTAACGGATCAGAAGTCTCGCTGAATGAAGGTGGACGCTGCCTCATGAACGATTCAACAGAATTTAGCTCCTTCCTTTGCTCGTTTGGAAGTCCAGCATGATTCATAGATCGAGAAAGTTGTTTGATCATGACTACAAGATTTTTCATTCCAGCTCCCATAACATTTGGTTTCTCATGGGGACAATCATTTCATTTCCTATCGCATTCAGAATTAACATGGTTCATTTGGGTTCTAGCCATTGACTAAAACCAAGAAGCACAATGTGAGAAACACTAATCATAATAGGATAACAACATAATCAAGAATAAAATCTCACACTATTGGTATTATCATAGGTTTTTCATGGCCATTTCTAAAACACTAATATTGTGTTCTATGTTTAGACATATCCTTAGAGTTCTTACTAAGGCTTTCACATCATAGTTTCCAAGTTTGACTATACCTTTCCTCGGATACCATCTATAATGACCCATAATTTTCATACATGGTTATTACTTCAAAATTGAAAAATACTTATTACAACATATAGCAAAACCATGATAGGACCATATAGGTATAGTGTCTTTAGAAACTGGGAAATATAAACAACTGGTTCAAAAATCATCTACATTGTCTCCTGTTTATTTCATTATATTTAGAGTCACTTTAGCATATCCTACTTAATACCCATCTTCCTGGCCTAGGGGAAAGAAAACAAAAAAAGGGTGAGCTCAAATGCTCAGTAAGGGTAAACAAATGAAATATCAACTATATCATATTCATAAGAACATAAAATTTTGAAAATCTTAACCTGCAAAAGGTATCATAATATCATAACATGCAATAAATCATAGAACTGAAATGTAATCCAAATAATCATAACATAAAACACGAAACTTTGTGTCATACACACATAATCATAGAAAATAATTTCATATTAGTCAAGGATCATTTCAAAGATCATCATAGCGGACAAAGTCCATTATTAAACCATGTTCACTCCTTGTTCCAGTCATGTATCACTGAACCGGATTAACTTGTCATTCCAGCCATGTCTATCTCATTAGATATAAATCTTTACCCAATTAATTTTAGGGAGATATATGTCCCACCCATCTCATAATGAAACCATTCTTATGTGTTCCACAAATTCATAAATCATATCATAACCCATGTAATAAAAATGGGATTATTAAACATCATGCCACCAAAACATAATCCATATAAGATAAAAGGACATCATAAAATTAATTCCATCATAACATAATCAATTAAATGTAAAAATAGGGATAAAAATAGAACCCTATATTATCTTATATGGAAAATAATTTTGATAAAACACTTGAACTCCATTCTTGAGGAAAATATCTTTTCTACATCAAAAACAGTTTTCCTTTCTTAACATGTCTTACAATTTTAAACTGAAATAAGTTTATTAAAAATAAACTTGAAAACAATAAAGGAAGTTTCATTGAAATAATGTTCTGTGAAATCATAAAAATCCATTCATACTGTATAAGTTAAAAAAACATTTTTCTCATACTTTTGCCGAAAAAGTCAAAAAGTACCTTATACTAAAAATGAAAAAAGATTCCTTTCATATATTTTACTAAAAACTCACCAATGGATAAAATTTGATTTAAACAATTGTAGGAGGATATAAATAATATTACATATTGGGGAAATATGTATGGGTATGATAAATAATCCTTAGTAAATTATTAAGTAGAAACAATATCGTATAAAAATGAGATTGCAAGATTTTCTCTTACCGTAGGTCCGATTTTCTTCGTACGTATCCAAACCTCCTATATAATGATTTAAATAATGTCATTTACTTATTAAATAATAAAATTCTTTGTTATTATATTATATATGGTCATATTATAATCTTCTTATTAGTTATATTTCATTGCTACTTGTTATTCGGGTGTTCATTGCTTTATGTTCTTATGCATGTTTTGTCGATTAAATTATTATTATTATTTTGAGGTTATAGATACCTCATTTAAAGAATTTTATTACTGTAATATATATCATATTTATTCATTAAATTCATTTATATAATCATTATTCAATGAAGATCATGTAGAACGAGTCGCATCACATCGTGGAGACGGTAGGCCGTACGTACGCACGAGCGATGATATCGTTTCCATGATCGTGGAATTATATTGAAGTGTATGTGTACTATTCCAAAATCAATATCACATTACAACAATCATATATAGTAATTTTTTACACCAGTATACCCATCCAAGTAAGGTGATGGTGTAAAACAAATTACATCATGGCGTGGAGATGGTATTCCGTACGTACGCACGCGCGGTGATTTCATTTTCTGTAGGATTGATAGAAGGTGAAATAGGGTTTTTTCATATTTATAATAACATATCCGTATATTATTGATACTAATTTTATTAATTTATGATGAAACAAATAATGAAGAAGAATTATAAGAAGAAATAAACTTGAAATAATCAGTAGAAGAGATTACCTCTTCTTTGACACGCCTCTTTGAAACCTTCCCTTAGGGCACTCAAATTGGGCTTTGAAAACGACCAAGACCTCTAGTATGTTTATAGGGTAATTTATAAGGGAAATGGGCAGGGTTTGGATGAGGTTTAAGGCTCAAAATTGTGTGAGGAGGATAGGGAGGATCTGCCCTTTTATAAGGGAAAAGAGGGGCACCTTACAAAAAATTTAAAATATTATTTCATAATAAAGTCATATTCAGTTTATAATAGCTAAAAATAGATTTATTTAGAAACTAAAGTGGGTATGGGTCTAAATACTCTCAAGAAATAGGTTTTAGACAAGTTTAGGTTACTATTTTATCCTTATCATTTATACTTAACTCTAAGTTAAATAATTTAACATTTACCGTGTCTTCTGGTTTGCTTACACTATATGGTTAATAAAAATACTATAAAAAGACAAAAGAACTCCAAGTGGTTCATTATTAACATATATAACCTTATATAAGTCATTTTTCTGAACCATTGATATTTAGAAATAGAATAAAAATTAAAAATATAATATATTTTTTAAAAACCTATTTTATGTCAATTTTGAATCTACTTGGTAATTGATTTTTTTGAAAATCATAATAGTATTATTAGTTCTAAAAAGTTAATTAAATAAATACTAACATGTCATATTAACCAAGAAAATTAGTTTAATTCATAAAAATTCTCAAATTACATGTATTTGGGTATTT